>CM066035.1:167199626-168406326 GCA_033557465.1 Ichthyophis bannanicus | reverse complement strand
GGAAACTTAAAAGTAATGCTTGTAAACTTAGGACTTCTATTCATTCATTCACCTATATTTATGAGCCTAGTGCTGAAAATTTAGTGTTAAGCTGCTAAGGTTTTTCCTATGTCTAAATCTACCCTTGTAGTCGCTCACTTTTTATGCTTCTAAATTTAGGAGTTTAGTGAAATTTTGAGTGAAAGTTTTGGAACTCGACATTAGTACATTTTCAGAGAGGCCATTTTGGGAGCATAACTTTCAAATTTAGGAGCATAAATCTTTTGAACATTGGGTCCTATATTTTTTTTATCACCTATTTTAAAATAAATGCGCATAAGAGATTATTCTCCGGGAACTAGCAGGAAGGCAGTCCTCACATATGGGTAACATCGACGCCGACGGAGCCTGCACAGAAGCATCTCCCCAGCTTTCAAAGAAAGCCTTTGGGAGAAGTACCATGCATGCATGGTCCCCTTTCACCCAAGGGTGCCATCTTGCCTCAGTCTCTCTTCCCCCCCCCCCCCCCCCACAGAGCCCTCAGTCATCTGTCCAGTTTCCCCTGGAAAAAGTGTGTTTTTTATCCTGTTTTTATCCGGTACGCATACCGGTTCCTTTCCCTCCCCCGAGCCAGCTTGCCTCTGCATCTCTTCTCAGGCTCGTTCCTTTGTGTTTTTTTCGTTATTCTTATTTCGAGATATCCCTCAACCGGCGCTTCGCACCCTTTTTTGCCGCAAGCCTCGGACCCCTGCCAGGAGGTAGGGCCCCTCTTTTACCTGATGGCCTCCTGTGGCTTCAAGAAATGTGATCAGTGCGGTGAGATGATGTCCCGCACTGACCCTCATGACTGCTGCCTTGGGCAGGAGCATGATGCGAACTCTGCAGGACCACGACCACAAAGGCCATCAAGAGCCATCAGCTGCAGCAGGAGCAGTTCTTTCACAAGTCCGACTCTGTACCATAGTCTGTCAACATCATGTTCTGGGGCCCCCTCTGCTACCTTGGTGCCCCGTGAGGCCTGGGCTGCCTCGGAATCCCGCTGCCGTGGGTCCTCAGAGAGAAAATTCCTGGAGGTGGAATGCAAGAAGTCAAAACCCTCGAAGACAGACGGATCAGGGAAGAAGGGTAAATCCTATTCCTTATCATCCCTCCAGTCCAGTCCCGAATTTCTGGGTAATGCACCTCTTCCAACAGCTTGGAGACTGAGCACGTCATTTTTTGATGACCATAGCACTAATAGAGCGAGCACCGCCCCTTCTCCCCAGTACACTCACTCTAAGCAGCTGAAGGTGGTGAGCCAGAGGGCTGGATTCACTGAGGACAACTAAGGAGCTTATATTTACTTAGGTTTGGGTTTTTTTCTTTGTCTGTTGGAGTCTCTGGTTAGAGCACTTTAATTTCTTTGAGTTGCAGGGTATTAAAAAAGCGCCCTAAGCCCACGTAGGAGGGGCAGGGGCAGTCTCCGGTGTCGGAGGGGCTCAAGGGGGGGAAGACCTTGACATGGAGATGGATGTGGACGTGGAGCTCAAAGCATGAGTCAGAGGGGTCGGAGCGGGAGCAGCCCCACAAGCTGCCCCGGAAAGAGTCTTCGCTATCCGGCGACTGGTCTTGGACACGCAAGGCCATCCTTGTCAAGGACCTCCCCTCAACAGAACAGACGCCGGGCCTGAAATCCTTTTGTGTCAGCTTCAGAGGCTGCGAAGCCAACTGGCATGGAGACCAGGATGGTGACCTTAGAGAGCAGTATATCTGCCCTCATGGCCATGCAGCGGGCATTTGTCCAGTTCCTCTGGTTCATCCGCCCCAACAACATGACCTTCTATATCAAGGGCTTCCCCAAATGTTGAGCCAATCCTCGAGCGCTACCAGCCTCGAGAGACCCTTCGGCATCAGACGAAGTCCCGGTCCTGTTCCTCGGGACACCGGTCCTCTCCAGCAAGTGCACATGGTTCAACTGCAGGTCCCCTGGAGGTTGTACTTGAGTCGTAATGGTCCACATGACACCATACTCCCATCTACACATGAGGGTGGCCCAGTGGTGCCTTTGCTCTCAGTGGACACAGGCCACGGGCAGGCTCTGGAACAAGATGAAAGTGACTCTCCAGCTGGCAGACTCCCTCAACTGGTGGCAGATCTCCCCCATCATCTGCAGGTCAAGATGCGCTTCCAGGCACCCACCTCCCAGAGGGTCCTCACCACGGACACCTCCCTGCTGGACTGGGGAGCTCATTGTGAGGATCTTCGTATATAAAGCAGCTGGTCCCAGATGGAGTGTCAGCTACAGATCAACCTTCTGGAGCTCCGGGCAATATTCCTGGCTCTCCGAGCCTTCTGCCACCAGCTGCAGCACTAGTCTCTGCTGATTCAGACCAACAACCAAGTCTCAATGTTCTTCTGAACAAGCAAGGGGGCATGGCGTTGTACTCCCTCTGCCAGGAGGCGATAACCTTCTGCTCATATGCAACGTGCAACGGGATGCTCCTAAAGGCGGTCTACCTCCTGGGCGAGGACTATGCCCTGGCAGACAAGCTGAGCAGAGTCCTCCAGCCACACGAGTGGCGCCTGGATCCCAGGGTGACCTCCTGGCTGTTTTGACTGTGGAGCGTCTCTCTCTAGTAGACCTGTTCGCCAGCCTGGACAACGCACAGTTGCCCAGCTTCTGCTCCTGCCAGCCGCACCCCTCCCGGGTGACAGCAGATGCGATCTATTCCATGGACAGAAGACCACCTTTACGTCTTCCCGCCAACTCCAGTGATCACGAAGACCCTCTTCAAGGTCTAGCGTGACAGGGCATCACTGATACTGAAAGCCCCACGGTGGCCCAGGCAACCTGGTTCCCGCTGCTCCTCCACCTGTTGGCTACATCTCAGATTTTCCTGGGCTGTGCCCCAGGACTATCATCTCAGGAGAAGGGCTCTCTCCTGCACCCTAACTTGGGGTCCCTGTCTCTTACAGCTTGGCTGCTGAAAGGGTAGCCCTGGCTCTCTTCAACCTCCCACGGGACGTGGAATAGGTCCTTCTAGCCTCCTGCAAGGCCTCCACGAGGAGGGCGTACATCTTCAAGTGGCATCGCTTCTCGGTCTGGAGCGCTGAGAAGCAGACGAACCCGTTCTGCTCGGTTCAGATGATATTCCATTACCTACTCCACCTGTCACAGGTGGGACTAAAGTCCAAATCAGAGTGCACATGTGCACTATCTCAGCGCATCACCATGCTGTTCAGGGAAAACCCCTCTCGGCCTATCCCCTTGTATCACGGTTCCTACAGGGCCTCATAATATCTAAACCTCCCGTATGCGGCGGAATGGGATCTCATCGTGGTGCTCTCTCAGTTTACTAAACTACTGTTTGAGCCCCTGGCTACCCTGCCACTTGTGGTACCTCTCCTTGAAGGTCATCTTCCTCATGGCATTCCCATCAGCTTGCAGGATCAGTGAGCTCTAGGCTCTGATGGCAAAGCCCCCCCTATACAAGGTTCTACAAGAACAGGGTAGTGCTCTGCACACACCCCAGGTTTTGTGTTAGGTTTTCCCCACCTTCTTTCCGAGGCTTTATGCCGGCAAGGTTGAGACCATTCTTCATATTTTGGATTGTAAAAGGGCTCTGTCCTATGTGCAACGGACTCGGGGCCACCGCAAAGCACCTCAGCTTTTCGTCTCCTATGACCCCAGTCGACTGGGGCTCCCAGTGACTAAGCAAACTCTGTCCACTTGGGTGGTGGACTACATTGCCCTCGCCTATGAGCAGGCTGGGATCTCACTAGACCAGCGGGTCACAGTGCACCACCTCAGGGCCATGGCTACTTCCATGGCAAATCAGCATTCCGTATCTGTGACTGAAATCTGCCAGGCCATCACCTGGCCTTCGGTCCATACCTTCACAGTTCACTCTTCCTAGAGAGGGAGCCCCAATGGGACAGCACCATCAGCCAGACTGTACTCCGTAATCTCTTTGGGGTGTAGGCAACTCCTGCCCTCTGACCCTTCTGTGTTCAGGCTACCGGAGTGCTGGTTCTCCACCGGACACCTGGGTCCCATGAGAGTCTCTCAGTAGGGACTTAAAAGTGAGCTGTGAGCTGCAGCATTTTTCTGGCCACCATGACATTTTGTACTGGTTCTCAGTAGCTTGTAGCTGGGGAGTCCCATATGTGAGGACTGACTTCCTGTTTGTTTCCGGAGAAAGCGTAGTTACTCGCCTGTAACAGGTGTTGTCTGGGGACAGCAGGAATCATTCCTCACAACCCTCCCTCCCTCCTCCCCTTGGAGTTGCTTCTTTACCATATTTTAATTTTTGCCGTCTTAGCTATGCCATTAGATTGAGTCAAGATGGCACCCTTAGGCCAGAAGGAGACCACACATGCATGGTGCATCTCCTAAAGGCTTTCTTTGAAAGCTGGGGAGATGCTTCCACGCGGGCTCAGTCGGCACCGATGTCACCCATATGTGAGGGCTAATTCCTGCTGTCCATATTAAAGGTGAGTAACTACGCTTTTTCTGTTATGAAATGTACTCTTTCCCACATAACATTTCTGGAGGTGCAAATCAGTAATTTTTAAAGGTCAACTTTCCTTTTTTAAAGAAAAAGCAGAATGTTTATTGTTGTTGCAGGTGAAAATGGATTTCTCCAGCAGTGCTGCATTGAATCAATGCTCCTGAAATCTACTCTTTGCTCCCAGTTTTAGCCAATGACAGCAGATTTGTAGTGTCAGCTGTTGCATACCTTAATTTCATGCAGTATTCAGTCCCTTACCGTTTCAGTCTTTTGTGAAGGTGAATGAAAGTGAGCTCATCTGGGACTACGAAAACTGAATGCAAATAAAGCCAGTTCAGGTTCATACTAAAATATTGAGAGTTTCAATGAATGATGATAGTGCTGATAAAAACCATTTGAATCATTCTGTGAATAGAGGACTTGTGCCTGAGGAATGTAGAACAGTTCTAGGAGATCCAACTATATACTTTCTTGAAGAGAATATAGAGCTGAACCATACATAATAGAGGCAGTCTAACATCCTAAAGGTTTAAAGAATGCAATAGAAGGATTTCTTTGTGGAAAAGAAATGTAGAATAAGGAGTCATTAAATTGTGAAACAAAGTGGGGCTGGGGGAGAGTAACGGACTCTGGCATATATTTTTTTTATGTATTTTTATTTCTTTCTTTTTTATACCGCGCTCTTTAGAATCAGTGCGATTTACATGTATACTATCAGGTACTTTTTAATCTCCAGGAACAAGCAGGAATGAGTCTTCACATATGGGTACGTCGGTACAGACGGAGTCTGCGCGGGAATGCCCCCCAGCGTCCAATCAGACCGCTTTTGGAAGCATCCCAACACGCCTGCGTGCTGCCTTCCCGCCTTTCCCAACTGCCTCTCCTCAGTTTTCGTTTTTCCGCGGAGCCAACAGGATGTCCTTCTGTCACCGCAGAAAATTCTTCTTTTATTTTTTAGTTTTCTTGTGGTCGCGGCTGCCTTCCCCGACGCCGCCGGTGTTTCTTGTCTTTTTTTCTTCAATTTATTCCTGTTAGGGAATAACTTTTTCTCTCTTAGTGTCTGACGGGGATTTCCCGGCCTTCTAGGCCTACCCCTTTTTTCCTCATGGAAACGCCAGCCACTATCCCTAAGAAATGTTCAAACTGTGGCGGTAAAAAATTTATTTTAGACACTCATAATTGGTGTCTATCCTGCTTGGGTCCTGACCATTTTCCTCCGGAGTGTCCCTCCTGCAATAGTATTGTGGGAAGAAGTCTTCAGCATCGAGTTCCCCTCGATATGCGGTCCCCATCCAACTTCAGGGCACCGACCACCTCTTCTTCTACACGGGATCAGGTAACCCAAAAACAGTCTGTTAAGACTAGCCAGTCCTCGAGTGGTAGATCTCATGCACAGCATCGAGATGCCTCTTGCCTTGCCCTCGAGAATACACTGGCTTTAAAACCCCGGTGGGAGTCTTCGGCCTACAAAGCCTGTGTGGGGTTTCAGGTTGTTCCTGAGGTTCACCCCTCACAGAACATACCTGAGCCATACTCGGTGGTGGCATCCGCTTCGAGCGGTACCGATGCATCGGCAATGGTGTTGGATGAAACATTCCTCACCAAGGATCGTAGTCTGGCGCCCTCGGTACCGACCGGACCGTTGGATGCGCTGCAGACCGAACTTCCAATATCTGTATCAATTCCGGTACCGGTACTAGTACCGACGTCGGTACCCTTTAGATGTGTATCGATACTCGCTTCCTTCGATGCCGAGTCTGGAATCGATCTCCAGTCTGGAGGACTGGGTACCGACTCGCCTTGGTACTGACACCAGATGGTACCGAAGGCACGGTTCCGATGAGCCAGGTTCGACATCGATGGTTTTTTCGATACCGTTAGAGCCCTCACCGGCTGGTCCACCGGTATCGGATACGGTACCTGAGTCGGTACCGGTATCTTTTTTACCATCGTTGTCGGTACCTTCCATGCTTCTTTCATCAGGCTCGCTTCCCTCGATACCGAGTCTGGAATCGATTCCTGGCATGGACGATATGCTATCGACTGTGGCTGGTCCCGACCTTCTACGGTACCGGCAACCATCCTCTAAAGATACCATACTCCACCCTTTAGGATCTTATACTCCTATAAAATTGGATAGATCCCTGGGTGCCAATGCTAGTTCTTCAACAGATCTAGCCTGTCCAAAAGGATTTCCCTCTGGGGATTCTTCTTTTCAAGCTTTTCTCCTGGATATGGCAAAATCACTTGCCATTTCTAAACCTGGACAGGATCCTACACAAGGGAATACAGAATCCCTGTATATTCCTGGGAGAGCAAAGGAGAACATCATGCTTTTTTTCGCATCATTCCTTGCAGGATCTCCTTCTACGAATGTGGGAAGCTCCTTTAACAGTACCCCCACCTTCTAGGGCAACTGATCTTCTATATCAGGTGCCCCCCTCTCCAGGTTTTCAAAGGACTCAACTTCCTCATCATTCCATTGTTGTAGAATCAGCAATGAGGCGGGTTAAGAGTACTAAAAAGCACTCTTCTTATCCGCCAGGTCGTGAGTCTAAGACTTTAGATGCCTTTGGACGCCAAACCTTCCAGGCATCCATGCTTTCAGCAAGAATTCTCTCATATATTTTCTATATGGGTTTATCTCTTGAAGAGGTCACAAAGAAATTACTCTTTTTGACTCCTCTTCTTCAAGAGCCCAAAAGTGCAGACTATTCCTTACTGGTTAGTCATGCTCAAAATATCTCTAGGTTCCTTACTCGTGCTTCCCTGGACTCCTTTGAGTCTGTTAGCAGAACTTCTGCTATAGCTATAGGGGCACGACGTAAAGCCTAGCTCCAGGTTTCAGGCTTGGACAAATGGGCACAAGAAAGACTAGGAAATACTCCTTGCACTGGAGAGAATCTCTTTAACAAGGAGTCTTTACTCCAAGTTGCTCAGTTAACCACTGACATTCCTGTTTCCAGAGGCTGTTCTACACCTTCCTCTTTCCCAGTTGGTAGGAAATGTCCTACTAAACTTTCTTCCCCTGGGGGGAAAAAGTTTTATCCATCTTCTGCCCATCATACAGATGTTCCCAAACAGGGGAAACATCGCCCTGGTCTGAAGAAACCACAACCTCAACAGGGTCAGCAAACCCAGCAGTCGCAGGGTTTCAAATAGATCATCATTACCTCTCTTGGTTGGTGGTTAGAGTGGCAGTCTGCTTCTTTTCACTTGAAGTATCTGCACTAATTTTATCCTAACCTTTTCTAGATATCTCTTCACGAGACATCTTTTCTTTTACTCTAAGAGTCTTTATGAATCATGCCCATATTTAACAGGTTTCTCTTCCTCTTTGGAGAAAAGAGAAGTGACAACTATCAATAAGACAGTTTTCTCCCTGTTCTGGCATGTATCATCTTACTTTTCAGAGACTTCCTGCATAGTCAGTCTCCTTCAACTCTATCTTACCTCCCTCTTACTACAACATTCAGTTTGAAAGAGTGGCTCTTTTACACCGGTAAGCCCCTATGGTCCTCTACCTATTCCACAGGGGGATTCTCCCTTCCAGAGTTGTCTCCCCCTTTATTACCTTAGGGCAGCTCATCAGACAATAGGAAGTCCTACCATGTCTGTTATTTCTTTTTCCCAATCTAAAAAAGGAGAGGAAAAGACATTTTCTTCCGCTGCCCCGATAGTTGCTGCAGATACAGCAATTCCTAGTGGTTAAGCCACTGGTTCTGTTCACCACACAACCAGGGTTTCCCCTCCACTAGCAATCCTTTTAGCCTCGGTGCTAAACCCCAAACAGGTTATTAACCTTGTTTGGAAACCCTATTATCACAGACTGGTTGGTTAACTTCTATTCTCTGCCCCTTCTCCTTGGCAGAATAGTTAAGTTGCCCACTGGCTTTAAACAGTCAGTTTTTTCTTCTAACCAACCTGCAGTATGCTCTCTGCAACTCTACAGAGTAGCTTTGCACTATGGGCCCTTGCTAGAGAGCATTAGTATTCTTTCTAGCAGATGACCCTAGATGGTTAGGAGGGGTTCCCCCAGTCATGTTCTCATGGCTGGTAGGTGTTCCCTACCCTTACCATCTCATCTAAAATCTCTTTTGAGACATAAGACATAGGCTTTTCATCACGTGAAAACCTGAAGAATGGCCAATTCCCTGGCTTGGCCCATATCTCCTTTGGACTCTCGCCAGAGAGAGTTTTCTTTCAGTGGCAGCTCAAGGACGCCTGATACCCATCTTGCCCTTACAGGCAGGTCACCATGGTATCTTATTCCATTGGCGCCCTCCATCCAATCACCATACTGCAGTTCTGGAGAGATCTGGATTTGCTGCCTGCAGACTGAAGTTATCCTCTGCATTTTTCACGTAGGCCATCTTGGTTATTCAAGAGCTCAATTTCTGAAAGGAATCTAGATTCCTTCTTGTCAGGGAAACCATTCCTCTGACTCTGTCACTCATAACCAGGGAAAGAAGATTCTCTATGCATCTATTCAAGCGGGTATCACCCTTCTTGCTATTAGATGAATCTTTCTCTCTCCCCATATTCCTAGGGGGATCTAGTTCTATAGGCATCTCTCCATCCACATACCTGGAGACATGTGTCTATATGCCTGCATATTCATATATATATATATATATATATAATCTGTGTATCTTCTGCCCATACATATCTCTCTCTATATATATGCATATATACCCTATATGTGTATATATTTAGGAATATATATGCATATATCTATCTATCTATATCTATATCTCTCTCAGATATATATCTATATCTATATATATATATCTATATCTCTCTCTCTCTATGTATGTATGTATGTATGTATGTAGATGTGTATCCACATACTTATCTATCTGTCTGTTTAGGTTCAGATATCCATATATGATCCTGACAGGTGGGCACTACCCCTATCAATGCTGTGCCAGCATACTTAGGGTTCTACACATATAACCACTTCCTGTGGTAATTAACAAACTTTTTCCTTACCATAACCTCTCAGGGTTAGGTACCTCTGAAGCTCTCCATGTACCTTTTTCTTTCCTAATTGACCCCATTTAGGAAAGACATTGCAGAACTTCAGTTAATCTAAAGCTTAGCGCTTCCTAAGTTTGTCCTTACTTTCTTATCAGATACAGGGGTCTCCATACCCTTTCTCTCCTACATGGACTAATTCCATCGCCAGTCCAGATGGGTCAGACTCATTTTTCTTTTGGTCCTAGGATTGTACTATTCTTGGACCAAAACAGCTTAAGCTTTGTCTAATAGTACCTTCTGCATCTTCTGCTGAAGCCCTACCTCTTTATACTACCCCAGTTTCCCCTGGGGCTATTTCTCACCCTGAAGGGTTCTGACCTCCACTTGTTTTTTCTGCTTTTATTACCTCTACTTCTCAGTGAGGTACTCCTTGAGGTTTTTCACTGGCTCTTCTAACAGATCCATATGAACCTCAGTAGACTTTTGCTATGCCAACAAGGGAGGCCCATATTGCAATATTTTTCTACTAAATGTCCTCTATACAGGGTCTTCCTCTATAGAGGTCCTGCTCTAGTCCAGCTGTTCCACAGCACCTTTCTGTAATTCAACTCCTACCCTCCATCTCCAGGATGCCTGAGGTTCTGAGGAGTAGCATGGCTCATTCTAGATTCGCAACATGCTAGGACTCCCTCTGGGTATCTTAGCTTGGGAGTCCCCATATGTGAAGACTCATTCCTGCTTGTTCCTGGAGATAGCACAGTTAGTTACTTACCTGTAACAGGTGATCTCTGGGAACAGCAGGAATAAGTCTTCACAACCCTCCCACCTCCCCTAGGAGTTGCATTTCTCTATCTCTATCTTTCCCTTTCTTGCTCTCTCTCTCTCTCTTTGCCTCAGCTTTAAAACTTAACTGAGGAGAGGCAGTTGGGAAAGGCGGGAAGGCAGCATGCAGGCGTGTTGGGATGCTTCCAAAAGCATTCTGATTGGACGCTGGGGAGTGTTCCCGTGCAGACTCCGTCGGTACCGACATACCCATATGTGAAGACTTATTCCTGCTGTTCCCAGAGATCACCTGTTACAGGTAAGTAACTGTGCTTTCCCTTAACCCTCCACTGCCTCAGGTATACTTAGATTGTGAGCCCTAAGGGGACAAGTGGCTTGCCCAAGGCCACAAGGAGTAGCCATGGGACTAGAGACCCTAGTCCCTCCGGCCTGAGGTTGCTTGTCCCCATGTGGGAATTGAACCCCTGGCCTTCCGGCTTGAGGTAACCTGTCCCAACCACTGAGCCACTCCTCCCTTCCTTGAATAGGGGAGTAGATGCATGAAATTGCTTTATATTGAAGGTGACAGACTAAAAGCAATCCTGAACTTAAAGTAAACATGGGGTGAGAAATGGGAATCATAATGGTGGGCAAGTAAGGGTAGAACGTGGAGATCAAGTGTGATCTGTGATACTCTATCAAGCAGAGAAGATGGTTCTGGAGGTTTTTAGCTCCTTTCATAGTTCACATTTATGTAGCAGTCTTTGACCTATTGACCTATTTTTGCACTGCCTATTAAAGTACAGTTTCTTTAAATAAATCCCTGTAGTATCACTCTCTATAATAGAGATGTGCAGGTCAAAATATTTCATTTTGTTTAGTTTCTCTTATTTTGTGGAATTTTTCATTTTGTTTATGTTCAAATTTTTCTTTGGGAGAAAAGGTCAATAGCGCACACTTCCATTCCATAGTGCACACATTTCTGTGCATCAATGATTCTCCAGGAATAACAGGAAGTCAGCCCTCACATATGGGTAACGGTGATGGAGCCCCGTGGAAGGACCTCCCCAGCTTTCAAAGAAAGCTTTTGGGAGATGCCACCTCGCATGTGTGGTCCCCTTCCTACCCAAGGGTGCCATATTACTCAGTCTCCCTTTTTCCACGGAGTCTTACAGACGTTCATTTTCTTCCCCTGGAAAAAATTGATTTTCTTGTGCATTAAGTGCATTCTTCTTCCGGTTAGCATCAGTCCCTTTCCTGCCTCAGAGCCCCATCGCCTCTGCTTTGAGGCTCGGAACCGTTCTAGTTTTTCTCCAGCTCTGTTTCATGCCCTTTTCTAATCGCTGGCCACGTCAAGGGTCTTCGACCTCGCTAGGATCCCTTTTACCCCATTAGCCAGTAGGTTCAAAAAGTGATCAGTGCGCAAAGAACATGTCCCTAACCGATGCACACGACTGCTGCCTCCAGTGTCCGGGTGCCGAACATAATCCAGAGGTTTACGCTGTGTGCAAAAAGATGTCTGCTAAGGTACTGCCCTTATCTCTGGGAACAAGCAGGAGTGAGTCTTCACATATGGGTATCGTCGGTACCGACGGAGCCTGCGCGGAAACGCTCCCCAGCGTCCAATAGGAAAGCTTTTGGGAGCATCCCACAGCACCTGCGTGCTGCCTTCCCGCCTTTCCCAACCGCCTCTCTCCAGTTCTTCTTTTCCGCAGAGCCAGCAGGTCGTGTTCCTGTCACCGCAGAAGAAGTTTTTATTTTTTCGTTATTCTTTTGTGTCGCGTCTGCCTTCTTCGACGTCGGACCGGTACCGCCGGTCTTTCTTTTCTTTCTTTCAAAAAAAAAAACCAAAACGCTTTATCTTTACTGTGCATTTTCAGTTTTTGGGCCCTAGGCCTAAAAATGTTTTTCCTCATGGAGAAGCCCGCTTCTGGGTTTAAAAAATGCACAAAATGTGGCGGTACTATTTCCGTCACCGACACCCATGACTGGTGTCTAAAGTGTTTGGGACCTGACCATTCCATCACGGATTGTGTGTCCTGTACCATGATGTCTAATAGAGGTCGGCAGAACCGAGCAGCCAAGCTCAGTACCCTGTTTCCCTCTGATGCAGCTTCGGTAGCATCGACGTCTTCCAGGGCCTCCTCTTCCTCCCATGGATCTGAGGTAACCAAGCATAAATCTGGCCGGTCCTCGAAGGGCAGATCTCCCTCCAAGCATCGAGATGCCTCCGGGCTTGCCCTCGAGGATTCCGCACCGGCAAAATTACCCCGGCGGGAAGCTCCGGCTTCCAAAGCATTTTCTATGGGGTCACAGGTTGACATCGATGGCTCGGCCTCGACAGATCACCTGTTGCCGTGTTCTGGGGTACCGGTGGCTCCCACTGGTACCGACATCCAGACTCTGGTGGCGTCGATGGATCAGAAGATTCTGACCATGCAGCGCACCTTAACGGCTTTCATACATGCTGTGACGCCTCCGGTACCGCAACAATCCCCGTTGCTGATACCGGCTCTGGTACCGGCATCGCTCCCGTACCGGTACCGATTGCATCGAGATCAGCTTCGGTGTTGACTGCAACGGTACCCTGTTCTATGATGCCCATCGGTACCAAACCGGTACCGATTACTCCCGATGTCGATCCCACTCGATACGGTTATCTGGCTTTACAGGAGCATCCAGACAGGCGATACTTCGATTCCTCTGAGGACTCTGAGTCTGAGGCTTCTGTAGAAGCATCGATACTTCTTCCTCAGGAGTCTTCTTCACCTAAACGAAGAATGTCTCCTCCAGAAGACTTGTCTTTTCAAGACTTTGTTAGGGAAGTGGCTAGGGGCCTCTCTATCACAGTGGCCCCTGAGTCAGAACCCAGAGCCAAGGAGTTGGATATTTTACAATATCCTAAAGCTCCTAAGGAGGCAGCTACTTTACCTGTTCATGAGATTCTGTATGATCTCATGTTGAGGATGTGGGAGACACCTCTCACCACTTCTCCTCATTCTCGAAGGTTAGACACCATGTATCGTGTCCTTCCTTGTCCGGGCTTCCACAAGACTCAGCTTCCTCACCACTCTATTGTGGTAGTCTGCCATGAAGAAGATAAAGAGTGCAAAAAGACACTCATCTAATCCTCCAGGGCGTGAATGCAGGACCCTGGATGCTTTTTGCCGAAGGGTTTTCCAAGCTGCTATGCTAGCTGCTAGGATCAATTCCTATAGTCTCTATATAGGAATGTTTCTAAAAGAAGTCACAGATCATCTGCAGACTTTAACCCCTTTCATTTCAGAGGATAAAAGACAGGAGTTTCTCACTTGGCTCAAACATGCCCAAGATGTCTCCAAATTTTCCAACCGTGCAGCCTTTGACTCTTTTGAGTGTGTAAGCAGAGCTTCGGCTATTGCCATAGGGGCACGCAGGATTGCTTGGTTACAAGCTTCTGATTTGGAGATCTGGGTCCAAGATCAATTGGGAAATCTCCCTTGTACAGGTGAAAACCTTTTTGGTAAGGATTGGCAAGCAAAGGCCACTCAGATGGATGCTGAAAACTCTGCTTTGGATCGACTTTCAAAGTCTACCTCTGCTCCTGTTAAGAAAAGATTGTTTAAAAAGACATTCTTTTCCAAAAAGGGAAGATACTATCCTGCTTAGGGTCAGCAGGCATCTTCTGCAGGTCGTTTTGCTGCAGAGCGTCAGCAACCACCCAAACAGGCCAAGTCAAAGGCAGCTAGACCTTCCACGGCCCAGCAGCCTCAGCCTCCTCAGGGACTTTGACTTGCAGCTAGAGAACTTAGCCTTTCTAGCTCTGGAAGGACCAGAGCCCCTTACCATCCCAGGAAGGTTGACTTACTTTGCTCCCAGATGGGAGCAAATCACAGCAGAGCAATGGACACTCTCCATCATAAGGGAAGGGTACAAGCTTCATTTCTTAAGCCCTTCCCCCTCACACCATGGTGAAACAGTTCAATTCTCCAACATCTCTCCTCAACCGTCTAGGTCAGGAGATTGCCATCCTTCTTGCCCAAGGGGCAATAGAAGAAGTACCTCTTCTTCAACAAGGCACAGGGTTCTACAACCCCTTATTTTCTTATTCCAAAGAAGACAGGGGGCTACAGACCCATCTTAGACCTCAGAGAATTGAACAAATTTCTGTTCAAGGAGAAATTCAAGATGATTTCTCTCGGTGCTCTGCTTCCATACCTTCAGAGTCAGGACTGGCTTTGTTCTCTAGATCTCAAGGATGCGTACACCCATGTCCTCATCCATTCAACTTACAAGGTGCTTCCTTTTGGTCTGGCCTCTGCACCAAGGGTGTTCACGAAATGCATGGCAGTAGTAGCTGAAATTTCTACGCACTCTAGGAATATTTGTCTTCCCATATCTGGACGACTGGCTCATTCGAGCTCCATCTCAAGCAGAGGCCAAGACTTGTCTAATCTGCACAATGCATGTCCTTCAGTATTTGGGACTAGTAATAAACATCCCAAAATTCAGTTTCACCCCTACTCAGTCCCTCGAGTTTATAGGGGCTTTGTTGGATACCACAACTGCAAGGGCCTATCTTCCTCAGGCCCGTTGCCTACACTTGGTGCAGTTAGCCTCCCAAATACAGTTAAAGCCTCTTTTAACTGCTCGAGAAATGTTGCAACTCTTAGGCCACATGGCATCCACTGTGCATGTGGTTCCATATGCTCGCCTTCACATGAGGGCAGCTCAATGGACTTTGTCCACCAATGGACTCGGGCATCAGGTTGCCTGTCAGACAAAATAGCAAACTCCAGTCGTCTTTTTTGGTCTCTCCAGTGGTGGAAGTCCTCTCAAAACCTGTTGCTGGGGTCCCCTTTTCAACAGTCATTTCCCCTAGCAACCCTTAAAACAGATGCCTCTCCAATGGGTTGGGGAGCTCATCTGCAAGATCTCTCCACCCAGGGCATCTGGTCTCCACAGGAGACTTCACTACACATAAATCTCTTGGAACTCAGAGCAATTTTCTTAGCTCTCAGAGTGTTCCACTCCCTGCTCAGCTACAGGACAGTCCTCATCCACACGGACAATCAAGTAGCCATGTTCTATGTAAACAAGCAGGGGGGGACTGGCTCTCTGTCGCTTTGCAACGAAGCTTTGCGACTGTGGGCCTTCGCCAGAGAGCATCAAATTCATCTTATGGCAGTATATCTTTCAGGTGTTCAAAACTCTTGGGCAGACAGACTCAGTCGAGTTCTGCTTCCACACGAATGGTCCCTCCACAGGGACCAGATAGCCAGGATTTTTCGAATTTGGGGAACCCCGGAAATAGACCTGTTTGCAAGTCCGTGGAATGCCAAACTTCCCCGGTTCTGTTCCAGGATTCCGTGTCAGGGAGTTCAGG
Organism: Ichthyophis bannanicus; assembly: GCA_033557465.1. NCBI lineage: Eukaryota > Metazoa > Chordata > Amphibia > Gymnophiona > Ichthyophiidae > Ichthyophis > Ichthyophis bannanicus. Next base: position 168,390,750 of record CM066035.1, on the reverse strand, counting down.
CCAAGGATGCCTTCCTCCTTCACTGGGGTCAAGACTTCCTTTATGCCTTTCCACCCATTCCCCTAATTCCCAAAACACTGTTCAAGCTTCAGAGAGACCGAGGGTCTATGATCCTCATAGCACCACATTGGCCACGCCAAGTGTGGTACCCTCTACTTCTGCATCTCTCTCGAGCTCCATCCCTGGAGTTGGGCTCTGCTCCAGATCTTCTCTCCCAGGAAGACGGAACGTTGTGGCACCCAAACCCCCAGTCTCTCCATCTCAGGGCCTGGTTGCTGAAGGCCTAGACCTTCAAGTTTTCCATCTCTCTCAGCAAGTCAGAGATATTATTCATGCTTCTAGAAAGCCTTCCACTAGACGTTCCTATGCTTTCAAATGGAAAAGATTTACCATTTGGTGTTCAGAGAAGGGTCTTAACCCTCTAGCAATACCTGTGAATTCTTTACTAGAGTATCTTCTGCATCTTTCACATGCAGGCCTCAAAACGAATTCGGTAAGAGTCCATCTGAGTGCTATTGCAGCGTCCCTCAAGCCTCTCAATGGACAGCCTGTTTCCTCTCATCCTCTTATAGCAAGATTCATGAGAGGCCGTCTTTTAACTAAACCTCCCATTAGACCACCTCCAGTGGCATGGGACTTAAATCTTGTTCTTGGCCAGCTTATGCAGCCACCCTTTGAACCTTTAGCCACCAACTCCTTGAAATTTCTTTCCTGGAAGGTTATCTTTCTCATTGCAGTCACCTCAGCACGTCGCATCAGTGAGTTGCAAGCCTTGGTGGCTAATCCTCCTTATACAAGGTTCCATCATGATAAGGTAGTCCTCAGGACCAATCCACACTTTATGCCCAAAGTGGTCTCGCCTTTTCATCTGAACCAAGAGGTATACTTACCTGTCTTTTTTTCCAGGACCTCATGCATCAAGTGCAGAGAGGAATCTTCATACTTTGGATTGTAAAAGAGCTCTCGCCTTTTACTTACAAAGGACACAGCAACATAGAAAGTCTTCTGAACTCTTTGTTGCTTTTGATCCTTCCCATTTAGGACTTCCAGTTTCTAAGAGAACACTGTCCAACTGGATTGCTCAGTGTATTTCTTTCGCCTACCAGATTAGGAACCTTTCTCTGGAAGGCCATGTCACAGCTCACAATGTGAGGGCCATGGCAGCCTCAATGGCTCATCTGAACTCTGTGTCCATCGACCAAATCTGTTGAGCGGCCACCTAGGCCTCGGTTCATACCTTCACAGCCCATTACTGTTTGGACAATGACTCCCGCCGGGATGCCTCGTTTGGTCAGGCTGTTCTCAAACACCTGTTCCATTCCTAATCAACTCCTACCCACCTACCCTGGTTGGATGCCAGAGATCCATGAGGGGAGGTGGAGCCCTTTTCAGGGACACACAACTCTGGGGTCTCTCCCTGGCATCTGCAGCTAGGGAGTCCCCATATGTGAAGACTCATTCCTGCTTGTTCCTGGAGATAGCACAGTTACTTACCTGTAACAGGTGATCTCTGGGAACAGCAGGAATAAGTCTTCACAACCCACCCACCTCCCCTAGGAGTTGTATCTCTCTATCTTTCCTTCCCTCTCTCTCTCTCTTTGTCTCAGCTTTAAAACTCAAACTGGAGAGAGGCGGTTGGGAAAGGCGGGAAGGCAGCACGCAGGCGCTGTGGGATGCTCCCAAAAGCTTTCCTATTGGACGCTGGGGAGCGTTCCCGTGCAGGCTCCGTCGGTACCGACGATACCCATATGTGAAGACTTATTCCTGCTGTTCCCAGAGATCACCTGTTACAGGTAAGTAACTGTGCTTTTCAAGGTGGTGGCACAGAAGTAGGAGCATTTGGGCAACTTTGTATTTCCCTTTTGGTTTCTAAGTGGTCTCTAGAGTTTTCACAAAATGCCTGGTAATGGCAGCAGAAACCCCTCTGACCAAGATGAAGCTCCTCTTCATTTTTTCCCTACCTGGATGACTGGCCGATAAAAGGTAATTTGGTGACAACTGATTTGGCTAGAGTTATTAGAGTTGATACTTCATCAGCCTTACAAAGCCAACCTAATTGTTGCAGTGTCTGCAGGAGGAGAGGAGTAGCTTAATGGTTAGGGCAACAGCCTGGGACCAGAAAGACCAGGGTTCAAATCCCACTAGCACTCCTTATGGCCCTTGAGCAAGTCACTTAACCATCCACTGCCTCAGGTATAGTCTTAGATTGTAAGCCCTTTGGGGAGAGGGGAATGCCTACAGTACCTGATTGTAACTGGCTTTGAACTACAGGAAAGGTGTGTGCTAAATACTATCAAATAAAATAAATATATCAAGACCTTGATGGACACCTGGGAGGGAAGGTCAGTCTTGCAGAAGAAGAGCTGCTCTGATAGTTATTGCCAGGAGTCTCATGAACAAATCAAGATGGTCAGCTGTATCCAATCATGACAGTGGTCATATAGCAGTGCATCTCTCCCTGTGCATGCATCATTTTCAATGGATGTTGAAATTCTAGTGAGATTAAATGGTACACCATCCCTCATATCAGATAACACTGAACAATGAGGTTCCTTGGCATCCCTCCAGTCCAGTCCCTCACCTCTGGGTTGTGCTCCCCTTCTAGCAGCTTGGAGACTGAGCACATCATCTTCTTGATGACTTCTGAGAATATATACTTCTGGCACCTCCCACCAGCTCCAGTATGCTCAGTCTTCAAGCAGCTGGAGGGAGCAGTTAGCCCCAGGGTGTTAGCCTTCCTGGAAAGACAGCTAAGGAGTGGGCAGAATTTTCTTTTGCTTTTTCCCCTTCTTTAGTTCTTAAAATACTTAAAGTTCTTTATTTTCTTAGTGCCTGTAGTTCTACTCATCTGTGCCTTCCAGCCGGCCCTTCAACTCAGAAGCTAGGTAGCTGGAAGTACTTGGGGTAGAGGAAGGGGTCTCCTCCCCCCCCCCAACACCTACCTTATCTCCTGTCAGGCAGGGGGTAGGAGGAGGCTTCGGGGGGAAGAGCAACTGATTGAAACCTAGTCCTTCAGCGACTCCTGATCCCGTGAACGGGTGAGGAGCCGTGGACTGCTGACAACCGCACAGAAGGGGGCAGTACAGTAAAGCCGTTTACCCTTGCTGCCGAAGCTCCTTAGGTAGCTGAGCGCGGGGGCGGGATGGCAGACTGACGGCGGCAGAGGCCCGGAAGAAATTTTTTCAGAGCGCTACTGGAGTGTGCATGGGTCGGCAGACTGTGTGGGGAGATAAGCAAGGCATGCGGCTGCCGACCGCGTGGTTCAGGAGGCCCTGTACAGCTCCAAGTCTGAGGAGCTTAGACCTGCTAATTTTGCATGCTTTTCAGTACGGTTTGCTGGTGCTTCCCCTCCTCGGGGAGAACTTCCTTCCGGGCTCTTTGGGCAGCCTTTGGGGCAGTTTAAACAGTTGAACAATTAAGGAAACTCTTGGGGTTAGCAGTTTCCTTTTAGTTATATCTATTTTTTTCTGGTGATTAATCCTGCTGGTACTCCCCCCCCCCCCCCAAAAAAAAAGGAAAGAAGGAAGTTGGGTTCCTTTTGAATCTTCCTTTTTCTTAGCCTTGGGCTCTGCCTGTCTGGATCTCTGTTCAGGGGGCTGTGATCCCTACTACAACATGCCGGTGAGACCACAATGTTTAGTGTGTGGAACCCGGCGTGGCACAGTGTCGGACAAGGGTGTATGCAGGGGGTGCGCGTTAGAGACCGAATTGCTGGAACAGGACATCCAGGTGAGCGATAGTCAGGAGTGCTCGCTGCCCTTATCACAGGAGCAGAGGGAGTCCGCTCAAGGGGAAAGTGTGGCAGGGAGCCCTGCTTCCCTGGAGCTAGAACTGTAGCTGTCTTCGGGACCCCAGGCCCCTCCTAGACCCTTCATGTCTCAAGGGGTGGAGGGAGAGGGCAGGCTGGGGAGGTTTCTCTCCTGAGTTTGTCTTGCTGCTACACAAGGCCTTTTGCCTGCGCCAGCAAGGGGCTCAGGGGCCCGTGCTGGTGCAGGAGCACGCACTGAAGCGGACTGCTGACTCGAAAGAGGGGCCTCCTTTAGAGTCGGAGAAGCACCCCAGGCTTGGGAATGACAGAGAGCAGTTGCCCTCTCCTGCTGAGGCACAGGAAAGGGATCTGGAGATGGAAGAGGAAGATAAAGAGTTGGAAGAAGGCGAGATTCCTGACCCAGGAGGAGCAGGTGCAGATTGTTCATGTCTTCCACAGGGAGGAGTTGCTGGCTCTCATCGGGGCATCCTTAAAGGCACTTAATATATCCACAGGCCCTCCGGCTGAAGAGGATACCTTGGCTGATCTGCTGATTCAGACAGTGCGGAAGACACAGGAGGTTTTCCCGGTTCATCGTGTGGTCAAGCAGATAACCCAGGGTGAGTGGGAACTGCCAGAGGCCAGTCTGCGGGGAATGCGAACCATGTCAAGGTTGTATCCTTGCCAGAGGAAGAGAGGGATTTGCTGTGGTCCCAGAAGGTGGATGTGGTGACTGACTAAGAAGACAGCAATCCCAGCTGAGGGGGCAGCAAGGCTCTCAAGGATGCCCAGGATAGGAGATTGGATACATTGTTGAAGCAAGCCTTTGACATTAATGCCATCGCCCTACAGGCATCGGTGTGTGGGGCCTGGGTGGCCAGGGCCTGTCTCTGCTAGTCGCAACATCTGCAACAGTCCAGCAACCTGTCGGGGCTCCTTGAGTGAGACTGCAAGAATAGAGTCGGGGGCGGCCTACCTCGCAGACACTCACTATGATCTTATCAGGGGCCTTGCGAAGGGTATGGCCTCTGTGGTGGCGGCCCGCCGCTACCTGTGGCTGCAGAATTGTGTGGCTGATGGTTCCTCGAAGGCCCGTCTCAGCAGGCTTCCTTTCAAAGGAAGGTTGCTGTTCAGGGAGGATTTGGACAAATTGGTGAAGGAGTTTGGGGGACAGGAAGGCTCCCGGAGAATAAACCTAAGCAGGGTCGCAGTCCTGCTCCCGTGCGAACCCAGCCAAGGGATTTCTGGAAGTTTGGACAACCCATTTTGCATCCTATCAGAGGGGTCACTTTCCCTCGAAAGGGCAGGGGTTCCGGGGATTTCGTTGAGCAGGTAAGCGATTTTCCTCCTCCTCCTCCTGATCTAGAAAGACACAATGAAACTAGGAGGGCCCAGATGGGGATGCTGCCAGTGGGGGATCAGCTGAGGCAGTTTTATTCCGCCTGGGTCTGGGTCACGTCCGACCAATGGGTCTTGGTCATTCAAAAGGGTTACGCCCTCGAACTGGCACGACCGATTGCCCCAGCGTTCATCCAGTCTCCCTGCAGGGCTCCAGCCAAGGCTGCAGCAGTGATGGAAACATTGTAGCGGCGGCTGCTTCTAGGAGCGGTGGTGCTGGTACCCAAAGACCAGTGCGGATGCGGTCATTTATTCCATTTCGTGGTGCCCAAAAAGGAGGGTTCTTTTCGACCCATTCTCATCCTCAAGCGGGTCAACAGGTGCCTGAGGGTGCCTCATTTACGCATGGAGACGCTAAGATCGGTGATAGTGGTGGTTCGCAGGGGAGAGCTTTTGACATCCCTCGACCTCACTGAAGCATACCTGCATATTCCCATCTGTCCGGCCCATCAGCAGTTTCTGCATTTCACATTGCCAGTGGGGCACTTCCAGTTTCAAACGTTGCTGTTTGGCCTTGCAACGGCTCCCCGTACGTTCACCAAGGTCGTGGTCATGTTAGCGGTGGCACTTTGCAAGGAGGGTATTCTGGTTCATCCATACCTCGATGATTGATTGATCCAGGCCAAGTCCAGGGAAGAGAGCATAAAGGCAACTGCCAGAGTGGTGGATCTCCTGAAGAGTCTAGGTTTGGTGATCAGCCTATCCAAGAGCAGGCTGAGTCCCTCTCAGGAGCTCGAATACCTCGGAGCAAGGTTAAACACCCACAGGGGCCAAGTGTTCCTGCTGGCTCACCGGACTGAGGAGCTTCGACAGCTGGTGCAAAGGTTCCTGGCTATGAGGGAGCCATCAGCTTGGCACTATCTGCAGGAGCTGGGGACCATGGTGGCAACTCTCGAGCTCATCCCTTGGGCAAGGGCCCACATGAGGCCATTGCCGTGGTCTCTAATCAGGTGCTGGTCCCACCAGCGTCAGCCGTTGTCGGAAAGTCTTCCCTGCCTACCAGTGACCAAGAGAGTACTCAAATGGTGGCTCCGACCAGGGAGTCTGGAGCAGGACATGCCTCTCGAGTCGCCCCAGTGGATCCAGCTAACGACGGATGCCAGCCTGACCGGCTGGGGAGCCCACTGCGAAGGACATATTGTGCAAGGTCGCTGGAGAGCGCAAGAAGCCCGCTGGTCAATAAACAGGTTGAAGATGCAGGCGGTGGCTCTGGCGCTCAAGTCTTTGGAGTGCTGGGTACATGGAAAGGTGGTCCAGGCATTCTTGGACAATGCGACCATGGTGGGCTTATATCAACCGCCAGGGGGGCATGGACAGCGCCTCCCTGGAGGAGGAGGAGGCAGAGAAATTGCTGGAATGGGCGGAAGCACACCTTCAAGCCTTGTCAGCAGCACAAGTGGCGGGGATCAAAAATGTCACTGCAGACTATCTAAGTTGAGTCCGGGTGGATCACGGTGAATGTGAGCTCTGTCCGGAGGTGTTCGCATAGGTGGTGAGCCGTTAGAGATCTCCTATCATGGACCTCATGGCAAGGTGGACTTCAGCCAAGGCAAGTTGCTTCTTCAGTAGAAAAAGGGAAAGGATGTCGGAGGGCCTGGACACTCTGGTCCAGAAGTAGCTCATGGAGGGGTTACTGTATGTGTTCACACCGTGGGCTCTCATAGGCAGGGTCATCCAATGCATAGAGGCTCATCAAGGCTTGGTCATTCTGATAGCCCTGGATTGTCCAAGACGTCCGTTGTATGCCGACTTACTGAGGTTGTTAGCAGATTGGCTGTGGAGGCTCCCAGAGCGAGAGGATCTGTTGACCCAGGGACCAGTCCGAATGCCACAGGTGGATCGGTTCTCGCTTACGGTGTGGTTCTTGAAAGAGTGAGGTTGCTGAAGCGGGGATACTCTAGCCTGGTATTATCTACCTTGCTGAAGACTCGGAAGAGATCGACCTGCCTCTCCTATGTTCGGGTCTGGCGCATCTTTGAGGGGTGGTGCGCAAACCAGGAGAGGCACCCTACTGCGACTTCCGTGCTGGATGTCCTAGACTTCTTGCAGGCAGGCTTCGAGAAGGGCCTTGCTGCCAGCTCCTTGAGAGGGCAGTTGGCAATTTCCTGTTACTGGGGAAAAGTCCAAGGGAAGTCACTGGGGGAGCATCCAGACGTGGGACCTTTCCTCAGGGCAGTAAGTCACATTCGTCCACCACAAAGGTTGGCGGCCCGACCTGGGATCTCAATCTGGTGCTGCAGTCCCTGACGGGAGAACCTTATGAGCCGGTAGGGCATGCTTCCTTGAAGGAGTTGACTCTTAAGCCTGTGTTTCTGGTGGCGATCTGCTCAGCCAGACTGATTTTGGAGCTACATGCCCTTTCTTGTCAACCTCCATTTCTTTCCTTTTCCAAGGAGAAGGTTGTCCTGCGGACGGTGCCTTCCTTCCTGCCCAAAGTGGTGTCAGCATTTCATGTGAACCAACCGGTCTCCCTACTTTCTTTCCTTGGTTAGCATGGGTGACGGGGTTGTGGATGCACAACTGCATTGTTTGTGCTGAAGCGCTATCGTAAGAGAACTGCAGTGTTTCGCAAATCGGATCGGCTGTTTGTCCTCTTTGGGGGACCTTGCAAAGGAGAGGCAGCGGCCAAGGCCTCCATTTCTAGATGGATTAGGGAGGCCATTGCATCGGTGTACATTTTGAAGGGCAAGCCTGTTCCGATGGGGCTATGAGTGCATTCTACACAGGGCCAGGCGGCCTCGTGAGCGGAGTACAGTCTGGTGCCGCCTCTGGATATTTGTAGGGTGGCGACGTGGACATCCTTGCATATCTTTTCTAGGCACTATCGGTTGGACGTACAGGCAGCAGGGTATGCAGCTTTCGGCGGGGCGGTTCTTTCGGCCAGTCTCGCAGGTCCCTCACGTGGTTCAAACTGCTCTGCTACATCCCAGAGGTGAGAGACTGGACTGGAGGGACGCTAAGAAAAGAGTAAGTAGGCCTTACCTGCTAATTAGCATTCCTGAAGGAACTCCAGTCCAGTCCCTGATCCCACCCAGTGTCTCAGTATGAAAGTTTGGTCTAGCGAATCTGGCCTGAAGGTGAAGGTTCAGTGATTCAAGGTCGAGTAGCAGTTCAGCTCTGGAGGGGCAGACGTGGTGTAGTGGAATGGCCGAGCTGTCTGCCCTTGTTTTGTGGAATTGGGGGTGAGTTGATTCACAGGTAAGCCGCCTCCTCTTCGGGGGGGCTGGGTTCCCTGCCGAGGGGGGGTGGGAGAGAAGAGTATAAGTTTGGTTTTAGTTAGTTAGTTTGTTCTACTTAATTGTCTCTCCGTTAAGTCTGCTTTGTCAATAGGATAGTGGAGTTGGTGGGAGGTGCCAGCAGTATATATACTCAGAAGTCATCAAGAAGATGACATGCTCAGTCTCCAAGCTGTTGGAAGGGGAGCACAACCCAGAGGTGAGAGACTGGACTGGAGTTCCTTCAGGAACACTAATTAGCAGGTAAGGCCTAATTACACTTTTTTTTTTCTACCCCTTTTGATGGGTGGTGAGAGACAACTAACTCTAGTATGAGATGGGGAACACATCCAAGGAACTTGAATGATGAGGGAAAAAGCATATCAAATCAAATCAACCTTCTGGAACTAAGAATGAACTTCAACACTTTGAGTTTTGACAGGTTTTTCTCAGGCTAAAAGGTTTTTGAATCAAACGGTCATGCCTATACAAACAAGGAGGAACAAGTTCATACATCCTCTGCCAGGAAGCTCTGAAAATAATGGAATTTGGCAATCTTATGTTGATTTATTCCCATGTGTGTCGTACCTCCCAGTAAAGAAGAATGTAATCATAGACCTGCTCAAACCTGGAACCGTATAAATGGTCATTACTGAAATAGACACTGGTGGATGTCTTCCAGAAATAGGGTATTTTATCAATAGTTTTCCTCATTTCAAAAGTCAACAACAAACATCCATTATTTTGCATCAGAAAATCAAGCCAGGGCATATTGGTTTGGATGCTTTTCACATTCAGTGGGAAACAGGACACCTCTAAGCGTATCCCACAGTTTTGCTTATATAAGACTCTGCAAAAGATAATTGAAGATGGAGTCTCGTTGATATAAATTGCCCTGCCATGGTCTCAAGTATGGTTTCATCAGCTCTGTCATTCAACTCCTTCTCCCTTACTAATCTTGGAAGGGTCCTTCACCCAGTGTTCATTTGCTATCCCAACAGAATGGATTTTGCATGCATGGTAGCAGTGTATTTCGGTCTGTCTAGTGAATCATCATCATCATCATCATCATCAAATTGTGTCGCTGTCAAATGATGTTAACAGTATTGCTGTGCAGTCAGTAGGGCAGACTGATTAGCCATTTCCAAGTCAACAGTTGTACATGGAGCTAGCAGCAGCAGCAGGGAATGTAACAGAAGCTGCATTGTCTGTGTAAGCCCACAGTTACCTTTTGTCTGATCCGCTTTTCAGTCTCCACTTTACCATGTTTGCTCAACATCATCTGACACCGCTCCATAGATTGTTCAACGACCTCTATGTAGTAATCTCAGCGTCTGCACCAGGTGGCAGCCTCTCTGCAATGTCCGTTCCTATTGTCATGTCATCATCATTTAACACTCATTGGTACCACATTTCTAATCAGCCACTTCAGCAATTTGTTGGGATGGCTGCAGTTCATCTAAAAAAATTTAAAAAATCCTCCTGCATGATTGCAGTCGTTTTAGTGGCTGATCATATCCATATAATTGAAGTCACTGTCCTCAGTCTGTACGTTTGATCTGGCCAGCCACAGCTTATCTGATATCTGGTGGGGTTATTCCAGCCAATATGTATAGTTTGTTGATTGGAGTAGGCTTTAGGAAGCTAGTTGTACATAAACAATTCTTATTGAACAAGATCGATCTGATGCTTGTGTGATGCTCTTCCCTAGACTGGGAAAGCATCCTCAGCTGCAGGGTAACAAAGTATCAAAGCAGTGGAACCAGCGTCAAAAGGCTTGTTCCGCAGCGAGTGTTTTGCAATTTATGCAAGTCTGATGAATTAGGAGGCATCTTTAATAACTTCAAGGACATTATCCATAAAGACGTTTTACAGCTTCAAATGGAAGAAATTTTCCTTCTCATGTTTACCCCTCAGTCTTGAAACCAAGCACTTCCTTGGTGGAAGTATTTTTTTGTAAAAAAATTAGCTTAATCGCTCTTTAAGTCAATGGCCCATGAAGGTGATTTACAATTTAAAAAAATCCTAACACACAACAAATAGATACATAATCAGACCAAGACTCTCAGAACACATCACTGATCTCTGTGCTAGACTCAAATGCCTGCAGAAAAAAAACCCAGGTGTTCAACTGTTCAACTTATCCATGTGGAAAGGGTTAAGACAAATTTTCTGATGTTCATGCCAGATCGGAATGAATTTTAACAAGAAACAGGCCAAATTACAACCAGTACGTTATACACATTCTGCAGTAACCAGTCATGTATTTTGGTTAAGACATACAAAACATAAACTAGCATAGTAACATAGTAAATGACGGCACATAAAGACCAGTATGGTCCATCTAGGCTGCCCAGCAAGATAGCAGGAGTAAGATGGCAGGAGTAGGTGCACCCCTCCCCATGTCTTTGTTTAGGGGTGCACCTACCACTCTGTGCAGGCCACCCCTCCCCATGTCTTTGTTTAGGGGTGAACCCACCGCTCCATGTAGGACACCCCTATTTGTTGATAAATTAGATGGTTCAAAGTTTATTTTGATTTTATCCTGTTGATGTAAAGGGATCCACTGTGTCTGTCCCATGCCATTTTGAATTCATTCACTGTGTTTGCCCCCACCACTTCCATCGGGAGGGCATTCCAAGCATCCACCACCCTTTCAGTGAAAAAGCATGTTATTCATATGTTGCAGAGGGTGAGAGAGACTATCGGAATGGGAAAATTTAAATGTCCCACGGCGTGAGACAGCCAGGTGGAAAGGATTACATTTTACAAGTACATATAAGTGCAATAACAGATGCTATGCATACATAAATGGGAACCTGATCTCTATTTGCTTTTATAGTGTGCAAAATCATAAAGATTTATGGCACCCAAACCCTCCTGTAAAGAAATCTCCAGTTCCATGCAACTTCAGCATAGTCCTAAGTCAACTCATGGAATCATCCTGCAAACTTCTGATACCTAATATGGAAAGTTCTACTCTTAATAGCCATAATTTCAACCCAGAGTGTGAGCAGATTCCAGAGGGTCGCCTCATTTTCATCATGTGTATGATTCTGTAAATGCATCTGACATTCCTGCTGAAAACTTTAGCAGTGTTCCACATCAATCAATTGTGCTCTCCACTTTCTCACGTGTGACTTGGATTGGCCACTGTTGGAAACAGGATACTGCACTTGGATCTTTGGTCTGACCCAGTATGACATATCTTACTGTATGTTCTTATGTCATAGGGGTGAACAGGCTGTTTAAACTCCTAGATTGCAAGAGAGTGCTGGCCTAGCACATAAGGAAATGGCAACATCATCAGGCTACTCAGCTTTTCATATTTTATGACCTAAACAGGCTTAGACCAGAGAACTTTTAAACTGACTGAGACTACAGTTGAGCAGTACAGAGGTAGCCTGTTGGTTAGAGCACTGGGCTGAGAGCCAGGGCTCAAATTCCTTCTCTGCCACTGATGTCCTTTGTGACCTTCAGCAAGTTATTTCACTTTCAGTTGCCTCAGGTACAAACTTGCCTCAGGTACAAACTTGCCTCAGGTACAAACTGAGGCAAGTCCCTTTCCAAGAAGACTTACAATCTACTGTACCTGCATTGGAATGCACTTTGAGCCTGGACTTTGAAAGGTGAGAAATCAAATCTAAAATCCAAATCCACACATTGTACTTAATGGATACTGTGAAAGTACATCGGATCAAAGCCATGGCAACTTTGGTTACCCCTCTCCATTGGCTCTAAGTGAGGAAGCTTATAGGCCTGCAACATGATCTTCTTTTTGTACCTTTATATCTTAATATTGACTTAACATGTCATGAAAAGGCAGGGCATTCCAGGTGGTCAAAGAGGGCTACCTCCTTCACCTGGCTCAGACCCTTTCTTCCTGGGAGTGCCCCCCAGGTCTCCCCTTCACTGGGACCTCCTATTGAAGGAACTCGTAGGCCTTCTCGAGGACAGGGCAGTAGAACCAGCATCCCCAGCATCTCGGGGGCAGAGGGTTCTACTCCATGTATTTCCTTGTGCCAAAAAAAACCAGGGCCTAAGGCCCATTCTGGACCTGCAAAACCTGAACAGGTCCCTGATGCTCTCCCTTGGAACATTGCTTCCTTACCTCCAGCAGGGAGACTGGCTATGCTCCTTGGATCTGAAGGATGCCTATACTCGCCTATCCTCATCCATCCCAACCACAGGCAGTACCTTTGCTTCATGGTGAGGGCAGCCACTACCAGTACAGGGTACTACCCTTTGACCTGGTCTCCGTTCCAGGGTCTTCACCAAATGCCTGGCAGTAGTGGCCACCTTCCTCTGCCTCCAGGGGGGTTTGTCTTCCCCTATCTGGACGACTAGCTCCTAAAAGGAGGCACAGCCACAGAGGTGCAGCAGGCCACCGCACGCACATCCAGGTCCTGCAATATCTGGGGTTTGTGATTAAACTACCCCAAATCCCACCTCCTCCTGACACAATGTCTGGAGTTCATAGGAGCAAGGTTGGACACTCTTCTGGCAAAGGCCTTCCTCCCCTTGGACCAAACTGACCATCTCAGGGCACTGGCCGTAGACATACAATACCATACCTTGGGGTCAGCTTGGCTTCTGCTGCGCTTACTCGGGCACATCGCATCTACAGTCCATGTTATCCCAGGCTCCCGTCTGCACATGAGGGCCGCTCAGTAGTGTCTTTGAGACCAGTGGACACATCACAGGCCATCTCCAGGACAGTGACCCACCAGTTGACAGAATCTCTGACTTAGTGGCACAATCCCCATCACCTCTAGGCAGGGATGCCCTTCCAAACCCCAAGCCCTCTAAGGGTCCTCACTACGGACGCCTCCCTGCTGGGATGGGGAACCCACTGCGAAGAACTCCGCACCCAGGGCAGTTGGTTGCAGGCCAAGAGCAATCAGCAGATCAACCTCCTGGAGCTTTGGGCAATATATCTAGCCCTCCAAACATTCTTTCACCACCTGAGGCACCAACTGGTGCTGATCCAAACAGATAATCAGGTGGCATTGTTCTATGTGAACAAACAGGGGTGCACAGGGTCTCGCACCCTCTGCTGCGAAGCGATGACAATCTGCTCTTATGCAGTTCAACAGGGAATACTCTACAGGCGGTATACCTACCAGGCCAGGACAACACTCTGGTGGACAAACTGAGCAGGGTCCTCCAGCCACACGAGTGGCAGCTGGACCCCAGAGTAGCCAACTGGCTCTTCCGGCTCTGGGGGACCCCATGAGTGGACCTCTTTGCCAGTCCTGACAACTATCAGTTGCCCCACTTCTGGTCCCAACAGCCCCACCCCTCCCGGGTGGCGGCAGATGCTTTTCTTATTCTGTGGTTGGAAGGTCTCATGTATGCCTTCCCACCCACACTGCTAATTGTCAAAACACACTTCAAGGCTCTTCATGACAAAGCCTCACTGATCCTGGTGAATCTTCGGTGGCCCAGGAAGCCATGGTTCCCGCTGCTCCTCTGACGACTGTCAGTGGAGACTCTGATCCCACTGGGGAGCTCCCCAGGGCTCTTGTCTCAGGAGGAGGGCTCCCTCCTGCACCCCAACCTGAGGTCCCTATCACTGACTGTGTGGCTGCTGAAAGGGTGACCCTAACCCCTTTCAACCTCTCAAGAGAAGTGGAAGAGATCCTGTTGGCCTCCCATAAGGCCTCCACCAGGAGAGCTTATGCCTTCAAATGGCGCAGGTTCTCAGTCTGGTGCACAGAGCAAAGGATGAACCTGTTCTCCTGCCCGGTGCAGCTGGTGCTGCAGTACCACCTTCATCTCTTGCAATCCAGGCTCAAATCAAATTCCGTTAGTGCACCTCAGTGCCTTGGCAGTGCATCACCACCCGGTTGAAGGAAAGCCCCTCTGTCCAGCCTCTGGTGACCTGCTTCTTGAGAGGACTTCTGCTGTCCAAACTCCCTGTCTACTCTCCAGCAACAGAATGGGACTTCAATGTAGTATTGGCGCAGCTCACTCTCCCACCATTTGAGCCTCTGGCCACCTGAGATATCTCTCGTGGAAGGTTGTGTTCCTGGTGGCTTTCACCTCCACTTGCAGGGTCAGCAAGCTCCAAGCTCTAGTGGCAGAGTAGCCATATACCAGGTTCTATAAGAACAGGATGGGGCTATGCACACACTCTAAATTCCTTCTGAAGGTAGTATATTCTTTCCACTTTGACCAGGGGGTGGTGCTGCCCACCTTATTTTTTATTATTTATTTTATTTGTTTACATTCTCTTATATACCACGCTATTCTGCATCAGTGCGGTTTACATTGAACAAACTGAAATTACATTGAACAGGACATTATAACTTGAAGATAACTATTTTACAGGGAACATGGGCTATGGAGGGTTAAATGGCTTGCCCAAGACCACAGGGAGAACCTGTGGGACTAGAAACCCCAGTCCTTCCGGCCCAAGGTTGCTGTCCTCTAGTGGGATTTGAATCCCCGACTTTCCGGCCTGAAGTACCTTGCCCCAACCACTAGGCCACTCCTCCACTCCATTTCTTCCCAAGACTTCATTCCAGCAGGGCGGAGATGATCCTTCACACCTTGGATTGTAAGAGAGCCCTGTCTTTCTACATTCAGCATACCCAGGGTCACCAGAAAGCTGCTCAGCTTTTTCTTTCGTATGACCCCAGTCAGCTGGGTGGCAGACTGCATCGCCCTCGCCTTTGAGCAGGCTGGGCTCATGCTGGATGGCCGGGCCGCGGCATTTATTTATTTAACATTTCTTACATACCGCCTTTCATGATATCAAGGCGGTTTACATTGCCATGTTCAATGTAATTTCAGTTTGTTCATACTGTATCAGGGCCATGGCGGCCTTTGTGGCAAACCTGTGTTCTGTCCCAATGCCATACATCTGCCGGGCCGCCACCTGGTCTTCAGTTCACACCTTTGCAGCTCATTACTGCCTGGAAAGGGAGTCCCAACAAGACAGCCCCTTTGGCCAGGCCGTGCTCCATAATCTTTTCAAAGTCTAGGCAACTCCTACCCTCCAACCCTTCTTTTTTCAGGCTGCCGGAGTGTTGGTTTCCATCGGACAACTGTGTTTTTTTTTTTTCCTTACAGGCTTGCAGTAGCCTGTAGCTAGGGAGTCTTGTATGTGAGGATTGACTTCCTGCTTGTTCCCGGAGAAAGTGTAGTTACCTGTAACAGGTGTTCTTCGGGTACAGCAGGAATTGGTCCTCACAATCCTCCCTCCTCCCCTTCGAGTTTCTTCTTTACCATCTTTTATTTTTTGCCGTCTTTTAGCTATGTCATCTGACTGAGCAAGATGGCACCCTTGGGCGGGAAGGGCATCACTCATGTGTGGTGGCATCTCCCAAAGGCTTTCTTTGAAAGCTGGGGGGATGCTTCTGCGAGGGCTCCATCGGCACCGATGTCACCCATATGCGAGGACTGATTCCTGCTATCCCTGGAAAACACCTGTTACAGGTGAGTAAGTATGCTTTGCATGGAACCTTGAACAGTGAAAATAGGTGAACTTTGAACAAGATAACTTTGAACATGATACAGCAAATATAAGAACTTTGAACAAGATCGCATATAACAAGATAAAGGTCAGTAATATGCAGGTAGCACACCTGACGAGGCGAGGTGCATGGCATGATGTGGGTGTGTGGAGGTTAAGGGGTGGGGGGTGCAGGGGTAAGGATGGGTATTAGTCATCGTCACCAAAATGTTCCTTGAAGAAGTGGGTCTTTAATTTCTTTCTAAAATCCAGTAAGTCCATAATTTCACGTAGATGATCCAGTAGGACGTTCCATATGATTGGAGCGTAAAGGGAAAAGGCCTTGTTAGAGGTTTAATATAATTTTGTATTTAATTCTGACTTTCACAGGTGGCCAGTGCAGTTTTTTGAATTAACTGCAAAATAAATCAGACATACAAACCTTTCCTCCTTCCTTGGAAGTTACCTCCCAACAAGGTGGCCGCTGCATGAGAACTCCCATTTGAACCAAATCTTGATTTTTATGAGTTCTAGAGAATCTGGTCTGTCTATACTAATCAAATGATATCACCTACTAGCGTGTCTGATTTATCTTGCTTTTTATGGAGAATCCCTGTAACAGATAGGAAACTGTATTGTCTTTTGTCATCTATATTTCTGCCGTTTTTCCTGTTGTCATTTTCAGGTATTTTGGTACACAGTTCAACTCTTACCAACTTTGGCATTTTTTTTTAGCTGTGGTGGTCTCTTTTTTTTTTTTTCCCTCTGCTTTCTACCCTGCCTGTGCACTTAATAGATCATTACCTTGAGAATCTATTCTTCAGATCCTGTTCCACTTCCTTGACCTCTATTTCTCCTTTGCAGTCTGATCATTCTGTTATCTGTATTCCTTTCCTTCCCAAGTCTTCCTTATTTTTATAGTGCCAATATATCAAATGCCAATAAACCAACATCATCATCTTCTCAACCTAGACCTAGCACTGTTCATGTTCTTTACTCTCACATCCTTCCCACATAAGTATGCATGGATCCACAATCTGCTGCCTGCTCAAAGTTCACAGTTAAGTTAGCTTTGAAAATCCATCATCCCTCCAACTCCTCCAGTCATACCAGACTCACTCTCAACAACTTTTGATACTCCTTTATCTGTTTGAAATAACATATACAATATATTATGTACTTAAACAAAATCATTTCAAGAGGTTTACAACCAAGTCGAGTAAAATATAATACATATAGCCATCGACATGAAAGGACTGTCTAAGCTCGAACTAAAGAGCTCTTCCCCCCCCCCCCCCCCAACTCACCCGACAATCCATTGGCTGGATAACTACCCTAGAAAGAGAGAAAAGTGGTGAAGGTCTCTAAATTTAAGAAAATTAGTTTCCTGTCAAAGCTTTTGAGGCGAGATAGAGACCCTATATGCCTAGGCATAATGTTGTGTACCTCTTTGTTTTTTTTAACCTTATTTTAATCTTAGTTGTTTTTACTCCTACTCTTTTTTGTTTTTATCTTACCTATCTAAATTGTATTTCCCCTTATTTATTTTAAATGCTTATATTTTGTATTGTTATTTATTGGTGTAACCTGCTCTGCTTGCTAACGCCAAGGGTGGTATATTAAGTCACAGTAAACGATAAACTATTCCAGAAGATAGGTACTGTGATTAAAAAAGCCATTCCTACTGTCATGCACAGCAGAATACCTGAGTGGAGGGGCTATCTAAAAAGTAGCCCTAACTGGAATGCAAGTCCCAGGGCAGGTCTACACAGTACCAGGTTAACATGTCACCAAACAAGGTGGTTTGTGATAACATAAAATTATAAAGGCTGATATCATTAACTTTAAACTTAATGTGCTTGGCTACAGGATGCCAATGCAAGCTAACAAAGAGTGGATAGAAACACAGAAACATGACGACAGAAAAAAGACCACATGGCCTATGTAGTCTGTCCTTTCATATCAACCACTACAACAGTCCCCTTTTTTCCTTTAGAGATCCTCTGTGTTTGTCCCATGCTTTTTTGAATTCAGATACTGTCTTCATCTTTACAACCTCCACTAGGAGACTATTCCATGGATCCACCACTCTTTCAGTAAATAAATATTTCCACATATTACTCCTGAATCTATCCCCTTTCACCCTCATCCCATGTCCCCTCGTAGCAGAGCTTGCTTTCAATTGAGAAAGGCTCTCCTGTGCATTTATGCCACGGAGGTATTTAAGTTTCTCCAGGACCAAGCAGGAAGTCAGTCCTCACATATGGGTGACGTCGGCGCCGACGGAGCCCTCGCGGAGCAATTTTCCCCAGCTTTCAAAGAAAGCCTTTGGGAATTGCAGCGCGCATGCGCGGTCGCCTTCCCGCCCAAGGGTGCCATCTTAGCCAGTCTTCTTTTTTCCGCGGAGCCCTACAGACGTACCCATCTTGTCCCCGCGAAAAAGTTGATTTTATTCATAATTTTCTCTCTTTTTTCCTTCGGTTCGACGCCGGTCTTTTTCCCGCCCGGACTCGCGACGCCGGTCACGAGTCCTCTTCTTCTTTTCGGTTTTTCTGATTTAGTCAGTTTTGTTTTCGGTTTTTTCACTGGCAGCCCGGTCCTTTGACCTCGCAGGGGCCCTTTTTCCCCCGATGGCTGCCAGTGGTTTCAAGCGGTGTGGTCAGTGTGACCGAAATATGTCACTTACTGACACACACGACAATTGCCTCCGCTGCCTGGGCCCGGATCATGAAGAAATGATCTGTGGGGCCTGTGGCAAAATGTCCTCCAAAGCGTTGAGAAGTCGGCGGCATCAGCGGGATAGGATCTTCGCTGACCCCAGCCGTACCCGGACCTCGTCGGAGGCCTCGGCGTCCAGAGGTTCCAGCTCGGACCGTCGCCGGAGTTCCTCCGACAGGGGTTCTCCCTCCGGGGACCATCGACGGAAGGTGAAACCCGCGAGGGCGGCGTCGGTGGACGCTCCTGGCTCCGCGAGGGCCAGGTCGCATAGCCCCGACAGCCGTCCCGGGTCTTTGGAGAAGGAGCACCTCTCGAAGCGACCTCGCATGGAGTCGGAGCTGCCTGCTCGGGTAAGTCCTGTGGTCCTTCTGGACTCGCCTCCGAGACCGCCGACGTCGGGCCCGATGCCGTCGGGGCCCGAGTCGGGGGCTGCTGGGTCACCTGAGGTTGGACTCAGGTTGACGGCCTTGGAGAGCAGACTGTCTGCCTTCATGGACCAGCAGCGGGCACTGCTCGCTAGCCTCGCTGGCGCCGCTGCCCCGACCGCCGGGACGTCGACGTCTAAGTCGACCCCGGAGACCGAGCCGATCCTCGAGTCCATGCGAACTCGAGTCGATCCTCGGTCGAGGTCACCCTCGGCCTCCCGTTCGAGACCGAGGTCGCCGACGCCAACTCCCTCGGCGTCGGGGCGGCCGACGCCGCGGCCTGCCCGGGCCGACCCCACCGATTCTTCGTCGGAGTCGGTCTGGGAGTCTGAAGAGGAAGAGTCACCTGATTCTTTTCGGACTCGGTGTGTCCCCTCGGACTCACCTGAGTCCGAACCTCGGAAGCAGTCCCCCCCCGGAGGATGCCCGGTTCTCGGACTTCGTCAGGGATATGGCCAAGGCTTTGGCCTTCCCTGTGGATCCCGAGGAGGAGCCTCGAGCCGAAGAGCTCGACGCCCTCCAGTATGACTCTCCCGCAAGGGAACACTTTACTGTACCGGTTCCTCCCATGCTGGAACGACTACTCTTCCGCATGTGGGAGAGTCCGGCCTCCTCGCCGGTCCTGAGCAAGCGGGTCGATTCTATCTATCGAGTCCGCAAGAGCCCTGGCTTCCAAAAAGCACAGCTACCACACCATTCCATGCATCGTCTTAAGAGCCAGAAGATGCACTCCTCGGTGCCTCCTGGCAGGGAGGCCCGTAACCTGGATGGCCTTGGTAAGAAGTGTTTCCAGGGCTCTATGCTTGCGTGTCGTGTCCAGACCTACCAGCTATACATGGGCATGTATCTCCGAGACCTGGCTAAAGAGCTAGCCGGATTCTCCGCTGGGTTGTCCGAGGAACCTTTGCGGAGGTTCCTAGCCTTGTCCACTGGCATTCGGGAATGCTCAAAATTCATATCCCGAGCAGCCTATGATGGCTTTGAAGCATCGGCTCGAGTGGCCGCAGCCGGCATCGGTGCCCGCCGACAGGCTTGGCTTCAGTCGTCTGACCTTGAGCCCTGGGTGCAGGACAAGTTGGTCGATGTCCCCTGCCGAGGTGAAAACCTCTTTGGCAAACCTATGGACGAGAAGGCTGCACAACTTGAGACAGAGACTCTCACCAGGACTAGGCTTTCTAGGAAGACCTCCGCCCCTTCCCAGAAAAAGAAGGGCTCGGGAAAGAAGTCCTTTTACCCGAGAAAGGCAGCTGCCTATAAACACTACCCCCAATATCAGGCCCCCGCAGCTCCCCAACAGGGCCAGCAGGCCAAGGGACGGGGTAACGGGTCCCGTAGGCAGCAAGCCCCCAAGCCTGCACCACCAGCCCCTGCTCAGCAGGGTGGGGGTTTTTGACTCCTTCAGCATAGCCTCTCCCCCTCCGCTGGCTCCTCCCAGCACCGGAGGCCGGCTGGTTCACTTCGCCCACAGGTGGTCCAGCATCACTTCAGATGCCTGGGTGCTTCAAGTCGTAAGAGAAGGCTATCTTCTCCACTTCCACCAGGTCCCTCCCTCCTATTTCCCGGGAGAACCTCCACGACTCCCTCTGCACAGGGACTTACTCCTTCAGGAGTTAGCAGGTCTTTTACAGGAACAGGCGGTGGAACCGGTGCCCCACCACCTGAGAGGTCAAGGCTTTTATTCCAGGTATTTTCTAGTACCAAAAAGGACAGGAGGCCTCAGACCCATCCTGGACTTGCGCAACCTCAACAGGTTCCTCGTGCGGGAAAAGTTCAAAATGCTTACCCTTGGAATCCTTCTGCCCTACCTCCAGCAGGGAGATTGGCTATGCTCCTTGGATCTAAAGGATGCCTACACGCACATCCTCATCCACCCAAGCCACCGCCAATACCTGAGGTTTGTGGTAGCAGGAAATCATTACCAGTACAGAGTACTGCCCTTTGACCTGTCCTCCGCACCGCGAGTCTTCACAAAATGTCTCGCGGTGGTGGCGGCCCATCTCCAGCTTCACGGCCTCTATGTCTTTCCATACCTCGACGACTGGCTCATCAGAGCAGCGTCCGCTCCGGAGGTCACCAACGCCACACGCCGCACGGTGACTCTTCTGCAGTACTTGGGCTTTGTCATAAACTTCGCAAAGTCCACTTTGCTCCCCTCACAGGATCTAGAGTTCATCGGCGCAAGACTGCACACTCCTCAGGCGCGAGCTTTCCTGCCTCTCGACAGGGCTCAGCGGCTCATGGACCTAGCCGACCGTTTTCGCAGCCAGCCCTGGTCTCCGCCAGCGCTTCCTGAGACTGCTCGGCCATATGGCTTCCACCGTCCATGTGACCCCCAATGCCCGCCTGAATATGCGGCCTGCTCAATGGTGTCTTCGCAAGCAGTGGCAACAAGCCACAGGCGGCCTAGCAGACCTAGTGCGCGTCTCCGAGCCGCTGGCCTCATCTCTCCGGTGGTGGCTTCATCGGCCGAACCTGGTACTCGGCATGCCTTTCCAGTCACCTCAGCCGGCCCAGGTGCTGACGACAGATGCGTCCCTCCTGGGTTGGGGAGCACATTGCCAAGGGGCACGTACTCAGGGCCTCTGGACCACGTGGGAGTCTGCTCAGCAGATCAACTTCCTGGAGCTCAGAGCGATCCGCCTGGCTCTCAAGGCTTTCTCCCACCTGACCTCTCACCAGTCCGTCCTTGTCCAGACGGACAATCAAGTTGCCATGTTCTACGTGAACAAGCAGGGGGCACGGGCTCCTTCCTTCTCTGTCGGGAAGCACAGAAGCTCTGCTCTTGGGCCGTCAGTCACGGCGTTCTTCTCAAGGCCGTTTATCTCCCAGGCCAAGAAAATTGCCTGGCGGACAAACTCAGCAGGATCCTCCAGCCGCACGAGTGGCGCCTGGATCCCTTGGTAGTTCAGAAGCTCTTTCTAAAGTGGGGCCTCCCCACGATGGATCTCTTTGCCAGTCCTCTCAACCGGCAACTTCCTCGCTTCTGCTCTCGTCAGCCACATCCCCTTCGAGTTGCGGCAGACGCTTTTCTACTCTCATGGTCGGAGAGCCTCCTGTATGCTTTTCCTCCCATCCCGCTAGTCTCTCGAACTCTTTTCAAGGTTCTCCGAGACAAAGCTTCCATGATCCTGGTGGCCCCTCGCTGGCCCAGACAGCCGTGGTTTCCACTCCTGCTGCAATTAGCGGTAGAGGATCCATTCCCTCTGGGGTTTCTACCGGATCTCCTCACTCAGGATCAGGGGTCTCTGCTACACCCCAACCTCAGATCTCTCAATCTAATGGCCTGGCTGCTGAGAGGGTAGTCCTTGCTCCCCTTCTCCTGCCGGCGGAGGTGGAAGAGGTCGTCCTAGCTTCTCGGCGACCTTCTACCCGCAAATGCTGCGCCCTTAAATGGCGTCGCTTTTCCGTTTGGTGTACCCAACAGTCTCAGGATCCCTTCTCCTGCTCGGTGTCGGTGATCTTGCAGTACTTGCTATACCTCTCTAATCTGGGACTTAAGTCCAACTCCGTCAAAGTTCACCTCAGTGCTCTTTCAGCACATCATGTGCCGGTGGACGGTAGACCTCTTTCCAGCGACCCTCTCGTAGCGAGGTTTCTCCGAGGTCTCCTTCTACTTAAACCACCTCTGCGCCCGCCAGCGCCTGACTGGGATCTGAATGTGGTTTTACAGCGGATCACCTGTCCGCCTTTTGAACCTATGGCTACCTGTTCTCTCCGTTTTCTTTCTTGGAAAACATTGTTCTTGATAGCCCTCACTTCCGCTAGACGCGTAAGTGAATTGCAGGCCCTCGTGTCTGATCCCCCTTACACTCGGTTCTACAAAAATAGGGTAGTCCTACGGACTCACCCGAAATTTCTTCCAAAAGTGGTCTCCCCTTTTCACATCAATCAGGAGGTGGTACTTACTTCCGACCTTCTTTCCCAGACCACACTCCAGCCGAGCTGAAATGGTCCTCCATACCCTGGACTGTAGAAGGGCATTGAACTTCTACCTTGACCGTACGCGGGAGCACCGTAAAGCTGCTCAGCTTTTTGTGTCTTTTGACCCCAATAAATTGGGGCTCCCGGTCTCCAAGCGTACCCTGTCCATCTGGGTTGCGGACTGTATCACTTGGGCTTATGGGGCAGCCGGACTCTCCTTGGATGGTCGAGTCACGGCTCATTGTGTTCGGGCAAAGGCTACGTCAGTGGCTTACCTCCGCTCTGTTCCGCTGGCAGACATCTGCCGGGCCGCTACTTGGTCTTCGAGCCAGACTTTTGCGGTCCATTACTGTCTCGAGAGGGAGTCCCGCAGGGACAGTGCTTTCGGACAGGCAGTCCTCCGTAATCTCTTTGAGGTGTGAGCAACTCCTACCCTCCATCCCGGATGTGGGCTACCGGTGGGTAATAATTCAGCGAAGATTCCTTCCTTCTGTGCTGCTGAGCTAGAGGGAGCTCATTTTTTGTGCTTAGGGTCTCCGGTAGCCTTAAGCTTGGGAGTCCCATATGTGAGGACTGACTTCCTGCTTGGTCCTGGAGAAAGCGTAGTTACTCACCTGTAACAGGTGTTCTCCAGGAGCAGCAGGAATCTGTCCTCACAACCCTCCCTCCTCCCCTTGGAGTTGCAATCATCTGCTTAAGTTTTTTTGCAAATTTTTATGCTGTCTTTTTAGCTATGTCATCTGACTGGCTAAGATGGCACCCTTGGGCGGGAAGGCGACCGCGCATGCGCGCTGCAATTCCCAAAGGCTTTCTTTGAAAGCTGGGGAAAATTGCTCCGCGAGGGCTCCGTCGGCGCCGACGTCACCCATATGTGAGGACTGATTCCTGCTGCTCCTGGAGAACACCTGTTACAGGTGAGTAACTACGCTATCTCAATCATATCACCTCTATCCCACCTTTCCTCTAAGGTGTACATATTAAGATGCTTAGGTCTGTCCTCATATGCTTTATAATGAAGACCACTAACCATTTTAGTAGCCACCCTCTGTACTGATGCCAGCCTGTTTATATCCTTTTGAATGTGCGGTCTCCAGAAACGCACACAATACTCCAAATGAGGTTGCACCAAAGACTTAAACAGAGGCACTATCACCTCCTTTCTTCTGCTGGCCATTCCTCTCCCTATGCACCCAAGCATCCTTCTAGCTTTTGCTGTTACCTTTTCTACCTGTTTAGTTACTTTAAGATCATCAGAGACAACCACGCCTAGGTCCCGCTCTTCTTTATTGGACAAAAGTATTTCACCCCCTATACTATATTGCTCCCTTAGATTGCTGCAGCCCAAATGAATGACCTTGCATTTTTAACATTAAATCTTAGCTGCCGAATTCTGGACCATTCTTCAAGTCTAGCTAGATCCCCCCTCATGTAATCTATACCTTCCTGCAGATTTTGGTATCATCTGCAAGGAGGCAAACTTTACCCGACAGCCCTTCTGCTATATCACTAACAAAGATGTTAAAAAGAATCGGACCAAGGACAGATTCCTGGGGCACACAACTGGTAACCTCCTCCTCCCCAGAGTGAGCCCCATTTACCTGTACCCTTTGTCGCCTCCCACTCAACCAATTTCTAACGCAAGCAGTAACTTTAGGGTCAATCCCTAGGGTGCTCAGTTTGTTTATAAGTCTCTGGTGAGGAATAGTGTCAAAGGCTTTACAGAAATCTATATACACCACATCTAGGGCTCTCCCTCAGTCCAACTCCCTGGTCACCCAGTCAAAGAAATCAATCAGATTTGTCTGACAAGACCTGCCTCTGGTGAATCCATTTTGCCTCGTATCCTGTAATCCGCTGGACTCCAGAAGCCTCATTATTTTCTCTTTCAGTAGGGCTTCCAATAATTTACTCACAACCGAAGTTAAACTAACTGGCCTGTAGTTTTCAACCACATTTTTACTTCCACTTTTTTGTGTAAAGGGACCACATGTGCCTTTCTTCAGTCCTTTGGCACCACTCCCGACTCAAATGAGGCATTGAAAAGGTCAGTCAGTGGAACTGCTAGAACGTCCCCAAGTTCTCTGAGTATTCTAGGGTGTATCCCATCCAGTCCCATCGCTTTGTCTGCTTTAAGTTTAGCTAGTTTCTCACAGTCTTCTGAAAATTGTTCAAAATGCCCCTCACTTCTTTTCCGGTTTGTGGGTGTTCTCTGAGGTCATGCTCCTGGTTCTTCATTTGTGAACACAGAACAGAACAGAAATATTTGTTAAGCAATTCTGCTTTATCCTCATCAGCTTCTACATATTCCTCTCCTTCACCCTTGAGTCTGACAATACCACTTTTGCCCTTCCTTTTCTCACTAACGTATCTGAAAAATATCTTATCCCCCATTTTATTGCATTGACTATTTCCTGCGCTTTTTGTATCTTTGCTTTCCTGACTACTTTGCTAGCTTCTCTAAGTTTTTCCAAATATTGATGCCTATCTTCCTCTCTCTGTTATTTATTTCATGAAGGCCTCCCTCTCTTTCTTCACCTTTTTCAGCTGCTACTTTCGAAAACCATAGCGGTCTCCTTTTCCTTTTACCTTTATTTACCATTTTAACAAAAAGGTTTGTTGCCCTTAAAATATCTCCTTTCAGTTTTGCCCTCTGTTTTTCTACATCCCCCCAGCTGTTCCCATCCCGCTAACTACTCCCTGAGGTATTGGCCCATCTTGGCAAAGTTAGTTTTCCTAAAACCTATGACCCTCGCTTTTTAACGAATTTTAACAGCCCTAGTTCTAATACTGAACCACAGCATCTGGTGATCACTGGATGCAAAATGATCTCCCACTATAACATCAGAAACACTTTCACCATTAGTAAGCACCAAGTCCAGTATGGCTCCTTCATGTGTGGGTTCTGTTACCAGTTGCCTGAATAGTTCTCCCTGTAGATAATCTAGGATCTCCTTACTTCTAGATGATACTGCAGCAGGAATGTGCTAATCAACATCTGGCATATTAAAATCCCCCATCAGTTGCACTTCCTCTTTCCTAGCAATGCTCCGTATGTCTTCAATTAACTCTCCGTCCACCTCTTCCTCCTGTGAGGGAGGTCTGTATATCACCCCAAGACAAATAGATTTTTCTTTCCCTCTTTCTAGTGTAACCCACAGTGCCGCCTCCTCTCCCTTTTAAGCTCTGTAGTTCCAAAGCTCTAATATTATTTTTTACATATAGTGCCACTCCTCCTCCCCTTCTTCCTACCTTGTCCTTTCTGAATAAAGTATAGCTTGGTATAGTTACATCCCAGTCATGACTTTCTGTGAACCATGTTTCTGTAACTGCCACTAATCCAAGTCAGCCTCTCCCATTAAAGCTTCAATATCTGGGATCTTATTTCCCATGCTACGAGCATTTATATACACCGCTTTCTATATGTTGTCCCTTTTACCCATTTCCATAAAGGTATTTAATGTTTCCCTTACCTGGAGGCTTTTTTCACCCATCCCCAAAGAATCTAGTTTAAAGCCCTCTTCAGTAGATTAGCCAATCTGCTAATGAAGACACGTCAACATTTCTTGGACAGATGGATGCCATCTCTGCTCTGCAACCCTTGAAACAGCATCCCATGGTCCAGGAAACCACAACTCTCACAATGACACCATCCACACAGCCATGCATTCATCTCTAGTATGCAAGCTTCTCTGCCTTGGCCTTTACCCTCAACAGGGAGGATTGAAGAGAACACCACATGCGCCTCTGTCTGCTTCAACCTCTGTCCCAGAGCCATGAAGTCACTTTTGATATGCTCGGAGGGATACCTGGCAGTATCATTTGTGCTGACATGGATTAGCAACATTGGGTAATAGTCAGTGTGCTTGATGAGTCTCGGCAAACTCTCCATAACATCTCAGATTTTGGCACCTGGCAGACAGCATACCTCTCAGGACATCAAGTCTGATTGGCAGATGGACGCCTAGGTGCCCTTCAGAAGAGAGTCACTAACCACCACTACACTTTGCTTCCTTGTGGTCAGTGATTCTGTGATTCTGCAACTCTGGGGTGCTCGAGCTCTGGTTCTTCCCTCTCCAGGGATGCTTTCACCTTCTCCACTTCCAGGGCTCCATAATGGCTCTTAAATTCAAGGGCTGGAGAAGTTGGATTGGTGATTCTGTGGGACCTGGTGACTTGTATCCAACCTTCGTCATTCTGTAGGCTCCCATCTTCTCCTCTGCTGGAGAGCTTGGATGTTGCAAGAAGCATCTCATCTATGTATTTCTTACTGTCTTTAATGCTTCTCAGCCTCACCACCTCCTCTCCGAGTTCTTCCACTTGTTTCCTGAGAGCTTCAGCATGCAGGCATCCTGCACATGGAACCGGTCCTTCAACTGGCATTGGGACCTCTGTCTGGACAGAGGCAGAAACTGTAATGGGGGCAACAGCTTTGGCGATAAGATTTTCCCAGTCATTGTTCAATTGGTGGAGCTTAGGTATCTGTTAAAGCAAAAGAGAGAGATCTACCAAATTACCAGCCGGTTTCCCAGCTGTCCTTTCAGAGAAAAAGCAGTTAAATCTCTTAAGTATGTTCAAAATGTGCTGTTCCACAGCATTTTGCAATATCTTTAATTGTTATACACCCCAGGAACGTTTTACAGGATATTACAATAATAAATCTCACTAAGTACATGCATAGTATATGTTCACTGGAAGAAATCTGATTTACCTACCTGATCCGATTCCTTTATCTATATCTCTCTTTCACCATTATTGTGAAAACTGAATTTAACTAAAATCAAATTTATTCAGTTCTCTGACTCTCCACCCTATATCTCTTCCATATTACATTCTTTCCAGGTTCCTCCTTCTTCTGATCCCATTCCTCTGTTGCTCGCCCCTCTGAGTCCTTATGGATTTGTTCTTCCACAAGCTCTCATCTATCCATTTCAGCATTTGCCTATTCCTCCACTCTGAGATAATTTTCAACTTTTATTTGTTCCACTTTCTTCTCCTTTCCTACCTAATAGCTTGTTAACTGTCGTCTTGCTTCACTTCTCACAAACTTGTGTCTCATCTTCACCACAAATGGCACCTTCTCCCTGGACTCTCTGCCAACGTCTTTTCCAAAATCTTCTTTCCCATTATCTAGTCTCCTTTCTATTGGACATCTTCCCTGACTGTTTTCTGTTGTTTTGACCTCATTCTGAACAAGCATAGTAAATGATAAATAAGGTAGTTGGCCTATTCACCCAATTGTGCCCATCTACACTGCTGAAGAATATATACTAGCTATGCAAGCTTGCTTGCCTGTACGATATTACTTCTTATCCAAGTTAGTTTTGTTGTCTTTCTGGGGTCAGCATTGACTCAGAGGCACACATTGCATTTTGCTTGGTCCTTTACCTGATGCTGACGTAACCTTAAGCAACTTAGGTGGCCACCTAGGGGAGCAGCAAAGAGCAGCAACCATCAACGCAAGACAATAGGTTCTTACGCTTACACAAACTCAAACTATCCATTTGTACTTTTACCTGCGAAGATAATAGACAATTTTCAGATATCCCATCTATCTAATCAGGATTTGTAAGTCACCTTGATTTAAGGAAAAGGCAATATATATTTCAACTCAACTGCTTAACATTATAACCAGGTTTACACTCAACTGTTTACATTTAACATTGTATAAAGGGTGGAGTCGCACAGCATGCTAACAGTTTAATAAGATCAAATCCTAACAGTAAAATTAGCATAACTTATTTACAAGTTGGGGTTGTGTCTGTTTGGTGTGAGTTTCTCAGGGTCTGTTAGTGTGTGGATGGACAGTCAGTGATGCCCTATGTGATGTTGCCAAAATGTTTTATGAACAAGAGTGTCTTCAACTTTTTTCTGAAGTCCTTGTTGTCCCTCATATTTCTAATATCCTCCAGGAGGGTGATCCATAAGTTTGATAGTGCCCTGTCAGAAGTGGTGTTTGGTTTTGGAGTACAGTATTCGTTAGGCATGACTAATATGTTCTTGCAATTTGCTCTCGTCAGCTGGCTTTCGGTATGTATTTTAATCAGATCCTGAAGAGACTCACCTGAAGCATTATGTATTATTTTAAATATTTTGAGTGTGACCTTGAACCTGGCGCAACTCCTCATCGGTAGCCAGTGTAATTGGGCCAATTTAACTGAATTAAATAGATTTTGGAAGCTGTCTTTATGTACATATATGTGTATCTATATAAATAATATGTAAAAAAATATGATGCCTAATATTATTCTCAAAGGATTGCTGTTGGGGTGATAATGATTGCTGGGTTTAATGGGTAGGGCGATGAGTGACCTGCAAGTTAATTGAGGGAGCGCAATGCTGAAGGTATGCCTAGGACACTTAATACCCTTGAACTGGCCCTGCTTTAACAATTCAAATTTCTATACTTTAAAACAATAGTACCTGAGTTTCCCCTTATCCATTGCTGGCCCCCTCCCCCTCCCATGTCTTTAATCTAACTTCTTAACTCTCTCTTCTTTCCACTGCCTTTATATCTAGCTCAAAAGTACTTAAATTCTCTCATGGTATTGGCTTCCATCACCTTCATTGTTACGCTATACCAGTCATCAACTACACTCTGTCAACGCCCTCCAAATTCTTTTAATGGTCCTTTTTCCCTTTTTTTTTTCTTTTTCTCTGGAAAACTTACCTTCCTGAATCTGATCGAAGCCTGCTAAATACTTTTCTTTTTTAATTAAGATTGTCATAAATTACAATCCAAGCAAGATACTTCATGTATTTTTTTTATTTCCTTTTTGGAGTTTTTTCTATATATTTAATGAGGCTTTATCATAAGCCCACTTCAAGGAGAGAGAGAACATAAAATGCAATACTAAATTAAAAACAAGCCAAAATAGTAATGATTTGTACAAATTCGTGGAGGAAAAGTCCATAAACCTGTATTAAGATAGTCCAAGAAAAAAACATTGCTTATCCCTGGTGATAAGTAGCATGGAACTAGCTCTTTTGGAATTAGTCCAAGAAAAAAACATTGCTTATCCCCTGGTGATAAGTAGCATGGAACTAGCTCTTTTGGAATATGTCAGGTACTTGTGACCTGGATTGAATACTGGGCTTGATTGACCTTTGGTCTGACCCAGTATGGCAGTTTTCATGTTCTTATACTTGGAGGAAAGTGATTTGGAGACCTGGGAAGAAACAGTGTTATCTTTAACCTCATTTGGAGCCTAGGATAATAGAAATTGAACTGTAGGTAGGGTTAGATGAATATAGAGGGGGATGAGGATGAGGGGAGAACAGAAGCGATGGGAGGAAATGTGAGAGGGCTGCAAAAAGAGGACTAGAGTAGTAGAGCGCTCCACCAGAGTGTTAGCGGAAGAGGGGATGAGGAGTAGAAGAAAGTGAGAGGGTTGCCTGCAAGTGGGGAGGAAGTTATGCCCCAGTAGGGTAGAATGCACTGATGATCTTTTCGCCTCTTTCCCCAATAGCAACTATTGATTGGTGAGAGTACATGAGTAAGTTTGAGAATTATTTTAAAATCTCTGATAGAAAATACAAGCTGCTTTCACTTCCTGGTCCTGCCAATTCATCCTCCATGCTCTGTTCCTTCTCATATTCAGACTTTTGTAATAATTATTCACTGTCTGGCCACCATACTGAGCACTTCATTCCGTACAATTGCTCCAAAACTCATGTCCCCCAGTTACTCCCATGTTTCCTGTAAACACAGAATCATGCACAAATTCTGAATCCTCACTTTAATGCTTCCATGGCATTGACCTTGCCTATTCTGTTCTCCCCCAGCCCCCCCACCACCCAAAATGCCCATGTATCTTCATTCCTCCCTGTATTTTTCTTCTCTGCTTCAGTGCTGCAAAGCCACTTTTTACATCCATTCCTTACTTGCCAGGCAGGAATTTCCAGTCCCTGAGCATTCTTACCGCTTAGATGTTTTACTGTAGCATAAATTCTCTCCCTGGAAATCCAAGACGCTATCTCTCTTCCTTTTCAAGTTAATCTCGCCTCTGTTATCTTGTCTGGCTCAATGTCTAATCCATGCAAATCTCGCCTCAGTTCACCATTTTAATCTTCTTTGTGCTGTTTTCTCAGTCTGTCATTAGATCTATAAACGTGGAAATGTATTTTGTATAAAGCTTGCTGCAGGAGGGAGGAGTGGTCTAGTGGTTGGAGCAAGTTGCCTCGGGCCGGAGGGCCAGGGTTTCGAATCCTGCTGGAGGACAGCAACCTCAGGCTGGAGGGACTGGGGTTTCTAGTCCCACAGCCGCTCCTTGTGGCCTTGGGCAAGCCACTTAACCCTCCGTTGCCTCAGGTACAAAAAATAGATTGTGAGCCTTTTGGGGACAAGGGAAGTATATACCGTACCTGAATGTATACCACTTTGACACGGTGAAAAATGGTATATAAGCATTGCTAAATAAATAAATAAAATGACAACCTAGGGATCTATACATCCCCTCTAGAAGTAGCTGCAAAGCTCTAAGGTGTAGAAGGTGAATGGCAAAAGATTGTTTTAGCTGTTTTTTCTCTTTCAAGAGGTATGGTTTGATTGTATGAGAAATTATGGCAGTCACAAGAGTTAATCTTTCTTTCTTACAGCTTCAACCAAATTCACGTCTGCAAACACCAGTGGGACCATATCCCCCAATGCGACAACTGGTAAGTCAGCACCAGGATTCTTTCACTTGCTTATGGGTTTTAATGGACTAGGTGGCTGGGTTTAAAGGATGTGAAGCAGAGATCTTATAGGGAATCTTATTTCTCAGTTAGATGAATGTACCTGCTTGGTTGGACAATGTTAAATCCCATGCAATTTTCCCAAAGCTCTGCCTGAACAGAGAGCTACAGCTGCTGTTGTATAATTCTGGGTTTTGTGACAGCAGCATTGGATTGAAAATGGGGAATGGGTGTTAGGCTCCAATGAACACACTTACTGACATCTGGTTAAACACGGGGGACGGTGGCAGCATGCACTAAAGTTTAGTAAATATGGCTCTTAGTTTTTGTGCTCCATGCAAGCTGTCCTCTGTTTTTAAAAACTGTTTTAATTACGTCATTGCTTCTAACTTGGTGATGGGTCTGTAGGTACTTAAGAGCATAGACCAGGAGCCATACCATTTTTAACTTTACAGGGGAACTTGCATTTCCTGACTGGGATGAGCAGTTGTGTATTTAGGGACTTATCCAGCAAGGGGTCTGAGTTGTTTAGCTCATGTTGTGGATATAAAACGGAAGGCTGACTTTCAGGCCATACCTGAGACATTCCATTCGTCTAATAAAAGCTTCCATATCGTCTCTCCGGGCCAGTCCAGGCAAGTGAGTGTGGGTTGTCAACCTTCTATAGCAGCTGAGGACTGGACTGGCCCGGAGAGAACTCAAGGAAAGACAATTAGCAGGTAAGGTCTAATTTCTTCATCTTGTGCTTGCTTGCAGTTGCAGCATTATGCGCAGTCATTGCAGTTAGCCAGCTTGTGAAAAGAGGGGAAGAAGATTTGGATAAATGTTTCTAGATGGACATGGAGAAAAGCTCAAGACTTTCAGACTGTCCTACATTTGTTGGTTAACACGTTTTTGACCCATTGTTATGGTGCTGTTAAATGGAGTACTGAATTGGGGGTGAAGTCTGTGGAAGGTCATCTTGCCAGTTACATAAATGTATTCCTCTTTGCCAGAGAATATAATGCTACAGGAGTAGCAATACAGGTTACTGTTGAGAGCATATATTTCCCCAAAACGGGCTCGTCAAACAAACATTACAGTAGATAGGTGTAGAGAGCAGGCGGCC
Source organism: Ichthyophis bannanicus (assembly GCA_033557465.1). Classification (NCBI taxonomy): domain Eukaryota; kingdom Metazoa; phylum Chordata; class Amphibia; order Gymnophiona; family Ichthyophiidae; genus Ichthyophis; species Ichthyophis bannanicus. Next base: position 168,358,085 of record CM066035.1, on the reverse strand, counting down.
TCATTTGGGTCATCTTTTTTTGGAGATGCCTAGTAATTCAGAACATTTGGAAAATAGTGCTTATCTATTTGGCAGACGTATTAGGGTAGAGAGTAATCTCCAGGAACAAGCAGGAATGAGTCCTCACATATGGGTACGTCGGTACCGACGGAGCCTGCGCGGGAAAGCTCCCCAGCTTCCCAGAAGGAAAGCTTTTGGGGCTTCCCACAGCGCATGCGCGCTGCCTTCCCGCCTTCCTGACCAACTCTCCTCAGTTTCTCTTTTTCCGCGGAGCCAGCAGGTCGTGTTCCTGTCACCGCTGAAGAAATTATTATTTTAATTTGTTTCTTTGACCGCGTGTCTGCCTTCCCCGATTCCGAACCGGTACCGCCGGTCTTTTTTCTTTTATTTTAAAAAATATATATATATATTATTTTATTTCTCTTCACTTGGTGTGTTTGTTTGTGGGGCCTACAGGCCTTCACAAATTCTCCTTCATGGAGAAGCCAACCTCTGGGTTTAAAAAATGCACCAAGTGTTCTGGTACTATTTCAGTCACAGACACCCATGAATGGTATCTTAAATGTTTGGGACCTGACCACTCTATATCAGATTGTCCTTCCTGCTCTCTGATGTCCAAACGTGGCTTACAGAACCAAGCAGCTAAATTCCATGTGCTGTTTTCTACAGATAATCCAGCATCAGCATCCTCCAGGTCTTCCTCTCCGGATGGATCTCAGGTAACCAAACATACTTCAGGCAGGTCCTCAAAGGGCAAATCTCCCTCTAAGCAGCGAGAGACCCTTGGGTTCGACCCTGAGGACCCTGCCCCAGCCAAACAACCCTGGCGGGAAGCTCCGGCTTCCAAAGCTCCTCCTATGGGGTTACAGGTTGACATCGATGGCACGGCCTCGACCGATCACCTGTTAGACTGCTCTGGGGTACCGGCTCAGACCGGTACTGACATCCAGGCAGTTGTGGCGTCTATGGGTACTACTGTACAATCCATGCAGCAGGCCATAATGGCTTTCATTAATGCTGCAACGCCCTCGGTACCGCATCTGTCGGTTCCGACCCCGGTTCCGGTACCACGACCGATTCCGGTACCCAGAGCATCTACTTCTAGTAGAAAGCCGGTTCCGGTTCTCGGTTCCGGAGATTTTCTCGATACTGACCCGGTTCCCGGTACGCCCGATGTCGATACCGGTCGGTACCCGTATCGGTCTCTGGAAGCAAATAGGCGATACTTCGAGTCTTCTGAGGATGCCGATACCTCAGATGATTCTGATGAAGCATCCCTTATTCTTCCTGAGGAGCCCTCTTCCCCAAAGAGAAGAATGTCTCCTCCAGAGGACTTGTCCTTTCAGGACTTCATTCTTGAAGTTGCCAAAGGACTCTCTATTACAGTATCCTCTGAAAAAGAACCTAGAGCACAAAAATTAGACATTTTAGGATACTCTAAGGTTCCCAAAGAGGCAGTCACCTTACCCATTCATAATATTCTCCAAGAACACATGATGGATTTATGGGAGGCTCCTCTTACCCTATCTCCACATTCTCGTCGGTTGGACACCATGTATCGGGTCCCTCCTTCTCCTGGTTTTCAAAAAACTCAGCTTCCTCACCATTCCATCGTGGTGAAGTCTGCTATGAAAAAGATAAAGAGTACCAAAAGGCACTCTTCTACCCCTCCAGGAAGAGAATGTAGGACTTTGGATGCTTTTGTCAGGAAAATCTTTCAGGCTAGTATGCTTATTGCCAGAATCAACTCATACAGCCTCTATATGGGCATGTTTCTAAAGGAGCTTGCTCTTAAAGTACAAGATTTTCTCCCCTTTATTCCAGAGGATAGAAAAGAGGAGTTCCTGCTTCTTTTAAAGCATATCCAAGATGTGTCAAAGTTCTCCAATAGGGCTGCCTTTGACTCCTTTGAAGGTGCTAGCAGAGCATCTGGCATAGCTATAGCTGCTCGTCAAATTGCTTGGCTCCAGGCCTCTGACCTGGAATCCTGGGTGCAAGATGGCCTAGGCAATTTGCCTTGTACAGGTGAAAATCTGTTTGGCAAAGACTGGCAAGTCAAAGCCATTCAAATGGATGCAGAGAATGCTGCTTTGGATAGACTCTCCAAGTCTACTTCTCTTCCTGCCAAAAAGAAGTCTTTTAAGAAATCTTTCTATAAAAAGACTAGATTTGGTACCAATGCTGGCCAGTCATCTTCTCAAGTTCGCTTTGCTCCTAAACGTCAGCAAGCTAAACAGGCCAGAACAAAACCTGTAGGGGCTGCTACACTTCAACAGTCCCAACCCCCTCAGGGTTTTTGACTTACTTCTAGAGAACATACCCTTTCTGGCTCTGCAGCAACCAGAGCCTCTCACCATTCCAGGAAGGTTAGCTCATTTTGCTCCCAGATGGGAGCAAATCACATCAGAACAGTGGACCCTCTCTATCATCAGAGAGAGCTACAAACTGCATTTTTCCAGCCTTCCTCTCTATCCCAGGGTGAGACATTTCATCTCTCCCCCATCTCTCCTACACCTGTTGGATCAGGAAGTGAATACCCTGCTTGCCCAAGGGGCAATAGAACAGGTTCCTCTCCTCCAACAGGGCTCAGGGTTCTACTCCCCCTATTTTCTTATACCAAAGAAAACAGGAGGACACAGACCCATCCTAGATCTGAGAGAATTAAACAAATTTCTATGCAAGGAGAAATTCAAAATGATCTCTCTGGGAACTCTCCTTCCATACCTACAGAGTCAGGACTGGCTTTGTTCTCTAGACCTAAAGGATGCGTACACACATATACTCATCCATCCATCCCACAGAAAATTCCTTCGATTTCTGTTCCAGGGAAAACATTTCCAGTACAGAGTACTCCCCTTCGGTCTAGCCTCTGCTCCAAGAGTGTTCACAAAATGCATGTCAGTAGTGGCTGCATTTCTACGCACTCAGGGAATCTTTGTCTTCCCATACCTAGACGACTGGCTCATCCGAGCTCCATCTCAGTCTCAGGCTCAGACTTCCCTGGATCACACCATCTGCATTTTGCAGTATCTGGGACTTGTCATCAATCTGCCAAAGTCTCAGCTCACCCCTACTCAATCCCTAGAATTCATAGGGGCCTGGCTAGATACCACCACAGCAAGGGCCTATCTTCCCCAGGCCCGTTGCCACCGCCTAGTGCACTTAGCCTCTCAGATTCAGTCCAGAAGCCTCTTGACTGCCAGAGAGATGTTACAACTGCTGGGCCATATGGCATCCACAGTCCATGTGGTGCCCTATGCTCGTCTGCATATGAGAGCAGCTCAATGGACTCTGTCCACCCAGTGGACCCAAGCATCAGGAGCTCTCTCAGACCAAATAGAAACCTCCAAACGTCTCTTTTGGTCTCTCCAGTGGTGGATATCCACTCAAAATCTGTTGCTGGGGTCCCCCTTCCAACCTTTACTACCCCAAGCAACCCTCACCACAGATGCCTCCCAAATAGGATGGGGAGCTCATCTTCAAGACCTGTCGACTCAAGGCCTTTGGTCTCCACAAGAGACCGCCCTTCATATCAACCTTCTGGAACTTCGAGCAATTTTCCTTGCTCTCAAGGTCTTTCATACCCTCCTATACAACATGACAGTTCTTGTTCATACCGACAATCAAGTAGCCATGTTCTACATAAACAAGGAGGGACTGGCTCTCTGTCGCTTTGCAACGAAGCTCTCAGACTGTGGGCCTTCGCCAGAGAGCATCAAATCCATCTTCTGGCAGTATATCTCCCAGGAATTCAAAACTCTTGGGCAGACAGACTCAGCCGAGTTCTGCTTCCACACGAGTGGTCCCTGCACATGGATCAGGTACTCAGAATCTTTCAGAAATGGGGAACCCCGGACATAGACCTCTTTGCAAGTCCGTGGAATGCCAAACTTCCCCGGTTCTGTTCCAGAACTCCGTGTCAGGGGGCTCAGGCCAGGGATGCCTTCCTCCTTCATTGGGGTCAGGGCCTCCTATATGCCTTTCCACCCATTCCTTTGATTCCCAAGACTCTGTTCAAACTGCAGAGGGATCACGGATCTATGATCCTTATAGCTCCACGCTGGCCACGCCAAGTGTGGTTCCCTCTACTTCTGCATCTCTCCCAGGGCCCCTCCCTGGACCTGGGAGCTGCTCCAGACCTTCTGTCTCAGGAGGAAGGAACTTTGTGGCACCCAAACCCCAAGTCCCTCCACCTCAGAGCATGGTTACTGAAGGCCTAGACCTTCAAGACTTAAATGTCTTGCAACAAGTGAAGGATATCCTCCATGCTTCCAGGAAACCTTCTACATTTGGTGTGCTCAGCAGGGTCTTGACCCTTTTGCTCTTCCTGTGAATTCCCTATTGGAATATCTCCTGCATCTCTCCAATGCAGGCCTTAAAACGAATTCAGTAAGAGTCCATTTGAGTGCTATTGCAGCATCCCTCAAACCTCTCAATGGACAACCTATTTCCTCTCATCCTCTTATTGCTAGATTCATGAGAGGCCTAACTTTAACTAAACCTCCCATTAGGCCTCCTCCGGTGGCATGGGACTTAAATTTGGTTCTTGGTCAGCTTATGAAGCCACCTTTTGAACCTTTAGTCTCTACCTCCTTAAAGTTTCTTTCTTGGAAGGTTGTTTTCCTCATTGCAGTCACTTCAGCTCGCCGCATCAGTGAACTGCAAGCCTTAGTGGCTAATCCTCCTTATACAAGGTTCCATCATGATAAGGTAGTCCTTAGGACAAATCCACACTTTATGCCAAAGGTGGTTTCCCCCTTTCATCTTAATCAAGAGGTATATCTACCTGTCTTTTTTCCAGCTCCTCATGCATCCAGTGCAGAGCGGAACCTTCATACTCTAGATTGTAAAAGAGCTCTAGCCTTTTACCTCCACAGGACTCAGCCACATCTAAAGTCTTCCCAACTTTTTGTTGCTTTCGATCCTTCTCATTTGGGACTTCCAGTCTCAAAAAGAACACTTTCCAATTGGATTGCTCAGTGTATTTCTTTTGCTTACCAGAGTAAAAACATTTCTCTGGAAGGCCATGTCACAGCTCACAATGTGAGAGCCATGGCCACCTCTATGGCTCATCTTCACTCTGTATCCATAGATCAGATCTGCCGGGCAGCCCACCTGGGCCTCGGTTCATACCTTCACAGCCCATTACTGCTTGGATAAGGACTCCCGCCGGGATGCCTTATTTGGTCAGGCTGTCCTCAAACACCTGTTCCATTCTTAAACAACTCCTGCCCACCTTCCCTCAATGGATGCCTGAGATCCATAGGAAGATGAAGAACCCTTGGAGGGGGATCTCCCATGCATCTCAGCTAGGGAGTCCCCATATGTGAGGACTCATTCCTGCTTGTTCCTGGAGATAGCACAGTTACTTACCTGTAACAGGTGATCTCTGGGAACAGCAGGAATAGTCCTCACAACCCACCCACCTCCCCTGGGAGTTGTATCTCTCTTTCCTTTCCTCTCTCTATTGTCTCAGCTTTAAACTCGAACTGAGGAGAGTTGGTCAGGAAGGCGGGAAGGCAGCGCGCATGCGCTGTGGGAAGCCCCAAAAGCTTTCCTTCTGGGAAGCTGGGGAGCTTTCCCGCACAGGTTCCGTCGGTACCGACGTACCCATATGTGAGGTCTATTCCTGCTGTTTCCAGAGATCACCTGTTACAGGTAAGTAACTGTGCTTTACTGAAAGCAGAGTTACTATTTATTTCTCCGCCCTACCTTCTCTAAGTAAAACATGTTTGTTGGTGTGCAGATGTGTTTTAGATGCTTGGAGGAGCCCAGATCCTCCATCCCTAGTTCAGTTGACGTTGTGCCTGTTCATTTTGTTGTTGTTGGAACAATTAAAGGCTGAGAAGCATAAACCAGATTTGTGGAAGTCTTATTCCGTACCTCATTGAGCAAGGAGTCTGGTGTCAAATATGTGATGTGTGACAGGAATGGTAAGAGCTAGGAGAGTGAGTGTTCTGGGCACTGCTCCCTACTCCTAGGGGAGTGGGGAGGATGAAATTTTGTGGTATGGTGATAGAAACTGTGCTGTATTGTTTGGAGATGCTATATAGAGGGGAATTTAGAAAGGACTTGCAAGTTAAATTGGGGACATCCATGGCAGAATGTACAGAAAAATGCCGGGGACGTCTGCTCTGGCTGATTTCAGGAACATAGATGTCCCCAACATGGATGGCCACATAGACATCCTCATTAGGGATGCTTGGGTCAGAAATGTCCATCTTGGGCAAGCTAGCATAAGAGGGCGTCCAGCGACATAGCAAAGTGAAAACATGAGCTCCCATTCCCCGTCTGTGTCCATTGACATAGTGTAAAATATAGGGGGTATTAGTTTAGCAGCTCCTCCATACCTTCCAGACGTTTGCCTTACAAAACGAGCACTTTTCAGATGCCTGTTCATGCCTGGAGCAGGTTTAATTTCAGACGCGATTTGGGACATCCAGGGCTTTTCTGAGATCAGGCTGAGACATCCAGGTTTGTTAGGAACAAACCAAAAATGTCCCTGTTCAGATTTGGACATTCTCGCATTGGGGATGTGTGCAGACCTGGCTTCTAAAATGGCTCGGGTTGGGAGGGAGCCTGGTGAGGTGGGAGAGAGGAACCTAAAATAGAAAACCTTATGCAGAAATATGTATTTGGTTGAATATATTGGATCTGTTACAAGCCATATCTGTGAGCTAGATAATGTTATGTTATGGTTTTTCATTGTTTAATACTGTTAGATTGTGTTGTGCCATATGTTGCTGTTTGGTAGGTGCTTACTGCTGCATCAGCGGACTAACCATTGTGAAGAAAAATTATATGGGAGAGATGCCATAGGATGGCCTTGCCAGCAATCACATATAAGGAGGCAAAATGCAAGATATATGCACAGGTGTAAAAGAAAATACTGCACAGACTTCCTTCTGCATTGAAAAACTCAATCAAATCTGGCCTATGTATCTGTTATTCCTTATCAGAACTCCAGTCCAGTCCCTTTACTTCTGGGTTGCGCAACCCTTCCAGCAGCTTGGAGGCTGAGCCCATCATCGTTTTGATGATGGTGTGGTATAAATACCACAGGCACCTCCCATAGGCACCAGTATTCTCAGCCTCCAAGCAGCTGGAGGGTTCCCGTAAGCCAGAGAGCTTACTGGAGTCTTAGTTTTATCTGTACTTTTAATTTTTCTTTTCTTTGAGTTCTTTGATTTTTTTATCTTTAGTTTTGGGAGTTCTCTCTACTCCTGTGCTGCTGTTACTTTAAGAGTTATAGCCCCCCCCCCCCATCTCTTCTCTGTCTCTCTTCCCGGTGCCCTTCGGTGCTCCTCGGAAGGAGGGGGTTTACCTTGGCAGCGGGGAGGTTAGTATCACTTCCCTCCCGCTTGCGCGGCCAGTCAGCTCTCCACGGCCCTTCCTCCGGCCTCATCTGCCTCGCGCCGAAGCTCCCTGGGTGGGCTGAGCGCTAGAGGCAACACCGCCCTGCTCTCGCCGGCTCCCCCGCCTCGCGCTTCAGCTTCGGTTCCGGCTGAGCGCTAGAGGCGGTCCCGGGGGAGCGAAGGAACTTTCCGACTTCATCGGAGAGCCCAGGGTCCGGCGGCGAGAACAGTTCCGCCGACCGCAGGCCCAGACTCCACATGGCTGCGGCCTACCACGTGGAATCCAACAAGAGGCAACGGGTTCTCTTGTGCAGGACGGCACACAGAGGAGCAGGACAACAAAACCGCAAGTATAAGAGGGGTTTCCTGTCTACCTGCGGCTAGTTTTAATCCTAATTATATAAAAAAGAGAGTGAATAGGAAGGAGTGCCGTTTTTACCAGTTTGGGGGAGGGGTTTTCACTTTTGGTGAAATCTCCTTTGCACTGCATCTATGAGTTCATTTATTTCATTGATTTCTTTGAATTCAATTTAATTTAATTTAAAGTTCTGAGGTTTTTAGGATGGCCTTGGAGTACCCTCTAGGTGTTCTCACAAAAAAAAAAAAAAAGGTGAGCATGACAGGCAAACTACGATGTCCGTCCTGCGGCACTCGTAGGGGTACGGATTCGGAAGCCGGGGTCTGCAAGAGTTGTGCGGCAGAGGCGGCCTCCGTGGAGCAGGAAATCCACTTGACCATGACCCAGCCTTCTCAGGGCCTCCTGGAGGGGGGAGGGGAACCTTCCTCCGCCCCTCCTTCTACCTTAGCTCTACCGGTTCCTTCCCAGCCCATTTTTTTCTCCAGAATTTGTCCTGCTATTACACAAGGCCTACTGTATGCATCAGCAAGGATCTTTGGAGTCATCGGGTGTGAAAGAGAGTGGCCGGTCCGGTCCAGGAAAGACAAGTTCCCATGACCCCGGAGTCCCTCCCAAGCGCACAAGACTAATGAACGAGGAACCCCTCAAGTCTCTGTCGCCGGTCACTCCGGAGGAGGAGAACTCGGACAGAGATGTAGGGGAGGAAGAGGAGGAGCTCAAGGAGGGAGAGATCCCGGAGGAGGAGCAATCCCGAATAGTTCGAGTTTTTCGACGTGAGGAGCTCCCAACATAAATAAATGAGTCACTGAAGGTGCTCAATATGGCCTCGGACACTCCAGCAGAGGAAGAAGCGTTGGAGGATCCATTGATCCAAGCCGTCAGAAAATCACAGAAAGTGTTTCCGGTCCACAGGGTGGTGCGCCAGATGATCCAGGAGGAGTGGAACCAACCAGAGTCGAGTTTAAGGGGAGTCCGGGCCATGGCCCGTTTGTACCCTTTACCGGAACCGGACAAGGACCTGCTGAAGTCTCCAAGGGTGGACGCAGCGGTGACAAAGAAGATGACTATCCCAGTCGAGGGCAGCGCAGCGCTTAGGGATAGTCAGGATAGAAAACTGGATACGCTGCTGAAGCAAGCCTTTGATGTTAGTGCCCTCGCCTTACAGGCCTCAGTATCGGGGGCATGGGTAGCTCGGGCCTGCCTTAGGTGGGCTCAACAGCTTCAACTAACGGACGACGCCTCAGCCAACGCGCAGGCTGTTTCGGCTAGGCTAGAATCTGGTTCCGCTTTCCTGGCAGATAGCCAGTACGACCTTATTAGGAGTCTAGCAAAGAATATGGCCTCGGTGGTAGCAGCCAGGAGATATTTGTGGTTACGTAATTGGGCTGCGGACCCCTCTTTGAAAGCACGCCTGAGTCGCCTCCCGTTCAAGGGGAAGTTGCTGTTTGGTAAGGACCTAGACAAGTTGGTTAAAGACCTAGGCAAGTCTAAGGGAGGTAGGCTTCCGGAAGACAGGCCTAAACAAGGCCGTGCGATGGTTCCGGCTCGGAGTCAACCAAGGGACTTTCGAAGATTCCGTCCGGCCAGACCGAACTCTTTTCCGAAGGGCCACTTCTCCTCTAGAGGTCAAGGCTTCAGAGGGTTTCGGAGGGCAGGGAGAGGTTTTGGCGCCCCTTCCTCCTCCTCAGGCCCCAGGAAACCACAATGAGACTACGGGGGCCCAGGAGAAAGGCCTGCTGGTGGTTGGGGGGTCGTTTAAGGCAGTTCCTTCCCGCCTGGGCCCGGGTCACATCCGATCAATGGGTTCTGGAGGTGATCCGAGAGGGATACGCTCTCAAATTCGCAAAACGAGTGCTTCCAGCCTTTATCCAGTCTCCCTGCGGCCCTCCAGAAAAGAGGGCAGCGATAGAGGATACTCTTTCAAGGCTGATTGCGCTGGGAGCGGTGGTTCCCGTCCCGAGAGATACGGTTCCGGTCGATACTCAATCTATTTTGTGGTACCAAAGAAAGAAGGATCCTTTCGTCCAATCCTAGACCTAAAACAAGTCAAACGCTGTCTATTGGTACCTCACTTTCGAATGGAGACCCTGAGGTCGGTCATTGCGGCGGTAAGACAGGGGGAGTTCCTGACTTCCTTAGATTTGACGGAAGCATACTTACATATCCCGGTCCGAAGGTCTCATCAGCAGTTCCTGAGATTCGCAGTACCGAGGGGTCATTTTCAGTTCCAGGCCCTTCCCTTCGGCCTAGCAACAGCCCCCAGGACCTTCACCAAAGTAATGGTGGTTGTGGCCGCAGCTCTTCGCAAGGAGGGAATTCTGGTACATCCTTACCTGGACGATTGGCTGATTCGGGCAAAGTCAGAAGCGGAGAGTCGTTCAGCTACAGCCAGGGTGGTGGAGTTCCTGGAGGAGTTGGGTTGGGTCATCAATCGAGCAAAGAGCAGATTAATTCCCTCGTAAGAGATAGATTACCTTGGAGCAAGATTCGACACCAGGAGAGGAAGAGTTTTCCTGTCGAAGCAGAGGTTAAGGGACCTGAGAAACCTTGTCTCTCTCTTCATATCAAGATGAAACCCCACCGCCTGGCATTACCTACAGCTGCTGGGCACCATGGCGGCGGCGATAGAGGTAGTACCGTGGGCCAAGGCACATATGAGACCCCTTCAACGCGCCCTTTTACGGCGTTGGTCCCATCAGCATCATCCCTTATCCTTGCAACTGCCCTGTCCGCCTCGGGTCAGGAGGGCTCTTCTCTGGTGGAGGTGCCCAAGGAAGCTAGGATGCGGGATGCCTCTAGATCCGCCCCAATGGATACAGCTGACGATGGATGCAAGTCTAGCAGGCTGGGGTGCTCATTGCGAGGGCCAGTTCGCACAAGGAGTCTGGTCTCCGAGGGAATCGCGGTGGTCCATCAACAGACTGGAGCTGCGAGCAGTAGCATTGGCACTCAGAGCTCTCGAGCCTTTGGTTCGGCAAAGGGCAGTCCGCGTCCTTTTGGACAATGTCACCACGGTGGCCTACATCAACCGCCAAGGGGGAACAAGCAGCCCCTCACTGGAAAAGGAAGCGGACAGCCTGTTGCGGTGGGCCGAAGCCCATCTATTGGCCCTATCAGCGCAGCACGTGGCTGGGGCAGAAAATGTGACGGACGATTACCTCAGCAGGTGCAAGATAGACCACGGAGAGTGGAAGCTAGCGCAGGAGGTGTTCGACCAAGTGGTAGCTCTTTGGGGAACGCCGATCATGGATCTTATGGCGCGCTACGGAACGGCCAAGGCAAGCCGGTTTTTCAGTCGAAGGAAGGAAAGGATGTCCGAAGGCTTGGATGCCCTGGTCCAGAGATGGCCTTCGGAGGGTCTCCTGTATGTGTTCCCGCCCTGGGCTCTCATAGGGAGGGTTCTACGGCGAATAGAAGCCCACCAGGGTTTGGTAATTCTCATAGCTCTGGATTGGCCTCGTCGCCCGTGGTATGCGGATCTGGTGAGGCTAGCGGCCTCCCACCCTTGGAGACTCCCCGACAGAAAGGATCTGCTACGGCAGGGCCCAGTTCGGATGCCCCACGTGCATCGATTCTCGCTTACGGCCTGGCTATTGAGAGGGTGCGGCTCCGGAAGCGAGGTTACTCAGGTTCGGTGATTTCGACACTGCTGAACGCGCGAAAACGCTCGACCTGCCTTTCCTATGTCAGGGTTTGGCGCATATTTGAAGCATGGTGCGCGGAACACCGGAAGAAACCCCTAGCAGCATCAATCCCGGAGGTTCTGGAATTTCTGCAGGCAGGTTTCGAGAAGGGTTTGGCTCCCAGCTCGTTGCAAGTTCAGCTAGCAGCCATTTCTTGCTACAGGGTAAAGTTCGGGGAAAGTCTCTAGGAGACCACGCTGATGTAGGCAGGTTCCTGAGGGCGGTCAAGCGGTTACGGCCCCAGCAAAGATCAGTTATCCCTCCTTGGGACCTCAACCTGGTATTGGATTCCTTAACCAAGGAGCCTTTCGAACCAGCGAAGACCTCCTCCCTAAAGGACTTGACCCTAAAGACGGTATTTTTGGTAGCTATCTGTTCGGCTAGGCGTGACTCGGAGCTTCAAGCTCTATCCTCTTGGCCTCCCTTTCTTTCGTTTTTCAAGGATAAGGTGGTATTGCGGACGGTCCCTTCCTTCCTGCCCAAGGTCTTCTCCCCTTTTCATGTGAACCAAACAGTTTCGCTCCAGTCCTTTACGGGAGAAGCGCAAGAAGGGGATGGGGCCAAGCTACGTCTCCTGGATGTGCATAGAGTGCTGAAGCGCTACCTCTCCCGCACAGCGTCCTTCCGTAAATCAGAGCGGCTATTCGTTCAATTTGGGGGACCGCACAAGGGGGAAGCAGCAGCCAAAGCTTCCATTTCTAGGTGGATCAGGGAGGCTATTGCCTCCGCCTATATCCTCAAGGGGAGGCAGGTCCCAGTAGGTCTTCGCGCACATTCAACGTGGGCACAGTCGGCTTCCTGGGCAGAGTGTAGCTTGGTTCCGCCGCTGGATATTGGTAGAGCGGCTACCTGATCCTCATTACATACCTTTTCCAGGCACTACAGACTGGATGTCCAGAGAAGAGGGGACACCAGGTTTGGGGAGGCAGTGCTTCAGTCCGGGATGGCGAACCCCGCCCAGGTTTGAACTGCTCTGTTACATCCCAGAAGTAAAGGGACTGGACTGGAGTTCTGATAAGGAAGAAGTAATTAGTCCTTACCTGCTAATTAGAGTTCCTGAAGGAACTCCAGTCCAGTCCCTGATCCCGCCCAGGTTCGGTTTTCAGTAAGCAGAAAGTAACAAAAGACGGACCGAAGTCAGAGGGCGAAGCGGAAGCGGGGGATCCCGGTCCAACGGGGGCGGGGCTGCCCTCTAGGAAGGGTCAGTGGGGAGTGGGTATAGGCTAGGTCGGCCTCAGGTAAGCCTTCTCCTTCCTTCCTCTCCCTTGACACTATTACTTCCTTAAAAAAAAAAAAAAAGTTTTATTTTGGGGTGGTTTTGTTGTTTTTGCATGTTATACTTATTAGTTCGTAAGCGGGTATCCGATAGGACTCCTTTTTCATCAGATTACTGGTGCCTGTGGTATTTATACCACACCATCATCAAAACGATGATGGGCTCAGACTCCAAGCTGCTGGAAGGGTTGCGCAACCCAGAAGTAAAGGGACTGGACTGGAGTTCCTTCAGGAACTCTAATTAGCAGGAAAGGATTAATTACTTCTTCATGGTATCTGGAACAAGCCCTTCAAATTAATCTACTTTATAAGAAGATCGGAGTACCTGTTCTCTGTCTTCATATTAAAATAGAATAGCCTAATTGGTAACAATGTGCATAACAAGAGTTTTCTCCTAAAATATTTACATTCCCAGCATCACATTTGATGATACTGGGTGCAAGCTTCTCTGTTCAGTTCCAGCTATAACTATATCAACTTATTATTCAATATGTTGAAAGATTTAAGTTAATTCAATCAAACAAAACACATCAATAAATTATATTACCTAAAACAAATCTTGCAAATAAAAAAAAAGAACTGTAGTAGTCCACATCATGATGAGTAAGAATCCCACATATTATAATGTGAAATAATAAACAAGAAATAAAGAAATTACCTCCACAAAACTATGGCATACATCAAAAATAGGAGCAAAAACACAATCCTACTTCTTTTTCCTATCAAGTAGAAATGTTTCCAATTGAGTAACATCAGAAAAAAACATATGTACATCCCTGAAAGGTGGTAATACATTTACATGGAAATCTGAGAAAAAACGTAGCACCTACAGTGGTGTGCAAAAGTCTGGAATCACTTGTGAGTTTTGCGTTTTTCGTACTTTCTAACGGTTTTTTTTTTAAATTTTGCGTTAGCCCAGCATATTCATCTTTCTACCACTTTAAAAGGGATACATTTGGCTATTAGACTTTACTTTTTTTGCATTCCTTACTTCCAATTTAAATACTTTACAGACACTGGGAGATAGATACTGTGATTTTTGTGGATCCTGTGTCAAAACTGGATCGAGATTATCCAATATGCACGCATTATTTCTGACCAATCAGGAAGCTGGTTTCACTAACCAATCACAATGCAGATATCTAGCCAACAGTGCAGCTATAAAAACGCGTGCAATTTTTGAATTTCATACGCTTTCTGGATCGACCATGAAGATGACTCTGACCCTGACATTGGAGGAATGTGTTTGTTTGTCCTTTGAGCGAGTAAGGATTTTCAAGCCGTCAGCCAGGAAAGTTGGCTGCAGTCAGAGCGCTGTTAAGATTGTACAGAAGAAGAAAGAAACAGGTTCAGTGGTGGACAAGCCTCGTTCAGGTCGTCTACATGCATCAACATCATGCCAGGACCGCGCACTACGATGCATTTCACTGACTAATCGCAAGTTGACCTCTCCTCAGCTACTTCGAGAGTGGTCAGACAAGAGTGAGGTCAGTGTCAGCTCATCAACAGTTTGTCGCTGGTGCCTGCAGTTTGGTTTCCGGGGCTGCAAAGCACAGAATAAGCCACTGATGACTGACATACAAAGGCGCAGCCGGATCGTGTGGACGAGAAAGCACTCAACCTGGTCGACTGAAATGTGGGAAAAGGTGCTATTCAGTGATGAAAGCACCTTCTGCCTGCTTGGTAACCAGGCCCACACCTATGTGAGGAGATTTCCTGGAGAGGAATTCAAGCCCGAGTGTCTCAACCTCACTGTGAAGCATCCTTTGAAGGTCATGGTCTGAGGCTGCATGGCTGCCAGTGGTGTTGGACGTCTTCACATCGTTGATGGAATGGTCAGCGGGGCCAAGACCATCACCATACTGCAAACGTGCATGGTGCCATCAGCACACCAGCTGTTTCCTGGCCAGTTCCTGTTCCAAGATGACAATGCACCCTGCCATCGCTCCAGACAGGTGATCAGCTGGAAGCAGCAGAACAACATCAAGTCAATGGACTGGCCTGCCCAGTCTCCAGATCCGAATCCAATCGAGAACCTGTGGCACAGGGTGGCGTTGGAAATATCCAAGAGGCATCCGACATCAAAGCATGAGCTGATTGAGTCACTCCTTGCAGCTTGGAACCGCGTTGTCACCAACCTTGTCACTCTGGTTCATTCAATGCTAACAAGGTGCAGTCAGGTGATCAAGAACAAAGGGTGGCCCAATTAAATACTGAGCCATCACTGACACACAAAACAGCCTTTTTCAAGGCCACATACATTAATTTGAAGGAAACCTGGTGTGCGTCCATAATATTTTAAAGCATACTTACAATAATATATCATTGGCCAACAATGTACATTATGCAATTTTCACAGAAAATCTATCAACAGGACAACTATGGGAAACAAACTCAGAAAATAAGGGCCAAACTAATACTAAAAGTTGGCCCTAATAGCCAAATCTATCACTTATCATCAGATACACAGAAAAAGCCACTGGGAGGAAAAAGAAATTAAGATTTAAGGTCACGAAGTTGAAAAAACTTCAAATTTACAAGTGATTCCAGACTTTTGCACACCACTGTAACTCTAGCACCCTAGGCTTTAAAGCCAAAAAGCCTTTCCTATGGGCCTGCGTAGGCTTAGAAACATCTAGAAACACACACAATTTATAACCACAAAAAGGCTTATCTTTTTAAAATAAGCCTTCAGGACCTTTATTTTATTTAGAAAAAAAGGAAACCAACAACGTGGCCCTTTTAGCAATCAAATCGGTTGAATCTTATAAGAAATTAGTTAAATCTTTAACCACATCTATAGATAATACATCTAGCTCATCAACTGCCTTATCTGACTGGCGCTTCCCTCCAGGAAGGTAATAGAAAGACTGAATAGCAATCTTATCAGGAAACAACAAAACGTCAGTGAGAGATTTTTCTAACAAAATCTGAGGAGAAAGCAAAGATGATTTGGGAAAATTAAAAAAAACGAAGATTCAATGCCCTAGAGCACCATTCTCCAGTGATTCTAATTTGTAACAAGTAGATAATGAATCCCTCACTTGGTTTGCAGCTTGTCGTGCTGTGAGGGCTTGTGTGCATCAGTGATGCTGAGAGCTAAACTATTGGTAGTTTAACTACTGGCAGGGTCTCCCAAGATGGACAGGTCTCAGCTGAGGTGCCAGACCAAGACAAACCACCCACCTGGGCAGCAGCAGAATGGGATAGTGTTGACGGCGGAGGATCACATTTCTGTGACAACAGCAACAACACCAAACTTAAACTGCATGAAAGAAAGGCCCGGCAATCTCCTTCTGTATCTTGCCATGAAAACCCAATGGATAGTTACAACAAAACAAATTATGCTATAGTGCTGGAAGATGAGATCCCCAGGTCGGAAGGCACTCAACTAGCTACTGGGGAAGAGCTGAAGACTTTTCAGAGTAAAGCCAGCATTTATGATGTGGTTGGATCAAAGCCCTCGGGACGTCTGACTGCTGATGTAGCTGCGCATGAAATGAGAGTCAGAAGCTGTAAAGATGTCTTATGCATTGGAACATGGAACGTACGAAGCATGAACCAAGGGAAGTTGGAGGTGGTCAAGAATGAAATGGAACGTGTGCAACTTGATCTGTTGGGTGTCAGCGAACTGAAATGGACTGGCATCGGGCACTTTGCATCAGATGATCACATGGTCTACTATGCTGGAAATGAAAGGCAAAGAAGAAATGGTGTTGCATTTATAATAAAGAAGAAACTTGCAAGAACTGTAATGAAATACAATGCAGTCAGCGAACGCTTAATCTCTATTCGTCTATGAGGAATGCCTATCAACACAACCATAATTCAAGTATATGCCCCAACAACAGCTGCAGAAGAGAATGAAATTGAAGAGTTCTAGGAACAAGTACAAGCTGAAATTGACAACATGCAAACAGGATATCCTGATAGTCATGGGTGACTGGAACGCAAAAGTTGGCAACAAAGAAAAAGGCAAAGTAGTTGGAAAATATGGACTTGGCAACAGAAATGAAGCTGGGGAAAGACTGATAGAATTCTGCAAGACCAATGATCTATTCATCTCAAACACCTTCTTCCAGCAACACAAGCGGCGACTGTACACATAGACTTCACCCAATGGATTGTATAAAAATCAGATTGACTACATCTGTGGAAGTCAACGATGGAAAAGCTCTGTAACATCAACAAAGACAAAACCTGGAGCTGACTGTGGTATAGATCATCAACTACTAGTATGCAAACTCAAGCTAAAGTTGAAAAAGAGCAAACCACTCATGAATGCAGCAAAATATAACCTTGAGAATATACCACTTGAATTTAAAGACTGCCTGCAAAATCGATTTGCTGCTTTAGATACAAATGACAGAGCTCCAGAAGGGTTATGGAATGACATTAAGAAGGTTGTGTTGGAAGAAAGCGAGAAGTCTCTACAAAAGGTGAAAAAGCAAAAACAGCCAAAATGGATGACAGAAGAAACTCTGAAAATTGCCCAGAAACACAGAGAAGTTAAAGCCAGAGGAGAAAGAAAAACAATAACAGAACTCAACAGAGATTTCCAACGTGCAGCAAGACAGGACAAGGAAAAGTACTACGACGACGCATGCAAGGAAATAGAAGCAAACACTATTAGAGGAAGAACAAGATCGGCTTTCCTAATGCTACGAGAGTTAAAGAAAAAGTTCCAGCCTCGAATTGGAATGTTACAAGATGCTCAAGGTTCTATGTTGAATGATGCTGAGAAGATCAAGAAAAGATGGAAGGAATATACAGAGTTTTTATATGATAAAGATCAAGTGGACCAACAGCCGTTTCAACCTGTACCTTATGATCGGGAACCATTGGTGATGAAAGAAGAAGTTAAAGCAGCATTGAAAGCCTTATCAAAGAACAAAGCACCAGGCATTGATAGCATTCCCATAGAAGTATTACAGCAATCTGATGCAGCTGTTACCGTACTTACAAGGCTTTGCCAAGAAATATGGAAGACAACATCATGGCCAACTGACTGGAAAAGATATGTGTTTATACCAATACTAAAGAAAGGTGATCCAACTGACTGTGGAAATTATCGCACAATCGCTCTGATCCCACATGCCAGCAAGATTCTACTGAAGATTATTCTAAAGAGACTACAACCATACCTGGAACAAGAACTACCTGAAGTGCAAGCAGGGTTCAGGAAAGGGCGAGGAACGAGAGACATCATTGCGGATGTGAGATGGATCCTTGAAAAGACTAAAGAATGCCAAAAGGATATCTATTTGTGTTTTATCAACTATAGCAAGGCTTTTGACTGTGTAAACCATGAGAAACTGCATGGGTATACCAGAACACCTGATCGTTCTCTTGCACAATCTGTACATTGATCAAGAAGCAACAGTTCGAACAGAACAAGGAGAAACAGAATGGTTTAAAATAAGCAAAGGTGTAAGACAAGGCTGCATACTTTCCCCCTACCTGTTTAATTTATATGCAGAACAAATCATCAGAGAAGCAGGATTGTATGAAGACAACAGAGGTGTGAAGATTGGTGGAAGACTTATCAACAACCTTCGCTATGCTGATGATACCACATTACTGGCGGAAAGTGAAGATGATCTGAAACATTTTCTTATCACAATCAAAGAAAATACTCTCAAAATGGGCCTGCACCTTAATGTAAAGAAGACAAAGTTCATGACAACTGGCATAATCAATAGGTTCATCGTTGAAGGAGAAGAAATTGAAATCGTGAACAACTTTAACCTACTTGGATCAACTATCAATAAAGAAGCAACAAGCAGTCAAGAAATCAGACGATGCATTGCTCTTGGCAGAATGGCTATGAAAGACCTAGATAAGGTTCTCAAGAGCAGAGATGTCTCTTTCCATACAAAGATTTGACTTGTTCAAGCCATGGTATTTTCAATAACATCATATGGATGTGAAAGCTGGACAGTGAAAAAGATAAGACAGGAAGAAAATTGATGCCTTTGAATTATGGTGCTGGCAGCGAATACTGTGTATACCATGGACTGCCCGAAGAACCAACCAGTCGGTACTAGAGGAGATCAAACCTAAGCTTTCTTTAGAAGCTCAGATGACAAGACTTCGACTTTCATACTTTGGACACATCATGCGAAGAGAAAGATCATTAGAGAGAGACATCATGCTTGGCAAGATAGAAGGTCAACGCAAAAGAGGAAGGCCAGCAATGAGATGGATCGATACAATAACAGCAGCTACGGGTACCAGTCTGTCGTCAATGAGCTGCCTGACTCAAGACCGAACACAATTTAGGATAGCTATCCAGAGGGTCGCCATGAGTCGACTCCGACTTGATGGCACTTAACAACAACAACAGATAATGAATCCTTAATAAAAGCAAAACTAGTCTGCTGTAAATTAATTACCTGTTTATTCAAAGTAGAAACAGAGCTAGCAATATCAATTAATTGCCTATCTACCTCAGCAAATTTGTGATGAGCCTCTTGTGCGAAGGCACATAAAGACTGAAACGAAGTAGATACTTTAGTATCAATAGAGGCAATGGCAGACCACAAATCTTTTTAAAGTAACATCATCAAGTGGGAGGGTTCAACTTAGTACTAGTTAACAGTGACAGGTTTAGGTAATTTTCCTGGGGAATAGGAAATTAAATCACACTTATTAACAACACTACTATCTAAAGAAGAGGAAAACTGAGGGATAGGAAGAGGAGGCGGTGTGCGCTCCATGGAGCTTAGAGATGCCCCTTCAGTGAGAGAGCACGTCTCGGATAAGGTCAAGAAATGCTTATCAAGGGGACCAACAATCTTACCATCCCCCATACCAATAGAGCCTGCGTCACCTGTTGGCTTCTTACTTTTCTGTTTCCCCATAATTCAAAGAAAGTAATTATAAAACTTATAAAGGGAAAGAAGACCAAACAGGAGCATGCAGAACAAGAAAACTACATTCCTTACTACACGGCCATCCAACCGGGTCTATGAAAAACGCCAACGGACGCCAAAGGGGCGTATTCAGCCCCTTTGGGCCACGGCCCAGAAGGCCTTGGGGCAGGAAGTTGGAAGTTTTAGCCCCACACTACCCAAAGATGATCCGGGGAGAGGAGTAGGTGTTCAAACAGCTGCTGGAGGGTCCTCTGCTGCACACTCCCAGGAACGACTCCCTCACACGGCACTCAGGCAGACTCCAATTCTTCCGCACAAACAGGGCTCAACTCGCCAACTATACTAGCTTATAATTAGGGCTACTATTTTTACAAATTCAAAAAAAGAACACTTGCAGAAAATGTGCTCGCACAAAAATCTGCATACATATTTTCCTAATACCCAACCAGAACTATTAATCCTGTTTATGGATAGTCAAGGCATAATTTAACTTTAGATGAAGAACAAGCAGTGCACAGTGGTAGCTGAATCATAGAGACTTGGCCCGTGGATCCCTGATTGCTGGCTTTGAGCTTCCCCATCCGAATATACCACCCTTCCCCCATCCATATGCAAGTCCCCCTGTGTGATCCCTGGGAATTGTACCGATACATTACTTAGAAAAACAAATATCAGTAAGCTGTCAAATTACATGTATTCTGTCTTATCTTGGGGTTCCTTTACGTCCCTCTAGTCCAGTCCCGGTACCATAGAGTTGTCAACCTCCACCAGCAGCTTTGGAGACTGAAAAAAGACATCGCCTTGATGTCACTGGTATAAATGGGCAAAGACCGCCCCCTTCCACCAGTATTTCAGTCTCCAAGCAGCTGGAGTGAGGCTGAGCCTGGGACTGGGCTCAGTTTAGGCTATTGGGCAGAGCTAGTTTACTTTATTTTACTTTCATTTCCTGACTTTAATTTAATTTCATTTGTTTCTGCTTACCTTTATAGCTGGTGAGCTGCTGCTGAAAGGAGTCCTACTGTTTGGCTGTTGGACTCTCGGTGCCTGTTTTCCTCTCCTCCCCCCCCCCCCCTCCCGTTCCTCCCCCTTGGGTCCTTATTCCCCGTTGCCCAAACGAGCAGAAGCCGGCAGCATTTTGGGGCCTCCCTGTTCCCGAACCCGCAGAGAAGGGTGAGGAACAGGTTGAAGGCAGCAGCAGCACCAGTCCCGCTGAGGCGGTGAGAACAGCGCCGGAGCCGAAGCCGTGACAAGGCTGAGCTCCGGCGTCGGGATCTTCCCTTCCCGATTTCGAGGTTCCTTTCCTCTTGGTCTGCAGAGTGCGAGGTAGGCACGGGGAGGCTGGGTTAGGCTTCTCCTCGCTTTGCTGGCCCGTTTTGCGGGGGTTTCGAGGGTCCGCGTGTCTCAGGGCGGGAAGCTCGGGGACGGCGGCCATTTTGTGAGCCGCGTTGTTTGTTTGTTTTCATTTCATTTCAGTTTCTTTACTTTCCCCTTTTTTCTGGGCGGAGATTTCGGCTCTTTCATTATTTTCCTGGGCAGTTGGAAGCAGGGTTGCCTCGGGGGCGTTAAATTTGATAAATTTGATATAAAAAAAACAAAAACAAAAAAAAAAACCTAAAATACCCCGGTAAAATGGGAAGGATTATAACGCATCAGCTGCCTGTCAGTTGGGCTGAGGTAGCAGCTCCTGGGGCTTCTTCCAGACGCAGGGATGCCTACCAAGCCGCGTTGCTTGGTGTGCGGCGCCAGGCATGGTGAATTATTACCGGAGGGTGTGTGTAGCGCCTGTACCATGGCGGCAGCGCTCCAGGATGATCCACGGGAGGGGTCCTCTCGGGATCCAGTGAGCACTCCTCTTGAGGCGGGGGAATTCCTCCCTCCTGTCCTGTCCGTGGTCTTGGCTCCCGCGGAACCAGTAGCTGGGCCGTCCTCCGCTGGGGAACCTGGCCGGCAGCTAGAGGGGGGCCAGAGAACCAGCGCTCCAGGAATTCCGCAGGATTTCTTTGCCCTTTTGCAGCAGGCCTTGGCCTTATTACAGCCCTTGACGGCTCCTCCCCAAGGGTCGCGTGGGCGGAAAAGGCCGCGGTCGGAGGAGGAGTCCGCTACGGTGAAGAGGGGCAAGTTACTGTTGGATGACGGTCCTCCTTCGGGGGGGGACGAGGATGGCGAGGAGCTGGAAGCGGAGGACTTGGAGGAGGATTTAGAGGAAGGAGAGTTGCCGGACACTGAGCAGGACAGTAGGGTGGTCCGGGTGTTTAGGCGGGAGGAGCTCCCAGCGCTGATTTCGGAAACGCTAAAGACCCTAAATATGCCGTCCGTGGAGCCTCGACCGGACGAGGCGTTGGAGGATCCGCTGTTGCAGGCGGTGCGGACGTCCCAGAAGGTGTTTCCTGTGCATAGGGTGTTTCGGAACATGATTCAGGAGGAATGGGACTTGCCAGAAGCGGCCCTTCGCGGGGCCCGGTCTTTGGCTCCGCTTTATCCGCTTTCGGACCAGGACCGGGAGCTCTTTCGGTCTCCGAAGGTGGATGCGGCGGTATCGGCTGTGACTAAGAAGACTACGATCCCGGTTGAGGGCGCCGCAGCATTAAAGGATATGCAAGACAGAAAGTTGGATTCTTTGCTGAAGCAGGTATTCGATGTTTCTGCCCTCTCCTTACAGGCCTCCATAGCAGGGGCTTGGGTAGCGAGGGGCTGTTTGCGCTGGTCTCAGAGATTGCAAGGAGAGCAGGGGGACGAAGTTGCGCGGCTCAAGTCGGGCACCACTTATCTCGCGGACATTCATTACGATCTCATCAGAGGATTGGCTAAGAGCATGGCTTCGGTGGTGGCTGCGCGACGCTACCTTTGGTTGCGCAACTGGTCGGCGGATGGGTCCTCTAAGGCTCGCCTCAGCAAGCTGCCCTTTCGGGGGAAGCTGTTGTTTGGGGAAGATTTGGAGAAGTTAGTCAAGGACCTGGGGGAGTCCAAAGGAGGTCGTCTGCCGGAGGATAAACCTAAACAGAGCCGAGGAGCCTCTTCTTCCAGGGGGGCTTCTCGGGAGTTTCGTCGGTTTCGGTCCTTTCGGTTTGGCCAGCCCCAGCGGGGGAGGTTCCCAACGCGGGGCCAGGGATTTCGGGGTTTCAGGGGGGCGGGCAGAGGCTTTGCCCCTTTCCAGTCCTCTAACGTTAAGAAGCCCCAATGAGATACGGCGGGCCCAGGCAGCGGTGGTGCCCGTGGGAGGACGGTTGCGGAACTTTTACCCTGCCTGGGTCCACATTACCTCAGACAAGTGGGTGTTGGAGGTCGTGCGAGAAGGTTACGCGTTGGAGCTCCATCGACCCGTGTTAGACTCCTTTGTCCAGTCGCCGTGCCGGTCTCCACTAAAGCGGCGGGCGGTCTCAGACTCCTTACAGCGTCTACTTCTTCTCGGGGCAGTGGTGCCCGTTCCGTCGGAAGAGTGTGGGTGCGGTCGATACTAGATTTATTTTGTAGTGCCCAAGAAGGAAGGTTCCTTTCGCCCCATTCTGGATTTAAAGAGGGTAACTCGGTGTCTTCGCATTACACACTTCCGGATGGAGATGTTGCGGTCGGTGATTGCGGCGGTCCGGGCGGGGGAGTTCCTGACGTCGTTGGACCTCACGGAAGCTTACCTCCATATCCCCATTCGACGGGAGCATCAGCGATTTCTGCGCTTTGCGGTGCCCATGGGGCATTTTCAGTTTCAGGCAATGCCTTTCGGTTTGGCGACAGCGCCCCGGACGTTCACCAAGATCATGGTGGTAGTGGCGGCTGCTCTCCGCAAGGAGGGCGTGCTGGTGCATCCGTACTTGGACGATTGGTTGATTCGGGCAAAGTCGCGGGAGGAGAGTGCCGCGGCCACGGCTGGAGTGGTGCAGGTGTTGGAGAGCCTGGGTTGGGTGATCAACTTTGCAAAGAGCAGGTTGGTGCCCTCGCAGTCCCTGGAGTACTTAGGGGCGCGTTTCGAGACAGCTCGCGCGGCGGTTTTTCTTCCGGTCCTCCGGGCGCAAAGGTTGCGGACGTTGGTGAGAGAGTTTCTGTCATTGCCGGTCTCGACAGCGTGGCAGTACCTGCAGGTACTTGGAACAATGGCAGCAACGATCGATGTGGTGCCGTGGGCCCGTTTTCATATGCGGGCACTGCAGAGCTCCCTGCTCCGGCGCTGGTCTCATCAGAGGGATGCGTTGTCGCGCCGCCTTGTGTGCCCCCCGGAGGTGCGTCAGGACCTGCTCTGGTGGTTGCGAGCGGGGAATTTGGAAGCGGGGGTTCCGCTAGAGCCTCCTTCCTGGCGGCTGGTGACTACGGATGCCAGTCTTCTAGGCTGGGGGGCGCATTGCGAGGGGGGCTTGCTCAGGGGCTCTGGTCGTGGGAGGAGAAGGGATGGTCGATCAACTGGTTAGAGATGAGAGTGGTGTTGCTGGCCCTGCAGCAGTTTCGGGTCCGCCTGCGGCAGGCTTCTGTGCGGGTGTTATCCGACAATGCGACAACCGTGGCTTACATCAATCGCCAAGGCGGCACGGGCAGTGTGGCGCTGGAAGCGGAGGCCGGTCTTCTTCTAGGTTGGGCCAAACGGAATCTTTCGGGTCTGTCGGCACAGCATGTGGCCGGGGTGGACAACATCGAGGCGGATTTCCTCAGTCGGCGCCGAGTGGATCCGGGAGAGTGGGTGCTTCATCCAGACGTCTTCGCGCTTTTAGTGAGGCGTTGGGGTGTCCCTCTCATGGATCTGATGGCGACCTTCGAGTCCGCACAGGTGGAACGGTTTTTCAGCAGACGAAGAGAGCGCATGTCGGAGGGTCTCGATGCGTTGGCTCAGAGATTGCCGGAGGAGGGTCTCCTTTATGTGTTCCCGCCTTGGTCCCTGGTAGGGCGGGTACTTCAGCGAATAGAGGGGCATCGGGGCCGCGTGGTTCTGATAGCGCCCGATTGGCCCAGGAGACCGTGGTACGCGGATTTGGTACGGCTGTTGGTGGACAGTCCGTGGCAGCTCCCGTGTCGGGAGGACCTTTTGCGGCAGGGCCCGTTGCGCATGCCCCAGGTACATCGATTCTCGCTTACGGCTTGGCTCTTGAAAGGGCTAGGATGACCGCTAAGGGGTACTCCGCAGCGGTGATTTCTACCTTGCTGAAGGCGCGGAGACGTTCTACTTCCTTGGCGTACGTTCGAGTTTGGCGCATTTTTGAAGCCTGGTGCGTTGAGCGCAGCCTGCGCCCATTGAGAGCGTCGGTGTCGCAGGTTCTTTCCTTCTTGCAAGCCGGCGTGGAGAAGGGTCTCTCGGCTAGTTCCTTACGGGTGCAGTTGGCTGCGATCTCTTGTTATCGCGGTAAGGTTCAGGGGCAGTCGTTAGGGGCGCATAGCGATGTGCGGAGGTTTCTGCGCGCGGTGCTCCTTTTGCGACCACCGAGACGAGCCTCGGTTCCTGCGTGGGATCTGAACGTGGTGTTGGAGGCCTTGTCTGGTGCACCCTTTGAGCCGCTGGGCAAGGCATCGCTCAAGGATCTAACGTTGAAGACGGTCTTTCTGGTGGCCATTTGCTCCGCGAGGCGGATTTCGGAGTTGCAGGCGTTATCCTGTAAGGAACCTTATTTGTCCTTCTTTAATCACAAGGTGGTTTTGCGAACGGTGCCTGCGTTCTTGCCGAAGGTAGTCTCCATGTTTCATCTTAACCAGGTGGTTTCGTTACCGGTGTTTTCCAAAGCACAGAAGGATGGATCGGGGGGCAGGTTGCACCTTCTGGATGTTCGGCGCACGCTGAAAAGATACCTCCGCGGGACGGCTCCCTTCCGGAAGTCGGATAGGCTGTTTGTGTCCTTTGGAGGGCCTCAGAAGGGAGAGGCAGCGGCTAAGGCATCCATTTTGCGGTGGTTGAAGGAGGCCATAGCATCGGCTTACTTGCTTAAGGGTAAACCGATTCCGGAGGGTCTCCGAGCTCATTCGACTAGAGCGCAAGCGACGTCATGGGCGGAGTTTAGTTTAGTGCCGGTGGCGGACATTTGCAGAGCGGCGACTTGGTCGTCGTTGCATTCCTTTGCAAGGCACTATCGGCTGGATGTGCAGGAAGCGGCGGATGGGCGTTTTGGCTCAGCGGTACTTCAGGCTGGGCTGGCTGGTCCCTCCCGTTGAGATTCACTGCTCTGTTACATCCTCTATGGTACCGGGACTGGACTAGGGGGACGTAAAGGAAGGTGAAATTAGACTTACCTGCTAATTGTTGTTCCTTTAGGAACTCTAGTCCAGTCCCGGATCCCTCCCAGGTTAGTAGGGGGGTGTTCAGCCTGAAGTTTGCGGTGGAGAATTTTGGTTGCTGGGTTCCTGTGTGGTCTTTCAGTGGCGACATAGTGGGAGTCCTTTCGCAGCAGATCTTCGGTTAATCGGGGGGTAGGAATCCCCGGGGGACAGTGTCTTCTCCTTTCCATCTAGCTGATGTATTAAAAAATAAATAAATAAATAAAAAAGAGGATAGCGGGAGCTGATGGAGAAGATATGTATTGTTTATTTCTTCACTGGTTTGGTTATTTGTTTTCACTACTTCTTTGTTGCTCTACTCAGTCTGCTTTGTCAATAGATACTGGTGGAAGGGGGCGGTCTTTGCCCATTTATACCAGTGACATCAAGGCGATGTCTTTTTTCAGTCTCCAAAGCTGCTGGTGGAGGTTGACAACTCTATGGTACCGGGACTGGACTAGAGTTCCTAAAGGAACAACAATTAGCAGGTAAGTCTAATTTCACCTTTCTGCTTCTTGTGCCCAGCATTTCTTTAATTATTAAATTACCCTTAAAGTCCTCACAGGAAGTGTCTCTGAAGTTGTGCTGCAGAAATAGAATCCATTTGAGTGAGTCCACTGGGTTTGCATCTATGAAAAAAAGTGCATCACGTTCGCATTTTGAAAGTAGATATCAAAGAAGAACTCTGTGATCTTCAATAGTTCTGAGTAACGTTTCGTGTGCGTGTTAATTTTAGTGCAACAGATGTTTTTTTTAATACTTCATCGTTGCAAGCTTTCAAAGTGTTTTGGGATTTCTGCATTGATCAAAGCACTTGTCAGTTTCCGTGTCTTTCTCTACCAGGTATTTGACACAGGCTTTCACTAGACATACACGACTACATTTTAATTGTTTGAGAATCCACCTGTTTTGACTTTCTTCGTATACCTCTGAATATACATGTGGACAAGCAATTTGTGTGCGCACTTAAATTTTAGGCACACAAGAGAATAGTCAAACCCGAACTGCACACCACTAGCTTCCTTATAAATCATTTGGTGTCTTACTCGGGGCAATCCACATTAAGCAAGAATTAGCTTCTGTTCACATCTCCAAATACTCTGTGCACGTGCTATACAGTTTTTGTACTCGGTCACAGAATGTCCTAATCTGCATCCATCCCCTCCTTGTACTTTAGGCCAGCATTCCCTGGAGTTTCCAGGGGCTTGACGTGCTGGGTCTTGCACACATTGAATTCGGTGTACAATGCTTTTCTTGAAAAAGGTGCTTATACTTAATACCACTGAGTACCAGCTCAAAACAAAAGCTGTGATCACATCATTTCCACAATGGAATTTATTTCCTCTTCCAGTTCTTCAATGTGGGAGTGGAATATGCTCATGAAAGAAGAAGAAGAGCATAGTTCTCATTTCAAAACATTTCTTGAGCAAAGTAGGTGGTTTGCCTTGGAGCACGAAAAGACTTTAAAGCTGGAAACATTTGAGGCAGCAATGTGCTTCCATGAAATAAGGATAAGCAAGCATGCCTTGCTGTGAGAGATCAGTTTGCTATTTTCAACATACACAAATTTGCAATATTCTTATTGGATCTTGGTCTGGGCAGTGTAGATGTGGAAATTGTAATGATCTACATCAGTATCTACATCAAGTGTGTCTGAAGATGGATTACCTAAATCTTTGTGGCAAATAAAGGTGTTCATGATTTCCTTCTATGTCATGCAGCATCCACCAAACATTGCATTGCAGTTGTCTCCAACAGAGGCCATACACTGTTCAAGCAAATGGTTTTTTTTATCAGAGTTACAATTGCAGATTATGTCACTGAATCTGCAGTCTTATTGGGTGTGATCTGGTTTTTCATTAGTTTGGTCTGCAAACCATTTCCCCAGTCAAAATATTGTATTGCCAGTGGTAAAGGTTTGATAGCACTATGATTGCTGCCGTCTGTGGGCTACACCATAGTAAGATGTCATTGTTTCAATTGTTTTTTAGAACAGTCTCCAGAATGTGGGGCAAGCAAGTGGGACTATCAATTCTGTGTTTGGGCACTCAATTTTCTGGTTATTTCTGAATCGGAAAATGTCATCTTCAGCGATGCAGAAGTGCAGTCCATTGACTTCTTAGTAACAAACTTTTACTGTTATGATATATAACCATATGGAATGCAAAAATAGCTGCAGCTGTTGTATCTTCCATTTGTTGCAAGGTTTTACAAAATAGTCTATTAATTTTGAAAATGTACTCTTTTCTTCAACAAACTTCTTAAACTTATCTGAGGGTTTGTAAATCATGAACAGCTTTATTTGCTACAAAGATTTAGGTGCTCCATCTACAGACTAAGCATTCGCTTTCCTGAGCATTTTGACTTTTTATTCTATTCTCCAGTGGGTCATAGATTAGTATGATGCCGCCGCCTCCTTTTCGGCTTATTTCTTGAATAAAGGAACTGTTCTTGAGCAAAGCTTTTTTTTTTCTGCTGCTAGATTTCTTCTTCTTTTCCTCTAGCTTTCAGGTTCAAAGAAGTAGGCAAGCTCTTTGAAGTCACTGACCTCCTTAGGTGGTAGATACCTTCATTCCTTCCCCATCTCCTGCCTACCTCATGTAAGAATCCTATCTCTAGGAACAAGCAGAAATGTCTTCACATATGGATGACATCGGGTTCCAACAGAGCCCTCACGGGATGCTTCCCAGCTACCAATAGGAAAGCCCTTGGGAGCGCACTATTACGCCTGCACCACTGCTTTCCCACTCTCCCAACTCCCTCTCCTCAGTTCTTCTTTTTCCGTGGAACCAACAGGTCATTTCCCTCTCACCGGAGAAAATAACTTTAAAAACTTTTCTTAAACCGTTCCTGCCTAACCGCACCAGTATTGCCCCGATACTGGTTCCCCTTTTTTCTTTATATATATTTTCGATTTTTCTTTAAAAACAAAACAAAACACCTTTTTCTTTCTTCAGGGCCTCATGCCCACCAGGCCTTGCCCACCATCTTTAAGATGGAGAAGTCCTTCAGTGGTTTCAAAAATGTACCAAGTGCTCCAGCACCATTTCGGTAACAAACAAACATGATTGGTGTCTGAAATGCCTTGGTCCTGATCATATACCCCAAAAATGCTCCCTCTGCAAACAGATAATGAAGAGGGGCCTAGGGAATCTGGCCAAAAGGTTCAGGGAACTCTTTCTCTGACTTGATGTCGTTGGCCTCCACTTCCTCCAGAGCATCCTCATGTTCACGCAGTTCCAAACATTCAAAAGAATCAAGACACACTGAGAAGAAGACCGAGAAAACAGTCTCCTTCAAAACCTTCAAAAGATAAGGTAAAACTCCAAGACGACTCAGAGAAGCTGAAGGATCTGAAGGAAAAGTCCAAAGATTCCTTGGGCAAGCTTATGGAATAGAGGGAGAGATCCCGATCTTCTCACCGGGACTCATCCAGGACTTCTTCTGACTCTGGACATTGGTCTAGGCATCCCCGGCAGGAGGACTTGTCCTCCAAAGCCTTAATGGGGATCAGAAGGCACCCGAGGCTTCAGCTTCCGGAGAGCACCTGATGCCTTTCTCTGGGACGGTGGCGCACAACACCATTCTTTCATTGGACCAGATGCAGGCGACCTCCCTGGATCAACGGATGCTGTCCTTGGAGAGGACTATAGTGGCCCTCCTTGTGGCTTCAATTTCTATTATACCGATAGCTGCGGGAATGCAGCCAGAAGCATTGACTTTGACTCCATCCACTCCAGTGCAGGCTTCCACATTGCTCCTGCTCTTGGCGCCGCCTGCACAGAGAACCAAGGCCTCCTTACTGATACCGGTATCAGTACTGGCCACTGATAACTTCTGGTCTACACCGGGCTTACCTCCTGAGGACATCATGGAATATCGACACCATTCATGCCGTTGACGGCATAGTCGATACTTGCTGGAATTGGATCTGGATTCTTCTGATTCCGACCATCGTTTCTTCAATTCCGATGACCTCCAGGACATCGCCTCAGAACCCTTGCCACTGTCCATTAGTACTCAGCGAAAATCCCCTCCTGAAGACTTGTCATTTCAAGAGTTCATCCGAGACATGGTGGCTGGCCTATCCATCCTGGCAGCATCGGAACCAAGAGCGGAGGAGCTGGAGATACTCCAGTACCCCACAGTCCCAAAAGAGGCCGCAATCCTCCTGGTACACTGGATCCTCCACAATTTAATGCTCCGGATGTGGGAAACACCTCTTACCGTTTCCTGAATCAGTCGACAATTGGACACAATGTACAGAGTTCCTGAGTGTCCTGGGTTCCAGAAGCCACAACTTCCACACCATTCTATGGTGGTGGAATTGGCGATTCATCGCATAAAAAGTGGCAAGAACCATGCCTTGATTCCTCTAGGAAGGGAATTGAATCTTGATTCCTTCGCCTGGCGTTCCTTTCGTGCATTCATTTTGGCCAGCAGGATTAATTCTTACATCCTCTATATGGGGATGTTCCTGAAGGAACTAAACAAAGACTGGGAAGGTTTCCTTCCATTCCTACCGGAAGAGAAGAGACCTGCCTTACAAGCTGTGTTGGCACATAGCCAAAATGTCTCAAAAATTTGTCAATAGGGTAACATTTGATGCCTTTGAGTCAACTAGCAGGGCATCTTCCATTGCCATCAGTGCACTAGGGAGAACCTTTTTTGGGAACTGGAGGGAGAAGGCTGGAGAGCTTGAAACGGATGACACCACCCAGGAAGACTGCTGACCCTTCCAAGAAAAAGGCAGCAGCTAAGAAACCCTTCTCCCCTAAGAAAAGAAGGTCTTACCCCTCATATTCCCAGCCAGCTTATCAGACCCAGCATAAACAGGGCCCTAAACAGGCAAAAAAGCCCAGATTAGCCAAGCCACAGCCAGCCACCCAAGCACCTACTGCTCCAGGTTTTTGACTCCCATACAGGGAGCACAGCCAGTCTTCTGCACATACAGGACTCCACCTCCATCCCAGGGAGACTTTGTCACTTTGCACAACAGTGGCAGTCCATCACCACAGAGCAATGGACTCTGTCCATAGTTACCAACTGAACTTTTAGGAACTACCTCCTCACCACTTCAGAGGAGATTTTCCCACAACATCCCCCCCCCCCCCCACCCCGGATGCCCTGCTCAAGCAGGAAGTCAATATTCTCCTTTCCCAAAGAGCCATAGAAGCAGTCCCCCCCCCCGCCCCCCCCAACCAACTGCTAAAAGGCTTCTACTCCTACTTCCCCATTCCAAAAAGTGAGGAGGCCCATTCTCGACTTAAACAGATTCCTTGTAAAAGAGAAATTCAAGATGATCTCTCTGGGAACCCTCCTTCCCTACCTACAGGAACAGGACTGGCTCTGTTCCCTAGACCTCAGAGGCCTACACTCGCATCTTGATTCACCCAGACCATAGACATTACCTTTGATTTGTGTATTATCACCAAAAAATCCATGAATAGCGCATTACCTTTGATTCACCTGTCAAAGCACCCATTACCAATACAGAGTCCTTCCCTTCAGCCTTGCATCTGCACCAAGGGTCTTCACAAAGTATACGGCCGTGGTGGCAGCACATCTCAGAAACAACAAAGTCTTTGTCTTCTCTTACTTAGATGATTGGTTAATAAAGGCAGACTCTCCTGGAGAACTCTGCTCATCTCGTCAAAGAACTCTTGCATTATTGCAGCATCTGGGATTTGTGATAAACTTCCCAAAGTCCATCTCACTCCATCCCAAAGATTGCATTTCATAGGAGCCGTGCGGGACACAAAACAGTCCAGAGCCTTCCTTCCTGTGGACCGCATGACCAAACTCGTGGATCTAGCCACACACATGAGCCAACAGACTGCCATGACACAAGACTTCCTATGTCTCCTGGGTCACATGGCTTCCACTGTACATGTAGTTCCTTATGCCAGACTCCACATGCGACAAGCATAGTGGACTCTATCAACTCAGTGGACCCAGGTCACAAGCAATCTATGGGATATCATCCAAGTAACACGCCCTCTGGCAGAGTCTCTCCTGTGGTGGTGCACCCCAACAAATCTGCTCGAAGGGTCACCTTTTCGGATGCCCCAGCCTCAACACACGCTAATGACAGATGCCTCCAAGCTCAGTTGGGAAACACATCTGGATTCCATCTCCACACAAGGTCTGTGGACAGCACAGGAATCAACACAGCAGATAAACCGTCTCGAGCTTCAAGCAGTCACAAACGCCCTTCAAGTATTCTAACACCACTTATCCGACAGTCAGATCCTAGTCAGGATGGACAACCAAGTGGCAATGTTTTACATAAACAGGATGGAACAGGCTCCCTTCCCCCTATGCAGGGAGGCCTGCAACTTATAGAGGTTTGCCATTCTCTACCACATGCATCTTCGTGCAGTTTACATTCAGGAGAATCCAATCTCTTGGCTGACAAGCTGAGTTGGATCCTACAACCCCACAAATGGTCCTTAGATCTGACAGCAGTGGCAAAACTCTTTCAGATCTGCCACTCCGCAGAACTCTCAACTTCCACAGTTCTGCTCCAAGATACCATTCAAACTCAGTCTAGCATCCGACGCTATCATTATCCACTGGGGTTGGGGACTACTTTATAAATGCCTTCCCCCCCACCCCCATTACCCTGATTGCAAAGACCCTCCTCAAGCTACAAGCAGACAAGGGCTCTATGATTCTTATAGCCCCTCGCTTGGCCCATCAGCCTTGGTTTCCCCTTCTACTTCAGCTGACACAGATTCCTCCCATTCCACTGGGATCCAGGCCGGGTCTTCTGTCTCAGCAGAACAGAACACTCCTCCATCCCAACTTGCAGTCACTATCTACTGCTGTAAAGGATATTCTCCTTTCCTCTAGAAAGTCTTCCACCCGGAAGACTTACTCTTTTAAATAGTGTAGATACGCCTCATGGTGCTTTCAGAATAATTACAATCCCTTTCAAGCATTAGTACTCACGCTTCCTCAATACCTCTTACATTTGTCCTCTCTAGGACTCAAAACCAATTCAGTACAGGTGCACCTCAGTGTTACTTCAGCTTTTTATAAACCTGTGGATGGTAGGCCCATCTCCACAGTTCCTCTTGTGGCATGCTTCATGAGGGGCCTATTCCTCACCAAGCCACCCCTTCGACCTCCACCGGTAGTATGGGATCGACTCAACTTCTCAAACCTCCATTTGAGCCCCTAGCATCCACACATGTACGTTACTTTTCTTGGAAAGTTTATGTTCCTCATCAATCTAACCTCCGCCAGGCACATTAGTAAGCTGCAGGCCTTGGTGAATCATGCACCATATACATGTTTTCATCATGACAAAGTCGTCCTTTGGACAGATCCACACTTTCTACCGAAAGTAGTGTCTCCTTTCCATATCAATCAGTCAGTGATCCTACTGGTCTTTTTTCCCGAGACCTCACACTTCTCGTGCAGAAGCAACCCTACATACACTGGACTGTAGAAGGGCTTTAGCCTTCTATCTTCAAAGGACAGAGGGCATTAGAAAAGCCTCCCAGCTGTTTATCTCCTTTGACCCTGCCCACCTAGGCCTTCAAGTCACTAAACGTACACTCTCTCCAAATGGACAGCAGATTTGTATTTCTCTCGCCTACAACAAAGTAAGCCTTTCCCTCACGGGTCATGTTACTGCTCATAATGTCCAAGCAATGGCAACGTCTGTGGCTAACCTATGTACAGTAGCCATCGACGAGATCTGTCAAGCTGCAATATATGGTCTTCTATCCATACCTTTGCAGCCCATTACTGCTTGGACAAGGACTCCCGCCAGGATGCTGCGTTTGGCTAGATGGTCCTTCAACATCTCTTTGGAATGTAGAAACAACTCTTACCCCTGCCCACTTGCCAGATCTCCTTGGCAGGGAAGTCTAGGTTTAAATGACCTTGTCCTACTTTCTGACCCGGTCCAACTCTTCAGAGATCTGGGAGCTAGAGAATCCCATATATGAAGACTACAATCTCCAGGAACAAGCAGGAATGTAGTCCTCGCATATGGGTGACATTGGATACTGACGGAGCCCACGTGGGAAGCTCCCCAGCTACCAATAGGAAAGCATTTGGGAGCAGTCCATTGTGCCTGCGCTGCTGTCTTCCCACTCTTCTGACTCTCCTCAGTTCTCATTTTTCCGTGGAGCCGACAGGATAAGTTCCTGACACTGCTGAAAAATTACTGCCTTAACAGTATTGTTCGATACTTCTCAATTCTACTTCTCATTGCTTATTTCTTCTTTTAATATTAATTTACTTCTTAGGAATTTATTTTTTAATCGTCAGCACTTCCTCAGTCCTCTGAGGTCCGCACTTGGGCCTTCATTTTCTAAGCCTGCACACTCAAGCAAAATGGAAAAGCTCATCAGTGGCTTTAAAAAAATGTACAAAGTGCTCCGGTGCAATTTCTATCACCGACAAGCATGACTGGTGCCTTAAATGTCCCCACAGTGTGCTCCCTCTGTAAATAAATGACAAAAAGAGGCCTGGGAAATTGAGCTAAAATTTTGAAGAGCTCTTCCCCTCAGACACTCTCTCCTTGGCCTCGACCTCCTCAAGGGCGTCATCTGGATCGCTGACATCGAAGCACTCCAAACATTCTAAAGATTCCAGATACAGAAAGAAAAAATCAAAACAACCCTCTCCATCACACCCGCCTAAGGAGAAGACGCTGACCCAGGAGCCCTCAGAGATTCTGAAGGATCCGAGTCGCAAAACCAAAGACCTTCCAGTAAGCCAAAAACATAGAGGGATCGGTCACAGGAACTTTCCCACGCACACCAGGAGTCTCCTCGGACATCATCTTATTCCATACATAGGTCCAGGCATCCCCAGCTGGAGGACTTGTCCTCCAAAGCCTCAGTGGGGAGTTGAGAGGTACCTGGAGCACCAACCTCCACGGAATCCTCTATGCTGTGCCTAGGTCCAATAGCGTCTGACCCCGCTCCATCTGATGACCAGGCACGGCGACATAGCTAGATCAGCATATACTGGCTGTAGAAAGTACCTTAGCTCTGCTGGCAGCCTCCATGCAGTTAACACCATCGGCCCGATGACCCTGCAGACTGTATCAGCATTGATATCTATCTACATCGCTTCCAGTGCAACAAATACCAACTGGCCCGATGTCTACCCCGGTGCAATGTCTATCCCGGTGTCGATGCTGACATCGACACAGATGTCAATACCAACAGCATCCTTTGTGTCAACATATTCTCCGATACTGATACCTTCCCCGATGTCTATACCTTTACCTTTTGGTTTCCTGGACCATGGGATGCTGTTCCAAGGGTTGCAGAGCAGAGATGGCATCCATCTGTCCAAGAAAGGTCGACATGTCTTCAGTAGCAGACTGGCTAAGCTACTAAGAGGGCTTTGAACTAGATTTGTTGCGGATGGGTGAAGAAAGGCCCTGGGTAAGTGAAACATTAAATACTTTTATGGAAATGAGTAAAAGGAACAACATATGGAAAGCGGTGTGTATAAATGCCCATAGCATGGGAAATAAGATCCCAGATTTTGAAGCTTTAATGGGAGAGGCTGACTTGGATTTAGTGGCAGTTACAGAAACATGGTTCCCAGAAAACCATGACTGGGATGTAACTAAACCAGGCTATACTTTATTCAGAAAGGATAGGGTTGAAAGAAGGGGAGGAGGAGTGACATTATATGTAGAAAAAAATATTAAAGCTTTGGAACTACAGAGCTTAAAGGGGAGAGAGGATGCACTGTGGGGTTAAACTAGAAAGAGGGAAAGAGAAATCTATTTGCATTGGCGTGATATACAGACCTCCCTCACAGGAGGAAGAGGTGGACGGAGAGTTAATTGAAGACATATGCAGCTTTGCTAGGAAAGGGGGAGTGCTACTGATAGGGGATTTCAATATGACAGATGTTGATTGGCACATTCCTGCTGCAGTATCATCTAGATTCTAGAAGGAGATCATGGACTCTGTACAGGGAGAACTATTCAGGCAGCTGGTAACAGAACCCACACGTGAAGGCGCCATACTGGACTTGGTGCTTACCAATGGTGAAAGTGTTTCTGATGATCTCCAGGAACAAGCAGGAATGTAGTCTTCACATATGGGTATCGTCGGTACCGACGGAGCCTGCGCGGGAATGCTCCCCAGCGTCCAATTAGAAAGCTTTTGGGAGCATCCCACAGCGCCTGCGTGCTGCCTTCCCGCATTTCCCAACTGCCTCTCTCCAGTTCTTCGTTTTCCGCGGAGCCAGCAGGTCGTCGTTCCTGTCAATGCAGAAAATTTTTCCCATTCTCCTTTTTTGTGGTCACGTCTGCCTTCCCTCGATGCTATACCGGT
This sequence comes from Ichthyophis bannanicus, assembly GCA_033557465.1. NCBI lineage: Eukaryota > Metazoa > Chordata > Amphibia > Gymnophiona > Ichthyophiidae > Ichthyophis > Ichthyophis bannanicus. Next base: position 168,321,995 of record CM066035.1, on the reverse strand, counting down.
ACCGCCAGTTCTTTCTTTCTTTAAAGAAAAGAAATCCATATATTTTTTCCTAGTCTTTTTCTTCCTTCGGGTGCACATGCCATTTTGGGCACTAGGCCCAAATTTCCTTCACAATGGGAAAAACCCGCTTCGGGTTTCAAGAAATGTGCCAAGTGTGGCAGTACCGTCTCCGTCTCCGTCACCGACACCCACGCGTGGTGCCTTAAATGTTTAGGTCCTGACCACTCCATCGCAGAGTGTGTTGCCTGTGGGATGATGTCGAAGAGGGATCGGCAAAACCGAGCTGCCAAGCGCAGCACCCTTTTTCCCTCGGATGCAGCGTCTGTGGCATCGACGTCTTCCAGGGCTTCGTCTTCCTCCCATGGATCTCAGGTAACTAAACAGGAGGAGGAGTAGCCTAGTGGTTGGGGCAAGGTACTTCAGGCCGGAAGGTCGGGGGTTCAAATCCCACTAGAGGACAGCAACCTTGGGCCGGAAGGACTGGGGTTTCTAGTCCCACAGGTGCTCCTTGTGGTCTTGGGCAAGCCACTTAACCCTCCATAGCCCATGTTCCCTGTAAAATAGTTATCTCCAAGTTATAATACCCTGTTCAATGTAATTTCAGTTTGTTCAATGTAAACCGCACTGATGCAGAATAGCGCGGTATATAAGAGAATGTAAATAAAATAAATAAATAAATAAATCTGGCTGGTCCTCAAAGGGTAGATCTCCTTCCAAGCATTGAGATGCCTCTGGCGTTGCCCTTGAGGGACTCGCACCGGCAAAATTTCCCCGGCGGGAGGCTTTGGCTTCAAAGCATTATCAGGGCATTATGCAAAGCATTATCGGGGCTCCAGGATGTTCTCGAGGCCTCAACCTCGGCAGAACTCCTGGTGCCATGCTCTGGGGTACCGGCCACTTTGTCCGGTACCGATACCCAGGCATCGGCAGCGTCGATAGACCAGAGATTTTTGGCTATTGAACGCAGTCTGGCAGCTCTCCTTCCGGCATCGGTGCCTTCGGGACCGCTTCAGACAAGTCAACCGGTACCAGCACCGGTTCTGGCACCGGTATCGGTACCAACAACATCGACATCGGTGACTGCATTACCGACACCGAGTCATGTTATGTCTTCTGGTATCGACAGGCCGGTACCGGTCCCCTCCGACACCGACTTCGATCGGTACGGGTATCATGCTCTGCAAGATCACACGGATAGGAGGTATTTTGAATCCTCGGAGGAGTCTGAGGATTCTGAAAGCTCTGTCGGTACAGGAGTACTTCTCCCTGAGGAGCCTTCCTCTCCTAAACATAGGATGTCTCCTCCAGAGGATATATCCTTTCAAGATTTTATCCGGGAGGTGGCTCGAGGTTTTTCCATCACAGTGGCTCCTGCAACAGAGCCCAGAGCAAAGGAGTTGGAGATTTTACAATATCCTAAAGCTCCTAAGGAGGCAGCTACTTTGCCTATTCATGAGATCTTACATGATCTCATGTTAAGAATGTGGGAAACACCTCTTACCACCTCTCCTCACTCTCGTAGACTGGATACCATGTATCGAGTACCTCCTTGTCCTGGATTTCAAAAGACTCTGCTTCCTCACCACTCCCATTGTGGTGGAATCAGCTATGAGAAGGATCAGGAGTGCAAAGAGGCATGCCTCTAATCCTCCAGGACGTGAGTGCAGAACTCTGGATGCCTTTGGACGTCGTACTTTCCAGGCTTCCATGCTTTCTGCCAGGATCAGTTCCTATATTTTATATATGGAAATGTGCCTCAAGGAAGTCACAGGAGATTTGGAGCGTATGAGCCCTCTCTTTCCTGATAAGAGGCAGGATTTTCTCACACTGGTTAAACATGCCCAGGATGTTTCCAAGTTTGTCAATCGTGCAGCTTTTGACTGTTTTGAGTGCATAAGCAGAACCTCTGCTATTGCCATAGGTGCATGTAGGATTGCCTGGCTCCAGGCATCTGACTTAGAACTCTGCGTACAGGACAAACTGGGCAATATCCCTTGTACAGGCGAGAATCTCTTTGGCAAAAATTGGCAAGAGAAAGCTAATGAGCTGGATGCTGATAACACTACTTTGAATAGACTATCCAAGGCTACAGCTGATCCTGCAAGGAGGAAATCTTTCAAGAAACCATTCTTCTCCAAAAAGAAGAGGTTTTACCCCTCCTATATCCAACAGGGGCGTTCTGCAGGTCAGTCTGCCCAAAAGGGTCAGCAGCCACCTAAACAAAGGAAAACAAAGACTGCTAAGCCTCAACCGTCTCAGCAGTCTCAGCCTCCACAGGGGCTTTGACTTCCTCCTAGAGAACTTGGCCTTCCTGGCCCTCAACGGACCAGAGCCTTCCACCATTCCAGGAAGGTTGTGTCATTTTGCCCCCAGATGGGGGCAGATAACAGCAGAAGATTGGACTCTTTCCATTGTAAGAGAGAGGTACAAGCTTCACTTCCTTCGCATGCCCCCTCCTACAATGGTGAGACAGTTCAATTCTCAGACCTCTCTCAACGACCAGTTAGGTCAAGAGGTCACTGTGCTTCTTGCCCAAGGGGCAATAGAAGAGGTACCCATTCCCCAATGGGGTACAGGGTTTTACTCCCCCTATTTCCTTATTCCAAAGAAAATAGGAGGACACGGACCTATTTTAGACCTCAGAGAATTGAACAAATTCCTGTTCAAGGAGAAATTCAAGATGGTTTCTCTAGGAACTCTTCTGTCATACCTTCAGAGTCAGGATTGGCTTTGTTCTCTAGATCTCAAGGATGCGTACACCCATGTTCTTATCCATCCAACTCACCGAAGATTCCTTCAGTTTCTATTTCAGGGGAAGCACTACCAATACAGAGTTCTTCCTTTTGGCCTGGCCTCAGCACCAAGGGTGTTTTCAAAATGCATGGCTATGGTGGCAGCATTTCTTCGTACTCTAGGAATATTAGTCTTCCCTTACTTAGACGACTGGCTCATTCGAGCCCCATCACAGCCAGAGGTCAGGATTTCTCTGTCTTGCCACAATGCGTATCCTTCAGTATTTGGGCCTTGTCATAAACATCCCAAAATCCAACCTAACTCCCACTCAGTCCCTAGAGTTTATAGGAGCTATGCTGGATACCAAAAAGGCAAGGGCCTATCTTCCTCAGACCCGCTGCCTTCGCATTGTGCAGTTAGCTTCTCAAGCAGTGCTAAAGACTCACCTCACTGCTCGAGAAATGTTACAATTACTAGGCCACATGGCATCCACCATTCATGTGGTTCCTTATGCTCGCCTCCATATGAGAGCAGCCCAGTGGACTTTATCCACTCAATGGACTCGGGCATCAGGTTGCCTGTCAGACAAAATAGCAAACACAAGTCACCTTATTTTGTCCCTGCAGTGGTGGCAGTCAACCCAAAACCTGTTGGTGGGATCCCCTTTCCAACAACCCCCACCCCAGGTCATTCTAACAGACGCCTCACAGGTGGGTTGGGGAGCTCACCTGCAAGACCTCTCTACCCAAGGCACCTGGACCCCACAGGAGACCCATCTGCACATCATTCTCTTAGAACTCAGAGCAATCTTCCTTGCTCTTCAAGTGTTCCACACCCAGCTAAGCTACAAGACAGTCCTCATTCACACGGACAACCAAGTAGCCATGTTCTATGTGAACAAGCAGGGAGGAACAGGCTCTCTGTCGCTTTGCAACGAAGCTTTGTGACTATGGGCCCTTGCCAGAGAGCATCAGATTCATCTCCTGGCGGTGTATCTTCCAGGCATTCAAAACTCTTGGGAAGACAGACTCAGTCGAGTTTTGCTTCCGCACGAATGGTCTCTCCATGCAGACCAGTTGGCCAAAATTTTTCAAATTTGGGGAACCCCGAACATAGACCTCTTTGCAAGTCCGCTGAATGCCAAACTTCCCCAGTTCTGTTCCAGAATTCCGGCTCAGGGTTCTCAGGCCAGGGATGCTTTCCTCCTCCATTGGGGTCAGGACTTCCTATATGCCTTTCCACCCATTCCCCTAATTCCCAAAACCCTATTCAAGCTTCGGAGAGACAGAGGCCATATGATTCTCATAGCTCCACATTGGCCACGACAGGTGTGGTACCCTCTTCTCCTGCATCTCTCTCAAGCTCTGTCTCTGGAGTTAGGATCTGCTCCAGATCTCCTGTCTCAGGAGGACGGGATGTTATAGCATCCCAATCCTCAGTCTCTGCATCTCAGGGCCTGGCTGCTGAGGGCCTAAATCTTCATGGTCTTAACCTTTCCAAACAAGTAAAGGATATCCTTTATGCTTCCAGGAAACCTTCCACAAGACGCTCTTATACTTTCAAGTGGAAAAGGTTTACCATATGGTGCTCGCAGAAGGGTCTGGACCCCCTTGCGATACTTATAGAATCACCACTAGAGTATCTCCTTCATTTATCTAATGCAGGGCTTAAGACCAACTCAGAGTCCATTTAAGTGCTATTGCAGCTTCTTTAAAACCCTTGAATGGACAACCTATTTCCTCTCATCCTCTTATAGCAAGATTTATGAGGGGCCTTCTTTTAATTAAAGCCTCCCATTAGGCCACCACCGGTGGCATGGGACTTAAATCTGGTTTTTGGGCAGCTCCTGAAGCCGCCTTTTGAACCCTTAGCTACTACCTCCTTGAAACTACTTTCCTGGAAAGTGTTTTTTCTTATTGCAATCACATCAGCATGTCACATTAGTGAATTGCAAGCATTAGTGGCTGATCCTCCTTATACAAGGTTCCATCATGACAAGGTAGTCCTTAGGACTCATCCACACTTTATGCCAAAGGTGGTCTCGTCTTTTCATCTAAACCAAGCGGTCTACCTGCCTGTATTTTTTCCAAGCCCTCATGCATCAAATGCAGAAAGGGCTCTTCATACTTTAGACTGTAAAAGAGCTATAGCCTTTTACTTACAAAGGACACAGCAACATAGAAAGTCCTCTCAACTCTTTGTTGCTTTTGATCCTTCTCACTTGGGACTTCCAGTTGCCAAAAGAACACTGTCCACAGTGTATTTCTTTTGCATATCAGAGTAAGAACTTTCCTCTTGAAGGCCATGTCACAGCTGACAATGTGAGAGCCATGGCAGCCTCAATGGCTCATCTACACTCTGTGTCTATTGACGACATCTGTCGAGCAGCTACTTGGGCCTTCACAGCCCATTACTGCTTGGACCAAGGACTCCTGCCGGGATGCCTTGTCTGGTCAGGCTGTTCTCCAACACCTGTTCCATACCTAATCAACTCCTACCCACCATCCCTGGTAGGATGCCAGAGATCCATGGGGGGAAGTGGAGCCCCTTTCACAGGGGCACACAACATCTAGGGTTTCTCCCTGGCATCTGTAGCTAGGGAATCCCCATATGTGAAGACTACATTCTGCTTGTTCCTGGAGATAGCATAGTTACTCACCTGTAACAGGTGATCTCCGGGAACAGCAGGAATTTAGTCTTCACAACCCACCCACCTTCCCTAGGAGTTGTATCTCCTTTCCCTCTCTCTCTCTTTGTCTCAGCTTTAAACAACTGGAGAGAGGTAGTTGGGAAAGGCAGGAAGGCAGCACGCAGGCTTTGTGGGATGCTCCCAAAAGCTTTCTAATTGGACGCTGGGGAGCGTTCCCGCGCAGGCTCCGTCGGTACCGACGATACCCATATGTGAAGACTAAATTCCTGCTGTTCCCGGAGATCACCTGTTACAGGTGAGTAACTATGCTTTATAGTGGGAGATCATTTTGCATCCAGTGATCACCAGATGGTGTGGTTCAGTATTTGGACATGGCTGCTAAAATCCATTCAAAAGCGAGGGCCTTAGACTTTAGGAAAACTAACTTTTCCAAGATGGGCCAATACCTCATGGAATCGTTAGCGGGATGGGAACAGCTGGGGGATGTAGAAAAACTGTGGGCAAAACTGAAAGGATATTTTAAGGGCAATCAACCTTTTTGTTAAAATGGTAAATAAAGGAAAGGGAGACCGCTATGGTTTTCAAAAGAAGTAGCTGAAAAAGTGAAGGAAAAGAGGGAGGCCTTCATAAAATACAGTGATCTTGGAGACAGGAAGACAGGCATCTATATTTGGAAAAACTTAGAGAAGCTAGCAAAGTAGCAGGAAAGCAAAGATTCAAAAGGAGGAGGAAATAGCCAATGCAGTTAAATGGGGGGATAAGACATTTTTCAGATATGTTAGTGAGAAGAGGAAGGGCAAAAGTGTATTGTCGGACTCGGGGGTGAAGGGGAGGAATATGTAGAAGCTGTTGAGGATAAAGCAGAATTGCTTAGTAAATATTTATCTCCAGGAACAAGCAGGAATGAGTCTTCACATATGGGTACGTCGGTACCGACGTAGCCTGCGCGGGAACGCTCCCCAGCTTCCCAAAAAGGAAAGCTTTTGGGAGCATCCCACAGCGCCTGCGCGCTGCCTTCCCACCTTTCCTAACCGCCTCTCCCCAGTTCTTCTTTGCCGCGGAGCCAGCAGGTCGTGTTCCTTTCACCGCTGAAGAAGTTCTTTATTTTATTTTGTTTCTTTGGTCGCGCGTCTGCCTTCCCCGACGTCGGACCGGTACCGCCGGTCTTTTCTTCTTTTCTTAAAAAAAAAAAATATATATAACACTTTTTTCCCTCACTTAGTGTGTTTTTCCTCTTGGGCCTTAGGCCTCACGAGTAAAATTCCTCATGGAAAAATCAGCCTCCGGGTTTAAAAAATGCACTAAGTGTAGCGGTACTATTTCTATCACCGACACCCATGAATGGTGTCTTAAATGTTTGGGTCCTGACCACTCCATTTCGGAATGTCCGTCCTGCTCCTTGATGTCTAAACGAGGTTTACAGAACTGAGCAGCTAAGCTCCATGTGCTGTTTCCCGCCGATGCAGCTTCAGTGGCATCGACGTCTTCCATGGCTTCTACTTCCTCCCATGGATCTCAGGTAACCAAACATAAATCCAGCCGGTCCTCGAAGGGTAGATCTCCTTCCAAGCATCGAGATGTCTCCGGGCTTGCCCTCGAGGATTCCGCACCGGCAAAACAACCCCGGCGGGAAGCTCCTACTTCCAAAGCTCCTCCTATGGGGTTACAGGTTGACATCGATGGCACGGCCTCGACCGATCACCTCTTAGAATGCTCTGGGGTACCGGCGCAACCTTCCGGTACCGAATTCCAGGCATTCATGGCGTCGATGGATCAGAATGTTCTATCCATGCAGCAGGCTATCTCGGCCTTCATTCAAGCTGCGACGCCGCTGATACCACGACAAAACCCGTTGTCGGTATCAGCTCCGATACCGGCACCGACTGCATCGACATCAACCAGGATACCGACTGCAGCGGTTCCCTGTCCAGGGATGCTCATCGGTACCGAACCAGTACCGGCGACGCCCGATGTCGATACCGCTCGATACGCGTATCGAGCTTTAGAGGAACACCCTGGCAGGCGATACTTTGATTCCTCTGAAGATTCTGATTCATCTGAGGAGTCTCCTGAAGTATCCATAGCCCTTCCTGAAGAGCCTTCTTCTCCAAAGAGAAGGATGTCTCCTCCAGAGGACTTGTCCTTTCAGGACTTCATAAAAAAAGTAGCTAAAGGACTTTCTATTTCAGTAACCTCTGAGTCAGAGCCTAGAGCTAAAAATTTAGATATTTTAGGTTATTCTAAGGCTCCTAAGGAGGCAGTCACCTTGCCAATTCATGAGATTCTTTATGAGCACATGATTGACTTATGGGAGACTCCTCTTAATATCTCTCCTCATTCTCGAAGATTGGACACTATATACCGTGTCCCTCCTTGTCCTGGTTTTCATAAAACACAGCTTCCTCACCACTCTATTGTGGTGCAGTCAGCTATGAAGAGGATAAAGAGTGCAAAAAGACACTCCTCTGCCCCTCCAGGAAGAGAATGCAGGACCTTGGATGCTTTTGGTAGGAAAATCTTCCAAGCCAGTATGCTCATTGCCAGAATCAACTCCTATAGTCTTTACATGGGTGTGTTTCTGAAAGAAGTTGCAGATAAACTGCACACTTTCCTCCCTTTTCTTCCAGAGGATAAAAGGGAAGAATTCCTTATTTGGCTTAAGCATACTCAAGACATTTCAAAGTTTTCCAACCGTGTTTGGCAAAGAATGACAAATAAAAGCCACTCAAATGGATGCAGAAAACTCTGCTCTGGATAGACTTTCAAAGTCAATCTCCATTCCTGCCAAGAAAAAACCTTTCAAGAAGTCTTTTTTTCAAAAAGGGCAGATTCCCTTCTGCTACTGGCAAACAATCATCTACAGGTCGCTTTGCCACTAAGCGCCAGCAACCTAAACAGGCCAGGCCTAAGTCTACAGGGACTGCTGCAACTCAGCAGGCCCAACCTCCTCAGGGTTTTTGACTTGATGCTAGAGAACTTAGCCTTTCTGGCTCTAGAACAGCCAGAGCCTCTCACCATTCCAGGAAGGTTAGCTCATTTTGCTCCCAGATGGGAGCAAATTACTTCAGAGCAGTGGACCCTCTCCATCATAAGGGAGGGCTACAAACTTCATTTCTCAAACCTTCCTCCCCACACCATGGTGAGACACTTCAATTCTCCAACATCTCTTCTCGACCTTCTAGGTCAGGAGGTGGCTACCCTTCTTGTCCAAGGGGCAATAGAAGAAGTTCCCCTTTCTCAACAGGGGTCAGGGTTTTACTCCCCCTATTTTCTAATCCCAAAGAAAACAGGGGGCTACAGACCCATTTTAGATCTCAGGGAATTGAACAAATTTCTATGCAAGGAGAAATTCAAGATGCTTTCTCTGGGCACTCTCCTTCCATACCTTCAGAGTCAGGATTGGCTTTGTTCTCTAGATCTCAAGGATGCGTACACTCATGTCCTCATCCATCCTTCTCACAGAAGGTTCCTCCGTTTTCTTTTCCAAGGAAAACATTACCAATACAGGGTACTTCCTTTCAGTCTGGCCTCTGCTCCAAGAGTGTTCACCAAATGCATGGCATCAGTAGCTGCATTTCTACGCACTCTGGGAATATTTATATTCCCATACCTGGACGACTGGCTCATCCGAGCTCCATCTCAGTCAGAGGCCCAGACTTCCCTGGATTGCACAAGGCGCATTCTGCAGTATCTGGGACTTGTGGTAAACCTCCCAAAGTCCCAGCTCACCCCTACTCAGTCTCTAGAGTTCATAGGGGCCTGGTTAGATACTACCACTGCAAGGGCCTACCTTCCTCAGGCCCATTGCCAACGTCTAGTGCAGTTAGCCTCCCAGATTCAGTCAAAGAACCACTTAACTGCCCGGGAGATGCTACAACTGCTAGGCCACATGGCATCCACAGTGCATATGGTACCCTATGCTCGCCTACACATGAGAGCAGCTCAATGGACTTTGTCCACCCAGTGGACTCAAGCATCAGGAGCTCTCTCAGACCAAATAGCAACCTCCAAACGTCTCTTTTGGTCTCTCCAGTGGTGGATATCCACCAAAAATCTGTTGCTGGGGTCTCCCTTCCAACAGTTGTTACCCCAGGCAACCCTCACAACAGATGCCTCCCAAACAGGTTGGGGAGCTCATCTACAAGACCTCTCTACCCAGGGCACTTGGTCTCCACAAGAGACTTCTCTTCATATCGACCACTTGGAGCTTCGAGCAGTTTTTCTAGCTCTCAGGGTCTTTCATACCCTGCTCAGCTACAAGACAGTCCTCATTCATACGGACAATCAAGTAGCCATGTTTTACATAAACAAGCAAGGAGGAACTGGCTCTCTGTCGCTTTGCAACGAAGCTTTAAGATTGTGGGCCTTCGCCAGAGAGCATCAAATCCATCTCCTGGCCGTATACCTCCCAGGAATTCAAAACTCTTGGGCAGACAGACTCAGTCGAGTTCTGCTTCCACACGAATGGTCCCTGCACATGGATCAGGTACTCAGAATCTTCCAAGAGTGGGGAACCCCGGACATATACCTCTTTGCAAGTCCGTGGAATGCCACACTTCCCCGGTTCTGTTCCAGAATTCCGTGTCAGGGAGTTCAGGCCAAGGATGCCTTCCTCCTTCACTGGGGTCGAGGCTTCCTGTATGCCTTTCCACCCATTCCCTTAATTCCCAAGACTCTGTTCAAACTCCAGAGGGATCAAGGATCTATGATCCTCATAGCTCCACGCTGGCCACACCAAGTGTGTTTCCCTCTACTTCTGCATGTCTCCCAAGCCCCCTCCCTGGACTTGGGAGCTGCTCCAGACCTTCTGTCCCAGGAGGAGGGGACTCTGTGGCACCCAAACCCCAAGTCCCTTCACCTCAGAGCTTGGTTACTGAAGGCCTAGACCTTCAAGGCTGGAATCTTTCTCAGCAAGTGTAGGATATCCTCCATGCTTCCAGAAAAACTTCTACTAGACGTTCCTATGCTTTTAAATGGAAAAGATTTTCCATTTGTTGTACTGAAAAGGGTCTTGACCCTTTAGCACTACCTCTGAATTCTCTATTGGAATATCTTCTGCATCTCTCCAATGCAGGCCTTAAGACAAATTCAGTAAGGGTCCATTTGAGTGCTATTGCAGCATCCCTTAAGCCTATCAATGGACAGCCTATTTCCTCTCATCCTCTTATTGCAAGGTTCATGAGAGGCCTAACTTTAACTAAACCTCCCATTAGGCCTCCTCCGGTGGCATGGGACTTAAATCTGGTTCTTGGTCAGCTTATGAAGCCACCTTTTGAACCCTTAGCCACCACCTCCTTGAAATTCCTTTCCTGGAAGGTTATTTTCCTCATTGCAGTCACCTCAGCTCGCCGCATCAGTGAACTGCAGGCCTTAGTGGCTAATCCACCTTATACAAGGTTCCATCATGATAAGGTAGTCCTTAGGACCAATCCGCACTTTATGCCTAAAATGGTCTCACCTTTTCATCTTAATGAAGAGGTATATTTACCTGTCTTTTTTCCAGCTCCTCATGCATCAAGTGCAGAGAGGAATCTTCATACTCTGGATTGTAAGAGAGCTCTTGCCTTTTACTTACACAGGACACAGCAACATAGAAAGTCTTCCCAACTCTTTGTTGCTTTTGATCCCTCTCATTTGGGACTTCCAGTCTCTAAAAGGACACTGTCCAATTGGATTGCTCAGTGTATTTCTTTCGCCTACCAGAGTAAGAACCTTTCTCTGGAGAGCCATGTCACAGCTCATAATGTGAGGGCCATGGCAGCCTCTATGGCTCATCTAAATTCTGTGTCCATCGACCAGATCTGTCGAGCGGCCACCTGGGCCTCGGTTCATACCTTCACAGCCCATTACTGCTTGGACAAGGATTCCCGCCGGGATGCCTTGTTTGGTCAGGCTGTTCTCAAACACCTGTTCCATGCTTAATCAACTCCTACCCTCCTTCCCTGGATGGATGCCTGAGATCCATAGGAGGAGGTAGAGCCCTTCCCAGGGTCTCATAACCTTGGGGATCTCCCAGGCATCTTCAGCTAGGGAGTCCCCATATGTGAAGACTCATTCCTGCTTGTTCCTGGAGATAGCACAGTTACTTACCTGTAACAGGTGATCTCTGGGAACAGCAGGAATAAGTCTTCACAACCCACCCACCTCCCCTAGGAGTTGTATCTTTCTATCTATCTTTCCTTTCCTCTCTCTCTTTGTCTCAGCTTTACAACTTGAACTGGGGAGAGGCGGTTAGGAAAGGCGGGAAGGCAGCGCGCAGGCGCTGTGGGATGCTCCCAAAAGCTTTCCTTTTTGGGAAGCTGGGGAGCGTTCCCGCGCAGGCTCCGTCGGTACTGACATACTCATATGTGAAGACTTATTCCTGCTGTTCCCAGAGATCACCTGTTACAGGTAAGTAACTGTGCTATATTCTGTGTTCACAGATGAAGAACCAGGAGCAGGACCTCAGAAAACACCCACAAACAGGAACGGAAGTGAGGGGCATCTTGAACAATTTTCAGAAGATTGTTCATGAGAAGCTTGCTAAACTTAAAGTAGACAAAGCGATGGGATCGATTGGGATACACCCTAGAATACTTAGGGAACTTGAGGATGTTCTAGCAGCTCCACTGACTGACCTTTTCAATACCTTGTTGGAGTCTGGAGTGGTGCGAAAAGGACTGGAGAGAGGCAGATGTAGTCCCTACACAAAAGTGGAAGAAAGGATGTGGTTGAAAACTATAGGACGGTTAGTTTAACTTCGGTGGTGAGTAAATTATTGGAAGCGCTGCTGAAAGAGAAAATAGTGAGATTTCGGGAATCCAGCGGATTTCAGGATCAGAGGCAGCATGGATTCACCAGAGGCAGGTCTTATCAGGCAAATCTGATTTCTTTGACTGGGTGACCAGGGAATTGGACTGAGGGAAAGCCCTATATGTGGTGTATTTAGATTTCAGTAAAGCCTTTGACACTGTTCTTCACAGGCGACTTATAAACAAACTGAGCACCCTAGGGATGGACCCTAAAGTTACTGCTTGGATTAGAAATTGGTTGAGTGGGAGGTGACAAATAGTACAGGTAAATGGATCTGAGTCTGATGAGAAGGAGGTTAGTAGTGTGTGCCCCATGGATCTGTCCTTGGTCTGATTCTTTTTAACATCTTTGTTAGTGATATAGCGGAAGGGCTGTCGGGTAAGGTTTGCCTCTTTGCGGGTGATACCAAAATCTGCAATAGAGTAGACGCCCAGGAAGATATGGATAACATGAGGAGGGATCTAGCTAAGCTTGAAGAATGGTCTAGAATTTGGCAGTTGAGAGTTAATGTTAAAAATTGCAAGGTCATGCATTTGGGCTGCAGCAATCCAAGGGAGCAATATAGTATAGGGGGTGAAGTACTTTTGCCCACTAAAGAAGACCGGGACCTAGGTGTGATTGTGTCTGTTGATCTTAAAGTAGCTAAACAGGTAGAAAAGGCGACGGCAAAAGCTAGAAGGATGCTTGGGTGCATAGGGTGAGGAATGGCCAGTAGAAAAAAGGAGGTGATAGTGCCTCTGTATAAGTCTTTGGTGCGACCTCATTTGGAGTATTGTGCGCAAATCTGGAGACCGCACCTTCAAAAGGATATAAAGAGGCTGGAGTCTGTACAGAGGGTGGCTACTAAAATGGTTAGTGGTCTTTCATTATAAAGCATATGAGGACAAACCTAAGGATCTTAATATGTACACCTTAGAGGAAAGGCGGGATAGAGGTGATTATGATTGAGTCCTTTAAATGCCTCTGTGGCAGAAATGCACAGGAGGAGAGTCTCTTTCGATTGAAAGCAAGCTCTTCTATGAGGGGACATGGGATGAGGGTGAAAGGGGATAGATTCAGGAGTAATATGCAGAAATATTTCTTTACAGGAAGAGTGGTAGATCCGTGGAATAGTCTTCCAGTGGAAGTGATAAAGATGAGGACAGTATCTGAATTCAAAGAAGCTTGGGACAAATACAGAGGATCTCTAAAGGAAAAAAAGGAGAATGTTGTAGTGGTTGATATGGAAGGACAGAGTAGATTGGCCATATGGTCTTTTTCTGTCGTCATGTTTCTATGATGCCGAGAACTTCCTAGATGCCGGCGCCTTCACCGCTGCTTCCAACCACGGATCCGTCCTACTCCATGAATCGTGGTGAACTGGAGGATATCGACCTGCACTGATGGATCTCACCGACGATGCCGGTACTCTCTGGAATCTGATTCTGAGTCCTCCGACTCCAACCACAGATCTCTGGACTCTGATGACCTCAGAGACTTCGTCTTGGAGACCTCGCCATCAAAGTCCAGTACCAGCAGAAAATCCCCACCAGAAGATATGTCATTTCAAGACTTTAGCAGAGAGATAGCAGCGGGTTTCTCCATACCAGCGGCTTCGGAACCTGAACCCAGGGCAGAAGAACTCGAAATACTGCAGTATCCCACCACACCTAAAGAGGCTACCATTTTACCAGTGCACCGCATATTTTCATAATTTATTGTTAAGGATGTGGGAGACACCTTTAACCATTGCTCCAATAAGTAGACGTCTCGATACTATGTACTGAGTCCCTGATTGTCCTTGTTTCCAGAAGCCACAACTTCCCCACCATTCCATCGTGGTAGAATCGGCAATGCGCCGGATAAAAAGTGGGGAAAAACCATGCCTCTGTTCCCCCGGGACATTAATCGGGAAACCTTGATTCCTTTGCTCAGCGCACCTTCCAGGCTTCCATTTTAGCTAACAGAATCAACTCATACATATTATATATGGGTATGTTTCTCAAGGAGTTGAATAAAGACTGGGAGGGCTTCCTACCTTTCCTCCCTGAGGAAAAATGCCCAGCCTTTCAAAACAGTCCTGACCCACAGTCAGAATGTCTCAAAATTCATGAATAGAGTAGATTTCGATGCCTTCAAATCCTCCAGTAGAGCCTCCTCAATAGCTATATTTATTTATCTTGGCTTATATACTGCTTTTCTAGTGATCACAGTGGTGTACATTCAGGTACTATATATATTTTTCCCTTGTCCCCGAAGGGCTCACAATCTGTTTTTGTACCTAGGCAATTGAGTGTTAAGTGGCTTGCCCAAGGCCACAAGGGGAGTACCTGTGGGACTATAACCCCCAGTCCTTCCAGCCTAAGGTTGCTGTCCTCTTGCGGGATTTGAACCGCTGGTCCTCTGGCTTGAGGTAACTTGCCCCAACCACTAGGCCGCCACTCCCTACAGGAGCAAGACGACTGGCATGGCTCCAAGCATCTGATTTAGAGCAGTGGGTATAGGACAAACTGGCTTAACATCCCCTGTGCAGGTGAAAACTTGTTTGGAAAGAACTGCCATGAAAAGGCTGGAGAACTTGAAACCGACGACAAGACCTTCAAGAAGTTGTCGATGAAAATTTCAGATATCTCCAAGAAGAAGGCTCAATCTAAAAAAGCCTTTTATCCTAAAAAGTAGAAATTCTACCCAGCATATTCCCAATCAGCCTATTCTTCGCAGCATAAACAACAAGGTGCCAAACAAGCCAAAAAATCCAGGTTGACTAAACTACAACCTCTGCCTCAACCAGCTGCCTAAGTACCAACTTTTTGACTCCTACATAGGGAGCAAGGCCAATCCCGCCCATTTAGCCCTACTCCCTATTCCAGGAAGGTTCTCAAAATTCTCCACACAATGGAAAACAATAACTTCAGAGAAATGGACACTAACCATCGTCCATAATGGATACCATATCAACTTTCGGGAACTCCCCCCCCCCCCCCCCCGTCACCGATTCAAGGGACAAGCGCCTTTCAAAAACTCCCTCGATGCCTTCTTACATCAGGAAATCACCTCTCTCCTCACACAGGGAGCCATCGAACCACTGCCCCTGCAGGAACCCACAAGGAGTTCTACTCCCCCTACTTCCTCATTCCAAAGAAATCAGGAGGCCTCGGGCCCATTCTAGACCTCCAAAATCTCAATAAGCTTATCGTAAAAGAAAAATTCAAGATGATCTCATTGGGAACCCTCCTTCCTCATCTGCAGCAAAATGACTGGCTTTGCTCCCTAAACCTCAAAGAGGCCTACACTCACATCCTTATCCACCCTTCTCACAGACAGTATCTCCAATTCATCTGCCAAGAAATGCATTATTGATACAGGGTTCTCCCCTTCGGCCTAGCCTCGGCACCAAGAGTTTTCACAAAATGCATGGCTGTAGTGACAGCTCATCTTCGCATCAACGACGTCTACATTTTCCCCTACTTAGACGATTGGTTTATAAAGGCAGACTTTCCCGGAGAGCTCTTTTCAGCTCAAAACACAAAACCATAGATCTTCTTCAGTCTCTGAGTTTTGTGATACATTTTCCAAAATCCCACCTCATCTCCACCCATAGACTAGAATTCATAGGAGCTGTCCTAGACACCACCCAGTGCAAGAATTTTTTTCTCCCACAAGACCGTACGTAGAGACTCAAGCTGCTCGCAGAGACCATGCAACATCGTCATTGTGCTCCAGCATGATCCTTCTTAAAGCTACTGGGGCACATGGCCCCCACGGTATATGTAGTTCTGCATGCCGGACTACACATGCGTCAAACAGTGGACTTTATCAACCCAATGGACTTAAGCCACCAAAGATCTGCATGCGTCCATCAGAATAACACCACCCATGGCTTACTCACTCCAATGGTGGTCAACCCCAGAAAATCTTCTCAGAGGGTCACCTTTTCGGACCCCCCCTCCCCCACAGTATACCCTAACGACAGATGCTGGGGAGCTCACTGGAAACTCTCTCCGCTCAAGGTCGCTGAACTGCCCACGATTCCACACAGCAGATAAATCTTTTGGAACTTCGAGCAGTTGAGGACTCTCCAAGTCTTCAGACATCATCTCGCCAACGTACGGACAATCAAGTGGCCATGTTTTACATAAACAAGCAAAGAGGCACATGCTCTCGTTCTCTGTGCAAGGAGGCATGCCAGATATGGGACTTTGCCCTGAGCTGCATGTGATGTTGAATGGCAATCTACATTCCAGGTCAGGACATCCTACAGGTGGACAAACTCAGCAGGTTGCTGCAACCCCACAAATGGGCTCTAGACCAAAACGTAGCTCGACACCTGGGGAACTCCATGGATTGACCACTTTGCTGCTAGTCAACTCAATGCCAAACTTCCCCGCCTTTGCTCGAAACTGCCATCAAAGCTCAGTCTAGCCGACAATGCCTTCATGATTCTTTGGAATCGGGGACTCCTCTACGCTTTTCCCCCCATGCCCCTGATCCTGAAAACACTTCTGAAACTAAAAGAGGACAAGGGAGATATGATCCTCATAGCCCCTTTCTGGGCCCGCCAACCATGGTTCCCCCTCCTCCTCCTCCAACTCTCACAAACCCAACTGATCCACCTAGGATCCAGACCAGGTCTTCTCTCTCAGAACGACGGAACATTAATCTATCCCAATCTCTGGTCCCTTCGCCTAACAGCATGGCTCCTGAATGCTTAGCCTTACGCAGCCTTCCTCTATCCATGGAGGTTAAAAACATTCTCCTGTCTTTCAGAAAGCCCTCCACGAGAAAGGCCCATTCACTAAAGTGGTGCAGATACAACTCATGATGCTCGCAACATGCGCACAATCCATTTCAGACATCTGTTCCAACACTACTCCACTACCTGTGGCATCTCTCTTCTCAAGGCCTCAGATCATCCTCAATAAGAGTCCACCTAAGCGCAATCTGTGTTCCATGCCCCGGTGAATGATAAACCCATCTCCTCTGCCCCCTTAGTAGCACAGTTCATGAGAGATCTCCTGTTTACCAAACCACCCACCCCCAGTGGCATGGGATCTCAATGTAGTTTTAGCTCAACTGCTTAAAACATCCTTTGAATTGCTAGCTACCACTCAACTTCACTACGTTACTTGGAAGGTACTCTTCTTATAGCCCTCACCTCAGCCAGACGTGTCAGTGAGCTACAGGCCCTAGTGGTCCCCCGTATACACGTTTCCACCATGACAAAGTGGTTCTACGAACACACCCCCACTTCCTCCTGAAAGTGGCCTCCGTCTTTCACATCAATCAATCGGTAGTCTTTCTGGTGTTCTTTCCCAGACCACATGCGTCCTGGGCAGAAGCAACTTTGCATACCCTAGACTGCAAAAGAGCTTTGACTTTCTACTTACGAAGAACAGAAGCCAACAGAAAGTCCCCTTAACTTTTCATATCCTTTGACCAAACTCATCTGGGACTTCCAATAACCAAACGCACACTATCATGTTGGATAGCAGACTGCATATCTTTCTGCTATGGCAAAGCAAGATTATCCCTTGCGGGACACGTCACCACTCACAACGTTGTCTACCTCGGTGGCAAACCTATGGGCAGAGCCGATTACTGAAATCTACTGGGCTGCTACATTGTCCTCCATCCATACCTTCACAACCCACTATTGCTTGGACAAGGACTCCCGTCGGGATGCGGCTTTTGGTCAGGCGGTCCTTCAGCATCTCTTTGGGACATAGGACAACTACTACCCCTGCCCGATTCAATCCAGATCTCCGTACCGGGGAAGTCGAGGTCAACGAACCTATCAAAGTTTCAACCCCCACAGAATCTGGGAGTTAAGGAGTCCCATATGTGAGGACTACATTTCTGCTTGTTCTTGGAGATAGCGTAGTTACTCACCTGTAGCAGGTGATCTCTGGGAACAACAGGAATTTAGTCCTTGCAACTCGCCCACCTCCCCTAGGAGAGTTGTAGGGTTCTCTCTTTTCTATCTACTCTCCTTTTTCTTTAGCTATACACTCAAATGAGGAGAGTCAGTTAGAAGAGCGGGCTCCGTCAGTACCTGATGTCGCCCATATGTGAAGACTAAATTTCTGCTCTTCCCAGAGATCATCTGCTACAGGTGAGTAACTATGCTTTCCTGCTTGTTCCTGGAGATAGCATAGTTACTCACCTGTGATCTCCAGGAACAGCAGGAATTTAGTTTTCACAACCCACCCTCCTCCCTTTGGAGTTGTAGGATTGTGTTTTTTTCTGTTTTTCACTCCTTTTTTTTCAGCTACAAACTCAACTGAGGAGAAGCAGTTGGGACAGCAGGAAGGCAGTGGTGCAGGCGCAGTGGAGTGCTCCCAAAGGCTTTTCTATTGGTAGCTGGGGAGCTTCCTGCGCAGGCTCCGTTGGTACCCGATGTCACCCAAATGTGAAGACTAAATTCCTGCTGTTCCCAGAGATCACCTGCTACAGTTCAGTAACTACACTTCCTACATAGGGCAACATAAGGAAAGGAATGGAAAATAAAACAAAGGATATTATAATGCCTCTGTATCATTCCATAGTGCCATCCGCACTTTGAATATTGTGTGCAATTCTGATCACCATATCTTAAAAAGGATATAGCGTTATTAGAAAAGGTACAGAGAAGAGCCACCAAAATGGTAAAGGAGATGGAAGGATACCCCTATGAAGAGAGGCTAAAAAAGGTTAGGGCTCTTCAACCTAGAAAAGAGGCGACTGAGGGGAGATATGATAGAGGTCTATAAATTAATGAATGGAGTGGAATGGGTAAACGTAGATCGATTGTTTACATCATCAGAAAATAGAAAGACTAGGGGACATGCAATGAAGCTATAGGGTAACCTATTTAAGTCTAATAAGAAAATATTTTTTCATTCAACGTGTAATCAAACTCTGGAATTTGTTACCGGAGGATGTAGTAAAAGCTGTTAGTGTAGCTGGGTTTAAAAAAGATTTGGACAAGTTCCTGGAGGAAAGGCGCATAAACTATTATTAAAAGGGGTCCAGGGTATCACTGCTTGACCCAATACAAGCATTGTAGAACCTGTGTCTTTTGGGGAAACTGCTAGGTACCTATGACCTAGATTGGCCATGGTTGGAAATGGGATACTGGGCTTGATGAACCTTGGTCTGACTCAGTATGGCCTATCTTATGTTCTTATTTAACTCCCCAATTAGCTTGTTGACAAAAGATAATGGATTTTTATTGCTTTATAGAGAAAATCCAGGAAGCAAATTGTTCCACATTTGGATATCTACTAAAAGTAAACAATTTGCTATTCTCGAAGGAGCTTTGATTAGTATGTTCCCTTTGTAAAATTATGTAATCCATATACCCTCAGACACATAATATCAAAATTTACTAGTGTAAAGTAAAAATTGTTTAGCAAAGAAGCAGGCTACTCACAGAGACATAGAACAACACTGTTAGAACACACATAAAAGGTTAGCTGCCTTTACTTTTTAAGGACAGCTGAGGAAACATTAGAATTTGGTAGGTCTCTCAAATGCTTCAAAAGGAACCAAAGCCTCCACCAACTGAACAATGTTTGCGAAAAATCGTATTACCAAACCTGTTGCCCCCATTACAGCTTCTGCCTCTGTCCAGACAGACAACCCAGTACAAGTTGAGGGACCGGTTACATGTGCAAGATGCCTGAAAGCTAAAGCCCTCATGAAACAAGTGGAAGAGTTCAGAGAAGAGGTGGCGAGGCTGAGAAGCATTCAAGACCACAAGAAGTACATTGAGATGCTTCTTCAGGCATCCAAGCTCGCCGACAGAGGTGAAGATAGTATGCTACAGTCACTAGTGTCTGCAGAATCGACAATTGAACTCCTCCAGCTCTTGAATTGAAGAACCAGTATGCAGCCCTGGAAGTGGATGAGGAGAAAGCATCCCAGGAAGGAGGAAGAACCAGAGTTCAAGCACTCTAAAGTTGCAGAATCGGTAACAACAAGGAAGCGAAAGATAGTGGTGGTTAGTGACACTCTTCTGAGGGGTATTGAGGCATCCTTCTGCCGGCCAGACTTAATGCCCAGGGAGGTATGCTGTCTGCTAGGTGCCAAAATCTGAGATGTTACTGAGAGTTTGCCGAGACTCATCAAACCTATTGATTATTATCTGATGTTGCTCACCCATGTTGGCATAATTGATGCTGCTAGGTATCTTTCCAAACATATCAAGAGTGACTTCATGCCTCTGGGACAGAGGATGAAGCAGATAGGTGTGTAGGTGGTGGTCTCTTCATCCTCCCTGCTGGGGGTAAAGGCAGAGAAGCTCGCATCCTGGAGATGAATGCATGGCTGTGTGGATGGTGTCCTCGAACGTTTTGGTTTCCTGGACCATGGGATGATTTTCCAAGGGCTGCAGAGCAGAGATGGCATCCACCTAGCCAAGAAAGCTCAAATTGTCTTCTGCAGCAGACTGGTTATCCTACTGATGAGGGCTTTAAACTAGATTCTTTAGAGATGGATGAAGGAAACCCCTAGGCACGTAAAGACACTCAGATAAAGAAAGCATTAAATACCTGTGTAAAAGGAACAACATCTGGAACGCAGTGTGCATAAATGCCTGTAGTATGGGAAATAAGATCCCAGATGTTGAGGCTTTAATGGAAGAGGCTGACTTGGATTTAGTGGAGGTTACGGAGACATGGGTTCATGGACAGCCATGACTGGAATGTAATTGTACGGGGCTATACCTTATTCAGGAAGGAAAGTGTAAGAAGAAGGGGAGGAAAAGTGGCACTATATGTAAAAAAAAAAATATTAAAGCTGTAGAATTACAGGACTTAAAAGGGAGCAGTGAGGCACTATGAGTTAAACTAAAAAGAGGGAATGGGACATCCATTTGCATTGGTGTGATATACAGATCTCTTTCATAGGGAGAAGATGTGGACAGATTTAATAGAAGACATATATTATATTGCCATGAAAGGAGAAATGCTACTGATTTCAATATGCCAGATGTTGATTGGCACATCCCTGTTGCAATGTCATCTAAAAGTAAGGAGATCCTAGATTCTCCTCGGGGAGAACTATTCCAGCAACTGGTAACAGAAACCACACGTGAAGGGGCCGTACTGGTCTTGGTTCTTACCAATGGGGAAAGTGTTTGTTTCTGATGTTATAGTGGGAGATCATCTCGCATCCAGTGATCATCAGATGGTGTGGTTCAGTATTAAGACTAGAGCTGATAAAGTTCATTTAAAAGCAAGGGTCGTGGACGTGTAATCAAACTCTGGAATTTGTTACTGGAGGATGTAGTAAAAGCTGTTAGTGTGGCTGGGTTTAAAAAAGGTTTGGACAAGTTCCTGGAGGAAAGGTCCATAAACCATTATTAAAAGGGACCTGGGATATCACTGCTTGACGCAATACAAGCATTGTGGAACTTGTCTTTTGTGGAAACTGCTAGGTACTTATGACCTAGATTGGCCACTGTTGGAAACAGGATACTGGGCTTGTTGGACCTTGGTCTGACCCAGTATGGCATAACTTATGTTCTTACTAGGAAAACTAACTTTACCAAGATGGTACAATAACTCATGGAGTCATTAGCAGGATGGGAACAGCTGTAGATGGGCAAAACTGAAAGGATATATTTTAAGGACAGCAAACCGTTTTTTGTTAGACAAATAAATGTAAAAGGAAAAGGAGGCCACTATGGTTCTCAAAAGTAGTAACTAAAAAGGTGAAGATAAAGAAGGTGGCCTTGATAAAATAGAAGCGGTCACAGAAAGAGGAAGACAAGCATTAGTATTTTAAGAAACTTAGAGAAGCTAGGAAAGTAGTCAGGAAAGTAAAGATACAAAAAGAAGAAGAAATAAAATGGGAGGGACAAAACATTTTTCAGATATGTTAGTGGTGGAGGAAGTTCAAAAGTGGTATTGTCGGACTCGGTGAGAGGAATATGTAGAAGCTGATGAGGATAAAGCGGAATTGCTTTTTATTTTTTTTTATTAAGTTTTATTAAGTTTACAATTGATATAACAACCAACCAAAAGAAAGAGGACAATCCTAGGACATAGATTAAATTCAACATTATACAGAAAAGGAAACACAAGAAAATTGATGCTGATTAAGCCCACATTACTGGGACCTGAGACGTGATATATAAAAAAGAAAAAGAAAGGAAGAAAAACAAGGCTTTAAAAAAAAAAAAAAAAGCCTACAGCAAGGAGGCACAATTAATTACTCATCCCCTGCTGCTTGCTCTGAGCCCTGCCTGTCGACAATAAATTGCTCCAAGTGGGCAACATCTGAAAAAACAAGTTGCACCACTATAAGTCACAACACATTTGCAGGGAAATCGGAGGAAAAACGTAGCACCCAGCTTAAGAACACGAGGCTTCAAAGCTAAAAAAAGCCTTCATCTAAGTTGGGTGCTACGTGCCACGTCGGGGAAAATATTCACTCTGTGTCCACAGAAAACTGATGACTTATGTTTGAAAAAAGCTTTCAGGATTCTCTGTTTAGACTCCAAAGATTTCAGCACAACAATTAATGTGGACCGAGAGTTAATTACATCGGCAGAGTCTTCTGCAATCACAGATGAAGGGTCAGGAGCAGGATCTCAGAAAAGACCCACAAATAGGAACAGAAGTGAAGGGGACCTTGAACGATTTTCAGAAGACTGTGTTCATGAGGAACTAGCTAAACTAAAAGTAGACAAAGCGATGGGGTCAGATGGGATACATCTGAGAGTACTAAAGGAACTTTGAAGTTCTAGTGGCTCCACTATTTGACCTTTTCAGTGCTGCTTTTTAGAGTCTGGAGCGGTCTTGGAGGACTGAAGAAAGGTATATGTGGTCCCTTTACACAAAAGCGGAAGTAGGCATGAGGTTAAGAACTACAGGACAGTTAGTCTGATCTCTCTGGTGAGTAAATATAATGAAAACGCTGCTAAAATAGAGGATAATGAGGTTTCTGGAGTCCAGTGGATCGCAGGATCCGTGGCAGCATTGGTTTACTAGAGGCAGGTCTTGTCAGACAAATCTGATTTCTTTGACTGAGTGATCGGAGAGTTAGACCAAGGTAGAGTCCTAGATGTGATGTACTGATGTCAGTAAAGCCTTTTTAACCCAGTCTATTTATAAGTCACCTATGCAGAACGGTGTCCAATTAGCTGAGTGGGAGGCGACAAAGGGTACAGATAAATGGAACTCACTCTGAGCAGAAGGGTTACCAGTGGTGTCACAGGGATCTGTCTTTGGTCCGATTCTTCGTTAGTGATATTGCAGAAGGGCTGTCGCCTGAGGTTTGCCTTTTTGCAGATGATACCAAAATCTGTAGTAGAATAGACGCCCAGGAAAGAGTAGATAAACATGTGGAGGGATCTAGCTAAGCTTGAAGAATGGTCTAGTTTGGCAGCTGAAATTTAATGCCAAAAATGCAAGGTCAGGCATTTGGGTTTCAAAAATCCAAAGTAGCGGTACAGTATAAGGAGTGAAGTACTTCTGTCCACAAAAGAAGAGCGTGACCTGGACATGATTGTTTCTGATTCTAATTATCTTAGTGGCTAAACAGGTAGACAAGGCAACGGCGAAAGCCAGAAGGATGCTTGGGTGCATAGGGAGGAGAATGGCCAGCAAAGAAAAAGGAGGTGATGGTGCCTCCATAGAAGTCTTTAGTGAGCTCTCATTTGGTGTAGTGTGTGCAATTCTGGAGATCATACCTTCAAAAGGATATAAACAGGATGGAGTCTGTGCAGAGGGTGGCTACCAAAACGGTTAGTGGTCTTTGTTATAAACCATATGGGGACAGACTTAAAAAATATCAATATGTAAACTTCAAAAGAAAGGCTGGATTGAGGAGCTATGATAGACGTTTAAATACTTCTGTGACACAAATGCACTGGAGGAAAGCCTCTTTTAATTGAAAGTAAGCTCTGCAATGAGGGGACATAGGATGAGGGTGAAAGGGGATAGACTGGGGTGTAATATGCGGAAATATTTCTTTGCGGAAAGAGCGGTAGATGTGTGAAATAGTCTCCTAGTGGAGATGATAGAGACTAGAACAGTATCTGAATTCAAGAAAGCATAGGACAAACACAGATCTCTAAACAAAAAAATGGGACTACAGTAGTTGATATGGAAGAGCAGATTAGATAGGCCATATGGTCTTTTTCTGCCATCATGTTTCTATGTTTCTAATGTGAATCATGTATGTTAGTGATGATCACTTCCTACTTTAGCCTAAGTCCTCTTTCTTTACCAAGGAAGCTAGAGAGCAGATCTGGGTGGAGAGATCTCATTGTGGTAGTCCAGTAGACCCAGAGCATGTGCAGTGGCTGCAAAAAGGACAGCCAGTGAATGAAGATCAGTTATACAAACAAGACCACTGTCTGTTGCACCCTCTCTCTTTCTCTTTAGTGTGTTTCCATGTGTCCAGAGTGACTGATACGCATGAGTTCATTAGTAGTAGAAATCCTCCACCACGCATGAGGAAATTACCATGGGCAGCATAGCTGAAACCCGTGGAGCTGCAACAGATTTTGGACACATAATCATGGATGATCTGCCATAGACTTCCTCAACAATTTAGCAACCTCCCAGCCCATTCCTGAGAGAGCTTGAAGTTCTGCCTTCTGTGCTGTAGAGTATGCAATTTTATTTTTTTATTTTTAGATTTTTCACAGTTGCTTCTAAATCTGTTAGCTTGTCAGTATTTTTGAGAAGGATCATATAATCTTGATTCATATCCAAACATAAAACTAACACTTGTATTTTTTTTTCTCTTTTATGGGGAAGTACAGCCAATACCACATCTGCCAGCAAGAACACATCTTCAACTGTAATTCCACCCACAACAAAAGGTAATTTGCTATATTCCAAATAGGTGCATTGCTTTACCAATGTTCACCAGAACAGAAAGTTCAAAAATTAGAGCACAGTACATTCTCCGGAAACACATGGGAAGTCAGTCCTCACATATGGGTGACGTCTACACCGATGGAGCCCTCGCGGAAACATCCCCACATCTTTCAAAGAAAGCCTTTGGGAGATGCCACCACGCATGCGTGGTCTCCCTCCCCTCCCCCTCCAAAGAGTGCTATCTTGCTCAGTCTCCTTTTTTCCATGGAGCCCTTCAGACATCTGACTGCTCTTCCCCCGGAAGAAGTTGATTTTTTCTACTTGAGTTTCATACTCTTCTCTGGTAGTGCACCAGTCCTCTTCCCGCCACCTGAGCTTGCTGCGCAGGCATCGAGTTTCTGGTTCGTAAATTCCCCCCCCCCCCCCCCCCCTTTTTGGCACCTTCGTGCCATTTTTGCTAACTGGTGCACTATGGATCTTCGATCTCGCTGAGATACTTTTTTTCTCCCATGGCTACCAGTAGTTTTAAAAAGTGTGATCGGTGTGCCAAAATAATGTCTCTGACATGACTGCTGTCTTCGTTGCCTGGGACAGGACCGCAACCCCACGGCATGTGGCTTCTGTAAGAAGATATCCACCAAGACCTTCAAGAGCCACCAACAGCAGCATGATAAGTTTTTCCCAGAGTCCCTGGTACCTCCGAAGGCCAAGGCCTCCGAAACCGTGGAATCCTAGGGTAGCCTTACGGACCTTGACGGATGCCGTGGTTCCTCAGAAAGGGGGTTCTCCCTCGAAGGAACTCAAGAAGAAGGAGGCCTCGAAGGTGGTGTCTCTGGACGGCACAGATAGGCCAGGTAAGTCCTGAGTCAGGTCCCGCAGTCCTAGACTCTCATCCGAGGAATCGGAGAAGGAGCGACCTGCGAGGGCCCCCGGAAGGACTCTACCTCGGGCCGGCCTCGGTCGCCTGACACCATCCTTGTCGAGGACTCTCCCTCGGGGCAACTGGCTGTGGGCCCGATTCCCTCTGTGCCCACGCCGATGGCCTCAGAGCCTTCTGGCCTGGAGTCCAGAATGATGGCCCTGGAGCACAGCTTGTCGGCCTTCATGGACCAGCAATGGGCGTTGTCTGCTACCACAGGTTCCTCCACCCAGACCACCAGGCCTTCGACTTCGAGGATGTCCCCAGAGACCGAGCCAATCCTCTGCCGAGGTCTCAATCCAGTTCCCCTTCCACGGGGCTGAGATATTCCCCAGCCAGTGTGCTAGGCACCAGCCACGGGGCCTCCAAGGGCCGCGGGCAGGGATCAGCCCCAGAGCCCATGAGCTATCCTTCCCTAGAGTCCTCAATGGACTATTCTGACTGGGAAACAGAGGACAAGGAGTCGCTGGACACCTGTCGCCACCGCAACATCCCTTCGGACTCTCCTTCCTCGGAGCCCTGATGTCTGTTCCCAACTGAGGACATGGCGTTCCTCGATTTTGTTAGGGACATGTAAAAGGTCCTAGCTTTCCTGATGGAATCTGAGGATAACCCTCAGATGGAGGAACTAGAAATCCTCCCATACGAGGCCCCTCGAAGGGAATTGCTTACGGTGCCCATCCCTCCCAGGACACACTGGCATCAGTGCTGGTGGTGTGCAAGCAGCTCGACTCGATGTATCAAGTCCACCAGAGCTCGGGCTTCCTGAAGTCACAACTGCCGCACAACTCCATGGTGGTGGAGTTGGCCATGTGTCGCCTGAAGAGTCAGAAGACGCACTCCTCGGTGCCCCCCGGCAGGGAGGCACACACCCTGGACGCCCTCAGCAGAAAGTGCTACCAGGGCTCGATGCTGTTCGGCCAGATCCAGGCATACCAGCTGTACATGTGCATGGGCATGTACCTGAGAGAGCTGGCGAAGGAACTTGCCGGGTTCTCAGCTGTTCTCTTTGAGGAACCCCTGCAGCGGTTCAAGAACCTGGCCAAAGCCGTCTGTAAGTGCTCCAAGTTCATGTCTTGGTAGCCTATGATGGCTTCGAGTTGGAGGCTTGAGTAGCGGAAGCAGGCATCAGTGCCTGATGCCAGGCTTGGCTACAGTCGTCCGACCTCAAGCAATGGGGCTCAGGACAAATTGACGTCCCATGCCAAGGAGAGACCCTCTTTGGCAAACCCATGACCGACAAGGCTGCCGAGCTGGAGACAGAGTTCATGACAAGGGCCAGGCTCTCTAAAAAGATTGCTGCCCCTCCCTGTCGGAAGGGCCCAGGTAAAAAGCCCTTCTACCCAAGGAAAGGGGCTGCTTACAGAAACTACCCACCTTTTCAGGCTTCCCCAGCAGGGTCAGCAGGCCATGGGCATGGCCCTCATGAGCAGAAGGCTCCTAAGCCCCAGGCGTTGGCCCCGGCCCAACCAGGGGGGAGCTTTTGACTCCTTGGGCATAGCCTCTCCACCCCTGAGGTCAGCAGCCCAGAAGGGGACATCTCATTCACTATGCCCAAAGGTGGCCAGCCATCACCACCGATTTCTTGGGAACTCCAAGTAGTCAAGTAGGGCTACCTCCTCCATCTGGCCCAGACACCTTCCCCTTTCTTTCTGGGAGAGCCTCTCAGGTCTCCCCTTCACTAGGACCTTCTACTGAAGGAACTGGCAGGTCTTCTCGAGGACAGAGCAGTAGAACCAATTCCCCCACCATCTCAGGAGCAAGGAGTTCTACTCCAGGAATTTCCTCATACCAAAAAGAACAGGGGGCCTAAGGCCCATCCTCGACCAGCGCAATCTGAACAGATTCCTGGTGAAGGCAAAGTTCAAGATGCTGTCCCTTGGAACATTGCTGCCTTACCTCCAGCAGGAAGATATGGCTATGCTCCTTGGATCTGAAGGATGCCTAACACACATCCTCATTCACCACAACCACAGGCAGTACCTGAGGTTCATGGTGGGGGGCAGCCATTACCAGTGTACAGGATGCTGTCCTTCGGCTTGGCTTCCACCCCAAGAGTCTTCACCAAGTGCCTGGCAGTCGTGGCCACCTTCCTCTGCCTCCAGAGGTGTTTGTCTTCCCCTACCTGGACGATTTGCTCATAAAGGGAGGCATGGCCTTAGAGGTGCAACAGGCAACTGCCCATACCATCCAGGTCCTGCAAAATCTGGGGTTTGTAATAAACTACCTCAAGTCTCACCTCCTCCCGATACTGTGTCTGGAGTTCATAGGGGCAAGACTAGACACCCTCCATGCAAAGGCCTTCCTCCCAGGAGACTAATCCACCCGACTCAGGGCTCTGGCCCTGGACATACAATGCCGTCCCTCTGTGTCCACTCAGCTCCTGCTGTGCCTACTCGGATACATGTTCTCCAGGACCAAGCAGGAAGTCAGTCCTCACTTATGGGTGACGTCGGCGCCGACGGAGCCCTCGCGGAGCAATTTTCCCCAGCTTTCAAAGAAAGCCTTTGGGAATTGCAGCGCGCATGCGCGGTCGTCTTCCCGCCCGAAGGTGCCATCTTAGCCAGTCTTCTTTTTTCCGCGGAGCCCTACAGACGTCCCCGTCTTGTCCCCGCGAAAAAGTTGATTTTCCTCTTTATTTTATACTTTTTTCTTTCGGTTCGACGCCGATCGTTTTCCCGCCCGGACTCGCGACGCCGGTCTCGAGTCCTCTTCCGTTTTTTCGGTTTTTCTGACTTAGTCAGCTTTCGTTTTCGTTTTCCCTGGCAGCCCGGTCCTTTGACCTCGCAGGGGCCCTTTTTCCCCCGATGGCTGCCAGTGGCTTTAAGCGGTGTGGTCGGTGTGACCGAAATATGTCACTAACCGACACACACGACTTTTGCCTCCGCTGCCTGGGCCCGGATCATGAGGAACTGATCTGTGGGCCCTGCAGCAAACTGTCCTCGAAGGCGTTGAGAAGTCGGCGGCATCAGCGCGAGAGAATCTTCGCTGACCCCAGCCGTACCCGGACCTCGTCGGAGGCCTCCGTGTCGAAAGGCTCCAGCTCGGACCGTCGCCGGAGCTCCTCCGACCGGGGTTCTCCCTCCGGGGACCATCGTCGGAAGGAAAAACCCGCGAGGGCGGCGTCGGTGGACGCTCCTGGCTCCGCGAGGGCCAGGTCGCATAGCCCCGACAGCCGCCCCGGGTCCTTGGAGAAGGAACACCTCCCGAAGCGACCTCGCCTGGAGTCGGAGATGCCTGCCCGGGTAAGTCCTGTAGTCCTTCTGGACTCGCCTCCGCGACAGCCGACGTCGGGCCCGACGCCGTCGGGGCCCGAGTCGGGGGCTGCTGGGTCACCTGAGCTCGGACTCAGGTTGACGGCCTTGGAGAGCAGACTGTCTGCCTTCATGGACCAGCAGCGGGCACTGCTCGCTGGCTTCGCTGGCGTCGCTGCCCCGACCGCCGGGACGTCGACGTCCAAGTCGACCCCGGAGACCGAGCCGATCCTCGAGTCGATGAGAACTCGAGTCGATCCTCGGTCGAGGTCGCCCTCGGCCTCCCGTTCGGGACCGAGGTCGCCGACGCCGACTCCCTCGGCGTCGGGGCGGCTGGCGCCGCACCCTGCCCGGGCCGACCCCACCGAGTCCTCGTCGGAGTCGGTCTGGGAGTCTGAGGAGGAAGAGTCACCTGATTCTTTCCGGACTCGGTGTGTCCCATCGGACTCTCCGGAGTCCGAGCCTCGGAAGCAGTCCCCCCCGGAGGATGCCCGGTTCTCGGACTTCGTTAGGGATATGGCCAAGGCTTTGGCCTTCCCTGCGGATCCCGAGGAGGAGCCTCGAGCCGAAGAGCTCGACGCCCTCCAGTATGACTCTCCCGCGAGGGAACACTTTACTGTGCCGGTTCCTCCTATGCTGGAACGACTACTCTTCCGCATGTGGGAGAGTCCGGCCTCCTCGCCGGTCCTGAGCAAGCGGGTCGATTCTATCTATCGAGTCCGCAAGAGCCCTGGCTTTCAAAAGGCACAGCTGCCACACCATTCCATGGTAGTGGAATCGGCCATGCATCGTCTTAAGAGCCAGAAGATGCACTCCTCGGTGCCTCCTGGAAGGGAGGCCCGTAACCTGGATGGCCTTGGCAAGAAGTGCTTCCAGGGCTCTATGCTCGCCTGTCGTGTCCAGACTTACCAGCTATACATGGGCATGTATCTCAGGGATCTGGCTAAAGAGCTAGCCGGATTCTCCGCTGGTCTCTCCGAGGAGCCCTTGCGGAGGTTCCTAGCCTTGTCCACGGGTATTCGGGAATGCTCAAAGTTCATGTCCCGAGCAGCCTATGATGGCTTTGAAGCCTCGGCTCGAGTAGCCGCAGCCGGCATCGGTGCCCGCCGACAGGCTTGGCTTCAGTCGTCCGACCTTGAGCCCTGGGTACAGGACAAGTTGGTCGATGTCCCCTGCCGAGGCGAAAACCTCTTTGGCAAGCCCATGGCGGAAAAGGCTGCACAAATTGAGACTGAGACTCTCACCAGGACCAGGCTTTCTAGGAAGACCTCCGCCCCTTCCCAGAAAAAGAAGGGCTCGGGAAAAAAGTCCTTTTACCCGAGGAAGGCAGCTGCCTACAAACAATACCCCCATTATCAGGCCCCTGCAGCTCCCCAGCAGGCCAAGGGACGGGGTAACGGGTCCCGTAGGCAGCAAGCCCCCAAGCCTGCACCACCAGCCCCTGTTCAGCAGGGTGGGGGTTTTTGACTCGCTCAGCATAGCCTCTCCCCCCCCGCTGGTTCCCCCCAGCACCGGAGGCCGGCTGGTTCACTTCGCCCACAGGTGGTCCAGCATCACCGCAGATGCCTGGGTGCTTCAGGTCGTGCGAGAGGGCTACCTTCTCCACTTCCATCAGGTCCCTCCCTCCTATTTTCCGGGAGAGCCTCCGCGCCCCCCTCTGCACAGGGAGTTGCTCCTTCAGGAGTTAGCAGGTCTTCTGCAGGAACAGGCGGTGGAACCGGTGCCACACCACCTGAGAGGTCAAGGCTTCTATTCAAGGTATTTTCTGATACCAAAGAGAACAGGAGGCCTCAGACCCATCCTGGACTTGCGCAACCTCAACAAGTTCCTTGTGCGGGAGAAGTTCAAAATGCTTACCCTTGGAATCCTTCTGCCCTACCTCCAGCAGGGAGATTGGCTATGCTCCTTGGATCTAAAGGATGCCTACACGCACATCCTCATCCACCCAAGCCACCGCCAATACCTAAGGTTTGTGGTGGCAGGAAATCATTACCAGTACAGAGTACTGCCCTTTGGCCTGTCCTCCGCACCGCGAGTCTTCACAAAATGTCTCGCGGTCGTGGCGGCCCATCTCCGGCTTCACGGCCTCTATGTCTTTCCGTACCTCGACGACTGGCTCATCAGAGCAGCGTCCGCTCAGGAGGTCACCAACGCCACGTGCCGCACGGTGACTCTGCTGCAGCACTTGGGCTTTGTCATAAACTTCGCAAAGTCCACTTTGCTACCCTCACAGGATCTCGAGTTCATCGGCGCAAGGCTGCACACTCCTCAGGCGCGAGCGTACCTACCGCTCGACAGGGCTCAGCGGCTCATGGACCTAGCCGACCGCTTTCGCAGCCAGCCCCTGGTCTCCGCCAGGCGCTTCCTGAGACTGCTCGGCCATATGGCTTCCACCGTCCATGTGACCCCCAATGCCCGCCTGAATATGCGGTCTGCTCAATGGTGTCTCCGCCGGCAGTGGCGGCAAGCCACAGGCGGCCTAGCAGACCTTGTGCGCGTCTCCGAGCCGCTGGTCTCGTCTATCCGGTGGTGGCTCCGGCAGCCGAACCTGATATTGGGAATGCCTTTCCAGTCACCTCAGCCGACCCGGGTGCTGACCACCGATGCATCTCTCCTGGGCTGGGGAGCACATTGCCAAGAGGCTCGTACTCAGGGCCTCTGGACCAAGTGGGAGTCTGCTCAGCAGATCAACTTCCTGGAGCTCAGGGCGATCCGCCTAGCTCTCAGGGCCTTCTCCCACCTGACCTCCCAACAGTCCGTCCTTGTCCAGACGGACAATCAAGTTGCCATGTTCTACGTGAACAAGCAGGGGGGCACGGGCTCCTTCCTCCTCTGCCGGGAGGCACAGAAGCTCTGCTCTTGGGCCGTCAGTCACGGCATTCTCCTCAAGGCAGTTTATCTCCCGGGCCAAGAAAATTGCCTGGCGGACAAACTCAGCAGGGTCCTCCAGCCGCACGAGTGGCGTCTGGATCCCTTGATCGTTCAGAAGCTCTTCCTCAGGTGGGGCCTCCCGACGGTGGATCTCTTTGCCAGTCCTCACAACCGGCAGCTTCCTCGCTTCTGCTCTCGTCAGCCACACCCCCTTCGGGTTGCGGCGGACGCTTTTCTGATCTCATGGTCGGGGAGCCTTCTGTACGCTTTCCCTCCCATCCCGTTAGTCTCTCGGACTCTTTTCAAGGTTCTCCGAGACAAAGCCTTCATGATCCTGGTGGCCCCTCGCTGGCCCAGGCAGCCGTGGTTTCCGCTCCTGCTGCAACTGGCGGTGGAGGATCCAATCCCTCTGGGGGTACAACCGGATCTCCTCACTCAAATGGCGTCGCTTTGCAATCTGGTGTTCCCAACAGTCTCAGGATCCCTTCTCCTGCCCGGTGTCGGTGATCTTACAGTACTTGCTACACCTCTCTAATCTGGGACTTAAGTCCAACTCCGTCAAAGTTCACCTCGGTGCTCTTTCGGCACATCATGTGCCGGTGGACGGCAGACCTCTCTCCAACGACCCTCTCGTAGCGAGGTTTCTCCGAGGTCTCCTTCTACTTAAACCACCTCTGCGCCCGCCAGCGCCGGACTGGGACCTGAATGTGGTTTTGCAGCGGATCACCTGTCCGCCTTTTGAACCTATGGCTACATGTTCTCTCCGTTTTCTGTCTTGGAAAACACTGTTCTTGATAGCCCTCACTTCCGCTAGGCGCGTAAGTGAATTGCAGGCCCTCGTGTCTGATCCCCCCTACACTCGATTCTACAAGAATAGGGTAGTCCTACGGACTCACCCAAAGTTTCTGCCTAAAGTGGTCTCCCCTTTTCACATGAATCAGGAGGTGGTACTTCCAACCTTCTTTCCCAGACCACACTCCAGCCGAGCTGAGACGGTCCTCCATACCCTGGACTGTAGAAGGGCATTGAACTTCTACCTTGACCGTACGCGGGAGCACCGTAAAGCTGCTCAGCTTTTTGTGTCTTTTGACCCCAATAAATTGGGACTCCCGGTCTCCAAGCGTACTCTGTCCATCTGGGTTGCGGACTGTATCTCTTGGGCTTATGGGGCAGCCGGACTCGCCTTAGAAAGTCGAGTCACGGCTCATTGCGTTCGGGCAAAGGCCACGTCAGTGGCTTACCTCCGCTCTGTTCCGCTGGCAGACATCTGCCGGGCCGCTACTTGGTCTTCGAGCCAGACTTTTGCGGTCCATTACTGTCTCGAGAGGGAGTCCCGTAGGGACAGTGCTTTCGGACAGGCAGTCCTCCGTAATCTCTTTGAGGTCTGAGCAACTCCTACCCTCCATCCCGGATGTGGGCTACCGGTGGGTGATAATTCAGCGAAGATTCTATCCTTCTGTGCTGCTGAGCTAGAGGGAGCTCATTTTTGTGCTTAGGGTCTCCGGTAGCCTTGAGCTTGGGAGTCCCATAAGTGAGGACTGACTTCCTGCTTGGTCCTGGAGAAAGCGTAGTTACTCACCTGTAACAGGTGTTCTCCAGGAGCAGCAGGAATCAGTCCTCACTACCCTCCCTCCTCCCCTTGGAGTTGCAATCGTCTGCTTATGTTCTTTTGCAAATTTTTATGCTGTCTTTTTTAGCTATGTCATCTGACTGGCTAAGATGGCACCTTCGGGCGGGAAGACGACCGCGCATGCGCGCTGCAATTCCCAAAGGCTTTCTTTGAAAGCTGGGGAAAATTGCTCCGCGAGGGCTCCGTCGGCGCCGACGTCACCCATAAGTGAGGACTGATTCCTGCTGCTCCTGGAGAACACCTGTTACAGGTGAGTAACTACGCTGTCTCCATGGTCCATGTCACCCCAGATGCCTGCCTCCACATGAGGGCTGTACAGTGGTGGCTTCTGGACCAGTGGACACAGGCCACAAGCTGTCTCCATGACAGAATTGTAGTGACCCCCCAGTTAGTGGAATTCCTGACCTGGTGGCAAAATCCCCAGTATCTCGATGTAGGGATGCCCTACCAGACTCTGTGCCCGTAAGGGTCCTCATGACGGACGCCTCCCTGCTGGGATGGGGACCCCACTGCGAGGAACTGTGCACCCAGGGCAGCTGGTCGCAGAGCGAGAGCAACCAGCAGATCAACCTTCTGGAATTACGGGCGATACATCTCGTCCTCCGAGCCTTTAGCCTCAGCCTACTTCACCAACCAGTGTTATTCCAAACAATCAGGTGGCGATGTTTTATGCAAACAAGCAGGGGGACACTGGGTCCTACTCTCTCTGCTGCGAGGCGATGGCCCTCTGCTCCTATGTGGTCCAGCAGGGCATACTCTTATGGACAGCATACCTGCCAGGCCAGAACAACGCAGTGGCTGACGGATTAAGCAGGATCCTCCAGCCGCATGCGTGGTGGCTAGACCCCAGCCAGCTTTTCCACCTCTGGGGGGGAACCATGGATAGACCTGTTTGCTAGTCCAGACAACTACCAGTTGCCCTGCTTCTGCTCCTGGCAAGCCCACCTGGCAACAGATGCGTTTCTCATCTCATGGTTGGAAGGTCTCGTGTACGCCTTCCCACCCACACCACTAATTGCCACAATGTTATTCAGGACCCTCCGTGACTAGGCCTCGCTAATCCTGATAGCCTCTCAATGGCCCAGGCAGCCGTAGTTCCCGTTACTCCTCTAGCTGTCGGTGGAGACTCCCCATTCAGAAGCCCCCCAGGGCTCCTGTCGCAGGATGAGGGCGCTCTTGCACCCCAATCTGGGGTCCCTGTCATTGACAGCGTGTCTGCTAAAAGGGTGACCTTAGCCCCTTTCAACTTCTGAGAGGAAGTGGAGGATATCCTGCTGGCTTCCCGTAAGTCCTCCACCAGGAAAGCATATGCCTTCAAGTAGCGCAGATTTTCAGTCTGGTGTGCAGATCATGGGATTAGCCCATTCTCCTGTCCAGTGCAGCTGGTCCTACAGTACCTTCTCCATCTCTTGCACGCCGAGCTCAAATCAAACTCCATCAGCGTGCACCTCGGTGCCCTGGTGGCACATCACCATCCATTGGATGGCAAACCCCTCTTGGCCCAGCCGTTGGTGACCCGCTTCATGAGGGGACTCCTTTTATCCAATACCTCAGTATGCCCTCCGGTGACTGAGTGGGACCTCATGTCGTACTGGTGCAGCTTACTTACCTGCCTTTTGAGCTCCTGGCTATCTGCCACCTGCGATACATTTTGTGGAAGGTGGTGTTCCTGGTTGCGCTCACCTCTGCTCACAGGGTCAGCGAGCTCCTGGCCTTGTTGGTGGAGGCACCTTACACCAGGTTCTGTGAGAACAGGGTTCTGCACACACCCCAAATCCCTCCCGAAGGTGGTATCGCCTTATCTCCAGGAACAAGCAGGAATGAGTCTTCACATATAGGTACGTCGGTACTGACAGAGTCTGCGCGGGAACGCTTCCCAGCGTCCAATCAAGAGCTTTTGGAAGCATCCCAGCACGCCTGCGTGCTGCCTTCCCGCCTTTCCCAACTTCCTCTCCTCAGTTTTCGTTTTTCCGCGGAGCCGGCAGGACGTCCTCCTGTCACCGCAGAAAATTCTTGTTTTTATTTTTTAGTTTTCTTGTGGTCGCGGCTGTCTTCCCGACGCCACCGGTACTGCCGGTGTTTTCTTTTCTTTTCTTGAAAAATTTTCCTTTTTCACTGGTTATTTTTTCTTCATAGTGTCCCACGGGTTTTTAGGCCTTTTAGGCCTCTTTTCCTTCATGGAACTGCCAGGCACTTTCTCCAAGAAATGTTTTCACTGTGGCAGTACAACTTTATTTTTAGACCCTCTAAGTCGGTGTCTAACCTGCTTGGGTCCCCACAACGGTTTGGTGAGAAGAGCTCTTCAGTATCGAGGTTCCCTCGATGCACGGTTGCCCTCCAACTTCGGGGCACCGTTCCCTTCTTCTTCCACACAGAATCAGGTAACCCACAAACAGTCTGTTAAGACTAGCCAGTCCTCGAGTGGTAGGTCTCATGCTCAGCATGAAGACGGCTCCGGCCTTGCCCTCGAGGGCCCACTGGCTTCAAAACCCCGGCGGGAGTCTTCAGTCTCCAAAGCAAATAAGGGGTTTCGGGTTATTCCTGAGGTTCACCCCTCACAGAACATACCTCAGCCGTGTCCGGTGGTGGCATCCGCTTCGAGTGGTACCGGTACCCCGACATCGGCACTGGTGTTGGATGAAACACTCCTCACCAGGGATCGTCATCTGGCGTCCTCGGTGCCTTCGGGACTGGTGGATACTCTCCAGACTGACTTTCCATTATCGGTACCAGCACCGATACTACCACCGCCGTCAGTACCCTCCAGACGTGCATCGATAGACTCGCTTCCTTCGATGCCGAGTCTGGAATCGATCTCCAATCTGGAGGACTGGCTACCGACTCGCCTTGGTACCGGCTCTCGGCGGTACCGAAGGCTCAGTTCCGATGATTCGGATCCACAACTCTCGGTTCCTTCGAGGCCGATTAAGTTGCCACTGGTTGATCTTCCTTCACCGGTATCAGACACGGTACCGATATCGGTACCAACGACCTCATTACCTTTGCGGTTGGTGCCTTCCATGCTTCGCTTATCAGGCTCTCTGCCCTCGATGCCAAGTTTGGAATCGATCTCTAGTCTGGAAGACTCGGTACCAATAGTTTTTGGTACCGACATCGATCGATACCGGTGCTTCGGTACCGGAGCTAGTGGCCGGATGGCCTCGGTCACCTCGGTACCGATTGAACGGTCACCGATGACTACTCCGATGTCTTTGTCGAGCTCGACTCCGACATCGGTACCGGTATTGACATCGGTACCGGTATCCACAGTAGCATCATGGCCAACTCCTACCATGCTTTTTTCAACAGGATCGCTCCATACTATACCAAGCATGGAGCCGATACCTGGCATGGACAGTGTGGTACGGACAGTTGCTGCTCCTGATACCCGGTACCAGCAACCATCCCTTAACCATTCCACACTGCACTGTGCAGGATCTTCTATTCCTATATATTTGGATACCTCTGTGGATGCTCAGGCTAGTCCTTTAAATCTACCCTGTCCAAGAGAGATTCCTGTCAGGGATCCCTCTTTTCAGAGTTTCCTCCTGGATATAGCAAGATCTCTTGCCATTCCTATCCCAGGACTTGATCCTGCACAAGGCTCTCTTTCTACCAAAGCAAGTGAGAACATAATACTTCCTTTGCATCATTCCTTGCAGGATCTCCTTCTAGGAATGTGGGAAACACCTTTCAGGGTACCCCCACCTCCCAGGGCCACTGATCTGCTATATCAGGTGCCCCCCTCTCCAGGGTTTCAAAAGACTCAACTTCCTCATCATTCCATAGTAGTGGAATCAGCAATGAGGCGGGTAAAGAGTAATAAAAAGCACTCTTCCTATCCGCCAGGTCGTGAGTCTAAAACACTAGATGACTTTGGACGTCAGACCTTCCATACATCTGTGCTTTCTGCAAGAATTCTCTCATATATTTTTTATATGAGTCTTTCTCTTGAGGAGGTCACAAAGCAATTACATCTTTTGTCTCCTTTCCTTTCAGATTCCAGGAGTACAGACTATTCCTCACTGCTTAAGCATATCCAGAATATCTCTTGGTTTCTTTCTCGTGCTTCCCTAGACCCTTTTGAGTCTGTTAGCAGAACTTCTGCTATAGCTATAGGGGCACGACGTAGAGCCTGGCTCCAAGCTTCAGACTTGGACAAATGGGCACAACAGAGGCTGGGACATACTCCTTGCACTGGAGAAAATCTCTTCAACAAGGAGTCTTTACGTCAGGTTACTCAGTTGTCCACTGATTTGCCTGTTCCTAAGAGTTGTCCTACCCCTTCCTCTGTCCCAGTGCGTAGGTACTCTCCTACCAAACTTTCTTCCCACAGGAGAAGAAGGTTTTATTCATCACTTGCCCATCCTACAGATGTTCCCCAACAGGGAAAGCATCGTCCTGGTCTAAAGAATCCAACCTCTCACCAGGCTCAGCAAACCCAGCACCTGCAGGGTTTCTGATCATTCATCATCCTATGCTTGTGACCCTTGGGGTTAGAATCTAAAGTTGCTTCTTCTCAATAGAAGCAGCCCACCACTTTATTCTAACCCCTACACAGGGATCTCTTTCCAAAAGATATCCATTTTTTCTATATTCTATGAGCTGTCAGGATGTTCATGCCTATAAGTCACAGGTTTCTCCTCTTTTTCCTACTAGGTAAAGAGGTTTAACCACTATCACATGATAGTTCCTGTGCCAGCATGTATTTTTCCTTTCTATAGACTTACTACTTCATAAGTCTTCTTCAGCTCCATTCTCTTCACCCTCTTACCAAGTTTTTCCCCTGTAAGAGCGGAATTACTTACTGGGAGGCTTTCTCTTCAGCCTCTCTAGTTTTCTCACTTTACAGTGTGGAGTTTTCCTCTCTGGGTTACCTCCTCTGTTTCAATCTTGCTTTGGGGCAGCTTATCAGACATCTCCAGAGTTCCTACTCCTGTTCTGTCTGTTCTTTCTGTCTTGCACAGTAAGATTCTTTCTACTGTCTTACCAACAGCTGCCCATGCAGGAGCTTTAATGTTTGGACCACTGGTTCTTATCCACCAACAACCAGTTTGTCCTTTCACTAACATCCTGTCTAGTCTTAGTAGTGGCTCCAAGTCAGTACTCATCTCTCTTGGAGATCATCTCCCTACCAGCTTTCTAGATTGTCTTCTATTCTGCCATCTTCATCCTGACTTTGGCAGCATAGTTTGACTGAGATACTGGCTCTCTAACAGCCAGTTCTATCCCCTCATTCTCCTGCATCATGCTCTCTGCAATCTACAGAGAAGCTTTCCACTGTGGGCCCTTGCTAGAGAGCATTGGGGTTTTTTTCTCCAACAGTTATCCTAGCTGGTTAGAAAAGGCTTTTCAGTCATGTCTCCCATGACTAGAAGGTTCCCCCTTCTTTTTCTATCTCCTTTTTGATATAAAGGACATAGGCCTTCTCTTACGTGAAAGCTCAAGGACTTGCCAGTTCCCTGCTTTGGTCCATAATATATCCCAGTCGGGGATATCCTCGTCCTCAGGGTAAGATCGCATGATACCTTTGCCCTTAAGCAGGTCAACATGGTATCTCATCTCTAGGCGTCTTTTGTCTACTTACCATGCCAGAGTCCTGGAAGACTCAGGACTTGCTGGCTGCACATTGACATTGTCCTTTGTTTTTCACGTAACAGTCCTGGTCATTTTGCACTAACTAGCATTCTTGCAGATCATGACCAGGAGGAATAGATTCTCTCTGTCTTCTCAAGTAGGTTTCACCTCCTTGTTATTAGATGAATCTCTCCTCTCCACATATCCTATGTGATCACTGTACTGTAGGCATATCTCTGTCTGTTTAATTGCAGACACCCATATGTAGGCCTACATATCCATATTTATTTTTTATGTGTATTTTATGCCCTGCCATATCTCACTATACATATATTCTTATATGTCTGTCTATCTATCTAACTATCTATCTATCTATATATATATATATATATATATATGTATCTGTTGAGATATTTTATTATAGATAGATATGTATCCCCATACTTATCTATTCCCCTGTCTATTCTCATATACCTATATGATTCTGACAGAGGGGCTTACCCATACCTATGCTATCTAGCAGGTCTGGGGTTCTACACACACACCCACTCCTGTGGTAGTCAACAATATTTATACCATAACCTAACGGTTCAGGTACCTCTGAAGCTCTCCATGCCCAGTTAGGAGGTTCCAGTTAGGAGAGACATTGTGGATCTTCAGTTAATCACAGGCTTTAACGCCTCAGGCATTTGTCCTCTCTTTTTGGGATA
Organism: Ichthyophis bannanicus; assembly: GCA_033557465.1. Taxonomy (NCBI): domain Eukaryota; kingdom Metazoa; phylum Chordata; class Amphibia; order Gymnophiona; family Ichthyophiidae; genus Ichthyophis; species Ichthyophis bannanicus. The sequence goes on along the minus strand of CM066035.1, from coordinate 168,282,065 downwards.
CAAGGAGTTCCCACACCCTTTCTCCCCACAAGGACTGTGCCTGTTTGTCCAAATCGGTTAGCCTTTTCTTTTTGCTCCTAAGAGTGACTCACTGCCTCCAAAAGAGCTAGGGGTTTTCTCATAAAGCCTTCTGCTGAAGGCCCACCGTTTTTGGACTACCCCAGTTCCCCTACTGGGGTTGCCTGTTACCTTTCAAGATTCTGACCTCCACTAGTTTTCCTACAGGATTTTTACTTCCACTTACAGTGAAGTCCTCTTCAAGGTTCCTCTACTGGTTTTCCAGGACGTCCATGAACCTCCATACTTCTGTAAAATCCTGTCAAGGGAGGTCCGTCTTGCAGTATCCTTTGCAATGTTATTGATGACCATCATCATCCACACATGGACTCCATCTCTGCAGTCCTATGCTAGGTTAGCTGTTCCACAGCATCCTTCTTTCTTCAACTCCTACCCTCCATCCTCAGGATGCCTGGTGTTCTGGGAGATAGCATGTTCCAGCCTATGACATGCTGGGACTCCAGGCATCTCAGCTTGGGAGTCCCCATATGTGAAGACTCATTCCTGCTTGTTCCTGGAGATAGCACAGTTACTTACCTGTAACAGGTGATCTCTGGGAACAGCAGGAATAAGTCTTCACAACCCTCCCACCTCCCCAGGAGTTGTATCTCTATCTATCTTTCCTTTCCTCTCTCTCTCTCTCTCTTTGTCTCAGCTTTAAAACTTAACTGAGGAGAGGCAGTTGGGAAAGGCGGGAAGGCAGCACGCAGGCGTGCTGGGATGCTTCCAAAAGCTCTTGATTGGACGCTGGGAAGCGTTCCCGCGCAGACTCCGTCGGTACCGACGTACCCATATGTGAAGACTTATTCCTGCTGTTCCCAGAGATCACCTGTTACAGGTAAGTAACTGTGCTTTCACCTCAGCCAGGCAGGAGGTGGTGCTTCCCACCATCTTTCCGAGGCCTCATGCCAGTAGGGCGGAGACTGTCTTCTACACCTTGGACTGTAAGAGGACCCTGTCCTACATTCAATGTACCCAGGGCCACCGTAAAGCTGCTCAGCTTTTTGTCTTGTATGACTCCAGCAGACTGCACCGTGTCAGGGCCATGGCAGCCTCTGTGGCAAACCTGCGCTCTGTCCCGATGGTGGATATTTGCCGGGCCACCACTTGGTCTTCTATCCATACCTTTGCAGCTCACTAATGCCTGGAGAGGGAATCCCGACGGGACAGTGCCTTCGATCAGGCCGTGTTCCGTAATCTCTTCAGGGTCTAGGCAACTCCTACCCTCCAGCCCTTCTGTGTTCAGGCTACCAGAGTGCTGGTTTCCTTCAGGGACACAGGTCTTACTGTAGTCTGCACCTGCGGACTTGATTGCTACTGCTCACGGCTTCTCTTGAGGATAATCATGTTTTTTCTCTATGGGCTTTTGGTAGCCTGTAGCTAAGGAGTCCCATATGTGAGGACTGACTTCCTGCATGTTCCCGGAGAAAGCGTAGTTAACTTACTTGTAACAGGTGTTCTCCGGGAACAGTGGGAATTGGTCCTCACAACCCTCCCTCCTCCCCTTGGAGTTTCTTCTTTACCATTTTTTTTTTTTTTTTTTTGCCGTCTTTTAGCTATGTCATCTGACTGAGCAAGATGGCACCCTTGGGAGGGAAGGGGATCATGCATGCAAGGTGGTATCTCCCAAAGGCTTTCTTTGAAAGCAGTGGGGGGGGGGGATGCTTCTACGAGGGCTCCATCGGCACCGGCGTCACCCATATGTGAGGACTCCTGCTGTCCCGGACAACACCTATTACAGGTGAGTATCTACGCTTTGTGTAGGGCTTGCAATTTTAAGTTACAACAGATAACCATCGATAGAACACCCTCAATGCTGTAATCGTGATTATTGATAATAACCGATAAACCCTGATTTGTGCCGCACCCCATTGGCATCATCGCAGCAAAGTTCCCTCCTGTTCTGCCCGAGGGAGATTGAATCCCCATGGGCAGAACAGGAGGAGGAAGCTGAAAGATGCGGGGATCAGAGCTTTCAGAAAAAAAAGACAGGAAGAGAGACAGAAAAAATTTAAAGGAGCAGTACTGTTTGTTAAAAAAAAAAAAAAAAAAAAGGTAAGGAGGATAGGGGAATGGAGGGCAGAGGATGGGAGTGCTAAGGGTAGAGAATCCAAAAGGGGATCAGAGTGGGAATGGGTTGAAATGGGGAGGAAAGAGTGAAAGGTGGAGGTTAAAGGGATGAATGCATGGGGACAAAAATGACAGTCTGTATATGCCAAAGGATGCAACCCCCCCTCCGCAAGCACATACATACAAGAACCTCACTCCTCCACCCCCACTATACAGGCATGCACACAGCCTTGCACCTGCTGCCACATCCCACACACAGACAGGCACACTACCATTGTAGCACACACCCACAGATACATTTGCTAAATGAAGCTATAGCTATTGTTATCTAAAGATGATGCATGGTATAGGAACTCTGGCACTGGTCTTGTGAGAACATGAGACCAGCAAGAGAGAACTGGAGAGTATGTGAGCGAGGCCCCGATGTTCTGTTAAGAGTTTTTTTTTATTTAGGGGATATGTAGTAATCCAGTCCAGTTTTCTGACTAGCAAGATGCTATGGCTGGAGCTTGGAGGGGATACAATGCTGAGGCTGGGAGAAAGGGCAGGCATTGAAAAAATGTGTTTTATATCATTAAATGGAATCCACCTAAAAGTTGCTAAAAAAAACCCCAAAATGAATCCATCGATAAACCGCTATTTTTCCAACTCTGGGAAAGCACCTAATTGCTTCAAAAAAATAAGCCACTAAAATCCCAAATGATAAACACCTAGAACTAGAATCCCTAAATCTCCAGGAACAAGCAGGAATGAGTCTTCACATATGGGTACGTCGGTACCGATGGAGCCTGCGCGGGAACGCTCCCCAGCGTCCCAAAAAAGGAAAGCTTTTGGGAGCATCCCACAGCGCCTGCGTGCTGCCTTCCCGCCTTTCCTAACCGCCTCTCTCCAGTTCTTCTTTTCCGCGGAGCCAGCAGGTTGTGTTCCTGTCACCGCTGAAGAAGTTTTTTATTTTATTTCTTTAGTTGCGCGTCTGCCTTCTTCGACGTTGGACTGGTACCGCCGGTCTTTTCTTTAAAAAAAAAAAAAAAGAATACTCCGTTTCACTTCAGTGTATTTTTTCTTCTTTGGGCCTTGGGCCTAACAGAAAAATTCCTCATGGAAAAGCCCGCCTCCGGGTTTAAAAAATGCACTAAGTGCAGCGGTACCATCTCTGTTACCGACACCCATGACTGGTGTCTTAAGTGTTTGGGTCCTGACCATTCCATCACGGATTGTGCGTCCTGCTCCATGATGTCTAAAAGAGGTTTACAGAACCGAGCAGCCAAGCTCAGTACACTGTTTCCCTCTGATGCAGCTTCGGTGGCATCGACGACGTCCAGGGCTGCTCTTCCTCCTATGGATCTCAGGTAACCAAACATAAGTCCAGCCAGTCCTCGAAGGGTAGATCTCCCTCTAAGCATCGAGATGCCTCCGGGCTTGCCCTCGAGGATCCTGCACCGGCAAAAGTACCCCAGCGGGAAGCTCAGGCTTCCAAAGCTCCTCCTATGGGGTCACAGGTTGACATCGATGGCACGGCCTCGACCGATCACCTGTTGCAATGTTCTGGGGTACCGGTAGAATCTGCCGGTACTGACTTACAGACATTCATGGCGTCGATGGATCAGAATGTTCTGACCATGCAGCGTGCCATCACGGCATTCATACAAGCTGCGATGTCGCTGGTACCGCAACAAGCTTCGTTGTCGGTACCGGCTCCGATATCGATTCCAGTGCCGGTACCGGTTGCATCGGCTTCGGTGTCGACTGCAGCGGTACCCTGTCCGATGATGCCTATCGGTACCGTTTCGGTACCGATGACTCCCGATGTCGATACCACAAGGTATGCGTATCGGGCTTTACAGGAGCATCCAGACAGGCGATACTTCGATTCCTCCGAAGACTCTGATGCATCGGAGGCCTCTGTCGAAGCATCGGTACTCCTTCCTCAGGAGCCGCCTTCTCCAAAAAGAAAAATGTCCCCTCCAGAAGACTTGTCTTTTCAAGACTTCATAAGGGAAGTGGCCAAGGGGCTTTCTATCTCAGTAGCCCCTGAGACAGAGCCTAGAGCCAAAAAATTGGATATTTTGCAATATCCCAAGGCTCCTAAAGAAGCAGCCACTTTGCCAATTCATGAGATCCTTTATGACCACATGATAGGCATATGGGAGACTCCTCTCACCATCTCTTCTCTTTCTCGTAGGTTGGACACCATGTATCGTGTCCCTCCTTGTCCTGGATTTCATAAAACTCGGCTTCCTCACCATTCTATTGTGGTGGAGTCTGCTATGAAAAAGTTAGAGTGCAAAGAGGCACTCATCTGCTCCTCCAGGAAGAGAATGTAGAACCTTAGATGCTTTTGGCAGGAAAATCTTCCAGGCCAGTATGCTTGTTGCCAGAATCAACTCCTATAGTCTCTATATGGGGATGTTTCTGAAGGAAGTTACAGATCATCTGCAAACTTTCCTCCCTTTTCTTCCAGAAGATAAAAGGGAGGACTTTCTTACCTGGCTTAAGCATGCCCAGGATGTTTCCAAATTCTCTAACCGTGCAGCCTTTGACTCTTTTGAGGGGGCCAGCAGAGCCTCGGCCATTGCCATAGGTGCACGCAGAATTGCTTGGTTACAAGCTTCTGATTTGGAACCCTGTGTCCAAGATGGATTAGGCAATCTTCCTTGTACAGGTGAAAACCTGTTTGGCAAAGATTGGCAAGCAAAGGCCACCCAGATGGATGCAGAAAACTCTGCTTTGGATAGGCTTTCAAAGTCTACCTCTAATCCTGTCCAGAAGAGGTTGTTCAAAAAGACATATTTTCCCAAGAAGGGAACATATTATCCTGTTTATGGTCAGCAGACATCTTCTGCAGGTCGTTTTGCTGCAAAACGTCAACAACCTAAACAGGCCAAGTCTAAGGCAGCAAGGCCTACTGTAGCCCAACAGCCTCAGCCTCCTCAGGGCCTTTGACTTGCAGCTAGAGAATTTAGCCTTTCTGGCTCTAAAAGAACCAGAGCCTCTCACCATTCCAGGAAGGTTAGCTCACTTTGCTCCCAGATGGGAGCAAATTACAGCAGAGCAGTGGACCCTTTCCATTATAAGGGAAGGGTACAAACTTCATTTCTTAAACCTTCCTCCTCACACCATGGTGAGACAGTTCAATTCTCCAACATCTCTCCTCGACCTTCTGGGTCAAGAGATTTCTACCCTTCTTGCCCAAGGGGCAATAGAAGAAGTGCCTCTTCTTCAACAGGGCTCAGGGTTCTACTTCCCCTATTTTCTGATTCCAAAGAAAACAGGGGGTTACAGACCCATATTACATCTCAGAGAATTGAACAAATTCCTATGCAAGGAGAAATTCAAGATGATTTCTCTAGGTACTCTCCTTCCATTCCTTCAGAGTCAGGATTGGCTTTGTTCTCTAGATCTCAAGGATGCGTATACCCATATACTCATCCATCCAACACACAGAAGGTTCCTTCGGTTCCTTTATCAGGGAAAGCACTATCAATACAAGGTGCTTCCCTTTGGTCTGGCCTCTGCTCCAAGAGTGTTCACAAAATGCATGGCAGTAATAGCTGCATTTCTACGCACTCTAGGAATATTCGTATTCCCATATCTGGACGACTGGCTCATTCGAGCTCCATCCCAGTCAGAGGCCCAGACTTCCCTAGCCTGCACAGTGCGTGTCCTGCAGTATCTGGGACTGGTTATAAACATTCCAAAGTCCCACCTCACCCCTACTCAGTCTCTAGAGTTCATAGAGGCCTTGCTGGATACCACAACTGCAAGGGCCTATCTTCCTCAGGCCCGTTGCCTACGCTTAGTGCAGTTAGGTGGGTTTTTAACTGAATCTGAGAGGCTAACTGCTCGAGAGATGTTTACAACTGCTAGGCCACATAGCATCCACTGTGCATGTGGTCCCTTATGCTCGCCTTCACATGAGGGCACCTCAATGGACTTTGTCCACCCAGTGGACCCAGGCATCTGGAAGTCTGTCAGACAAAATAGCAACCTCCAGGCGCCTCTTTTGGTCTCTCCAGTGGTGGAAGTCCACTCAAAATCTGTTGCTGAGGTCCCCCTTACAACAGTTGTTACCCCAAGCAATCCTTATAACAGATGCCTCTCCAAAGGGTTGGGGAGCTCATCTTCAAGACCTCTCCACCCAGGGCATTTGGTCCCCACAGGAGATCTCCCTACATATCAACTTCTTAGAGCTCAGAGCAATCTTCTTGGCTCTCAGAGTCTTCCATACCCTGCTCAGCTACAAGACAGTCCTCATTCACACGGACAACCAAGTAGCCATGTTCTATGTGAACAAGTAGGGAGGAACTGGCTCTCTGTCGCTTTGCAACGAAGCTCTGAGATTGTGGGCCTTCGCCAGAGAGCATCAAATTCATCTTCTGGCAGTATACCTTCCAGGAGTTCAAAACTCTTGGGCAGACAGACTCAGTCGAGTTCTGCTTCCACACGAATGGTCCCTTCATATGGACCAGATAGTCAGAATCTTTCGAATTTGGGGAACCCCGGACATAGACCTCTTCGCAAGTCCGTGGAATGCCAAACTTCCCCGATTCTGTTCCAGAATTCCGTGTCAGGGAGTTCAGGCCAAGGATGCCTTCCTCCTTCATTGGGGTCAAGACTTTCTGTACGCCTTTCCACCCATTCCCCTAATTCCCAAGACCCTGTTCAAGCTTCAGAGAGATCGAGGGACTATGATCCTCATAGCTCCACGTTGGCCACGCCAAGTGTGGTACCCTCTACTTCTGCATCTTTCCCAAGCTCCCTCCCTGGACTTAGGGTCTGCTCCAGATCTCCTGTCTCAGGAGGGGGGAACGTTGTGGCACCCAAACCCCCAATCTCTCCATTTCAGGGCTTGGTTGCTGAAGGCTTAGACCTTCAAGATTGGCATCTTTCTCAGCAAGTAAGGGATATCCTTCATGCTTCCAGAAAGCCTTCTACCAGACGTTCCTATGCTTTTAAATGGAAAAGGTTTACCATTTGGTGTGCTGAGAAGGGTATTAACCCTCTAGCAATACCTTTGAATTCCTTACTAGAGTATCTCCTGCATCCTGCAAAACACGGCAGCTCGCCTTCTCACTCATTCATCCCCTTATCACCACATAACCCCTCTTCTCCTCCATCTACACTGGTTACCTGTTTCCTTTCGTTCCCAATATAAACTACTCACCCTGGTTCATAAAGCCCTACACACCAGTACCCCACAATATCTAGCTGATCTTATTCATTTTCACACCCCCAGACATACCCCCTGCTCGTTCCATTTAAACCGTCTCACCCTTCCTCCCCCCTCCGCTGCCCATCTTCAATCCACCCGCTCCTCAGCATTTTTCTTCATAGGCCCCGCACTTTGAAACTCCCTTCCCACTTCCCTCCGCCTAGAACCCTGCTACGCAGCATTCAAACAGCTAAAAACCCACCTCTTTTCCCTAGCCTTTAACCTCCCTACCTCCCCTCCCCCCTTGTAGCTCTACTCTCCTTCCTCTGCTGTTCCTTAACCCACTTTGCTTTTATAAATTGTAAATTTCTTTTCCTTTTTCTGGCCCTGTGCCTTGCTTTTATTGGTTTTACTTATTGTAAACCGCTTTGATATTATTGAAGGGCGGTTAATCAAGTTTTAATAAACATAAACATAAACATCTTTCCCATGCAGGCCTCAAGACGAATTCAGTAAGGGTCCATTTGAGTGCTATTGCAGCATCTCTCAAGCCTCTCAATGGACAACCTGTTTCCTCTCATCCTCTTATTGTAAGATTCATGAGAGGCCTTCTTTTAACTAAACCTCTCATTAGACCACCTCCAGTGGCATGGGACTTGAATCTGGTTCTTGGTCAGCTCATGAAGCCACCCTTTGAACCCTTAGCCACTACCTCCTTGAAATTTCTTTCCTGGAAGGTTATCTTTCTTATTGCAGTCACCTCAGCTCGCCGCATCAGTGGAACTACAAGCCTTAGTGGCTAATCCACCTTATACAAGGTTCCATCATGATAAGGTAGTCCTTAGGACCAATCCACACTTTATGCCTAAAGTGGTCTCGCCCTTTCATCTTAACCAAGAGGTATATTTACCTGTCTTTTTTCCAGGTCCTCATGCATCAAGTGCAGAGAGGAATCTTCATACCCTGGATTGTAAGAGGGCTCTTGCCTTTTACTTGCAAAGGACACAGCAACATAGAAAGTCTTCCCAACTCTTTGTTGCCTTTGATCCCTCTCATTTGGGACTTCCAGTCTCTAAGAGGACACTGTCAAATTGGATTGCTCAGTGTATTTCTTTCGCCTACCAGAGTAAGAACATTTCTCTGGAGGGCCATGTCAACCTCTATGGCTCATCTAAATTCTGTGTCCATCGACCAGATCTGTCGAGCGGCCACCTGGGCCTCGGTTCATACCTTCACAGCCCATTACTGCTTGGACAAGGACTCCCGCCAGGATGCCTTGTTTGGTCAGGCTGTTCTCAAACACCTGTTCCATGCTTAAGCAACTCCTACCCTCCATCCCTGGTTGGATGCCTGAGATCCATGGGAGAAGGTGGAGCCCTTCTCAGGGTCTCACAACCTTGGGGATCTCCCGGGCATCTCTAGCTGGTGAGTCCCCATATGTGAAGACTCATTCCTGCTTGTTCCTGGAGATAGCACAGTTACTTACCTGTAACAGGTGATCTCTGGGAACAGCAGAAATAAGTCTTCACAACCCACCCACCTCCCCTAGGAGTTGTATCTCTCTATCTATCTTTCCTTTCCTCTCTCTCTCTTTGTCTCAGCTTTAAAACTCGAACTGGAGAGAGGCGGTTAGGAAAGGCGGGAAGGCAGCGCGCAGGCGCTGTGGGATGCTCCCAAAAGCTTTCCTTTTTTGGGACGCTGGGGAGCGTTCCCGCGCAGGCTCCATCGGTACCGACGTACCCATATGTGAAGACTTATTCCTGCTGTTCCCAGAGATCACCTGTTACAGGTAAGTAACTGTGCTTTATGTGTAAGGGAGACCAAAGCAATGGCATTTTACCTTTATTGTAATGTTTTTGTAAACTTGTTTAATTTATATGTGACAAATGAGAAACAAGGACTATTTTCAAATGCCATTTACTCAGCTAAAAGTTCAGTTACCAAAAAAAATTATCAGTGTGAAAATTTTCCACTTTTGACCTGTCAAACCTTACCTGTGGAGAGGTTCCTCAGAATGCATACTTGTAACTGGGTTAAAGGGTGATGTTCCTAATGGCATGTTTTGGATGAGATAGAAAATGTCAAATACAAGCATGCTATTTCCCAGACAAATTTAGCCTCCACCAAAAGCAAATACAAGGTCTGTGGTAAGCTTTCAAAGGGACACTTTTAGTGGGTCCTTGTGATCTTGGGTAAGTCACTTAACCCTCCATTGTCTCAGGTATGAACTTAGATTGTAAGCCCTTCAGGGACAGGCAAATACCTACTGTACCTGAATGTATCTCGACTTAAATTTCTGAGAAAATATGAGAACTAAATCTAATTCCCCTTTTACCTCTCTTTTCCCTTGAAAATCTGTGCAAAGTATTCTTGGATCTAGTGCCTGGGCTAGCAGCCCCTGTAGTACTTGGTCATTATGGCACACATCCTTCTTCATAAGGGATGATGCTAAAGGTGCAGTAAATGACGTGAGTCTGAGATCTTTGCCCAGTGAAACAATTTTGACTTCAGAATTCTAGTGCATCTCTAAAAGGAGAACCACAAATAAATGATTTTGCAATTCATCCAGGATTATTGAAAATAAATGCTTAATAATCCTCTTGCACTATTTATTTATTTATTTGAACTGTGTGCAACAAGACTACATGGTTCATTGTTTTGTCGTTACTGCTTTTCAGCTGTCTCTCTCTTCTTTAAAGAAAATTTAATTTAATGCAACCTTTTCTAACCTTCCCAGGCCATTAACTCAGAATGACTTACAGAACAGTAATAAAATTCCTAAAATGTTACATTCCATATAGTCCTGCTAGACCATTCCAGACAAGTGGATTGTCTTCTCATACCAACAGATTGGTGGAGACAAACACCAATGAAAAGCCCAGGTTTAATGACATTGCTCCCATGCCTCTATTCGGCTCGGCCACCAAAAGTTCCTTCAGTATTTCTTTGTCTCCAGCAGATGGTGGATGGATTTTCTCCTCTCTGAAGAACATCTGTGAACGACCACCACAAGCCCTAAAGGGGTAACTCTGTCACTTGAGCATGATGTGGGAGGCTCTACTAGACTGTGGTCTTTTTCATAGCCATACGAAAAGGGAAAATTGGTTCAGCTCCATGCCTTTATAATAAGGGCCTGTTCAGCAGCCACTATTTTGGAAGGATTTGGAAGAATCTGGAAGAGTACAGCAGCCTCATATAAACTCAGCACTCCCTCCCTCCTCTTCCTCCCCCGGTGCTCTCTCGAAGATTGTAGAAGGCTCTCAGAGGGATCTGCCTGCCAGCTACCTTTCACCCAGTGCTGCTGAAAAATAAACCCAGCCAGTTAAGCAAGGGAGTAGAGCTTGAGCCCAGCATGGAGCCTGTGCCCGGGGGCGGGGGTGGGGGGGAATACCAAGGCTTGACCTTGTCATTGTCCTTGTTGGGGGCTCTTGGTTCAATCTCTGAGGGATGCAATTCAAGGAGGACTGCTTGCTACCGTTAACACTGGGTGGCGGTTTCCTGCCATTTTCTGCACGCATTAGTAACATTTTTGCCTATTGTGTGCTTGTGGATTGTGTGTTCGGCCCACACGGCTCCAACATGTGCTCCTGCCCTAGCGCCTTTAATGCATGTTCTGTAAAAGTGCAATTTAATGCGTGCTTGCAGACCAATTCAGCCTTAACGCATGCTCTGGTGATACTTACTCTAACACTCTGTCTTCTTCCAGGAAACATTGTTTGACCTGTGGCAAGAGAGGAGCCTCATCCTTGGATTCTGGACTTTGCCTTTTCTGTATGGCAGCTTCTGAGTCACCCCTGGAGGGCATGTTTTCCTCCTCTCAGCCAGGGAACACAGTGAATCCACCCCTTCTGCCTCAGGGCAGGAGGTGCAGGATGGCGCTAAGGATAAGGATGCTCAGCTGGCCGGAGGCTCCGGTAACTGTGCTATGAGCCACTGTTCATCCTCTAATGGGTCTGTGGTAGTTATGCCCACTGGTGTCGGGGAGCCTTTCCTGAGAGGAGATCTTCCGGAGTCCGGATTGCCCTCCCCAGAGTTCTTTTCCTTTTTGCAACAAGCTTAGTCCTAGCATGGAAAGTCAGACCCTGCGGCCTCTGGGTGTCCCTGGATACAATCTTGTACTGGGCAAGCTGGATGCAGAAGCCCTGCTCTATTATTCTTTTCCCTGCGACAGAGAGATGTAGTTCAACACAGTATAGTCTCTTGTTGGTCCATCTGTTTCCCCAGTTGCCAATAAATCTGAATCCTTCTCGTTTGCACCAGGTCTGGAGCAATGTATTAAAGCTGTTAACGCGATTTAGCCTTTTTGCCCCCTTACCTAGAACTTCTGAGAATGCAATAGTGTTAACAATGGGCTTGAAGATGAGAAACACTTGGGAGCTGTCCACGATGTTGACTATACATTAGACCCAGATGAACCAGTGTTAGGTGGTCCTCCAAATCAGAAGACTATGAAGAGGCCAGCATGATCCGCCTATTCTGGAAGGAGGACCTGGCAGTGCATTGGCAGATGCTTCCAACACAGAGAAGAAGCTGAAAGAACATCTGCATCGTCAAAGGGTGTGGAAATCCACTGCTGTCTTCCCATTCCTGGAGGTAATCAAAGATATGATCTAGTCCGAGTGGGACACTTCTGACTCCGTGCCTAAAGGATTAAGGGTCTGTAAGAAACTCTACACTCTCCTGGAGGAGGAGCGCAGTGAGTGGTTTAACATTCCCAAGGTGGATGCACACGTCATGATGATTACCAGACGGACCACCATTCCCATGGAAGTTGAATTGACCTTAAAAGCTATCCTGGACCGTAAAACTGAATCTCCAGGAACAAGCAGGAATGAGTCTTCACATATGGGTATCGTCGGTACCGACGGAGCCTGCGCGGGAACGCTCCCCAGCGTCCAGTAAGAAAGCTTTTGGGAACATCCCACAGCGCCTGCGCGCTGCCTTCCCGCCTTTCCTAACCGCCTCTCTCCAGTTCTTCTTTTCCGCGGAGCCAGCAGGTCGTGTTCCTGTCACCGCAGAAGAAGTTCTTTATTTTTTTCTTTATTTTTCTGTGTCGCGTCTGCCTTCGACGTCAGACCGGTACCGCCGGTCTTTTCTTTCTTCTTAAAACCCCCCCCCAAAAAAAACCCCTTTTATTCTTTCAGCTGTGCATTTTTAGTTTGGGCCTTAGGCCTAAATATTTTCTCCTCATGGAGAAGCCCGCTTCCGGGTTCAAAAAGTGCACAAAATGTGGCGGTACTATTTCTGTCACCGATACCCATGATTGGTGTCTGAAATGTTTGGGTCCTGACCATTCCATCACGGATTGTGTGTCCTGCACCATGATGTCTAAAAGGGGTCGGCAGAACCGAGCAGCCAAGCTCAGTACCCTGTTTCCCTCTGATGCAGCCTCGGTGGCATCGACGTCTTCCAAGGCTTCTTCTTCCTCCCATGGATCTCAGGTAACCAAACATAAATCTAGCCGGTCCTCGAAGGGCAAATCTCCCTCCAAGCATCGAGATGCCTCCGGGCTTGCCCTTGAGGATTCCACTCCGGCAAAATTACCCCGGCGGGAAGTTCCGGCTTCCAAAGCATTATCTATGGGGGTCACAGGTTGACATCGATGGCACGGCCTCGACTGATCACCTGTTGCCGTGTTCTGGGGTACCGGTGGCTTCCACTGGTACCGACATCCAGACTCTGGTGGCGTCGATGGATCAGAAAATTCTGTCCATGCAGCGCACCCTTACGGCGTTTATGCAAGCTTTGACGCCTTCGGTACCGCAACAATCTCCGTTGCCGGTACCGACTCCGGCATTGACACCGTTCCCGGTGCCGGTACCGATTGCATCAACATTGGCTTCGGTGTCGGCTGCAACGGTACCCTGTCCTATGATGCCCATCGGTACCGAACCGGTACCGCTTACTCCCGATGTCGATCCCTCTCAGTACGTGTATCGGGCTTTACAGGAGCATCCAGACAGGCGATACTTCGATTCCTCCGAAGACTCTGAGTCGGCGGTTTCTGTCGATGCACCGGTGCTTCTTCCTCAGGAGTCTGATTCTCCAAAACGAAGAATGTCTCCTCCAGAGGACTTGTCTTTTCAAGACTTCATTAGGGAAGTAGCTAGAGGCCTCTCCATCACAGTGGCCTCTGAGTCAGAGCCTAGAGCCAAGCAATTAGATATTTTGCAATATCCTAAGGCTCCTAAGGAAGCAGCTACCTTACCTATTCATGAGATTCTCTATGATCTCATGTTGGGCATGTGGGAGACTCTTCTCACCACCTCTCCTCATTCTCGCAGGTTAGACACCATGTACCGTGTCCCTCCCTGTCCTGGTTTTCATAAGACTCAGCTTCCTCACCACTCTATTGTGGTTGAGTCTGCTATGAAGAAAATAAAGATTGCAAAGAGACACTCATCTAACCCTCCAGGATGTGAATGTAGGACTCTAGATGCTTTTGGACGAAGGATTTTCCAGGCCAATATGCTTGCTGCCAGAATCAACTCCTATAGTCTCTATATGGGGATGTTTCTAAAAGAAGTCACAGATCATCTGCAGACTTTAGCTCCTTTTATTTCAGAAGATAAAAGGCAGGAATTTCTCACTTGGCTCAAACATGCCCAAGATGTTTCCAAATTCTCCAACCGTGCAGCCTTTGACTCTTTTGAGTGTGTAAGCAGAGCCACGGCTATTGCCATAGGTGCACGCAGAATTGCTTGGTTACAAGCCTCTGATTTGGAACTCTGGGTCCAAGATGAGTTGGGAAACCTTCCTTGTACAGGTGAAAACCTGTTTGGCAGGGATTGGCAAGCAAAGGCCACTCAGATGGATGCTGAGAACTCTGCTTTGGATCAACTTTCAAAGTCTACCTCTGCCCCTGTTAAGAAAAGATTGTTCAAAAAGACATATTTTTCTAAAAAGGGAAGATATTATCCTGCTCATGGGCAGACATCTTCTGCAGGTCGTTTTGCTGCAAAGCGTCAGCAACCACCTAAACAGGCCAAGTCAAAGGCTGCCAGGCCTACCACAGCCCAGCAGCCTCAACCTCCTCAGGGCCTTTGACTTGCAACTAGAGAATTTAGCTTTTCTAGCTCTGGGAAACCCAGAGCCCCTCACCATTCCAGGAAGGTTGACTTACTTTGCTCCCAGATGGGAGCAAATCACAGCAGAGCAATGGACCCTCTCCATCATAAAGGAAGGGTACAAGCTTCACTTCTTAAACCTTCCTCCTCACACCATGGTGAAAACAGTTCAATTCTCCAACATCTCTCCTCAACCTTCTAGGTCAGGAGATTGCTACCCTTCTTGCCCAAGGGGCAATAGAAGAAGTGCCTCTTCTTCAACAGGGCTCAGGGTTCTACTCCCCTTATTTTCTTATCCCAAAGAAAACAGGGGGCTACAGACCCATATTAGATCTCAGAGAATTGAACAAGTTTCTATTCAAGGAGAAATTCAAAATGATTTCTCTAGGGGCTCTGCTTCCATACCTTCAGAGTCAGGATTGGCTTTGTTCTCTAGATCTCAAGGATGCGTACACCCATGTCCTCATCCATCCAACACACAGAAGGTTCCTTCGGTTCCTTTTTCAAGGAAAGCACTACCAATACAGGGTGCTTCCTTTCGGTCTGGCCTCTGCACCAAGGGTGTTCACGAAATGCATGGCAGTAGTAGCTGCATTTCTCCGCACTCTAGGAATATTCGTAGTCCCATATCTGGACGACTGGCTTATTCGAGCCCCATCCCAGTCAGAGGCCCAGACTTGTCTAACCTGCACAATGCGTATCCTTCAATATTTGGGACTAGTAATAAACATCCCAAAATCCAATCTCACCCCTACTCAGTCTCTGGAGTTTATAGGGGCCTTGCTGGATACCACAACTGCAAGGGCCTATCTTCCCCAGGCCCGTTGCCTACATCTGGTGCAGTTAGCCTCCCAGATTCAGTTAAAGTCTCAATTAACTGCTCGAGAGATGTTACAACTATTAGGCCACATGGCATCCACCGTGCATGTGGTTCCATATGCTCGCCTTCACATGAGGGCAGCTCAATGGACTTTGTCCACCCAATGGACTCGGGCATCAGGTTGCCTGTCAGACAAAATAGCAAACTCCCGTCGTCTATTTTGGTCTCTCCAGTGGTGGAAGTCCTCTCAAAACCTGTTGCTGGGGTCCCCTTTTCAGCAACCGCTACCCCAAGCAAGTCTCACAACAGATGCTTCTCCAAAGGGTTGGGGAGCTCATCTGCAAGATCTCTCCACCCAGGGCATCTGGTCTCCACAGGAGACTTCTCTGCATATCAATCTATTGGAACTCAGAGCAATAGTCTTAGCTCTCAGTGTTCCATTCCCTGCTCAGCTACAGGACAGTCCTCATCCATACGGACAATCAAGTAGCCATGTTCTATGTCAACAAGCAGGGAGGGACTGGCTCTCTGTCGCTTTGCAACGAAGCTTTGCGACTATGGGCCTTCGCCAGAGAGCATCACATCCATCTTCTGGCAGTATATCTTCCAGGTATTCAAAACTCTTGGGCGGACAGACTCAGTCAAGTTCTGCTCCCACACGAGTGGTCCCTGCACATGGACCAAGTAGCCAGGATTTTTCGAATTTGGGCAACCCCGGACATAGACCTCTTTGCAAGTCCGTGGAATTCCAAACTTCCCCGGTTCTGTTCCAGAATTCCGTGTCAGGGAGTTCAGGCCAAGGATGCCTTCCTCCTTCACTGGGGTCAAGACTTCCTTTATGCCTTTCCACCAATTCCCCTAATTCCCAAAACACTATTCAAGCTTCAGAGAGATCGAGGGACCATGATCCTCATAGCACCACATTGGCCACGCCAAGTGTGGTACCCTCTACTTCTGCATCTCTCTCAAGCTCCTTCCCTGGACTTAGGCTCTGCACCAGACCTTTTGTCCCAGGAAGAGGGAACATTGTGGCACCCAAACCCCCAGTCGCTCCATCTCAGGGCTTGGTTGCTGAGGGCCTAGACCTTCAAGATTTTCATCTCTCTCAACAAGTCAGAGATGTTATTCATGCCTCTAGGAAGCCTTCTACTAGATGTTCCTATGCTTTCAAATGGAAAAGTTTCACCATTTGGTGTTCAGAGAAGGGTCTAAACCCTCTTGCAATACCTATGAATTCTCTACTAGAGTATCTCCTGCATCTATCCCATGCAGGCCTGAAAACAAATTCAGTAAGAGTCCATTTGAGTGCTATTGCAGCGTCCCTCAAGCCTCTCAATGGACAACCTATCTCCTCTCACTCTCTTATAGCAAGATTTATGAGAGGCCTTCTTTTAGCTAAACCTCCCATTAGACCACCTCCAGTGGCATGGGACTTAAACCTGGTTCTTGGCCAGCTTATGAAGCCACCCTTTGAACCTTTAGCCACCACCTCCTTGAAATTTCTTTCTTGGAAAGTTGTTTCTCATTGCAGTCACCTCAGCACGCCGCATCAGTGAGTTACAAGCTTTGGTGGCTAATCCACCTTATACAAGGTTCCATCATGATAAGGTAGTCCTCAGGACCAATCCACACTTTATGCCTAAAGTGGTCTCGCCTTTTCATCTGAACCAGGAGGTATATTTACCTGTCTTTTTTTCCAGGACCTCATGCATCAAATGCAGAGAGGAATCTTCATACCTTGGATTGTAAGAGCTCTCGCTTTCTACTTACAAAGAACACAGCAACATAGAAAGTCTTCTCAACTCTTTGTTACTTTTGATCCTTCTCATTTAGGACTTCCAGTCTCTAAGAGAACACTGTCCAGCTGGATTGCTCAGTGTATTTCTTTCGCCTACCAGAGTAAGAACATTTCTCTGGAGGGCCATGTCACAGCTCACAATGTGAGAGCCATGGCAGCCCTCAATGGCTCATCTAAACTCGGTGTCCATCGACCAAATCTGTCGAGCGGCCACCTGGGCCTCGGTTCACACCTTCACAGCCCATTACTGTTTGGACAAGGACTCCCGCCGGGATGCCTCGTTTGGTCAGGCTGTCCTCAAACACCTGTTCCATTCCTAATCAACTCCTACCCACCTACCCTGGTTGGATGCCAGAGATCCATGGGGGGGAAGTGGAGCCCTCTGCAAGGGCACACAACCATGGGGTCTCTCCCTGGCATCTGCAGCTAGGGAGTCCCCATATGTGAAGACTCATTCCTGCTTGTTCCTGGAGATAGCACAGTAACTTACCTGTAACAGGTGATCTCTGGGAACAGCAGGAATAAGTCTTCACAACCCACCCACCTCCCCTAGGAGTTGTATCTCTCTATCTTTCCTTTCCTCTCTCTCTCTTTGTCTCAGCTTTAAAACTCGAACTGGAGAGAGGCGGTTAGGAAAGGCAGGAAGGCAGCGCGCAGGCGCTGTGGGATGTTCCCAAAAGCTTTCTTACTGGACGCTGGGGAGCGTTCCCTCGCAGGCTCCGTCGGTACCGACGATACCCATATGTGAAGACTTATTCCTGCTGTTCCCAGAGATCACCTGTTACAGGTAAGTAACTGTGCTTTCCTTGCTGAAGAGCCAGTTTGCCATGTCAGCAGCTATTCTACAGCTGAAGGGTATGCACCAGCTTGACGACTTGAGTCTTGCTCCAGTGGATTCAGTCTCTTCCACCTGATGATGCCACTTCTCTCTTGGAGTCAGCTACAGCCTTCCTTTCTGATGCCATCTGTGACCTGGTGTGCCTGGTGGCCAGGGATGGTGCCCTGACTATTGTGTCACAGTGTTGGATTTGGCTCAGTTACTGGGTGGCAGATGTCCTCCAAAGTCTAGTTTGTTTAACTGGCCTTTAAGGGGAAATTTTTGTTTGGAACAGATTTGGAGAAACTGGTAAAAGACCTAGATAAGACAATCTTAACGCATCATGGAAGACAGGTCCAGATGGCCCGTGAAGCGGGCGAGTGCCCCTTTCTCATCTGCCTCCGCCTGACGGGCAATGGCGCACTGGCCAGATTCCCGGGGGTCTCGAGACTATCATCACTACCGACCTGGAAAGCCTTTCTTCTCCTCTACTTCAGGACCTCAAGCTTATTCTCAGTCCTTTTTTGGAGCATGTGGACCCAGGGACGGGGCCCCTTTCAGAGGATGAGCCTTCCAGGCCACACATTGAAGATTTGGGGGCCCATTCCCTAGTACTTCTGGTGGGTGGCAGGCTTTGCCTTTTCTTTCAGAAATGGGCCCGGGACACCAAGGATTTGTTAGGTGCTAGACACCATTCAATTCGGCTATGTCCTGGAATGCAAGGAGCAGATTCCTGACGCCTTTATAATCTTCTCCTGTGAGTCTGCGATCAAAGGTTCCTTTCAGCCTATTCTGGACCTCAAAGAGGTCAACAAGCACTTGTGCGTCTTGTGCTTTTGGATGGAAACCTTGCACTCCATGATTCAAGCAGTGTGCCGAGGAGAGTTCTTGGCTTCTCTAGATCTGGTTGAGGCATATTTTCATATCCTGATCCGGGCATATTAGCAAAAGTTTGTGTTTTGCCGTGCTTGGCACTCAATAACAGTTCGCTGCCCTACCTTTCAGGCTCTCCACTGCCCCAAGGACATTCTACAAGGTCATGGTGGTGGCAGCTATGGCGCCAAGGGATCTGTGTTCATCCCTATCTGGACGACTGGCTCATTTGGGCCCATTCTCTGTCAGAAACATCTTGAGTGATGTCCCGAGTGGTGTCCTTATTGAAAAGCCTTGGCTTTTGCTTTCCCAGTCCTTGGAGTTTCTGGGAGCACGTTTCAACACTCAAGTGGGCAGTTTTCCTGCCAGAGGACAAAGTGAAAAGACTGTAAATTGCCTGACGATGTTCTGTGCACACTAGGCCCCCAGAGTCTGGGATTATCTTCAGCGCCTCGGATTGATGGCAGTGACTATAGAAATGATCCTGTGGGTGTGTCCCCCACATACGGCATCTCCAATGGTCCTTGTTGACTCTGTAATCCCCGAGTTCTCGCATTAAAGCGCAGGCTTCTGCCCCCGTTGATGGTGAAGTCCAGCCTGCGGTGGTGACGGCAACCCTGTCATCTGAGGAAGAACATTCCGCTGGACAATTTCTCCTGGATCCTTCTGATGCTCCAGGAACAAGCAGGAAGTCAATCCTCACTTTATGGGTGACGTCTGCACCGATGGAGCCAACACAGAGCAATTCCCCAGCTTTCAAAGAAAGCCTTTGGGATTGCTGCCATGTATGTGTGGTCCTCTTCCTGCCCAAAGGTGCCATCTTGCTCAGTCTCCCTTTTTCCGCAGAGCACTTCGGACGCATGTTCTTGTTCCCTCAAAACAAAAATGTTCTTTCTAACCTTTTGGCCCTTTTTTTCCGGTAGCACTGGTCCTCTCCCGTCCTCCCCGTCGCCCCTGCTCCGTCTGTGGGCCAGGGATCCCTTTTTTTTCTGCTTTAGTGGATTTTTCCCTTCGGGCCCTTTCGCGCCTTTTTTTCCAATCGCTGGCCTCGAGGGTCTTCGACCTTGCAGGGGCGCTTTTTGCCCCCATGGCCATCGGCTTCAAAAAAATGTGACAGATGCTCCAAAAATATGTCGCTCACGGACACCCACGACTGTCGTCTGCGGTGTCTGTGGGCCGACCACAACCCAGAGCTCTGCTCACTCTGTAAGAAAATGTCCGCTAAGGCCTTGCTAAGCTGTAAGCAGAAGTCAGATAACATTTTCCGCAAGGCAGTCCCGGGGTCCCCGGTGCCGCCTCATCCCATCGATCCACCTCTTGCGGGGTCCCGTGCAGTACCCCGCGTCCCAGGCATCACTTCAATCAGGGTTCGCCCGAGGTGGAACTGCGAAAGAAGACTACCTTGAAGTTGCTGTCGGAGGCTCCAGACAAGTGTGAACGGTCTCACGCTCGTTCCCTTAGCCCTCCTTGACGTTCCCGAGAGTCGTACAAGGAGCAGCCTGGAAAGGTACCTCGTACGGATACGGAGGCCTCTGGCGATGGCGCCTGGTCTCCCGAGAGTCGTCCCGGCGAGGACCCCCCCCCCCTCTCCTCCACGCCAGACCCGGTAACCCTGGTGTCAACTGTGCAGGGACCCATTCCTGAGTTGAGAGTCCCATACGCTGGCACTGGAGCACAGCGTTACTGCCTTCCTAGCTGCCCAGCAGGCACATTTACCCAGCATGGCTTGCTCGTGCCACGAGACCAAGGGTCCCTTGACGGGGGTCCCGAAAAATGCCTTGGAAACCCCTGAGAGCTGAGGGCCTCGCAAGGGTCCTCTGCACCGGTCTTGCTTGCCGTCCCGTTCCTCGGGGACGAGGTCTTCCAGAGTCGGTTCCTCCGACTCCAAGCGGGCCTCGGCCACTGAGCACGGGGATCAGCCTGACTCCCTCCTCGGACCTCTCGGGCTGGGAATCGGTTGGGGACCCGTCCCCTCCCGCCTCGCAAAGGCGGTTGCTCCCTCGAAAACACCTCCTCCTTGGTGTTTGTGCGGGATATGGCTCGAGCCCTCAATCTGCCTACACAGACCGAGCAAGAGCCAAGCGCAGAGGAACTCGACATCTTGCAATATGAGTTTCCCTCTAGGGAGTCTCTCATGGTCCCGGTACCATCCATCCTGTCCTGGCAGCTCCTCTGCATGTGGGAAGCACACTCCTCTGTCCCTATTGTCAGTAAAAGGCTCAATGCCATGTACAGGGTTCAGCGGTGCCCGGGGTTCCGGAAGACTCAGCTTCCCCATGCCTCCATGGTAGTTGAGTCTGTGATGCGGAAGCAGAAGAGCCCAAAGTCGCACTCGTCAGTCCCGCCTGGTAAGGAATCCCATGCCCTCGACGCCCTCGGGCACAAGGCTTACCAGGGATCCATGCTGGCGTGCCGCATCCAGGCTTACCAACTGTATATGGGAATGTTCCTGCGTGACCTCGCTAAAGAGTTTCTCCGCGGGCCTCGGAGGTGAACACCTCCTCAGATTTCAGACCCTTCTGAGATCAGTCGCAGACTGCTCAAAATACTTTCCCGTGCCGCATATGATGGGTTTAAGTCTTCTGCCCATGTGGCAGCATCCGGCATCAGAGCCCGGCATCAAGCATGGCTCCAGTCTTCAGACCTGGAGCAATGGGTCCAGGAGAAGCTCTTGGATGTCCCCTGCCTCAGCGAACAACTGTTCGGCAAGCCCATGGAAGACGAGGCATCCGAGATTGAGACAGTCTCTCGCACAAAACCTCTTCTCTTCCGCGGAAGAAACAACACAGCAAGAAGCCTTTCTTCCAGAGTAAGGGGCTCCCTTAATGGGGATACCCACCCTATCCACCTACCCCAGTACCGACGCCCAGTGGCCAGGGAAAAGGAGGAGCTCAGGGTCACCAGAAACTGAAGGGGCACAAAACTCAACCACCGGCGCCGCCCCAGCCTGCCCTGGGGTTTTGACGCCAAGTGCATAGCCCCTCACCTTCTGGTGGCACTTCTGCCTGTGGGAGGGCATCTGTCCTTTTTTGCCCCTGAATGGGCGGTGTCACCGACTCCCCAGGCCCCTGTGGTGGAAGGCTGGAGATCTGCAGTGGGGTCCTCTTATTTCAAGCAGGGACTTTATAATGTCCCCTGGGTTTGTGTATCCCAATAGCCAGTCAATAAGAAAGTAGTTGTGCGCGAGTGACTAAGCTTTCAAGAGGTTTTATTTCCCGTCCCGGGAGAATTCTTGCATCAATGTTACAAAAAGGAAATAAACCATATTTTTCTGGTAACACAAAAGGATCAGTAAGGATAACAAAATGCTTCTCTTCAGCTTAAACAAACAAAACAGGAAAACAGTTTTCTTACTTTTCAGAAAAACTGTGCTGTTGAAATCAGTGCCACCTGCACAGATTTCAATGGGAACGGCACTTCAACAAAAAGAGGTTATAGCGTCTGAAAGAACTAGTGTACAGTCCATTCTAGAGCAATTATCAGTATCAGCACAACATTCATAATCCATCTCTTCAGGACTTTCTTCTGTGCAAACTTGCTCAGGACTGTAACTTCTCTGGCAATCATTTAACTCTCTTTCTTCTTCACTGAAGCTGCTCTCATTTCTATCAGGGAGGAAAGGCTGGTTACCATAGAGTCTGGCTTCTGCCCTCACAGGATCTTTCCCTCTCAGATCTCTAGACAGGAATTCCAGTGCCCCTCTCTTCCATTCACCAGGGTGCTTCCCAGCCCAGCGTCGGTTTGTTTGCTTAGAGGTGTGACGGCTAAGCCTGTTATCTATCTCTCTCTCCCTCGGTTTGCTATAAGCAATTCTCGTCAGCTCACAACCAGGCTTTTCCTTATTTAAAACACTGACCTGAGAGAATTCTTCTGAGGCAAACTCTCCTTCAGAGCAGATAGATTCTTCTTCAGAAACACTCCGGTATGGCTCCTGGGATCTCTCTCTATCCCTTCCTCTGCCTTTAGCTGAGCTTCCTGTTGTGCTCCTCGTGTATCTGTTTCCTGTGTATCTGCTGGTTCTCTTCCTCCTCTCTGGTTTCTCTGTGCTCCAAGCTGGCCCTATTTTAACTGCGTCATAGCTTGAGACTTCCATTGGGCTAACTTCCTGCAGCTGTTTCTGCCTTACTAATGAGCCCTTACGTAATGCTCTCTCTGGGTGTTTTGCTGCAGCATGAGCCTGTGTTTTGCTTTGTTGCTCATGGCAACCCCTAGCCATGTGCTTCTCAGTGTGCCTTTTAAAACTCCCCCAAGCATTTTCCTGCATTTCCTCTGGTCTATTCTGCCCTGGACCATGACAGCGGCCATTACATTGGACACCTGGGTCCTTCACGTAATCTGGGACGGTTATCTTCGTCTGGAAAGACTCCCTCCTCCCTTTTTCCCAGCGGAGCCTACTCGGCTTCCCTCACACCAGGCTGGCTTGCAGCAAGAGCTGATGAACCTTCTCAGTCAACAGACGGTCGAGAGAGTTTCGCCGCAAATTCGAGGTCGGGGGTTTTACTCCCGGTACTTCCTCGTTCCGAATAGGACAGGAGTCCTGCACCCCATCCTCGATCTCAGGAATCTGAACAAATTTCTGGTGCTGGAGAAGTTCAGGATGCTATTGCTTGGTGTCCTGCTGCCCTTCCTCTGGCAGAACGATTGGCTATGCTCCTTGGATCTCAGAGACACTTATGCCCACGTTCCGGTCCACCCCAAGCACAGGAAGTAGCTGTGCTTCAGAGTGCAAGGGGAGCACTTCCAATACAGTGTGCGCTCTTTCGGGCTCACGTCTGCCCTGCGTGTCTTCACGAAATGCCTGTCAGGGGCCGCAGCCCACCTCCGGCTACAGGGCATATCCATCTACCCTTAACTGGAGGACTGGCTCATCACGGGCACATCGGCAGAGGACGCCCGCCTCTCTGCATCACGCAGGTGCTTCTCAAGCACCTCGGTTTCCTAATCAATACTCCGTCCCACCTTGAACCGGTGCAGACCCTTGAGTTCATTGGCACTCTTTTCGACACGGGATGGGCAACTGCCTTCCTCCCTCGAGTGGAGCGGCTCTGCTCTCTGGCCACCGACATCCAAAGCCGGTCCAGAGTCTCAGCATGGGCCATGTTGCGTCTTCTGGGGCACATGGCCTTGACCATCCATGTCGTCCCCCACGCTCACATGCACATGCAAGTGGCGCCTCAGTGCACAGTGGTCCCAAGGCTTGGGCCACCTCCGGGATCTCGTGCCAGTCTCCCACAGCCTCTCCAGTTCCCTGGATTGGTGGCTGAACCCCTAAACTGCCTTCGGGGCATGCCCTTCCAGACTTGACAACACAAGCTCATCTTGATGATGGATGCCTCACTGTTGGGCTAGGGAGCCCACTGCGGCAACCTCAGTACTAAGGGGCGGTGGTCACTCTAGGAATCTCGGCAGCAGATCAACCTGCTTGAGCTTCGAGTGATCCAGCTGGTCCTGAAGGTCTTCAAGCATCATCTGCACAGCAAGTCTGTACTCGTGCAGACAGACAACAAGGTTGCGATGTTCTACATAAACAAAGAGGGGGATACGGGCTCCTGCCTACTTTGTCGGGAGGCAGTCCTCCTCTGCTCCTTCGCCATATGCTGGGGCATGACCCTGAAAGCGGTCTACCTCCCGAGTCAGGACAGTGTCCTCGCAGACAGACTCAGCAGGCTTCTTCGCCCACATGAGTGGCACCTGAGTCCAGAGGTGGTTCTCCACCTGTTCCACGGCTGGGGGACTCCGTCCTTGGACCTGTTTGCCAGCCCAGCGAACACGCAGCTTCCCCGCTTTTCCTGAACTGGACCTCCGGGCCTCTGTATGCGTTCCCTCCCACTCTTCTCATTGCAAGGACCCTCCACAAGATCCAATGGGATCGAGCCTAGGTGATCCTCGTGCCCTGGACAGCCCTGGTTCCCGCTTCTGCTCTGGCTCTCGTCGGAACCTCAGGTCCCCCTGGCAAGTACCCCAGGTCTACTAACGCAGGAGGAAGGATGGGTGCTCCACCCAAACCTGGTCTTGCTATCCCTGACAGCCTGGTGGCTGAACAGGTGTCTCTAGCCTTGCTGCACCTCCCAGAAGAAATCGAGGAGGTCCTCCTTGCATCGAGGATGGACTCGACGAGACGGGCCTATGCCCTGAAGTGGCGGCACTTCTTGGTCTGGTGCTCCGAGTTCCAGATTGACCCATTCTCCTGCTCTACTGGTGGGTTCTCTAGTACCTCCTCCACCTCTCACAGATGGGACTGAAATTCAATTTGGTGTGAGTTCACCTGAGCGCCATCTCGGCCAGCCACTTCCCCATCGAGGGTAAACCCCTCTCGTGTTAGCCTCTGGTCTCCCACTTCATGTGGGGCCTCTTACTTTCCAAGCCCCCCGTCTGGCCTCCGCTAGCGGAATGGGATCTGAACATAGTGGTCAGGCAGCTGATGCAGCCGCCCTTCGAGCCGATGGCGACGTGCTCGCTTTGGCACCTCTCCTGGAAGATAGTCTTCCTGATGATGCTCACCTCTGCCTGACGAGTCATCGAGCTGCAAGCCCTCATGGCTGCGGCTCCCCTACACAAGGATCTACGGGAACAGAGTGGTTCTTCAAACTCATCCCAAGTTCCTACCAAAAGTTGTCTCGGATTTCCATCTCAACCAAGAGATTGTGTACCAACTTTCTTCCCGAGACCCCACACCAACTGGGTATCGGCGGTCCTTCATACAATCTACTGCAATAGGGCTCTCGTTTTCTACCTAAAGCGTACCCAGGATCATCGCAGGTCTGACCAGTTCTTCATTGCCTACGATCCTAATCGTCTGGGGCTCGCAGTCACCAAGCACACCATCTCCGTCTGGGTGGTGGACTGCATCGCCTTCGCTCAGGTAAAGGCTGGAGCCGTGCTGGACAGCGTCTGGGCCAAGGTGACATCGGTGGCTTCACTGCGTTCAGTGCCTCTGATGGACATCTGCCAGGCTGCGACATGGTTCTCCGCGAATACCTTTGCTTCGTACTACTGCCCTGCCGGGTCAGCGCCTTCGGCCAGGTTGTACTCCGTAATCTGTTTGGAGTATAAGCAACTCCTGCCCTCCGACCCTTCTTCTGTGGCTACTAAGAGCTTGGCCCAAGGGCCCGAGGACTCGGGCTTCCTTCGGTCATCAGCTTCTGCTCACGGCCTCGCAGAGGTGTTTTTGGCTTGCAGGTTTCGGTAGAATGTAGCTGGGGAGTCCCATAAGTGAGCTTGTTTCTGGAGAAAATGTAGTTACTCACCTGCAACAGGTGTTCTCCAGGGACAGCAGGAATCAGTCCTCACTACCCTCCCACCTCCCCTTGATAATTGCCATTTTTGTTTTTCTTCCCTGGCCATTTGCTGAATAGGACTCTAACTATGGGACCTGACTGAGCAAGATGGCACCTTTGGGCAGGAAGAGGATCATGCAAGGCCTGAGCTGCCCTACACACAGCTAAGACAACTTTCCTTTCATATCTCTACTGGGTGTTTATTGCAAATATAGAATATTAACAGTTGGTTAAACTTTAGGTATTGGGGATATTGCTAATATAGATTTTAACTGTTGGTCATACATTAAGTTTTGGGATAGTCAGACTGCCTGATTAACTTTTGTAGCCTTAAACAGATATCTGAATGTGCCCACAGTTCAAGTATAAGCCTACTGGGGCAGGGACACTTAGGTTCCTGCCCACCCTACGAATAGTGAACTTTAAATACTTAAAGAGAAATAATGAACAAACAAACCTCTTTCAGAGACAGGGAAGCTGTAAAACTAGAGGGCATGAAATGAAGCTGCAAGGTGGTAAATTGAAAGGCAATGTCAGGAAATACTTTTTCACTGAAAGGGTGGTGGATGCTTGGAATGCCCTCCCAATGGAGGTGGTGGGGGCAAACACAGTGACGGAATTCAAAGTGGCCTGGGACAGACACAGTGGATCACTTTACAGCAACAGGATAAAATCAAAATAAACTGAACCATCTAATTTCTCAACACAATAGGAGTGTCCTATATGGAGCTATGGGGGAGGAGCGGTGGGTTCACCCCTAAACAAAGACATGGGAAGGGGTGCACCTACTCCCACCATCTTGCTGGGCAGACTAGATGGACCATACTGGTCTTTATCTGCCGTCATTTACTATGTTACTATGCGTGGCAGCAATCCCAAAGGCTTTCTTTGAAAGATGGGGAATTGCTCCGCACGGGCTCCATCAGTGCCGATGTCACCCATAAGTGAGGACTGATTCCTGCTGTCCCTGGAGAACACCTGTTACAGGTGAGTAACTACGCTCAACGGATGCCAGTCTCTCAGGCTGGGGAGCCCATTGCCAAAACCGTACTGCCCAGGGTCATTGGAATTGTAGGGAAATGGTGGGGAAACGGTGCGGTCCATGAACTACCTTGAGGCAAGGGCCATCAGGTTGGCTTTTCTACATTTTCGGTCCCTGGTTGAGGACCAGGCGGTTCGAGTTGTTTCCGATAATGCCACGGCAGTGGCTTACATTAATCAGCAGGGCAGCACAAGAAGTGCTGGAGTGGCCCTGGAGATGGATTTCCTCCACCCAGGCAAACGGAAGAACTTCCTAGCCCTGTCGGCTCAACACATTGCCAAAGTGGACAACGTGGAAGCAGGCTTACTCAGCCAACACTCCCTGAATCCCAGTGAGTGGGAGTTGAGTCAAGAAGCCTTTCAATTGACTGTGCACCATTGGGTTCGCTCTGAGATGGATCTGATGGCAACTCGCATCAGTGCCAAAGTGTGCTGTTCCTTCAGGCACCGCACGGAGATAGGGTCAGAGGACATCGATGCCCTGACACAGCCTTGGCCCAGTCAGTGGCTGCTATATGTATTTCTTCTGTGGCCCCTGTTGGGGCATGTGGTTCGGCATATAGAGTGCCACCCAGGCAGGATTGTCCTGGTGGCACCAGATTGGCCACGGCAAGCGTGGTTCAGAGATGTGATGTGGCTCCTTCAAGCATCCCCTCCCCTTCGACTGCCTCTATCTCGGGGGCTATTGTGGCAGAAGCCAATGGCCCTGGAGGACCTGGCTCACTTCTCGCTTACGGCATGGCTCTTGAAAGGATATTGCAACCGTGTAAGGTCTACTCTCCAGTGGTCATCTCTACTAGGTGCCGGAGGAGGTCTATCCAGCTAGCATATGTACAGATATGGTGCCTCTTTGAGCACTAGTGTGGCACACAGTATTTGGCTCCTGAGACTGCCAAGGTGTGTTGTCTTTGTTGGCCTTTCTGCAGGATGGCTTAGAGAAGGGTCTGTCCCTTAGGCCATCACTGCTACCTAAACCTTCAGGAAGCTGTTTCCGTGGTCCATTGGTGGGAAACTTCTTGGCCTTGCACCCAGATGACTCACATTTTCTCCAAGGGGTTTGACGTCTGCATCCTCCTTTTCAGTCTGTGATCCCCTTCCTGCGATTTGTCTCTGGTGCTCAGGGCCCTGATGGCAGCCCCCTTGAGCCATTGAAGAACGCTACCTTGATGGATTTGACGCCCATTTGTTCTGCAAGGTGGATCACTGAGCTGCAGACTGTCTTGCTGAGATCCTTATCTGTCCTTTTCAACATAGGCTGTTTCCATTTGGCCTATGCCTTCCTTCTTGCCTAAAGTACTGTCTTCCTTGTATGTGAACCAGGTGGTTTGTCTGCCCTTCTCAAAGGAGCAGTGTCGGGGGAAGGATAAGGATCTTTGCCTTGTGGATGTCTGGTGGTGGTGGTGGGGGGGTGCTTCGGTACTTGGAGGTTATGAATTCCTTTCGTGAGTCTGACCATCTTTTTGTGCTATTTACTGGCCCGCACAAGGGTGAGGCGGTGGCCGAGTCGACCTTGGGGCCCTGGATTAGGGAGACTATGCCTCCACATATCTGTTACAGAACTGGCCGGTTCTGAAGGGTTACATGCCCATTCTACCTGAGCACAAGTGTCCTCGTGTGCAGAGTGGAGCTCTGTAGCCCCTGCAGACGTTTGTCGGGCAGCAACATGGACAGTTCCTTCCACTTTCGTAGAGTATTCTGCTTGGATGTCCATGCGTGGATGGACACAACCTTTTATTTTATTTATTTTTATTTAACATTTCTTATATACCGCCTTTCATGATATCAATGCAGTTTACATTGAACAAACTGAAATTACATTGAACAGGGCATTATAACTTGGAGATAACTATTTTATGGGAACAAACCTTTGGCACAAGAGTTTTGCCAGCTTCCAGGCCTGTGGTGTTGTAGCTTTGGTACAGCCCACTTGTCTGGACTGGTTTATCAGGACGATCTGGAAGGTAACATTTTACTTACTAAATAATGTCCTTTCTCTGGGAACAAGCAGGAAGTCAGTCCTCGCATATGGGTGACATCCATGTCAACGGAGCCCACGTGGAAGCATCTCCCCCGCTTTCAAAGAAAGCCTTTGGGAGAAGCACCATGGATGCATGGTCCCCTTCCTTCCCAAGGGTGCCATCTTGCCTCAGTCTCCTTTTATCCATGGAGCCCTCCAGACATCTGTCCAGTTTCCCCTGGAAAATGTGGTCTTTATCCTGTTTTTTGTCTGGTGCACATACTGGTTCCTTTCCCGCCCCTGAGCCAGCTTGCCTTGGCATCACTCCTCAGGTTTGTTCCTTTGTTTGTTTGTTTTTAGTTTTTTCTCTTAAGATATCCGTGACCGGTGCTTCGTGCCCTTTTTTGCCTCAGATCTTTGCCAGGATGCAGGCCCCCTTTTATCCAATGGCCTCAAACAGTTTCAGGAAATGTAATCGGTGTGGTAAGATGATGTCCCGCACCGACCCTCATGACTGCTGCCTTGGGCAAGAGCATAAAGACCCAGACTGCGAACTCTGCAGGACCATGACCACAAAGGCCATCAAGAGCCATCAGCTGCAGCAGGAACAGTTCTTCCACAAGTCCAGCTCTGTACCAGAGTCTCCAGTGACATCACGCTCCTGGGTCCCCTCCGGTATCTCTGTGCCCTTGAAGGCCCAGGCTACCTCGGAGTCCCGTGACTGTGGGTCCTCAGAGGAAATCCCCGGAGGTGGAGTGCAAGAAGTCACAACCCTCGAAGACCACCTCAGAGGACGGATCCGGGAAGAAGGGAAAATCCCATTCCAATCCCGAGCGTGAGTCTGAGGGGTTGGAGCTGGAGCAGCCTCACAAGCTGCCCCAGAAGGAGTCGTCGTTATCCGGTAACCGGCCTCGGACACCTGAGGCCTCCTAGTTAAGGATTCCCCGTCGACAGAACCGATGCCAGGCCCAAAGTCCTCTGTGTCTTTGTTGAAGGCTGCGGAGACCAGGATGGCGGCCTTAGAGATCAGTATATCAGCCTTCATGGCCATGCAGCTGGTGCTTTTGTCCAGTCCATCCGCTCCGACGATGAGACCCTCTATATCGAGGGCTTCCCCAAATGTCAAGCTGATTCTTGAGCACCACTAGCCTCAAGAGATCATTAGGCATCGGAGGAGGTCCCCGGTCCTGTTCCTGAGGACACCGGTTCTCTCTAGCGAGTACACGCAGTTCGGACCACAGGTCCCCTAGAGACTGAATGGGAGACCGAGGATGATGAGTCCTCGGACACTCGGTGACATTGAGACATGCCCTCAGACCTGTCTCCCCAGTGTCCTGGCACCGTTCCCCATCCGAGGACATAGCTATCTCCCATACAAAGTTAAGGAAAGCAAAGGCGCTTGCCACCGAGGCTGAGGAGGATCCACGCACAGAGGAACTGGAGATTCGCCAGTATGAGGGCCCCCCCCCTGGTAAGGAGGCCTTGATATGGTGCCTGTTCCTCCGATCCTTGAGCGTCGGCTCCACCGTATGTGGGAAGATGTCAGCAGGTGACTCAACTCTATGTACAGAGTCTGCCGAAGCCCTGGGTTCCAGAAGACTTAACTTCCCACAGCTCAATGGTCATTGATTCTGCCATGTGCAGACTCGAGAGTTAAGACTCATTCTTCGGTACCCAGACCCTCGATGCCCTTGGCCGAAAAGCCTTCCAGGGCTCGATGCTTGCATACGGAGTCCAAATCCAATCCTACCAACTGTACATCAGTATGTACCTCAAAGAGCTGGCGAGAGAACTCGCCAGCTTCTCGGCAGGCCTCAACAGGGAACTGGTTCAGCGGTCAAGGAGTGCTCGAAGTTTTTATCCCGAGCAGCTTATGACTGCTTCGAATCCTCAGCCAGAGTAGCCGCCGCGGGAATCGGGGCCCTACGCCAGGCATGGCTGCAGTCGTCTGACCTCGAACAATGGGTTCAGGACAAACTTATCAATGTCCACTGTATCGGAAAGAACCTCTTTGGGAAACCCATGGCAGACAAGGCGGCTGAAATAGAGACAGAGTTCCTGACAAGAACCAGACTCTTTAAAAAGAACTCTGTGAAGCCCCGTAAGAAGGCCACTGGGAAGAAACCCTTCTTACCGAGGAAAAGGGAAGGTTATGGCAATGCCTCACAGTTCCAAAACTTCTGTGTCCCGCGCCAAGGCCAACAGCAGAAGGGGCAGGCAGGGGCATGGCCCCTGCAAAAAAAAAAAAAGTCCCAGGCTCCGGCTCAGCCTGGGGGGAGCTTTTGACTCGGGCACAACCTCTTCTCCCCCAGGGGGATTCCTACAGCCCACAGGGGGGCATCTGGCCCTGTTTGCCCACAGGTGGTCCACCATCAACAACCAATTCCTGGGTACTGCAAGTGGTCAAGGAGGGCTATGTTCTCCACCTGCAACAGGCACCACCCTCATAATTTCCAGAAGAGCCCATAAGACCTTTTCTCCACCAGACTGTTCTCATTACCAAGCTTGCAGGTCTTCTCGAGGACAAGGTGGTGGAGCTGGTGTCCATACATCTCCTGGGGCACTGGCTTCTACTCCAGGTATTTCCTCTTTCCCAAGTGAACAGGGGGCCTCAGACCCATCTTAGACCTGCGGGACCTGAACAAATTTCTGGAAAGGAAGAAGTTCAAGATGCTGTCCCTTGAAACACTGCAGCCATACCTGCAGCAGGGAGATTGGTTATGCTCCTTAGACCTGAAGGATGCCTATACATACAACCTGATCCATCCCAACCACCGAAAATACCTTTGCTTCGTGGTAGGAGGCGGTCAATACCAATACAGGGTGCTGTCCTTCGGGCTGGCCTCATTGCCAAGTGTCTTCACCAAGTGCCTAGCAGTGGTCACAGCCTGTCTTTGTCTCCAAGGAGCCTCCGTCTTTCCCTACCTGGATGACTGACTTATAAAAGGAGACACAGCTTCAGAGGTGCACCATGCCACCGGGCACACCATCCATATCCTACAGCACCTGGGGTTCGTCATCAAATTCCCCAAGTCCCACCTCCCCCTGGTTCAGTACCTGGAGTTCATAGGGGCTCAGTTAGACATCCTTCAGGTCAAGACCTTCCTCCCTCAGGAGAGGTCAGAATGCATAGGTACAGCACCACCGGTCCATGTCTGCCCAGCTTCTCCTCTGCCTGCTGGGCCACATGGCTTCTACAGACCACGTGATCCCATAAGCCTGCCTACACATGGGGGCAGCCCAGTGGTGCTTTGTTCTCAGTGGACACAAACCTCGGGCAGGTGCCGGGACAGGGTGAAAATGACCCACCAGCTGGCGGACTCCCTTGACTGGTGGCAGATGCCCCGCCACCTTCAGGCTGGGATGCCCTTCCAGGCCCCCCCCCCCCCTGATGGTCCTCACCATGGATGCCTCCCTGCTGGGCTGGGGAGCTCATTGCAAGGACCTCCGCACGCAAGGAAGCTGGTCCCAGACGGAATGCCAGCTGGAGATCGGGCGATCTTCTTGGCTCTCCGAGCCTTCCACCACTGGCTGCAGTCACCAGTCTGTGCTAATTCAGGCCAACAACTAAGTCGTAATGTTCTACGTGAAAAAGCAAGGTGGCATGGGGTTGTACTCCCTCTGCCAGGAGGTGATAGCCCTCTGCTCATATGTGACACACAATTGGATGCTTCTAAGGGCACTCTACCTTCTGGGCCAGGACAGTGCTCTGGAAGACAAGCTGAGCAGAGTCCTCCGGCCGCATTAGTGACGCCTGGATCCCAGGGTGCCCTCCCGGCTGTTTTGACTCTGGGGTATCCCGGTAATGGACCTGTTCGCCAGCCCAAGCAACACACAGTTGGCCAGCTGCATCCGTCCCAGGTGGCAGCGGATGCGTTCCTGATTCCATGGATGGAAGGCTTCCTTTAAGCCTTCCCACTGACTTCACTGGTCATGAAGACCCTCTTCAAGGTCCAGCATGACAGGGCATCACTGATACTGATAGCCCCATGGTGGTCCAGACAACTTTGATTCCTGCTGCTTCTCCACCTGTCGACAGCATCACCAATTGCCCTGTGCAATTCCCCAGGACTGTTATCTCAGGAGAAGGGCTCTCCTGCACACCCAACTTGGGGTCCCTGTCGCTTACGGCTTGGCTGCTGAAAGGGTAGCCCTGGCTCCCTTCAACCTTCCACGGGACAGAGGTCTTTCTGGCTTACTGCAGGGCCTCCACGAGGAGGGCTTATGGCTTCAAGTAGCATTGCTTCTCGGTCTGGTGCACTGAGAAGCAGGCAAACCCATTCTCCTGCCCAGTTCAGATGGTTCTTCAGTACCTACTCCACCTATCTCAGGTGGGACTAAAGTCCAACTCGGAGTGCACATGTGCGCTATTGCAGCGCATCACCATGCCGTTCATGGAAAACCCCTCTCGGCCCAGCCCCCTGTATCACGATTCCTACGGGACCTCATGCTATCCAAACCCCCTATCCGCCCACCAGTGGCAGAATGGGATCTCAACATTGTGCTCTTGCAGCTTACTAAGGCTCCATTTGAGCCCCTAGCTACCTGCCACTTGTAGTACTTCTCCTGGAAGGTCATCTTTCTCGTGGCACTGACGTCAACTTGCAGGGTCAGCGAGCTCCAAGCTCTGATGGCAGAGCCTCCCTACATAAGGTTCTACAAGAACAGGGTGGTGCTCCACAGACACCCCAAGCTTCTGCTGAAGGTGGTTTCCCCATTCTACCTCAGTCAGGAGGTGGTGCTCCCCATCTTCTTTTCAATGCCTCACGCCGGCAAGGCGGAGACCATCCTCCATACTTTGGATTATAAAAGGGTCCTGTTCTTCTTAATGTGTTCATTACAGGTGAGTAACTATGATTTCCTTGAGTCCTGCTAGATCTGTCCAGGGCCTGCCCCTGAAACTGAATTGGTCTGTTCTTCTGCTGCAGTTCCCTTGGGTCTGCCATGATTTTATACTTGACTCTGCAGGCTCATCTTCAACTGATTAGCCTTCTGTTCTACCTTTCTGTGCATAGTTCGCTACTGTTGAGTACTCATCGTTGCCCACATAGAGGTTGTGTGAGGCTTGCTCTGTATCTCCCATATGCTTTAGGACGAATACTGAAGGGACCTCTGGTGGCTGAGCCGGAAAGAGGCATGGGAGTGATGTCTTTGAAACCTGGGCTTTTCATTGGTCTTTGTCTCTACCAATCTGCTGGTAGGGGAACAGAATCTACTTGTTTGGACTGGTCTAGCAGGACTGAAGGAAACGACAATATCTGGTAAGTAAAATGTCACCATATACATAATACGTAAACCAAAATTACAGTATACATAAAATACAAATGCTGTGGAGGTTTTTTTGTCATCCAACTGGGGTTGGTTCTTTTCACGTCCTTCATGAAAGTTCTTATTGTAAGTTCTTCTTATTGGCCTCTTTGTAGAAGGAGAGACCAAGAAGTTATTAAAACAAGTTGATTTTGAATTGGCTTTCAATTTATTCTTCCAGTAGTCTTTCCTTTCCTTTCCTTGAACTTCCTACACTGTCTTTTTATTCAAGTTTCAAAAACTGCATCACAAACAAGAACATCCTGCTACAGAAAATGTGTATATAAAGGAAAAAGCACATTCAATAAAGAATGTATACCATGAAACAGAAGAAAAATGCATAATATTATAGACCCCAAAAGCCCACCAATTTTGATGGGAGACAAAACCCAAATCGAAGGAAATATTTTCCCATATAAAAAGGAGAAAAAAAGTATCGCAAAAGGACTCAATTTAACACTGCCCTACTGTGCTGCCAATAAATACCAGTACACGTCTTCCTCATCCAGATCCCATTGACTGCAAAAACACAAAGAGCCGCTCGGATTCAAAAAGGTGTAATTAGCACCCTGCAATTTCATCATGCATTTGCAGGGGAAACGGAGAAAGAAAAGACCCTCAAGCTGAAGCACTTTAGGTCTCAAAAGGAGGACTTGCTTCCTTCACTGTTGGATGGCCTTAGTAACATCAGGAAAAATTCTTATACAGCAATCCATGAAAGTAGCCTCCTTCGTCCTGAAAAAAAATCTTCATCAACCAGTCCCGGTCAGGCCCAAGTGCCACTGTAATCTGTAAAGTAGCAGTCCCAGTATGTTAATCTAATTTTTTTTTTTTCCCCCCCCCAAAAAATCCATAAACTCTAAATTATCAAAAGACGATTGTTATTCCTGGTCTTGTAACTCAGAGACTGTCCTAGTTCTAGGCACATAAAACATGCTCACTAAGGGTGGAATAGACTCTGATGGAACTTTTGGAGTCGTGGTGGCAACCTTTTTGAATAAATCTAGAGGAGCCAAAGAGTGAACTTTACGAAAATTCAAAATCCTAAGGTTCCTTTTTCTCAGAGTTCTCCAGCCCCTCTATTTTTCTTATGAAGAACCAGGGAGTCTTTCATTAATACAGACATGAGTTTGAACCACTAACATTTTCTCCTCAGACATCCAACCTTTGTTTAATCCTGTACAGTTCAGAGTAAGTCTGTAAAACTTTCTGAATAGTGGTATCAAATTTATGACCTAGATCACCAGTTTGCACAGAGAGGGATGATTCCAACATGACTAAGCCATCCCAAATAAATTCAAGAGAGAACTTTCTAGGACTTGCCAGTTTCTGTGCAGGGACATCAGTATCCAAGTAAAGTCCACCACAGCCTTACCTTCATCTACGACTTGCTCCATTCTCAAAACCCCAACTCTCAAAGCTTTGGTGAGAGAAACTAGCACTCTCAGGCACAGATGCTGCAGTGGTAACAGAAATGGTGTTCAATATGCCCTGCACAACTGCTCCAGTGCAACTCCCAGGCCTATGGGGTGGCGGTGGTGGGGAAGGGACAGTCATACATGCTGAAGGTAGCCTCTAGCTCAGAGGATTCTCTGGAGCCACCTTCTGCCCCAGCAAGCTCACTGAATGTTCCATTTTTGTGGCAGACAAAGCAAAATAATTCATCGGCTTGCGCATAGTCTTCAGCACTTCTGCTGCCTTCGATGGCTGCTTCCCCTTACGTTTCAGAGCCTTAGGGGAGCACATCAAATGAAGAAAATACTATAAATGCAAGGTAATCGTAGAAATTGCTGGAGGTATGCCAGTCAGGTGCAGCCTGATTCCACTATCTTAGCATCCCACTGTCCTACACTATTAGTAGCAATAACAGAATTTGAAGTGAAGCTGTTGGATTATTTTGAGATGATTGTCTCCTAAAGCCAGGTACCTGGAATTACACTTTCATAATCTCCAGGAACAAGCAGGAATGAGTCTTCACATATGGGTATCGTCGGTACCGACGGAGCCTGCGCGGGAACGCTCCCCAGCGTCCAATAGGAAAGCTTTTGGGAGCATCCCACAGCGCCTGCGTGCTGCCTTCCCGCCTTTCCCAACCGCCTCTCTCCAGTTCTTCATTTCCGCGGAGCCAGCAGGTCGTTTTCCTGTCACCGCAGAAGAAATTCTTTATTTTTTCGTTATTCTTTTGTGTCGCGTCTGCCGCCTTCGACGTCGGACCGGTACCGCCAGTCTTTCTTTTCTTTCTTTCAAAAAAAAAAAACGCTTTATCTCTACTGTGCATTTTCAGTTTTTGGGCCCTAGGCCTAAAAATGTTTCCTCATGGAGAAGCCCGCTTCTGGGTTTAAAAAATGTACAAAATGTGGCGGCACTGTTTGTCACCGACACCCATGACTGGTGTCTAAAGTGTTTGGGACCTGACCATTCCATCACGGATTGTGTAGCCTGTACCATGATGTCTGAGAGGTCGGCAAAACCGAGCAGCCAAGCTCAGTACCCTGTTTCCCTCTGATGCAGCTTCGGTAGCATCGACGTCTTCCAGGGCCTCCTTAAGAACATAAGATATGCCATACTGGGTCAGACCAAGGTCCATCAAGCCCAGTATTCTGTTTCCAACAGTGGCCAATCTAGGTCATACGTACCTAGCAGTTTCCCCAAGAGACACAAGTTCCACAATGCTTGTACTGGGTCAAGCATTGATATCTTCGGTCACTTCTTAATAATGATTTATGGACCTTTCCTCCAGGAACTTGTCCAAACCTTTTTTAAACCCAGCTACACTCACAGCCTTTACTACATCCTCCGGTAACAAATTCCAGAGTTTGATTACACGTTGAGTGAAAAATATTTTCTTTTATTAGTCTTAAATAGTTTACCCTGTAGCTTCATTGCATGTCCCCTAGTCTTTCTATATTCTGATAAGGTAAACAATCGATCTACATTTACCCGTTCCACTCCGTTCATTAATTTATAGACTTCTATCATATCTCCCCTCAGCCATCTCTTTTCCAGGTTAAAGAGCCCTAACCTTTTTAGCCTTTCTTCATAGGAGTATCCTTCCATCCCCTTTACCATTTTGGTGGCTCTTCTCTGTGCCTTTTCTAAAATCGCTATATCCTTTTTAAGATACGGCGACCAGAATTGCACACAATATTCAAGGTGCGGTCTCACCATGGAACGATATAGAGGCATTATAATATCTTTTGTTTTATTTTCCATTCCTTTCCTTATCATACCTAGCATTCTATTTGCTCTCTTGGCCGCCGCTGCACACTGGGCCGAGGGTTTTAACATGGTATCCACAATGACGCCTAAATCTTTTTCCTGGGTGGTGGTTCCTAATGTGGAACCTTGCATCGTGTAACCATAGTTTGGGTTGTTCTTCCCTAGGTGCATAACCTTGCACTTCTCCACATTAAATTTCATCTGCCATTTTGATGCCCAGTCTTCCAATTTATCAAGATCCTCTTGCAATTTTTCACAATCCTCTTGGGTTTTAACAACTTTAAATAGTTTTGTGTCATCTGCAAATCTGATAACCTCACTCGTTATTCCACTTTCCAGGTCATTTATGAATATGTCAAAAAGCAGCGGACCCAGCACAGATCCCTGGGGTACACCACTATTCACCTTTCTCCATTGGGAAAATTGGCCATTTAGCCCTACCTTCTGCTTTCTATCTTTTAACCAGTTCCTGATCCACAATAGTACGCTGCCTCCTATCCCATGACTCTTTAGTTTTGCCAAAAGTCTCTGATGAGGGACCTTGTCAAAGGCTTTCTGAAAGTCCAGATACACAATATCAACCGACTCACCTTTGTCCACCTGTTTATTCACTCCTTCAAAAAAACATAACAGATTAGTAAGACAAGATCTTCCTTGTCTAAAGCCATGTTGGCTGTCTCCCATTAGGTTGTGACTATCTACATGCTGAGTAATTTTATTCTTTATGATGGTTTCTACCATTTTTCCCGGTACTGACGTCAGGCTCACCGGTCTGTAGTTTCCCGGATCACCCCTGGAACCCTTTTTAAAAATTGGTGTTACATTGGCGATCCTCCAATCTTCAGGTATTAGAGATGATTTTAATGATAGTTCACAGATTACTGATAGCAGTTCTGCAATCTCATATTTCAGTTCTTTCAACACCCTTGGATGTATACCATCCGGCCCAGGTGATTTGCTACTCTTCAGTTTATCTAATAGTTGTAAGACATCTTCCCGATGTATCGATATTTCCTTCAATTCTTCCGCACCTTTAAATACCACTTCAGTCAGGGGTAACATCCCTACATCTTCCTCAGTAAAGACCGATGAAAAGAATTCATTCAGTCTCTCCGCTATCGCCTTGTCGCCTCTTAGTGCTCCTTTAACCCCTTTATTATCTAATGGACCAACTGACTCTCTCACAGGTTTTTTGCTACGAATGTACTTGAAAAGGTCTTTATTTCGCGTTTTTGCTTCCGCAGCAAGCTTCTTCTCAAATTCTCTCTTTGCCTGCCTTATCAATGCCTTGTATTTGACTTGCCAGTGCTTGTGTTGTTTCCAGGTTTCGTCGTTTGGCTCTTTTTTCCATTTCCTCTTCCTTTTTTCCATTTCCTCTTCCTCTCATGGATCTCAGGTAACCAAGCATAAATCTGGCCAGTCCTCGAAGGGCAGATCTCCCTCCAAGCATCGAGATGCCTCCGGGCTTGCCCTCGAGGATTCCGCACCGGCAAAATTACCCCGGCAGGAAGCTCCGGCTTCCAAAGCATTATCTATGGGGTCACAGGTTGACATCGATGGCTCGGCCTCGACCGATCACCTGTTGCCGTGTTATGGGGTACCGGTGGCTCCCACTGGTACCCACATCCAGACTCTGGTGGCGTCGATGGATCAGAAGATTCTGACCATGCAGCGCACCTTAACGGCTTTCATACAGGCTGCGACGCCTCCGGTATCGCAACAATCCCCGTTGCTGGTACCGGCTCTGGTACCGGCATCGGTACCGGTACCGATTGCATCGAGATCGGCTTCGGTGTCGACTGCAACGGTACCCTGTCCTATGATGCCCATCGGTACCGAACCGGTACCGATTACTCCCGAAGTCGATCCCACTCGATACGGTTATCGGGCTTTACAGGAGCATCCAGACAGGCGATACTTCGATTCCTCTGAGGACTCTGAGTTTGAGGGTTCTGTAGAAGCATCGATACTTCTTCCTCAGGAGTCTTCTTCACCTAAATGAAGAATGTCTCCTCCAGAAGACTTGTCTTTTCAAGACTTTGTTAGGGAAGTGGCTAGGGGCCTCTCTGTCACAGTGGCTCCTGAGTCAGAGCCAAGGAGTAGGATATTTTACAATATCCTAAGGCTCCTAAGGAGGCAGCTACTTTACCTGTTCATGAGATTCTGTATGATCTCATGTTGAGGATGTGGGAGACACCTCTCACCACCTCTCCTCATTCTCGCAGGTTAGACACCATGTATCGTGTCCCTCCTTGTCCGGGCTTCCACAAGACTCAGCTTCCTCACCACTCTATTGTGGTAGAGTCTGCCATGAAGAAGATGAAGAGTGCAAAAAGACACTCATCTAATCCTCCAGGGCGTGAATGCAGGACCCTGGATGCTTTTGGCCGAAGGGTTTTCCAAGCTGCTATGCTAGCTGCTAGGATCAATTCCTATAGTCTCTATATAGGAATGTTTCTAAAAGAAGTCACAGATCATCTGCAGACTTTAACCCCTTTCATTTCAGAGGATAAAAGACAGGAGTTTCTCACTTGGCTCAAACATGCCCAAGATGTCTCCAAATTTTCCAACCGTGCAGCCTTTGACTCTTTTGAGTGTGTAAGCAGAGCTTTGGCTATTGCCATAGGGGCACGCAGAATTGCTTGGCTACAAGCTTCTGATTTGGAGATCTGGGTCCAAGATCAATAGGGAAATCTCCCTTGTACAGGTGAAAACCTTTTTGGTAAGGATTGGCAAGCAAAGGCCACTCAGATGGATGCTGAAAACTCTGCTTTGGATCGACTTTCAAAGTCTACCTCTGCTCCTGTTAAGAAAAGATTGTTTAAAAAGACATTATTTTCCAAAAAGGGAAGATACTATCCTGCTTATGGTCAGCAGGCATCTTCTGTAGGTCGTTTTGCTGCAAAGCGTCAGCAACCACCCAAACAGGCCAAGTCAAAGGCATCTAGACCTTCCACGGCCCAGCAGCCTCAGCCTCCTCAGGGACTTTGACTTGCAACTAGAGAACTTAGCCTTTCTAGCTCTGGAAGGACCAGAGCCCCTTACCATCCCAGGAAGGTTGACTTACTTTGCTCCCAGATGGGAGCAAATCACAGAAGAGCAAAGGACACTCTCCATCATAAGGGAAGGGTACAAGCTTCATTTCTTAAGCCTTCCCCCTCACACCATGGTGAAACAGTTCAATTCTCCAACATCTCTCCTCAACCGTCTAGGTCAGGAGATTGCCATCCTTCTTGCCCAAGGGGCAATAGAAGAAGTACCTCTTCTTCAACAAGGCACAGGGTTCTACTCCCCTTATTTTCTTATTCCAAAGAAGACAGGGGGCTACAGACCCATCTTAGATCTCAGAGAATTGAACATATTTCTATTCAAGGAGAAATTCAAGATGATTTTTCTCGGTGCTCTGCTTCCATACCTTCAGAGTCAGGACTGGCTTTGTTCTCTAGATCTCAAGGATGCGTACACCCATGTCCTCATCCATCCAACTCACAGAAGGTTCCTTCGGTTCCTTTTTCAAGAAAAGCACTACCAGTACAGGATGCTTCCTTTTGGTCTGGCCTCTGCACCAAGGGTGTTCACGAAATGCATGGCAGTAGTAGCTGCATTTCTACGCACTCTATGAATACTTGTCTTCCCATATCTGGACGACGGGCTCATTCGAGCTCCATCTCAAGCAGAGGCCAAGACTTGTCTAACCTGCACAATGCGTGTCCTTCAGTATTTGGGACTAGTAATAAACATCCCAAAATCCAGTCTCACCCCTACTCAGTCCCTCGAGTTTATAGGGGCTTTGTTGGATACCACAACTGCAAGGGCCTGTCTTCCTCAGGCCCGTTGCCTACGCTTGGTGCAGTTAGCCTCCCAAATACAGTTAAAGCCCCTTTTAACAGCTCAAGAAATATTGCAACTCTTGGGCCACATGGCATCCACTGTGCATGTGGTTCCATATGCTCGCTTTCACATGAGAGCAGCTCAGTGG
Source organism: Ichthyophis bannanicus (assembly GCA_033557465.1). Lineage (NCBI taxonomy): Eukaryota > Metazoa > Chordata > Amphibia > Gymnophiona > Ichthyophiidae > Ichthyophis > Ichthyophis bannanicus. Next base: position 168,240,631 of record CM066035.1, on the reverse strand, counting down.
ACTTTGTCCACCCAATGGACTCAGGCATCAGGTTGCCTGTCAAACAAAATAGCAAACTCCAGTCCCCTTTTTTGGTCTCTCCAGTGGTGGAAGTCCTCTCAAAACCTGTTGCTGGGGTCCCCTTTTCAACAGTCACTTCCCCAAGCAACCCTTACAACAGATGCCTCTCCAGTGGGTTGGGGAGCTCATCTGCAAGATCTCTCCACCCAGGGCATCTGGTCTCCAGAGGAGACTTTACTACACATAAATCTCTTGGAACTCAGAGCAATTTTCTTAGCTCTCAGAGTGTTCCACTCCCTGCTCAGCTACAAGACAGTCCTCATCCAAACGGACAATCAAGTAGCCATGTTCTATGTAAACAAGCAGGGGGGGACTGGCTCTCTGTCGCTTTGCAACGAAGCTTTGCGGCTGTGGGCCTTCGCCAGAGAGCATCAAATTCATCTTATGGCAGTATATCTTCCAGGCGTTCAAAACTCTTAGACAGACAGACTCAGTCGAGTTCTGCTTCCACATGAATGGTCCCTCCACAGGGACCAGATAGCCAGGATTTTTCGAATTTGGGGAACCCCAGACATAGACCTGTTTGCAAGTCCGTGGAATGCCAAACTTTCCCGGTTCTGTTCCAGGATTCCGTGTCAGGGAGTTCAGGCCAAGGATGCCTTCCTCCTTCACTGGGGTCAAGACTTCCTTTATGCCTTTCCACCCATTCCCCTAATTCCCAAAACAAGCTTCAGAGAGACCGAGGGTCTATGATCCTCATAGCACCACATTGGCCACGCCAAGTGTGGTACCCTCTACTTCTGCATCTCTCTCGAGCTCCATCCCTGGAATGGGCTCTGCTCCAGATCTTCTCTCCCAGGAAGACGGAACGTTGTGGCACCCAAACCCCCAGTCTCTCCATCTCAGGGCCTGGTTGCTGAAGGCCTAGACCTTCAAGTTTTCCATCTCTCTCAGCAAGTCAGAGATGATATTCATGCTTCTAGAAAGCCTTCCACTAGACGTTCCTATGCTTTCAAATGGAAAAGATTTACCATTTGGTGTTCAGAGAAGGGTCTTAACCCTCTAGCAATACCTCTGAATTCTTTACTAGAGTATCTTCTGCACCTTTCACATGCAGGCCTCAAAACGAATTAGGTAAGAGTCCATCTGAGTGCTATTGCAGCGTCCCTCAAGCCTCTCAATGGACAGCCTGTTTCCTCTCATCCTCTTATAGCAAGATTCATGAGAGGCCGTCTTTTAACTAAACCTCCCATTAGACCACCTCCAGTGGCATGGGACTTAAATCTGGTTCTTGGCCAGCTTATGCAGCCACCCTTTGAACCTTTAGCCACCACCTCCTTGAAATTTCTTTCCTGGAAGGTTATCTTTCTCATTGCAGTCACCTCAGCACGTCGCATCAGTGAGTTGCAAGCCTTGGTGGCTAATCCTCCTTATACAAGGTTCCATCATGATAAGGTAGTCCTCAGGACCAATCCACACTTTATGCCCAAAGTGGTCTCGCCTTTTCATCTGAACCAAGAGGTATACTTACCTGTCTTTTTTCCAGGACCTCATGCATCAAGTGCAGAGAGGAATCTTCATACTTTGGATTGTAAAAGAGCTCTCGCCTTTTACTTACAAAGGACACAGCAACATAGAAAGTCTTCTCAACTATTTGTTGCTTTTGATCCTTCCCATTTAGGACTTCCAGTTTCTAAGAGAACACTGTCCAACTGGATTGCTCAGTGTATTTCTTTCGCCTACCAGAGTAGGAACCTTTCTCTGGAAGGCCATGTCACAGCTCATAATGTGAGGGCCATGGCAGCCTCAATGGCTCATCTGAACTCTGTGTCCATCGACCAAATCTGTCGAGCGGCCACCTGGGCCTCGGTTCATACCTTCACAGCCCATTACTGTTTGGACAAGGACTCCCGCCGGGATGCCTTGTTTGGTCAGGCTGTTCTCAAACACCTGTTCCATTCCTAATCAACTCCTACCCACCTACCCTGGTTGGATGCCAGAGATACATGGGGGGACACACAACTCTGGGGTCTCTCCCTGGCATCTGCAGCTAGGGAGTCCCCATATGTGAAGACTCATTCCTGCTTGTTCCTGGAGATAGCACAGTTACTTACCTGTAACAGGTGATCTCTGGGAACAGCAGGAATAAGTCTTCACAACCCACCCACCTCCCCTAGGAGTTGTATCTCTCTATCTATCTTTCCTTCCCCCTCTCTCTCTCTTTGTCTCAGCTTTAAAACTCGAACTGGAGAGAGGCGGTTGGGAAAGGCGGGAAGGCAGCACGCAGGCGCTGTGGGATGCTCCCAAAAGCTTTCCTATTGGATGCTGGGGAGCGTTCCCGCGCAGGCTCCGTCGGTACCGACGATACCCATATGTGAAGACTTATTCCTGCTGTTCCCAGAGATCACCTGTTACAGGTAAGTAACTGTGCTTTACTGCGTTAGGTCACAGTAAGATATGAAGTTATTAGGACTTGCACCAAAAAGCATTCATATAAGTCCCACAGGTGCTCCTTGTGGTCTTGGGCAAGCCACTTAACCCTCCATTGCCCATGTTCCCTGTAAAATAGTTATTTCCAAGTTATAATGCCCTGTTCAATGTAAACTGCCTTGATATCATGAAAGGCGGTATATAAGAAATGTAAAAAGAAATATATATATACATATATATATATATGTGGCGACTGTTGCTGAAGGGTACACCGATGGTGTGGATTGGGTTACATAAGAACATAAGATATGCCATACTGGGTCAGACCAAGGTCCATCAAGCCCAGTATTCTGTTTCCAACAGTGGCCAATCTAGGTCATACGTACCTAGCAGTTTCCCCAAGGGACACAGGTTCCACAATGCTTGTATTGGTTCAAGCATTGATATCCTGGGTCCCTTCTTAATAATGGTTTATGGACCTTTCCTCCAGGAACTTGTCCAAACCTTTTTTAAACCCAGCTACACTAACAGCCTTTACTACATCCTCCGGTAACAAATTCCAGAGTTTGATTACACGTTGAGTGAAAAAATATTTTCTTTTATTAGTCTTAAATAGTTTACCCTGTAGCTTCATTGCATGTCCCCTAGTCTTTCTATATTCTGATAAGGTAAACAATTGATCTACGTTTACCCGTTCCACTCCGTTCATTAATTTATAGACTTCTATCATATCTCCCCTCAGCCGTCTCTTTTCCAGGTTAAAGAGCCCCAACCTTTTTAGCCTTTCTTCATAGGAGTAGCCTTCCATCCCCTTTACCATTTTGGTGGCTCTTCTCTGAACCTTTTCTAAAATCGCTATATCCTTTTTAAGATACGGCGTCCAGAATTGCACACAATATTCAAGGTGCGGTCTCACCATGGAACGATATAGAGGCATTATAATATCTTTTGTTTTATTTTCCATTCCTTTCCTTATCATACCTAGCATTCTATTTGCTCTCTTGGCCGCCGCTGCACACTGGGCCGAGGGTTTTAACATGGTATCCACAAGGACGCCTAAATCTTTTTCTTGGGTGGTGGTTCCTAATGTGGAACCTTGCATCGTGTAACCATAGTTTGGGTTGTTCTTCCCTAGGTGCATAACCTTGCACTTCTCCACATTAAATTTCATCTGCCATTTTGATGCCCAGTCTTCCAATTTATCAAGATCCTCTTGCAATTTTCCACAATCCTCCTGGGTTTTAACAACTTTAAATAGTTTTGTGTCATCAGCAAATTTGATAACCTCACTCGTTATTCCACTTTCCAGGTCATTTATGAATGTCAAAAAGCAGCGGACCCAGCACAGATCCCTGGGGTGCACCACTATTCACCTTTCTCCATTGGGAAAATTGGCCATTTAGCCCTACCCTCTGCTTTCTATCTTTTAACCAGTTCCTGATCCACAGTAGTACACTGCCTCCTATCCCATGACTCTTTAGTTTTGCCAAAAGTCTCTCATGAGGGACCTTGTCAAAGGCTTTCTGAAAGTCCAGATACACAATATCAACCGACTCACCTTTGTCCACCTGTTTATTCACTCCTTCAAAAAAACATAACAGATTAGTAAGACAAGATCTTCCTTGTCTAAAGCCATGTTGGCTGTCTCCCATTAGGTCATGACTATCTATATGCTGAGTAATTTTATTCTTTATGATGGTTTCTACCATTTTTCCCGGTACTGATGTCAGGCTCACCGGTCTGTAGTTTCCCGGATCACCCCTCGAACCCTTTTTAAAAATTGGTGTTACATTGGCGATCCTCCAATCCTCAGGTATTAGAGATGATTTTAATGATAGTTCACAGATTACTGATAGCAGGTCTGCAATCTCAAATTTCAGTTCTTTCAACACCCTTGGATGTATACCATCCGGCCCAGGTGATTTGCTACTCTTCAGTTTATCTAATAGTTGTAAGACATCTTCCCGATGTATCGATATTTCCTTCAATTCTTCCACACCTTTAAATACCACTTCAGTCGTGGGTAACATCCCTACATCTTCCTCAGTAAAGACCGAAGCAAAGAATTCATTCAGTCTCTCCGCTATCGCCTTGTCGCCTCTTAGTGCTCCTTTAACCCCTTTATCATCTAATGGACCAACTGACTCTCTCACGGGTTTTTTGCTACGAATGTACTTGAAAAGGTCTTTATTTCGCGTTTTTGCTTCCGCAGCAAGCTTCTTCTCAAATTCTCTCTTTGCCTGCCTTATCAATGCCTTGCATTTGACTTGCCAGTGCTTGTGCTGTTTCCAGGTTTCATCATTTGGCTCTTTTTTCCATTTCTTGAAAGATGCTTTTTTGGCAACAACAGCCTCTCTGACCTCAGCTTTAAACCACGCTGGCAATTTTTTAGACTTCCTTCCACTTTTCTTAAAGCGTGGAATACAGCTGGTCTGGGCTTCCAAGATAGTATTTTTCAACAACACCCAAGCTTGATGTACGTCTTTAACCTTTGCAACTGCTCCTTTTAGTTTTTTCTTAACTGTTTTCCTCATTCTATCATAGTCTCCCTTTCGAAAGTTAAAGGGTAGTACTGTGGATTTCCTTACTATCCCTCCTCCACTAATTAAATCAAAGGCGATCATGCTATGATCACTATTGCCAAGTGGCCCCAACACCCTTATCTCTTGCACTACATCTGGTGTTCCACTAAGGACGAGGTCTAATATTGCTTCCCCTCTGGTCGGTTCATGAACCAGCTGCTCCAAGAAGCAGTCATTTATTTCATCTAGGAACTTTATCTCCCTAGCATGTCCTGCCTATAGTTTGTGGTAATTCGCTGTTCCATGTTCTTCTCCTTCTATTATCTGTTTGACTGTCTCTGTTCTCTACTCTGTCCTATCTTATAAATGGCGTTCTTTTTCTATTTCCTCGAATGATATAGTATTGTAAACCGCTCTGATGCCTCTGGCCTGAGCGGTATATCAAATTCTAAATAAACATAAACATATTCAGTGCCCATTTGAACTTTGCACAGTGAGCCAGGAAGAGGGTTTGAATCTGAGTATTCATGTTGCAAAGCTCTGTTGTAATTGCTAACCTCTGGTATTTTGCATTAATCTATTCATCATCATCATCATCATTGTTCTGTAACACACCAATTTAATTAGTCTTGTCCATCTATCAATGAGCAAAATTTATTTGATCAATATAGTCCCAAATGCAAAACAAAAAAGGCAAAAAAAAAAATCAAAATGTGTTGAAAGCTGTAAAACAAGGCAGCACAGCAGTATAAACATGTGAAGAAGAGCCAGTATTCCAAAATGAGAGGGGAGAAAAAGGAAATGTTGGTTCAATTTATCAATTTTATTTATTTATTTATTTAGCTGCATTTATATCCCGCTTTTCACCGGGTCAAAGCGGTTGGGGGATACATTTAACACGAGGGGATATGAGACACATAGACTAATACTTACAGGGAACATGGGCAATGGAGAGTTAAGTGGCTTGCCCAAGACCACAAGGAGCACCTGTGGGACTAGAAACCCCAGTCCTTCCGGCCCAAGGTTGCTGTCCTCTAGTGGGATTTGAACCACCGACCTTCCGGCCTGTAGTACCTTGCCCCAACCACTAGGCCACTCCTCCCCAATTACATCTCCAGCATATCTGATGTGATATGCAACCATATTATTAAACATAACACATTTCCATTAAAATTAAAAAAGGAAAAAATATTTTTCAACTATCCTAACACAGTTAATATTTCCACTTTTAGATACTTATTTAAAAACACACATTGTATCTACTAACTATATGTTCTTGCCACCTTTTCAGTCTTACATGGTCACTATTTTGAAAATCCAGATGGGAATGAAATGGTGGTAAGAATTTTTGATCTACATCCAAACATAACTTTGAACTCTTGGTGCTATGTTCAGAACAGGCAGTAGGGAGTGCTTAAAAATGTAGTTAGAGACAGCCCTTCACTACAAACTGGGTTTATTTCTTCCTTATCATGTTAGACCAGTCCAGACTTGGGGTATACTTTCCTGCCAACAGTTGGGGGCAGATTTGAGCGACATTCAGCATTGTCATTACTCAGAACATCCACTGCTGTAACACTGAGAGAACCAGTATTTGCCTCCAGCAGGTGGCAGGGTGTTTGGACTGGTGCAGCAGTACTGATAGGCCTGTGGCCCACACTACAATGCTATGGTCGTTCTGATGGAGTTCAGTAGGGCCCAGCATTGCTCGGAGCTCAGGCATACTCCCCTCTCCTGGAGCAGTCAGTCTCTCTATGACCATTGCTGTTTCCCATGGGTTTCTAACGCTTGGTGGACCGAAGAGGAGCAGGAGGACTCCACATGGCCCAGCCTCCCCTTCCCTGCTGCTGATCTTCATCTGCATACTTTTATTTTTTCCTTTAGTTTTCCTTGTTTCTAATTTATTTTTCTCCCATTGATTTCAATGGGCTGTTTTGTTTGGTTCTCTTACTGCATTTAAATAAAGCTGCTCCAAACTTAAAAAACAAATCAGCAACTAAGCCTCTTAGGCCTGCATGGGCATTTGAGTATTACCTGCTTGGGTTTCCCCAGTCAGCCCAACAGGTCTTGAGATTCCTTTTTCAGGACTCCCTTTTTGCTGTGGCCTTATTTTCTGGTGCAGTTTTATTTTATTTATTTATTTATAGTTCTTTTATACCGCACTCTTTTTCATCAGCGCGGTTTACATTAAACAGGAATACTCATTGCAAGCAACAGACTGTGATGAGTTTACATATAACAGGAGAATTCAACTGGGATTTTAACTTTGGGAAACTTTGTACATTTTTGTAAAAACTTTGTAAAAAACTTAGTACATATTTGTAAAGAACCTATATACTTTAACTTTACTACTGCAGTGTTCAGCTATGCAGCCCATTGCAGCTTGTGACACCCAGCTTTTTTTCCCTGCAGCTGCTGGGTTTTTTTTTGCCTCAGTTATGATTGAGATGCCCAGGACACTGTTTTTTGGCAATTTGTGACCCCACATGTGGGCCCAGGTCCCGATGCTTTTTCTGTGGCCCCTGCCACTCCCTTGCTTTTTCTTTCCCGCCAGTGGGTAGCACAGCCCTTTGAGATGACTGCTTGGTTCTGACAGATGTGGAGCCTAGTTGGGTGGGCCTAGCTGCAAGCCCATTGGCTTGCATTTAATCATCTTGGCTTGCATTTAACCAGCCTGCATTGCACCTACTGAAATAGTTCATGAGCTGTTTTTCAGTTTCTTCTAGCTGCTTAGCAGCCCCCTGCATGGGGGTCTGAAGCCCAGGTTACCCAGACCCCTTGAGCACCTTTTATCATGAGCAGCCAGGAGGGTCCACGCCCCCACTTCATCCTTGCACTTGTCCATTCCTCTGGGAACCCAACTTTATATCCTACAGAGGTTGGTTTAAGGTGTCAAAAAAGATCCTTTTCACAAAGGTAAGTTTTTGAGGCGTAATGGAGTAATTTCCCTGGTAGAAGGCTATGATCTCAGGATCTGCCTATTTCAGACTGTTTTGGGTTTTGCCCTTTCAGGATGCTATGGTGGCTTCGGTAGTAGAACCTGCTCTCCATTGAAGTTTGTAGACAGAGATTCGAAGAAGGGCAGGGGTCTTAGGGAAAGGTTTAGTGTGCGAGAACATCTCTAAATATGCTGAGAGTTTCACAGGGGGTGTTTTATGAATAAGAGAAACAGTCAAAGTTACATCTTGCAAGACGGGGAGCTTCTGTTTGCAGGAAGCTTGTCCATATTGCTCACGCTTAATCAGTTTGTGCTTGGCATGACCTGTAACATGTAGATACAGATAAACAAAAAATTAAAGCAAAAAGCATGGCGCAGAGTGATAAGACAAAAGCATGTATAATGTGGCAGTTTTTTCCTAATAAAAGAACGTGCTGTGGACAAGCAGATTAAGGGAGTTATGAGAGACAGGTTTGTGGACCTGTGACATTATTTCTAAAGCTTTAGCAGAACTTTGTTATTGTTAAGATATAATCGTGTGTGGTGTTTTCATTTCTTCTCACTTGCTTCGGTGACCAGAGAGAGAAAACCAAGGTCCGAGGGAAGGATTCCTGTTGTCCCCAGCCAGGCAGTCAAGAACAGACCACACAAACAAAGTTAGCAACTTGATCCTATGCAGCAGCACGTAAGATATTGAGGAAACCCCTGAGCGTGGCCCTAAAGGCCCTGTTCTCCTGTCTCTGCTATACCCTCTGCTCCAGGACATGACCATCCCTCTGGAGGGAAACCCTCCTTAACAATGCCTTTGGAGCTGCTGCTGTCGTCTCTCAAAAAATAAAAAATTCAAAACTCAAAACTAAGCATAAAAAAATAAACCTAAAATGAAAATAAAAAATAAAAAACGCCACATGAAAGCAAAAAAGAAAAAAAGGAAGGAAAAAAGAAAACTCCACTAATCTCAGAACTGAAAATACCAAAATTATGTTTATAGAGGAAATAAGACCTCAGCCATCCTCCAACCACAAACGGCATGGAGGAAACCAGTCGATGGACAAAGAATGCCACAACAATCGCAACTGGTTCAAAGAAACATCAATGGTCAAAAAAACCTCTATACAGAAACCAAAATTAGTGAAGCTATCATTAAAGTTCAGACTGCAAACTTCAGCAACAGCAATCCAGCAGCATAACAGAAAAACAGCAACGCCGGTCTTTGTCTCTCAAGCAGCATTGTGCAGGCTTGGTGTCAAGCCCTCTGGCTACAGATACAGCTGCTGCGTGGTGGAAGTGGACTGTTTAGGTGGCTAGTGCCCTCCATGGCTTGATAAGAATCTCTTCCAAGTCCATGGAGGTAGTGGTAGTAGCCAGACCATAGCTCTGGCTCTATGCTTGGTTGGAAGATGTTGCCTCCAAGTTGCTACTGAGTAACTCCCCTTAAGGACCTCTGAAATGATATAGGACCTTGGGGGAGATTCACCTACAGAGTTCTGGGGGATAGGCCTCGAGGGATCAGGAGTGCTGTGCATTTTGTAGGACTAAGTAAAGCCTAAAGACTCTGACTGCTAGGAGTATGGAGAGGGCTTGGTCATCTTTTGGATCACAAGAACGGGCAGTCCTGTCGGATCTTGCAGTATAATTGCGTCATCATCATGGCGTTAATGTCCCCCATCAGTGGTTTTCAGCATGTTTCTCTCTTTCTCTGAAGGGCCCTATACCACATCAAACCAATGGGCTCTTGGGGGCTCTCACTTAAGTCTGGAGACATGTTGGTTCCCTCCTGCAAGATACCTGCCTTCTAACCCTAAGGTTATTGGTTGAACCAGCTTTAGGGGTTTTTTTTATTTGTTTAAAAAAAAAAAAGGAAAACTATAGGCTCCTATTAATTATGGTAGTGCTTCTATGGGACACTCTTGCAGAGTCTCCCTGTAACTGCCAGCTCAAGTGAGTGATGTTTGAAGACCCTTTTCAGCACTTCCTGCAGTTGCAGGATATTCTATCCAGGACCCCTGCAAAGCAGGGCCAGGGAAACATAGAAATAGGCCATGTGGTCTTTTTCTGTCATCATATCTAGTTGTTCCGTTTACATCAGGATACCTAGGAAGGGAAGTTCCTTGTTGCCTACCCTGGATGTAAGGGCAATCAGTCCTAAGCTCTCAGTCCCTCATTTCCAAATGAGGACCATTGGGTCTGTTACAGCATTGGGAAGAGAGGGGAGAGTTCCTTACCTCCCTAGACCTCGCCAAGGTGTGTTTTCACTTTCCCAGTGGGCGGTTCATCTGTGGCTTTACGCTTTGTATTCTGGGCCACCAGTTCCAGACCCTGCCTTTTGGCATAGCTGCACTCATTCCTTTTCCAAGATTGTGGCTGCTAATGGTGTTACTGTGCAAGCAGGGAGTTGGGGGTCCCCTGTTCTGGATGACTGGCTGATCTGATTAGACTCTATCTAGGAAGTATAGAGATGAGACAGCCTTGTGGTTTCTTGGCTGGAAGGGCTGGAGTTGAGGTTCAGCTATCCCAAGAATAGCCTGCTTCTCTCCCCCCAGATTTGGAATACCTTGAGGCTAAATTCCATATTAGTCTGGGTCCAGTTTCCTCATGATGAAGTCCCTCAAGCTTCAGCCAAATCAGGGCATGGTATTCCCCATCAGTTTCATGGGCCTGGGACTACCTCCAGATCCTTGGACTCCCAGCATTGTCCTTTGAGCTGATTCCTTGGGCTAGGGTGCACATATGCCTGCTGCAGAGGCATCTGTTAACCTGATCTCCCTATTCCCAGTTTGACCAGATCTTTCCTCTCTTCCAGGAGATCAAGGAACAGTTGATGGAGTGGTTGCAGTCCCACCATCTGAATGGCAGAGATACCATTGGAAGCACTGGCTTGAGTGATTATCACCCTATCATGTCCTGATGTGACATTGACCCATTCGATACTAGAGTAATTAAAATCGCCCATGAAAACCACTGAAACAGTAGTAATCAACTCTAGAGTTTTTAGGTGGATTAGGAGAATATGGTAGTCCTGTATTAATGGAGAAGGTCAAATTTTCCATACAGAAATGAAGATTGACAGTGAATTCAGATGTTCTATGTGTTAACTTCACAAACTTCAGTCATCATGATATTTGTTGCCTTAGGAGCTACAGAGAACCATGTGAATGGTTTTGCTAGGTTCCTCTGAAACAGCAAATCTACCGTGCAGAATAAATTGTATTGTTATGGACACATTGGCCACGCAGCACTTTTCATTTGTACCTATGAATAATTTGCATGTGGGGGTGAAGGAAGGTAAGGATTTACAGGGCAGTTTTTAAAAAGCTATTTAGCAGAGTGTAAAGACACTTTTAATAATTGCTCACCATATGTGCAGGTATAATTATGTGCATTGCTCCACAATGTGTACACTTACCTGTATTTTGGTAGGTAGGATTAGATTTGGAGAGGCAACATGCATAGCTTTATATTTTCAAAACTTCACACATTTGTTTTGGTTGGAAAAAATACCTTTATAGAAAGGAGATGCAAATCTTTGTGGATACTTCTTGCCATGGCAGTTTTCTATGGAAAAATATATGGTACAAAGTCTACAAGGAAAAGTACCCATGGACTTTGCACTAGTGTGGCTAGTTTTGAAAATTGTCCTCTGTAAGGCATAGAAAGATAACATGGTGATCCCTCTTGCTGCTGTTTCTAAAGTGAGACCCCTGGAAAGTCCTAGGTTTTTGGTAACCCACAGTGGAAAATTTCATCCTGTTCTAACCAAACACAAGATTGCTTGAAGTCCTTATACAAATGCTAGGCCTTAGTCTTAAACAAATAAGAATTCTTTACAAACTACACAAAAGCTGCTTCCTTGGCGGCGGCGACGGCCTCTCCCTCCTTACTGGATTAGCAACCTGATACCACACTTGTTTGGAAGGGGGGCAATTTCTCCAGATAGGTTAGTTTTGCGCATACCATGACCATAATGAACCTTGCTGCTAAGGCCGGGGTATGTAGAGTTATGATCTCAGCCTCTCAAATTTACTGCTAATGCTCAATGTAGTACTTGTTTCATACCAGAGTGTGTCCTGGCGTTCATAAGATGTAGCATGTAGGCAACTTGTCAAGGTACAATTGTAAATTCCTCTTAATCAAGCCTGTGGCTCCCATTAGAAGTGGGAATATTTATATATTCCTTATCGTTCCTCCAGTTCAGTCCTCCACCTCTGGGTAGTGCACCTCCTGCTGCAGCTTGGAGACTGGGCATGTCAAAACTGTGACATCACTGGGTTCACTAGAGGAACAGATAAAGAGCATATTTTAGGATAGTTAAAGGTTTATTTTGATTTATTCCCTATCATTCTTTTTATTTGGGGGTGAATTTAAAAAAAAAAATCTTTGCCAGGAGTTGATCCAGCATTCTGAGCATTTTCTTCTGCTTCCTGCTCTAATTCTGCTTCGGTGCCTTAATCTGCTCTCCCTTCCTGGTCTGAACGAGGGGGGGGGAGGAGTTAAGCAGTGTGAACGTAAGTCTGCTCTAGCGGTGCCGGCTTCGGGGAGGAGAAAGGTCCTCGTGGGCACAGCAGCGGAGGCCGAAAAGCCCGCTCCACGTTCGCTGCTCACATTTACCGGTGAGCAGCATCGTGGATTGCAGGGCGCTTGTGCGAGCTCCGAAGCACAGATTTGCCTGGTCGACGGAGCAGGTGAGTGACTGCCGAGGCGTGAGTAGGAGCAGAGGCTGAGGACCCAATTCAGGCTTCTGCGGCGGCGGTAAGCAGACGCGGCAGTTTTTTGATCGCGGGCTTCTCGTGCATTTTAGACCGCGCGTATAGGCCACGGCCAGAGGCAGCGCTCAGTTGCTCGGGCTCTTCGCGAAGGCAGTCCTTTCGTGGGATGGGCTTGATTTAATTTAATAGGATTTTATTTAGCTCAGTTTAAGCAGCTGAGTTACCTTAGTTCAATTGCTTGGTCTTTTGGCTTTTGGTCCCGTGGGTTTGACGGAGACATTTGAAAAAAAGAAATAAAAAAATAAATAAACGGAGGAGAAAGAGAGCAATTGGAGAAGAAGAGGGTAAATTGATTTTCAGGCACACCTTCTTGGCTATTTTAGTTCAATTTATTATTTTTTTGTATTTCTCATGCCTTCTCGTCCACAGTGCTTAGTGTGTGGCACTCGCAGAGGGTGCTGTCTTGGACGCCGGGGTTTGCAGGGGCTGCGCAGCGGTCTCTACTACTATGGAGCAGGCGATACAAGCTAGAGTTGATGAGGGGCCTCAGAGTCCGTCACCTATGAGCGAAGGTGATTCTCGGCCGGAACTGCTGTCGCTGCCCCTTCGGGAGACCCTGGCGGGGGCAGTTACTACCGCAACTCCAACAGGAACTAGGACGGCGCTTGGCGCTTTTTCCCAGGATTTTATGTTGATAATGCATCAGGCGTATTGTATGTGGCAGCAGGGGGCAGGGATGGACCCGTTACCGCTTGGGGCTGGGGTACAGCGGTCAGCCTCAGAAAAGCCTGGTAGCAGTCTAGGGAGGCCTCTCAAGAGGACCAGACCTCTGGAGGATCAACTCTTAGATTCGGATTGGCCCGAAGTAGAAGAGGTAGAGGGCGAATCTGTGTCAGGAATGGAAGAACTTGAGGAAGGAGAGATTCCGGAGCCTGAGGATCAGGCTAGAATCATAAGAGTATTCCGAAGGGAGGAGCTTACGGCGCTCATCACGGAGTCTCTGCAAGCGCTCAATCTGACTTCAATCCAGCCAGCGGAAGAAGAGGGGCTGGAGGACCCTCTCATTCAGGCAGTGCGACAAACGCAGGCGGTGTTTCCTGTTCTCTGAGTGGTTGATCGGATGATCCAAGATGAATGGGATGTGCCAGAGGCTGGGCTGCGAGGGGTTAGGGCTATGAATAGGCTCTACCCCTTAGCAGACAAGGAGAAGGAGAGGTTCCGTTTGCCACGTGTAGATGCTGCGGTATCGGCGGTCACGAAAAAGACGACTATTCCGGTGGAAGGCAGTGCAGCCTTGAAGGATGCACAAGACAGAAAAGTGGACGGTTTGTTGAAGCAAGCCTTTGAGGCTAATGCTCTCTCTTTGCAAGCCTCTATATATGGGGCTTGGGTGGCGAGAGCTTGTCTCAGGTGGTCTCAACGCTTGCAGCAGCCTCAACCATTGCAGGACAACTTAATGGATGTGACACGGCTGGAATCAGGCTCGCATATTTAGCGGATGTCCACTATGATTTGATCAGGGCATTGGCAAATATGGCTTCCTTGGTAGCCGCGCGCCGTTATCTGTTGCTAAGAAATTGTTTCTTCTAAGTCCCGTCTTAGCAAGCTTCCTTTTAAGTTGTTGTTTGAAGATCTTGACAAGTTGGTTAAGGATTTGGGAGAGTCCAAAGACAGAAGACTGCCGGAGGATAAGCCTAAGCAAGGGAGGCCCCTGCCGTCTTCACGGGGTCAGTTTAGGGATTTCAGGCATTTTCATATCTCTCGGCTGAGAAGTTTTCAAAGAGGAAGATTCTCCTCCAGAGCGCAAAGCTTTCATGGATTTCGAGGCGCAGGTAGAGGTTTCATGGCTTCCGCCTCTGCGGCAAGCCGAAAGCCACAATGAAGCGAGGCGGACCCGGGTAGGAATTCAGGCTATAGGAGGGCGGCTGCAGAAGTTTCTTCTTGCCTGGGTCCAAATAACCTCCGATCAATGGTTGTTGGAGGGAATACGCGAAGGCTATGCTCTAGAATTTGCCCGTCCGATCCTAGACTCATTTGTCCTTTCCCCTTGCAGAGGGCAGCAGAGAACGATAGCGGTTCAGCAGATGTTGAATCGTCTTACAGTTAGGAGCGGTGGTGCTGGTTCCACAGCAGCTCCACAGCGTCGGTCATTTCTCCAGGACCAAGCAGGAAGTCAGTCCTCACATATGGGTGACGTCGGCGCCGACAGAGCCCTCGCGGAGCAATTTTCCCCAGCTTTCAAAGAAAGCCTTTGGGAATTGCAGCGCGCATGTGCGGTCCTCTTCCCGCCCAAGGGTGCCATCTTGCTCAGTCTTCTTTTTTCCGCGGAGCCCTACAGACGTTGTCTGTGAATCCCCGCCGAAAAGTTGATTTTTTCTCTTTATTTCTCTTTTTTCTTCGGTTCGACGCCGGATCTTTTCCCGCCCGGACTCGCGACACCGGTTGCGAGTCCGTTCTTTATTTTTCGGTTTTTGTCCTTCGTGACAGATTTCGCGCCTTTTTACTTTTTCACTGGCAGCCCGGTCTTTCGACCTCGCAGGGGCCCTTTTTCCCCCGATGGCTGCCAGCGGCTTTAAAAAGTGTGACCTCTGTAAGAAACTCATGTCTCTTACAGACACGCACGACTTCTGCCTCCGCTGCCTCAGACCCGATCATGACCAGATGATCTGTGGTCCGTGTGGCAAAATGTCCTCTAAAGCGTTGAGGAGTCGGCAGCATCAGCGGGAACGTATCTTCTCTGACTCCGGCCGGGCTCGGACCTCGTCAGAGGCTTCGACGTCTCGGGACTCTGGTCCTGAGCATCGTCGGAGTTCCTCTGAAAGGGGGTCTCCTACCCAGGAACATCATCGGAAGAAGAAACCCGCGAGGGCGGGATCGGTGGACGCTCCTGGTTCCTCGAGGGCCAGGTCGCATAGCCCCGATTCCCGTCCCGGGTCCTCGGAGGTGGAGAGGCCTTCAAAACATCCTCGACTCGAGATGGACTTGCCCGCTCACGTGAGTACTGTTGTCCTCGTAGACTCGCCTCCGAAGGATCTGACGTCGGGCCCGACACCGTCGGGGCCCGAGTCGGGGGCTGCTGGGTCTCCTGAGCTCGGACTCAGGTTGACGGCCTTGGAGAGCAGTCTGACTGCCTTCATGGACCAGCAGCGGGCATTGATCGCTGGCCTCGCCGGTGCTTCTGCCCTGACCGCCGGGACATCGACCTCCAAGTCGACCCCGGAGACCGAGCCGATCCTCGAGTCCATGAGGGCTCGAGTCGATCCTCGGTCGCGGTCTCCTTCGGCCTCCCGTTCGGGACCGAGGTCGTCGACGCCGACTCCCTCGGCGTCGGTGCGGACGGCATCGATGCCCGCCCGACCGGAGCCGCTCGACTCCTCCTCCGAGGAATCGGCCTGGGAATCCGAGGACGAAGAGTCACCTGGTTCCTTTCGGACTCGGTGTGTCCCATCGGACTCCCCCGAGTCCGAACCTCAGAGACGGTCCCCCCCCCCCGGAGGATACCCGGTTCTCGGACTTCGTGCGGGATATGGCCAAGGCCTTGGCCTTCCCCGCGGATCCCGAGGAGGAGCCTCGAGTCGAGGAACTCGATGCCTTCCAATATGACTCTCCCCCGAAGGAGGCCTTTATTGTACCGGTTCCTCCGATGCTGGAACGACTTCTCTTCCGCATGTGGGAGAGCCCGGCGTCATCGCCGGTGTTAAGCAAGCGGGTCGATTCCATTTATCGAGTCCGCAAGAGCCCCGGGTTCCAAAAGGCACAACTGCCGCACCATTCCATGGTGGTGGAATCGGCCATGCATAGACTTAAGAGTCAAAAAATGCACTCCTCGGTGCCCCCCGGTAGGGAGGCCCGAAGCCTGGATGCCCTCGGTAGGAAGTGTTTCCAGGGCTCTATGCTTGCTTGTCGAGTCCAGACCTACCAGCTCTACATGGGCATGTATCTCCGAGACCTGGCAAAAGAAATTGCCGGGTTCTCTGCTGGTCTCTCCGATGAACCTTTGTAGAGGTTCCAAACCTTGTCAACTGGTATTCGAGAGTGCTCAAAGTTTATCTCTCGAGCAGCCTACGATGGTTTTGAGGCATCAGCTCGAGTAGCCGCAGCCGGCATCGGTGGACGCCGCCAGGCTTGGCTTCAGACGTCCGACCTCGAGCCATGGGTGCAGGACAAGTTGGTCGATGTCCCCTGCAGAGGTGATAACCTCTTTGGCAAGCCCATGGATGAGAAGGCTGCACAGATCGAGATCGAGACTGAGACTCTCACCAGGACTCGTCTCTCCAGGAAGACCTCTGCCCCTTCTCAAAAGAAGAAGGGCTCGGGGAAAAAGCCCTTTTACCTGAGGAAGGCGGCTGCCTATAAATACTACCCTCAGTATCAGGCCTCACCAGCTCCCCCTCAGGGTAAGCAGGCCAAGGGACGGGGGAATGGGTCCCGTAGGCAGCAAGCCCCCAAGCCTGCACCACCGGCCCCTGCTCAGCAGGGTGGGGGTTTTTGACTTCATCAGCATAGCCTCTCCCCCTCAGCTGGTTTCTCTCAGCGCAGGAGGCCGGCTGGTCCACTTTGCCCAAAGATGGTCCAACATCACCACAGATACCTGGGTACTTCACATAGTTCGGAAGGGCTATCTTCTTCACTTTCACCAGGTACCTCCCTCCTATTTTCCAGGGGAGCCTCCGAGACTCCCTCTGCACAGGGACTTACTCCTTCAGGAGTTAGCAAGTCTCCTTCAGGAACAGGCTGTGGAACCGGTGCCCCACCACCTGAAAGGTCAGGGGTTTTACTCCAGGTACTTTCTGATACCGAAAAGAACAGGAGGCCTCAGACCTATCCTGGACTTGCGAAACCTCAACAAGTTCCTTGCAAAGGAAAAGTTCAAGATGCTTACCCTTGGAATCCTGCTGCCCTACCTCCAGCAGGGAGACTGGCTATGCTCCTTGGATCTAAAGGATGCGTATACTCATATCCTTATTCATCCAGACCACAGACAATATCTCAGATTTGTAGTGGGGGGAAATCATTACCAGTACAGAGTACTACCCTTTGGCCTGTCCTCCGCCCCCAGGGTGTTTACCAAATGCCTGGCAGTGGTGGCGGCCTATCTAAGACTTCAAGGCCTTTTTGTGTTTCCCTACCTGGACGACTGGCTCATTAGAGCCCAGTCTTCCCACAAAGCCACTCAAGCCACTCATCGCACTGTGACTCTACTCCAGCACTTGGGATTTGTCATAAACTTCGCAAAGTCCACTTTGCTCCCCTCTCAAAATCTCAAATTCATCGGCGCCAGGTTGGACACTCTTCAGGCACGGGCCTTCCTGCCTCTGGACAGGGCCCAAAGGCTCATGGATCTCGCCAGCCACTTTCACAGCAATTCCCTGGTCTCGGCCAGGCAATTTCTGAGACTGCTCGGCCATATGGCTTCCACGGTCCATGTGACCCCCAATGCCCGCCTGAACATGCGACCTGCTCAATGGTGCCTTCGCACTCAATGGCATCAGGCCACTGGGAGCCTAGCGGACTCCGTACAGATCTCCGACCGGCTGGTCTCTTCTCTGCAATGGTGGCTTCATCTGCCCAACCTCGTACTGGGAGTGACTTTTCAGCCCCCTCCACATTCTCAGGTCCTGACGACCGATGCTTCTCTCCTGGGTTGGGGAGCACATTGCCAAGGGACATGTACTCAAGGTCTCCTTGGGAGTCTGCTCAGCAGATAAACTTCCTGGAGCTCAGAGCCATCCGCCTAGCGCTCAAAGCCTTCTCTCACCTGATTTCCCATCAGTCGGTGCTGATACAGACAGACAATCAGGTTGCAATGTTCTATGTGAACAAGCAAGGCGGGACAGGCTCCTTCCTTCTCTGTCAGGAGGCACAAAAACTATGCTCTTGGGCTGTCCACCTCGGAATTATCCTCAAAGCTGTCTATCTCCCAGGTCAAGAAAATTACCTGGCCGACAAGCTGAGCAGGATCCTCCAGCCGCACGAGTGGAGACTGGATCCGATGGTGGTTCAGCGAATCTTTCTCAAGTGGGGCCTCCCCACCATAGATCTGTTTGCCAGTCCTCTGAACAGGCAACTTCCCAGATTCTGCTCTTGACAACCGCATCCTCTCAGAGTAGCGGCGGATGCTTTTCTGATTCCATGGTCCACAGGCCTCTTATATGCCTTTCCTCCCATGCCGCTAGTGTCTCGGACACTCTTCAAGGTTCTCAGAGACAAAGCCTCGATGATCCTAGTGGCTCCCCGGTGGCCGAGACAGCCTTGGTTCCCGCTTCTAATGCAGCTGGCGGTGGACACCCCTCTTCCTCTGGGGTTTCAGCCTGACCTCCTGTCACAGGATCAGGGGACTCTCCTGCACCCCAACCTCCGGTCCCTTCATCTGATGGCCTGGCTGCTGAAAGGGTAGTCCTTGCTCCCCTCTGCCTACCTCCAGAGGTAGAGGAGGTCGTCTTGACCTCCAGGCGGCCCTCCACCCGGAAGTCCTACGCTCTTAAGTGGCGTCGGTTCTCCGCCTGGTGTGCTCAGCAATCTCAAGATCCCTTCTCCTGTTCAGCATCAGTGGTCTTGCAGTACTTGCTTTCCCTCTCCAATCTTGGACTTAAGTCCAACTCAGTCAAGGTCCACCTCAGTGCTCTTTCTGCGCATCACATGCCGGTGGATGGCAGACCTCTTTCTAGCCACCCTCTGGTGGCTCGTTTTCTCAGAGGCCTCCTTCTCCTTAAACCACCTTTGCGCCCCCCAGCCCCGGACTGAGATCTCAGTGTGGTTTTACAGCGGATTACCTGTCCGCCTTTCGAACCTATGGCTACCTGTCCTCTTCATTTTCTTTCTTGGAAAACCTTGTTCTTGGTAGCCCTCACTTCTGCTAGACGCGTTAGTGAACTGCAGGCCCCTGGTGTCTGATCCTCCGTACACTAGGTTCTACAAGAACCGGGTAGTCCTACGGACTCACCCTAAGTTTCTTCCCAAAGTGGTTTCCCCCTTTCACATCAACCAGGAGGTGGTGCTTCCGACCTACTTTCCCAGGCCACACTCCAGCCGAGCTGAAATGGTCCTGCATACCCTGGACTGTAGAAGGGCGTTAACCTTCTACCTTGACCGTACGCGGGAGCACAGAAGAGCTGTTTAGCTCTTCGTCTCTTATGACCCCAATAAGTTGGGGCTCCCTGTCTCCAAGCGTACCCTGTCCATCTGGATTGCTGACTGTATCGCTTGGGCTTATGAGGCAGCCGGCCTCTCGTTGGAAAGTCGAGTCACGGCCCATCGTGTCCGGGCGAAGGCTACGTCAGTGGCTTACCTCCGCTCTGTTCCTTTGGCAGACATCTGCCGGGCCGCTACTTGGTTTTCAAGCCAGACTTTTGCGGCCCATTACTGCCTGGAGAGGGAGTCCCGCAGGGACAGTGCTTTCGGACAGGCAGTCCTCCGTAACCTCTTCGAGGTATAGGCAACTCCTACCCTCCATCCCGGATGTTGGGCTACCGGTTGGAGACGTATTCAGAGAAGATTCCTTCTTTCTGGGCTGCTGAGCTAGAGGGAGCTCATTTTTGCACTTAGGGTCTCCGGTAGCCTTAAGCTTGGGAGTCCCATATGTGAGGACTGACTTCCTGCTTGGTCCTGGAGAAAGCGTAGTTACTCACCTGTAACAGGTGTTCTCCAGGAGCAGCAGGAATCAGTCCTCACAACCCTCCCTTCTCCCCTTGGAGTTGCAGTTTTATGCTTTCGTTTTTTTGCTAATTTTTTTGCTGTCTTTTAGCTATGTCATCTGACTGAGCAAGATGGCACCCTTGGGCGGGAAGAGGACCGCGCATGCGCGCTGCAATTCCCAAAGGCTTTCTTTGAAAGCTGGGGAAAATTGCTGCGCGAGGGATCCGTCGGCGCCGACGTCACCCATATGTGAGGACTGATTCCTGCTGCTCCTGGAGAACACCTGTTACAGGTGAGTAACTACGCTTACTCTATTTATTTCGTAGTACCAAAAAAGGACGGGTCTCTCCGTCCTATCCTGGACCTCAAGGGAGTAAATCGCTGTCTACGGGTGTCTCATTTTTGAATGGAAACCTTACGATCGGTAATAGTGGCAGTCCGGCAAGGAGAGTTCTTGACCTCTCTCGATCTTACCGAGGCATATTTGCACATCCCTATCAGAGCGGCTCATCAGCAGTTTCTTAAGGTTCGCTCTTCCATGGGGGCATTTTCAGTTTCAAGCCTTGCCCTTCGGGTTAGCAACGGCTCCGGGCACGTTCACCAAGGTGATGGTGGTAGTGGCAGCGGTGCTGCGAAAAGAAGGGATTTTGGTGAACTTGTACCTTGACGACTGGTTGATTCGAGTGAAGTTTGAGGCAGAGAGCGTACAAGTCACAAACAAGGTAGTAGAGTTCCTTCAGAGTCTCGGCTGGGTAGTCAATGTGGCCAAGAGCAGGTTCGTTCCATCCCAGGTCCTGGAGTACTTGGGAGTGAGATTCGATACTCAACGGGGAGCAGTGTTTCTGCCGGATCGACGGGCCCTGGCTCTTCGGCAGTTAGTGCGCAAGTTTATAGCGACTCCAGCTTCGTCAGCCTGGCCCTATCTTCGCATCCTGGGGACAATGGCGGTGACTTTGGAGGTAGTACCATGGGCCAGAGCTCACATGCGCCCATTGCAGAGGTCGCTGCTCCGACGCTAGTCGCACCAGAATCATTCTCTAAACAAACGTCTGCCCTGTCCATTACGGGTCAGGCAGTCCCTTCAGTGGTGGCTTTGCCCAGGCAATCTGGCGGCGGGCATGCCACTGGAACAGCTACAGTGGCTTCCAGTGTTGACAGATGCGAGCCTCGTAGGTTGGGGAGCGCACTGCGGGGAGTTGTTGGCACAAGGAACTTGGAACGACCAGGAAGTCCAGTGGTCGATCTTCAGTGGTCGTCTGGAACTTCGGGCGGTGTTCCTAGCTCTTCAAGCTTTCGA
The DNA here is from genome assembly GCA_033557465.1 of Ichthyophis bannanicus. NCBI lineage: Eukaryota > Metazoa > Chordata > Amphibia > Gymnophiona > Ichthyophiidae > Ichthyophis > Ichthyophis bannanicus. Next base: position 168,219,103 of record CM066035.1, on the reverse strand, counting down.
GGACGCTACGAAAGGTCGAGCGATGCGAGTTCTGTCAGACAATTCCGCAACGGTGGCTCACCTCAATCGGCAGGGTGGTACAGGAAGTGCGGCCATGGAGGAAGAAGCAGGAGCCCTGTTCTCCTTAAGAACATAAGAACATAAGACATGCCATACTGGGTCAGACCGAGGTCCATCAAGCCCAGTATCCTGTTTCCAACAGTGGCCAATCTAGGTCATACGTACCTAGCAGTTTCCCCAAAAGACACAAGTTCCACAATGCTTGTACTGGGTCAAGCATTGATATCCTGGGTCCCTTTTTAATAATGGTTTATGGACCTTTCCTCCAGGAACTTGTCCAAACCTTTTTTAAACCCAGCTATACTATCAGCCCTTACCACATCCTCCGGTAACAGATTCCAGAGTTTGATTACACGTTGAGTGAAAAAATATTTTCTCTTATTTGTCTTAAATAGTTTACCCTGTAGCTTCATTACATGTCCCCTAGTCTTTCTATATTCTGATAGCGTAAACAATTGATCCACGTTTATCTGTTCCACTCCATTCATTAATTTATAGACCTCTATCATATCTCCCCTCAGCCGTCTCTTTTCCAGGCTAAAGAGCCCTAACCTTTTTAGCCTCTCTTCATAGGAGTAGCCTTCCATCCCCTTCACCAATTTGGTGGCTCTTCTCTGTACTTTTTCTAATAACGCTATGTCCTTTTTAAGATACGGTGACCAGAATTGCACACAATATTCAAGGTGCGGTCGTACCATGGAGCGATACAGAGGCATTATAATATCCTTTGTTTTATTCTCCATCCCTTTCCTTATGATACCTAGCATTCTGTTTGCTTTCTTGGCCGCCGCTGCACACTGGGCGGAGGGTTTTAACATGTTATCCACGATGACTCCTAAATCTTTTTCCTGGGTGGTGGCTTCTAATGTGGAGCCTTGCATCGAGTAACTATAGTGTGGATTGTTCTTTCCTAGGTGCATGACTTTGCACTTGTCCACATTAAATTTCATTTGCCATTTGGATGCCCAGTCTTCCAATTTATCCAGGTCCTCCTGCAGTTTTCCACTTTCCTCTTGGGTTTTAACAGCTTTAAACAGTTTTGTGTCATCTGCAAATTTGATAACCTCACTCGTTATTCCCTTTTCCAGGTCATTTATGAATATGTCAAAAAGCAGCGGACCCAGTACAGATCCCTGGGGTACTCCACTATTCACCTTTTTCCATTGGGAATATTGGCCATTTAGCCCTACTCTCTGCTTTCTATCTTTTAACCAGTTCCCGATCCACAATAGTACACTGCCTCCTATCCCGTGACTTTTTAGCTTTCCCAAAAGTCTCTGATGGGGGACCTTGTCAAAAGCTTTCTGAAAATCCAGATACACTATATCAACCGACTCACCTTTGTCTACCTGTTTATGCACACCTTCAAAAAAACATATCAGATTAGTAAGACAAGATCTTCCTTGTCTAAAGCCATGTTGGCTGTCTCCCATTAGGCCATGACTATCTACATGCTGCGTAATTTTGTTCTTTATGATGGTTTCTACCATTTTCCCTGGTACTGACGTCAGGCTCACCGGTCTGTAATTTCCCGGGTCACCCCTGGAACCCTTTTTAAAAATTGGTGTTACGTTGGCGACCCTCCAATCTTCAGGTATTACAGATGATTTTAATGAAAGTTCACAGATTACCAATAGCAGGTCTGCAATCTCATATTTCAGTTCTTTCAACACTCTGGGATGTATACCATCCGGTCCAGGTGATTTGCTACTATTCAGTTTATCAAATAGTTGTAATATATCTTCCCGGTGTAGCGATATTTCTCTCAATTCCTCTGCAGTATCACCTTTAAATACCACTTCAGTCTTGGGTAACATCCCTACATCTTCCTCAGTAAAGACCGAAGCAAAGAATTCATTCAGTCTCTCCGCTATAGCCTTGTCTCCTCTTACTGCCCCTTTTACCCCTCTATCATCTAACGGTCCAATTGACTCTCTCACAGGCCTTTTGCTACGAATGTACTTGAAAAAGTCTTTATTTCGTGTTTTTGCTTCCGCAGCAAGTTTCTTTTCAAATTCCCGCTTTGCCTGCCTTATCAATGCTTTGCATTTAACTTGCCAGTGCTTGTGCTGTTTCCAGTTTTCATCATTTGGCTCTTTTTTCCATTTCCTGAAGGTTGCTTTTTTGGCAGCAACAGCCTCTCTGACCTCACCTTTAAACCATGCTGGCAGTTTTTTGGACTTTCTCCCACTCTTCTTAATGCGTGGAATACAGCTGGTCTGGGCTTCGAGGATAGTAGTTTTAAATAACGCCCAAGCTTGCTGTTCCTTGGTGGAACTTCGCCTACAGGCAATCTCAGTGGCGCACATTGTGGGATCAGACAGTGATGGCAGATTTTCTCAGCAGAGTCTGGGTAGATGCCGGAGAATGGGAGCTTCATCCAGAGGTATTTGCACAGATAGCCCACAGGTGGGGGTCCTCCGATCATGGATCTCATGGCGACTTTTCGATTGGCCAAGACGAGTCATTTTTACAGCAGAATGTCGGAAGGGATAGATGCCCTGATATAACTTTGGCCTTCACCCAGTCTACTCTGTTTTTCCCCCGTGGGCGCTCATAGGATGAGTAGTGCAGCGAATCGAGGCTCATCGGGGGAGAGTAGGTAGTGTTAGTGGCTCCAGATTGGCCGAGACATCCGTGATATGCCAACCTGGTTCGGCTTCTCGACGGGGAGCCCTGGTGATTGCCGACGACTACGAGTCTTCTAATTCAAGGTCTGCTTCGAATGCCTCAGGTGGATTGGTTCTCGCTTATGGCTTGGCCATTGAAAGGGCGAGGTTAAGAAGAAAAGGTTATTCTGGTGCAGTAATTGCAACCTTGCTTCGAGCCAGGAAGAGGTCCACTTCCTTGGCATATGTGCGAGTATGGCGTATATTTGAGGATTGGTGCTCTCAGCAGCAGGTCCAGGCTTCCATGGTTTCCGTGCCCATGGAATTAAGCTTCTTGCAGGACGGTTTTGATAAGGGTCTAACAGCCAGCTCCTTAAGGGTTCAGTTGACAGCTTTGTCTTGCTATAGAGGCAAAGTCCAGGGAGTGGCCTTGGGTTCGCACATCGCCACAGTGCGTTTTCTAAAGGCGGTGTCTAGGCTGCGTCCTTCTCGCAGAGTAATGGTGCCTCCATGGGATCTCAATTTTGTTTTAGGGGCGTTAACTAGGGAACCCTTTGAGCCTTTGCTTCAAGCTTCGGTCAAGGATTTAACTTTAGACAGTGTTTTTAGTGGCCATCTGTACTGCATGGCGAGTTTCGGAGCTACAGGCATTATCCTGCCGAGAGCTGTTTTTGTCTTTTTCTAGGGAAAGGGTGGTGTTAAGAACATAAGATATGCCATACTGGGTCAGACCAAGGTCCATCAAGCCCAGTATTCTGTTTCCAACAGTGGCCAATCTAGGTCATATGTACCTAGCAGTTTCCCCGGTTTCGTCGTTCTTGCCAAAGGTAGTTTCTCCGTTTCACGGGAATCAGTCAGCTTCATTGCCAGTATTGGGAGCATCGGAGGAGAACGTCTCGGACTGTAGTCTACGTCGCTTGGACATAAAGAGGGTTCTGCGTCAATATTTAAAGGTCTCAGAGACTTTTCGTAAGTCTGAACATCTATTTGTTCTCTTTGGAGGCCCCTGTAAAGGGGAAGCAGCAGCTAAAACTTCGATTTCCAGATGGGTCCAAGAGGCAATAGCGTTGGCATATATTTTGCAAGGGCGTCAGGTGCCAGTGGGGGTAAGGGCTCACTCTACTAGAGCGCAAACGATGTCTTGGGTGGAGCACAGTTTGGTTCCGCCAGTGGAGATTTGCAGAGCGGCCACTTGGTCGTCTCATCATACATTCAGTAAACACTATCGCCTGGATGTTCAGGCAGCGAACTATGCCTGTTTCGGGACGGCGTTGTTGCGATCCGGGTGGAAAGGTCCCTCCCAATGATTACTGCTCTGTTACATCCCAGAGGTGGAGGACTGAACTGGAGGAACGATAAAGAAATAGAAACTCCAGTTCAGTCCTCATTCCCGCCCAGGGATGATCAATGCAGAGGTTGGTTTCAGTTTGGGGGAAGTACCAGTTACTAAGTGTGAGTCTCGGGATTGCTATGATTCTTTTACTCTGGCTTTTCTCTTCTTTCTATCTTATGCTATTCATGGGGAGAAGAGAAAGTGCAAGAAGTAGTTTTCTCCTTACTGGAGGGGGCTTTAGTTTAGTTTAGAAGTTTAAAGTTGGAATTTATACTATAGCTACTTATTTGTTGCTCCTTTGAGTCTGCTTTGTCAGTAGTTCACTGGGGCTGATGGGAGAGACCAGCAGGCTATATCCAGTGATGTCACAGTTTTGACATGCCCAGTCTCCAAGCTGCAGGAGGAGGTGCACTACCCAGAGGTGGAGGACTGAACTGGAGTTCCTCAAGGGACAACAATTACCAGGTAAGTGTAATTTCTATTTTTTCTGCCACATTTTCTTGGTCTCTGACTTCATTTCTTGGTACTTCAGGATCTTCTCACCCTCTCCACTCAATTCACAGAATAATTGCTTGGAACAGACACATCTATCAGTGTTATTCTAGTGTCTATCTTGGTCTTTATTCTCTCCCCCTGAGAGATGCACAACACTTCACCAACCACTGCTGGTGAGTTTTATGTTGTGCTCCCCTATAGCATGAGAACTCTGGCACACACAAGAACAAACTGCTTCCCAGTTTTTATCAGTAACTAGATCAATAACTATTTTGTACCTGAAAAGATGTATCCCTTTGGTCAGTAACCAGCTTAAGGATCTCTGTCACATCCTCTGATGCAGTAGTATCTCCTACCCCAAAGAATGCCTAAACCAGATGAATGCCTAACATTGTTACCATTGTGTTCAGTGTTACCGACAAGTTATTTATTTATATGTATTTGTGCTTATTTACCGCTTTTTGTGAATCAAAGCGGTTTACAAGGAACTCAAAATTAAGAGGTTTACATTGAACAAAGTTTGATATAGGCAATGCAATGTGTTCCTTCGAGTCAGTCCTGACTCCTGGCAACCCAGAAGCTCCTGGGTTTTCTTGGCAGTGTCACCGGAAGTAGATTGCCAGGCCTTTCTTCCGAGGCAATGGAGGGTTAAGTGACTTGCCCAAGGCCACAAGGAGTGCTAGTGGGAATCGAACCCTGGTTGCTTGGTTACCAAGCCAGTGTTCTAACCACTAGGCTACTCCTCCACTAGGCTATGCCCTTGATATAGGGCATTTAACAATATTAACAAAATTAACACATTATACAGGGAACATTGGTAAAAAGGAATGATTTATTTTTTCTATGGGTATATACTGTAGCACTACAGATAAGATATATATGCAATAACACTGTAACCCCATGTAGGAATTTTTCCATGTTGCAATGCAGCTACAGGTTATTTTAATACTGCTCAGAAATGAAACTGTAACCTACCAAAGATTTGTTTGACATAAATGTTACCTTTGATGAAAGCCCTTCAATAAGTAGTGCAACATCAGTATTACTGATGGCAGACAAATGTCATTAGTGTTGAGAGAGACTGGTTCTTTTGAAACAACGCAGAGGATCCCAGCTAGTGTGCCACAGGAATCCAAATGTTTTGCCATATGGATAGTAAACAAAGGTGGATCATAGTCCTGAGCGCGCTCTCTCTCTCCCTCCCAAATGCATTGCACTGTTCCCTCCGACCAGCAGGGGGGGAGGTAACAAGCAGTGTGTCTTAATTGTTGCGGCTTCCTCTCAAGCTGGCTTAACTTTGAAGTTGAAACTGCGTGAGGCCAATGGAAGTTATACCATAAGTCTACGGGGCTCCCGTAGTTTTGATTTTAGGGAAGAATGGCATAGGGAAGAGGCAGCTGCACTGATTGCCTGATTCTTCTTTCCGGCTAAAGGCAATCCCAAAAAATGAAGTAAGATTATGCCACGTGGGTGGAAAGGGTCATGGTGATATCAAGGGGTAGGAGGAAAGGAAGGGGAGGTGGTGATGCCAGGGGATAGGGAGGAAAGTAGTAGGAAAGGGAAGGTGATGGTGTGCCACAATAAAATGAACCATTGCTGGGTGCCATCACTGGAATAGGGAACCATGCAGCAATACAATGAAAGCATTCTTATATTTCTATAAACCTTATTTGTGATTAGTTGTTGAGTGACAAACCATAACGTTGGCAACAGTTTAATATCACCCATTAACAACACCCTTTCTATTTAAGTTTTTATATACTAAATGTCATTGTTTGTTTCTTTGAACTTCCACTAATGGGTGTATTTTGTGCATGCTTCATAGAGGAGCAGCATGAGGTAAGTGCCAAATGGTAAACACATGAAACAGCTATCTCATGGAATGGAAATCTGTGAATCATGCCTTAGGTTGTGTGCTTGAAATAATGCCAATTTTGCTGCACCTTTTACACCAGAAACCATGTTGATAAAGTATAGTTAAATTCAGAAACACTATAATAGTGTGTAGTAGATGATCAGAAACAGCTGAAATGAAAAACACAAACTTGATGATAGTATCCTGGATTTTAAAAAGTATTCTCAATTTGTTTTCCTTGTAATTAGAGAAAGAGGAAGGTCAGTTCATTGGGCAATAGGTGCCAGGTAGTGGGAGGATGAAGAGAAGACTGACTGGGTATATGCCCTGTGTTCCATTTTTTAGACCTATTTCTCTATAATTAGAAAGTGCCAGCTGTTAAGGGTCTGTCCATATGCTAAAGCTTCTCAGTGTGTGTAAACAGATGTGTATAGAATGTAAACCAGTTATAAAGTGCACATTTAATGTAACACTAGTTCATTTTCCTGTAGACAAGGAGGCCCCCTACAGGTTTCCAATTCCTGGTGTTAAACTGGAAGGTCTCACCCCTCTCCCCTGACAATGCAAGACATAGAAATGGGATGCCCACTCTTTAATGCAGTTAATTTGAGGGTAGGCTTCAGCCATTTCCCCCAGGATGCTGATTCATCTCAAAGGTTTGGGGGGAGGGGCAATGAGGGCAGGAATGAACTCCATTTGGTCCTGCCCCGACAGAAATGCTACCACTCAACCCCTAGCAGGCTTATTGTAAGGATCATGAGCTCATCTGACTTTATGTTGAAGCCCTCAACCTCTTCAAATCCTTGGTCTGAGGATAGGCCCAGGAGTCCAGAAAAATCTTACTCCCACAGCTCAAGTCGAGACCAGGCTTAGAGTACTCAAATAGCTGAAAGGAGTATACTCTGAGCCTCAAGTGAAGCTTTGAAGCATCGGTGCATTTCTTTTGCATAGGACCTGGAAATAAAGGTGATCAAACTTTCTGAAGTGGTTGCATTTGGAAGTGAGCTCTATACCCAGAAGGCAGACAGTATTGTGTCAGCTCCAGAGATGGTGTCTGGAACGTTTGGCATGGACCTTCCAGAATTGTAGAGTATGTCAACTCCCCCATTTCTGAAATGGAATCTGTTAGGCAGGAAGGTATATGAATCACTTCTGTACCGATTGCCCCTCCCCCCGATCCATTAGGATAAGTTAGATTCTCCAGGACCAAGCAGGAAGTCAGTCCTCACTTATGGGTGACGTCGGCGCCGACGGAGCCCTCGCTGAGCAATTTTCCCCAGCTTTCAAAGAAAGCCTTTGGGAATTGCAGCGCGCATGCGCGGTCCCCTTCCCGCCCAAGGGTGCCATCTTAGCCAGTCTTCTTTTTTCCGCGGAGCCCTACAGACGTACCCGTCGTGTCCCCGCGAAAAAGTTGATTTTTCTTCATAATTACTCTTTTTTCCTTCGGTTCGACGCCGGTCTTTTTCCCGCCCGGACTCGCGACGCCGGTCACGAGTCCTCTTCTTTTTTCGGTTTTTCTGACTTAGTCAGTTTTCGTTTCGGTTTTTCCCTGGCAGCCCGGTCCTTTGACCTCGCCGGGCCCTTTTTCCCCCGATGGCTGCCAGTGGTTTCAAGCGGTGTGGTCAGTGTGACCGAAATATGTCACTAACTGACACACACGACAATTGCCTCCGCTGCCTGGGCCCGGATCATGAAGAAATGATCTGTGGGCCTTGTGGCAAACTTTCCTCCAAAGCGTTGAGAAGTCGGCGGCATCAGCGGGATAGAATCTTCGCTGACCCCAGCCGTACCCGGACCTCGTCGGAGGCCTCCGCGTCCAGGGGTTCCAGCTCGGACCGTCGCCGGAGTTCCTCCGACAGGGGTTCTCCCTCCGGGGACCATCGACGGAAGGATGCTCCTGGCTCCGCGAGGGCCAGGTCGCATAGCCCCGATAGCCGCCCCGGGTCCTTGGAGAAGGAGCACCTCACGAAGCGACCTCGCCTGGAGTCGGAGCTGCCTGCTCGGGTAAGTCCTGTGGTCCTTCTGGACTCGCCTCCGCGACAGCCGACGTCAGGCCCGACGCCGTCGGGGGCTGCTGGGTCACCTGAGCTCGGACTCAGGTTGACGGCCTTGGAGAGCAGACTGTCTGCCTTCATGGACCAGCAGCGGGCACTGCTCGCTGGCTTCGCTGGCGCCGCTGCCCCGACCGCCGGGACATCGACGTCTAAGTCGACCCCGGAGACCGAGCCGATCCTCGAGTCGATGCGAACTCGAGTCGATCCTCGGTCGAGGTCACCCTCGGCCTCCCGTTCGGGACCGAGGTCGCTGACGCCGACTCCCTCGGCGTCGGGGCGGCAGGCGCCGCGCCCTGCCCGGGCCGACCCCACCGAGTCCTCGTCGGAGTCGGTCTGGGAGTCTGAAGAGGAAGAGTCGCCTGATTCTTTTCGGACTCGGTGTGTCCCCTCGGACTCACCTGAGTCCGAACCTCGGAAGCAGTCCCCCCCGGAGGATGCCCGGTTCTCGGACTTCGTCAGGGATATGGCCAAGGCTTTGGCCTTCCCTGCGGACCCCGAGGAGGAGCCTCGAGCCGAAGAGCTCAACGCCCTCCAGTATGACTCTCCCGCCAGGGAACACTTTACTGTACCGGTTCCTCCCATGCTCGAACGACTACTCTTCCGCATGTGGGAGAGTCCGGCCACCTCGCCGGTCCTGAGCAAGCGGGTCGATTCTATCTATCGAGTCCGCAAGAGCCCTGGCTTCCAAAAAGCACAGCTACCACACCATTCCATGGTAGTGGAATCGGCCTTGCATCGTCTTAAGAGCCAGAAGATGCACTCCTCGGTGCCTCCTGGCAGGGAGGCCCGTAACCTGGATGGCCTTGGTAAGAAGTGTTTCCAGGGCTCTTATGCTCGCATGTCGTGTCCAGACCTACCAGCTATACATGGGCATGTATCTCCGAGACCTGGCTAAAGAGCTAGCCGGCTTCTCCGCTGGTTTGTCCGAGGAACCCTTGCGGAGGTTCCTGGCCTTGTCCACTGGCATTCGGGAATGCTCAAAATTCATGTCCCGAGCAGCCTATGATGGCTTTGAAGCATCGGCTCGAGTGGCCGCAGCCGGCATCGGTGCCCGCCGACAGGCTTGGCTTCAGTCGTCTGACCTTGAGCCCTGGGTGCAGGACAAGTTGGTCGATGTCCCTTGCCGAGGCGAAAACCTCTTTGGCAAGCCCATGGCTGATAAGGCTGCACAAATTGAGACGGAGACTCTCACCAGGACTAGGCTTTCTAGGAAGACCTCCGCCCCTTCCCAGAAAAAGAAGGGCTCGGGAAAGAAGTCCTTTTACCCGAGGAAGGCGGCTGCCTACAAACAGTACCCCCACTATCAGGCCCCTGCAGCTCCCCAACAGGGCCAGCAGGCCAAGGGACAGGGTAACGGGTCCCGTAGGCAGCAAGCCCCCAAGCCTGCACCACCAGCCCCTGCTCCGCAGGGTGGGGGTTTTTGACTCCTTAAGCATAGCCTCTCCCCCCCCCCCCCCGCTGGTTCCTCCCAGCACCGGAGGCCGGCTGGTTCACTTCGCCCACAGGTGGTCCAGCATCACCTCAGATGCCTGGGTGCTTCAAGTCGTGCGAGAAGGCTATCTTCTCCACTTCCACCAGGTCCCTCCCTCCTATTTTCCGGGAGAACCTCCACGACCCCCTCTGCACAGGGAATTACTCCTTCAGGAGTTAGCAGGTCTTCTACAGGAACAGGCGGTGGAACCGGTGCCCCACCACCTGAAAGGTCAAGGCTTTTATTCCAGGTATTTTCTAATACCAAAAAGAACAGGAGGCCTCAGACCCATCCTGGACTTGCGCAACCTCAACAAGTTCCTCGTGCGGGAGAAGTTCAAGATGCTTACCCTTGGAATCCTTCTGCCCTACCTCCAGCAGGGAGATTGGCTATGCTACTTGGATCTAAAGGATGCCTACACGCACATCCTCATCCACCCAAGCCACCGCCAATACCTAAGGTTTGTGGTGGCAGGAAATCATTACCAGTACAGAGTACTGCCCTTTGGCCTGTCCTCCGCACCGCGAGTCTTCACAAAATGTCTCGCGGTGGTGGCGGCCCATCTCAGGCTTCACGGCCTCTATGTCTTTCCGTACCTCGACGACTGGCTCATCAGAGCAGCGTCCGCTCTGGAGGTCACCAACGCCACGCGCCGCACGGTGACTCTTCTGCAGTACTTGGGCTTTGTTATAAACTTCGCAAAGTCCACTTTGCTCCCCTCACAGGATCTCGAGTTCATCGGCGCACGGCTGCACACTCCTCAGGCACGAGCGTACCTACCGCTCGACAGGGCTCAACGGCTCATGGACCTAGCCGACCGTTTTCGCAGCCAGCCCCTGGTCTCCGCCAGGCGCTTCCTGAGACTACTCGGCCATATGGCTTCCACCGTCCATGTGACCCCCAATGCCCGCCTGAATATGCGGCCTGCTCAATGGTGTCTCCGCCAGCAGTGGCGACAAGCCACAGGCGGCCTAGCAGACCTAGTGCGCGTCTCCGAGCCGCTGATCTCGTCTCTCCGGTGGTGGCTTCAGCGGCCGAACCTGATATTCGGCATGCCTTTCCAGTCACCTCAGCCGGCCCGGGTGCTGACAACAGATGCATCCCTCCTGGGCTGGGGAGCGCATTGCCAAGGGGCACGTACTCAGGGCCTCTGGACCACGTGGGAGTCTGCTCAGCAGATCAACTTCCTGGAGCTCAGGGCGATCCGCCTGGCTCTCAAGGCCTTCTCCCACCTGACTTCTCACCAGTCCGTCCTTGTCCAGACGGACAATCAAGTTGCCATGTTCTATGTGAACAAGCAGGGGGGCACGGGCTCCTTCCTCCTCTGCCGGGAGGCACAGAAGCTCTGCTCTTGGGCCGTCAGTCACGGCGTTCTCCTCAAGGCAGTTTATCTCCCAGGCCAAGAGAATTGCCTGGCGGACAAACTCAGCAGGATCCTCCAGCCGCACGAGTGGCGTCTGGATCCCTTGGTAGTTCAGAAGCTCTTTCTAAAGTGGGGCCTCCCCACGGTGGATCTCTTTGCCAGTCCTCACAACCGGCAACTTCCTCGCTTCTGCTCTCGTCAGCCACACCCCCTTCGGGTTGCGGCGGACGCTTTTCTACTCTCATGGTCGGGGAGCCTTCTGTACGCTTTCCCTCCCATCCCGCTAGTCTCTCGGACTCTTTTCAAGGTTCTCCGAGACAAAGCCTTCATGATCCTGGTGGCCCCTCGCTGGCCCAGACAGCCGTGGTTTCCGCTCCTGCTGCAATTAGCGGTGGAGGATCCATTCCCTCTGGGGTTACAACCGGATCTCCTCACTCAGGATCAGGGGTCTCTGCTACACCCCAACCTCAGGTCTCTCAACCTAATGGCCTGGCTGCTGAGAGGGTAGTCCTTGCTCCCCTTCTCCTGCCGGCAGAGGTGGAGGAGGTCGTCCTAGCTTCGCGACGACCTTCTACCCGCAAATGCTACGCCCTTAAATGGCGTCGTTTTTTCCGTTTGGTGTACCCGACAGTCTCAGGATCCCTTCTCCTGCCCGGTGTCGGTGGTCTTGCAGTACTTGCTATACCTCTCTAATCTGGGACTTAAGTCCAACTCCGTCAAAGTTCACCTCAGTGCTCTTTCAGCACATCATGTGCCGGTGGACGGCAGACCTCTCTCCAACGACCCTCTCGTAGCGAGGTTTCTCCGAGGTCTCCTTCTACTTAAACCACCTCTGCGCCCGCCAGCGCCTGACTGGGACCTGAATGTGGTTTTACAGCGGATCACCTGTCCGCCTTTTGAACCTATGGCTAACTGTTCTCTCCGTTTTCTTTCTTGGAAAACACTGTTCTTGATAGCCCTCACTTCCGCTAGACGCGTAAGTGAATTGCAGGCCCTCGTGTCTGATCCCCCTTACACTCGGTTCTACAAAAATAGGGTAGTCCTACGGACTCACCCAAAATTCCTTCCAAAAGTGGTCTCCCCCTTTCACATCAATCAGGAGGTGGTACTTCCAACCTTCTTTCCCAGACCACACTCCAGCCGAGCTGAAACGGTCCTCCATACCCTGGACTGTAGAAGGGCTTTGAACTTCTACCTTGACCGTACGCGGGAGCACCGTAAAGCTGCTCAGCTTTTTGTGTCTTTTGACCCCAATAAATTGGGGCTCCCGGTCTCCAAGCGTACTCTGTCCATCTGGGTTGCGGACTGTATCTCTTGGGCTTATGGGGCAGCCGGACTCTCCTTGGAAGGTCGAGTCACGGCTCATTGCGTTCGGGCAAAGGCTACGTCAGTGGCTTACCTCCGCTCTGTTCCGCTGGCAGACATCTGCCGGGCCGCTACTTGGTCTTCGAGCCAGACTTTTGCGGTCCATTACTGTCTCGAGAGGGAGTCCCGCAGGGACAGTGCTTTCGGACAGGCAGTCCTCCGTAATCTCTTCGAGGTCTGAGCAACTCCTACCCTCCATCCCGGATGTGGGCTACCGGTGGGTAATAATTCAGCGAAGGTTCTTTCCTTCTGTGCTGCTGAGCTAGAGGGAGCTCATTTTTGTGCTTAGGGTCTCCGGTAGCCTTGAGCTTGGGAGTCCCATAAGTGAGGACTGACTTCCTGCTTGGTCCTGGAGAAAGCGTAGTTACTCACCTGTAACAGGTGTTCTCCAGGAGCAGCAGGAATCAGTCCTCACAACCCTCCCTCCTCCCCGTGGAGTTGCAATCATCTGCTTTAGTTTTTTTGCAAATTTTTATGCTGTCTTTTTTAGCTATGTCATCTGACTGGCTAAGATGGCACCCTTGGGCGGGAAGGGGACCGCGCATGCGCGCTGCAATTCCCAAAGGCTTTCTTTGAAAGCTGGGGAAAATTGCTCCGCGAGGGCTCCGTCGGCGCCGACGTCACCCATAAGTGAGGACTGATTCCTGCTGCTCCTGGAGAACACCTGTTACAGGTGAGTAACTACGCTGTCCTGAGGTGATGAGGTGGGTGACATTCAGGTAAATTGCAGGTGTGGGAGTAGTTCTTTTGGTCCACAACTCAACACATATTTCATCTTAAAAAGCAGCATCAATACTTTAAAATCTCCTGATACGTTATTGATAGCCATGAAGACTTTGTAATATAGGGGTAATATGATCCCTCACCCCCTTCTAGTTGAGCAGCAGTGTTCTGTAGCAGCTACAACCAAGAGAGACTTCTTTTTGGCAAAGCAGCTAATGCTATATTTCCATAGTCCATCCTTCTTAAAGAATGGACCAATAATCGCAATTTGCTTAGGGGATCAATAAAATCCCGATGGCAGATGTTGGCACAGATACTGGCTTTTCTTCCCATATTCTACAGAACAGCCATCTGGCCTTTGACTGGCACTAGAAGCAGAGCCATAAGGATTTACATCTTGATCCCTCTGCTTTGGACATTGGTGAATTTGGTTACTTCATTGTTCTGCCAATGAACAAGAGGAGAAAACAGAAAAACAAATGATTTACTCAACACAGTTTGGAATAAATTTACATAGGGTTAGAATTTCTAGTCTAGCAGCAACTGTTTGTTATGGGGAGAGGAGAAATGCCAGAACTTGCCAGGCAAGCATCCTATTCATTTCTGTGCACATTATCTTATGTGGTTGACATGATAGAGGCAGAATATGTAGCTTTGTCTTTGCATAAGTGGTACAAACCTGATGTACCTCTTGACTAAGCCACATTCAGTTTGAGCGTGTTTTGCCAAATTCCAAACCAGCTGCATCTGGTGAGTCTCATTTTTCACTTGTTTGTAAGATTGGAGAAGGATAACCTGTGAACCATTTGTTTACTCTATTTATTTATTTATTTATTTCTCTTATATACCGCGCTCTTAATTCAGTGCGGTTTACATATGAACAAATATAAACACAATGGTACAAGCAGCATTGGTTTTTTACATAGAACAAGGTACATAAACTTGGTGAAAATCAGGGTAACTATAGACAAAAAACTATATACATGGCTACTATATACATGGTTATTTGGTTAATTAGATGTGAACAAGAATATCTATAATGCCGTGGGTAAGAAATTAATTAAAGAGCAGAATAAAAATGCCAAATATCGTGATAATAAATACGGCATAGTATAATGAGCATGTAATAAACATCATAATTACCCATTCTCTACCGGGGTCAAGTATGAGAGATCTGCATGAGTACTATTGTCAGATGGAGTGTCTTCGGGGTAGTATGTTAGGAACAAATAGAGCTTCAATGCCTTTCTGAACTTCATCAGACTTGATATAGCTCTTATTTCGGGTGGAAGGGCATTCCAGGCTCTGGGAGAAAACAGAGAGAAGGCTCTAGCGGCTGTTGATTTAGAGCATTTTGTGAGGAGTTTCGGGAGGTCAATGGAGTTTAATGTAACAGACCTCCTGGATCTGTTATTTGGGGTGATATGTATCATATTACTGAGAGGTGATAGAGATGGGCATTTTGAGGCTTTAAAAGTCATGACCAGGGTCTTGTATAGAGTTCTGGCCTGTAGGGGTAGCCAATGTAAACTCATCAATATTGGAGTTATGTGTTCTGATCGTGGAGCGCCTACGAGGATTCTCGCGGCTGCATTCATGGCCAGACGGAGAGGATTCAGGGTGGATTGCGGGAGACCATGTAGAATGATATTGGCGAAATCCAAGTGTGGTAATATCAGGGCTTGGAATATAGTACGGAAGTCAGAGTAGTTAAGTAAAGGTCGGAGATTACGTAGTGATCGCATCTTGTGGTAGATTGCACTCGTTGTTTTCTTAATGTGGGCTGACATATTAAGCTGTTGATCTAATATAATTCCTAAGTATCGAATTGTGGGTTGTGCTTTCAGCTCAATGTTGTTTACCTGAAGGTAGGTAGGGGGTATGAATGTTGGGTTCCGTGTAACGAATAGAACATCAGTTTTGTTGTGGTTTATCCGTAGATTCTGATTAAGGAGCCAGTTGGATACAGCTTCAAAGCAGTGAGTTATTGGTGTAAAATCTGGTTGTTTTATGTTGAATGGAGCAAACATGAGGATGTCATCAGCATAGGCAAGGCATTGTATGTTGAAAGTGCGTATGAGATCGCAGATTGGCTGCATATAGATATTGAACATTAAGGCGGACAATGAGGAACCCTGCGGGACACCTTGTTTAAGGGGGAATGGATCAGACGTTGCTTCTCCTGTTCTGACTTGCTGCTGTCTATCAGATAAGTAGGATTTACACCAGTTCAGGGCTAGTCCTTGGATTCCCTTGTCTTGAAGGCGCTGTAGGAGAGTATCGTGGTTTACTGAATCGAATGCTGCAGCTATGTCGAGAAAGATAAGAGTGAACCCTTGGTGGATATTATCAATGCCTATGATTAGGTTATTGAACAGTGTTGTGAGAAGGGTGTCTACACCATGTTCTTCTCTGAAGCCATGTTGTGAGGGGTCCAGAGGGTATTCGGAGTCAACATGATGCTGTATTTGTCGCTGGACTACTTTTTCCATGATTTTTGCTAATAGAGGGATGCTGGAGATGGGTCTGAAGGATTCAACTTTTGTTGGGTCAAGTTTACTGTTCTTCAGGAGCGGACGGATGGATGAGTACTTCAGGCTCTGAGGGAAGGATCCTGTTGAGAAGGAATAATTGACAATCTTGCTAATAGTTGGGCTAAGTTCATGTCGTAGTTCTTTGATCCATCTGGCTGGACAGGGGTCATTTGGTGCGGTAGTTAAATTAATAGCTGCTATGATATCTTCGATTTCTTTGTGGGATACCTGGGAAAATTTGTCAAGCGATACTAATTGGACCACGGTCTGTGGGGTGGAAGGTGATGAAGTTGTGGTAATCATACTGGTCTGTATCATTTTTGATTGTAGGTATATGGCATAGTCTTGGGGGTGTGGCATAGGTGGTTGGGAAGTGGATGGGTCACCTGTTAAGGATTTAACTATATTGAAGAGGTCATGTGGCTTGTTTAAGGACCTCATTAGCGTATTTGAGTGGAATTTCTTTCTTGTCTCAATTGTCATTCTTCGGTGAGTTTGTAGGTATGAATTGTACGAGCATAGTGCGTCGGGGGAACGAGAGGAGCGCCAGCGTCTCTCAAGTCTGCGCAGGTGAAGGAGAGATTCTTGTAATTCCGTGGAGAACCATGGTTTATGTTTGTCCTTGGTCTTAATCTTGTCGGTAGCAGATATGCATGCAGCAGCTTTTAATGTATTGTCCCAGTTAGTTACTAAGTCCTCTTGCGAAGGTAAGTCTTTGTGGAGAGCAGGTAGAATTTTTTCCAGGACTTCGATCTTATTGAAAGGACGGAAGCGTGTTTCGAGGGCACTTGGGGGGCGACCTGGTTTGTTGCAATCAGTAGTGGAATGTTCGGTGGGGATGTTAAATATGAGTAGATTGTGATCAGACCAGGGTACCGGAGTTATGGAGATCATGATCTTCTGAGATGTGTTGGTTATCAGTTGAGGTGCGAATATTAAATCCAGTATGCTTCCTCTGGAGTGGGTGGGGGCGTCGATAAGTTGTTCATAGCCTAGTTGGTGCATGGCTTCGAGGAAAGCTGAGGCGTGTGATGCTGGTAGCGAAGGCAAGTTAAAATCCCCAACTAGCCAGTTAGAAGATTATGGGTTAGGGACGTTACATGCCAAGTTGATTATTGGTGAAAGATCGTCTGAGGAAGGTGATGGTGATACTTTTTACATGTGCACTGTAAATGAGTGTTTCTCCATGTAAAAAGCATGTTTGAAAATTGCTGCCGCCCCTCCTTCCTGTGCATACTTTCTTTTCACACAGGAAAAAGGGGTGGGATTAAATCTGAGGAGGAAAAACACAAACAAGGGATTTCATTTTGAAATCCTGATGCATATTTCAGTACTCTGCTTTAAAGCAGGTGCAAAGTACACACAGCCCCATGCTGACTTGGGCTTCCCAGGCCTGTGGCTACAAATATGATTTTAAAAATTGCCCCATAGTTGTCTGAGTTCTGAACAATTGCTGTCTAGCTTCGTGGGTGAAAGTGATAGCAAGCTGTCTAGTTTAAGAAAAATATTCCCTCCCCTCTCCCACATGTAAACATGCATGTAAAATCCAGGATGGCACTTAGCAAATCCAAGTGCCACCTAGAAATATGGATTTTGGGGCCACACCCAAACATTTCGGTTTGAACAGAGTTAGATTCAAATAAAAAAAAACTTGTAAAGGACTTCATTCATCCAGACTGGAATCCAGGCCTGGCCCATGAATAAATTACTGTTGTAGAGGGCAGTGTTCATTCATTATCCATTCAGAAGACACTAAATGGTCATATTGCAAAGAGACATACGGAAAACATTTGTAGAATGGCCTCAGGGCTCAGATCACAGCACTGGCTTAGGGAATGTTTTCAGATTTCCCATCTGTTGGGGGCCATTCAGATAGAAAAAGAGGTAAACCAATAAGTGCCAGTAAGGAAAGGGTAACTACTGCTACAGTGGTGGCTCCTCGTGGTTAATGAGCAGTGCTGAAGATGTACTTGGAGGGAAGCATTCCCTTCATCCCTCAGGCCAGCAAGGAGTATTCTGAGCCACTCTGGCATACTGTCTGAGGAATGGGAGAATGCCAAGGGAAGAAAATATAGTTAGATGGCTAAGGCAGCCGTGGGTGAGCATCTTTCTTTTGTTCTCGTTGCCCTTTCATAGAAAATAAACTTGGAGTAAGCATACCTCATCTTGTAGAACTTGCTAGATCACGAAAAGCAAAGAAAATATATAAACAGAATTTTAAATACTTGGTTTATCGGAAATGGTTATTCATTGTGTTGGAGCTTGCCATTCATTTGTCAACCACTGTCTGTGCTATAGCCTATTAAACTATACATGGGTGCTTGTGAGCTTTGTGAGATGTTCTTGAATTACTTTGGACCAAGGGTTCTCAACCCAGTCCTTGGGACACATCTAGCCAGTCAGGTTTTCAGAATAATCATAATGAATATGCAGCAGAAAGATTTAAATACAGTACATGCAGATCCCTCTCATGCATATTCATTGTGGTTATCCTGAAAACCTGGCTGGATGGGTGTTTCTCGATGACTGCTTTGAGAACATCTGCTTTGGACTAGAGGTGTGGTGGGTCTGAGGAACTGAAACCACAAGAACATAGTATACCAGTCATGATTTCAGGCTGCAGCAGCCAAACCTCATAGACCAGACTTTGATAATCCTAAATCACTCATGGGCCATCTAAGGTGCAAAAAGGGCACCAGTGCACTGTTGTCTCCACTCTTCATATATGGACTGGCTTTCCACAAGCTGTTGTGCTCGAGAACGGTTTTTCTCCCAAACTGTGCTGTCTACCTGGGGCAAAATAATTCTCTAAAAAATCAATGAAATTGGATGAAACGGGGCCTGAAGGGAAAAGAATTGGTGAAAAAATACATCAAGTTTGAAAATTGGCTAGATTGAGCTGGCCATTTCAGACCAATAAGCTCCCCCCCCCCCTCCAAAAGAATGGTCCAGAAGATTTCTGTGGGAGAAGTAATTATGGTTGCCTTTATTTGATATACTGCAGTTTTAGTAATGCATCAATGCGGCTTACATTTAAAAAACTCGAATTAGAAACGTGAAAGGAATACCATCTTCAATGATAAGAAAGAGGAAAATAAGGAGAAATGGTTAAGAGGGAGGGAAAATGCAGGGTCAGAACAGAGAGGAAGGGGGGTTATGGGGGAGGATTAAGCTCTGTCAGGTAGTGGCTTAGTGTTGCCTCAAAGTTAAGGAAAACTGTCTTTGAAAAGAGCAAAACGCAGTTTCAAACAGGTATGACTTGAGCACCTTCTTGAAACATTTGAAGCTGGGTTCTACGTGTAGTGGAGTGGGCAAACTGTTTCAGAGTGAAAGGGCTAAAATAAATAACTCAGATTGACGAGTAGATTTGTATTTAACTCTGGATGGTGGCAGGATATGAAGTCTGTACCCATGGAGAGAACGAAGAGTGCGAGCAGGGGCATATACAGTTGTCAACATTATTGTCGATTGCTTAATGTCCAATATCTCCTTAAAAAGAAAAAAGTGGCCAGTGAAATGGCTTTGGACTATATGCACACATATTTGACACACAAAAGAATCAAATAAAACAAGACCAATTAAAAAAGGAGATGATAGGAAATAGTATAAAAACCGGGACATTGCAGGGACAAGATTGACACCCTTATAAACGATTCAAATCAGTTTGAACAGAAGAACCATATTCCCGTTGCAGTAAAATTAGACACCTGTGATCAATTGTCAGTACTCACATGACTTGAATCAACCAATGAATGATAGCTCTAATGTTTAAAATGGCCCCATTCACTCCCTGTTCCATTTTCACAATGGTGAAAACAAGAATACTACCTGAGACTGTCAGAAAAGCCATTATCACCAAACTTCAAAGGGGTTCAAGGCCATCTCCAAAGACCTTGGGATTCCTGTGTCTACAGTTCGCAATGTTAAGATGTTTTCTGCTCATGGAACTGTCAAGAACCTCTCAGGATGTGGTGGGAAGAGGAAAATTAATCCAAGAAGTCTTTGAAGGTTAGTGCAGACTGTTGGAAAAATACCACGTACAACATCCAAAGAGCTTAAGATTGACCTGGAGCAATCTGGAGTTGTGGTTTCAACCTGCACCATATGTCACACACTCAACAAAAAAGGACTTTGTGGACGAAGGCCAAGGAGGACTCCACTGCTCAGATATAAAAAGGCATGCTTGATCTTTGCCAAAACCCACCTTGAGAAACCACAATACTTCTGGGAAAATGTTCTGTGGACAGATGAAACCAAACTTGAGCTCTTTGGCAATGCAGACCAGCGATGCATTTACAGGCAGAGAAATGAAGCTTATAAGGGGAAAAAAACCACCCTTTCTACAGTTAAGTATGGTGGAAGTTTCATAATGTTGTGGGGCTGTTTTGCTGCCTCAGGAATTGGAGACCTGAAACGTATTAAAGGAATCATGCATTCAGAGGACTACCACAGTATTTTGGAGCAAAATGTCATACCTAGTATCAGAAAGCTAGGTCTGGGTCGAAGGTCATCTGATTGATTTCTTTGACTGGGTGACCAGGGAGTTGGACCGAGGGAGAGTTCTAGATGTGGTGTATTTAGATTTCAGTAAAGCCTTTGACACTGTTCCTCACAGGCGACTTATAAACAAGCTGAGCACCCTAGGGATGGACCCTAAAGTTACTGCTTGGGTTAGAAATTGGTTGGGTGGGAGGCGACAAAGAGTACAAGTAAATGGAGCTCACTCTGAGGAGAAGGATGTTACCAGTGGTGTGCCCCAGGGATCTGTCCTTGGTCCGATTCTTTTTAACATCTTTGTTAGTGATATAGCGGAAGGGCTGTCGGGTAAGGTTTGCCTCTTTGCAGATGATTCCAAAATCTGCAATAGAGTAGACACCCAAGAAGGTGTAGATAACATGAGGAGGGATCTAGCTGAGCTTGAAGAATGGTCTAGAATTTGGCAGCTGGGATTTAATGTTAAAAAATGTAAGGTCATGCATTTGGGCTGCAGCAATCCAAGGGAGCAATACAGTATAGGAGGTGAAGTACTTTTGTCCACTAAAGAAGAGCGGGACCTAGGCGTGGTTGTGTCTGATGATCTTAAAGTAGCTAAACAGGTAGAAAAGGCGACGGCAAAAGCTAGAAGGATGCTTGGGTGCATACGGAGAGGAATGGCTAGCAGAAAAAAGGAGGTGATAATGCCTCTGTATAAGTCTTTGGTGCGACCTCATTTGGAGTATAGTGTGCAATTCTGGAGACCGCACCTTCAAAAGGATGTGAACAGGATGGAGTCGGTGCAGAGGGTGGCTACTAAAATGATTAGTGGGCTTCATTATAAAGCATATGAGGACAGACTTAAGGATCTTAATATGTACACCTTAGAGGAAAGGCGGGATAGAGGTGATATGATTGAGATGTTTAAATACCTCCGTGGCATAAATGTTCAGGGAGAGAGCTTCTTTCAATTGAAAGCAAGTTCTGCTATGAGGGGACATGGGATGAGGGTGAAGGGAGATAGATTCAGGAGTGATATGCGGAAATATTTCTTTACGGAAAGAGTAGTGGATCCATGGAATAGTCTCCCAGTGGAGGTGGTAGAGATGAGGACAGTAACTGAATTCAAAAAAGCATGGGACCAACACAGAGGATCTCTAAAGGTAAAAAGTGGACTGTTGTAGTTGTTGATATGGAAGGACAGACTAGATAGGCCATGTGGTCTTTTTCTGTCGTCATGTTTCTATGTCATGGGTCCTCCAGTAGAATAGTGACCCAAAACATACATCCAAAAGTACAAAACAGTGGTTAAAAAGGAACAAATGGACTGTTTTAAACTGGCCAGCTATGAGTCCTGATTTCATTCTAATCGAGCATCTTTGGAAAGAGCTGAAATCTGCCATTGGTGAAAGGAATCCTGGGAACATTCATGAGCTAGAACAAATCGGAGTGGGAGAAACTACCAGCAGACAGATAAACAAAATTTTTATAGATGTCTACAAGGAACATTTAGAGGCTGTTATGACTGCCAAGGATTGTGCAACCACAGATTAGGAAGGGTGCCATTAATCCTGTCCAGGTCATAAAATACCTAAAATGCAAGGGTGCCAATGTTGATCACAACTGTAGGGTGATTATTGAAGAGATGTAGTCAAGGATTGCATCGTCATTAGCTTTATATGAACTGAATACGGGATTTAATCAGAAGCCAGTGGTAATGCATTAGTAGGGGGATAACATGGTCAAATTTCCAGGCATGAGCAAGAATACATATAGCAGTGTTTTTAACTGTTTGTAAGCACTTGAGCTGATACTGTGGTAATCCCACCTAAGCAACGTTATAGTAGTCTAGGTGAGAGACTACCATGTAAATCACTACAGTCATTTGAACCGGTTGATCCAGAAATTACTTGATTGCCTTGAAGCGTTAGAGAGTCAAAAATGACAACTTAACCACCTGTGCCAATTGTGGGGAAAAAGAAAGTTCAGCGTCAAGTAATATTCCTAAGTATCTGAAAGTGGGTTGAAGAGTTACTGGAGTGCCTTCAAGGTTAGGTACATGAGTAGGACCATTGTAGGAACTTATTAGCTACGTGGCTGTTGTCTTGTTTTGGTATGTTTGAGTAAGTTATCCCGAAGCCAAGAGGTGATGCTAAGCATATATTAACTGGAGAAAGGTCGGGGGAATGCTCATAAACATAAACATATGTGTATGAGATTAATAGAATATCGTCTGTGTAGATATAACTAGAGAATCCTAAACTTTAAATCAAAGAAGCAAGTGGACTTAGGAAGATGTTGAATAGCAAAGGGTGAGAGTATAGATCCCTGTGGGGGATCTCACATGTAAGAGTTTGCAGGGCAAATGGTGAATCACTGATGCTAACCTGAAAAGTGTAGTTCTTAGGAAGAAAATCAAGAAAGAACTGTTCCATGGATGCCTGTGTCATAAAGACGGTTCAATAACAAGTTGTGGTCGACTCAGTCAAAAAAGCAGATGATAAATCCAGAGAGATGGCAATAGCTATTTGCCCTTGGTCATGGACCCTGTAAATCTCATTGAAAACTGTAGTAGTAATACCTCCTCCCTGCCGCCCCAACTTTCCTGCCGTATTAATTCTATAACATTACAGAACTTTCCCACTGTACATCAGCTCCTTCCCTCTGATTTTTCATCACTCTCTGCCACATCTCAAGTTGATACTTGGAATTCTACGCTTTCTCATGCTCTAGACCAGGTTGCACCCTTACAGCCTTATCTTCTGCATCACGCTGTTCGCCATCCTTGGTTTCACGCAGGACTCGGACTACACTGCTCCCATCTGCGTAGAGCCGAACATCTCTGAAGGAAAAGTCGATCACCCACAGCTTTTCAATATTTCAAATCCTGTCATTCACAGTACCGTTCGAGGATTCACCACGCCAAGCGTGCTTTTTACTCAGAAGCTATCACTTCTGCCCCTAACAGGTCTCGCCACCTATTTTCCACTCTCCAGACCCTCTCTCAGCTACACTCTCATTCCCCATCTAATACTGCTGTCTCCTCTGCTCAGGCTCCCAGCCCTACTCAATTAGCATCCTCCTCTGCTAAAGTCCAGGATTTGCATTCTTCTCTTCCTTCTTGCCCCCCAGCGATATCCTCCCCTCCTCCTATTTCCCCACCTCCATCCTCCCCGCTTTCCCATTTCTGGGCTTACTTCTATCCTCTCACATCCCCAGAACTCCTTAAACTTATTTCCACTACTCGCAAAACCACCTGCCTGCTAGACCCCATACCTTCCACTTGGTTATCTGAGCCTTCACTAGGCCTGTTCTCGCCACTGCTTACCATTATTAACACTAGCCTTTCCTCTGGGTCCTTTCCTCATCCATGGAAGCATGCCTTGGTCCGTCCCCTATTGAAGAATCCCTCCCTTGATTCCTCTATTCCAGCAAGCTACCGCCCCGTTTCCAATTTGCTATTCACCTCAAAGCTCCTAGAGAAAGCAGTCTTCTCTCAGCTCTCTCATCTAGATTCAACTAATTTTCTCCACCCCCGTCAATCCAGCTTTCGGCCAGGTCATAGCATAGATTCTATTGCCACTGCTGTCATGAATGAAATACACGCCTTGCACGATCACGGTGATATCACAGTGGCAGTGTCACTAGATCACTCTGCTGCCTTTGACTTAGTCGACCACACACTCTTTCTCTCTAGGCTTCGGGATGTGGGTCTTCGGGGCACTGTCTACCACTGGTTTCCCTCTCTTCTCTATTCACGCTCATTTGCAGTCACCTCTAGCTCCTCCACCACAGCTCATTTTTCACTTGGCTGTGGTGTCCCGCAGGGCTCAGTGCTAGCCCCCCTACTATTTAATGTATTTCTAGCTCCACTGGCTCTGTTAATCCAGCAGTTAGGCATTTCCACTTATTATGCCAATGACATTTTTCTCCTGCACCATACCTCCTCTTCTCATCCAGATATCAACCGCCTTAATGAATGCCTCTCTTTGGTCGCCACATGGCTCTCTGTAAACTGCCTCATCCTCAATATCTCCAAAACAGCCGCAATTTGGTTCCCTCACGGTTCTGCTTGTCCACTACCCGTCCCTTCTTTCTCAGGTACTCCAATCACACTTGTGACCAAACTTCGTTACCTAGGTATTATCCTAGATAGTAACCTCTCATTTAATGATCATATCTCTCAGGTCTCACAGCGTTCATTTTTCTTCCCTCGACGCATCTGCGCAATTCAGCCTTTCCTTTCCTCACAGGCTTTACTCACTCCTCTTCTCTCATTGGTCATTTCCAGACTAGACTTTGGCAACTCCATTCTAATTGGCATTCCTCAATACCAACGTCATAGGTTGCAATTATTGCAAAACACTGTAGCCAGGATGGCATCTCATGCCTCCTCCAGAGACCATGTTTCACCAATTCTTCAACATCTTCATTGGCTACCATTGGATTTCCAGATACAATTTAAGATCCTTACCTTGGTGCATCATGCCATCTATTCCCGCAGACCCAAATACCGGGCTGATTTATTGACATTTCATACACCTTCTCGTAATCTCCGTTCCATCCACATAAATCGCCTATATCTCCCATCCCCCTCGCAAGCACACCTTCAATCAACTAGACGTTCAGCCGCCTTCTACCTCAGTCCCTCCCTGTGAAACTCTGCCCACTGCCCTGCGACTGGAGGAGTCCTACCCTAAATTTCACTCCCTACTGAAAACCCACCTCTTCTCCTCTGCCTTTAATCTCCCCTCCTGACTCCTTCCTACCCACCCTATGTTGAGCCTAAATGTTTGAAGTTTTTCATCTCTCCCCTTTCTGGATGAAGATTGTAACTTATTTTCTTTTCTATATATTGTTTTTCTTTTGTTGTTGTTGTTTTTTATTGTAAACCGCCCCAGTGTCATGGGGGGCGGTATATCAAATAATAAATAAACATAAACATAATGGTTTCCATGCTATGCAACAGACAAAACTCAGATTGTTGTGGATGCAAAGTTTGTTATGTTCATTGTGGTCCCAAGTTGCTTGAAGACCACTCGTGTACTTTTGACAGGAAAGGCAGGTTGGAAATGGGGCGATAATTTGCTGGATACATAAGATCACCCTGATGATCCTTTATGACTGGCTAAATTATAGTTTTCATCTAACTGTCTGGAACTTGGCCAGATATGAAACTATTGTTACTTATGCACGATTGGAAGCAATCCCAATGAAGGTTCTAATATCCATTTGGAGGGGATTGGATCTGAAGAACATAGTCTTTCGGATGGATTGTAATGTCTGGGTTAAAAGTTGGATCAGGTATGCATGGAAGTGACTGATCCTATAACCAAAGGGTCAGGCAGAGAAAAAGGTGGGCATTGATGGAAGGGGTAACTCCTGATCAGTTGTATTTTATCATGGAAAAAAATGTGCCAGATCATTTGGGGGGGGGGGTGGCTCCATGGAAGGTTCTGCTGGGTCTTCTCTAAGGAGGAAAATTGGGAGACTACTGAGAAAATTGCCTTCACAGAATGAGACGAATTATATATGACAGTCGAAAAGTAATATTTTTTGATGGTACAACCTACGATCAGTATTGAGAATGGCATTCTCAAAATAGGGCCAATGTCTCAGGCATTTTATGCTTACGCCATGATCTTTCTGCAAATCTGGTATGATGCTTTAGAAGCCGGAGATCTTCATGAAACCAGGGACAGGATTTTCTTGTGGCATAAGAGTTAGCTTTCTCCAGAGTGATCTTATCCATTGCTTCCAGTTTCTTCAGATAAGACTTACATATTGAAAAATAAAGTTTGGGAGTACCTCCTTTCAAACTGTCTCTCCCCTGTGCTTTACTCTCCCCACCCTTCCAAAACTAACCCCAAACTGCCCCTCTACCTAGCCACCACAGCCCCAGTTACCCTCCAACCTACCATCTTCTCAATCCCTATAAATGAAGGCACTCCCTCTAGGATCGGTGGAAGAATTGGAGGTGTGCCTTAGGTGGGCCTCTCCATACTGCCACTCCCCCTCCCCATTGCTACAATTGCCACCTCCGGGGCCTGCAGTGATGTCAGTGGTTCAGAAACTGCAGTGAAGGACTTACCTAAACACTCAAGTGCTGCATTGCGGTTCCTGCCTTCTACAATCTGTTGCTTCCACTCCCCCTCAAACGCAGACTTAAGCTTTGCATAAACCAGAAGTCTGTGTCAGAGGAGGGCAGAAGCCAACAGATAGTAGAATAGTAAAAATTTGTTCACTGTTATCAACACTGGACTGGAGAACTCCGACAACTATCTTCAAAAAATATATAAGGAAAAAATTGTTTTTATTTCTCTCTCGAGGTCTCAGTTAAACAATAGTGATGCCCATGAGACGTATGTCTTAAAAGGCCAATTGCTTTATCACATCAATGACCTCAATCGAGATAAAACAAAGCCTTAATCACAATGGAGTTTTTTTAACAATAATACTCTTCTTAAAACTCTATAATTAACTAGAGCCAAAAAATGATAACTGCAAACTTCCCAAAGTGAAGTGGATCTGTTTTCTCATACGGTTTCTTCTGATCCCAACGTCAACCCCTGGTACCACTAAGACGTTTCACGAGCATGTTTCCTCAGGGGGAACGATCCCCTGAGGAAACATGCTCGTGAAACGTCTTAGTGGTACCAGGGGTTGACGTTGGGATCAGAAGAAACCGTATGAGAAAACAGATCCTCTTCACTTTGGGAAGTTTGCAGTTATCGTTTTTTTGCTCTAGTTAATTATAGAGTTTTAAGAAGAGTATTATTGTTAAAAAAACTCCATTGTGATTAAGGCTTTGTTTTATCTCGATTGAGGTCATTGATGTGATAAAGCAATTGGCCTTTTAAGACATACATCTCATGGGCATCGCCATTGTTTAACTGAGACCTCGAGAGAGAAATAAAAACAATTTTTTCCTTATATATTTTTTGAAGATAGTTGTCGGAGTTCTCCAGTCCAGTGTTGATTACAGTGAACGAATTTTTACTATACTGCAGTGATCGTTCAGGAAGTTGGGGCCATATTATTTTTGTGTTTAACGGATAGTAGAAGGCATGAACTGAGACACAGCACTGGAGAGTTTAGGTAAGTGCTGCATCATGGTTTTTTAGCCCTTGCTGCTGGTGCAGGCCCTGGAGAGGAGCAGCAGATGTGGTAATGGGTGCTCCCAAAGGGTCAATGTTCTAGATGATCACCTAGTTTGCATAATGGTGGTGCCAGCCCTGGCTCCTTCCCCTCTCTCCTTTAAGTCAGACGCACACATGCAGAGGGGTTGGAAGGAAGTCCACAAGCCATGTTTTGCTGGTATAGAGAATATTTGTATGCTTTAAGGAGATGAACTGGCCATAATTGTCCAGTTTGACTTTTTCCGGTGCAAAAGTTCCCTGTGTTTAGGGGATATGCAGAGGATTAACAGTACCAGGAAAACTGTTATGTCTTAAACATTAAGACCTTTTCTAATGAAAGGCACCACCTTGGGGTGCTGCTCTTCTTAGGAATTAAATGTAGTGTGCAAATATTTTATACCTGTTCAGAGTATACTTCAAAAGTGTTGTGCATGAATTTTCAGAATCACAGTTCTCTGCTCTCTCCTTCCTTCAACCCTTCAAATGAAGAAGCAATTAGCTTGATTCTGTCCCAGTGGGAAGCTAGAAACTGGAGGGAGGGGGCACGAATAGTGGGGATAGACGTCCATCTTTGCTTTTTGTGGCTCGGAATGAGCCTTAATGTGTTTATGTCTCAAACCCATGTGGAACATTTTTTGTAAAAGTTTCATTTTTAATTTAGAAAACAAAACAAAATAGAGAATCCAGTTTTTTTCCAAAACACACAACCGCTAGAATTCTACACTGCTAAGTGATTGTTGCATTTTAACATTGTGAAATCAAAACTAGTCATTGCTGCTCTTTCTTGCTAAGAGAGGGGAGAACTTTTCAGATGAATCATACTTGCAGGATAGAAATCAAGTGTGTAATAATGCAATTTAATATTTACAATATTCAGGTGACAATTCTACAAAGAGCACAGTTCCAGTACCAACACTTTCAACGAAAGCAGTGACTGAAATTAGCTCATCGTTGACCTCCGTAGGTGCGTACCTGTTTCTTTTCCCCTGACCACAAAAGTATTTCAGACCTTTTCAGCTATTACTGTAAGTACTCTACTTTGCTGCGAGAGGAGAGGTGGGAGGAAAGAGTATACTGAAAATACTGGTACTGCTGCGGGGTGCTCTGGCTCTAACCAATGTAGATGCCACCAACATGAGAATTTTTAAAATTCACGTACCAGCTGTACTGATGTCATGTATTACATCATCAGCACAGTTGATCTGCATTTTATTAAGTGTGCTTGACTCCAGCATCTACACTAATTGCAGGCTATTATGCCAGGTGGAATGCTTCCAGTCATAGATGTTTGTAAAGTCTAGACAGCCTAAAACCCTACAGTGGAAACAGTCATAATGGTAGATGTTAGGAAGAGAAGCTAAATCAAAGTTAGTGTCGCTGTGAACACTATGGGGTCTGTTTACTAAGCCGTGTTAGGATTTTGCAGCTAATGTGGCGTTTTTATTTCAAATAATGCTGTGTCAGCTGCAAAAGCAATGCAATATCTGCTGGGGGGTGTGCACAGCATTTCCCCAACAGATACTGCACCAAAAAGGCAAACACCACAGCCCGGCGACATCCTGGATGCAATTAATGCCACCCACTGAGGTGGCAGTAGTTACACTCACACAATCTGGAACTCCAGCAGTTACCATGTGCTGTTGCCCGCAGTAACTGCACATTGCAGACATGTCCACTCTCTGCCCATATCCCACCCACTCTTGCAGATACCATGGAAAATGCAGACAGCACAGAAAATCACTCTGCTATGTGCATTTTCCCTGTGCTGTCTGTTAGCATGCGCTATTTGTCTGTTACTGGCTTGTGTTACTGTTCCTCCAGTTACTGTGTTACTGGAGGAACGAAAAGGAATGAAAATTAATTTATATTCCCAATGGATACTTGCCTATATTATGGACAGCAGCCCTCTGGCAAGTCACCTATTGTACAAGCCAAGCTCTTTATTTACCAGGGTCATCCAGTTTAGTTTTCAAGCAAATAAAATGCTACCGTTTTGTGAATAGAAGCGACATGAGTAGATGGAGGCATGTTTACTAAGCTGCACTCTCTTAAACATGCCTCCATCTACTCGTCACTTCTATTCACAAAACTGTGCCATTTTATTTGCTTGAAAACTAAACTGGGTGACCCTGGTAAATAAGAAAGAGCTTGGCTTGTAGGATAGATGACTTGTCAGAGGGCTGATGTCCATGATATAGACAAGTATCTACTGTGAATATAAATTTATTTTCATTCCTTTTTGTTTCTCTAGTTCAGTCCCCTACCTCTGGGTCGTCAACCTCCTCCAGCACCTTGGAGACCAAGCATGTCATCTTTTTGATGACATCAGTACACTTGGGCAGCCAGCTCCTCCTACCAACCCCAATAAGCTCAGTCTCCAAGCTGCTGGAGGAAATGATCCAGAGGGCTGGACTTGCTAATGGGACAATTAAGAAGTTAAGTTTTAGCTAGTTTTGGTTTATTTTAGTTTGTTTAGGATAAGTAAGAAGTTTTCAGTGTAGTTCACTCTGAGGGGGGCGGGGGGGGGGGGAAGAGGAAGGTGTCCTGTTTAACAGCAGCACAGCCTGGGGAAAAAAAAAAAGATAAGTGATTCGGAGGAAAAGAGACTAGGAAAGGGAAAGTTTAAAGGGAGGAGCCACATGGGAAGGAAGCCCCAACAAACAGTATTTAGGTGCGGCTGAAGGGCAACACTCAGGCAGCACTCCCGCCTCGTCATGGAAGCTGGGTGCGGAGGCTGAGCGTGAGACTGACTGAATAAGGCATAGTGGCACAGGTTTGTTCTTCTTTTGGAGCCTGGTAAAGGGGGAAGATGCGAGGAGCGCAGTGAGCAGTTTTTTGTTTTTGCCTCAGGCTTCCTTTGGCACACTGCCTGGCTCACAGCAGTTATCAGCAATGCAAGTTTCGCGCCATTTTTCAGACAGGGCAGAATACTGGGTAGTGCGCAGGTGGAAGGGGAGACTGACCGGATTGGGGAGTGGGCCTTCCTGGGTTGTTTGTTTTTGGACCCCGGGGGGGAGTCTTGGTCCGTAATCCTTAGTTTAAAGAAGAAAAAAAAGGACAATAAGAATAGATAGATACATATTCACAGTATGGGGGAGTAGAGGACTCGCCACCCGGTCGGGCCTCCATGGTGATGCCATGCCAGCAAGGCTGCAATGTGTGGTTTGCAGAGCACAGAGGGGGTCAGTCTCGGATGTGAGCATTTGTCACTGCTGTGACAAGGAGGCCCAGGCGGTGGAGCACAAGATGCAGGAGGGAGCTGCAGGTACAGTGTGTTCTCCAGGACCAAGCAGGAAGTCAGTCCTCACATATGGGTGTCATCGGCGCCGATGAAGCCCCAGTGGAGCATTTCCCCAGCTTTCCATGAAAGCCTTTGGGAATGCTGGCACGCATGCGCGGTTCCCTTCCCGCCTAAAGGTGCCATCTTACCTCAGTCTCTTTTTTTCCGAGAAGCCCACCGGACGTGTGTCCAGTTCTCCCAGCTAAAAGTGATTTTTTCTTCGGCGATTTTTCTCCAGTTTGACGCTGGTTCCCCTCCCGCCGGGTTCGGTACACCAGTATCGAGCCCACTTATTTCTTTTTCGTTTTTTGCCCTTCGTGGCTGGCGTTCGCGCCCCTTTTTTTCATTTTTCCCTGGAAGGCCGGTCTTTTGACCTCGCAGGGGCTCTTTTTTCCCCGATGACTTCCAGTGGTTTCAAAAAGTGTGATCGGTGTAAGAAACGTATGTCTCTCACCGACACACACGACTGCTGCCTTCGGTGCCTCGGCCCTGACCACGACCCCAAGTCGTGTGTGCCATGTGGGAAAATGTCTTCCAAGGCACTTAAAAGTCGACAGCATCAGAAGGAGAGGTTTTTCTCAGACTCTGCCTCCGGCCGGGCCCGGACCTCGTCTGAGGCCTCGACATCTCGGGATTCCAATCCCGAGCGCCGTCGAAGCTCCTAGGACAGGGGGTCTCCCAACCGGGAACGTAAGAGGAAGAAGCGGCTCGCGAGGGCGGCGTCGGAGGAGGTCCCTGGTCCCTTGAGGGCCAGGTCTAAGACCCCCGACCGCCGTCCCGGGCCCGTGGACCAAGAGAAGCCTGCCAAAATTCCTCGCGTGGAGCCGGAGTCTGCTGGACACGTAAGCCCCGTAGTCCTCGTGGGCTCTCCTCCCAGAGAGCCGATGTCGGGCCCGGTGCCACTGGGGCCCGAATCGGTGGCTGCTGCATCTCCCGAGCTGAGTCTCAGGATGACAGCCTTGGAGTGCAGATTGTCTGCCTTCATGGAGCAGCAGCGGGCACTGATGGCCAGCCTGTCTGGTGCATCTGCCCCGACCACCGGGACGTCGACTTCGAAGTCAACCCCGGAGACCGAGCCGATACTCGAGACCCTCGTGGCTCGAAGTCATCCTCGGTCGAGGTCTCCCTCGACCTCCCATTCGGGACCGAGGGTGTCGAGGCTGGTGCCCCCGGCGTCAGGGCGGGTGCCTCGGGGCCCTGCGGGGTCGGACCCTGACTCCTTTTCGGATGAGTCCGCCTGGGAGACGGAGGACGAGGAGTCTCCCGATACTTTTAAGACTCGGTGCGTCCAGTCGGACTCACCGCAGTCTGAGCCCCGGAGTAGATACCCTCCGGAGGACACTAGGTTCTCGGAATTCGTCCGGGATATGGCCGCTGCCTTGACTATCCCTGCCAATCCCGAGGAAGAGCCTCGAGCCGAGAAGCTCGATGCTCTACAGTACGACTCTCCTCTGAAGGAGGCCTTTACTGTCACGGTTCCTCCGATGCTGGAACGGCTCCTCTTCCGGATGTGGGAGGCACCGGCCTCGGCGCCGGTTTTGAGCAAGCGAGTCGATTCCATCTATCGACTCCGCAAAAGCCCTGGTTTCCAGAAAGCACAGCTACCACACCATTCCATGGTTGTGGAATCGGCCATGCATCGTCTGAAGAGCCAGAAGATGCACTCTGCAGTGCCCCCCGGCAGGGAGGCACGCAACCTCGATGGCATCGGTAGAAAGTGCTTCCAGGGGTCTATGCTTGCTTGCCGTGTCCAGTCTTACCAGCTGTACATGGGCATGTACTTGCAAGACCTGGCCAAGGAATTGGCCGGATTCTCTGCTGGTCTCTCCGGGGAACCCTTGCAGAGATTTAAGACCTTGTCCTTGGGGATTCGGGAATGCTCAAAGTTCATTTCCTGCGCCGCCTACGATGGCTTCGAGGCTTCGGCCCGAGTTGTGGCTGCCGGCATCGCGGCTCGACGCCAGGCGTGGCTGCAGTCATCGGACCTCGAGCCATGGGTTCAGGACAAGTTGGTCGATGTCCCCTGCCGAGGTGAGAACCTTTTTGGCAAACCCGTGACCGAGAGGGCCACTCAGCTCGAGACCGAGCACCTTACCCGAACAAGGCTGTCGAGGAAGACCTCTGCCCCTTCACATAAAAAGAAGGGCTCGGGTTAAAAGTCCTTTTACCCGAGGAAGGTCACTGCCTACAAACAGTACCCTCAGTATCAGGCTGCCCAAGCTGCCCCCAGGGTCAGCAAGCCAAGGGCCAGGGTAATGGGCCCCGTAGGCAGAGGACCCCCAAGCCTTCTGCCCCTGCTTCCACTCAGCAGGGTGGTTTTTTTGACTCCTTGAGCGTAGCCACTCCGTCCCTGCTTTCCCAGTCCTGCACAGCCGGTCGCCTTGTACTCTTTGCCCACCAGTGGCCTCTCATTACCACCGACAGTTGGGTGCTGGACATAGTCCAAAAGGGCTATGCCCTGCATTTTCATCAACTGCCTCCTCCTTACTTCCCAGGGGAGCCCTTGAGGCCTCCCCTGCACACAGACCTTCTCCTTCGAGAGCTCCAAGGTCTGTTGGTGGACAGGGCGGTGGAGCCTGTGCCTCCCCACTTGCAAGGTCACGGATTCTACTCCAGGTATTTCCTGGTACCCAAAAGGACCGGTGGCCTTCGACCCATTTTGGACCTCAGGAACCTCAACAAGTTCCTAGAGAGAGAAAAGTTCAAGATGCTTACTCTTGGAACACTTCTGCCCTACCTCTAGCAGGGAGATTGGCTATGCTCCTTAGATCTAAAGGATGCGTACACTCACATCCTCATTCATCCAGACCACAGAAAGTACCTCAGGTTCATTGTGGGAGGAAACCATTATCAGTACAGAGTACTACCTTTTGGCCTAACCTCCGCTCCCAGGGTCTTTACCAAGTGCCTGGCAGTGGTTGCGGCCTACCTGAGGAATCAAGGCATCTTTGTCTTTCCCTATCTGGACGACTGGCTCATCCGGGGTCAGATGTCCCTGGAGGCCAGACAAGCCACCCTCAGAACCATTGCTCTGCTTCAAAACGTGGGCTTTGTCATAAACTTCACAAAGTCCACTTTGCTCCCCTCCCAGAACTTGGAGTTCATAGGGGCAAGGTTGGATTCTCAACTGGCAAAGGCATTCTTGCCAGAAGACAGGGCTCAAAGACTGATGGACGTGGCCAAACAGTTTCTAAACAGGTCCCTGGTCTCCGCCAGACTCTGCCTCAGGCTTCTGGGCCACATGGCGTCGACAGTGCATGTGACTCCCAATGCCAGGCTCCATATGAGGCCTGCACAGTGGTGCCTTTGGACTCAGTGGTCTCAGGCCACAGGCCGCCTAAGAGACAGGATAAGGGTGTCCAGACCCCTTTTGGCCTCCCTCAGCTGGTGGCAACATCCACCCAATCTGCTGAAGGGGGTGCCCTTCCAAATGCCAGAATACTTGGTGGTTCTCACCACCGACGCCTCTCTGCAGGGCTGGGGTGCTCATTGTCTGGACAAGTGCACTCAAGGCCTCTGGTCTCCCTGGGAGGCAGCCCAACAGATCAATCTCCTAGAACTTTGAGCTATCAGCTTAGCTCTCAAGGCTTTTTCTCCGGCCCTGGCTCACCGCTCAGTCTTGATTCAAACAGACAACCAGGTAGCCGTGTTTTATGTGAACAAACAGGGCGGGACTGGGTCAAAGCTCCTTTGTCGGGAGGCTCAGGACCTTTGTTCCTTTGCCCTAAAGCACAATATGCTTCTCAAGGCGGTGTACCTTCCAGGCCAGGAGAACTGCCTGGCCGACCGGTTGAGCAGAATTCTGCAGCCCCATGAGTGGCAGCTGCATCCCTTGGTCGTTCAGAAGATCTTCCTGAAGTGGGATCTCCCTTGGATAGATCTCTTTGCCAGTCCGCTGAACAAGCGACTGCCCAAGTTCTGCTCCAGACAACCGCATCCTTTGAGGATAGCACCAGATGCTTTTCTGATGTCCTGGTCTCAGGGCCTCCTGTATGCGTTTCCTCCCACGCCCTTGGTGGCCCGAACTCTTTTCAAGACCTCCTGCTGGTAGCTCCCAGGTGGCCGAGGCAGCCTTGGTTTCCACTTCTACTTCAACTGGCAGTGGATTCCCCACTACCTCTGGGGTTGCAGCCCGACCTTCTCTCACAGGAGCAGGGTTCCCTTCTGCACCCCAATCTCAAAGCTCTCAATTTGATGGCCTGGAGGCTGCAAGGGTAGTTTTGGCTCCCTGGGGCCTGCCTCAGGAAGTTGAGGAGGTTGTCCTAGCCTCTAGGAAACAGTCCACTAGGAAAACCTATGCCCTCAAATGGAAGAGGTTTTCTGTGTGGTGTCAGCTTCGTACAGAGGATCCTTTCTCCTGTACTGTGCCAGTAGTGCTTCAGTACTTAACTGCACTTATCAAATCAGGGACTTAAGTCCAATTCTGTTCGGGTCCACCTCTCAGCTCTAGCAGCTCACCACTCACTGGTGGAAGGACATTCTCTGTCTGGTCACCCCTTGGTGTCCCGCTTTCTCAGGGGCTTGCTTTTGCTCAAGCCCCCCATCCTCCGTCCTGCTCCTGAGTGGGAGCTGAATATGGTCTTGCAGCAACTGACTCGCCCACCCTTTGAGGCGATGGCTACTTGCCCTCTACGCTTCCTTTCCTGGAAGACTCTCTTCCTGATAGCCCTCACTTCGGCTAGGCGAGTGAGTGAGCTTCAGGCCCTGGTCTGTGATAGACCTTACACCAGGATTTATAGGAACAGGGTAGTCCTTAGGACTCATCCAAAGTTCCTTCCCAAGGTTGTCTCCTCTTTCCACCTCAACCAGGAGGTGGTTCTTCCAATATTCTTCCCTAGGCCTCATGCTAGCCAGGCTGAAGCAGTCCTGCATATCCTGAACTGTAGGAGGGCCTTATCCTTCTACCTTGACCGTACGCAGGGACATAGAAGGGCTACTCAGCTCTTCGTCTCATTTGACCCCAATAAGTTGGGGTTGGCTGTGTCCAAGTGTACCTTGTCCATCTGGGTGGCTGACTGTATCACCTGGGCTTACAAGGCGGCTGACCTTCCTTTGCAGGGTAGGGTCACGGCCTATCGTGTCAGGGCAATGGCTGCCTCAGTGGCTCATCTCCGCTTTGTGCCCTTGGTTGACATCTGCAGGGCTGCAACTTGGTCTTCAAGCCAGACGTTTGCGGCCCATTACTGTCTGGAGAGGGAGTCCCGTAGGGACAGTGCTTTTGACCAAGCAGTACTCCGGAATCTCTTTGAGGTTTAGGCAACTCCTGCCCTCCTGCACTCTGTTGGGCTACCGGTGGAGGTTGTGTCCTTGAAAAGCCTTTCTTTGATGCTGTGACTAGAGGGAGTTCTCTTGTTCAGCCTGGGTTCCTAGTAGCCCAGAGCTAGGGAGTCACCCATATGTGAGGACTGACTTCCTGCTTGGTCCTGGAGAAAGAGTAGTTACTCACCTGTAACAGGTGTTCTCCAGGAGCAGCAGGAATCAGTCCTCACAACCCTCCCTCCTCCTCCCCTTGGAGTTGCAGTTGTACATAGTTTGTTTTACATTTTTGTGTGCTGTTCTTAGCTATGTCATTTGACTGAGGTAAGATGGCACCTTTAGGCGGGAAGGGAACCGCGCATGCGTGCCAGCATTCCCAAAGGCTTTCATGGAAAGCTGGGGAAATGCTCCGCTGGGGCTTCATCGGCACCGATGACACCCATATGTGAGGAATGATTCCTGCTGCTCCTGGAGAACACCTGTTACAGGTGAGTAACTACTCTTTCTATTCAGTCCCAGGAGAGGCATGGCTTTGACAGCAGAGAGGTAGTTACTGTGCCACCTATGCTAGAGCCATACAGTAAAGATCAGGCCTCATCCAGACTTCCACTTCTTAGGGTCAAGGGGGAATGGGCCCCAGGAGTTTTTTCGCCCAAATTTGTTCTCCTTTTGCATAGGGCCTTTTGCATATGGCCTCCTGTGCTGTAGTCTGGTCCGACTAGAGCGCAGGAGCACGGCAGAAAGAGGCTGGTGGCCACACAAGAGCTGAAGCAGGGCACAGACTTAGCCAATAGGCATAGACTGGTAAGAACATTCTCCACTTTCGGAGGAGCCAGATATCCTTGACCGGAAGCGGAGGAGGCAGATGGAGAGGAACTAGAGGGAGGAGAGATACGACAGGAGGAAGAGTCCTGCATAGTCTGTTTTTTTCCCCAAGAGGAGTTGGCGGTGCGCTAATGGCGGAGTCCTTGAAGATGCTGAATATACCAACAGGTCTCACTGGGGTTTGGAAGACTCAGAAGGTATTCCCTGTCCATAGAGTGGTCAAGCAGATGATCCTGGATGAGTGGGATCTTCCAGAGACTGGGCTCAGAGGGTTGAGGACCATGATTTGCCTGTACCCGCTGTCGGATCAAGAGCGGGAACTACTCTGTTCTCCAAAAGTGGATGCAGTGGTAGTGGCCATTACAAAGAAAACAGCAATCCCGGATGAGGGCAGTATAGTGCTCAAGGATGCCCAGGACAGAAAGTTGGATACCCTGTTGAAGCAAGCGTTTGATATCAGTGCCCTCTCATTGCAAGCTTCCGTGTGTGGAGTTTGGGTGGCCAGAGCATGCCTGTGATGGTTGCAGGGGAGCTTGCAGCCAGGTGACGCAGCTCCAGAAGCGACTTTGACAGCGGCAAAACTAGAATCGGGAGCTGTGTACCTTGCAAACCCTTGCTATGAGCTGATTAGGGCTCTGTCGAAGAGTATGGCCTCGATGGCGGCGGCTCGCCACTATCTCTGACTGTGGAATTGGGCAGCAGATGGCTCTTCCAAAGCCCGGCTTAGTAAACTTCCCTTTAAAGGGAAGCTCTTGTTCAGGGAAGACTAGGAAAAATTGGTGAAAGAATTGGGTGAGTCCAAAGGGAGCGGTCTCCGAGGACAAGCAGAAGCAGGCGCAAGTGCGGGGTCAGCCACGTGATTTCAGGCGTTTCTGATCCATGTGTTTTGCACCTTACCAGAGGGGTCATTGTTACTCTCAGGGTCAGAGTTTTTGAGGGGGTTGAGGAGCAGGGGAGGGCTATTATAGCGCCTCCACGTCCTCGGGGCCTAAAAAGGCACAATGAAGTGAGGAGAGCACAGATAGTGGTAGAGCCCATAGGAAGTTGGCTGTGGGAGTTCCACCATGCCTGGGTCCAGATCACCTCTGACCAGTGGGTGTTAGAGGTCATCCAGAAGAGTTAATGCTTTGGAGTTTGCAAGGCCACTAATCCCCGTCCTTCATACAGGCACCCTACAAGACACAGGGCAAGGCTGCTGCAGTCAACACCACTCTGAAACATCCTCTTCAGCTGGAGGCTGTGATTTCATGTACCCAAAGACCAGTGTGGAGGTGTCTGCTAGTCCAGAAAGATCTCTTGTCCCAGGGACCAGTGCATATACCTCAGGTAGATCAGTTCTAGCTTACGGCATGGTCCTTAAAAGGGCTAGGTTGATGAAGCGTGGATATTCGAGTCCGGAGATCGCAACCTTGCTGATGGCTTGGAAAAGGTCTACTTCGCTTTCCTATGTCTGGGTCTGGCGCATCTTTGAAGCTTGGTTTGGAGATTGGCAGTGCCAGCCGTTATTAGCTACCGTATCAGAGGTATTAGCCTTTC
Organism: Ichthyophis bannanicus; assembly: GCA_033557465.1. NCBI lineage: Eukaryota > Metazoa > Chordata > Amphibia > Gymnophiona > Ichthyophiidae > Ichthyophis > Ichthyophis bannanicus. The sequence continues at coordinate 168,180,732 of CM066035.1, read as the reverse complement.
TGTAGTCAGGGTTTGAGAAGGGTCTGGCCTCGAGTTCCTTGCAGGTGCAAGTGGCAGCCATCTCGCGTTATCGGGGTAGAGTCCAGGGGATGGTTTTGGGGACACACCTAGATGTGGTGCGTTTTCTGAGAACGGTAAAACACCTCCGTCCTCTGAGGCGGTCCATCATCCCTCCTTGGAATCTCAATTTGGTATTGACAGCGCTGACGGGAGAGCCTTTTGAGTCTCTAAGCATTGCCTCTCTAAAGGACTTTACTTTTAAGACAGTATTTTTGGTGGCAATTTGCTCAGCCTGGAGAATTTCGGAGCTGCACGCTCTTTCCTGCAGAGAGCCCTTCCTCTCTTTTTCGAAGGAGAAGAGGTGGTCCTTCAGCTGGTGCCATCATTTTTGCTCAAGATCGTATCACAGATTCATTTGAATCAGCTGGTTTACCTACCGGCGCGCTCGAGCTGCCAGGAGGGGGGGATGCAGATATGCAGCTGCGACTGCTAGATGTGAAGAGTATTGCGGCGCTATTTAAAAAGATCAGCTCCATTCCATAAATCGGATCGTTTGTTCTGTTTGGGAGGCAGTGTCCAGGGCCTCTATTTCACGGTGGATTAGAGAGGCTAGTGCGTCGGCCTACATTTTGAAAGGAAAGCCAGTGCCAGCGGGCCTATGGGCTCATTCGACTAGATCACAGACGGCTTCATGGACGGAAATAGTATGGTTCTGCCAGCAGAGATTTGTAGAGCGGGCCACATGGGCCTCCCTTCACTCTTTTGCAAAACATTATCGTCTGGATGTTCAGGCGGCGGGGGATGCCAGATTCGGAGCGGCAGTCATTCAGGCCAGAATTGGAGGTCCCTCCCATTGATAGAACGGCTCTGTTACATCCCAGAGGTACAGGACTGTACTGGAGGAACAAAAAGGAAAGTGAAATTAGACCTTACCTGCTAATTGACATTCCTTGAGTAACTCCATTTCAGCCCAGAACCTCCTGAATTTAGTGTAATAGTTAGCAATGAGACCCTGGGCCTGAAGGTTACCATAGTGTTGAGGCTCTGGTGAGTTAGGGGACAGTAGTGCTGGCGGTTGGAAGCGGTGAAGTTCTGACAGGGGTGCTGCCTGTCCTTGGTCTTACGCGTGAGGACTTTAATTAGCCCTGTTTAAGGCAGGATCATTTGTTTTTCTGCAATTGAGCAGGCCACAGGTACACCTCCGCGTTCAGGAGGGAGAGTGGGTCCCTAGGGTTGGGGGGCCCAAGGCTTTTAGGATTTTGGTTCTAGTTCGACTACTTGTTGCTCCTGTGAGTTTGCTTTCTCAATAAGTTGGCTGGGGCTAGTAGGAGGAGCCAGCTGCCTAAGTGTACTGATGTCATCAAAAAGTTGACATGCTCAGTCTTCAAGCTGCTGGAGGAGGTTGACTATCCAGAAGTATGGGACTGTACTGGAGTCACTCAAAGAACGCCAATTGGCAGATAAATTTAATTTCACTTTCACTTCATATCTTTTGTCATTGGAAAAACTGAGGCTAAATATGAGAGCACAGCCTCTGACATCTCTCACCTCTTCCTAATCCAGAATGCACTGTAAAAGTCTGGTGTTTTGGCACATGGTGTCCTGATATACAGGTTCCAGCCACTGTAGGAATTTCATTGCCATTCCTCTGAGACCTACTGAAATGCCACTGGATGAGTTGCCTCTTTCCCTTCTTTCAGGTACACCTGGTACTGCTGCTGCACCGAACAGAACTTCCCGATTTGATGTGGGCAGTTTCATCGGTGGGATTATATTGACGCTAGGAATTATACTCGTTCTCTACCTGGGATGCAGATTTTATAATTCAAGGAGAGGCGTTCGGTACAGAACCATGTAAGTTACTACTAATACTACTGATTATTTGCATAGCGCTACAAGGCATACACAACGCTGTACATTCACAAGTAAGACTGTCTCTGCTCATCAGAGCTTACAATCTAGTTAAGACAGACAGCATAACAGCTGAGGACAAGGATGCATCTAGGGATAAGGTAACACATAAGAGACTAAGTGGATCAGGATCCGAAAGTATCCTCAAAGAGGTGAGTTTTTTAGCCTGGATTTGAAAAGGGCCAGAGATGAAGCCTGACGTACAGACTCAGGTAGTTTGTTCCAGGCATAAGTTGAAATGGCTTTCATTTCCTCCTTTTGTAAATTCTCTAATGTATGATAAAGTTTAACTTTTGGGTTTAATGAATTTCTTTTAGAGGGTGGTTTTTTTTCCATTTTCCCCTGTCCCTTTAAGCATCCCGCTCAATCAAAACCAACCTCAGTTTGTCTTTGGTGCAGTGAGCCTTCAAGCACAAGTGCTTAGTGATTTTCCCCTATTTTTCATCCCCCTTTCAACTCTACTCACCCTCAAAGCAAAGGGGCTACAAATTACTGCTCCTCCTGGAATTTAGCTAACATAAACCCTAAATCTGGCCAGTAAGTGCACTGTTGAGCAGTGGTTGAGACTGTTTCTCCACAGAGAATGTGAATTCCGATTCTAGATGGCTCAAAGAGCAGAAGCTGAGCCTGGTAATCAAACTTGTCCACTTTGTATAGCAATGAAGGGCACATTTAATTTTTTACCTTAGCAAAGGGCTCCAGTTTCCTGTCTTTCCTGCTGCCGGGGTCACCATAATTTGGCAATTGCTGTAGAAATTCTGAGTCTGCATGAAATCATAAGAAACTAAAATTTGGGTGTGTGCACCTCTCCATCCCCCCCCTACAATTAAACCTCCTTTATCCACTCCTGATTCTTTTTCCTCACTCCACTTTCTTGTCGTCTCACCACGACGATTTGCTCCTTCCATGCCATTTTCCCCCAACCTATAAAACTAGCCAGTAGAACATGAAGAGGGTAGCAGTGCCTCAGACCACATCATCTTCCCAATGGGAACCAAAGCCGCACCTAGAATCTTGTGGCACTATGATGTTTTGCACAAGTCTAGCATAGGATAGCAGAGGAGAAGGGCATGACTTGAACCACCTCTGTTGCCCTGCCTGCGAGCGAAGGGAAGGAGATGAATGGTGGGGATCCAAGGGGGGCAAAAATGAATGTCAGTGAGAGGGTATAACATACTAGGTGTAAGGGAGGGAGGGGATCCAGCAATAATGAAAAGTCATTTAGGATTTAGAAAACAGATGAAGGCCTATCAGGTATTTGATTTATAGAAAATCCTGTAGAGATCAATAGTTTTTGGATGCCACTGAAAAGTAAGAAAATGCTTTCTCCGGAGACAAGCAGAGGGATATAATCACACTCACTTCTCCATCTGACAGACCCTTTTGTTCCTCAGCGCTGCATCCCGCCACATAGACCATAAGTACAAGATCCTGCTGGCTTTGGGTTTCCATCAAACTCTGTTCCCCCATCAGTCTGTTGTATCTGAGGCAGTTCTAAAAAAATCCAAGAGTTCTAAGCTGCCTTTCCAGATGCCTCCAGGAAAGGAACAGCGGACCTTGGATGCTGTGGGGTGAAAATCCTCCCAAAACTGTACTCTTGCTATGCGCATATTAACTCATCAACTTCATATACTGCACTACCTTCATGACCTTCTCTGACAATGCCAAGTGTCCCTTCTTCTGCTCAATTCGGCCTTGCCTCCAGCAGCGGGTGTCCCATGCATTTGCACTGGACTGGTCTCACGATTTTCTGTATGCCTTCTCTCTGTTCCCGCTAATCACGTGGGTCCTGCTCAAAATCAAGCAAGAAAAAGCATCGGTCATTCTGATAGCACCTCAGTGGCCCCACCAAATCTGGTATCTCCATCTTCTAGCGCTGCTGCAGGACTCCTATACCTCTGGGAACTCAGCCAGGCCTTCTGACTCTTCATCAGGGCTGCCTTCTACATCCCAAACTCCAGTCTGGCATTGTGGCTTCAGGGCATCAAGCATTGATTTCTTCACTGCCACCGGATGTCCTTTCTATTCAGCGTTCCTATCTGCTCAAGTTGGCCCATTTTGCTCACTGAGCCGCAGTGCATGGACAGCATCCAGTTCACTGTTCGGTGAGCCAGCTTTTGTCTTATCTTCTTCACTTGTCTCATTCAAGCCTACAGACTAATTCAGTACATTTTCATCTTTTGGCCCATGAACACCAATCCTCCCGTCTTTGACTGCCTACACCAGCCTGGGACCTTAATGTTATGTTGTCTCAGCTGATGCAACCACGATTTGAGCCTCTTCACTCAAACATCTCACCTGGACAATGGTCTTCCTCATGCCATCACTTCGGCCAGACATCTGGAGGAAATCCAAACACTCATGCATTATCCCCAGTATACACAATTCTTCCATGACAATGTCGTCCTTCGGGACTAATCCTCAGTTTCTCCCAAAGATGGTCTCTGTCTTTCACATCAACCAAAGTATAGTGCTCCCTGCCTTCTTTCTGAACACTTCTGTGGGCTCTCCGGAGGAGAAATTACATATGTTGTGTTGCAGAAGAGCTCTGCTCTACTATCTGTATCGTACTGAACCTCTGCACAAGTCATCTTAGTTGTTCCTGACTTTCAATCCCAATAATCCTGGGCAACCGGCAGCAAAGCTGACCACTTCCTCATGGATTGTGGACTGCATTGCCTTCTGCTGTGAGCAAGCAGCTCTCCTCCAGGATTTATTACCCCTCACAAACTCAGGGCTACAGCTGCCTCCATAGCCAACTGGCTTGTGTCTCCAAGACATCTGCAAAGCAGCTACCTGGTCATCTAGCCACATCTTCATTAGACAGTACAACTTAGATCATTCATCCACGACGGACTTTGCCTTTGGCCAGGCTGTCCTCTGGAACATGTTTGCAACTTAATTCTTCTCTCTCACCCCAGCTAAGTCCAGGGCTGCCCTAATTGCAAAGACGTTTCACACAGCTAGACTTTCCTGACCAGGCAGCCCCTAGCTCTGGACTCGCTATTAAGTGTGACTGTATCCCCCTACTTGTTTCTGGAGAAAGCATAATTGCTTACCTGTAACGGGTTCTCCGTAGACAGCAAGGGTATACAGCCGCAATCTCCCACCCGCCTTCTCTCAACTAAAAAAAAAAATATCACTGTAGTCGACTCCATCATACGGACCGGTTGTCATCTCCATTTTGTTTGTTTCTTTTTGCTCTGGTACAAACTGATTTTCTCAGCACAAGCAGGCAAGAAGCAGGCATGCATGCTCAGTGAATCAACAAAGCTGCTCTGAGCTGTGGGAAACCTGCTCAAGGCTCAGTCCAGGGACTTCATTATTGAGTGTGACTGCATACTCCTGCTGTTTACGGAGAAACCTTGTTGCAGGTAAGCAACTACGCTATAGTTCATGGCCTCATTAGAAGTGGTAAAATGTGGGTGGTTGGCTAATTGAGGAACTGATCTAGGAGGTTATGAAAACTGTCAGGAATTACACAGTAAAGATGCAGGGAGGAGAACAGAAATATAAAATAACTATGCTCACTAAGGATGGCTGATGCTGCATTTGCTGTTTAAATTTGTGTAATTGATTGTGAATGTTTAGTTGTAAACTGCTCAGAGCTCTGGATGGTATGGTGTATAAATGTTTTTAAATTATATAATTTACAAAAAAAATTTAACTTTTATGAGGGGGAAAGATTGTGCTGGAAGAGGGAGGGAGGGAAGGGATTGGTGCCAGGGGTTTATATGAGAGATGGAGGGGTTTGGTGCCAAGAGGTGTGTATATGAAAGTGAAGGAGAAGACGGAAAGAGGACACTGGCACTAAGGGAGAAGGGTTTATATCTTATAGTTATGGAGAGGAAATTGGTGCCAGAGATGTTTGCCTGTGTTACAGTGGGGGGTGGGGGGGGCGCAGCATCAGTGATGGCTGAGAGAAAGGGAGGGGGGTAATGAGGTGGCTGGAAGTGGGACAAGGACTGGAGCTAGGGGAAGGATTTCTGGATTCTCTTCCCTATACCATATTGCTGCCCCCTCACCTGTCTCCCTCTAGTCCCAAGACCACCTTCTTCCTCACCTACTACAATACTGAAACATCTTTGTCTGCTCTTTCTCAGGTAGTATCAGGATTGGGCTTATCTATACCTATCTCTTGTCTCCCTTTCTCACTTTGCTCCCTCCCATCCCCCTCCCACTATCCTCATTCTTTCCCTCCCCACCCCAAATACATAAGGTCACTTTTCACCATCCCTTTAAAACCTGACAAAATGAATACATAAATTGTATGTAGTCGCACACAAGCAAGGCTGGAAAACTGTTTTTACAATGGGAAATAAAATTTGTATAATTTAATATTCAGATTTATTGAAAGGTACTACAGAATTGCCCCAGAATATACCCCTGAGCTGCTGCAGGAAACTTGGGGATGTGAGTGAGTACAGATCTGTGATGGAGCATAATAGAACTGGCCAAGATGACCGATTCCCGCTACCAGTCCTTATTCTACAGCTTGTGCCCGTGAGACTGACGCTCACTAGATAAACTTTTCATTAGAACAGGCAGGCTGTAAAACATCTGCATACATGGAGAAATAAAATGAAAGGAAAAGTTAAACATTTCTGACCATAACATATTCATGCTTTGTGATTTTATTTTTTTATTATAATTTTTAAATATTTAAATGATGCAGTCTTGTATATTTAAAGAGCTTTCCCTATTCTATTGCTCTTGCAAGAAATTTATGTGTATTTTTAAACTGAGTGCATTGTATGTATGATATGCTACTGTACTATTTACCCATTATACTTAGGGGCATGTTTACTAAACCACAGTAGTTATTAACTTGGCAAGCGCTATCTGCCATGTTAAGTTAACACGGGGCAAATACAGGTAGCGCAGCAATTTTCTGTGCTATCTGTAGAATGCAGGGCAAGAGGGGGTGTCTGCACAATGTGGTTACTGTGGGCAGACTCAGCACATTGTGACGGTCAGATATCCAGGCAGCACGTGTGCAACTAATGCCGCCTCAATGGTTGGTGGTAACTGCATCCCAGCTGCTGTCCAACTATGCTTTCTGCATTTTTGGTGTGGTGTCTGCTGGGAGCATCCCCAACAAATACCGCACAGCATTTGCAGCTAACAAGGTGTTATTTGTACTAACACGCTGCAAAAATCTAAAGTGGTTTAGTAAACATGGCCCTTAGAATTATAAATAGCTGCCTACATATGCATAAAATCCATCGATTTGCCCTCCAAAGTTTATATTGCAATCTTTTTATTCAATCTATTTTTTCAAAATTGGCATAAAAAATTCTGCAAAAAATGTGCCTTTGAATTGATGCTGACTCCTGGCGACCCAGCAGCAACTGAGTTTTTTGGCAGAGTGCTGGAAATAGAGTACCAGGCCTTTCTTCCAAGGCAATGGAGGGTAAGTGACTTGCCCAAGGCCACAAGGAGTGCTATTGGGAATTGAACCCCAGTTGCTTGGTTATCAAGCCAATGCTCTAACTGTTAAGCTACGCCTTCATCCTATTCAGGCTCTCCTAAGAATAAATTTTGTACCTAAAAATACATAATAAAAGAGAGGGTGTCGTCCTGCCTCCAATGTCACGTCAGCAATCTCTGCTGTTCCTTCTGCCCCATCCATGGATCATGTTCAAACAGCTCAGGGGGCATCAGTACTTATGCAAGGATTGGGTGGGCATCTTCTCTAAGGAGGCTTTGCAGTGACTTTCAGAGGTCACCACTGCAACAGCAGCTGTGTCTCCCAAGTGTAAGTGCTACTGGGACTTGGTGGACAGGTGCTTCCTCCCCCCATGCAGACAGCCTGGCACAAGGGGCCAGCTCCCAGAAATGAGGGACATGTTTACTAAAGGATTTAAGCGCCCACAGCCCTTGTATTTGTATGGGCGCAGTAGCACATAATGCACGTTAACGTTTAGTAGACATATTCGATCTTCATTTAAAAAGAGATCATGCATTTAGGTTTTGCACTTTATTTGACTCCATCAACATGGCTGTGGTAACTTTTTTTTCCAAATTAGATTTTCATGTAAGTTCTGTTGTGGCAGCAGTTCTTTGGCATAACCAAGTTAAGAGACCATAGTATCTGCATCAAAAATAATCTTGTGTACAGGCACAGTAAAGGTGATTTCTTTCTGTTCCAGTGATGAGCACGAGGCCATTATCTAAAGACACCACTCGCAAGAGGATGAAGGTTGAAACGGGCTCAGCAAGTTCCAGCTGGCATGTTTTGCATTTTATTTTTTAAGAATTTTTTTATTTGTAAAAATTTGCACTTTGCAACCATTCTCACAATGTGTTTCCTCCCTTTTACAATGAAAATGTTACCACATGCTGATTAAGTGCACTATGGCTACCTTCCGCTCTCAAAAAACATCTAAAAGCCTGTCTGTGTAAATAAATAATAATGTAACTGTTTGCAGAGTCAGGTAAATACGTTTCTATCACTTCAAATTTAGTCATTTGCAATGTAATGATAATCTGAAACAGATACAGAGTACTGTGATTGGATGTGGCTGAATTGCAATTTGAAGGAATCCCATGCTGTTAAAGCTGGTTTTCTATTTGTCTCACACATGTTACCATAAGAGGAACATGTAGTACTGTTTTCTTAAACCACTGATTGGCTGGAGTGATCAGGCACAGCTGGGTGCTTCAGCTCCTCAAATGCCATTAAGACAGCTAAAGTCTGCAGTCCCACTCACCCAGGCGACTTCCTTTTCCTGCCATTGTGGCATCTTGCCTTTTCTGTTGGCTGCACTAGTGGTGGTTAGTTGTCAGTGATTCAACGCTGGATGCCTGGCTTTGACTCTCACTGACCTGACTCCTCCTGAAACCACCATTTCCCTGCAGAGAAGCTGATAGGGGTGGGTACAGCTGGCACGGCACCCACCAAACACTATTAACTGCTGTTGCTCTGCTGGAATCAGCTGCTGTGGATGCAGCTGTATTTGGGAACTTTCAACATCATTTTGGGCACAAGACTCTTGAGATAACTGTCTTCCACCACCTTGCTTAAGGACGACAAGCAGAGGGAGGAAGGGGAGGGAGGATGAGAGATGGTTGCATTTGGCTTGGGAGGAACAATTTGACAGTCTGAGAGATTGTGCTTGGAGCCTGGTTTAGGAGGGAGAGGGAGAAAGTGTGATGGGTTCTAGGTTGCTGGGGGAGGAGTGTGCTGATGTCTGGAAAGGTGTGCAAAGAATGTGTGGTGGGATCTTGGGGGGGGGGGAGGGGAGGAAGTGATGATTGATGTCTGAATGTAGACAGTGTGTACTGAGGCCTGAGAGCTCCACAGTTGGTGGTCTGTTATTCATGATGGCCATTTCAGCTGGTAAGTAAAAATAACATGCATAGGGACTCATACGGTACCACTAATCCAGCTTTTTTGAGCCCTCAACTGAGCAGGCAGTCTGAAAGCAGTCGTTATCATAAAAATCAGGAGACAAAGTAAATAAATATTGGAGCAGTGTGTACAGTATAGAATATAATGACAGATAAAAAGACTAATGCTCATTTAGTCTGCCCTAGTTGCTCTCTTTCTCTATGCCATTGATTTTTTTTTTTTTAACTTCTGGGGTTTATTTGGGGTTTTTTGCCTCTCAACTTCCCTCGAAGGCCATTCCATGCACAGGCTAGTTAAGCCAGAACTATGTCTAAGCAGTACTGGGAGTGTATCATACTGCTAAGAGTCTGTGGCATATGAGCTGTTTTCTGAATCAGATTTTCTCCAGGACCAAGCAGGAAGTCAGTCCTCACTTATGGGTGACGTCGGCGCCGACGGAGCCCCCGCGGAGCAATTTTCCCCAGCTTTCAAAGAAAGCCTTTGGGAATTGCAGCGCGCATGCGCGGTCGTCTTCCCGCCCGGAGGTGCCATCTTAGCCAGTCTTCTTTTTTCCGCGGAGCCCTACAGACGTCCCCGTCTTGTCCCCGCGAAAAAGTTGATTTTCTTCTTTATTTTATCCTTTTTTCTTTCGGTTCGACGCCGATCGTTTTCCCGCCCGGACTCGCGACGCCGGTCTCGAGTCCTCTTACTTTTTTCGGTTTTTCTGACTTAGTCAGCTTTCGTTTTCGTTTTCCCTGGCAGCCCGGTCCTTTGACCTCGCAGGGGCCCTTTTTCCCCCGATGGCTGCCAGTGGGTTTAAGCGGTGTGGTCGGTGTGACCGTAATATGTCACTAACCGACACACACGACTTTTGCCTCCGCTGCCTGGGCCCGGATCATGAGGAACTGATCTGTGGGCCCTGCAGCAAACTGTCCTCGAAGGCGTTGAGAAGTCGGCAGCATCAGCGTGAGAGAATCTTCGCTGACCCCAGCCGTACCCGGACCTCGTCGGAGGCCTCCGTGTCGAAAGGCTCCAGCTCGGACCGTCGCCGGAGCTCCTCCGACCGGGGTTCTCCCTCCGGGGACCATCGTCGGAAGGAAAAACCCGCGAGGGCGGCGTCGGTGGACGCTCCTGGCTCCGCGAGGGCCAGGTCGCATAGCCCCGACAGCCGCCCCGGGTCCTTGGAGAAGGAACACCTCCCGAAGCGACCTCGCCTGGAGTCGGAGATGCCTGCCCGGGTAAGTCCTGTGGTCCTTCTGGACTCGCCTCCGCGACAGCCGACGTCGGGCCCGACGCCGTCGGGGCCCGAGTCGGGGGCTGCTGGGTCACCTGAGCTCGGACTCAGGTTGACGGCCTTGGAGAGCAGACTGTCTGCCTTCATGGACCAGCAGAGGGCAATGCTCGCTGGCTTCGCTGGCATCGCTGCCCCGACCGCCGGGACGTCGACGTCCAAGTCGACCCCGGAGACCGAGCCGATCCTCGAGTCGATGAGAACTCGAGTCGATCCTCGGTCGAGGTCACCCTCGGCCTCCCGTTCGGGACCGAGGTCGCCGACGCCGACTCCCTCGGCGTCGGGGCGGCTGGCGCCGCAACCCTGCCCGGGCCGACCCCACCGAGTCCTCGTCGGAGTCGGTCTGGGAGTCTGAGGAGGAAGAGTCACCTGATTCTTTCCGGACTCGGTGTGTCCCATCGGACTCACCGGAGTCCGAGCCTCGGAAGCAGTCCCCCCCGGAGGATGCCCGGTTCTCGGACTTCGTTAGGGATATGGCCAAGGCTTTGGCCTTCCCTGCGGATCCCGAGGAGGAGCCTCGAGCCGAAGAGCTCGACGCCCTCCAGTATGACTCTCCCGCGAGGGAACACTTTACTGTGCCGGTTCCTCCTATGCTGGAACGACTACTCTTCCGCATGTGGGAGAGTCCGGCCTCCTCGCCGGTCCTGAGCAAGCGGGTCGATTCTATCTATCGGGTCCGCAAGAGCCCTGGCTTCCAAAAGGCACAGTTGCCACACCATTCCATGGTAGTGGAATCGGCCATGCATCGTCTTAAGAGCCAGAAGATGCACTCCTCGGTGCCTCCTGGAAGGGAGGCCCGTAACCTGGATGGCCTTGGCAAGAAGTGCTTCCAGGGCTCTATGCTCGCATGTCGTGTCCAGACTTACCAGCTATACATGGGCATGTATCTCCGGGATCTGGCTAAAGAGCTAGCCGGTTTCTTTATTTGGGGTTTTTTGCCTCTCAACTTCCCTCGAAGGCCATTCCATGCACAGGCTAGTTAAGCCAGAACTATGTCTAAGCAGTACTGGGAGTGTATCATACTGCTAAGAGTCTGTGGCATATGAGCTGTTTTCTGAATCAGATTTTTTGTACAGAGAAAACATTCATAATTTCTTGCAACTCGTTTCTTTTCATGATGCACAGAGTGGAGTTCTCCCTTCCTTGCACTCATATAAGAAACGGGAAACCACTTCCCAAAGTGCAAAGCATGTAGCCTCTGATGGCAGGTACCATTAGAGTATCGGCAAGAATCATTAAGAAATAAAACAATTTTTAAATAATTTTTAAACTTATTTAAAGAGTTACATTCAACTTACTTTGCATGACGACTGCTCAAACTCGGAATATTGACTGCATGTGACTTTTTTGTTGTAGCATTATCCTGGGTGTAGGGTTTATGAATTTACGGCTATTTTCGCACCATTGTGCAGCATTAGGGATGTGTACAGGCAAGAACAATTTTGGTTAGTTTTACATTCTCCCCCCCCCCCCCAATTTTCAGATGTTTTTCAGTTAAACACATTCATTTGATGAGAGAATAGTGTGCATTGAACTAACACTAAGGAACAAATTAAAGCTTCCTAAGTCAATTAGAGCATGTTAAATCAATTTAGTGTGCACTAAGGGGCATGTTTACTAAGCTGGGCTAACAGTTAGTATGAGCTATTTGTATCTAGGTCCCATTGAATAAGATGGGACCTAGTTGCCAATAGCCCATGCTTACCATTAGCCTAGCTATGTAAACATGCCCCTAAATATTTAAATGCCAATTTCAAACATCCAGCATTCACGAGCCACCAGTACATACAACATCTCAATAGTACTTGTAAGCTCACCAATTTCTAAATATTTTTGTAGATCATCAGATACTCATTTTGCACTACATTGGTATGAAAACACCAGTACTGTGCTTATATCAATACCATTGTTCCATTTTTTTAAATAACTTATTCCATAATGCCTCCCTCGACATACATAGTACCATGTTTTGAAAAGATTGTTACTTAGCTTTTCTGCTTCAGGGCATTAGATCATTTTCCCATTGCAGGGGAAGGCTTCAGCTCCACATACGTCCACTACACCACACCAGTGTTTCAGCATTTGAGATAATATATGGAGCTGATGCCTTCCCCTGTAATGGAAAAACAAACTTACTCCCTGAAGCAGAAAAGCTAAGTAAATGAGTCTTTTCGAAACATGGTACTGTATCGGGGTGGGGAGGGGGGGGATTATGGAATAAGTTGTTGTTAAAATAATGGACCAACGATGATATTGATAATAAGCACACTACTGGTGTTTTTGTACCAATATAATGCAAGATGAGTATTTGATGGTCACCTATCTTTAAGTGCAGGAACTAACCGGGCAACATGCAATATTACTGCTGCCCGGTTAGCAACTGCAGCTGAGAGGCATAATCCTGGATATTCAAGGCTGGTGCCGCATATGACGCTGGCATTGAATATCTGAGGTTAGAGGTCAGTGGGGAGGGCTATGTGTCGAAGGAGTGCATAGACCTCCTAACTCAATATCGGACCCAAAGTGTATAATAGTTACCAAACGTATCTTAGGGGACCCCCAGCCAGTCGGATTTTCAGCAGTGCAATGAAGGCAGTGCATGCTAATCTCTCTCATGAATATTCATTGTGGATATCCTGAAAACCTGACTACCTGGAGTTTCCCCAGAATAGATTTGAGAACAACTGGCTTAGAATATTCCCCTCTAAGAAGGTAATATCATATTAACCTCTGCATGTTTTAAGAGGGCAAGTAGGTGCCTACTTAGGAGCTATTTTATAAAGACTAGGCACACAAGTAATCTTTGTAAAATACTTGTATAAAAGCAGAGATCACAAGTGTGGACATTACCAGTTGGCATGTTCTAGGCACAAGTGTAAAAGTATGCACCTTCATACCGATGCGCACACTTTTGCCATTTATGTATGAAAATGACTTAACATCACTCCCTAAAGGGCACTTTCCAAAAGTCATCCTTGTAGGTAAAACAATGTTTTACTCATAGAAATGGGTTATTTGAAAATTTTCCCCAGCTTGAAGGTGGAAAAAAGTATATAGAAACAAAATGCTGCAGATAATGACCATATGGCCTAAATAGTCTGCTCATCCATATCTACCATTAAGCTTGCCCCATGCTTTCTTGAATACAGATGCAGCCCTTGTCTCCACTGCCTATACGGGGAGGCCATTCCATGTATCCGTCACCTTTTCTGTAAAGAAATATTTCTTCAGATTACAGCTCCAGTCTATCCCCTTTTAACTTTATTCTATTCCCACTTGGTTCCAAGCCTCCTTTCTGTTGAAAGAAGCCTGCCTCCTGTCCATTTATGCCATTGAGGTATCTAAATGTCTGTCATATCTCTCTTCTCCCGTCTTTCTTCCAAAGTATACATTTTGAGATCTTTAAGTCTATCCTGATATGCTTTATGACAAAGACCACTATTTCAGTAGCCACCCTCTGCATGACTCTATCTTGTTTAAATCCTTTGGAAGGGGGTGGTGTCCAGAGCTGTACACAGTACTCCAAACAAGGTCTCACCAGAGACTTATAAAAAGGTACTATCACCTGCTGGCCATTTCTCTCCCTATACACCCAAGTATTCTTCTGCCTTTTGATGTCACTTTTTCCTATCCGTCTCTCCCGGCCAGTCCAGGACATTTGGGTAGTCAACCTCCTCCAGCAGCTGAGGACTGAATACTGAAAATCTTGCTGACAGCTTATCCAGCACCCCCTGGTGTCAGAGAGTCAGTCTTTCGGTCCTCAGCAGCTGAACAGACGTGTAGCTGACAGGCTCGCCAGAGAAACGAATAGGAACAGTAGTTATAGATTTGAAAAAAATATATATATATATTGATTAGATTAAGATTTGGAAGAAGGAGGAGGTGTCGTTGGCCCTAGCAGAGCAGATCAGCAAGGAAAGTTTCTTTTTTCTTTCTTCAATTAAAAAAAGAAAAAAAAAAGAAAGCACAGGTCCTCATTGGCCGACTGATCCGATCGGCATAAAAAGGCAGAGCCTGCCTTTATTTGCAGACCCGTGGCTCAGGGGTTTCAGGAAAAGTCCTGGGAGCCCCAGAATCCTCTTCCATGCCTCCGATCTCTGCAATTTCCAGCTGTCTGCTAGCGGCGAGGCGGGATGCAGAAGCTCCAACCTGTCTTGGTTTCAGGTAATAATAGTTAAAAATAGCAGTAGGGCACAAAATATTAGTTTGACCGGCCTAGGAACCGCCGCTGCGAGGGTTAGTGTTCCGTAGCCGTGTTTTTTTCTTTCAATGGGAGTTCGGTGCTCGCGGTTACTGGCGGTGGCTACATGCGGTCAGGGCCGCGTGAGTTCGGAGCTGTTCGGTGGCAGTCGCTGCGTAACGGTAAGGTTTGAGAAAGATAAGGGTTATGGAGAGTCACAAAATCGCTGAGGAGGAGGTGGTAAGCAGACCTCAGTGTTCTTCAGAAAGAGCGGGAACGGTGGCCATTTTGAGCCATCCGGCTCTCCCGCGCTGCAGGCAAAGTCAGGAAAGAGAAAATCTAAATCGCACAAAGCGCCTGCTGCTGAGGGGCCGGCACAGCAGCCGTTGGCAGCAATGCAGGGGTCCTTGGACTCATTGTTTTCAGCGGAGTTTATTATAGCTCTGCATAATGCCTATTTATTAAAAAGGTCTCAGTCGTCCCTCAGTCCTTCTACGGACAGTCCGTTAGTGTCACAGGCGGGTCTATCGGCTGTAGCAGACCCTGGGGAAGGGGTCTCATCTATAGCCAAGCCTTTAGAAACGTGATTTGAGAGTGCAGGGTCTCATGGGGCTGTTTCTCAAGGGGCAGAAGGAGAGATTCTGTCTGAAGCGGGTTTGGACGCCTGGCCAGGAGAGTTGGAGGAAGGGGAGTTAAGGCCAGGCGAAGATCCGAATGTCTTTCCTTGTTACAGGGATTTAAGTCAGAGCAGCGATGTTTTCCAATGCACAGGGTTATTAAACAGATGATAGAATCTGAATGGGAGTGCCCTGAGGCATCCTTGAGAGGAGGTTGTGCTATTGCGTGTCTGTACCCCGTTCCCTAGGAGGAGAAGGACTTGTTGCGAATGCCTAAGGTGGATGCACTAGTTTCAGCGGTCACCAAGAAAACCACAATTCCGGTCGAAGGAGGTACAGCCCTTAAAGATCTTCAAGATCGTAGGTTAGAAGCCCTTCTTAAGCAGGCATTTGATTCCAGTGCTCTAGCTCTACAGGCTTCGGTTTGTGGAGCTTATGTGTCAAGGGCTTCTATCTGCTGGCTTCAAGGGGAGCCGGGTCCGGAGAAGGAAGAGGATTCTTCAGGGGAAGGAGCGAAGCTGGAGTCGGCGGCGGCTTATCTGGCAGATGCCTTCTATGATTTGGTGCTGATTTCAGTGAAATCAGTGGCTTCGATAATTGCCGCTAGGCGGTTTCTCTGGTTACGGAGTTGGGCGGCGGATGCGTCTTCAAACCTGTCGGGTGTGTAAAACTATCTTTCACAGAGATGGTGTGGGGGGACACTGAGCAATTACCACATTTGTAATGTCTGTTAATTTTAGATTGGGATTTGTGATATGTAAGAGCTGAGGAAACAAGGTGTTTGCAAGGTTAGGATTGCGTTTATATGCTACCATAAATGTTTTGGAAGCAAACAACGGTAGTGATGTTAAAAGGTACCACTCTTGTTGCAAAATGCTTACAATATCTTTTGAAAGGTTTGTAAAGGTAAGGGCACAAACAATCTTGTCTGTTTTTGGGTGGTCCTTCTTTTGTAAAAGTGTTGTACATTCCATAGTGCAAGCCTTGAGGTATGCCTTTTTTTATACACCTCTGGGGGTAACCTTGTTGTTTGAATCTTCGATGCATGTCTACTGCATGGCGTTCAAAATCTATTTCTGTAGTGCATAACCTTTTTATCCATAGGAACTGACTGACCAGTAGATTATTTTTAAGTGATGAATTATGGAAACTGTCATATTTCAATAAAGTATTTCTATCTTTTGGTTTACGGTATAAATCTGTAACAAATCCATCTCTGCCTTTTTTTTATCAAAATGTCCAAATATGCAATACATTCTGAACTGAAGAGCCCTTCGAATTGTAGGTTTGAATCCAGAGAATTAAGCCAAATGAAAAAGGTCTGTAATGAACTCTGTGCCATCCCATATCATTAGCACATCATCAATATATCTCTTCCAAAGAAGGATTTGTTTTTTGAAGGGATGGAAACTTAGGTATTGTTGTTCAAAATTAGCTACATAAAGGTTGGCAATATCAGGTGCCATGGATGAGCCCATGGCAACTCCCTTAATTTGTTTATAGAAAATTCCTTTGAAACTGAAATAGTTTTCCGTCATAGCTAATGATGCTAACTGAGTCAAAAAGAAGGTGGGAATCCGTATTGGTTTAGGTCTTTGGATTAGAGTATTAGCAAGGACTTCTAAGGCCGCCTGTTGTGGAATGTTGGTGTATAGAGTTGATATTGTAGCAGCAGATAAGCATGCAATAAATAAATCCAGGAGTCTTTTCAAGGATCCAAGCCAGTTTAATGTGCACATGGCTCAAGCAATAAGCAATTTCAAAATGGCTGAGCAATGGCTTCTAGTAAAACAACAACTTTTATAGCTTTCTTGTCCATTCTAAGCATAGGCAAACTTTTCATTGGTCCCAGTACCCCTCTCACCCATCTATTGGTCCCGGTACTGATATGGCTACCCAATCGGGACTCTGGTCTGGGCCCAGCACCTGGTTGCCCCCCTTCTAGTCCCAATTACAATGGTCAGTGTCTCCAACTTGTTACTTCTCTCCTCCAAGGTCGCTGAGCTTGTTAAAACATATGGGAAGCAGGGCACTGTAACCTTGCTTTTTGCAGAGTTAATTAATTCCATAGAAGCTGTGCTCTCTTATCAGTACCAATTAGAGCTGTTTTCTGTCTTTTATAAGTTTCGTTTCTGCTTAGCTATGTTCAGTTAAACTGAGTTAAGTTTCAATTCTATGGTGTCATCATTCAGGGGGGTTTTCATTCCTCTGGGCCTAACTACAGGCTTCAGTTACAGGTCAAGCTGCTCAGGCCTGTCTGCTTAGTTCAATTAGCATGGATCATAGGCCGTCGCCTACCACATTCCCCCCTTTGATTATTCTCACCCGCATGTTAATAAGGTGTGAGAATCAAATCACATAATACTAGGTAAAGGTATCACTCTGTGGTATAGGGTAGTAAGTTCACATAGCTAGCATCTTTGTAGCTGTCTTACGCTCTACAGTGTTATTAATAACTGAAGTTATCATTTGCAAGCAAAATGGCAAGAAACAAGGGAGCAACAGGCAGATAGTCAAAGTCCATAGTTTGGCAAGAGTGGGAAAAAGAACTAAAGGATTAGAAGGTTCGGTTGCATCTTTGTTGTGCTGTCGTAAAGCTTCTGATTTAGACAGACCAGCTGTCCATCCTTCGTAGTAGATTGTGGTCCAGTCCGAACAAAACACAAACTGTCAACAATGGGGTGGGCCAATACCCACTCACTAGTAGTATTATGTAAATCAGTCTGATTGTATAGGATAGAATAGTTCAGTTCTTGCGTCTCCCAGGGCCACTGATCTCCCATCTTAGTTCCTCCACAATAGAAACAGTCAGAAGTGTGGAGACTAGATGCTATTGCTCCAGTAAGTTCAAGAAACAAGTTCTGGTGGTGGTATGAGGAATTGCAACGGTGGCTTGCATAGCCTTGTAGAAAGTCAAGATCTAGAACAACTTTTGGATTGGAGAGTATACCAATGCAAGTATAGGAAGAATGATAAAACAAGGTCTGAGTGACCTTCGGTCCAGTTCATGTTGTACTTATACAGGCTGCCCAGGGAGATAAGGCAAAAGTCATTTCAAAGCACTCCAAGGCTGCTGCCAAAATAAAGCAATAATAATAATTCATAATGGGCATAGTCTCTGGAAAATTGGTGGAACTGTCGACTTCCACAACAGATAACAGATGTAGGGTTGATTGTAGATCCTCAAGCTTCTGCCGTACGTAGACCTACCAGCGTTTTGGCAGGAGTAGGGCTGTAGATTCCAAAGTATCACTGTCCTCTGGGATGTCTCAATTTCTTAAAATATCATAGCATAGTCTCTTAGGCTATTATTGCTTCCTTAGAGCAGTTCACTCTTTAGGAGATCAAAACAGTCTTTTCAGAGTATTTAAACACAGTCTCTTAGAAGATTCAATTTCTTAACACAACACAGTCTCTTTCTGATGATTGCAGGTTTTTTTCAGATGCGAGGCTTACCTTCAGATAAACAAACAGTCTTGAAATAGTGCAGTTTCTGAGGGACCAATAAGTCTTAGGGCCGTGGTTGTTGTCGTAGGGTGAGGTGCAATGGAGTCTCAGGATGCTGTACAGTAGTCCAGTGATCAGGTTCAAGAGCAGCTGCTGGCTTCACTTGATTATGATGGGTCCAAGGTTCAAATTCTGCGACTTTTACTGCAGTTGGAGTTGTTGACAGGATGACGACATAGGGTCCCCTCCAATGCAGGGCTAACAGTATCTTTCTCCACTCTTTGATCCACACCGAGACTCCAGGCTTGAAAGGATGCAGGGGTGCAGGCAAATTGATGAGTAATCGATTTTGTACTCAGGTATGAAGACTCCTGCAAAACAGAACTTAAAACCAATAGTTCATGTCTAATAATTTCAGATCCTATCTGTCTCATATCTCCTTTTATTTCCTATACAATAGGCAGGGGTTGCCCATACAGAATCTCAAAAAGGGAGACTCCTATAGACTTAGCAGGGGCTAAGTATATCCTAAGAAGGGCTATGGGAAGAACCTGGGGCCACTTCAGGTAAACCTCTTGGCAAAGTTTAGACAACTGAGATTTCAGGGTTCTATTCATACATTCTACTTTTCCTAAATTCTGAGATCTATAGGCAGTATGTATCTATTAATATCAATATCTTGGGCTATACTTAATGGACTTGCTTCCTAAGGTTATCCACCCTCATTCTTTGTACAGGGCCCCATATGCATGCAAGGTTGTAAGGGTATACTTGAAATCTGGGTACACATTTAGACAGGGCTCTTTTCCTATTGTTAGTGCTCTAGTGAGGACTATCAGTTCAGCTTTCTGTGGTGAAGTTTCTGGGGCCAGGGCTGAGGACTCAACTACCAAATCAGGGGTCACCACTGCATATCTAGCACAACATGTCCATTGATGATGAAACTGCCTTCAGCCACAAAGAAAGTCTGTTCAGGGTTCTCCAGAGGGACATCAGTCAAATCCAGGTGGCTTGAGAATACAGTGTCCATAATTTCTAAACAGTCATGATCAGGGGATCAAGACCAACTGATAACAACATAGCAGGATTGAAAGCTTGACTGACCCTTCAGTTGTATCTGGGGTTTTCACACAACATACTCTAATATTTCAACATTCATAGATTTGTTAGCTAGTAATTTCCTTTGTATTTCATATTGGTTAGAACAGAGTGTGGTACAGTAACTTGAAGATTCTGTCTCAAAGTGAGCTTGTCAGCTTTGCTCACTAGGAGGGCTGTAGCTTGCAACAGCTCTCAAATAAGGGGCCAGCCTTTTGCAACTACATCCAATTGTTTGACAAATAGGCTACTGGTTGTTGCCAAGGTCCAAGAGATTGAGTCAACACTCCTAGAACATTTCCTTGCGACTCATGAACATAGAGACTGTAAGGTTTTCTGGACATCTGGTAGACCCAGAATTGGTGACAACATCAGAGTGTTTTTTTCAAAGATCAAAAGGCTGCATCCTGTTCAAGTCCCCATTCCTCTGGAGACTTTTCCATTCCTTTGATAGCTTGATACAATGTGATACAATGGTTTTTGCTAGCAGCGCAAAATTGGGGATCCATATACAACAGTACCCTGTGGCACCCAAGAAGGCTCTCACTTGCCTCCTGGTGGTTGGAGTAGGAATACTGCATACAGCTGCTTTGCGTTCTGGTAAGGGTTCCAGGCGTCAAATTCCGCTGGACAACTGGAATCCTAGGTATTTAACTTGTTTGACATAATTATGCTTTGGCTCTTGAGACTTTGTATCCAGCCTCATTAAAAAGGTGCAAGAGTTCACTGGTGGCTGGTGGACATTCACTTTCTGAGTTGGTGGTAATCTTGTCTAGGTGAGTTGGCCCTACCTCCTTGTAGTGGGGTCTTGGGCTAAGCGTATACAGAAAAAAACATCTTTTTAAGTCCAGAATGATGAAATGTATAGCTTCAGCAGAGATCAGCTCCAAGAGAATATAAGGATTTTGGTACCACTGGTTGTATAGTTTCAGCTGCATCATTCATTCTTTCTTAGATCCTGCACTGGGCGGTAATCACCTGTCCCAGGCTTCTTGACTGGCTTGAGGGTGACAATGGCAGGGGCTATGTTCTTCGCTAGGCCAGGTGGATTATCTTCTGCCCATCCTCCAGGTGGGGCTATGAGGTTGGTAAGTGTACAGCTTGTTGCTTTGGATGCAGGTGAATAGAACCGCCATTCTTCTTCTTGGGGACAGTTAACACCATCAGGCCAGCAGATTTTGAGTTTCATTTTTTTCTTCCTTCAACAGAGGATATCTGTGCTTGAAGCTTTGCAAGCAGGTCTCGGCCCAAAAATGGAATAGGGCATTCAGGCATATACAGGAACTGGTACATTATGATTATATTTTTTATTCTAGTTCACACATGTGGTTCTGCAGAAAAGGCTTTGCGAGAAAAACACAGGGGCTACTGGCTTTAGTATTCTGCTCCTGTATCCCCCATAAAAGTCCATATATTGGTCCCCTATTTTTCAGACTGACTCCTGGGGACCCAGGGAAACTGGAGAGTCCGGTCTGGCCTAGTCTTCATCCATGCTGTAGCCCTCTCAGGCTGCCACTCACGCTATAGCTGCTCCACTCTCGTGCTGAAACACTGTGCTTGGTTTATTGTTTTATGACTTTGCAATCAAGTACTCCCTCGGGAGTCAAGATACGGGCATTCACTTCTCTAATGTCCTTCTTTTTCTATAATGGGCGCACTCACACCCAGTTTTCACATCCGCTGCTCCTTCGATTAGGAAAAGCTCCACATCATCCAACTAAAATATCATTCACTTTCTCTGTTACATTTATTTTCACAATTCACACACCCTCTGATTAACTTTCATTTAACCATTATGCCCGCAAATTCATCCAGTTCTTTGCAATTTCCGTTCATTAGTTCAATCAAGTCCTAAAACTTCTCAGTGTATAATGCAGTTTTTTTTCAGTTCTAAACAAGTCTGGTCAGCTGACTTTCACTTCTAGTCCGGAGGGGGTGGACATTCCCCTGTTGCAGAGGTGGCTAGCAAACTACTTGGGAATCTGTAGTCCCCCCCCCCCCCCCTCTCCTGGATTCTGTTTCTCCTAGCAATGCTCTATCCAGGAGGTTGATTTTTTTTTTTTAAAAGGATCCACTTCTCTGCTGTGGGCACATTAGTTCACGCCCACCGGGGGGGTGACATCATCGGTGGAATGGGCTCCATCCCCCCCTTAAGCACTCTAAACGGAGCTACTTACAGAGAGAGAGAGAGAGACGAGACAGGATACCTAGAAATTCTGGGGCAAAATCCTGATTGGGACAGAGACATTTCATAATCTTCAGTAAATCCCTTACTGAAATTCTTGATCATACTTGAAAAGACACTTATTATTTCTGTAAACATAGGGCAGGCAGGAAACACTTAGATTGAGCACATACATCCATTAGCTATAGTTCTCTCTATAAGAAGCATATCTGTCAGCATGTCTCTGCAAAAGAAATTATTTTTTTTTAGTTCAGGAAGCAAATATTTAAAAGACATTCCGGATATTTTTCATAAAATACAGTACACCTTTCCCTTTTTTTTTTTTTAAATACAGAAAAGCTAACTGATTTGTTCATTAGTAACCAGCACAGAGGGGAAGCATGCATTCAAATGACTTATACTCATTCATAAAAAGATAAACTTTGTTTTTAAAACTTTTGGTTAAACAGAGCTAGTGAAACCAGAGAAAAAACTAATTATAAATTCATCACGCTTCGATTAAATGAAGAGACTTTTCAAATCGGCAGTCCCTTTTCATTCCTAGGAGAAATTTCCTGCAGTCTCCAGCTGTCTCTCCAGAACCTTTTTTTTTTTTTTTTTAAGGATATGTGGAAGCCACACCCCTCTGCTCGCGGGGAAACAATTGAACTGTGCTCATAAAAAGAGACTTCTCATTCACATGGACAGAGATGCCAGAAAAAAACAATTTAAATCAATGTTAAGTCGTGATCTAATTACTTTGTAGATCAAAGGAAAAACAAAAACTGTTCTTTATCATTTCCTATTTGAATCATAAAACACAGGGCAAAGCTAAGCCCACAAATATATTATACCTATCTGACCGGAATAACTAATCTTACCCTACACACTATAACTGAACTAAACCCGTCACCTCCTGGATAGTTCTGCAAAGTAACAGCAATATAACAGGCTCAATTGACTTAGAAATGCAGACAGAGCAGAGAATATAACTAAAAACTGTTTGCGGAGCTCTGATGATTAATACAACCTTCAAAACTAAAATTCTGACTAAATATTCTTATTGAATGGTACACAATACATGACCACAGCAGGAGGAACATTACTATCAGAACAAAGTGAATAAAAACAGGTAGAAACAGGTATAATTGTCCTGATTAGTCCAGCAGCAGATCGTTGAAAAACATGCCTGCATAGGGTTAAACAGCACCAAACATTCTCCTGCACAGACACGCCCCCTGTCAGCTTTTTCACTGTGCTAAAACCAACTGGGTGAGACCAGCTTTTTGATTTCTAAAAATGACCGTAGGTGTTTTGGGTCTTCATTCTGCTCTATTAATACAATTTCTTAACCAGTGAACTGTCACAAAGTACTCAACATAATAATCTCACATTTATAACAGAAGGGAAACTCGTGGTTTCAACAGATAACAAAAATCAAATACACAGGACGGACAATACATCAAACGCTTCATCCGTTTCGCGACCTAGACGCAGTCACCCGACTAGGAACTGCGCTAGTCCAGAGTCCACTCTGCTTGGTCCGTGCTGCCAGACCTCTCATTCACACTTCATTCACATAATCATGCTAGCAACGTATCTTAGAATGCATTCCTTTCTATCTATTCTGACTAGTCTTTTTCCCAATTACAAAAAGGATGAGGGTTTCACCCGGCGAATTCCCATGCGGGGTTACTCGGCCCTTCCTTGAGAGCTCTCTTACCAATTCCCAATATCTCGAGATTACAAATTCCAAGTTCCACTGGCAGTACTGCTCTTTCTATTTCTGTCTAGACATACCAAAAACCCAGTCCTGTCTGCTCTGACCAGGCTGAATCATGATTCTCTATAACAACTGTACCTAGCGAATACTCATGCAAGGATTTTCAAACAAAGACTTAAGTCTTACCAAAGTTTGCAAACTGCAGTTCTAACTCATCTGTCTAGACAGGTTTTCAAAACTATACTTACCAGATCTGGTTCCCAAGCTTCTGAGTTGGATCCTGGACTCCCCCGGGTCGGAAGTGTTAGCCAGCTGGACTCAGTGCCTGCCGAGGCCAGGCAGAACTCCCTCCGATACAAGAGGATCGGTGGGCCCAGGGAGATTCCCCTGCGTCGGATTGGCATGGTTCCAACTGGACCAAACCTCAAGGCGAATTACGTGGATTTATTCACTTGAACACTATCCATCACTCGCACTTCTCGGCCAACGCACCAAGAATGTAGCAGCAGATAAGCATGCAATAAATAAATCCAGGAGTCTTTTCAAGGATCCAAGCCAGTTTAATGTGCACATGGCTCAAGCAATAAGCAATTTCAAAATGGCTGAGCAATGGCTTCTAGTAAAACAACAACTTTTATAGCTTTCTTGTCCATTCTAAGCATAGGCAAACTTTTCATTGGTCCCAGTACCCCTCTCACCCATCTATTGGTCCCGGTACTGATATGGCTACCCAATCGGGACTCTGGTCTGGGCCCAGCACCTGGTTGCCCCCCTTCTAGTCCCAATTACAATGGTCAGTGTCTCCAACTTGTTACTTCTCTCCTCCAAGGTCGCTGAGCTTGTTAAAACATATGGGAAGCAGGGCACTGTAACCTTGCTTTTTGCAGAGTTAATTAATTCCATAGAAGCTGTGCTCTCTTATCAGTACCAATTAGAGCTGTTTTCTGTCTTTTATAAGTTTCGTTTCTGCTTAGCTATGTTCAGTTAAACTGAGTTAAGTTTCAATTCTATGGTGTCATCATTCAGGGGGGTTTTTCATTCCTCTGGGCCTAACTACAGGCTTCAGTTACAGGTCAAGCTGCTCAGGCCTGTCTGCTTAGTTCAATTAGCATGGATCATAGGCCGTCGCCTACCACAATATCAAGGGTAACCAAAATTAAGTTGTCATGATAACCTTGAAAGTCCTGTAAGATATTGATGATATGCGTTGAATCACGTACATATGACCCAATTTGTGTAAAAAAAGGTCTTACGAAGATGTCAAGAAATTTGGATAGTGGTTCAAAGAGAGATCCTATAGCAGAGACAGTAGGATGCCCTGGAGGATTTTGGAGAGATTTATGTATCTTTGGTAACATGTATATGGTTGGAATGATTGGATGGGGAACTGTAAGGAAAGCAATTTCTTTTGGTGTCAAATAACCTGCCTCTTTACTTATATATAGTAAATCATCTACTTTCTGTCGTAGAGTTGTGGTGGGGTCATCATAGAGTTTTAGGTAGAAATCCTTGTTCAACTGGCGTGTTACTTCATTGATATAGGACACCCTATCCTGTATCACAAGTGCCCCTCCTTTATCTGCAGGTTTGATTATAATTGAATTGTTGGATTGTAGGCCTTGTAATGCTAGTCTTTGCGGGACTGTAAAATTGTGAAAGACATGCTTTTGTTTGATAAAGCTTATCTATTTTGGAGAGAACAACATTCTCATGCCGTGATCATGGCATTAGTACTAGATGGTGGCATCC
Source organism: Ichthyophis bannanicus (assembly GCA_033557465.1). Classification (NCBI taxonomy): domain Eukaryota; kingdom Metazoa; phylum Chordata; class Amphibia; order Gymnophiona; family Ichthyophiidae; genus Ichthyophis; species Ichthyophis bannanicus. The sequence continues at coordinate 168,155,219 of CM066035.1, read as the reverse complement.
ATATAGAAGGCCTCCTAACTACTGAAATGTCTGTGGTGTTAGTATTGATATTATCAAAATAGTCTATTTTTAATTTGCGAAAAAACTTGAGTTCTATATGTGTAGCAAACCTATCATGTTTTTTCGTTGGCACAAAAGACAGACCTTTTTCTAAAACTTGCAATTCAATGTCTGTTAACCGATGACTAGACAGGTTAATTATGCCATTTACAGATCCCAGTCTAGTTGTCTCTTGGAGGACGGACCCTGTCCTCTTCCCCTCCCCCATTGTGGATAATGTGACTGTTGGTGATCTCTGGGTTTGAATTGTCAATAGATTGGAGATTTTTGTGGAAATTGAAAAGTGCCATGACCACCTCCTTTCCAGAGAGCATCCATACGAAAATCCCGTGTTGGACTATGTGGTTGCTAGCGAGAAGGGAGGGAGGGAGCTTGGAAAATAATGAACCTGAAGGTTCAAACTGCTCATTGGACTGGTGTCTACTTCTTTTGTGATTCCTTTCTTGGTCTGGAGAAGGGGGTAGGAGATCTAAATCTAGACTTGTGGTTATTTTTGGAATTATTTCTAGAATGTTGTCTTGGCGATCCTTGAGGTCTCCTATGTGATGTGCTGCTTGGTCTACCTTTAAAATCTGACCCACCATATGTCCAGTAGTAGACTGTGTTGAGTTTGTAATCCTCTTCATCTCTTTTGAATTTTTTAATCTTTATATCTTTAATTATTTGTATCCTAGCGTATTTTTGTCAAACCGCTTTTTTTCTATGTCATATTGTGTATTTTGTCTTTTAAGTATATCTATTTTAGAATCCATTTGAGGTTTTAAAACCTCTGCCCTGCGTTTTGAGGTGTTAAGTGTTCTTTAGATTTAATGATTTTATTGATTATTTAAAATCTTAATCCAATCGGCCATCAAAGACTCATCGTCTCTAAACATTCCGGGAGCTTTTTGCATTCTAAGGTCCCTCGGGATAATCTTCTTCCGACAGTACTCCAACAGTGAAGCTGCATGTAGTTCCTCTCTGATAAACCGTTGCGTCATACCCATTCTTCTTCTAGATTTGGTGATGCATCTTCTTCTGTAAAGAAGGGTCCTCTGGTAGCATAGATTGCAAATCCTCTTCTTTATAGCTGAGGACATCCCTCCATGGGGAGAACATGGCTCTGATAGAATCAGGTCAGGCACAAAGGAGAGCAAAGCCGTTCCTGCTGAGTCAGTAGGTGAACACAAGAAGCAAGAAGCGTGTGATGGTCATAAGATACTTTAATTGAAACAACCCCAACGTGTTTGGCGAACGCCTTCCTCAGGGGGTACGCAGCTTACACAATAAAATAAACAGAAATAAAAACAATCACAAAAATACATACATATGCAAATAGAAGTACTTAAAGAATATATATATATATATATATATATATATGAGTACTTCAAAGATAAAGTTGAACAGTATGATACATATACATTATAAATAATCATTATAGTGAACATAAATATATTAAAACAACCAACCAACAAACGCAGGGAAGTGAAAGACTCAAAAGTGAACTGCAACTCAACAAAAAGATGGATAATAATGTGGTGTGATACACCTATACAGAATTGTATGGTATTTACTCACTATACCGCACCGTAGTGCGCCTCTTGTATAGAATGGTCTTGTATTATATCTGTATAGCTAAAAATGGAAAAAGACGACAAAGACAAGATAAGGGCTGTTAATATGTGTATTAATGAGCAACCCTCTATACAAATTTTAATTACATAACATATTGGTCCAAAGATTATATAGAGATTTTATGTCATGCCATGAAATAGAATATATCTGCCATAAATGAACACATTGGATGTCGTGTGAAGCTATCAATCTTATAGACACACTGTGTACTCACTGATATATTACGCTGAAACAAGCCGTCGCAAGCGATCGCTATACTCAAGGAAAAATGATCGTCTTCTGAAAAAAGAACGTCATATTGGAAAAACGATAAGTATTGCCATGCACCATCTGCTAAGGAAATCCAATTGAAGATTGTGATTGAAAAATGTATCCTTGCTTATCCATTAAAAATATAAATATATATCCTTAATTGTTCTTTTACAACATATATATATATAAAATACTTCTAGTAATGTGGAAATGAAAACGAGGTACAATGAACTCCTGTTGAAACAATAAAGTACATACTTAATGAAATGTTGTAAAATAGAGTAAATAACAGTGGAAATTTTTGTAGATGTTATGAAATTGTTTTAAAGATTAAAAATCAAAAAGTGATACGCTTACAGATTAAAAGGCAATACAATTAATGAATAAAAACCTGTATGGAAGCTCGTAACATGATAAAATGTATGGTGCTATAGCTTACTCTAAAATCTGTATTAAAAAACTATAAGTTTATGGTTGCTTCATTTAGTTTAAAAAGGTTGAAAAGGAATGTGTTAGAATATTCAATTTTTAAGGAATGTCAAGCTCTAAAAGTGTTTAAAAACCACGGTTGAAGGCTCAAAACCAACTGGTCCTTTTATGTGGTAAAAATTATCGCCAATTGGAATGCTGTAGATAAAATTTAAAAATTGAAAGCAAATTATAGTACTAATGTTCTAAATTAATATATTGCTATATATTAAAAACAACAGATGTAATAGACAAACATCCCTCTCAGAGATTATGAACCCAGTTAGTTATAAATGTATACATGGAGGACTTGCTCATAAAGAACTACTCTATATATAAAATAAGAGTAATGAGTCAAACCTGCAAGAAGCACGTTCTATGAAGTTGAAAGCGAATGAATCATCGCAAAAGGAGTTTTAAAGATGCTGAAGTTTGTGCCAAATCCATGATGTGGTGGGCGTGGCTAAATGTGTACAGTATATATACGTTTACATATATTAAATATGTGTACAGTATATATACATTTACATATATTTTTTCCATAATATGAGTATGCAAATACATTTTTGAAAGGTTGGATTTATTTCTAAGGCTATTGCACAGAAACACTGCGATTACCAGAGCCGACTTGTTTTGATCCCATACCTTTTAAGCTATTTCACACACATGTGATCATAATTTTCTATGTAAGCCATTTTGTTTTATTTATTTATTTCTTGACAGGTTGTAACTTTGGTTTTACAATATTATGCATAGATACATTTTTAGATTTTACATCCTCCAGTACCGCATACTGATTCGCTGGCAGTTTAGCCACATCGTGGATTTGGCGCGAACTTCGGCATCTATAAAACTCCTTTTGCGATGATTCATTCGCTTTCAACTTCACGGAATGTGCTTCTTGCAGGTTTGACTCATTACTCTTATTTATTTTTTATTTTATTTACATTCTCTTATATACCGCGCTATTCTGCATCAGTGCAGTTTACATTGAACAAACTGAAATTATATTGAACAGGGCATTATAACTTGGAAATAACCCTCCATAGCCCATGTTTCCTGTAAAATAGTTAAGTGGCTTGCCCAAGACCACAAGGAGCACCTGTGGGACTAGAAACCCCAGTCCTTCCAGCCCAAGGTTGCTGTCCTCTAGTGGGATTTGAACCCCCGGCCTGAAGTACCTTGCCCCAACCACTAGGCCACTCCTCACTCCTTTATATATAGAGTAGTTCTTTATGAGCAAGTCCTCCATGTATACATTTATAACTAACTGGGTTCATGATCTCTGAGAGGGATGTTTGTCTTTTACATCTGTTGTTTTTAATATATAGCAATATATTATTTAGAACATTAGTACTATAATTTGCTTTTAATTTTTAAATTTTATCTATAGCATTCCAATTGGCGATAAGTTTTACCACATATAAGGACCAGTTGGTTTTGAGCCTTCAGGCGTGGTTTTTAAACACTTTTAGAGCTTGACATTCCTTAAAAATGGAATACTCTAACACATTCCTTTTCAACCTTTTTAAACTAAATGAAGCAACCACAAACTTATAGTTTTTTAATACAGATTTTAGAGTAAGCTATAGCACCATACATTTTATCATGTTATGAGTTACCACATACCTCAGCTTCCCTACAGGTTTTTATTCATTAATTGTATTGCCTTTTAATCTGTAAGCTTATCACTTTTTGATTTTTAATCTTTATAACAATTTCATAACATCTACAAAAATTTCCACTGTTATTTACTCTATTTTACAACATTTCATTAGGCATGTACTTTATTGTTTCAACAGGAATTCGTTGGACCTCGTTTTCATTTCCACGTTACTAGGAAAAGTTTTATATATATATATATATGTTTTAAAGAACAATTAAGGATATATATTTATATTTTTAATAGATAAGCAAGGATACATTTTTCAATCACAATCTTCAATTGGATTTCCTTAGCAGATGGTGCATGGCAATACTTATCGTTTTTCCAATATGACGTTCTTTTTTCAGAAGACGATCATTTTTCCTTGAGTATAGCGATCGCTTGCGACGGCTTGTTTCAGCGTAGTATATCAGTGAGTACACAGTGTGTCTATAAGATTGATAGCTTCACACGACGTCCAATGTGTTCATTTATGGCAGATATATTCTATTTCATGGCATGACATAAAATCTCTATATAATCTTTGGACCAATATGTTATGTAATTAAAATTTGTATAGAGGGTTGCTCATTAATACGTATATTAACGGCCCTTGTCTTTGTCGTCTCTTTTTTCATTTTTAGCTATACAGATATAATACAAGACCATTCTATACAAGAGGCGCACTACGGTGCACTATAGAGAGTAAATACCATACGATTCTGTATAGGTGTATCACCCCACATTATTATCCATCTTTTTGTTCAGTTTATTTATTTATTTACATTCTCTTATATACCGCGCTATTCTGCATCAGTGCGGTTTACATTGAACAAACTGAAATTACATTGAACAGGGTATTATAACTTGGAGATAACTATTTTACAGGGAACATGGGCTATGGAGGGTTAAGTGGCTTGCCCAAGACCACAAGGAGCACCTGTGGGACTAGAAACCCCAGTCCTTCCGGCCCAAGGTTGCTGTCCTCTAGTGGGATTTGAACCACCGACCTTCCGGCCTGAAGTACCTTGCCCCAACCACTAGGCTACTCCTCCACTCCAGTTGTAGTTCACTTTTGAGTCTTTCACTGCCCTGAGTTTGTTGGTTGTTTTAATATATTTATGTTCACTATGATGATTATTTATAATGTATATGTATCATACTGTCCAACTTTATCTTTGAAGTACTTATGCAAATAGAAGTACTTAAAGAATATATATATATCTGTATGTATTTTAGTGATTGTTTTTATTTCTGTTTATTTTATTTTGGAAGCTACGTCCCACCTGAGGAAGGCGTTTGCCGAAATGTGTTGGGGTTGTTTCAGTTAAAGTATCTTATGACTATCACACGCCTCTTGCTTCTTGTGTTCACCTACTGGTCTGATGAGAACATGAGACCAGCAGAAGAAAACATTATCAGAGCGGTTTACATACAAACAGGGAAATAAAATAACTGAAAAGAACTCCATTGTTATGAGAGGAAAGAACACAATCATACGGGTAGGGAGAGAGCAGGGAATGTGAGCAAAACCCCATGTTCTCTTAGAGAGTTTTCTGTGGCTGAAGTTTGGAGGGGGTACAGTGCTGGGGCTGAGAGAAAGGATTGGCATTGAAAAATTGTGTTATATATCATTAATTGAAATCCACCTAAAAAGCTGCAAACCCCCCCCCCCCCTCTTTTCATACCACTAATCCACCAATGGACCCCCTATTTTTCAACCCTGGGAAAGCTAATTGCTTAAAAAATAAACCCCTAAAATCCCAAATGATAAACACCTAGAACCAGAAGCCTTTTTTATAATGCACGTTGAGTGCATTTGTTATAAACCCAGAGAATGGGGCAGACTGGATAGACTATGTACAGTGCCTTGTGAAAATATTCATTCCCTTGGCTTTTGTCCTGTTTTGTTACATTATGTATAATCTGGACTAAAAATGGAGGTTCATTTGGATGTTAGGTAATGGACCTAACACTATAGTCCAAATTGGTGAAATGACAATAAAATACCTTGTGTGTGTATATGTATATGTGTATATATATATAAAAAAGTGAAAACTGAAAAGTTGTGAGCTCATATGTATTCATCCCTTTTGCTATGACCTGCCCCCCACCCCCCATCTAGTCCAACCAATTAATCTCAGCAGTCACATAATTAGTTGATTAGGGTCCACCTGTGTGTAATCAGTGTCACATGATGTCTGTATAAATATACCTGTTCTGAAAGGCCCCTGACTCTGCAACACCACTAAGCAAGTGACATAAAGACCAAGGTGCACTCCAAACAGGTCAAAGACAAAGTTGTAGAGAAGTATAGATGAGGATTGGGTTATAAAAAAAAACCATCCCAAATTCTGAATATCCCACAGAGCACCATTAAATGCATTATAACAAAATAGAAAGAATATGGCACCACTACAAACCTGATAAGAGAAGGTTGCCCACCAAAACTCACAGACCGGTCAAGGAGAGCATTAATCAGAGATGCCACAAAGACACTGAGGATAACACTGAAGGAGCTGCAAAGATCCACAGCGGAAATGGAAGTATCTGTCCATAGGATCCCTTTAAGCCCTACACTCCACAGAGTGGGCCTTTATTAAAGAGTGACAAGAAAAAAGCCATTGCTTAAAGAAAGAAAGAAGAAAACATGTTTGGGGTTTGCACAACAGCATGTGGTGGACCCCACCAAACACATGGAAGAAGGTTCTCTGGTCAGATGAGATGAAAATTGAGCTTTTTGGCCATCATGGGAAATGCCATGTGTGGTGCAAACCCAGCACTTCCCATCATCCCGAGAACAGCATTCCCACAGTGAAGCATGGTGGTGGTAGCACCATGCTGTGGGGATGTTTTTTATTGGCAGGGACAGGATTGAATGGCACTAAATACAGGGCACTTCTTGAAGAAAACCTGTTTCAGTCTGCCTGAGATTTAAGACTGGGATGAAGGTTTACCTTCCAGCAGGACAATGACCCTAAACGTACTGCTAAAGCTAGTTTAAGTCTTGGAATGGCCTAGTCAAAGCCCAAACCTCACTCCATTTGAGAATCTGTGGCATTACTTGAAGATTGCTGTACACCAACACAACCCATCTAACTTGAAGGAGTTGGAGCAGTTTTGCCTTAAGGAATGGGTGAAAATCCCAGTGGCTAAATAATAGAGACATGCCCCAAGAGACTTGCAGCTGTAATTGCAGCAAAAGATGGCTCTATAATGTATTAACTTTGGGGAGTAATACATATGCACACTCCTGCTTTCAGGTTTTTTTTCTCTTAATTATTGTTTTGTGTCACAATAAAGGATATTTGGCACCTTCAAAGTCATAGGCATCTTGTGTATATCACATGTTGCTAACCCCCGCAAAACTCCATTTTAATTCCAGGTTGCAATGCGACAAACACAGAGGGGATGAAGACTTTTGCAATGCACTGTAGCCTTTACCTGCTGTCATTTACTATGTTACTGTAGACATAGCCAGGAAAGAAACACTGCACAAATACCATCCTTTCTTATTGATATTTTTATGTAAACTGGCTGTAGGGGAATGCATGACATAGATGCTCTGTCAGCATATTTGCCAAAGAAATGCCTCCGGCATTAATATTAAAATATTTTCTTGTCAAATAAAATGGTAGATTCCCAAACAGTTTAAAATATTTGATATTGTGTACAAAAATGTAAAAGTGAAGTAACAAAAGGAAATAAGTAGTACCAAAGATTTTTAAATGGAACATGTATATGTAACATTAACTGAAGAAGGCAGTTAGAAAATGAACTTGGCTAATAAATCTGTCCCTTCTAACAAAACAAATCAGCCTTTTCTTTTGAATATAATGCAAAATGAGATGAACCCACCTAGTGGCTGATTTACTAGTGGGTTTCCCCTGTTCTGCATTTAGGTGAAAAGCCTTTTATGAATCTGTACACTGGAAAGTCCTTAGCCTTTTGTATCTGTAGAACAAATGAATCAGGTTTGTACCCTTGTTTTTGATGTATGTATAGTGCCTTACAAAAGTTTTCACTCCCTTGTACTTTTTTTACATTCTGCCATCTAAAAAAATACATGTTCAGAATAAATGTTAAAGTATGAATTTGTTTCATTGATCCAGGTTTGCAAAGTTAAAGAACAATTGTAGTAATACTCAAAAAGGGCCTGATTCTGTCCCGCATGGCTATCCCCTTTGTATATCCAGTCTCTGAGCCAGACGTACAAAGGGGATTGTGATTCTAATCCCATGGAGCACGTCTAGCCTCACGGGATCAGAATTGCGATCAGGCCTGTATGTGCAGGCCAGGACTGCGATTCAGTCCCAGCCTGCACGTAGAGGCACTGCCCAGATAGCTCAGTCAGGCATTTAAATGGCGCCAGGGTGTCCTGTTGCCATGGCACCGTGGCTCCATTTAAATACCGTGATGCTGGTTGCCAGCAATTTAAGGTTTTTTCCCCCCACAGCTCGACCCTGATCCAGCCTCCTAAGGCTAGCGTCGGGCTGCAGGGAAGAAACCCTGGCCCCTCCCAGCCCCTTCCACGCCCCCACTTAAAAAAACCCCATCCAGGAAAGTTATTCCACCTTGAAGGTGGAATAACTTCCCTAGCCATTTTGCCGGCCCTGGATGTACAGGGCCAACATTAGAATCAGCCCTGTACTTCCAGGGCTGGTGACCACCCACTTGCCTGCCCACTCTCTGCCCCCGAGCTGCCTCTTCCCCGCCCCTGACTTACTTCCCCGCACAACCGCAAAGTAATGAAGAAGGAAAGAAGTGACATCGCCAGCAATGATGGATGCCTAAGGCTCCCATCAGGGTGAACTATTAGCATAATTAAAGTGCAGCCCCCTGCTCACCTTTTTCAGCAGAGACTGTGGGAGATCTGGTAGATGGCTGTGATTTCAGTCAGGAAGAAGCTGGTGAAATTTAAATCTACTTAAGTAAGATTCAAGCGAGCTTGGAGGATAGTCTGGGAAATATGGCGTTGAGCACTGACACCAACAAAGATATAGAGCGGGCCGACAAGCAGTGCACACATGGGGATCTCTGGCATTGGCTCAGAGACTTGTGTCGGGAGATCATGTCAATAAAAGAGGACTTGAGAGGGACTTTGGAGGACATGCGCCAGGATATGTGGAAACTGGGGCAGCGAGTGGAGCATGTGGATTAGCATGCAGAGCCCCTGACCTGTGAGCGGGAGCAATTTGAACAGTTGAGAATGGAGCAGGGGCAATTGAAGATAAGCTTGAAGACATTGAGAATAGGTCAATATGCTGCAACATTCGGATCTGCGGCGTGCCGGAAGTCGGCAGATATAAAAACGCAGCTGTAGTGGTACAAACGGTCTGCTGCAGCCTGATTTTGAAAATCTGAGTCTGGAGAGGGCCCATCAGGAGCTGGGAATCCCCCCAGGATCCAAGCCCAGAGACATCATGGCTTGCCTGACACAGTTTGGGCTGAAGAATCATGTGGGTGGCCACTAAGCAGGGACATAGAAACAGGACAACCAAGACATTGAAATTTATCATGATCTTGCGTCCAGTACACTTAAGCACCGATGCTCCCTGCAAGGGGGTCACTGCCTACCTGTAAAAAGAGGAATTTTGCTACAATTTATTTATTTAACATTTTTTTATATACCACCTTTCAGGTTCTCAAGGCGGTTTACATAGAACAGAACTTTGTTTACATAAAACTTTCATTAGAACTACGTATGTACAAAGCATGTTAACAGTGTTTACATTTAACAATTTACATAGTGTTTAATCTCAAGTGGCTGTATCCTTTTGGCCTTCTTTTTGAAATCAACGGTCAGGAACTGAGAGTAAAAACAGAGGAGGAAGCCTGGGCCTGATTGGAGCGGGAGGGTCCTCCAATCTTTACATCACTTCCCTCCCCTGGGAACTACCAGGGGAGTGAGAGGGGAGCACCCATACTGGCAATGAGTGTCAAGCAAAGGGCAGCACTTCAGAAGGCTGTCCCAAAAAGGTGCTGAGGGGACTACAGAGCCCCTCTAAGGAAGGCTGATATGCCTTGGGGTTTGTTTTTGAACATTCTGATGGAGACCTGATGGGAGGGTGCTAACACTGCTTTGCCTTTCAAGATGATGGGGGTGGGCGATTAAGTTACTGTTTGCGGGTTTAAAGTTGATGTTTTTTACGATTCAGGATGTGATGCGGGCACTGTGTGTTGGGTGGTGAGGCTGGAAGTGTGGTTGTAATGTATGAATGGGGGGGGGCTGGATGGAGGCGGGTGCTAGATCTCACCAGTTCAAGAGACTGGGCAGGGGGCACTTATTAAAAGTAGCACCCATTGGGAACTCCTTCCTCACATGGGAGATGCAGAGGAGGGTTCTGCAGGAAATGAGGGATGGGGGGAGGGTTGGAAGGGCCATAGAGTGGGTGGGAGAGGTGCCATGACATGGGAGATTTACAGGTATGTACCTGGAACAAATGTGGCTTGAACACCCCACAGAAGCACAAATTATTGTACCGGGAAATACAGCAGGTGCACTGGCAGGTGATTTTCCTCTAGGAGACCCATTTGTGAAGTTAGGATGAAAGATTATTGAACCCTGGGGCATTTTCACAAAGTTATTGTAACACATTCAGGGAGGGGAAAAAGAAGGCAAGGGTGGTGGCAAAATTGATAAGGAGGATGTTCCCTTCCAGCTTGAGGGGATAGAGCAGGAACAAAAAGGGAGAGTATTGTTGGTTTGGGGGGAGCTGCAAGGGACTGTGGTCACCCTTCTTAATGTATATGCCCGGAATGAAATGCAGGCTAAGTTCTGGACCTTCCTGGCTGGAAGGGAGGGTTTGGGGTTCACTCCTTGTAGGGGGTGACTTTAATTTAGTAATGGAAGAGGTTCAGGACAGTTACCAGGGTGAGTGGGACAGGAGGGCAGCAGACCTGGTTGCTGATCAAGTGGTCTTGCCACTTTGGCTTGTTGGACCTTTGGTGCATGACCCATCCCCATGATCAGGACTCTTATGTACTATTCGGCAATCCACACCAATTATAGCTGAATAGATTTTCTATTGGGAGATACTGCCTGCAGGCTCTGCATCCAAAATGTAAGGACTGGGGCAACCTGGGTAGATCATGCCCCCCCGGGGGGGGGGGGGGGGGTAGCAGTGATACAAATCGCCAGACCTATTGGAGGTTCAATGAACCTTGTGGAACCCAAAGGTAGTTTCAGTGCTTGAGCAGGCCATAGAGGAGTATATGGTTCATAATGATATGGGGGGAAGTGGGAGGCCTCAAAGCTGTCTTCCAGGGATGGCTTCTCTAGTGGGCCTCACGGAAAAAGAGGACTCGACATGAGAAGGTGGAAGGTTTGGGGTACCGTGTGAAGGATTTCAAGAGACAGCATAAGACTGGGGCCCGGTCTGTGCAGAGCCAATTGGAACAGGCACATATGGAGCTTAAAGAGACCCACTTGGAATTGGTATCATTCCAGCTACAGAGAATAAATCAATACTATTATAAATTCAATAATAAAGCGGGGGCCTTGCTGGCGCAAAAGTTGCAGGAGCCATGAGCGGCCATAGTAAAACTGAAGGGGACGGGAGATCGGCTGCTTTTCATGTCTGAGGAGATTTGCACACCAGTTCATGAAGTATTATAGGCACCTCTATGGCAGGGGGGAAGGATACTACAGCAGTGTAGATTGAGACCTACTTAGGGGTGGGGGAACCCTTGGGGGAAGATCAGTAAGGAGGCTCAGGCCAGCCTGGAGAGTGAGATAAGAGACGAGGAGCTAAAGGGGATCATCCAGGGGTTGTCAGGCAACAAGTCGGCGGGACTGGATGGGCTGACGAGCCTCTTATAAAAAGTTGGTAGATCATCTGATTCCCCCATCTACAGAGGGTGTTTAATGTGGTTTTGAGGGGGGAGATGTTGGCTCCCTCCATGCTAGAGGCAACCATCACTGTGCTCCCAAAGCCAGTTGGGACTTGGCACTGTGTAGATCATATCGGCCTATATCCTTAATATCGATGTCAAAGGTTTGGCCAAAGTATTGGCTAACCAGCTGGGCCCCTGGTTAGCAGGAGTGGTCCACATGGCTCAGACCGGTTTCATACAAGGCCATCAAATGGGCAAATAGTATCCAGCATGCTTTACAATTGGTGTGGCTGCTCAAGCAGAGTGCCAGGAGATCATGCTGCTTGCTATTGATGTGGAAAAAGCATTTGATAGAGTGAAATGGGAGTTCATGTTTCGGATACTAGAGTGCGTGGGGGCAGGTACAGGCATTATAAGCCAGTCCACAGGCTGCTGTGAAGGTGAATGGTGGGATTTCAGACATGTTCCCTTTGGAGCAGGGTGCCAAGCAGAGCTCCCCATTATTGTCACTGCTATGTGCTCTGGTTATAGAACCCTTGGGGAGCAAGATTATTTATTATTTATTTAAGCAGTTTTCTATACTGCCCCTTCCAACAATCAGGGACGGTTTACATCAAACAAAAACTCCATTACAGAGAACATATTAAACTATGATACAAGAAACCATTTACATGCCAGTTAATCACATATACCGTAAAGCATAGTTACTCACCTGTAACAGGTGATCTCCGGGAACAGCAGGAATTTAGTCTTCACATATGGGTATCATCAGTACTGACGGAGCCTGCGCGGGAACGCTCCCCAGCGTCCAATAGGAACGCTTTTGGGAGCATCCCTCAGCACATACGCGCTGCCTTCCCACCTTTCCAACAGTCCCTCTTCAGTTAAGTTTGTAGCTGAGTGAAGGGATAGAGGGAGAGAGCAAAGAGATCAAGAGACAACTGCTAGGGGAGGTGGGTGGGTTGTGAAGACTAAATTCCTGCTGTTCCTGGAGATCACCTGTTACAGGTGAGTAACTACGCTATCTCCAGGAACAAGCAGGAATGTAGTCTTCACATATGGGGACTACCTAGCTGAAGAGGCCAGGGAGATAGCCCCAGGAAGGTACCACTCTAGAAGGTGGGATCCTTCCTCCCATGGATCTCTGACATTCCACCAGGGTTGGTGGGTAGGAGTTGATTTAGGTTTGAAAGAGATTTTGAAGAACAGCTTGGCCAAAGAAGGCATCCCGACGGGAGGCTTTATCCAGGCAGTAGTGGGCTGTGAAGGTGTGTACCGAAGCCCAAGTGGTTGCTCAACAAATGTCATCGATAGACACAGAGTGGAGATTTGCCATAGAAGTTGCCATGGCTCTCACGTTATGAGCTGTGACATGGTCCTGAAGAGGAAGACCCTTACTCTCTTAAGCAAAGGATATGTATTTATTTTTATTTACATTCTCTTATATACCGCGCTATTCTACATCTGTGCGGTTTACATTGAACAAACTGAAATTACATTGAACAGGGCATTATAACTTGCAGATAACCCTCCATAGCCCATGTTCCCTTTAAAATAGTTAAGTGGCTTGCCCAAGACCACAAGGAGCACCTGTGGGACTAGAAACCTCAATCCTTCCGGCCCAAGGTTGCTGTCCTCTAGTGGGATTTAAACCCCTGACCTTCCAGCCTGAAGTACCTTGCCCCAACCACTAGGCCACTCCAATTAGATAAAGTTATTTTAGAGAATGGAAGTCCCAAATGACTAGGGTCAAAAGCTATAAAAAGTTACGAGGACTTTCTATGTTGCTGTGTTCTTTGGATTGTAAAAGAGCCTTAGCCTTTTACATACAAAGTATGAAGGTTTCTTTCTACATTAGAGGCATGAGGCCTCGGAAAAATACAGGAAGATAAATTGATTGATTTAAATGAAAAGGTGAAACCACCTTTGGCATAAAGTGTGGATGAGGTCTAAGAACAACCTTATCATGATGAAATCTAGTATAAGGAGGATCAGCCACTAAAGCTTGCAATTCACTAATGCGACGTGCAGAGGTGATTGCAATTAGGAAGACAACCTTCCAGGTCAAAAACTTAAGGGCTGTAGTAGATAAAGGCTCAAAAGGTGGCTTCATGAGCTGCCCCAGAACTAGATTTAGATCCCATGCCACCAGTGGTGGCTTGATGGGAGGTTTGGTTAATAGAAGGCCTCTCATAAATCTTGATATGAGTGGATGAGAGGAAATTAATTGTCCATTCAGAGGCTTATAAGAAGCTGAAATTGCACTAAGATGGACTCTTACCGAATTGGTCTTTAGACCAGAATTCAATAAGTGAATGAGATACTCTAGTATCGATTCTAAGGGTATGACCAGGGGGTTTAATCCCTTCTTGGAGCACCATATCGTAAAACGTTTCCACTTGAAGGCATACGATCTTCTTGTGGAAAGTTTCCTAGAAGCCTGAAGGATATCTTTTACCTGTTGGGACAGACTGAAATCTTGGAGGTCTAAGCCTTCAGCAACCAGGCTGTGAGGTGCAGGGACTGGCGATTCCGGTGCCATAGCGTCCCGTTCTCCTGGGAAAGGAGATCCAGAGCATGCCCTAACTCCACAGGTGCCGGTTGAGAGAGATGTAGAAGCAGGGAATACCACATTTGGCGTGGCCATCGTGGTGCTATGAGAATCATGCATCCCCTGTCTCTCTGAAGCTTGAAGAGTGTTTTGAGGATGAGGGGAATGGGTGGGAAGGCATAAAGGAAGTCCTGACCCCAGTGAAGGAGGTAGGCATTCCTTGCCTGACAGTTGTGAGCCGGAATCCTGGAACAGAACCGGGGAAGTTTGGCATTCAGTGGACTTGCAAAGAGGTCTATGTCTGGAGTGCCCCAGAGATGAAATATCTTTGCCACCTGGTCTAGGTGGAGGGACCACTCGTGAGGCAGCAGTACTCGACTGAGTTTAGCTGACCAAAAGTTTTGAATGCCTGGAAGCTATACCACTAGAAGGTGAATTTGATGCTCTCTGGCGAGGGCCCACAGTCGTAAAGCTTCGTTGCATAACGACAGAGAGCCTGTTTGGCCCTGCCTGTTCACATAGAACATGGCTACTTGATTGTCCGTCTGGACTAAGACTGACTAGTAGCTGAGCTGGGTGTGGAATACTCGAAGAGCTAAATAGATTGGTTTACACATAAACCTCCTGGAATTAAAAGCAACCTCCTGTGGAGTCCAGGTGCCCTGGGTAGAGAGATGATTCAGGTGTGTTCCTCAACCCACCTGTGATGCATCTGTTGTTAGGGTGGCCTGAAAGAGGGGTTGATGAAAAGGAGACCCCACAGTCAGATTTTATAGTGATTGCCACCATTGGAGGGACAAAATTAGTCATTGAGAGATTATTATTTTGTCCGACAAATGACCTGTGGCCTGTGTCCAGTGTGGAGAGGGTCCACTGAGCTGCTCGCACGTGGAGGCGAGCATATGGGTCTACATGAACTGTAGATGCCATATGTCCCAGTAACTACAGTAGCTCTCGAGCAGTGAGGGAGGATTTGCCTACTGCTTGAGAAGCTAGTTGCATTATGCGAAGACACCGGGCTTGTGGAAGGAAAGCCCTTGCCTGTCTGGTATCTAGACAGGCTCCTATGAATTCTAGGCATTGGGAAGGAACTAGTTGAGATTTTGGGAAGTTTATTACCAATCCCAAGTATTGGAGGATTCGCTTTGTACGGGACAGTGCAGTGCTGGCCTCTGCAACTGTAGGGGCTCGAATGAGCCAGTCATCTAAGTAAGGGAAGACGAAAATCCCCAGGATTCATAGAAATGCAGCTACTACTGCCATGCATTTCGTGAATACCCTTGGTGCTGAAGCCAGACCAAAAGGGAAGAACCCTGCACTGGAAATGTTTTCCCCTGAAAAGGAAACATAAGAATTTCCTGTGATCGGGATGGATGAGAATGTGAATGTGTGCATCCTTTAGATCTAGAGAGCAAAGCCAATCCTGGCTTTGAAGGTATGGCAGAAGAGTTCCTAGAGAAATCATTTTGAATTTCTCTCGAAACAGATATTTGTTCAATTCTCTGAGGTTCAGAATGAGTCTGTGTCCTCCTGTTTTCTTTGGAATAAGAAAATAGGGAGAGTAGAACCCTGCACCCCATTGAGGAATGGGTACTTCCTCTATTGCCTCTTGGGCAAGAAGTGTGGAGACCTTGTGATCTAGCAGATTGTCTGTAGAGGTTTGAGAATTGAATTGTTTTAGAATTGTAGGAGGGGGCATGCTGTGAAAATGAAGCTTGTACCCTTCTCCTACAATGGACAAAGTCCAATCTTATGCCGCTTTGCCAACAGATGGCATCAGATAACGGCAGAACCTGCCCAGAATATTGGGGGGTTGAGGACCCCTCAGAGGCAGGAAGGCAAAGCCCTTGAGGGGGCTGAACCTGGAGAGCTGGTTGGGCTCTCGGGCCTTTTGGCTTCTTTTGCTGTCTAGTTTGTCCCTTTTGGGCAACCTGACCTTGAGTTTGACTCTGCTGGGTATAGGAAGGATAAAACTTCCTCTTTTTGCTAAAAAGAGGTTTTTTTTTATAAGGCTTCCTTTTGGCTGGAGTGGCTGTAGACTTTGACAATCTATCTAAGGTAGAATTGTCAGCATCTAACTCGTTAGCCTTTTCCTGCCAGTTCTTGCTGAAGAGATTCTCCCCTGTGCAAGGAATGTTGCCTAACTTGTCCTGTACCCAAGTCTCATGCCTGTAGCCAGGCAATCCGTCGTGCGCCAATGGCAATAACAGAGGTTCTGCTGATGCATTCGAAGCAGTCAAAGGCTGCATGATTAACAAACTTGGAGACATCTTGAGCATGCTTAACTAGAGCAAGAAAATCTTGTCTCTTGTCATCTGGGAGAAATGGGCTCATAAGTTCCAAGTCTCTGGTGACTTCCTTGAGGAACATTCCCATATATAGGATATATGAACTGATCCTAGCTGAAAGCATGGAAGCTTGAAAAGTTCGGCACCCAAAAGCATCCAGAGTCCTGCATTCATAACCTGGAGGATTGGATGCATGCCTCTTTGCACTTTTCATCCTACGCATGGCTGATTCCACTACCATTGAATGGTGTGGCAGCTGAGTTTTCTGAAATCCAGGACATGGCGGAACTCAATACATAGTATCAAGTCTCCTAGAGTGAGGAGAAGTAGTCAGAGGTGTTTCCCACATTCTGAGCATCAAGCTATACAGAATTTCATGGATAGGCAAGAGTGGCTGCCTCCTTAGGAGCTTTAGGATATTGGAAAATTTCCAATTCCTTTGCTCTGGGTTCTTCAGGAGCAACTGTGATTGAAAGACCTTTGGCCATATCACAGATGAAATCCTGAAATGACATGTCCTCTGGAGGTGACATTCTGCGTTGGGGAGAAGAGGGATCTTCTAGGAGAAACCCTTTAGTGCCAGCAGAATTGTCAGAGTCTTCGGAATCGGAGGAATCAAAGTATTCCTGCTCCGATGCTCTTGCAACACACGATCCCGGTACCGATCGAAGTCAGAACCGAGCTGACCCAGTACCGCTCTGTCAATTCCAGCCAGAGATGGCATGGGAAGAGTTCCCACTGTGGTTGGTGTCGGTACGGCATTGGTACCCATGGGACCACCGGTACCGCAGCTGAAAGAAGAGCTGCAATGCTGCGCTCGATAGCGAGGAACCTCTGGTCTATCGACGCTGCCGATGCCTGGGTGTCAGTACCGGTAAGGACGGCCGGAACCCCTGAGCATGGCACAGGTAATTCTTGCGAGCTTGAGGCCTCGAGAACATCCTGAAGCCCCATCAATGCTTTGTAAGCCGAAGCCTCCCACCGGGGCTGTTTTGCCGGTGTGGTTCCCTCAAGGACAATGCCAATGGCCTCTCGATGCTTAGCAGGAGAGCTACCCTTTGAGGACCGGCTTTTATGTTTAGTTACCTGAGATCCATGGGAGGAAGAAGAGGCCCTTGACGATGTCGATGCAATGGATCTGGCATCCGAAGAAAAGAGGGTACCGAGCTTTGCAGCCCGGTTCTGTCTTCCTCTTTTAGTCATCCCCCTACAGGAGAGACATTCAGTTGGAGAATGTTCAGGTTCTAAACATTTCAGACACCAATCATGGGTGTCAGTGATGGAGATGGTACCGCCACACTTAGTACATTTCTTAAAACCACTAGTTGGCTTTTCTATGTTTTAGGAATATGGGGCCTAGTGCCCAAAATGGCACCTAGCACTAAAGAGAAAAGTTTCTGAAAAGAAACAGTCTAAGTTGTTTTTTTTTATGAAAAGAAAAGAACCGGCGGTACCAGTAGGCATCTTGCGGAAGGCAAACGCGACCACAAGAAAAGAAATTTAAAGACGGAATTTTCTGCGGTGACAGAGAATAGATCCTGTCGGCTCCGCGGAAAACGAAGAACTGAAGAGGGACAGTTGGAAAGGCAGCACGCATGTGCTGAGGGATGCTCCCAAAAGCGTTCCTATTAGACGCTGGGAAGCGTTCCCATGCAGGCTCCGTCGGTACCGACGATACCCATATGTGAAGACTACATTCCTGCTTGCTCCTGGAGATTATAGTGATAGCTGTATTTACAATACTGTCAAACAGTGTGTAGAAGATATAGAAGAATATTCTTGGCTGGAGAGTATAATATAAGGGGGTGGTTAGTTTAGTTGGAAGGATCATGGGGATAGTGGGAGGTGAATGCATTTGCGGCAGTGGAGGTGTTGTAGTATTCAGTGAAGAATATTGTTTTTAATTCCATGCAGAAAGTCTGAAGGTCTTTTATCTGATGTGATCAGGGAGGGAATTCCAAAGGGTGGGGGCTGTGTACTTGAAGGCCCTAAGGCTGGTAGTTTGTTTGGTTTTGCGTATTGAGGGGGGTATTGATAGGAGGTTCTGGGTACTTTTTCTCCTGCTTCTGATGTCGGTTTGTGTATGTATCTTGGTGGATAAGTAGAAAGAGGAGATATCGTCGTGCAATTTGAAAGTGGTTACTATCAACTTGTATCTTTATTCTGGCTGCTATGGGGATCCATTGGAGATTATAAAGTATTGGGGTGATGTGGTCAGTGTGGTTAGCCTTGGAGATAATTCTGGCAGCTATATTCTGAGCAAGATGGAGTATGTGTAGTGTTTTTTTAGGAAGACCTTGTAAGAGACTGTTGCAGAAGTCTAAGTGAGGAGTAATGAAAGCTTGGACTACTGTTCTAAAGTCCTGGGATTCAAAGATTGACCTGGGGTGCTGTATGGTTTTTAGCTTGTAAAATATTTTTATAGCAGTTTGTTTAATATGCAAGGACATACTGAGGGTTCTGTCAGTTATAATATCTAGGTATTTTGCCTCCTGTTTAACTGGCAAATTGATGTTGTGTAAGTTGAACAGCAGCTACCGGTACCAGTCTGTCAACAATGAGCCGCCTGACTCAAGACCGAACACAATTTAGGATAGCTATCCAGAGGGTCACCATGAGTCGACTCAGACTCGACGGCACTTAACAACAACAACAACAAGTTGAATGTAGATGGGGGAGTGAAATTCTGATTCCTTGTAGTGAATAAGAACTCAGTTGTTCTTGTTAAGCCAGGATTCCGCTTTATTTATGCAGTCAATGATAGTGTTATATTGGGGATTCTTTATGTCCACTGGTGTATATAACATCATGTCATCTGCATAGATATGATAATTGATTGTGTCTAGTGAAGATTAACTTATATCTTCAACCGATATGTACAAACAGGAGGGCAGAGAGGGCCGACCCTTGAGGTATTCCCGGTTCCTGGGGGAAAGTGGTAGATGAATCCTGCTTAGTCTTTACATACTGGAATCGGTTGGAAATATATGAATTAAAACATTTTAAAATTAATCCAAATATACCTATTTGCACCAGTTGGTACATATACTGCCAAATAGGTTAAGGTTTGTTTTGGTCATGATAAGTACTCTGCCACCTTTTTTGGAGTCTCTGGGGCAGTTAAATATGGAGTAACCATTTGTATTTAGTTAGTTTAGGAGGATTGAGTCGTGGTCTGTAAGCCATGTTTCTGTGACACATAAAAAATTAGGGGATTCATCAATGAGGATGTTGCGGATTACTGGGATTTAATTTCTAATGGATGTGGAGTTTATCAGTAGCCCATTTAGTATATTGGCTGAGACCATTTTTGTTAGGGGCGAGGTGGTGGAAATTGTAATGTAAATTAGTCTGCATTTTTGGCATTGGAATTCAAATTTGTTTCCATGTTTGTTGGTAATGGATAGCTGGTTGTAATATATAAAGGGTTGTATATTGGGAATGCAGTGGTTGAGTTGGGAACCTAATGGATCAGGAGAGAGTTGGACAAGGCTAGGAGAGATGCTAAGCTGTAGAGGGCACATATCACTTTGTAGGTGAGGTACATCTTTTAGGCTGTAGTACGAGCTGATGGGGGAGGGAACAAAAATTGTATAGATTGGCTCTTGCAAGATATTACAGATATGAAAGAGTCTGGTGATGTATCAAGGCAGAGAGCAATGGAGACAGATTACTGTGGTGAGGAAATAGGCAGAGGCAATGTTAAATAGTGACAAATATAGAGATAAATGTGGTGATTGCGATAAGGTTAGTCTGCATATGTCATTTAAGGCATAGTAGTTAAAGTGAAAATCTGTGAGCTGTGACTGATGCAAAAATGTATGAAAAGATGCAGGGTAGATAAAGAAGGTAACATAAGTGTTACCATAACAGACTGGGTTCCTCTATTATATTTATCAGTTACCCAAACTGATGCTATACATTTTGGTTTCATCTCCTTGGATCCTGCTTCTTAGCACAAGCGCTTGGGAACAACCAGCAACCACACAAGGAGTATGGTAAGAGTAGTTACTCACCTGTAACAGGTGTTCTCCAGGAGCAGCAGGAATCAGTCCTCACTTATGGGTGACGTCGGCGCCGACGGAGCCCTCGCGGAGCAATTTTCCCCAGCTTTCGCAGAAAGCCTTTGGGAATTGCAGCGCGCATGCGCGGTCCCCTTCCCGCCCAGGGATGCCATCTAACTCAGTCTGATGACATAGCGGAAAGACAGCAAAAGGTTTGCAAGATATGCAATAAGAATGACTGCAACTCCAAGGGGAGGAGGGAGGGTAGTGAGGACTGATTCCTGCTGCTCCTGGAGAACACCTGTTACACGTGAGTAACTACTCTTTCTCCAGGACCAAGCAGGAAGTCAGTCCTCACTTATGGGACTCCCAAGCTTAAGGCTACCGGAGACCTCAAGCCGAAAAAGCTTCCTGAAGCTCCACAGTACAGAACGAAGGAATCTT
This sequence comes from Ichthyophis bannanicus, assembly GCA_033557465.1. Classification (NCBI taxonomy): domain Eukaryota; kingdom Metazoa; phylum Chordata; class Amphibia; order Gymnophiona; family Ichthyophiidae; genus Ichthyophis; species Ichthyophis bannanicus. Next base: position 168,134,057 of record CM066035.1, on the reverse strand, counting down.
CTCTGAATACGCATCCGGCCGGTAGCCAAACACCGGGGCCGGAGGGTAGGAGTTGCCTAAACCTCAAAGAGATTGTGGAGGACTGCCTGACCGAAAGCACTGTCCCTGCGGGACTCCCTTTCCAGGCAGTAATGAGCCGCAAAGGTCTGACCTGAAGACCAAGTAGCGGCCCGGCAGATGTCCGCCAACGGAACTTAGCGGAGGTGAGCCACGAACACGGCCTTCGCCCGGACCCAATGAGCCATGATGCGACTTTCCAGGGAGAGGCCGGCAGCCTCGTAAGTCCAGGCAATACAGTCGGCCACCCAGGTGGACAGAGTGCGCTTGGAGACAGGCGCTCCCACCCGATTGGGATCGAAAGATACGAAAAGCTGAACCGCTTTCCTATGCTCCCATGTACGGTCAAGGTAGAAGGACAAGGCTCTTCTACAATCCAGGGTGTGCAGGACAGTCTCAGCTCGGCCAGCATGCAGCCTGGGGAAGAAGGTCGGAAGAACCACCTCTTGATTGATGTGAAAATGGGAGACCACCTTTGGGAGGAACTTAGGGTGGGTCCGCAGGACCACCCTATTCCTGTAGAACCTAGTGTACGGAGGCTCCGACACTAGGGCCTGTAGTTCACTTATGTGCCTCGCGGATGTGAGGGCTACCAAGAAGAGAGTTTTCCAGGAAAGGAAACGAAGAGGGCAGGTAGCCATGGGTTCAAAAGGCGGGCAGGTAAGCCTTTGAAGAACAACATTGAGGTCCCAGTCAGGGGCTGGAGGGCGCAACGGAGGTTTAAGCAGAAGGAGGCCTCTGAGGAAACGCGCCACCAAGGGGTGCGAAGAGAGAGGCTGACCCTCAACCGGTGAATGATGAGCAGAGAGAGCACTGAGGTGGACTCTGACGGAATTGGATTTAAGACCCAGATCGGAGAGGTGAAGCAAATATTGCAGTACCACCGATACTCGACAGGCAAAGGGGTCCTCAGATCGCTGAGAACACCAGACTGAGAAGCGACGCCATTTGAGGGCATAAGATTTCCAGGTGGAAGGTCGCCGAGATGCTAGGACGACGGCTTCCACATCCGGGGGCAGCAGCAGCGGGGCTAGGACTACCCTTTCAGCAGCCAAGCCATCAGGTGCAGGGCCCTGAGGTTGGGGTGCAGAAGAGTGCCCTGATCCTGGGTCAGGAGATCTGGCTGAAACCCCAGGGGAAGAGTGTCCACCGCTAGCTGTAGAAGCAGAGGGAACCACGGTTGCCTCGGCCACCGGGGCGCTACCAGAATCACGGAAGCTCTGTCCTGGACAACTTTGAACAAGGTCCGGGACACCAGTGGTGTGGGGGGGGAAGGCATACAGCAGACCCGTGGACCACGGGATGAGGAAAGCATCCGGCACCACTCGAAGAGGGTGAGGGTGCCGGGAGCAGAATCTGGGGAGCTGCCTGTTTAGGGGACTGGCAAAGAGGTCCACAATGGGAGAGCCCCACCGGTGGAAGATCTGCTGGACCACCACGGGGTTCAACTTCCATTCGTGCGGCAGCAGAATCGGGCTCAGTTTGTCTGCCAGGCAATTGTCCTGCCCCGGCAGGTAAACCGCTTTGAGGAGGATGTCGTGATCGACAGCCCAAGAGCACAGCCTCCGGGCATCCTGACATAGGAGGGAGCCCGTGCCCCCTTGTTTGTTCACAAAGAACATGGCAACCTGATTGTCCGTCTGCACCAGAACGGACTGACCGGATGTCAGGTGAGAGAAGGCCCGCAGAGCTAGGCGGACCGCCCGTAGCTCTAGAAAGTTTATCTGCTGGGCGGCCTCCCAGGGTGTCCAAAGGCCTTGAGTGCATGTCCCCCGACAATGCGCCACCCAGCCCAGGAGGGAGGCATCTGTCGTGAGCACCCGGGACGGGGGGGGGGGGGCGACTGAAAGGACATGCCGCGCACTAGGTTGGGTAGGTGAAGCCACCACTGCAGGGAGGAGACCAGACGGTCGGAAATCTGTATCAGGTCCGACAGTCTCCCCGTGGCCTGGTGCCACTGAGTGCGGAGGCTCCACTGAGCAGGTCTCATATGTAGACGGGCATTCGGAGTGACATGGACCGTGGAGGCCATGTGTCCAAGTAGTTGCAGGAACTGTCTGGCCGGGGCCGGCGACTCGCTGCTGAACCTGCCGGCTAGAGCCACAAGCCTGTTGGCCCGTTCTAGAGGCAAGAAGGCACGAGCCTGCCGAGTGTCCAGCCGTGCCCCTATGAACTCGAGGTCCTGAGAGGGAAGCAAAGCGGACTTCTCGAAGTTTATGACGAAGCCCAAGTGCTGAAGCAGAGCCACCGTACGCTGGTTGGCCCGGGCGACCTCTGGAGCAGACGCTGCTCGGACGAGCCAGTCGTCCAGGTATGGGAAGACGAAGAGGCCTTGAAGCCTGAGGAAGGCTGCCACCACTGCCAGGTACTTCATGAACACCCTGGGAGCGGAGGACAGGCCAAAGGGCAGTACTCGGTACTGATAATGGTTCCCCGCCACCACAAACCTTAGGTATTGCCGGTGGTCCGGGTGAATAAGGATGTGGGTATAAGCATCCTTTAGATCCAAGGAGCATAGCCAATCTCCCTGCTGGAGGTAGGGCAGTAGGGTTCCAAGGGAAAGCATCTTGAACTTTTCCCGCTGCAGGAACTTGTTGAGGTTGCGTAAGTCCAGAATGGGCCGGAGGCCTCCTGTTCTCTTTGGCACCAGGAAGTACCTAGAGTAGAAACCGTGACCGCACAGATGCGGGGGCACTGGTTCCACCGCCCGTTCCTGAAGCAAACCTTGCAGCTCCTGAAGAAGCACGTCCTCGTGCAGCGTGGGTCTGGGAGGCTCCCCCGGGAAGTAGGGGGGGGGCACCTGGTGAAAATGTAGGAGGTAGCCGTTTTGAACCACCCGCAACACCCAGGCATCGGATGTTACGGCTGACCACCTGTGAGCAAAGTGGGTCAGCCGGCCCCCCGTGCTGAGCGAGGGCTCCTGGGGGGGGGAGAGGCTATGCTGGCATAGTCAAAAACCCCCACCCTGCTGGGCCGGGGCCTGCGTGGTGGGCTTGGGAGCTTTCTGCCTCCGAGATCCGTTACCCTGCCCCTTAGGCTGCTGCCCCTGATGAGGGGTCATCGAGGCCTGATAGTGTGGGTGCTGCTGCTTATAAGCGAACACCTTCCTCGGGTAAAAGGGCTTTTTCCCCCGAGCCCTTCTTCTTCTGAGAAGGAGCAGAGGTTTTTCTGAAAAGGCGAGTCCTGGTGAGAGTCTCTGACTCTAGCTCCGCCACCTTGTCGGCCATGGGCTTGCCGAAGAGGTTTTCCCCTCTGCAGGGGACATCGACCAACTTGTCCTGCACCCACGGCTCAAGGTCGGATGACTGAAGCCAAGCTTGGCGGTGAGCCCCGATGCCGGCTCCGGCTACTCGAGCCGATGCTTCGAAGCCATCATAGGCCGCTCGAGAAATGAACTTCGAGCACTCTCGAATCCCTGTGGACAGGGCTTGGAACCGCTGCAAGGGCTCCTCAGAGAGACCGGCGGAAAAACCCGCCATTTCTTTCGCCAGGTCGCGGAGATACATACCCATATACAACTGATATGTCTGGACCTGACAAGCAAGCATGGAGCCCTGGAAGCACTTCCTACCAAGGGCATCCAGAGTCCGGGCCTCCTTACCCGGAGGCACCGAGGAGTGCATCTTTTGACTCTTGAGGCGATGCATGGCCGATTCCACCACCATGGAGTGGTGCGGTAGTTGCGCCTTCTGGAACCCGGGGCTCTTGCGGACCCGATACATGGAGTCGACCCGCTTGCTCAGTACCGGCGTCGAGGCCGGGCTTTCCCACATGCGGAAGAGAAGCCGCTCCAGCATTGGGGGAACCGGTACAGTAAAGGCCTCCCTAGGGGGGGTCATATTGAAGGGCCTCGAGCTCTTCGGCCCGGGGTTCCTCCTCCGGATCCGCGGGAAAAGCCAAGGCCTTGGCCATATCCCTCACCAAATCGGAGAACCGAGTATCCTCCGGGGGGGGGGGGAACCGCCTCCGGGGCTCCGACTCGGGCGAGTCGGAGGGGACGCACCGGGTCTGAAAGGAGCCGGGTAACTCGTCCTCCTCCGTGTCCCAGCCCGACTCCTCCGAGGAGTAGTCGAGCAGCTCCGTGCGTGCAGGGCCTGGGGACCTCCTCCCCAACGCCGAGGCCGGCGTAGAGGACCTCGGTCCCGAACAGGAAGCCGAGGGAGACCTAGGCCGAGGATTGACTCGGGTTCGCATGGACTCGAAGATCGACTCGGCCTCCGGGGTCGACTTGGGTGTCGACGTCCCGGTGGTCGGGGCAGATGCACTGGCGAGGCCGGTGATCAATGCCCGCTGCTGGTCCATGAAGGCAGAGATACTGCGCTCCAAGGTCGTCAGTCTGAGACCAAGCTCAGAAGACCCAGCATCCACCGACTCGGGCCCCGACGGCGCCAGGCCCGACATCGGTTCATCCGTGGGGGAGTCCAGGAGGACTATATCACTCACGTGTCCAGGCGCCTCCACTTCGAGACGAGGAAGCTTCGAAGGCCTCTCCCCCTCCGAGGGCCTGGGGAGTCGGACCGGGCTGAGCGACCTGGCCCTCGAGGAACCAGGGTCGCCGTCCGGCTCCACCCTCGCGGGCCTCTTCTCCCGCCGGTGTTCCCGGCCAGGGGAGCCCCGTTCAGAAGAACTCCGACGATGGTCTGAGCCGGAGCCACGAGACGTCGAAGCCTCTGACGAGGTCCGCGCGGAGTCAGAGAAGATACGATCCCTCTGGGACTGTCGACTCCTCAAGGCTTTCGAGGACATCCTGCTGCACGGGCCGCAACTCATAGGGTCATGCTCGGGCCCCAGGCAGCGGAGGCAGCAGTCATGCGTGTCAGTAGGAGACATGAGTCTGACACAACGATCACATTTTTTAAAACCGCTGGCAGCCATCGGGGGAAAAAGAACCCCTGCAAGGTCGAAAGACCGCGCTGCCAGGGATGAAGGAAAAAGGTGGTGAAAACGCCAGCTGGAATAAAAATAAAATTAAAAAAAATACGTGAACGGGCTCAAAAGCCCGGCGGGAAAAGGACACACGAACCGAGAAAAAAAATAAACAGGAAATCAAACTAAGAAATCAACTTTTTCTGCGGTGGCAACAAACTACGACTGTAGGGTTCCACGGAAAAAAGAAGACTGAGTTAGATGGCATCCCTGGGCGGGAAGGGGACCGCGCATGCGCGCTGCAATTCCCAAAGGCTTTCTGCGAAAGCTGGGGAAAATTGCTCCACGAGGGCTCCGTCGGCGCCGACGTCACCCATAAGTGAGGACTGACTTCCTGCTTGGTCCTGGAGAAAAAGCTGTTCCACTTTATTTAGGGTATAGGTTTGCTTATATAGCATAAAAGATGCACATTATATGTCATGGAAAGTTACAGATGTAGAATTGGAAAATTACATTTGCAGCGCTCTCAGAAAAGGGGAACTAGCCTGTCTTACCACACTTGTTCTTTTCTCATTTATTTCTCCATACAGTGTTGTACATTCTTTTGCAAAGCTAAAACTGTTTGCCAGATATGCAAATGAACCTGACAGCAATCTAATTTTATAATCACTTGTGATATTTATTTAATGTCTTCTATACCACGCTATTCATATCAGTGCGGTGTACATTTAACAGAACCTCATACAATGCAGTCGGACTGCATTGTATTTACAGTAAACAGGCGCTGAAACTTGGATATAACTGGGGTAACTTTCTACAGATTATTTACATTAATGACTATACTTTCCAACTATAGTCTATTCGTGGCTGGCTAAGTTGGGCTGGCTGCCCTTTTTCGTGCTGGGTGTGTTATTGGGGGGATGGTGGTGGCTGTTGAGAGTGTTTGCCGTCTGATTTCTACAGCTGGTTTCTGGGTAGTGTCTTATGAGCAGATGATGCTTCAGTGCCTTCCTGAATTGAGTCAGGTTAGTGATGACTCACATGTCTGTGGGGAGGGCATTCCAAGCTCTAGGAGCATAGATCATGAAGGCCCTTTTAGATGTTGCTTTGTGCATTTCATTGTTTCTTTTGGGGTTAGGGTGTTCACCGCTGTGGACCTTCTGTTTCTGTTAGGGGGTGTAAGGTGGATCAACTCAGTGATGGATGTGGGAGGCTGCTTGTTTACGGCTTTGAAGGGCATAATTAAGATCTTGTAGTGCAGTCTGGCACGTATAGGTAACCAGTGGAGTTTCTTCAGAATTGGTGTGATGTGGTCCATCCTTGATGCTCCGGCTGCATTCATTTGAAGCTGGAGTGGGTTTAGCAAATATACATAATATTCCTTAATAATCCTTCTAACAATAAGTAAAATGAGATTGTATGTGCTGAGGCAGTCTCAAGTGTACAGGCTGAGCTTGGAGATTGGTTTCTGTTAATGCAAGTTAAAACAACATTTTTAAGCAGGCTGAAATAAGTTCTAGTACATGCGCACTAGGGAGGCTAAAATGAGAGCTTTAGAGTGAGTCCAGGAGCAATAAAATGGTTATGAAGTAATAATATGCAAGGTGGTATTACTTCAGATAGAAAATTCTAATTTTCTAACCAGAATAGTAAGACATGTATCATCTGCTTACGGGTTTCCTAGTGTCTACTGATAGCTTATCATGGATAGAGGTGATTACAATTACTGATTGAGCATATAATCAATATGGTTACCAGTGCATGTGAGTAGCAGTCCAATATTGAGTCCATGGTTGTTACGGGTAGGTCTTTGGAGCAGATGAGTCAGGGCTGGCGATATGGATTGAGTTTAATCGCCTAAGTGCTCTGCCTAAGGCACGGGTGCTCCTTTTTATGGAAGGCTGCCCCTAATTGGGCCAGAGCCAACCAGCACAGTGGGGTCCTCCAAGGCCTTTGCCCATGAAGTCCCTCCTTTGTTTAGTGCAAGGCATATGGGGCAGGTTGAAACCACCACTCCAGATCAACCTTAAGCTCTTTAGATGTTGTATGTAGGGTTTTTTCCAACAGTTCATACTAACCTTCAAAGCCTTCTTCCAAAGATGGGGAAGCTGCAAGATGGTAAATTGAAAGGCAATGTCAGGAAATACGTTTTCACTGAAAGGGTGGTGGATGCTTGGAATGCCCTCCTGATGGAAGTGGTGGGGGCAAACACAGTGATGGAATTCAAAATGGCATGGGACAGACACAGTGGATCCCTTTATAGCAACAGGATAAAATCAAAATAAGCTGAACTACCTAATTTCTCAACAAATAGGGGTGTCCTACATGGAGCGGTGGGTTCACCCCTAAACAAAGACATAGGGAGGTGTGGCCTGCACAGAGCGGCAGGTGCACCAACTCTTGCCATCTTACTGGGCAGATTGGATGGACCATGCTGGTCTTTATCTGCTGTCATTTACTATGTTACTATATTAATTTTCCTCTTCCCATCACATCCTGGGAGGTTCTTGACAGTTCCATGAGCAGAAAATGTCTTAATAACATTTTGAACTGTAGACACAGGAATCCAAAGATGGCTTTGTACCCCTTTGAAGTTTGATGTTTAGTGATAGTGATTTTTCTCACATCTTCACCATTGTGAAAATGAAACGGAGTGAATGTGGCAGTTTTAAACATTAGAGCCATTATCCATTGGTTGATTCAAGTCATGTGAGTACTGACAGTTGATCACAGGTGTGTAATTTTACTGCAATGGGAATGTAGTTTTTCTGTTTAAACTGACTTGAATTGTTTATAAGGGTGCCAATACACACGTCCTGGCAATGTCCCAGTTTTTATACTATTTCCTTTTTTAACTGGTCTTGTTTTATTTGATTCTTTTGTGTGTCAAATATGTTTGTATATGGAGTCAAAAGCCATGTCACTGGCCACTTTTTTTTTAAAGCGATATTAGACATTAAGGGTTTGAACTACGAAGATGCTAAAAATGTTTACCACAACTAAGTTGGAAAAGGGATTTCAAGTTACAAGTTGGCCAGCGTAGAGAAGAACAGAACATTTTATACAAAACAGAATACTCAGAATGGGACATGAGGGCTATTTATGGAAGTGAACAGCCCCGTTGGCAGATTTCTTTCAAATTAAGTTGAGCTCTATAACAGGTGTTCCAAAACTGCCTCCCAGCCATTGGGTTTTCAGGCTATCTACAACAATATGCATGTACTACCTCCATTGTATGCAAATCTCTCATATGCATATTCATTGTGGATATCCAGAAAACCCAACTGGCTGGGGCGATCCCACAGCAGGTTTGGGAACCCCTGCTCTATAAGAACAGGGCTAATGACCAATGCAAAGAAACGTGAGACAAGGGTGACTGGTTAAAGTCTGTGGGATTGGGTGAGAGGAGGAGGGGAGATGGACATGCCATAGAGATTGGTATTCAATAAGCAGAGTCAGATATGGAGGACTTGAAGAGTGGCTGCTTTTTTAAGAGGTTTCAGTTTTAGGAGTGCAGATATATTAAGTTAGTGAAGGGCAACTATGATCCGACCCCTGTTCTTCTAACTTTCTTAGAAAACCAACTCAGAGTTCCAGAGTTGGCTAACACAATTTGTCAAGTATTATATAGAAATATAGTAATTATCCCCAGGCCCTCCAATCCAACTTACTCACTAGATCCTATTGTCATTCGCTACTGCCCTATCACTAATTTGCCATTTTCAGTAGGGCAAGCACAGTGGGCCCAGCCAGTCTTTTTGACATTCATATAGGTCAGAAATAGTGGCTGTCAACCTCCTGGAGGAACATACTTCTTTGCTTTTATCTATCTAACCAGAATGTATTGATGGTTTAGCTAGACCTAACACTGATCACAAGTTACTGCTTTTGAAACTCAGTGACCTGAGAATCACTGGAGTTGTTTTTAAAAAGCTCTAAGCTGGCTGATGAGATATCAGAGCCATGCATTATGTTGTTTGGAGTCCCACAGGAACCTCCATTGTACTTTCCCTCTTAACATTTTTATCCAGTCTCTAGCAAAAGTAATTAGTTTACTACATTTTTCTTAAACAAATTGATTTTCAAATTGTGATTCTAATACAGGGATTGCCTCTTTCTGCCTGCAAGATTAAATCCTGGATGTTTCTAAAGCACTTCACACTTAACCCTGAGAAAACTGATCTTACACATCCTAGAGGTTAGTCTAGTGGCGGGTTATATAACTATATAACTGTGCTATTACATCTGATATAAAGTATTTGGGGTTAATTTTGGATTCATCATCCACCATGGAACTCTAGATATCTATAGTCCGAAAGATGTTCCAGACATCATGCATGGTGCACAAATTTGCTATCTAAAAAAAACAAAAAAAAACCAAGCATCATAGACAGATTACAATAGCTATCACTACTGAAGACTTGTATAGTAGTACAACAACTGTGCATAATGTAATCTACAGGCCTAAAGAAATCACTGACCAGGTTGCTACTTATTCATAACACTGCTACTAAAATTATTGCAGGAGAAAGAAGATGGGATAAAACCATCGATTTTGGTTTCATTGGTTACCCATTCCACTCTGTAGTTTGTTCAAATTGGTGTCATTTTTAAAACTACTTGGGGGATTTATCCTTCCTAAGAAATTTGGTGACTGTGTACATCCTCACTCACCACTATGGTGCAAGGAAAAATCAATGTTTGTGTATTCTGTCAGCAAGAACTGTAGGTTAAGTAGCACAAGTGAAAGGAAGATGAGAAGGAACATGTGCTTTGGCGTAAACTTCCATCCTCTTCATAATTTGAGGAGCCACATGACCCTGGCAAGCAACTTCAAGCTCAGTTTAAAAAAAAAAAAAAAAAAAAGAAGGTCAACTAATGGCTACGGACAGAACAGGGGAAGTGGTAATTCGAAAGATGATTCTTAAATAAAGCCATTGTAATAGTGGAGTGAGTGACCTTGGTTTACTAATGATTTGACAGATGTGGTGATTGTTTGATTCTGGTAAAGTATTATAGTAACAGACTGGGAGGGATTTACAGCTTTATAATTGTAAAGTTTACACTTAACTGTACTTTTTATCCTCTGTGCTCTGCCTTGACCTGATAAGAACAGGTTATAAATTCCTATTATCATTAACAAACAGGAACCATATGACAAGAAATGAGTTCTGACTTTTAGCATAGTAACAGTAGCTATAGGAGATAGAGGTGGGTGAAAATTCAGGATAGTTTAGCCTTGCCACAGACATTTTATTTAAAAAGGCAAGGTTTATCTCAATAGACTTCAGCAGCAAACATGGCTTTTTCCAAGGAGGGGGGAGGGAGGGTGTGAATGTCAAAACAAGCAGTAGAATTGCTCCTCTTCATTTTATCCAAGACAAAAAATGAAAGCAGGATAGGCAACAAGTTTCCTGGTGAAAGAAGTCTGGCAACTTAATCAAAGCTTTCTTGCCCTGGTCTTAACAGCAACATTTAACCCTTCCTCTAGCTTCAGCTAATACAGGGGCCCAGTGGCCTTTGTTTGCAGTGCTCTCTCAGGATCATTACACTTTCTCTTACAGCAAAAGGGTGTGTACAAAGGACTATGTAGCAGATCCCTCTTTAGCATCACCCATTTGGATAACAAGGGCAACTTTCCAAGATGTGCAAGCATTGGGACAGCAGTGTAGCCCCAATTTCAGTCTCATTCAGTGATTAATTGGCTTGAAAATAAATCCAGATGGTCTCAAATAACTACGGTTTTCCACAACAGCTCTGTAGAAAACCTGTACTGATTTACAGAAAAAGGCTTCTGTTCTTACGGTAACCAACAGGTTGTTGTGCAGACAAGTTACCTTTTAAGATTTGTGTGTGACCTTTCAGTTTAGGGTTGACCAACTTCAGGCCGTAAAAACCAAAGAGAATATTCATAATATATTTAGAGATATCTGATCTAAGAACTTGTGCATGCTGCTTGCCCTAAAATCTAAATTTGTTCATGGAACCTGATCGGATGTATCACTACAATACAATCATACACCCTATCCTCTCAATCATTTATAAAGCAAATTTCATGTAACTATTGTTGCAGATTCGATTGACCTGTCCTCCAGTGTGTGGTTTTTTTTTAATTTAAATCTCCTGCACATACAGGCAGGGCCAGCCCAACCCAACTACTAAACCTACTAGGCAGTCACCTAGGACAGCAGCTTCTGGGAGGCAGCAGAGAGCAAGGCATTCAAAGCTAAACCATAGATTCTGACAGCAAGGAGGGCATAAAGCCTAAGGTTTGCTAGGGCACCAATATCTTGAACCCACGCTGAAGCCATTTCTGCTTATAGGATCACCCCTGAAATTGGAACCAGTCTCTAGGACGAGATGAAGTACAATGAATCTTCATTTGCAAAAACCAATAAAGAGTTCCAAACATTTAAACTCTTCCCCATCCCACATCAGCAGGAGTCCTGGCTAACGCCAAAGACTTTAGCTTCCCCTAGAACCCAATACATGCATATCACAAGATGTCTTCAAGAGCTGCTACTTCCTCCACTCGCAGGTGCTGCGAGTAGTCTCTACAGCATCTCCAGCTGTGTGCAGGAACCAGATTTAGGATACAAACCAAGATTGCCTGCACAGCAGCACAAAGTACTATCATGAGCCATCAGGCCAGTCCTCTGGATCTTTTTCTGGAATACGTCTCCTGTTGTATGGGGCCCACAGCCAAATTCCATACTCTACATGTAGTCCATCAAAGGCCCTTAAATGCCACAATAATTTTCTTGCTTTAATTTTACCATATTTCAAACAATTCCAAACGTTTCTCCATATCACAGAAAACAACAAATGGTGAAAATATATCATGCAGAAAAATCATAATTTATTAGACAAAACAAAATGTGGTTCCACACAATGGAACCGTTACTGGGGTAGGGGAAAAGGAAACCTGACAAAATATAAATACTTCTAAATAAACACTGTCTTCTAGGGTTGCCAATGACCTGAGAGCAGCAACATCACTGTAACATCCACTGAGTGACTAATAAAATATCATTTTGTGGCTCTCCAGTTACAAATGTTTCTTTGCAGGTTTCTTTTTGAAGCAGTAACATTGTGTCAGGTTACTGAACTCTGTTCATGAAAGATAAGTTAAGACTGTACCCTTGATTGTGCCCCTGCATATTGGGCACTTCCTAAGGGACGGGGCACATTCTTTGCACACTACTAAATGTCCACATGGAATAAATACAATTGAAACTTCTTTATCCATACAAACTTTGCAGGTTCTCTCCTCCTGCAATCTCCTTAACTGTTCTTCAGTTGATAAACCTAAAAATAAAATTTTAAAATAACATTAATTTGATAAAAAGTTCTCTTTTGCCCCCCCCCCCCCCCCCCAATCCTAAAAAACAAGCAGTTTCCTCTCCCTCTAAGTTCCAGTTTGATCAGAACTGGTGTTACTGGACTACGGCAGTGGTTTTCAATCCAGTCCTTGAGTACTCTAACAAGTCATGTTTTCAGTTATGACAATATCTGATGTCCCAGAAGGAAAAATCCCTCCACTATAGGTAGACAAGCACACAAAATTTCCCAAGCTTAGTCCTATAATACTTACCTACCTTTCATGTCAATTCCCTGAACTTCAACCACTGCCTCCTACATCAGTGCCAGCATGCACACAGACTGCGGCTTGGGTTTTAAGCTTAATCCCTCCATATAGATTACCCTTTACCTTCTTGAAGCCCAGTGCAGCAATGCACAATGACTATGCATAAGACAGTGCTTGTCTATCACTCTCATGTATATTCATTGTGGCTAGCCTGAAAACCAGATTAACTAGAGGACATTCAAAGACTGGTATTGAAAATTCCTGAACTATGGCATCATGTAACTATAAAAATACGGGAACAATCGCAGGACCTCTATTTATGTAACTGCCTAGTCTTGGTCAGGTGCCATATATTCCAGTATCCTCCAGATCCTGATAACTATGTGCTACTTTTGGAGCCCCTGGTTGGGACTCACTCACTCCAGAGGTCGAACACTGCCTCTGCATGGTAATGTGTAGCACTTCCACTAAGCCACCAAACACTACCAAAGCATGAATTAAACTTCTTAGGATATAAAATGTAAGACAGCAGGTCTTATGCACCTAGGGAAGAACAACCCAAACTATGGTTACACGATGCAAGGTTCCACATTAGGAACCACCACCCAGGAAAAAAATTTAGGCGTCATTGTGGATACCATGTTAAAACCCTCGGCCCAGTGTGCAGCGGCAGCCAAGAGAGCAAACAGAATGCTAGGTATGATAAGGAAAGGAATGGAAAATAAAACAAAAGATATTATAATGCCTCTATATCGTTCCATGGTGAGACCGCACCTTGAATATTGTGTGCAATTCTGGTCGCCGTATCTTAAAAAGGATATAGCGATTTTAGAAAAGGTTCAGAGAAGAGCCACCAAAAAATGGGATGGAAGGATACTCCTATGAAGAAAGGTTAGGGCTCTTTAACCTGGAAAAGAGACGGCTGAGGGGAGATATGATAGAAGTCTATAAATTAATGAACGAAGTGGAACGGGTAAACGTAGATCGATTGTTTACCTTATCAGAATATAGAAAGACTAGGGGACATGCAATGAAGCTACAGGGTAAACTATTTAAGACTAATAAAAGAAAATATTTTTTCACTCAAAGTGTAATCAAACTCTGGAATTTGTTACCAGAGGATGTAGTAAAGGCTGTTAGTGTAGCTGGGTTTAAAAAAGGTTTGGACAAGTTCCTGGAGGAAAGGTCCATAAACCATTATTAAGAAGGAACCCAGGATATCAATGCTTGAACCAATACAAGCACTGTGGAACCTGTGTCCCCTTGGGAAAACTGCTAGGTACATATGACCTAGATTGGCCACCGTTAGAAACAGAATACTGGGCTTGATGGACCTTGGTCTGACCCAGTATGGCATATCTTATGTTCAACCTCTCTTCTGCTGTGACACACCTGACCATGTTCATGAGCATGCCACACAAATACACACAATACAGTCTATGGCTTGAAAAAAATCCTAATATAATCATTTTATTGTTAGAAATCATGCAAAGGAAATATAAAATTAAGAATTTTAATTTAAGTTTCATTTAATTTTACTAAAGTTAATAAATTTTCTTTTCACATAGAACATTTAATCTTCTCTTATTTCAGTGAGAAATCTGGAACTGATGTATTGTACAGTTTTTTCCATAAAGTTCAATGGTAGACAAATTCATGCTAAACTTATGTCAGCATCAAGAAATTATTTACTTATTCTGGAGTCTATACTCAGAGCTAGGATGTTTCCCCTTACCAGAATTTGAGTATATTTTTTGTATGTCAAGTTGAATCACCTCAATAACAGCAACACAAAATCCCTCCATTGCCAGACACTGCGAAATAACACAAAACCCTGCAACTAAGCTACTCAAAACCCACATAGCAAACTTTCTATACTGTAACAGCACTAATTTTCAGGACACAAATAGCAAGAACTGTATCTTTGAAAGCAGTGTTGCAGATATAGAATTCCAATACACCTTTGGAAAAGCTGAAACAGCTACAGATCTCCACACAGGAACTATATGCTAACTGAATCCCTCATCTCATGTCATACATGCAGAGCTACCAATTACAGAATAAAGGAACAAAAAATAGATATGGAGAAGTCAGAGTCTCTGAGCAGTACACCACAGGAGAAATAAAAACAGACGTGTATTTCTTCCTGTACTGATCAAAATCTAAAATGTAAGAAATGCCCAAAATGTTTCTCATTGTTCAATGGGCAGGGTTTTGTTTTTCTAAACAGGCTAATACCTCCACTGGTTGCCTGTCCACTGCCGACTCTCTTTCAAAATACTATTACTAACCTTCAAAGCCATCAACAATTGCTCCTCTGCCTCACTCATGCACCTCGTCCACCCCACTCCCCCCAACAGATCCAGAAGGTCATTCGCTGCCAACACACTGGTAATCCCAAATGCAATCACGAAATGCTCGCAAGCAACAAGGAACAGAGTCTTTGTGCTCTATGCACCCACAAGCTGTAAACGCCCTCCCAACCATCATCCGGTCCATTACAGACCTTGCCCAGTTTAGGAAGGCACTGAACCACCATCTCTTCCTCCTACACTACTCCCAGGCTAGTGATAAACTACAATCAGACATACCCAACCACCAGGACAGCGCCCCTTGTACATCCATGTCACACTGATGTAACGCCACTAGCACAACTGTACAAACTGTAAATAGCAACATGTATATAGCTATCTATTCTTGTAAATAGTTGCTAAGCAACTCTGGTCAATACTGTATCTGTGACCCGAGTGCCCAGCCTGTATATAGTTACCCACGTTAGTCCCAAGTTACACCACTTGTTCATTGTTAAGTACAGTGCAGGTTTCCACCGCACTGTACAGGTTGTTTGCCTGTAAACCGCACTGATTTTAAAGAGCACGGTATAGAACAGATATTAAATAAATTAAATAATACAAGTCTCTTTCCATTCTCCTTTATTGGTCTTCACTAAATCCTTTCCATTTCTTCTGTCTTCTCCCTTCCTTCTCTAAATCTGTCTCTAATATTGATCTTTCCTTTTCGTCTTTTTCTTATTTCTCTTCTAGGCCTCCATCTACTCATAGCTAGTTTTAACCCATTCTACCCCCCTCCCCCTAGTCCTCAATCTAATAATTTTCCATCTCCCACTCATCCTCAGGCAACTCATTCTTTCATCACTTTCCTTTCCCAGCCTTTTGTCCCTCTCCCTCTGGCTTTCATTCAATCCCTGGAACCCCATTTCCACACACCCTCCTTCAGTCCTCGTTTATCTTCCTCTCATCATCCCCAGATTATTCCCCATGACTCATCCTCACCCTGCTGCCCTCCAGTCCCTTTTTTCTTACCCCTACCTTAAATATCCCATATCCCTTCTCACCTTCTCAAACATGTCTTTTTCCTTAATCTCTCAGTCCTTCGTCAGCCTCCCAACATCTTAACAGTTTCACCACATTTCTCTAAACCCTATCTCAAATACCTCAACCCATTTAAACACAGCCCTAACACATATCTTGACTCAGTCGCCTTGCCCTCATTGTCACCCAATCACCAAGTCCTCACATACTCTATCCCCCCCCCCCCCCGCCCTCCGAGTCCCTGTTTCCCCCTCCCACCCCCTATTCCTACTTAATCTCAATCCTGAAAGCATTTTTAGGAGTATCTGCCATTCCACTGCAACACCAGTGTACTAGGGCTTATCCCTTCTCTCATGCCCCACAGGCTCACACCACACCCATGCTTACTGCCTCTCAACAGCAGTCCCCCTTTTAACACCCCCCTCAATGATCAGAACTAGCAGAAAGAGAAAGCCCGAGGAATCCCCCCCCCCTCAAGACACACACACATTCTCTCCTCCTCCTCCTCTGCAGCTATAGTGACCACAGGGAAAGGAGTAGAATTTCCAGCTTGGGTTGGTGACAGTACAGGTAAGTGCAGGATGGAGTGGTGGTAATCTTCAGAGGTGAAGAAATAAACATGCAACATTTCCAGCTTGAGCCAGCAGCAGTGATCTTGGGGGATGGGGGAGAGCAGAAATAGAATTTATGGGGGATTTCAAGAACCTCACTCACTGGTTCTGTGCTTTCCTCATCTTGCATGTACATATAAGGTTAGACAGCAAATCCATGTTTAACTCGTCTATTTTTTGCTGACACGCCAGTGTGTGTCACATTGATTGAAACCACACACTCAGAAAAAAAAGGTATGACTAGAAATGAGAATACAAATGCTTACCTGAGAAGTCTTCTGATGGGGTGTACTTAAGTGTTTTCTCCACTAAAACACAAAAGAATAAAAGGCAAAACATAAAATCCACGTTCATTCTTTTGACAATTAAAGCAGTGGTACCTCATTCACTCAGAGGATATATTAGTATATATATAGTATTCTGTCATTGTTTAGATGTAAATAGTTCAGTGTTATGAATCCAAGTTACTATGTCCTGTTCGATGTAAGCACGTGGCACCTCCCCCTGCCTGTGCGAAATTGTTAACTGTAAACCGCACTGATGTCAAATAGCGCGGTATAGAAAAGCTAGAAATAAATAAAATATTCTGAGCCAAATCTACTTCAGGTTTATTTATTGCTGGGTATCACAAGTTGACTTACCAGATTTTACCTTTTCCAGACAATACAGGCAAGCCTGGTTCAAATCTCACTGCCACTCTCTGTGGCCTCTGATAAGTCACTTAATCCTCTACTGCCTTAGGTAGAGACTTAGATTGTAAGCCCTCTTGAGGAGAAGAAAATACTTACTGCACCCACAATGTAACTCGCCTTGAGCTCTGAGAAAGGCATGACTTAAAGCCAATTCTCCCCAATGTTGTATTTTCTAAATTATATGAAACTGAACTAAACCAAATATCTGCCCAAATTAAAAAGGATCTCATTAAATATGAATTTCTCCCAAATAACTACTTATAGCCTGTGGCCTCCAATAGCCACAGAGTTAGTGCTTAGGGGCATAATAAATAAAAGCAGCAGAGGGACAAAGAGACAGAACTCTGAAGTCATATAATTTATGCCTTTTGTTATAAAATGCCTCAATGCAGGCACTGTAGTTTATTCGAGCACTAACCGGTTGTCTTTTTCTTCCTTAGAAGGATTAATCAGAACTAGCTAGCTACTGGACACAAGCTAAGTGTTCTAAGAAGAAATTTCACTTACCGTTAATTTCCTTTCCTGGAATCCTGCTAGACCAGTAAAGACAAGTGGGTTGAATCCCCCCTTCCAGAAGATGTTGGAGATAGGAAAGCTACCAGAACCTGATTGGCTGAGACCTGGTAGATAAAAGGCCCTACCCATAGGGGGTTGCCTTCAGTATACTCTGGCAAAGCAGAAAAGGTAACCAACCAATGAAATCAGTCCGCAAACACAGAAGGCACAACAATGAATAAGAACCTCTACTGAATTATGTACATGAATCCCTCCCAGGGGAGGACTGCTAATGTATATTGATTGTCTTCGATAATGAGAAAATACAGCTCTGATCCAGCTGACTACAATGCATGCCGCCTGGGTGGGCGCCGACTCCAGGAAAGGAAATTAATGGTAAGTGAAATTTCTCCTTCCAATTCATCCTGCTAGACCAGTCCAGACAAGTGGGCAGTACCCAAGCTACGCTGACCCAGGGTGGGAAGAAACAACCGCTGCCACCAAACTGGCCCCAAAGCGCACCTCTTCGTGGACTTGAAGATAAGGCAATAGTGCCTCATGAAGATGGACAAGGAGGACCATGCAGCTGCTCGACAAATGTCTAGAGGGGTGACCTATGAGTACTCCACCCATGACATTGCTTGAGCATGCGTGGAGTGCGCTCGAAGGCCCGGGGGTACTGGCCTGCCTTGGAGGATGTAGGCAGCAACCACCGGGTAATGATGGCCTTGGAAGCTGTGGAGCCCTTGTGAGGCCCCGTGAAGAGGATAAACAGGCAATCCAAGATTCGAAAGGAATTTGTGGCCTTGAGGTATTGCTGCAAGACTCTGCTGAGATCTAAGGTACGAAACCCCTGATTGGGTCCCTAGCACTGCTCCTTGGAGAAGAGTAAGCACTTTCGGGAGAAAGGAGGGAATGACTCTCAGAGACACCCCTTCCGCCGAGAAGGAAAGGAAGGGGTCCCGACAGGAAAGGGCTTGTAGCTCTGAAATCCTCCTGGCAGAGGTAACAGCCACCAAGAATGCAGTCTTGAGGGTCAAGTCCCGGAGAGTGATTCGAATGGGCTCGAAGGGAGGACGCATCAAGCATCGAAGGACTAGAGAAAGATCCCAAGTAGGGATCACTGGGTGGACTGCAGGGCGGAGAACTTTTACCCCTTTGAGAAACCTACTGACATCCCTATGGGAAGCAATGGAATGCCCCTGCCACCGGACCCCGAGGGAACTCAGGGCCAGGCCCTTATCTAGACCATCCTGAAGGAAGGCTAACTTCTGAGGAATGTGTACCTTCCACGGCGAGAGCTGCTGCCAGGTGCACCAAGACTCAAAAACATGCCAGACTCTTGCATACACCAAGGAGGTTGCTGGGCACCTGGCCTTTAAGATGGTAGCCACCGACCTACCCGAGTAGCCCCTCTGGGTTAGACGGCACCTTTCAAGAGCCAAGCCGTAAACGAGTAGGGAGCTGGAGTGTTCATTGTGATTGGTCCCTGGTGCAGGAGACCTGGAAGTGACCCCAGTGGCAACAGGGGTGCCTAGGTCAGAAGAACGAGGTCAGCATACCGCAGTCTCTGTGGCCAATCGGGGCCCACCAAGATTACCCTGCCGGGGTGCAATGCAACGCATTGAAGAGCCCTGCCAATCAGGGGCCAGGGAGGAAAGAGGTAGAGCAGAGGTACTGAGGGCCACGGCTGGACCAGCTCATCCAGTCCTCGCAAACCCCGTTCCCTCCTCCTGCTGAAGGCGGCGGCTGCCTTCATTTTCGCCGCTGTCGCCATGAGATCGAAGTTTGGGTGTCCCCAAGTGTGAATGATTCTGTGAAAAGCCCAGGGGGCTATCTCCCACTCCCCTGTGTCCAGGAGGTGATGGCTGAGGAAGTCTCCTTGGACAATGTCCACCCCGGCGATGTTCTGGGCTGACAGAGCTAACAAGTGATGCTCTGCCCACGGAAAAAGTAGGGCCATCCCCTGGGCACTTCGTTCCGCCCTGCCGGTTCAGATAAGATACTGTTGTCGCATTGGTCGGACAAAATTCTGACCGCCTGAGCCTGAAGGAGAGGGTGAAAGTGAAGAACAGCCAGGTGCACTGTCCTGGCTTCTAGACGGTTGATGGACCAACTTGCTTCCTGCGGCAACCATGACCCCTGCGTCGCCTGGTTCAGGCAATAAGCCCCCCCAGTCTGAGAGGCTGGAATCAGTGGTGACGACGATCCAACAAGGAGTCTCCAAAAGAACACCACAGAAAAGATGTTTCGGCAAGAGCCACCAGCTGAGAGCGATACGCATCGATCAAGGCAGCCAGAGCCACCGGTTGTAGCCCTCCCAAACTGAACCAGCAGGAAAGCAGCACCCGCTGAAGGTCTCGCATGTGTGCTCGAGCCCACGGGACAACTTCGCAGGTGGAGGCCATGGACCCCAAAAGCTGCAGATAATCCCATACTTGGGGGCTGTTCTGCTGGAGAAACAGCTGGATCTGCAAAGCGAGCTTCCGAAATCTCTCTTGCATCAGGAAAACCTTGCCCTGACCAGTATCAATGTGGGCTCCTGGGAACTCGAGCGACTGTGACGGCCTGAGACAGCTCTTGGCGTGACTGACCACCCAGTCGAGCCCTTCCAGGAAAAAGTCACTACCCGGGAGACCGTCTGGCAGGCTTCGGAGAAGGAGTTTGCGCGAATAAGCCAATCGTCCAAATACGGGTGCACCTGGATGCCCTACTTCCTCAGCCACAGCAATTACCATAACCTTCGAGAAGGTCCGTGGGGCCGAGGCCAGGCCGAATTGGAGAGTCCAAACTGAAAGTGCTACCCAAGAACCGTGAAGCGCAAAAAGCACTGCTGTTCTTAGTGGATGGGAATGTGGAAATATGCCTCTGCCAAATCCAGAGAGGCCAGGAACTCCCCCTTCCGCACTGCTTGAATGACCAACCGTAAGGTCACCATCCGAAAGCATGGAACCCGAAGGGACCAGTTGACCTCCTTGAGATCCAAAATTGGCCGAAAGGATCCGCCCTTCTTGGGCACTACAAAATAGATGGAATAGCGCCTGCAGCCCCTCTCCATTGGGGATACCGGCTAGATGGCCCATAAGCAAAGGAGACATTGTAGAGTGGACTGTATGGCAGCTCTTTTCGGAGGCGCCCAGCAAGGCGACACAAGAAAGGCCTCCCGAATAGGGTGTAGACAATTGAGAACATACCCGCGACGAACGAACAATGTCAATAACCTAGCAATCGGAGGTTGTGAGGGCCCACTCCTGAGAATATTGTGCCAGGCAACTGCCAACCAGCGGAAGGTCCCCAGGAGGGTCGCCCATCCCATCAGCGGGGGGAGCGGGCCAATCTGGAGAACTTCCCTTTACCAGAATAATTGTCTTTTCCCTTTCGGACACCCCAAAAGGACAGAGACCATTGGCTGGTGCAGCTGTAAACGGTCTGCCCGAACGATAATGCTGGGCGTCACAGAACCTGGACCAGGGGTGAGGGGGGGGGGAATGGATATGGACGCTGGGCGGAATGGCAAGAGGATGACCTGGGCCTATCCTCCGGCAGCCGCTGTGACTTGACCTCACTGAGGTCCTTGACTAACTTGTCCAGGTCCTCGCCAAAAAGGAACTTCCCCCTAAAGGGAAGTTTGGCTAGGCACGCCTTAGAGAGATCGCATCTGCCAACCACTGCCGGAGCCAGAGCCAGCAGCAGGCTACTGTCACAGTGGCCACTGATCGAGCTGAGAGGCACAACAGATCATAACAAGCATTAGCTAAAAAGGCTGTGACCAATTCCAACTGAGCCAGTGCAGAATGTTCAGACAGGCACTGGATCCAGTGTAGGAAG
The DNA here is from genome assembly GCA_033557465.1 of Ichthyophis bannanicus. Lineage (NCBI taxonomy): Eukaryota > Metazoa > Chordata > Amphibia > Gymnophiona > Ichthyophiidae > Ichthyophis > Ichthyophis bannanicus. The sequence goes on along the minus strand of CM066035.1, from coordinate 168,112,588 downwards.
GCACAGGCGGGCAAACCTCCACATACAGAGGCCTGTAGCCCTAGCACTGAGGCCAAAAAAGCTGTCTTAAGGAGCCCTTCAACCTTATCCTGCTGATCTCGAAAGGCTGCTCCCCCCTCTACTGGAATGGTGGTATGCTTGGTGACTCCAGTTACCAGCGCATCAACCTTTGGATATGTGAGCCATTTGTCTGGGTCACACGGGGACCAAAGATAATGCTGACCCAGACGCCTAATGGATCACAAGGGCACATCAGGGGAGTCCCATTCCTGTGACACCATCTGTTGAAGCTCCTGAGGAAAAGCCTTTGGGGGCTTCTGAATACACTGCAGAATAGGATCTGCCTGCGCAGGATCTTGGGTAGGGGGGCCTGAGAGACGCAATACCTCAATGATTTGGACAATCAAAGCTGGAAGCTCTTCCTTTCTGAAGAGCCAGATCATCTGCAAGCTGTCTTGTTCGTCCCCAGAGGCCTCTGAGGGTGACCACTCCCCATCCTCACGGTTGGAGATGTCCAGACTCTCCCTTCCTGAGAGAGCCTCCTCCTCTGGAGATGCATTTATGCAGGCTTCCAGGCTCCACGTCGTTTCCTTTGGGAGCCATCCCCCCATAGGGAGCAGAGGTTTCCCAGGTGCGCTTACGGGTCCCTGGGGCAGATTCCTGCAAGGTCCTTTGGGAGGAGAAGGGCCGATTGCTTGAAGCAGCAGGAGCCGCGCACCACAGGTCCCATGCCTGTCTGAAGAGAGACGGGATGTTTTGGGAGTCCATTCCTGAAGAAAATGGCATTAAAGCTAGATCTGTGGGCTGTGAAAGAGGCCCTGAGAACTGGGGAAGGGACCCTGCAGACTGAGGCAGCAGTAGGAGGAGAAAGTCTACTCTTGCCTGAAGGAAGGCCTCTGGAATCTCCTGATGACAAGACTGACGGGCCAGGAACTTCCACCGGAGCTGAAATGCTGGTTTGAGAGGATTTCCTGGGGTGCGCCACACAGGAGGAGCAAACTTGGTCTGCTATGTCCCTGCGCTTGCGAGTACAGACCATACAGTGCTGAGAGAAGGGCATGGCGAACTTTGCTCCGGCGTAGTAACCGAACCAGCTAAACGTGCAACCCATCGGGCGCTCTTTTCTACTGCTGCGCTGCAGGAAGATTCCCCGAAGGAGTATTTCTGTCGTGGCAATCAGATGAGAAAGGGCCTGCTTCCCGCTATCCAGCCACAAAAATGACCGCCACACAAATTCCCGCCAAAAAGAAACCGCCTTCTCCGAAGGCCACGTGCAGGCCTACTCAGCACGGAGCGCACTCACCGGCAGCAACCTCCAACCGACGGTGAGGTAGCGACCAAGGAGATGCCTCAGAAGTGGGGAAGCAGAGATCACGAGGGGTGGGGCCTTACTCACAATGGTAACCCACTGCAGCAGACAAATCCAGGGATGCCAAGGCAGAGCTGTATAAAAGCATTCTAACTCTTTAGAACTTATCCGCAGCTTTGGCTTCCCCCTTTAAAATTATGCATTCAAATTGCATGAGCAAGTGAAGGCTCCCCCTAGCAATCAGAGGTAGGCCGAGTGGCTCAGAGGCTGGTAATCACACTGGAGAGCTGCTCTGGTCCTCCTGACCAGGAACTCAACCCTCCAATTAAAGTGTGCTCTTCAACTGCTGAAGAACTAGTAAGTGCTGGGAATGCTCAGGGTCACCTCATGTGTACCTCAGAGGCATCCAGGCAAACTCCACAGAATGGAGTCTCAGAAAGAAAGACACACAGACAACCATCATCTGCTGGAGACAGGAAAATATTGAGGGTGATCCCTAAGGGTAGAGCCTTATATCTACCAGGCCTCAGCCAATCAGGTTCTGATAGCTTTCCTGTCTCCAACATCTGCTGGAAGGGGGATTCAACCCACTTGTCTGGACTGGTCTAGCAGGATGAACTGGAACAAAAATTAAATAGACTCCAACACCTATACACTGTCAGGAACTGGTTAAAAGAGAGAAAGCAGAGGGTAGGGCTAAATGGCCAATTTTTCCAATGGAAAAGTGTGAATAGTGGGGTACCCCAGGGATCTGTACTGGGTCCGCTGCTTTTTGACATTCATAAATGACCTGGAAAAGGGAACAACGAGTGAGGTTATCAAATTTGCATATGACACAAAGCTATTTAAAGTTGTTAAAACCCAAGAGGATTGTGGAAAATTGCAAGAGAATCTTGATAGATTGGAAGACTGGGCATTCAAATGGCAAATGAAATTTAATGTTGACAAGTGCAAAGTTATGCACCTAGGAAAGAACAACCCAAACTATGGTTACATAATGCCAAGTTCCACATTGGGAATCACCACCCAGGAAAAAGATTTAGGCGTCATCGTGGCTAACATGTTAAAACCCTCCGCCCAATGTGCGGCGGCAGCCAAGAGAGGAAATAGAATGCTAGGTATCATAAAGAAAGGAATGGAAAATAAAACAAAGGATAATTATAATGCCTCTGTATCACTCCATGGTGTGACCACACCTTGAATATTGTGTGCAATTCTGGTCGCCGTATCTTAAAAAGGATATAGCGTTATTAGAAAAGGTACAGAGAAGAGCCACCAAAATGGTAAAGGGGATGGAAGGATACTCCTATAAAGAAAGGCTAAAAAGATTAGGGCTCTTCAACCTGGAAAAGAGACGGCTAAGGGGAGATATGATAGAGGTCTATAAATTAATGAATGGAGTGGAACAGGTAAACATAGAGATCGACTGTTTACGTCATCAGAATATAAAAAGACTAGGGGGACATGCAATGAAACTACTATTTAAGACTAATAAGAGAAAATATTTTTTTACTCAACGTGTCATCAAACTCTGGAATTTGTTACCGGAGGATGTAGTAAAAGCTGTTAGTATAGCTGGCTTTAAAAAAGGTTTGAACAAGTTCCTGATGGAAAGGTCCATAAACCATTATTAAAAGGGACCCAGAATATCACTGCTTGGCCCAATACAAGCATTGAGGAACCTTTGTCTTTTGGCGAGACTGCTAGGTACTTATGACCTAGATTGGCCACTGTTGTAAACAGGATACTGGGCTTGCTGGACCTTGGTCTGACCCGGTATGGCATATCTTATGTTCTTAGAGAAGAAATGAGACAGTAATGGATAGAGTCAGTGGATTGATACCATAAAGAATCCTAAAAAAGGGAGGATACTGGGCAAGATTGAGGGGGGAGTAATGAAGAGTGAAACTTAACAGGTGTGGTTAGCTAAGGGAAGAGCTGAGATATGGAAATTAGAAGGTAAACAGTAGTAAACAAGGCCAAGACAGTGACCAAGCTGATGAGTGGGGGTAGAAGAGCAAAGCTGGAGGTTCAAAGAGGAGGTAAGGAAAAGGAGCTTGGACACACAGGGGTCAGAGGGGTTATTAACATGAAAATTAGAGTCACCAAGGGAGGGGGAAGAAGAAGAATCCAAGAATAGGGAGAGTCAAGAGTCAAAATCAGTGAGGAAGGTAGAAGAGGACTTGTCAAGGGGTCTGAAGAGGACTTGTCAAGGGGTCTATAGATGACAGAATTCGGAGAGGTAGGGGATTAAAAGGACTGATGGTATGGACTTCAAAGGACAAAAGGAATGAGACTGAGGGAAAAGTTGGGGTTGAAATTGGCAAAAAGGAGAAAGTAGAAACACAACACCACCACCAAGGCCATTGGGATGAGGAGAGTGGGAAAACTGATAGCTGTTGTGGCAGAGGGCAGCAACTGTAGTAAACTCACCAAAGCAAGCACTGAATAATGCAGGATCATGTTCTTTTAGACTGCTTCGGAAAACATCTGCTGCTCTATTTCCCTTAACAAGGATCATATCAATCAGTTCTCGTGCTTGCAGGGCAGCTTGGGTCTTCTGTTTTATGACATCATACTCAAGCTCACTGATCACCTTGGCTGACAGCAAACTATCCAGGATAGGAAGCCCATTTGTCAAATGCTGGACCAAAGCCATTCGATTCTTCCGCAGCAAAGACAGGTCATCTTAAATTAAATAAAAGCTAACAATTACACTTTCTGATGGCAGACTAACACAAATCCAAAACCACCCACTCCTTGTTCCTCAAAAAGGCACACATTCTTCCAACACCATGTTAAGCAAATTAACAAACCACCAGATAAAGCTATATTAAAAGTAGAAACTAGATAAAAGAGAAGTTAAACATGCTGCAAAACTGGAAGTCTGCTACATCAGATCATATAATATGATGCTGTTAAAACGTATAACAAATGTGACATTTTTTATTGTATCTAAAGCTAAGATTCCTGTAGCAGTCCTATAAACCAATTTACACACTGTGGTGAAATGAGAAGTTTGTGTGTACTGTGATTCGTCATTTTGCCCTGGAATTTGTTTTTCCCAAAAAAAATATCTTTTTTGTTTAAACTTCAGTTCAAACAGGCTTGGAAAGTCTGCTCAATTCAGAGTGAGACTTGAACACCATGGCTCCTAGTATCTTTATGGAGTTGTAAGATAATGCTGTGCAGTGTTACTGGTCAAAAAGCCAATGTCCTTCCAGTAAAATTTTATTTAAGTTTTGTATAAAATCCCTCTCATATTTCCTCTAGCACTCCCACTCGTTCTTCCATTTTTCCAACCACTTACACACACTCTTCCATTGTTCCACAACTTTCTCACCTGTCCCCGCCTCATCTCTGTCAGACAATCTATGCAACACACACATCTCTGCCACTCTCTTCACAAATCCTGCCTTATATGGCATGGATTTCCCCTGCCAATGTTGTGCTATTTCATTTCTAGCAGCTACTATACAGTGATGCATCACTCCACTAACTCTCTTTGGAATGTCCACATCTAATTGATGTAGTAAACAAATCTCTGGCTTTCTTTGTATTCAATATCCTGTCATGTTATATATCAACTCCAAAATCTCAATCCAGTAGGATTGTATCCACTTACAATTCCACCACATATGCAACCAATTCCCTTTTTCATTGCATCCCCTCCAACATTGATCATTAATCCCCCTTCCAGCTCTTTTTTTACATACTGGAGTCCAATACCATCTGAACAACAATTTATAAGCATTCCCTTTTACCCTTGTGGCTATGGATATACTTGCCACTGTTCGTATTATCTTATCCCATTCCTCCTCAGACCATCTTATCTCCAAATCTTCTTCCCATTTTATCATGTATCTCAATTTGTTATCCCCCCCCCCCCTCCATTATGCCTTTATAAATTTTGGACAAAACTCCTTTCTGCCCCAAATTTCCTAAACACAATGCTTCAAACCACCCTCTATTTTCCCAGAGATCATGCCACACCTTCGATTGTTTCAAAAAGTGACTCACTTGTAGATAAGCATAATAATCTTGATCTCCTAATCTACATAGATCCTTAATATTTTAAAATTAAAAAATGTCCTCTTTACTCACTATTTGTGAGATATATTTTAACCCCGCCTTATCCCATCTATTCAAAATGCCCATCTCTGGTCCTTGGCCGCTTTCAAAACAGGCTTCTAGAGGCATACATTGAATACCTCTTATTTTGTATTAATCGTTTTCTATTTTGTTTCCAAACTTGTAAACTATGCACTATTAGAGGGATTTTATATAAAATTTAAATAAAATTTTACTGGAAGGATAAATGGTGATTGGATTGGGTGAAAGGAGAGAGGATATTAATTCAATAATGGATGAGGTTGGATGAGCGGGGGAGGGTGGGAGAGGGTGGTTAGAAAGGGAATGATATAATATTACTCTAAATATTCTTTATAAGAATTAATAAATATAATATATAATTGTTAATAAATACAAATGTGTGAAGTTTGATACATAAATGTTATGTGTAGCTTGATACATGTTAAGCGATGTTTGTAATGATACTAAATACTTAATAAAATTATCAAATGGAAAAAAAGCCAATGTCCTGGCTTAGGACTGTCCCTGCAGCACCAGCTCCAGACACCTCACTCAGAATATGCCAGAAATCTCATTCTTGACAGAAAAGCACTTCCAGTATAAGTGGTATATGTGCAGGTACAGGCAGATTTCAGCAGTGGTTGGTAGGTCCCTCCAAGTATCCATGTGGATAACCCCAAATGTTTATGTCATGTCACCTAATGCTTTAGCACTGCCCAAATACAGCAAGAGATATATTCAGTAGGTTACATTCAATCAGGAAGCATCCAATTTCATGTGTAAATACTCTAAATATTTATTTCCTCCTGTGGCACAGCACAGACTCCCTTCTCCATCTGCCACTGAAGAGCCCAATTGATTGTATGCAGTAGCAACACTATAGGAATCAGAAGTGGGGTACAGCACACACTTTCAATGATTGAACAGGCTGTCTTGTAAGTCATTGAGAGTTTTTACAGATTGTGATGATCTTTTAAAAAAGGTGAAAAAGGAAAGGACCCAATTGGATTAAGTTCAAAGCAGACAGAGAAAGAATCCAAAACAATCCAAAAATCCCCACTGTGGCCTACACACTAATTTTTGTCGGAGCGGATCAACTCAGTGTCCCAGGAAGAAAACCTGAGACACCACCGTAATTGCTCCTTTTTATTCTTTAAATTTAAAAGCAGCCCAAACTTAGCTGTTTTTCCAAGAGCAACGCCAAAGCACTTCCAATAAACGACGTGGCTCACGTTTCGGGTTTTCCCCAACAACCAAGAAACCCTGCTTCAGGTCAGATGGATCGACAAATGGCGATTCTTCAGCTTACATAGCCAGGGGAAACATTCCAATTTGTCAGAGTGATAAGCAGATCACCAGAACCAATCACACACAGCCTACTACGGAGCCCCCACCTAGGGAAAATCCCACTTAACAGGGAATACCCCTGGAAGCATCCCGAGTAAAAGCAAAAACACAAATCAGATGATAGTGTACCAGTCCAATTGGAGATTAAGACCCTCCGGAGCCACAGAATTTAAACGGTAAATCCAACGTTGTTCGCACAATTGGAGCTTTTGTTCGCGATCCCCTCCACGTGGGTCCAGGGGGACATGATCCAACACTCGCCACCGCAAAGACGTGAAATCATGACCTTTTTCCAGATCATGTTCCACCATTGGGGCCAATAGGGTCTTCGTGCGGAGGCGAGAAGCATGTTCAGCCAAACGAATTCGAATAGCCACGTCGTTTATTGGAAGTGCTTTGGCGGTGCTCTTGGAAAAACAGCTAAGTTTGGGCTGCTTTTAAATTTAAAGAATAAAAAGGAGCAATTACGGTGGTGTCTCAGGTTTTCTTCCTGGGACACTGAGCTGATCCGCTCCGACAAAAATTAGTGTGTAGGCCACAGTGGGGATTTTTTGATTGTTTTGGATTCTTTCTCTGTCTGCTTTTAAAAAAGGTAACAAAGATGTATTGCAGAAATGTTTCAAGACCTCACAGATCTCTTGTCCAGCTAATCATCCCAGAGACACTTACAGAAAACTGTCCCACAATACGAGGACAAATTCTGTCCTAGTCATTAAAGACCTGCCAACAAGAACGTCATTCCATGTCAAGTGGTCTAGTATATAAAAAGTGCCCCGCTCGACCATCTTGGATTTTGCTGAAATTTTGTATGTCCACTACCATGTGTCTCAAACTAACTTTGGTAAAGTTTTAGATTCTCTTGTGGAATACTTTCCGAGATATAATCGTTTGTCTGATCACATACCTTGACTTTGTACAGTACGAGTGAGATTTCAGCAACTTTGAGACCCTATATTTTCTTTGCTATTTTAGTATAAAAAAATAAAACTCGACTATCCTGTACAACTTTTTGCGCTCTATTTAATGATACTAATGATAATATTTTTTGAATATGTCGGAAGTAGATATATTGCAGCAAAGTCAGACAAAAAAATTGACGTTCTAAAAAACATTAAAAATTAGACATTATGCAGCTTCCTAAATAATCAAGTAAAAAGTATGAAATTTTGCACATAATACCTCTATGTACTGAAGTTCTTGAATTTATAATTTCATGCTCTTAGCATTCTCCGTTAGTTTACAAATTAAGTGTAAAGTTGATGATCTTTTGCAAAAACGTAAAAATAGGGTATTTTTAACCTCCTTTTACACAAAAGTATCTTCTAAAATCGTTTTGAAACCAATTTCATTAGAAAGAGCATGTTTTAAGCTTTCTAGAAAAGCGGATTTAATTTACTAACCCTGGCGTACAATACCCTGAAAAGAGGGCTAAACATAGCGGACATTACCATGCTTGACAAAGGCATGTAATTCAACCTGCAGTTCTAACGTTATCCAAATGTTATATTTAAAACTCATTTATTTCCATAGGAGTTGCTCAATAACTGTTAAGTACATATATGTCATGAGCTTAACGTATAGATTTTCAGATTAGCATTAGTTGGTACACATTTACTAATTAATTTACTTCAAAATGGACATCGATGAATCACTTGATAACAATCCTCCTATGCCTGAATGTACCGTTGGACAAAAATTGTCATCAAAATGTCACCATGGCTCATTTTATTCCAATAAAACTGGGTTCAATTCTGTGAGCTGCTTGTCAGTAAGCGAGAAATTGCTTATTACTCGACGATCAGAAGATGACCTTACAGACAATGACAGTATCTGCTTGCATCACCAAGCACAGTATCTCAGCAAATATGAAATGAACCAAAAGTCGTGTTGCAATCCGTTTGAAAAGCAGAATCACATCACTAAAAGTGGATTATCAAAAGTAACTTTAGCCATGTCTGAGGGCTTGAAAAAAGTGACCAAAATGAATGTAAAGCCAGGCAAGAAAATTTGCATCAGGTGCAAAGCAAAATATGCTTCAATGGTTGAAGCCACAGCATCTTCATCTTCAGATGATTTTGATCCAGATGCCTTGGACACCCTTGATCAAAGCTTGACTGCTTTAGGCACTTCTCCATTAAAAATACGAAGAATAAGCAGTAGAGACAAAGCTGGCTATTTGAAACAAAAGATTGAGCGTACACAGAACGTGGTAACAAAAAAAATAATGTCTGCTGCTGGAGTGGCTGACAACGTTGAACAATCTAGTCTATCTGCAGAATGCAGTCTATGTAGCGATTACACTGAGCTTATTAAAGAAATGAAAGCAAAGATTGATATATCCAATAGGTCAACAAAAGTTCAATTGTTGTCTTTGGCCCCAAAAAGTTGGTCAATAAAGGAAACAGCAATGAAGTTTGGCGTTTCTGAACGTATGGTCAAAATGGCCCGAAAAGTCAAGAAAGACAAAGGCATTTGTGCTTTACCTGATGCAAAAATTGGCAAACCATTATCAGAGGAAGTCGCTAAAAGAGTCAAGGATTTCTATGAAGATGATGAATTTAGCAGAATGTGTCCTGGCAAAAAAAGACTGCATTTCAGTGCGACTCGATGGTGTCAAAGTTCAAAAACAAAAACGGTTGCTGTTGTGTAATCTTAAAGAGTTGTATGTAGCATATCATAATAAATTTGGAGCAGAAATCATTTTTTCAAAATTCTGTGATCTCAGGCCAAAGTGGTGTGTGACTGTTGGTGCTTCAGGCATGCATTCTGTTTGCGTCTGCAGTATGCATCAGAATGTAAAGCTCATGCTGCAAGGTGCAAATATTAAAGAGGACTACAAGCTGCTAATGGAAAAGACAGTGTGTGACCTGAATTCCAAGGAATGTATGCTACAAAGATGCCAAAGCTGCCCTGGCGAAGAATCACTTGTAGCGTATTTGGATGAAATATTCCAGGATTATAATACAGAGGAATCAATTGAATTCAAACAATGGATTCACACTGACCGAGAAACACTGGAAACAAGCATATTAACAGTGGACAACTTTGTTGAAAAAATTTCAAGCAAAATTTGGAAGCTGACAGGCCATCATTTTGTTTTAAAACACCAAAGTGAATATCGGAAGTCAATGAAAGCTGACTTAAAAGAAACGAAGTTCATTGTTTTGATGGACTTTGCCGAAAATTACTCATTTGTTGTCCAAGATGCTGCCCAGGGCTTTCACTGGGAAAATTCACAGGCCACAGTACATCCATTTGTTGCTTATTATGCAGACAAAGCGGGCACCTTGCAAATTGTTAATTGTTGCATGCAACATGATACCGTGTCAGTACACGTGTTTATTCAGAAGTTTATCGAATTTTTGTTGACCCAAGCAGATGTTACGAAAATATACTGCTTCAGTGATGGCTCAGCAGCTCAATATAAAAACTACAAAAACTTTGTCAATTTATGCAACCACAAAAATCATTTCAATATCAGGGCTGAATGGAACATTTTTGGCACAAGCCATGGAAAATCACCTTGTGATGGGGTTGGTGGCACAACTAAACGTTTGGCAGCCCGAGCAAGTCTGCAAAGACCTTCATCTGACCAAATATTGACACCAAAAGATCTGTATAACTTTTGTGACCAAAATATACACGGAATTAAATATATTTATGTCGCAAAAGATGAAATTGAAAAAAGCAGGAAGTTTCAAGAAAAGGTGGAAAGAAAGCAGCACAATAGTTGGCACTAGAGAGCATCACCAATTTGTACCAGTTGACTCAAACTTGGTTTGTGTCAGCAGAGTTTCAAATGATACAATAAGTTTTTTAGCCAAAATTTCCAATACTGCTATTTTGTATTTGAAATTATCTGAGTTGTCCCTTGGTTGCTACGTAGCTTGCATCTATGACAACAAATGGTGGATTGGCAATGTTGTTGAAGTTTCAGCTGAGGAAAATGATGCATTGATAACATTTATGCATCCTCAAGGTCCTGCTCATTCGTTTTATTGGCCAGAAAGGCAAGATGTTTGCTGGATTCCAGAGCAGCACCTCATTAGCATGCTCCCTGCACCTTCAGTTACATCATCTGGCCGACAGTATCAATTCCCAGAATCCATTTTGAAGGAAGTGGCTTGCAAACATAACAGAATGTAAAAAAATTGCTAGCATTAAAATTGAGGTGAGTATTTCGGCTTGGGAACCATATAAGATACACAATTTAGGCTTGGGAACCTAAGATAAGATGCCCAATCATTGGCTTGGGAACCAGCTAGACACCCACTGAAGGCTTTGGAACCTCAAATAAGAAACCAAATTAAAGGCTTGGGAACCTAGATTAAGAAACCCACCCGTGGCTGGTATTGCACAGCTATCGGGCGTGACCTCTATAGAGATGGTGTTGCCAGTTCATGTTCCTGAACTGATAGTGACAATGTCACCATGGACCAACACAATACAATACTGATAATTTTTCAATATAAAAATGTTAAAACAAGTATGATCCAAAAAATTAACAATAATAATATGATGAAATATACGCTGTTGCCATGGCAATGTCCGCTGACTTTGGTCCTCTTTTTAGAGCACTGTATGCCAACGTTAGTCAATCAAATTAACTTTTTTAGGGAGTTTAAAACATGCTCTTTCTAATGGTGGTAGTTTGAAAACGTTTCTAGAAGATACTTTTGTGTAAAAGGGAGTTAAAAATACCCTATTTTTAGCCTTTTTGCAAAAATTATCAACTTTACACTTAATTTGCAAATTAATGAAAAGGGCTAGGAGCTTGAAATTATAAACACAAAAACAACAGTACCACGAGATACTATGCCTCAAATTTCATGTTCATTGTTTACTTATTTCAGGAGCTATGCAATGTTAAACTTTTAATTTTTTTAGGCCGCCAATTTCTTTGCCTGACTTTGGTGCAATGTGTCTATTTCTGACACAATCAAAAAAGATTATTAGTCTCATTAAAAAGAGCGCAAAAAGATGTGCAGGGTAGTTAAGTTTCATTTCTTATAAACAAATAACAATATTAGGTCTCAAAGTTGCTGAATCGTACTGTACATGTTCAAGCTATGGGGTCAAACAAACGGCTATATCTCAACAAGTTTAACACCAGAGAACCTAAAACTCTACCAAAGTTCATTTGAGACATGGGATAAAATTTAGTCAAAATCCGTGATGGTCATGCGGGGAGTCCTAGACCACTTGACATGGAATGACCTGAAAACGTAGTAAAACGTTGGCGGTCATTAAACTACTGGGCTAGAACCAGCTCTAAGCAGCCTTGTTCTCACAGACAATGAATAATTTTATAACAGATCTCTTAGAATGGCAGGTCAAGCAGGCACATGTGTCTTTATAAAATTGCCCCATAAAAGCTAGAGAAATGTTATCAATAATGAAGCGGTGTACATTATGTGTATGTTTTATAAAGACCACAAACTGACTCTGCTCATGCTCTGCTTCAAACCCACACTAAACATGCATACACCCAAGTCATGTATTTGCAGGCAATTTCCTTCATTATATGCACGTGTAACTTATAAAATCCCCCTTCCCTCCAGCATACATTTTACATAAGAATACTAGCACATATATGCAAAAAAATCCTTTGCAAAGAATATCAATGTGGAGAAAAACCCTTCTATATATCAAATCTTCAGTTTCACAGAAAGCACAGTTACTTACCTGTAACAGGTGATCTCTGGGAACAGCAGGAATAAGTCTTCACATATGGGTACGTCGGTACCGACGGAGCCTGCGCGGGAACGCTCCCCAGCTTCCCAAAAAGGAAAGCTTTTGGGAGCATCCCACAGCGCCTGCACGCTGCCTTCCCGCCTTTCCTAACCGCCTCTCCCCAGTTCGAGTTTTAAAGCTGAGACAAAGAGAGAGGAAAGGAAAGATAGATACAACTCCTAGGGGAGGTGGGTGGGTTGTGAAGACTTATTCCTGCTGTTCCCAGAGATCACCTGTTACAGGTAAGTAACTGTGCTATCTCCAGGAACAAGCAGGAATGAGTCTTCACATATGGGGACTCCCTAGCTAGAGATGCCTGGGAGATCCCCAAGGTTGTGAGACCCTGAGAAGGGCTCTATCTCCTCCTATGGATCTCAGGCATCCATCCAGGGAAGGAGGGTAGGAGTTGTTCAAGTATGGAACAGGTGTTTTAGGACAGTCTGACCAAACAAGGCATCCCGGCGGGAGTCCTTGTCCAAACAATAATGGGCTGTGAAGGTATGAACCGAGGCCCAGGTGGCTGCTCGACAGATCTGGTCGATGGACACAGAATTTAGATGAGCCATAGAAGTTGCCATGGCCCTCACATTATGAGCTGTGACATGGCCCTCCAGAGGAAGGTTCTTACTCTGGTAGGCGAAAGAAATACACTGAGCAATCCAAGTGGACAGTGTCCTTTTAGAGACTGGAAGTCCTAAATGAGAAGGATCAAAAGCAACAAAGAGTTGGGAAGACCTTCTATGTTGCTGAGTCCTTGTAAGTAAAAGGCAAGGGCCCTTTTACAATCCAGGGTATGAAGATTCCTTTTTGCACTTGATGCATGAGGACCTGGAAAGAAGACAGGTAAATACACCTCTTGGTTCAGATGAAAAGGTGAGACCACTTTAGGCATAAAGTGTGGATTGGTCCTGAGGACTACCTTATCATGATGAAACCTTGTATAAGGAGGATTAGCCACCAAGGCCTGTAGCTCACTGATGCGGTGAGCTGATGTGACTGCAATGAGGAAAATAACCTTCCAGGAAAGAAATTTCAAGGAGGTGGTGGCTAAGGGTTCAAAAGGTGGCTTCATAAGCTGACCAAGAACCAGATTTAAGTCCCATGTCACCGGAGGAGGCCTAATGGGAGGTTTAGTTAAAGTTAGGCCTCTCATGAATCTTGCAATAAGAGGATGAGAGGAAATAGGCTGTCCATTGAGAGGCTTAAGGGATGCTGCAATAGCACTCAAATGGACTCTTACTGAATTCGTCTTAAGGCCTGCATTGGAGAGATGCAGGAAATATTCCAATAGAGAATTCAAAGGTAGTGCTAGAGGGTAAAGACCCTTATCAGCACACCAAATGGAAAACCTTTTCCATTTAAAAGCATAGGAACGTCTAGTAGAAGGTTTTCTGGAAGCATGGAGGATATCCTTCACCTGCTGAGCAAGATTCCAATCTTGAAGGTCTAAGCCTTCAGCAACCAAGACCTCAGGTGAAGGGACTTGGGGTTTGGGTGCCACAAGGTCCCCTCCTCCTGGGACAGGAGGTCTGGAGCAGCTCCCAAGTCTAGGGAGGGAGCTTGAGAGAGATGCAGAAGTAGAGGGTACCACACTTGGCATGGCCAGCGTGGAGCTATGAGGATCATAGATCCTTGATCCCTCTGGAGTTTGAATAGAGTCTTGGGAATTAAGGGAATGGGTGGAAAGGCATACAGGAAGTCTTGACCCCAGTGAAGGAGGAAGGCATCCCTGGCCTGAACTCCCTGACACGGAATTCTGGAACAGAACCGGGGAAGTTTGGCATTCCACGGACTTGCAAAGAGGTCTATGTCCGGGGTTCCCCACTCTTGAAAGATTCTGAGTACCTGATCCATGTGCAGGGACCATTCATGTGGAAGCAGAACTCGACTGAGTCTGTCTGCCCAAGAGTTTTGGATTCCTGGAAGGTATACGGCCAGGAGATGGATTTGATGCTCTCTGGCGAAGGCCCACAATCTTAAAGCTTCGTTGCAAAGCGACAGAGAGCCAGTTCCTCCTTGCTTGTTTATGTAAAACATGGCTACCTGATTGTCCGTATGAATGAGGACTGTCTTGTAGCTGAGCAGGGTATGAAAGACCTTGAGAGCTAGGAAAACTGCTCGGAGCTCCAAGTGGTTGGTATGTAGAGAGGTCTCCTGTGGAGACCAAGTGCCCTGAGTGGAGAGGTCTTGTAGATGAGCTCCCCAACCTGTTGGGGAGGCATCTGTTGTGAGGGCTGCTTGGGGCAAAAACTGTTGGAAGGGGGACCCCAGCAACAGATTTTGGGTGGACTTCCACCACTGCAGAGACCAAAAGAGGCGCCTGGAAGTTGCTATTTTGTCTGTCAAACCCCCTGAAGCTTGAGTCCACTGGGTGGACAAAGTCCATTGAGCCGCTCTCATGTGAAGGCGAGCATAGGGGACCACATGCACTGTGGATGCCATGTGGCCTAGTAGTTGTAGCATCTCCCGGGCAGTTAAATGTCTCTTTGACTGAATCTGGGAGGCTAACTGCACTAGGCGTAGGCAACGGGCCTGAGGAAGATAGGCCCTTGCAGTGGAAGTATCTAGCCAGGCCCCTATGAACTCTAGGGACTGAGTAGGGGTGAGCTGGGACTTTGGGAGATTTACCACAAGTCCCAGATACTGCAGAATGCGCCTTGTGCAGTCCAGGGCAGTCTGGGCCTCTGACTGAGATGGAGCTCGGATGAGCCAATCGTCTAGGTATGGGAATACAAATATCCCCAGAGTGCGTAGAAATGCAGCTACTACTGCCATGCATTTGGTGAACACTCTTGGAGCAGAGGCCAGACCGAAAGGAAGCACCCTGTATTGGTAATGCTTCCCTTGGAAAAGGAAACGGAGGAACCTTCTGTGAGATGGATGGATGAGAACATGGGTGTACGCATCCTTGAGATCTAGAGAACAAAGCCAATCCTGACTCTGAAGGTATGGAAGGAGAGTGCCCAGAGAAAGCATCTTGAATTTCTCCTTGCATAGAAATTTGTTCAATTCTCTGAGATCTAATATGGGTCTGTAGCCCCCTGTTTTCTTTGGGATCAGAAAGTAGGGGGAGTAAAACCCTGACCCTTGTTGAAGAAGGGGCACTTCTTCTATTGCCCCTTGGGCAAGAAGGGCAGCTACCTCCTGACCTAGAAGGTCAAGGAGAGATGTTGGAGAATTGAAATGTCTCACCATGGTGTGAGGAGGAAGGTTTGAGAAATGAAGTTTGTACCCCTCCCTTATGATGGAGAGGGTCCACTGCTCTGTTGTAATTTGCCCCCATCTGGGAGCAAAATGAGCTAACCTTCCTGGAATGGTGAGAGGCTCTGGCTGTTTTAGAGCCAGAAAGGCTAAGTTCTCTAGCATGAAGTCAAAAGCCCTGAGGAGGCTGGGTCTGCTGAGTTGCAGCAGCCCCTGTAGGCTTAGGCCTGGCTTGCTTAGGTTGCTGACGCTTAGCAGCAAAACGACCTGTAGAAGATTGCTGGCCAGAAGCAGGATGGAATCTGCCTTTCTTGAGGAAAAAAGACTTCTTGAAAGGTTTTTTCTTGTCAGGAATGGAGGTTGACTTTAAAGTCTATCCAAAGCAGAATTTTCTGCATCCATTTGAGTGGCTTTTATTTGCCAATCTTTGCCAAACAGGTTCTCTCCTGTACATGGAAGATTTCCCAAACCATCCTGGACCCAAGATTCTAGATCAGAAACTTGGAGCCAAGCAATTCTGCGAGCAGCTATGGCAATGACCGAAGCTCTGCTGGCACCCTCAAAGGAGTCAAAAGCTACACGGTTGGAAAACTGAGATATCTTGAGTATGCTTAAGCCAAATAAGAAATTCTTCCCTTTTATCCTCTGGAAGAAAAGGGAGGAAAGTGTGCAGTTTATCTGCAACTTCTTTCAGAAACATTCCCATATAAAGACTATAGAAGTTGATTCTGGCAATGAGCATACTGGCTTGGAAGATTTTCCTACCAAAAGCATCCAAGGTCCTGCATTCTCTTCCTGGAGGAGCAGGAGTGTCTTTTTGCACTCTTATCTTTTTCATAGCTGACTCCACCACAATAGAATGGTGAGGAAGCTGTGTTTTATGAAAACCAGGACAAGGAGGGACACGGTACATGGTGTCCAACCTATGAGAATGAGGAGAGATAGTGAGAGGAGTCTCCCATAAGTCAATCATGTGATCATAAAGAATCTCATGAATTGGCAAGGTAACTGCCTCCTTAGGAGCCTTAGAATAACTTAAAATATCTAATTTTTTAGCTCTAGGCTCTGATTCAGAGGTTACTGAAATAGAAAGCCCTTTAGCCACTTCTCTTATGAAGTCTTGAAAGGACAAGTCTTCTGGAGGAGACATTCTTCTTTTTGGAGAAGAAGGCTCTTCAGGAAGGGCTATGGATACTTCAGCAGACTCCTCCGATGCATCAGAATCTTCGGAGGAATCAAAGTATCGACTGTCAGGGTGCTATTTCAAAGATCGATACGCGTACTGAGCCGTATCGACATCGGGCGTTATCGGTACCGGTTCGGTACCGATGGGCATCCCTAGGCAGGGAACCGCTGCAGACGACACCATGGCCAATGTCGATGCAGTCGGTACCTGGGCCGATACCGACAACGGAGTTTGTTGTGGTATCAGTGGCGTCGCAGCTTGAATGAAGGTTGTGATAGCCTGCTGCATGGATAGAACATTCTGATCCATCGACGCCATGAATGCCTGGAATTCGGTACCGGAAGGTTGTGCCGGTACCCCAGAGCATTCTAACAGGTGATCGGTCGAGGCCGTGCCATCGATGTCAACCTGTAACCCCATAGGTGGAGCTTTGGAAGCCGGAGCTTCCCGCCGGGGTAGTTTTGCCGGTGCAGGATCCTCGAGGACAAGCCCGGAGGCATCTCAATGCTTGGAAGGAGATCTATCCTTCGAGGACCGGCTGGTTTTATATTTGGTTACCTGAGATCCATGGGAGGAAGAAGCAGCCCTGGAAGACGTCGATGCCACTGAAGCTGCATCAGAGGGAAACAGAACATGGAGCTTGGCTGCCCGGTTCTGTAAACCTTGTTTGGACATCAAGGAGCAGGACAAACAATCCAAAATGGAGTGGTCAGGACCCAAACATTTAAGACACCATTCATGGGTGTCGGTAACAGAAATAGTACCGCTGCACTTAGTGCATTTTTTAAACCCGGAGGCTGGTTTTTCCATGATTAAAATTTTTCGTGAGGCCTAAGGCCCAAAAGAGGAAAAACACACTAAGTGAGGGAAAAATGTTTTTTTTTTTTTTTTTTTTTAAAGAAAAAGACAGACAGACCGGCGGTACTGGTCCGACGTCGGAGAAGGCAGACGCGCGACCAAAGAAATAAAATAAAACAAAGAACTTCTTCAGCGGTGACAGGAACACGACCTGCTGGCTCCGCGGAAAAGAAGAACTGGGGAGAGGCGGTTAGGAAAGGCGGGAAGGCAGCGTGCAGGCGCTGTGGGATGCTCCCAAAAGCTTTCCTTTTAAGGAAGCTGGGGAGCGTTCCCGCGTAGGCTCCGTCGGTACCGACGTACCCATATGTGAAGACTCATTCCTGCTTGTTCCTGGAGATAAATAAAAATGGTCACCTATTACTATTTATGGTGAACCTCTTTTTACAAGAACAGCAAACCAAACCCAAACTAACAAGAACGTAATGGCCAATACCTGACTGCATATCTTCAGCCTGTGTCTCTTTTTCTTCTTCCATTTTTTCATCTTCTGCTGCAAGCAGATCTGACACCAACTCATTGATGCTGTTGTAATTTTCTCCACTTGTGAGGATTTTACTCTGCACAGTCTGCTTTACCAGACTCCTACGGAAGCCCATTTCCAGAGCAGCTTTCACCATCTGAGTGTTCATCATGATTGCATCTTCTGAATGGTTTTCCCCAGGTTCAACTTGAATAACTTAAAAAAAAAAAAAAAAAAAAAAAATCAAACCACAAAAACTTTTTCTGCTCGACAACTCTTATGGGACAGAACTGCAACAAGATCAAGTCAAGGAATGAGTGGTAACAAGAAGTCACCTTTCCGACCCCTTAAAAAAAAAAAAAAAAACTGTCCTTCATTCTGACAGCTGTTTCAAATGAAGACCATATCAAGCAGGAATTTGTCTACCCTTATTACTAGGTGTGTTCATTAAGGCAAACTTCAAACATGATGCTAGATTTTAAGTAAAATGTACAGTACTATATAAGAAAGTTCTTTGAAACAGAAAATTTAGTACAGATCTGGCATACTTACTTGGACTAGATACATCATCTACAGGGAATTCTGAAGTTGACAATAACTGAAAAATAAAGACGTGAATGAATTCTTAGTCACTGGATATAGCAAATAGACTTGCATGCTAACATAGAGGTGTTTAGTGCTTCACCAAACTTATCTTTCTGAGCAAAAAGGAAAAAATGCATGGAGCTCCCACCCATGCATAAGATGAAAGAACTTCTTCCAAGCTGTGTCCCCCAATCCCCATCCTGAACCTCTCTCCATCTTTCCCCTCTACACAAAATGGGGGGGGGGGGGGGCGGGGTACACTCCCTCTCCAAGTTCTTGCCCCCTTCCAATTAGCAAACCTCTCCCCATGCTCAGCATGGCTTTCCTTTCATTGATCCAAGTGTTGCAGGCAGCATACTTTGATCAAACACCCACCCCACCAGACTTGGCAAAATTGAGCTGCATAATTCATAAAACAGCTAACATTTTCAAAAGAGCACTGGCATTAAAGTGGAACAATGACAAGTGCTGGTATCAGCACTACTACAAGCTTGGGATGTGGGGGGCACAGGACAAATACACAGCTAGTTCCAAAGCATTATGGACCAATTTTCTGTGAAAAGTCTTACAGAAATCTAATTTATAACAGAAACAAAATTTTCACTATCCACAGTAACATTGCTTATTGTTCTGGCCCCGTTAGATTTGTTTCCAGACACTATGATAAAACAAAAACCTTTTTTAAAAAGCAATTATTGTTCACATTTTGTCTTCATATGATCTGCTTTACATTAAAAAAAAATTAACACGTACTTGTACGGTATATATCAAAACCAGCTGCCAGCCCCATAAAGCTTTGTTTTGCACCTGTAACAGATGCTTAATCTCAGACAGGACTGATCAGGCACACCAATGGATGACATCAGAGCGCTAGTTCTCCCAGCTCAACTAGCAAAGTTCTGAATATGCACAGTGCTTCCTGCACACAACGATCCCCTCAGTCCCTTTGGTTAGTTCCATAGCTCAACAATGGATGCAACTCTCAGGGAGGTGGGAGGGATTGTATGCCTGACCAATCCTAATATCTATGGAAAGGTGACATTTTACTTACCAGTTAATGTCCTCTCTTTGAGTACCATTAAACCAACCCAGACAAGCGGGTTGTGTTCCCCTACCAGCAGATTGGTGGAGACAAAAAACAATGAAAAGCCCAGGTTTCAACGACATCGCTCCCATACCTCTATGCGCCTCAGCCACCAGAGGTCCTTTCAGTATTCGTCCCGAAGCATATGGGAGAAACATGGCAAGCCTCACACAACCTCAACCATGGGCAACAATGAGTGATCAACAGTGGAGAACTATGTACAGGAAAGCATAAAAACATAAGGTTGTCAGTAGACTATGAATCTGTAGAGCCAAGTATAAAAAATCATAGCAGAACACAGCAATAGAGTTCCAGGGGCAGGCCCTGGACTGGTCTAGCAGGACTCAAGGAAAGGATATTTACTGCCAAGTAAAATGTTGCCTTCCATATCGTCCTGCTAGATCAGTCCAGACAAGTGGGATGTACCAAAGCTACAACTCCTGGGTGGGAAGAAAACAGCAGCTCACAAAATCCTTGAGCCAGGTCAGGCCAAGTCTGCCCTCACGTGAACATCCAAGCAGTAATGCTTGACAAAAGTAGCTGCCCAACAAATGGCTGCAGGGGCTACAGAGCTTCGTTCCGTCCATAGGGATGCCTGCACTCAGGTATAATGGGTGAACAAACTCTCTGGAACCAGCCAGTTCTGTAACAGATACACAAAGACAATGGGTTTAAGCCAGCGCCCCAAAGTCGACTTAGCCGCCGTGTCATCCTTGCATGGACCAGCAAACAGCACAAAAAGATGGTCGGACAAATGAAAGGAACTCGTAACCTCCAAGTACTGGAGAAGCACCCTCCAGTCATACACCATGTGAAGATCCTTATCCTTCTGCCTGTCCGCCTTCCTGAAGGAGCAGTGTCAGGGGACCACCTGGTTCACGTGAAAGGGAAAAGCACCTTAGGCAAGAAGTTAGGCACAGGCCAGATGGAAACTGCCTCCTTTGAAACGGACAGATAAGTGCTCAGAAATCTGTCTTGCGGAACAAATCATGACCAAGATGACCGTCTTGAGCATCAAATCCTTCAAAGTAGCACACTTCAACGGCTCAAAAGGGTACCGCCATCAGGGCCCTGAACACCAGACACTGATCCCAGGAAGGAATTACTGACCGAAGGAGAGGACGCAGATGCAGAACACCCTGGGGAAAGCATGAGATGTCCAGATGTAAGTCTAGAGAGACTTAGCAGCCACCGGACCTTGGACACAGGCCAAAAGATGTCATCTGAACTTTCAGGGAGCTAAGGGAAAGGCCCTTGTCCAGTCCATCTTGTAGAAGGCCAACAGAGATGGCACCTTGGTCACCTTAGGAACCAATTGCCAAGCACCACACCATCGCTCAAAGAGGCACAAGATCTGCACTATGCTGGCTTGGAAGACCTCCTCTGGGCTCCGAGCAGAGTGGAAACCACTGCTAGAGAGTAGACCTTACATGCTAGCCATCCTCTCTCAAAAGCCAAGTGATAAGCGAGAAGGGAACGGGTCCTCCAGGACAAAATCAGTCCTGCTGCCATAGACCCAGAGATGAAGGCAACCAAAAAGCAGCCACATCAGGTCTCCGACTCACACTCTCCTCAGACAGTCTGGCGCTAGCAGAACGATTGTACTCAGGTGGCATTCTATACACTGAATCACATGTCCCACCAGGGGTCACAGAGGAAACACGTACAGCAGGTGCTGACTTGGCTAAGGCTGGGTCAGGGCGTCGATGCCCTTGAACCCCGCCTCCATGTGGCGAATGAAAAAGTGGAAAACTTTGACAATGAATCAGATCGCCGGCAGATCCATTTCAGGGTGACCCCGGCAGCACAGAATCAACTGAAACACCTCCTGACTCAACTCCCACTCTCCAAGATTCAGAGGGTGATGTCTGAGGAAGTCTGCTTCCACACTGTCCACCCCAGCAATGTGCTGGGCCGACAAGGCTAGGAGGTTTTTCTCCACTCAGGCAAACAGGAAAGCCATCTCCAGAGCTACCCTGGCACTCCTCATGCTATCTTGCTAGCTGACATAAGCCACTCCCGTGGTGTTGTCTGAAAACACTGGAAATGCCTGGCCCTCGACCAGGAGCCAGAAACGCAGAAGAGCCAACCTGATGGCCTTTGCGTCGAGACGGTTGATGGACCATACTACTTCCCTTCAGTTCCAATGGCCCTGGGCCATACAGTCTTGGCAATGAGCTCCACAGTCCGAGAGACTGGTATCTGTCGTCAGAAGGATCCAGGAGAAATCATCCAATGGAACGCCCTTCCTCAGATGACACCATCATCGGGAGCAGGAGCCTGCGCTCGAACGTCTGAGAACTGAGGGACCACAGAGTTACAAAAGATCACTGAAGAGGTCACACGTGAGCATGCGTCCATGGCACTTTCTCTATGGTGACCGCCATCAATTAGAGGAGCTGAAGATAATCCCAGACTCTAGATTGCCTGGTGGTGTTCTGTGCGCAGCAGGTTCCCAACAATCTTAACTTTCTCCTCTGGCAGGAAAAAAAAAAAAAAAAACACACAACTCTGCCCACCCGAGGGTTCAAAACACGATCCTAGGAACTTCAGGGACTGGGAAGACAACACAGCTGCTCTTTCGCAGACTTATCACCCAGCAGAGACTTTCCAAAAAAAGGATATCACCTGAGATACTTCTGAAAGAGAACAGGCCCAGAGGAGCCAGTCATCCAGATATGGATGGACACATATCCCTCCGTGCCAGGCCACCACCATGACCTTTGAGAACTTGCTTGGGGGATGGATAGCTTGAAAGGTAGGGCAGTAAACTGATAGCGAGAGCCAAGCACAGCAAAACCAGATACTTTTGCTGATCTGCCCAGATTGGGATATGAAAATACACCTCTGCCAGATCCAGAGAAGTCAAGAATTCCCCTCAGCACACTGCTTGAATCTCAGAGTACAAGGTTTCCATCCAGAAGTGCAGGACGCGCAAGTGCTCGTTGATCCCCTTGAGGTAGAGAATAGGCCAGAAGGAACCCTCCTGCTTGGGCACCTCAAAATAGATGGAGTATCTACCCTTGCCCTGCTCATCTGGGAGGACAGGCACCACCGTTTTTAGGTGTGGCAACTTGTCCAAGGTGGACCGTATAGCAGCACATTGATTACAGACCCACAAGGGGAGATGACAAAGGCATCCAGAATCTGCACTACAGGACATAGCGGAACTGAAAGTTATCTAGAAACCCAGTGATCCTAGATAACCTGGATCCATTCTTGAAAGAAAAAGGCAAAGCCTGCCTCCAATCAGAGGAACCAGAGAATGGGCACCCAAAAATTCAGCACATAGCCCGGGAGGGGCCTCCTCTGGAAGGACTAAGTCCCTGGGCTACATGCTCCACAAAAGGACCGAGAACGAGCCCGATATCCATAAGGGGTCTCTGGGCTGGTAGCAATAGAATTCTTGAGACCCCCAGGAGTCCAAACAGTGCTTCCGTGTTGAGCAAGAGGAGGCTGACTGAAAAGGAGCTCCAGCATGCTTCACAGGCCCCTTGGACCTGTCCTCCAGAAGGCGGAAGATTTTGTCTCACTCAGGTCTTTTACCTGTTTCTCCCAATCGGACCCAACAGAAGTGCCCCTCTAAGGCCAGATGGGCAACTGAACTTTGGAAGACTCCACTGCCCCATGTCAAAGACAAGCCAATGCCATGTCACAGTCAACAGGGTACAATCCCTGGCCGCTAGACATACCAGGTTGTACATGACATCAGAAAGGAAGGCTGTAGCAGACTACAAAAGAGGGGTAGAATCCTCCAGCGGAAGAAACTGAATCCACTGGGGCAGGGCCTCAAATGTCAGGTCTGCAGATACTACCAACTGAATAGAAGCCACTGCAGCAAACTGGTTCTTCAACACAAATCCACCTTTCAGTCCAGAGTATCTTTCAAGGCCAACCTGCCTTCCACGGGAATGGTGGTCTGTCTAGTAACCTCTGTGACCTGCGCATCCATCTTGGAAATATCAAGCCACACAACGTACTCCCTCTCCAGAATGCATGCATCTTCTTATAAACCCTTAGCACCTTAGGCGGGGAGTTGTGGGAAACCCACTACAACTGTACAGGTCCTTGAGCACCTCTGGGAAAAGGAGACAGTAGTGGATTTCCACACCCCTTGCAGGAGTGGATGCCTCTTTGGTTCCTGCTCCACTTCTGCAGCATCTGCCAGGCTAAAGGTGGATAAGACCCCAAGATCAACACCTCCAATTCCTACTCCCAGAACAGGCGGATAACATCGGCCTCATCAGAAGCCTCTGAAGGAGAGTATTTCTTTATCCACATCAAACATCTCAATCCAAGTCACAGTCCAAATCTCAGAAAAAACCCCAGCTGATCCCCATCACTGGGGACACTTAGCCATCAATTGAGCAGGGCTTCCACAGTGTGCCCCTCATGAGACTACGCTCAGGAGGAAGAGGTAGGAACCAGAGGCCACAAGGTCTGAATTTCCACACCAGAATGACCAGGCTTGCTGTAAAAGGAAAAAGAATCCTGAGGAGGTCAATCCAGACTCCGGAAGCTCTCCTCACAGAAATGACCCCATGCTAGGAGGCATAGTTGCCGTCAATGCCCCACAGGATGGTGAGAGGCCCACAGCATGGTCGCCCGAGCCTCTAGCCGCTAAATATTCTTACCATAGTACCATCCGCCACAACCTGCTCTGAGACAGAAAAGATTAGACTAACAGCATCCCCGGCTGAAAGAGGGGGAGTAGGCCATTTAAGTAGGACTCAGAAGCAGTCATGCAAGAAGGGCAGAGTCAAGAAGCTAGTGATGAGGCTCCTTGCTCACCACAGGCCAAACATTTCCTGGAAGACGACAGAGGGTTAAGGCAAGTATACAACAGCAGGCACTAAGGCCATGGCAGCCCGAAAGGCGCATGTTAACTGTGCTTTTATTGCAATGTGGGTTACAGGCGCTAGGGTAGGAAAGTATGTTGGAGCCGCTTGGGCGTAATACACACAAGGATCGCACAATATCAAAAACGCTACTAGCACATGCAGAAAACAGCAGGAACACCCCCCCCCCCCCCACACACACACACAGGAATCAGGAGCCCCCAAAAAGGATAATGAAGATGTCAAGCCTTCGCACTCGCCCCCCCTGAGTGTGCCAGGCAGAGGATCCATGCCAGGCTCAGCTCTACTCCCCTGAAACTGTTTCTCTGGCTTGGCAACACTGCATTTAAGGTGGCTGGCTGGCAGATTCCTCCGAGAGCCTTTTGCAATCTTCAGAAGAGAGCAGGGGGGACGCATTGAGGTTGTGTGAGGCTGCTGAATTCTTCCAACCTTCCAGTTTTCTGGCTGCTCAACAGGCTCTTATTCAGGGTAAGAGGGTGGAGCTGAAACAATTTTCCCTCCTCCTATGGCTACCAAAAAGACCAGTGTCTAGAGGAGCCTCCCACGTCGCACTCAAATGAGAAAGTCACCCTCATAAGTGGTCCATCATGAGCATTTTATCAATCTTTTCCTCAATTCTTCAGATTTTCTTCAGAGATGAGAAAATCCATCCACCATCTGCTGAAGACAAAGAAATACTTAAGGGACCTTTGGTGGTTGAGGCAAAGAGGCATGGGAGTGATGTCATTGAAACCTGGACTTTTCCTCCACCAATCTGCTGGTAGGGGGAACACAACTCACTTGTCTGGACTAATCTACCAGGACGATAAATAAAAATAAATAAAATATTTGTTTATTTAACATTTCTTCTATACCGCGCTATTATAATCAGTGCAGTGTACATCGAACAGAAACATACAATGCATACAGGCGACATTGAGCTTACAGTGAAACAGGATATTAAACATGGGATAAACCGGGAAAACTATGTACAGGCTAACTTTATACTATGTACACTTCTCTATCTCATCAAGTTGTTACATGTGCATTTGTGGGTGGATAGTACACGTGTGATGGTTAGCGGTGGGGCTTATGTGTAGGTTAACCATTTTCTGTTTGTGTTAGTGTGTTAGGGCAGCTGGGGTATGCAGGTAGGTTGCCAGTTGAGTGTTTACCTCGGATGGTTTCCGGGTAGATCACAAGTGAGAAATCACATCTACAGGAAGGAGTGAATCAAAACAAAAAATATACAAGTTCAAGGCTGCTCACTTAGCTGAAAAAATATGTCCACTGTTCAAGAGCACTGCCACTATGGGCTGGTCTAAACAGCAGTGTGAAATGAACATATGAAGCAAGAATCAAGCTGCTGCTCCACTGTAGCTGCAGTGGCTCCAATCTGATGATGGTTTGTTTTACTATTTGTTCATAACAAAACTGGATGCAAAAGGCTAGCTAATTTGCCAAAGGTTACTTGGTTACTGGAATACCAGCTCCATGGGGTTGAAGACCTTCTGATGGATTCAGTTCTTTAAGTAGCAAGCAAGAGCCTTTTTGGAATCCAGAGCGTGGAAGGAATTCTTACATGAATTGGTATGAAGTTTTGGGCAAAACCTAGGATGCACTAGGTTCCTCACTTACATGAAAAAACGAGATTACCTTTCTCAAGAAGAAAAGTGTGAAGAACTACTCTGTTGTGATAAAAACAAATATATGGCTCATAGATAATTAAGCTACAGTTCATAAACAGTTAAGATCAAGTACTGTCCAGCTGACCTGCTTGGGCGAGACAGACTCCACTAGCTGAATAAGCAACTTCATGAAAGATGCAAGAACATTTAGGTCCTATGGTACAGGAGACTTCTGCAATGGTATTTGACATGAAGCCACCCCTTCAAAAAATAAAAGGTAGGTTAGGATATTGAGAAGTCAGGAGTCTCAGTGGAAAGTATGACAGGCTGAAAATGTGCTGAAACAGGACTTTGATGGCAGATATTTGCAGTCCAAACCAATGAAGATGGTATAGGTAGTGCAGTATGTATTCGGGATTGCACTGAATGGGGTCATAGCCATTTGTGAAATACCAAATAGAGAACTTCTTCCATTTGAAAAGTGTAGGTACACCTAGTAGATGCTTTTCTTGCAGTGACCAATATATCCTGTATAGGAATTGGGAGGCCTAGAGTGGAAACTAAATGCTGCTCACTCTCCGTGCACTTAGTGTTAGCGATTCAAGATGTGGATGGAGGATATCCTTGTTTTATATAAAATCGGCAAGAGAAATATATAAAGACTGTAAGGCGGAAGACCTGCAAGTCTTCTGAGAAAAGGGAACCAGCTCTAATTAGACCAGCACAGTGCTATGAGAATTACTGCGTCGGGCCTCTTGAAACTTGTGCAGGGTCTTTGGGAGCAATACCTCCAAACAGAAATAAAGATAAAACTAACCTAAGCCATTGTATGTGGCGTATGAGATCAATCTCTCAAATTTAATGCTACCTCATGAACTGCTGACACCTAACAGGGGCTCTACAGGTCAAACAACGGTAAGGATTTGAGGGTTTATTTTTATTAAATTGCTAGCTCTCTGACTGGGAGCTCTTAAAAGGATCTTTGTATATTTTTAAAAGCAAAGTTACTTTTTTTTTGGTGCTTTAGTAGAAATTTCCTTGAGCAGAGTAGGTTGTTGAACTCTAGTAACCTTCTCAGCTTTGGGAACTGTTGACACCTAAATCAGATGTTAGTTCCCTCCCTACCCACCCCTAGTGAGCAGTCTTGCTTTATACGGCACCTCCCCATTTAACAAAAGCACAGAGACTGGGAGCAGCACATTTTGAATATAATTAAAGAGATTTAACTGCTTTTTCTCTGAAAGGACAGGTGGGAGACCGGCTGGTACTTGGTAGATCTGTTCGTGGAGCGTAGGTATCTGTTAAAGCAAGAGAGAGAACAATGGTTGGGAAAAATTGTATCGCTAAAGCTGTTGCCCCAGTTACAGCTTCTGCCTCTGTCCAGACAGAGGTCCTAATGCCAGTTGAAGGACTGGTTCCATGTGCAGGGTGCCTGCATGCTGAAGCTCTGAGGAAACAAGTGGAGGAACTCAGGAGGTGGCGAGGCTGAGGAGCATTCAAGACAGTGAGAAGTACATTGATGAGATGCTTCTTGCAGCAACCAAGCTCTCCAGCAGAGGAGAAGACGGGTGCCAATAGAATGTTGATGGTTGGACACAAGTCACCAGTGCCTGCAAAATCACCAATCCAACTTCTCCAGCCCTTGAATTGAAGAACCATTATGCAGCCCTGGAAGTGGAGGAGGTGAAAGCATCCCTGGAAAGGGAAGAACCAGAGCTCAAGTACCCGAAAGTTGCAGAATCTGTGACCACAAGGAAGCGAAGGGTAGTGGTGGTTGGAGACTCTCTTCTGAGGGGTACCGAGGCGTCCATCTGCCGACCAGACTTGATGTCCAGAGAGGTATGCTGTCTGCCTGGTGTCAAAATCCAAGATGTTACGGAGAGTTTGCCGAGACTCATCAAGCCTACTGACTATTACCCAATGTTGCTAATCCATGTTGGAACAAATGATACTGCCAGGTATCCCTTTGAACATATCAAAAGTGACTTCATGGCTCTGGGACAGAGGGTGAAGCGGTTAGGTGCACAGGTGGTGTTCTCTTCAATCCTCCCTGTTGAGGGTAAAGGCCAAGGCAGAGAGGCTCGCATACTGGAGATGAATGCATGGCTGCGTGGATGGTGTCAGAGAGCATTTTGGTTTCCTAGACCATGGGATGCTGTTCCAAGGGTTGCAGAGCAGAGATGGCATCCATCTGTCCAAGAAAGGTCAACGCGTCTTCGGTAGTAGACTGGCTAATCTACTGACGAGGGCTTTAAACTAGATTCGTTGGGGATGGGTGACGAAAGCCCCCAGATATGTGAAAGCCCCCAGGTAGGTGATACCTTTATGGAAATGGGTAACGGGTATTTAATGTAACATATGGAAAGCAGTGTGTATAAATGCCTGTAGCATGGGAAATAAGATCCCTGATCTTAAAGCTTTGGTGGGAGTGGCTGACTTGGATTTAGTGGCAGTTACAGAAACATGGTTCACAGAAAATCATGATTGGGATGTAACTATATCTGGTTATACTTTATTCAGAAAGGACAGGGTAGGAAGAAGGGGAGGAGGAGTGGCACTGTACATAAAAACTACTATTAAAGCTTTATTTATTATTATTTATTACAATTTCTTATATACCGCACTATTCGGCATCAGCGCGGTTTACAAAGAACAAAAAGACCAGAACAGGCTGTTCGGCGTTACATATAACAGGAGAATCAACTTGGAAAAACATGGGATAACTATTTACATAGAATGGACAAATCTGTCAACTAGATAACATGAGCAACTAATTACATAGAATAGATAAATTAGCGAGAGTGCTAGGCTCAAGGAGAAAACTGTAGTTAAATTTGTGGTGAGGACTAATATGTTTCACTTCATACAGGGTAGTATTTGATAAATAGGTTAAATTTAAGAGCCTTTCTGAACTGGGCTAGGTCGGTTATGGCACGGATGTTAAGTGGTAGGGAGTTCCAGCATTTTGGGGCGTAAAGCATGAAATCTCTGTTCGCTGTTGAAAGGCTACATGTTGTTATGGCCTTTGGAGTTATTAGAGAGTTTAAGGCTACTTGTCTCCTGGATCTGTTTGGTGGTACAGTTTGGATGAGCTCAGCAAGTGAGTTAGCGGATAGACCATTGATGGCTTTGTGTGCGAGTATCAATGTCTTGAAAATAAGCCTGCCATGTATAGGTAGCCAATGGAGCTGCCTGAGGATCGGTGTAACATGTTCACTCCTGGACGCTTCTTGTAGGATCCTTGCAGCAGTATTCATGGCAAGCTGTAATGAGCTCAAGGTAGATAGTGGGAGTCCTTGCAGAATAGCATTGGCAAAGTCGAAGTGCGGTAAGATTAATGCTTGGTAGATGGTTCTGAAGTCCTTTGGGTCTAATAAGGAACGTAAGTGCCTGAGTGTGCGTATTTTGAAGTACACAGCTTTTACTATATTGTTTATATGTGATTTCATATCAAGACGGTGGTCCAGCGTGACTCCGAGGTATCTTATTGTTTTAGTGCATAGATTAGCTCCCTTAACACTTATATGTGATGGTGGAATGAAGTTGGGGTCTCTTGTGACGAAGAGAACCTCAGTTTTCTTGTGCTGAATGCGGAGATTCTGTGATAGGAGCCATTCTGAGACTGCATCGAAGCAATTTATTATGGGCAACAGGTTCATTTGCATTGTGGAAAATGGCATGTAAAGAATTACAGAGCTTAAAAGGGAGAGAGGAGACATTGTGGGTTAAACTAGAAAGAGGGAAAGAGCAATCTATTTGCATTGGTGTGATATACAGACCTCCCTCACAAGAGGAAGAGGTGGACAGAGAGTTAATTGAAGACATACGCAGCATTGCTAGGAAAGGGGGACGTGCTAGATAGGAGATTTCAATAAGCCAGATGTTGATTGGCACATTCCTGCTGCAGTATCATCTAGAAGTAAGGAGATCCTGGATTCTCTACAGGGAGAACTATTCAGGCAATTGGTAACAGACCCCACACGTGAAGGAGCCATACTGGACTTGGTGCTTACCAATGGTGAAAGTGTTTCTGATGTTGTAATGGGAGATCATTTTGTATCCAGTGATCAGCAGATGGTGTAGTTCAGCATTAGGACTAGGGCTGTTAGAATCCATTCAAAGGTGAGGGTCTTAGACTTTACGAAGACTAACTTTGCCAAGATGGGCCGATACCTCAGGGAGTCGTTAGTGGGATGGGAACAGCTGGGGGATGTAGAAAAAAACAGTGGGCAAAACTGAAAGGGGATATTTTAACCCTTTGAAGGCCTACTTTAAATTTTTAATCCACATTCTGCAGCCAGGTTAATTTTTGCATATTTCAGGAAAATTGTACCCGTCTTATTCAATATGTTCTAACAGTGATTTTCCTTCTGCTATGGTCATGTATTATATACCATTTGATAGGAATATTTAGTCAGAATTTTGCATCCTGAGAGTTTTGGGCTCGGCCTGGAAAGGGTTAAGGGCAACCAACCTTTTTGTTAAAATGATAAATAAAAAGGTAAAAGGAAAAGGAGACCGCTATGGCTTTCGAAAGAAGTAGCTGAAAAAGTGAATAAAAAGAAGGAGGCCTTCATGAAATACAAGAGATCACAGAGAGAGGAAGACAGGCATCTGTATTTGGAAAAATTTAAGAGAAGCTAGCAAAGTAGTCAGGAAGGCAAATATTCAAAAAGAGGAGAAAATAGCCAATGCAATAAAATGGTGGGGGGGGGGGGGAATAAGGTGAAATTAGACTTACCTGCTAATAGTTGTTCCTTGAGTAACTCTAGTCCAGTCCCGGAACCTTTGAGTTCTGTACCTCCTCCAGCAGCTTTGGAGACTGAAACACGTCATCGCTTTGATGACACCGGTATAAGTAGGCAAGGACTGCCTCTCCCCGCCAGTACCTATTGACAAAGCAGACTCAGCAGAGAAACAAATAAGTAGTTACATTTATTCTCTCTGTCTCTTTCTTGCCCTCTGTTAGGTTGAAAAAAAAAAAAAAACACCCCACAAACTGTGAAACTTGAACGTCTTTGCTAACATTCCTACTCCTAAGAGAAGCTCCCTGGAAGAGGACCTTCTGAAACAAACTAAACACTGCATAGGAAAGTTGCCCTCTCTCTGCCCGAGAATAGAAATCCTAAAGAGAGAGCCCCCCATGCGAACCGAAAAAACCAACGCCTTCCTGAAACTCTTATTTCCACTGTACTCTGCAAGGACTTCAGGCTGACTCAAAACCTGGAACAGCATCCCGGGTGAGATCCGGGACTGGACTAGAATTACTCAAGGAACAATAATTAGCAGATAAGTCTAATTTCACCTTCCTTTTCGTCCCTCTAGTCCAGTCCCGGAACCTTTGAGGATGTAACAGAGAAGTAAAGATCAACGGGAGGGCCCTGCAAGAGCAGCCTGAAGAACTGCCGACCCAAACCGCACATCACCCCCGCTTGCACATCCAGCCTATAATGCTTGACAAACAAATTCAAGGACGACCAGGTCGCCGCCTTACAAATCTCCACAGCTGGCACCAAGCTAAATTCCCCCCAGGAAGCCGCCTGCGCTCTAGTCGAATGAGCTCTGAGACCCTCCAGAACCACCTTACCCTTCAAAATATATGCCGCTGCAATGGTTTCCTTCAATCATCTGGAAATGGACGCTTTAGTTGCAGCCTCCCCTTTCCGCGGATCTCCAAACACCACAAATAAACAATCCGACTTACGGAAGGCCGCTGACCTACGAAGTCCAAAAGATGTAATCTGCCTCCAAATTGACTCCTCCCCCTCTCCAGAGAACACTGGTAATGACACCATCTGGTTGATGTGAAAGACCGAAACAACTTTGGGTAAGAATGCGGGAACCATCCTCAATACCACCTTCTGATCCGAAAACGACAAGAATGGTTCCTTACAGGACAAAGCTTGCAATTCCGAAATCCTGCGAGCTGAACAGATGGCCACCAGGAAAGTCGTCTAATGTCAAATCCTTCAGGGATGTCTTACCTAACGGCTCAAAAGGAGCTCTGACCAACGCTTCCAAAACCAGATTCAGGTCCCACAAATAAACCGAGCACCGGGGAGGAGGCCTCAGGAGCAACACGGCCCATAAAAACCTCTTCACGTCAGCGTGCGCCCCCAACATCTCTCCTTGAACCTTCCCTCGGTAGCACGAGATTGCCGCTAACTGCCCCCGCAAAGAACTGGCTGCCAATCCTCTCTCAAAACCATCCTGCAAAAAGGAAAGGATCTGCGAAATAGACGCCGCCGAGGGTCATACCTGCCTGTCCGCACACCAGGCCTTGAAAATGCGCCAAACCCGCACATAAGCTAAGGAGGAAGAACTGCGCCTCGCCTTCAGCAAAGTAGAAATGACTGCCGCTGAATAACCTTTGGTCTTCATCCTCGCCTTTTCAAGAGCCAAACCGTAAGCGAGAATCGATTCACCTGCAGCATGGAAAGCGGCCCCGGAAGCAACAGATCCTCCCGCAACGGGAGCCACCACGGCTTGTCTACCAGTAGACGAACCAGATCCGCGTACAACGGCCTTCTCTGCCAGTCTGGCGCCGCCAGAATCACTAGACCCCGGTGACGCTCTATGCACTGCTCCAAGCGTCCGATGAGCGCCCATGGCGGAAAAACGTAGACGAGACCCTCGACAGGCCACCTCCGCATCAATGCGTCGAGACCCTCCGACATTCTCTCTCGTTGTCTGCTGTAAAACTGAGTTGCTTTTGCCGACTCGAAGGTCGCCATCAGATCCATAAATCGGCATTCCCCAGCGCTCTGTTATTAGTGCAAACATGTCCGGTTGAAGCGCCCATTCTCCTGGATCCACCCTGCGACGACTCAAATAATCTGCCTCTACATTGTCCACCCCTGCCACATGCTGAGCTGAGCTGGCCAACAGGTTTAGTTCGGCCCAGGCTAACAGTTGACCTGCTTCTGCCTCCAATGCCGCACTCCCCGTGCCGCCTTGCCGGTTGATGTAGGCTACTGTGGTCGCATTGTCTGAGAGCACGCGGACCGCTGATCGACCCAGGCACGACTGGAACTCTAACAAGGCCAAATACACCGCCCTCATCTCCAGCCTGTTGCTCGACCACTTCCTCTCGAGCACCGACCACTGTCCCTGCGCGAGTCTCCCTTCGAAATGCGCTCCCCAGCCTGTGAGATTTGCATCTGTCGTCAAGGGCTTCCAGGCCAGAGCCTCCAGAGGCATCCCCTTCTCAAAGTTCTCTTGCCATGCCTACCAGAGAAGCTCCTGCCTCACCTCCAGCGGACAGACCAACTGCTGAGACAGCGCATCCGACTGATGTGACCACCGCCGAAGAAGGGCCCTTTGCAACGGTCTCATGTGAGCCCTGGCCCACGGAACCACCTCTATCGTGGCCGCCATCGTTCCGAGCAATTGCAGATATTGCCAAGCTGTGGGAGCCGCCTGAGACTGAAACTTCCTCACCAGCTCCCTCAAGCCCTGCAACCATCCAACTGGAAGAAAAACCTTCCCCTGCGCTGTGTCGAACCGTGCCCACAGGTATTCTAGTGACTGCGACGGGACCAGCTTGCTCTTGGAAAAGTTGACCACCCATCCCAGGCTCTGTAACATCTGCACTACCCAGGATGTGGCCTTTCTGCTCTCTTCCTCTGACTTCGCTCGGATCAGCCAATCGTCCAAATATGGATGCACCAGCACTCCTTCCTTGAGGAGAGCTGCTGCCACCACCACCATAGTCTTGGTGAATGTCCTTGGAGCCGTCGCCAGGCCAAACAGCAAGGCCTGGAATTGGAAATGCCCCACAGGCACAGCAAACCGAAGAAACTGTTGGTGCTCTTGACGAATGGGAATATGCAAATAGGCCTCTGTCAGATCTAACGACGTAAGGAATTCTCCCTTTCTGACTGCCGCAATCACGGAACGGAACGTCTCCATATGGAAATGAGACACCCGGAGACAGTGATTCACTCCTTTTAAGTCCAGAATGGGTTGAAAAGCACCATCTTTCTTTGGCACTACGAAATAAATGGAGTACTGACCGGACCCGCACTGCTCCGGCGGGACTGGTACCACCGCCCGAAGTTGCAACAATCTTTGAAGAGTCTCCTGCACTGCCCAGAACTTGATCCGCACCCTGCACGGAGACTGGAGAAACAAGTCTACCACTGGTCGTTGGAGCTCCAGAGCGTAACCCTCTCGAAGCACCTCCAACACCCACTGATCCAACGTTATCTGGACCCAGGCAGGATAAAAATCCCGCAGACACCCCCCTACTGACAGGCACCCCACCTGAGTCCCCCTCATCTCATTGTGGCTTTTTAAGGTTCGAGGATGAGAAGGGCGCAAAACCTCTACCTGCCCCTCAAAACCCCTGGCCTCGCACAGGAAATTTGCCCAAAGCGAGGCAAACGAAACCTATGAAACTCTCTCTGCGACACTTTGGTTTATCTTCAGGCAACCGGCCCCCTTTAGACTCTCCCAGATCGTCCAAATCTTCACCGAACAACAGCTTCCCCCTAAAAGGGAGCTTACTAAGCTGAGCCTTGGAAGAACTGTCCGCTGCCCAGTTCCGCAACCACAAATACCACCGGGCTGCCACCACCGAAGCCATACTCTTAGCAAGTCCCCGGATCATGTTATAATGAATATCCGCCGAATAGGCGGACCCCGGACTCCAGGCGAGGCACCTCATCCACCTGCTCACCCGCCTGATCCACCTGCAAGCGCTGAGACCATCTCAGACAAGCTCTCGCTACCCAAGCCCCCGCAATCGAGGCCTGCATGGACAGAGCGCTTATGTCAAACACTTGCTTCAACAAAGTATCTAACTTCCTATCCTGACCATCCTTCAGCGCAGCCGACCCTTCTACCAGGATCGTTGTCTTCTTTGTAACTGCCGACACCTCCGCATCGACCTTTGGGGAATGAAAGAGGCCCCTATCTTGGTCAGACAACGGATAGAGCCTAGCTATAGCCCTAGACCCCTTAAGGGCCGACTCGGGCAAATCCCACTCTTCCTGAATCATGTTCCTGAATACTCTATGAATAGGAAATACCCGCTGCGTCGTACATACAGCTTTTAACAACGGATCCTCCGAAGCCTCCTCCGTTGCTGGAACCGCAGCCAGCATATTAAGCGCCTTGAGGGTCTCGGAAATGAGCGCTGGCAACTTTTCTTGCCTAAACACCCTGACTACTCTAGCCTGCTGCTCCGCATCCGGCAGCTCGCCGCCTTCTAACTCCTCTACCGAATCTTCCTCGAGATCCCCTTCTGTCGCTTCCCGATCCTCTGAAGATGTAGCCGCGAACATTTCTACCCCTGCACCCTTACTTCTCTTAGCAGGGGTACCTGCAGACTCTGGCTCCAGTGGGCTCCCCAGGCGCTTCTCCCCCCCGAACACTGGTCGGTAGCGTGGCCATACTGGGCTGCAGAAGAGAGAACGCCTGGTGCATGAGCAAAAAGAAATCCGGAGGGACAATGGGCTGCTCCCCCGCTGGACCCTGTCCCGGCAGAAGAGACGGCCCCCCTGCCGTAGACAGCCCAGTCACAGGCTCTGAGGGGACCAGGGACGGAGGCAGGATGTCAACCTGGCTCTGCGACAGAACCCCCTGCCCCCCCTCTAGCACCTGCTCCATCAACGCTGTTTCATGGGTGCAGTCTCTACAAACCCCCGACTCCAGGACCGAGCCCCACCTCGTGCCACACACTAGGCAACGAGGCCTAGCCGGCATGCTATTCCTGGGTCCGATGCCCACGGAAGCAGCCACCAGGAGCCTCAAGACACTTCCCAGATGTCAAAACTCCTTCCCTCAGGGGTTTAAAATAAAGCCAGAAAATGTGTCTTTTTTATTCAAATTTTTTTTTTTTTTTTTTAAAGTAGGCCTCTAACCTAGACCACCAGAGACCCCAGCCCACTAAATAAAGACCCCCTGGAAGAACACCTGCCTCTTCCCTCATGGTGTCTGTGAGTCTGCTAACCCGAAGAACACATAATGGCCGCTCTCGTGCTTCCCGCGTGAACGCCATGCAGTCAGGCCCGTCGAACCCGATCGCACACTCAACGCCATGATCCGTGTTCCCCGGCCTCCCCGCGCGTGGCCAACACCCCAGAAATAAAATTCAACACTTACCGCGGTACCCCTTGCACGCCGGGGGCCTCAATCCACCCCCGGAGCTCAGCCGACTCGGCGGCTTCGGGTGGAGAGACACACTGCCGTGATCCTCCTTCCTTCGCAAGCCCCAGACACACTGCTGGCTACGTCTGCCACCTGCTCCTCACCCTTTCACGTGGGATCGGGAGCAGGGAGGCTCTTCATGCCGGATCCCCATCGCAGTCCACTGTTTCATGCCCGGAGGGAAGGGGGGGGAGGAGGATGGAAAGCAGGAGGACAGAGAAGAGAGAGAGACAGAGGTGGCAATCCAACCTGTGCAGCCCTGCTCTACACTGCAACCTCTGGCCCCTGCAGATCTAACCCCAGAAAAATCCACCAATTTAAAAGCACTCTGCTTATTTGCTACTTCCCTGAGCCCAGATCCTAGACTCAGCGCCTTCTCCAGCTGCTATGGAGACAAACTGGCGGGGAGAGACGGTCCTTGCCTACTTATATCGGTGTCAAAGCGATGACATGTTTCAGTCTCCAAAGCTGCTGGAGGAGATACAGAACTCAAAGGTTCCGGGACTGGACTAGAGGGACGAAAAGGAAGACATTTTTCATATATGTTAGTGAGAAGAGGAAGGGCAAAAGTGGTATTGTCAGACTCAAGGGTGCAGGGGAGAAATATGTAGAAGCTGATAAGGATAAAGAGGAATTGCTTAACAAATAGTTCTGTTCTGTGTTCACAGATGAAGAACCAGGAACAGGACCTCAGAAAACACCCACAAACAGGAACAGAAGCGAGGGACATCGAACAATTTTCAGAAGACTGTGTTCGTGAGAAACTAGCTCAACTTAAAGTAGACGAAGCGATGGGACGGATGGGATACACCCTAGAATACTGAGGGAACTTGGGGAAGTTCTAGCAGCTCCACTGACTGACCTTTTCAATGCCTCGTTGGAATCGGGAGTGGTGCCAAAGGCCTGGAGAGAGGCTCATGTGGTGCCTTTACACAAAAGCGGAAGTAAGGATGTGGTTGAAAACTACAGGCCGGTTAGTTTAACTTCGGTGGTGAGTAAATTATTAGAAACGCTGCTGAAAGAGAAAATAGTGAGGTTTCTTGAGTCCAGCGGATTACAGGATCCGAGGCAGTATGGATTCACCAGAGGCAGGTCCTGTCAGACAAATCTGATTGATTTCTTTGACTGGGTGACCAGGGAGTTGGACCGAGGGAGAGCCCTAGATGTGGTGTATTTAGATTTCAGTAAAGCCTTTGACACTGTCCCTCACAAGCGACTTATAAACAAACTGAGCACCCTAGGGATGGACCCTAAAGTTACTGCTTGGGTTAGAAATTGGTTGGGTGGGAGGCGACAAAGGGTACAGGTAAATGGAGCTCACTCTGAAGAGAAGGATGTTACCAGTGGTGTATCCCAGGGATCTGTCCTTGGTCCGATTCTTTTTAACATCTTTGTTAGTGATATAGCGGAAGGGCTGTCGGGTAAGGTTTGCCTCTTTGCGGATGATACCAAAATCTGCAATAGAGCAGACACCCAGGAAGGTGTAGATAACATGAGGAGGGATCTAGCTAAGCTTGAAGAATGGTCTAGAATTTGGCAGCTGGGATTTAATGTTAAAAAATGTAAGGTCATGCATTTGGGTTCCAGCAATCCAAGGGAGCAATATAGTATAGGGGGTGAAGTACTTTTGTCCACTAAAGAAGAGCGGGACCTGGGCATGGTTGTGTCTAATGATCTTAAAAGTAGCTAAACAGTAGAAAAAGCGACGGCAAAAGCTAGAAGGATGCTTGGGTGCATACGGAGAGGAATGGCTAGCAGAAAAAAGGAGGTGATAATGCCTCTGTATAAGTCTTTGGAGCAACCTCATTTGGAGTATAGTGTGCAATTCTGGAGACCGCACCTTCAAAAGGATGCAAACAGGATGGAGTCGGTGCAGAGGGTGGCTACTAAAATGATTAGTGGTCTTCTTTATAAAGCATATGTGGACAGACTTAAGGATCTTAATATGTACACCTTAGAGGCAAGGCGGGATAGAGGTGATATGATGGAGATGTTTAAATACCTTCGTGGCATAAATGTTCAGGGAGAGAGCCTCTTTCAACTGAAAGCAAGTTCTGCTACGAGGGGACATGGGATGAGGGTGAAGGGAGATAGATTCAGGAGTGATATGTAGAAATATTTCTTTACGGAAAGAGTGGTGGATCCGTGGAATAGTCTCCCAGTGGAGGTAGTAGAGATGAGGACAGTAACTGAATTGAAAAAAGCATGGATCTCTAAAGGTAAAAAAGGGACTGTTGTAGTTGTTGATATAGAAGGACACACTAGATAGAAATATGATGACAGAAAAAGACCACATGGCCTATGTTTCTCATCACAGTATTTGCACTGTGCTAAGGACAGCTTCCTTACGAACATCACAGGATGCAATATGTTTAGGCAACTTGCAAAAATGTGCTTGTAAACTGTCTTTAATCAGCCTGTGGCACACAATTTGATTGAAAATATCTGTGCCTTTAATTACATTGAAAGATTATTTCTTCTCTCCACATGATGCACAGAATAATTACTTGGCACTGACACCATTATTAACAATTCCATTATCATGTTTTTCTCTTTTCCACTATGCTATGAGAGGGATAAGGATAAGCACAGAGGAGTCGTCCAGTTTATGGCCAACATATCCCTTGCTTGCCAATTCAGGGATGGATGAACCGTACAGAGAGATGGTTCTGTATTTTGTTGCTATGTTAAGGTCTATTTGGAGAGGGTTTCCCAGGCTTGGAAGAGTCTGTATAGTCTGCTGGTGAAGACATCATTCATGAATTAGAACTACTCTACTGAGCCTGTTGGCCATCTAGCTCTGAATGCTTGGGATGTAAACTGCTCCAATTTGTAGGCGATTGTGGTTCATAAAGTTCCAAACCTCTTGTTACTTCCCAGCACAAACAAAAGGAACCTGTCCCGCCTAGACAACACAACATTGCCTCAGCTAACATGGAGGGACCTTGAAGATGTCCAACTACCTGAAGGGTATAAAATATCACTCACAGCTTCAGATGATTGATATGAAGCAGCCTTCTTGGAAAGGGGAAGTAACTGAAGAGGTCTTGATTCCTTCCCTGAACTGGAACCGTTTTCTGCTACACTACACTGGAAGGAAGATACTGACTTCTTGGAACAGAAGGATATGGGCATGAGGTATCTACAACCACATTTGGTGACAGATTGAAATTTGAGAGAGTTTTACAAATAGCTACTAAGACCCAGGAATCTGTTGTAATCTGTCCCTACAGCTGAAGAGAACATCCTAGCTCCCTACAGGTGGGGCAGGATGTATGTTTTGGATGGACACTCGCTGCTTCATTTACATAGACAAGACCTGCTTCATTTGCCCTCTTTCTTGTTGACAAGAGAGAGTGGAACACAGTATGCTGTGGCTGTCTAGCAAAGGAACAAAGGATCTCTATGACAGTAGGAAGTTCTGCAGGACTGGGATGGACTCATTACTCTAGAAGATGATGTAAATAACAAAAGCACGGCCAAGAGGAGTTGTAAAAGTCGAGCAGTGGTCTTTAATAGTATCCACCGTCTCCTTTAAAGCTAAAGAATGAGTCTCCCATACAGGAAGTACAGCTCTGGCTCATAAGAATGTCTTTGTGGAGGCCATATGCATACAGCAACACGAGACACCTGGCAGCAATGGCAGAAGCTGAAAATTTTAGATATGGTATACATATATTAAAACCATATAAAGTTGATGAGCTGCAGTGCAGGCAGAGAGCATTTCACCAAGGAACGCTTTCTTGCCTAAGTGATCGAAAAGCATGGGGCCTTTATGAGGTAACGTACTGGAAAACTCCCTGCACTTTTTGCTTTCTTCATAGCCGACTAACTACCAATAAAAGCTGGACTTCAATGAAGCCAGGCACTGAATGAACTTTATACCTATCTTTTTTGGACTAGTAAGCAAGCTGCTGCTCTTATAGGAGGCCATGGATTGGTATAGCTACGTGGTTTTGAGATCTGTATTAGGTCAGGAGCTTAAAAACATCCAAATGTGGTTCCAATTCCTCCAGCTATGCATTACGGGAATCTCTGATAAGAGATGTCTTCATAAGGAGATTCATTTCATATATGAGATGACCACCAGAGGAAAGTCCTAGTCTTCTAGAGCACTCCAAGGAGCAACTGTTTAATCTTTTAAACACAAAAACAAAAGGCCACTCCAGGAAACTAAATAACTAGCAGACTGAAAACATCTCTCAGAAAGTTCCCACACAGCACTAGTGCATAATTAAGCTACAGAACTTGCTACTGGAGGATGTAATCAAAGTGACTAACTGTAGGATTCAGGAGACATTTGCTCAAGTTTCTGAAGGAAAAAATACATTAAAAATATATTTGATTTTGAACAGCAATTGCTCATTCCTGCAAACAAACTTTGAGAAACAGATCTTATTTTTGGGATCTGCCAGGTATATGTAATCCAGACTAGTCACTCTCAGACAGTATGCTGGGCTCAATGGACCTTGGTCTGACCTAGTGTTAGTTTTTCTTATGTTCTTATGAAAGCGCTCTGCTGTTGTGAAGGAGACAGAGAATAAAGACTTTTGTATCTTGAGATGAACAAGCGTTCCTCTGCCCATTACTGAAGCCCTTAATATTTTGCAGGACCAAATGAAGCCACTCTGGAAGGGGAAGCGAGACAGATGAAGACTCACTGACTGCTATGCCTACTAGCATAGCTGGTGCTATCTGAAGCTGCATAGAAAATCATCGCACAAGGAATGACCATTTCAACTGGACCTGTACTATGTGAAAAAGAAATCTTGCACTTAAACCCCTTGCTCACGATATGCACTGGCCTGCAGTATGGACTTTTCTGCGCTGAATGGTCATCAAAGATTGCACTGATGAAAGGAAAGAGAATGGTCAGCGCTATTATTTGAGCAGTGTCAGACAGCACAGACAACCCAAGAAGCTGCTGCACAGGTCTGTATCTAAGAAAAGTGGCTCGAAACGTCTGTGCTTTTCCAGTGCTTTAGAAGGATATATTTTAACATAACAAAATATAGTAAATGATAGCAGATAAAGACTAGCATGATCCATCTATTCTGCCCAGCAAGTTGGTTAGAGCTATAGAGTTGCATCTGGGCAGGTGCTCCTCTCAATGATGATAAATATCCTTTCAAGTCTGTGCGAGTATTTGGAAGACAGCTGCATTTTAGGCTGGAAAACTAAGGAGCTGTGTGCCAACTTAGATGAGGCCTGTTGCTGCTCCTTTGCAGACTCTAAGTCACCATGCAAGGAGGCAGAGACAACTTCCACCAAAAAATGAATCTGCAAGAGCGTGCAGTCTACTGATCTTTGCAGAGACACCCTCCTTTCCAGGCAAGCAACAATTGTTTCTCTGCTTCATAACAACTGTGAAGCCAGTTCAGGCTGTCCTTTTGAGCTAGCACAGACATTTGTCCGTAGGGCTTGCAATTGGATCAATTATGGTCTGAGCAGGTGTCACAGTTCTGGATCCTTATTTTTTCATACTGTTGGCAAAAGAGAACATCGATTTTGTCTGGGATATTTCAACCAAGAATTTTTTTTTTTTTCAAAAAAACACAACGTGGGAAGTGGAGGCAAAACAAAACCTCATGACTACAGGAGAGCTTTGTTTTTGCATCCATTTGGCAGAGCAGAAAAAGCAAAACAGAGGAGACTGCTAGATATGGAGACCTTTACGCTAGCTCCCAGCTCAGAGAGCTGTTACATCCCAGCACCAGATGACCTCACCCATGTGTGTGACCCAACCCTGCTTGAAATCACATTTCTAAAAATTTATAAATATAATAATTGAGAACTATTTATCTTTACCTGCCCAAGAAGGTGTGGAAATCTTGCTTGAATCTGGTTGACAAACTCCTGTCCTTTTATATGTAGTAAATATTCACACCTATAAAGTGAATTACAAAAAATAAGACAGACATTCTTGAACATAAAAGACACACAAAATATTACACTGTACATCTGATCGCAAGCATTAAAAATGGTATCTCTCCATAATCCCTGATGTCTGGGATGGGGGGGGGGGGGGGCATGTCATAAAACCATTACTGCTGCTGCAAAGCACAGTTACTTACCTGTTTAACAGGTGATCTCTGGGAACAGCAGGAATAAGTCTTCACATATGGGTACGTCGGTACCGACGGAGTCTGCGCGGGAACGCTTCCCAGCATCCAATCAATCAAAGAGCTTTAGGAAGCATCCCACCACGCCTGCGTGCTGCCTTCCTGCCTCTCCTCAGTTAAGTTTTTTTTTTTTTTTAATTA
The DNA here is from genome assembly GCA_033557465.1 of Ichthyophis bannanicus. Taxonomy (NCBI): domain Eukaryota; kingdom Metazoa; phylum Chordata; class Amphibia; order Gymnophiona; family Ichthyophiidae; genus Ichthyophis; species Ichthyophis bannanicus. The sequence goes on along the minus strand of CM066035.1, from coordinate 168,069,852 downwards.
TTTATTTATGAATTTAACATGATAAATCAAGTATAAACTTGTACAGAATAATAATACTTGCAACCAGAAAACAAGTACAACAAATATTAAAATACAGAAATAAAACAGATAGGGAGTGGCTCTTAAAATTGTTTTATAAGAAGCGGGGCAAATTGTTCTATGGGAAGAAGATTCTCCTTTTCCCAGATGTTGCACGGGAGACGCAGAAGCGTAGAAGGGCTTTCCTTTTATTGAAACCGGGAGCAACTCGACTTGGTGCACACTTTATGCTAAGATTTCCATGTAAATGTTTAATTACCTATAAATCTCAGAAGTATGTCTTCTTTTCCCCTGAAGATCTTACTGTTTTCCTAAACTCTCATTTATCAATTAGCTCTACATCTGTGACATGACTCCATCGCTAGTTACATTTCTTCTAAGGGCGCCGTCTCCTCTTAATTTACTAACCTTTTTTTTCTTCCTGTTGGAGTTTTTCTCCTTTACAAGGTCTTACCCCTCCACTATAGGGGGCTAAAATAATTCTTGCTGTTTTATTCCTCAGTTAAGTTTTAAAGCTGAGACAAAGAGAGAGAGAGGAAAGGAAAGATAGATAGAGATACAACTCCTGGGGAGGTGGGTGGGTTGTGAAGACTTATTCCTGCTGTTCCCAGAGATCACCTGTTACAGGTAAGTAACTGTGCTATCTCCAGAAACAAGCAGGAATGAGTCTTCACATATGGGGACTCCCAAGCTGAGATGCCTGGAGTCCCAGCATGTCATAGGTTGGAACATGCTATCTCCCAGAACACCAGGCATCCTGAGGATGGAGGGTAGGAGTTGAAGAAAGAAAGGTGCTGTGGAACAGCTAACCTAGCATAGGCTTGCAGACAAGGAGTCCATGTGTGGATGATAATTGTCATTAATGATATTGCAAAGAAAAAATATTGCAATAGGGACCTCCCCTAACAGGACTTCAGAGAAGTATGGAGGTTCATGGGATCTACTGGGGAACCCAGTAGAGGAACCTCGAGAAGGACCTCACTGTAAGTGGAGGTAGTAAACCTGTAGGAAAAGCAATGGAGGTCAGAATCCTGAAAGGTAACAGGGAACCCCAGTAGGAAAAAACTGGGGTAGTACAAAAACGGTGGGCCTTCAGCGGAAGGCTTTATGATAAAAGCCCAACTCTTTTGGCAGCAGAGTGGCTCACTCTTAGGAACAAAAAGAGAAAAGCTAACCGATTTGGACAAACAGGCCCAGTCCTTGTGGGGAGAAAGGGTATGGGAACCCCTTGTATCCCAAAAGAAAGGACAAAACGCAGGAGGCGTTAGAGCCTGTGAGTAGCTGAAGATCCGCAATGTCTCTCCTAACTGAAGTCAGCTGGGAGAGATATTGGAACATGGAGAGCTTCAGAGGTACCTAACCTTAGGGTTATGGGAGGTGTTAACTACCACCAAAGTGGTTGTGAGTGTAGGACCCCAAAACATGCTGGATAGCATAAGTATGGGTAAAGCCCATCTGTCAGAATCATATGGCTATATGAGCTTCGACAGTCAGGTAGATAAAGCAGAAACATATCTACAGATAGTAAAATATCTCGACAGATACATATATATCATACAGATATATCATACAGATATATGAGAATATATCTATAGTGAGATATGAAGGGCATAAAATACTCACACATGATAGACAGACATCTGTAAGATGTGTGCTATAGGTATGAATAAATATAAGTCTGCAAAGAAGCAGACAGAGATATGCCTACAAAAAGTATTCACATAGGAAAATGTGGAGAGGAAAGATTCATCTAACAACAGGAAGGTGGAACCTACTTGAGAAGACATATAGAGAATCAATTCCCACTGATTATGGCTACAGGGATGCTAGGTAGTAGAATAACCAGGATGGTTATGTGAAAAGCAGAGGATGATATCAGTCTGCAGCCTGCAAGTCCCAAGTATTCTAGAATTCTAGCATGGTAAGTGAATAGAAGACGCATAGGAATGAGATACCTTTTTGCCCTTAAGCAGGTCAGCATGGTATCATGCGTTCTTACCATGAGGACGAGCTGGAAGGAGAAAACATATTCCCTATTGGAAATACTATGGACCAAAGCAGGGAATTAGCAACTCCTTAAGCTTTCACATAAGAGGAGGCCTATGTCCTTTATATTAAAAGGAGAACTTTTCTAGTCATGGGAGACATGACTGAAAAAGCCTTTTACAACCATCTAGTATGGCTGTTGGAGAAAAAGCCCCACCCCCCCATGCTCTCTAGCAAGGGCCCATAGTGGAGAGCTTCTCTGTAGAATTGCAGTGAGCATGATGCAGGAGAATGGGGAGATAGCTACTGGCTCTTCTACAGCCAGTTCTATGTCAACTATGCTGCCAAACCCAGGGGAATGGAGATGGCAGAAAGAGAAGACAATCCAGCAAGCTTGTAGTGAAAAATTTCCAAGACAGATGACAGCACTGACTTGGAGCCACTACTAAGACCAGACAGAATGTTAGTGGAGGACAAATCTGGTTGCTGGTGGACAAGAACCAGTGGTTGAAACATTAAGGCTCCTGCATTGGCAGCTGCTTGTCAGACAGCAGAAGAATGGTACTGTTTAAAAACAGTAAGAACAGACAAAACAAGAGTAGAAAACTCTGGACGTGTCTGATGAACTGCTTCAAAGCAAGATTGAAAAAGGAGGAGTCAACTCAGAGAAGAGAACTCCGCATTGGAAAAGTAAGAAAACTAGAGAGGCTGAAGAAAAGCCCTCCAGTGAAGCAATACCGCTCTTACAGAGGAAAAACCCTGGTAAGAGGGTAAAGAGAATGGAGCTGAAGAAAACTGACAAAGTAGTAAGTTTATAGGAAGGAAAAAAATAAAAAGACATGCTGGCACAGGAAACTATCATTTAATAGTGGATAGACCTCTTTCCCTAGAAGGAAAAATCCTGTGACGTAGAAGCATGAACATCCTGACAGCTCATAGAACATAGAAAGAATGGATGTCTTTCGGGAAGAGATCCATGTTTAGGATTTAGAATGACAGCAGTGGATTGTCTCTAATGAGAAGAAGCAACTGCAGATTGTAATCCCCAGAGTCACAAGCATCTGATGAATCGATCAGAAACCCTGTGGTTGCTGGGTTTGCTGAGCCTGGTGAGAGGTTGAACTCTGCAGACCAGGATGATGCTTCCCTTGTTTGGGAACATCTGTATGATGGGCAGATGATGCATAAAACCTTCTTCTCCTATGGGAAGAAAGTTTGGCAGGACATTTCCTACCTACTGGGACAGAAGAAGGTGCAGAACAGCTCCTAGGAACAGGTAAGTCAGTGGAGAACTGAGTAACGACTTCTTGTTGAAAAGACTGTCTCCAGTGCAAGGAGTATGTCCCAGTCTGTGCCGTGCCCATTTGTCCAAGCCGGAAGCTTGGAGCCAGGCTCTACGCCATGCCCCTATAGTTATAGCAGAAGTCCTGCTAACAGACTCAAAAGAGTCTAGGGAAGCACGAGTAAGAAACCAAGAGATATTCTGGAGATGCTTGAGCAGTGAAGAATAGTCTGCACTCCTGGACTCTGGAAGGGAAGGAGTCAAAAGATGTAATTGCTTTGTGACCTCCTCAAGAGATAGACTCATATAGAAATATATGAGAGAATTCTTGCAGAAAGCATAGATGTCTGGAAGGTTTGACGTCCAAAGGCATCAAGTATCTTAGACTCACGACCTGGCGGATAAGAAGAGTGCTTTTTCTTGCTCTTTACCCGCCTCATTGCTGATTCCACAACTATGGAATGATGAGGAAGTTGAGTCTTTTGAAACCCTAGAGAGGGGGGCACCTTATATAAGAGATCAGTTGCTCTGGAAGGTGGGGGTACCCTTAAAGGTGTTTCCCACATTCCTAGAAGGAGATTCTGCAAGGAATGATGCAAAGGAAGCATTATGTTCTCCTTTGCTTTGGTAGAAAGAGAGTCCTGTGCAGGATCATGTCCTGGGATAGGAATGGCAAGAGATCTTGCTATATCTAGGAGGAAACTCTGAAAAGAGGGTTCCCCAACAGTATTTTCCCTTGGACAGGTTAGATCTGAAGAACTAGCCTGAGCATCGACAGAGCTATCCAGATATATAGGAATAGAAGATCCTGCACAGTGCAGTGTGGAATGCTTAAAGGATGGTCGCCGGTACTGGCTGTCAGGAGCAGCGACCGTCATTACCACATTGTCCATGCCAGGTATCGACTCCAAGCTTGGCATAGAAGGGAGCGATCCTGTTGAAAAAAGCATGGTAGGAGTTGGCCACGATGCTACTGTGGATACCGGTACCGATGTCAGAGTCGAGCTCGACAAAGACATCGGAGCAGTCATCGGTGACCGTTCAATCGGTAACCGAAAAACTCCGGGTGCTATCCTCAGTACCGAGCCACCGGTATCGATCGGTGTCGGTACCAAAGTGTATTGGTACCGAGTCTTCCAGACTAGAGAACGATTCTAAACTCGGCATCGATAAGCGAAGCATGGAAGGCACCGATCGTAAGGGTAATGAAGACATCGGTACCGACTTCGGTACCGTGTCTGATACCGGTGAGTGAAGGTCAGCTAGTGGCAACTCAATCGGCCTCGGGGGAACCGAGAGTTGCAGATCCGAATCATCGGAATAGAGCCTTCGGTACCGCCCGGAGCCGGTACCAAGGCGAGTCGGTACCCAGTCCTCCAGACTGGAGATCGATTCCAGACTCGGCATCGAAGGAAGCGAGGCTATCGATGCACGTCTGGAGGGTACCGACGTCGGTGGTAGTTTCGGTGCTGGTACCAATAATGGAAGGTCAGTCTGGAGTGTATCCACCGGTCCCGAAGGCACCGAGGATGCCAGATGACCATCCCTGGTGAGGAGTATTTCATCCAACACCAGTGCCGATGTCGGGGTATCGGTACCGCTCGAAGCGGATGCCACCACTGGACACGGCTCAGGTATGTTCTGTGAGGGGTGAACCCCAGGAACAACCTGAAACCCCTTATACGCTTTGGAGACCGAAGACTCCCGCCGGGGTTTTGAAGCCAGTGGGCCCTCGAGGGCAAGGCCAGAGCCATCTACATGCTGTGCATGAGACCTACCACTCGAGGGCTGGCTAGTCTTAAACAGACTGTTTGTGGGTTACCTGATCCTGTGTAGAAGAAGAAGGGGACGGTGCCCCGAAGCTGGAGGGAAACCGTGTATCGAGGGAACCTCGATATTGAAGACTTCTTCTCACCAAACTGTTGTCAGGACCCAAGCAGGTTAGACACCGACATCGAGGGTCTAAAAAATAAAGTTGTACCGCCACAGTTTGAACATTTCTTGGAGAAAGTGGCTAGCGGTTCCATGAAGGAAAAAAGAAGAGGCCTAAAAGGCCTAAGACACCGTGAGACACTATGAAGAAAAAATATTCCCTGAAAAAGGAAGATTTTACAAGAAAAGAAAAGAAAACACCGGTGGTACCGGTGACGTTGGGAAGACAGCCGCGACCACAAGAAAACTAAAGAAATAAAAGAAGAATTTTCTGCAGTGACAGGAGGACATCCTGCCGGTTCCGCGGAAAAACGAAAACTGAGGAGAGGCAGTTGGGAAAGGCGGGAAGGCAGCACGCAGGCGTGGTGGGATGCTTCCAAAAGCTCTTTGATTGGATGCTGGGAAGCGTTCCCGCGCAGACTCCGTTGGTACCAACGTACCCATATGTGAAGACTCATTCCTGCTTGTTCCTGGAGATTATACGCAATGCATGTCTTCGAGTCAATTTATTTATTTATTTATTTATTTAACATTTTTATATACCGCACTATTCATCATCAGCGTGGTTTACATAGAACTACAAAACATCAGATAAGATAAGATACATATATCTGTTTTTACATGTAACAGGAAGAAAAACTTGGAAAACAGGGGTAATAGTAACAATGGATAATAGAACTTGAACTATATACATATGATAGTAATATTACTTGAAAAAGTATCATGTTAGATAGGGATGGGATTGGAGCTGTTTAGATGAACTTGTGTTATTGTGTTCTCTGGAAAGTATATGATGAAAGGTGATGCTTCAAGGCCTTTTTGAACTGGGGGATATCAGAGATGGCCCTAATGTGTGGTGGGAGGGTATTCCACAGTTTTGGAGCACATAAGCTGAATGATCGGTTCACAGTTGCAGAGATGTATTTTAAGGATTCTTTTGGAACTTTAAGCATGTTTAGTTCCGAGATTCTTCTAAGCCTGTTGGAGGGGATAGGTTGGATCAACTCTGATAGAGAGGAGGGAGCAGGTCCTTTGTGAGCTTTGAAGACTAGTAGCAGGGTCTTGAAGGTGATTCTCGCTTGGATAGGGAGCCAGTGTAATTGTTTCAGGAGAGGTGTTACATGTTCTCTTTTTGGTGTCCCGAAGAGCACTCTTGCAGCACTGTTTAATGCGAGTTGAAGCGGGTTGAGGGTTGATTGGGGGAGCCCCTGTAGTATACAATTTGCGAAGTCAAAATGTGGGATAATTAAAGCCTGGTAGACAGTACGGAAATCATCTGGATCAATTAGTTGGCGAAGGTTTCTAAGGGAGCGAATCTTGAAATAAATTGCCTTTACAGTGTTGGCTATGTGGGTCTTCAGGTCTAGATTCTGATCCAGGGTAACACCGAGATAACGGATGTGGGGTTTTACTTGCAACTTAGCATCTTGGACTTCAAGGAATGAAGGTGGTGTGAACTTGGGGTTTCTTGAAATGAAAAGTACCTCTGTTTTCTTGTTCTGGATTCTGAGATTTTGAGTCAGTAGCCAGTCTGAGATGGCGTTAAAACAGTTGGTTATGGTGGTGAGATTCATCTTATCAATGCAAAATGGCATATATAATAGGACATCATCAGCATAGATCATATAATTGACTTTGAAGGACCTGATAATGTTGCATAGGGGTTGCATGTAGATGTTGAATAATAATGATGACAAAGAGGAACCTTGTGGGACTCCTTGACCTTGGTGAAATGGCTCTGATGTTTCACCATTTGAGCGAACTTGCTGCCATCTTTCTGAGAGGTAAGAGTTGCACCATTCAAGAGCATTTCCACAGAGGCCCTTCTCTCTTAGGCGGACAAGAATGTCGTGTCAGACCGAGTCAAAAGCAGCCGCAATATCTAAAAAGATGAGAACAAAGCCTTGTTTGATGTTGTCGATGCCAGAGTTTAAGCTGTTGAGAAGTGAGGTGAGGAGCGTTTCGACCCCGTAAGATTCCCGGAATCCATGTTGACAGGTATCAAGAGGCGCTTCAGTGTCGATATGGTCTTGCAATTGTCTGTAGACTATCTTTTCGATTATTTTCGCAAGGGTGGGTATGCTGGAGATGGGTCGGTAAGAGTCTGTTTTTTGCGGATCTAATTTGAGGTTTTTTAGTAGAGGTCGGATGGAAGTCTGTTTGAGGGCAGAAGGGAATGAGCCAGTGTCAAATGATAGGCTTATGATTTTGGATATTGTTGGAGCAAGTTCTTTGCGGAGGTCCTTTATCCAAAAAGCTGGACACGGATCGGTGTGTGCTGTGGATAAGTTGAGAGATGAGATAATATCTTCAATTAGCTTCAAAGAAGGGGTGGAGAAAGAAGCTAAAGGGGCTGGGAGTGCATGATCATTCAGGATAGTGGGTATTGTAATTTTGTTTGTGCAGCATAACTTAGATTGTATGTAAAGGGCATAAGCTTGTGGGTTGATTTCACACTGGTGCTCCTGTGAGGGTTCTTTGGATAATTTCTTAACAAGGGTAAATAGGTCGTGAGGTTTGTTTATAGCACGTTTAAGGATGTCTGTATGATATAGTCTCATTTTTTCAGAAATAGCTTTGCGGTGGGTTTCAAGATGTTGCATGTATGCAGACTGATTAGTATCGTTGCGTGATCTCCTCCATTTCTTCTCAAGTTTTCGCAAATGTTTTAGGGATTCTTTCAGATCAGATGTAAACCAAGGTGCTGTAGCTTTTCTTCTTAATGACTTATTTCTGGTGGGACGAGATGAGATGCGGTTAAGTCTGTTGTTCCAAGAAGTGATAATCTCTTCCAGGTTTAGGGTAGAATCATTAAAGAGAGCATCGGTTTCCTCAAGGATTTGTTCCCTGTTAAAAGGTTGGAAGCTTCTGGATGTGGTATTTGCATATTTGTTTATGTTCTTGTCATCGGAATATTGCTTCTTTTGAATGGGAATCTGGAACATAATGAGGTTATGATCTGACCATGGAACCTCTGTAATTGCTAGAATAATATTCTGAAGTTGGTTGAGAGCGGATAGAGGGGCAAATATGAGATCAAGGATGTTGCCTTTTATATGTGTGGATTGTTGTATGACTTGCTTATAGCCTAGTGTTTCTAGGGCATCTATGAAGGCGTCAGATTGGTTGTCTTGTAGAGATGGTAGGTTAATGTCTCCTAAGATCCAATTGGGTCTGTTTGGATTCTGTGAATTGGAGGCAAGATTTATAATGGTTGAGAGATCATCTGGGGAAGGTGATGGCGCTCTGTAGACTAAGTTTATAGAGTAAAGGTTGTTAGAGATAGAGACTGTTTCTAGATGATTGTTGCTAAAAGAGTCGACCATTTTAAGTTGGAGTCCGTTCTTAGCAATGATAAGAACTCCTCCACCTCTTTTGCCTTGTCTGCAGCTGGTGAAAACCTCATAGTTAATGGGGAGGAGCTGGTTGAGAATGCTGACTCCTGGCGACCCAGCACCTCCTGAGTTTTCTCTTGGCAGTGTGATCCTAAGTTGATTGCCAGGCCTTTCTTCCAAGACAATGGAGGGTTAAGTGACTTGTCCAAGGCCACAAGGAGTGCTAGTGGGAGTCGAACCCTAGTCTCTTGGTTACCAAGCCAGTGCTGTAAACATTAGCCTACCCCTCCACACACTACTGCTGCTACTGACCATGAAATGTAAAAACAGTCAGGTGGTCAGCAAACATTCCTTGCTATGCTTCATTTAACAAAGAGCTGGGGCAGTTGTGAACACTTATCTACCAAATGAGTGCTACTTTACCTGTGCCACTTAGGTTAATGCTGCAAGGGCGATGCCCCATCAGGGATGCAAGTTTTAAGTCAGTGTGGGTATTTTATTTATTTATTTATTACAGTTTCTTATATACCGCGCTATTTAGAATCAGCGCGGTTTACATCATAACATAACGACCATAACGACAAACTGTCAGGTTTTACATTGAACAGGAGTACAAACTTGGATAACCGGGTTAACTATATACATAAGCTATCTACACTGAAGATAAAAATTGTAAGGGCCTTTCTAGATTGGGTCATTTCTTGGGAGGGATATCTAGTTCAATTGCTGTCTGGGAAGTATTGGAGGAAAAGGTGGGTTTTGAGAGCCTTTCTGAACCGATATAGATATCCCCTCCAAGAAATGACCCAATCTAGAAATGCCCTCACACTGCAGTGTAGATAGTTTATGTATATAGTTAACCCAGTTATCCAAGTTTGTACTCCTGTTCAATGTAAAACCTGACAGTTTGTCGTTATGGTCGTTTTGTTATGATGTAAACCGCGCTGATTCTAAATAGCGCGGTATATAAGAAACTGTAATAAATAAATAAATAAATAAATAAGTAATGGCCCTAATGTCGGGGGGTAGAGCGTTCCAGCATTTGGGGACATAAAAACTGAATGCCCTGTTTGTGGTTTTCGTGTTGGACTTTGTTGAATCCTTTGGTATTGCTAGCAAGTTTACAGCTGTTGTTCTTCTGGATCTGTTGGGGGGGGACCATGTGGATAAGAAGCGTGAGTGAGAAGGATGAAGTACCTTTGATTGCTTTGAATGCTAATAGAAGGGATTTGAGGGTGATTCTCCCATGGATCGGTAGCCAGTGCAGCTGTTTGAGAATAGGGGTCACGTGGTCATTTCTGGATGCTCCGTAAAGGACCCTAGCTGCGGCATTCATGGCCAACTGTAAGGGGGTTAGTGTGGATTGGGGGAGACCTTGTAAGATGGCATTTGCAAAGTCAAAATGCGGCAGGATCAGCGCTTGATATATGGTTCGGAAATCGTCTGGGTCCAGCAGAGAGCGTAGGTGTTTGAGTGAGCGGATTTTGAAATAGATGGCTTTGAAATAGATGTTGCTTATGTGGTGTTTCATGTCTAAAATGTTGGTCCAGAGTAACTCCCAGGTATTTTATTGCATCTTTAGTTTGCAAATCAGCTTCCTTGACACGGACGTGGGACGGGGGAGTAAAGTTGGAGTCTCTGGTGATGAAAAGGACCTCTGTTTTTTTATGTTGGATGCGTAGGTTCTGTGTCTGGAGCCATGTTGAAACTGCATTGAAACAATCTGTGAGTGGGGTAAGGTCCATGTGAGTTGTGGAGAAAGGCATGTATAAGAGAATGTCATCTGCATATATCATGCATTTTACGTTGAATGATCTTATGATATTGCAGATGGGCTGCATGTAAATATTGAAAAGTAAGGAGGATAACGAGGATCCTTGAGGTACCCCTTGCTTTTGATGGAAGTGGCTTGACTCTTCTGATCCAGACTTCACATATTGCCATCTATCGTCCAGATAAGACTTACACCATCTTAGTGCATTGTTGCAGACACCCTTCTCTTTTAGTCTTCCGAGGAGTATTTCGTGACCCACGGAGTCGAACGCCGCGGCAATGTCTAGGAAGATGAGCACAAAACCTTGACGGATGTTGTCTATTCCTGTGATATCATCGTTGAATAGACCAGTAAGTAGTGTCTCGACCCCATGATGTTCTCTGAACCCATGTTGGCAGTTGTCTAAGGGAGCAACAGCGTCTATGTGATCTTGAATTTGCCGTTGTGCTTCTTTCTCAATTATTTTGGCTAGGAGGGGGATGCTAGCTATTGGTCGATAGGAGTCAACTCTTTGGGGGTCAAGTTTGGGGTTTTTCAGTAGTGGCCTAATGGAAGTCTGCTTGAGTGAAGTGGGAAAATAACCTGTAGTAAAGGAGAGTTTCATTATATTTGCGATGACAGGGCTGAACACATCACGTAGCTCCTTGATCCAAAAAGCTGGACATGGGTCAGTCTGTGCAGTGGAGGTGTTGAGTGATGCTATGGTGTTCTCAATACATTTATTGGATGGTGTGGAAAAAATGTTAAGTGGAGAAAGGTCCGTTGATTCTTGATATTGGACTGCTGACAACTTGTTGGTTTGTACAATCTTGGATTGCAGATAATCAGCGAATTCTTGTGGGTGAATCTCGCTGTGTTGTTCGGGCGATGGTTCCTTTGAGAGGGATTTGACCAGATTGAAGAGGTCACGTGGTTTATTCAGAGACCTCTAAGGTGTCCATGTGATATTGTCTCATTTTGGTAGCGATTGTTTCTCGATGTATTGCAAGGTGGGTTCGGTATGCGGTCTGGTCTTCAGTTGAGCGCCATCGGCGCCATCGGCGTTCAAGTCTACGTAGTTGCGTGAGAGAAGCTCGCAGCTCAGGGGAGAACCATGGGGTGGATCTTCTTTTTGACCTTGCTGTATTCTTAGGGTTCGAGTGTTGTGAGATGGCAAGCAGGCTGGAGTTCCAGCAAGAGATTAGTTCATCAAGGTCCGGTGTGTTTTTGTTGATGAGTGATGGGGTCTCCGAAAGGATGTGTTTCCCTATCGAAGGGGCGAAAGCATCTAGTGGCAGTTCGAGAGGTGATGTTCGTGGGTCGGCTTCTGTTCAGCTGGTCATTGTTGATGGGAATCTGGATAATGATCAATTTGTGGTCGGACCAGGGTACATCCACGACTGATATTGGCGGATTGTGATTTTTGACCATGCCTGGATGTGGTACAAATACCATGTCAAGAATGTTCCCTTTCGTATGTGTGGGTTCATTTATGATTTGTTTGAGTCCCAGGTCTTCCATTGCATCAAGGAATGCATTTGTGTGGTTTTAGGGTAAAGATGGGAGATTGAAATCACCCATTATCCAATTTGGTTTGTTGGGAGTGAGGGTAGTTTAACTGTAAGCTTTGGGAAAACAAGATTAAAGTTGACCGGTGAGGTAGAAAGAGGCAGGAGTAACATTGTGAGCCACTTCTCAGTGACAGCAATGAGATACTATTTTTCAGCCTCTGTGGTGCCTGATCAAGTCCATGAAGAAAAAGAAATACAGTAATAAAAAGAAAAGCATCATTAATAGTGGTGATACTCTTGACAGGTTACAAGGGGCCAACCTGAAAGCTTTTGTCATAAAACTACAGCCTCTTTGAACTTACTACTACTTTCACCCCCATTACAGCTAGATTAGGAGGAGGCTGCCACTTGTCCTAACTTAGTGCTTTAAGAAAACTGCCACTAATCAAATAGAAACCAATTACAAATAAAGATTATATGGCCTTTCCAGTCTACTCACCCACACCAACTACTAAACCCAACAATCTTTTCCTCAGAGATCCTCTGTGATTGTCCCATGCCTTCTTGAATTTAGGCACTATCCTCATCACCACCTCCACTAGGAAGTTGCAGACATTGCTCCTAGGTCCATCTCTTCATTCCAGAACTTGCTTTCCATTGAAAGAAATGGCCTCCAGTGCATTTATACCATCATTTGACCCCATCCCATCTTCCAAAGTATATATAGTTCGATCTTTAAGTCTGTCCCTATATGCTTAATGACAAAAAACACTGATCATTTTAGTGTTCACCCTCTGGACTGACTATCTGGTTTCTATCCTTTTGAGAGTGCGTTCTCTAGAACTGCATACAGTATGCCAGATGAGATCTCAGATTTATGCAAAGGCAATATCACCTTCTTCCTGCTGGCCTTTCCTCCCTCAGTGCACCCAAGCATTCTTCTGCTTTTTGCCGTCACCTTAGTTACCTGTCTGGCTACCTTATGATCATCAAATATGACCACTCTCTAGATCCGATTCTTCTTACATTTAGAGAACCTCATCCCCTTTATTACACACCATTCCCTTGAGATTTCCTTAGCATTAGATCTAAGCAGCTAAAATTCTAGACTATTCCTCAAAATTCACTAGAGCCCTCCTCATGTTATACACACCTTCTAGAGCGTCCATGTTGAAGATTCTGGTTATCATCCACAAAGAGTTAAACCTTTCCCCAATAGCCTTTACAGAATATTGCTTACAATTATTTAACATCTATGACTCCAATGGCAGTCATAAGCTGGTACAGTTCAGCAGTAGTGAACTAAAAAGGCATGACAATGAAAGCCAAAAATTCAGTTAGGAAAAGAGTGGAAACTATGACAAGCAAAGACAAAGCAAACAAACTGGTTTTAGTTTACCTGGGAAACCACTTGGCATGTTCAGTCCATGGATCATCTCCAGATTCCCAACATCTCAGCCCACCATCACAGCAGAAGCATTTTACATCATCATTACCACCTTGAATCAACAAAAATTATTTTAAAAATGTGCTATTGCTTTTAAAAACTTTACTTCAAGTTTCAGAATAAAAACAAAAGGGATTGTTCAAAAGTAAAGATATTCTCACCAACATAATAAAACCCAGCATTCGCTAGCTGCTCTGGTCGAACTGGGATCCTGGGTGACCAATTTATGAATGTTTTAACTCGAGCTCCATAGGTTTGCATGCCAATATTTGAGACATTGAGCCTGGAGTGTTCCCAAGAGGGCACCTCCAAAAAAGGACAGTCAGGAAAGTGTCTGCGATGCTCTGACATTGCATTATCTTTAGGTTCCCAATTACTCAGTTGTCCACCACACATAAAACAAGCAACTTTGTCTTCTGGCCCCAGATAATAAAATCCAGCTTTTGCAAGTTCTGTTGGAGGTAGAAAAGTCAAAGGCCAGGCTTGAAAAGAGCATAATCTAGCTTCTTCTGAGTTCATTTCAAGTTTATACGTGTTGGGTCTAAGATGAGACAAATCTTCAACTGCTCTATATGTTATAGGATCTACAGGAAAACTTGAGTACAAACAGCTGAAATACCCAATCTGATCTAAACTTTGGGCTAAGGAACTAGACTGTGAAGACTGTAAGACATTGGTCGTTACTGGAGGAGAGAAGGCCGAATGGGACGAGGATCCAAGGTTGTTAATACAAGGGAAGCTTTGAATAAAGTTGCAACTCGGATATAGTTGTTTATGTTTTTCAAGTGCATTGTCTCCTGGTTTCCAGTTATCCAGCATCAATCCACAACTGAAGCATTTAACCTTGTCACTCACACCAGTATAATAAAAGCCAGCATGAGCAAGACTCCTTTCTGACACAGGCACGTTTGTAGGGAAATTGGAGAATGTGGACATTCTATAAAGTTCACATGAGAAATCATACTTCAGCTCATACGCGTTAGAGCTGTTCATCAAATTAGTCAGGAATGGGCTTTTTTCAAGGAGATTCATTATGAAAATATGAAAAGTGGGAGTAGTCTCTCTCTGGGAGGTAGCTTTGTGCATTAAATTGGCTTCCTACCATACAATGTCAGGACATGGAAACAAGAACAGATAAAGTACTTTCACATCTGCCATGCTGATTTCCCAAGGTTCCTAGTACTGATGGGTGAGTGTATGGCAGTACACAGGTTGATTGTCTTTTTGGTATAAAGACAAGAGAAAGTTAGTACTATCCCATGGGATATGAAAGACAACGAGGTGTGAGGCAGGCAAAAGGTATTATAACAAGATTCCAATACCCTCTGACAAACATAATTACCCAAGCTCAGAGTCTCTGGATAATTCTTATTTTGATACAGAAAAGGATTTCTGGATTTCTCCAGTGCAGTGCTTTTTAAAAATCCCTTTCTGAGTGCTTCCTTACTCTCCTTGTTTTAAAGGATACTTTAAAAAAGCCAAAATAGTTGTGTGTGAAAGTTGAGAGGAAAGATTACAGAGAGAGAAAATAAGTAGAGAGTCATCGAAAGAAGGGAAAAAATGTGTTAACTTAGCAATTTCATGTTTATGTTTCCAAGAAAGAAAAGTATGGATATTATGTAGCAAAAAAGGGGTCATCCCCCATTTTCTATTAAGAAAATGCTTAGAAACAGGCTCTATATTGGATGTGGCAGATTAATGACAGGGGAATTAGGGATGTCTAGAGTTATATAAAAGATGAAATCAGTACTTGCAATTTTCCTTTAATGCCAATAAATATAAAACACTATATGTGTGAAAATACATTGTGAACAAAGATACTACCCACCATCATCAGCCTTTGCTTGGAATTTTTATCATAAGTCAGTAAGCCCAATAAAAAAAATGTGTTCATTACATTATTTACATAAGTCATATCTCAATAACTTATGACCTAGTTCTAGAATGGCATTAACTCCAGTCAGGTCACAAAAAGAGAACTCTTGTTTTTCAAGATGGCTACAATATGCAGGTTAACCTGGCTCTCTTGTCAAATGAATATTCATCATAGAAATCCTAAAAACTAGACTCATTGTGGCGCTTGAGGACTAGTTTTCATCATCCCTGGTGTATGTATACTACACTCTCTTCCACCACACTAGTTTAGAACATAAGGGAGGGGGGAGGGGGAAGGTGGCACACATTTTTCTTATTTTCTTTAAGACACTTCCTTAAATTTAATTTGTTCTTGGGCATAACTATTGAAAATGTGATTTCATAAGTATTAAAAAAAGAAGCATATTCCAAATCGTTGCCACCTTTTTCAATATTTGTTTCAATTTGGATGCACAAAACTACCTCCCAGAGAACAGACTAACATCCCTATTGGGGGATTTAAGCCTCCATATTGAAATCTGTGGCTCAACAAGAGAAATGGTAAGTATTTATACAGAGAACCATTGGTGTTTTTTTATGCAGGAAAGCCCTGTAACAAAACAAATAAAAAAAACAGCATTAGAAAAAGGACATAAGGCAGCTATCCAAGAAGGATACATCGAAAATACCACTTTAAAAAATACACCTTCAAGATGTCACTCAAACCTACTAGCCTTTATCAAATAAACAATACTTCCCAAACCTATGCCTGGGGCCCCATGGTCAGTAGTCGGGTGTCAGCATATTTGCATGAATATGCATAAGAGAAATCTGTATATAATACAAAGCGAGTATATGTTCTTTACTCATGCATGTTCATCGTGAATACCCAAACCGGCTGTTGAGTCACAGGGATAACTTTGGGAAGCACTTATAAATGCAATTAATTATAAATAAAATGCAACACATTCAACACACCCCATATCGAAATAAATCAAACTAAGCTACGTTTTTACATAAAACACAGGTACTGAGCCCTCGGACCCTTTATTACATTGTTCGCAAATGACGACCTGAAGTCTCTTAAGCCACCCCACCTGCAATTCTAGTTAACAAAAGCGTTTTACAGATGCAATCCCCTTCCCTGTAATGAATAGACAAACGCCCATCAAGGATCAAGCACGATCGGCTGGCCCTACCAGAAATGTCAGAGCTGTTCACTTCCAAGCTAGATCTCAGATTCGGAATTCTGCGTATATATATCCCCAGTGAGCCAAAACTGGTATTCCCCCTGTTCCTGCCTGCGAGTAAAAAAAAAAATCGCGGAAGGAGTCTCACGAAAGGGCGGAGTCGACAACATCAACTCGCGGCCATTTTTCAAGCAGCTTTTAACAAAATAGCGAGATGACCTTCAGCTTCCCATCGGATGGACGCACTTCGATCTCTCACCGTAACTCAACAGCACGTTCATTACTAGTCATGGAAAAACGGAGACAGATCGGCCAAAAGGAAACCAGCGCACCCCAACTAAACTGTCGGCGCGTTTGCGGAGAAGTCGTGACATCAAAATGCACATAAATATATTTTTAAAAATCCAGGAATATAATTAAATTTTAGCTCATCTAACTACCCGAGATGTTCAGTAAACCACAAATAAAAATACTCAGATACTTACTCAATTATCCTGCGTCGCTCAGACAGTAAAACGCAACAAAGAAGCTGGCCGCAGAAACGAGATTACGTACCCAGCGTTTGTCTGCCTCACTAGGAGGAACGATGCGTTTCAAGCCTCTTTCTGGAACGCTTCGATCGGACACAATTGGAATTGTTTTATGAATTCCAACGCGAGAAGGGGTTGAGAACTTGAGAAAGGAACAGTGTGTGGGGATTTTTTTTTGGGGGGGGGGGGGACCGACGGGAACCCCGGGTTTGCTGGGTATTTTCTTAATGTAGGGACTTTCCACTGGTTTCCAAAAAAAAAACCCGGGCGCTGTCTTATGGAAATCCCCTCGACGAAAAAAAAAGGCGGGGAATTTCCCAAGTAAGCGGATGTCCTGTTCGAATAGCTCACTGATGAGTCAGTCAGTGTTAACGAGTCGTTATATGAGACAAAAATAATCCTGGTTTCTAGACATATGAAGTTCTCTCTAGGCAGAACCGTATATATTATTTTCCAGTGTATAATTTAATACCGGCTGTTAGTGTCCTAAACTGACACAAAAGGGACATCCTTTACTAAACTGTGGAACTGCCAACTCCACCTTGCTGCTTCTTATGCCTGGAATAAACTACCTGGGTCAGTAGGTTAGGCTTCATCTCTGCCCTTTTTCAAATCCAGACTGAAAACTCACCTTGAGGCTGCTTTTGGATCCTGATCTGCTTAATCTCATGTTTTCTTGTCTTCAGCTGTTGTATTGTCTGTCTTAACTAGATTGTAAGCTCTGATTGTAGCAGCAAAGCGCAGACAAACCAATGATACCAGGAGTCTGTTCAGAAGGTCCAAATCATTTATTTGTGCACAAGTCTCAAGCAAGTCAATTTCAAAATGGCTGAGCAAAGTTTTCTAGCATTACAACAACTTTTATAGACTTCTGTTCCATTCTAGGTATAGAAAAACATTTCATTGGTCCCGGTACTCTCCCGTACCCCTTCCATTGGTGCCGGTACTGATAAGATTATCCAATTATGTTCCTTCAGTGGGCATGGCACCTGCATACCCCCCGTCTAGTCCCAATTACAATGGTTAGTTCATCAACTTGTTACTTTCATACTCTCAAGGCCATAGAGCCAATTTGTGCATGCAGGGGAGCAGGGCTCTGCAACTCATCTGTCAGCACTCCCAATTATATTCCTTGCAGATGTACTTTTTCTTATCAGTAACTTTTAAACATATTTTTCTGTATTTTTCCTAAGTTAGTTTAGTTCTCTTACAGAGTTCTATCCTACAATAGCAGCATATTGGGGGATGTGCAATTCCTATGTGCCTCTCCACAGGCTTCATTTACAGGTCAAGCTAGTTAGGCCTGCCTGCTTATGTCAGACACCATGGATCACAGGCCTGCACCTGCCACATTCCCCCCTTTGATTAATCTCACCCTATTACTTAATAAGGTGTGAGAATTAAATCACCTTTAGAAGAATCACATCATGATTGAAGGATTACGACTAGGACTGGCTTTATATAGAGCCATTATTTTAGTTGCGGTCTTCCGCTCTACTGTGCTGTCAATAGCATTATGAATGGAACGCATACAACATGGGATTAAACATGGTAATAAGAAAATAACAACAACAAGGATTAGTACTAAGACAATGAAAGTCTTAAATCCTCCCAGCCAGGAGAAAAGGTTAGCAAACCAGTTAGGGAATTTCAATGAGTGCCAAGTTTGCACTGGCACATAAGCATGTCTTTGCATATCTTTAGCAATTTCTTCAACTACTTGACCCTTATCATCTATTTTTAAACAGCAATTAGTTAAATTCAGTTTACCACATACTCCTCCTTCTGCTGCTAACAAATAATCAAGTGCTAAGCGGTTCTGATATATAGCAGTGCGCATCTGAGTACTTTGTCTAGCTAAGAGCGTAAGAGCATGACTAGTTTCATTGGTTATTATTTCAACTACTGCTTGTAAGCGAATAATACGATTAATCATATAGATTGGAGTACGATAACCATACATACCATCATCATTCCAAGTGGCAGGCCCATAATACTCAATGATTCTTTCTGGTCGCCAATCATCACCTTGCCACTTCTCCCACTTGCCTATCTGTAAGGCTTCTCTTTTCTGTCTTAGTGCTCTTTTGTGTCGGTGGGTAGTGTATACAGGGTATCCTAATTGTTCTCCATGTTCAGTGTTTAAAAGAAAGAAAGAAGGTCTGATGGTTCCTAAGACACATGCTCCTCCCCATTGTGGCGGGAGTTGGCATACGCTCGGTTTCCACAGATCCAATATAGGCCAGGTGGGGCTTGCCAGGCATGGACTTTGGCAAGGTTAGTCCATAAATCTGCAAGTTCAGGAAATCTAGCTAATGGGTTAGGAGGTTCAGGGTGTCTGATTCCTGACCACCATGCTGTCTTTTTGGTCGTGGCATTATAGTACTTCTGGCTAAGACAGACCAACTGTCCTACCTTTTGGGTGAACTGGGGTCCAGTTCTGGCATAGCAAAGACGTCCAACGATTGAGTGCGCTAACACCCATTCACTGGTAGTCTTGTGTAATTCAGTCTGATTGTAAATCAAAGAATAATTCAATTCTTGGGCTTCCCATGGCCACTGGTCTCCCATTTGGGTTCCGCCACAAAAATAGCAATCTGAGATCTTAAGACTAGATACTACTGCTCCGGCTAATTCTAAAAATAAATTCTGTGAGGGGTGAGGGATCTCAAACTTATTTACATGCATGGCTTCATAGAAGGTATTATGGATATGATATTTGGATGACTTGTGAGCTTGGGTATTCAATCTAATATACACAATGGTTCCTGGATCTACTGCCCCTCCAGCAATACGTAAACCAAACTTGTATCCTTGTTTCCATGCATAGGGATTGTGTATACGTAAGTGTAAGGGGTTACAAGCATCTTTCTGACATTTATCATTTGTGGTTTGGCTTGGTTAAAGTAGCCATTCGTTTATCTATCTTCTCATCAACTATACCATTATTCCAGGTAGCATAAAAAACACATCCCCAATACGGGCAATAGTAATCTGCTGCTGGTGCAGTACTATAGCCTGATCCCGCTTTACCTGTACACTTCCACCATCCTGTGGCACCTTCCGGACACATGTACTTATGGTCATTTCGATACGCTTTCTCCCAAGTACCACAGGTGGAATAACTATCTCTATTAATGACATTACATGCATCAAAATTCAAAACAGCAGGTTTAGTAATGTCCTTAAGTGGTGGTGTAGCAGCTATTATAGGTCCATCTGCATCCTTCCATCGTATTTCCAACGTGTAATAGGATGGATTCTGATGTGGATTATAGCATGCTCTAATTTTGCCATAAGTGCAAATATTTAGTTCAGTGGTGTTATAAATACACCGAGTCACTTTTCCCTTGCAAGTATAGTACGAGTGGTAAATCAAAGTCTGAGTTACTTTCAGTCCAGTTCGAGTAGAAGTAATGCAAGCAGTGCATGGAGGTAAAGCATAAGTCTGTTCAAAACCTCCAAATAAGGCAACCAAGGCAAAGCAAAAGTAAAGATGCATGTTGATGTTGATTGGAGTTCTTCTAAATCCTCAGCTTGCTGATCTTGATCACGACGGTCTTTTATTCTTCGTCCCGTTTGCTAATGAAGCAATTTAACGGGTGCTGAGTGTTGATTGAAGATCCTCAGGTTGTCCAGTACACATTAACCAACTTATTAGCAATTTCAGTTGGCTTGTGAAGTCTGGCTAGTCAATGTAGCATCAAAGTAGTGTGCAGAATCACGCACAGATTGAGTTCGTTGAAACAAAACTGTTGCTGCATGGAAAACAGCAATCCTCTTCGAAAGACTTGGCTACTGCAAAGCACTGTGATGAAGTGTCTAAGTTGCTGGTTGCCGTCTCAGAGTAACTCGCAAGGGTGCATCAAGATGCTGCTCTGCTGTCCACTGCTCAGGTTCAGGATCAGCGGCGGGCTTGACTCTGCTGTGGTGGATCCAGGCGTCGATCTCGGCTACCTTTACTGCAGTTGGGGTAGACAGGATGACGGTGTACGGTCCCTTCCAATGGGGTTCCAACGGTGTCTTCTTCCAATCTTTGATCCACACCGAGGTACCAGGCTGATAGGGATGCAAGGGTTCCGTCAAGTTGATAGGCAACTGGTCTTGGATCCACGCATGGAGAGTCTGCAGAACAAAACTAAGAGCTAGGAGTTCTTGTCTGGTTACTTCTGAACCAATTTGGGCTAAACTTCCTTTGACTCCCTGCACTATTGGTGGGGGTTTACCATACAAAATTTCAAAAGGGGAAAATCCTGTTGATTTTACAGGAGCTGAGCGTATTCTGAGTAAAGCTATTGGGAGCACTTGGGGCCACTTCAAGTGTGTCTCCTGACAAAGCTTGGACATTTGGGCTTTTAGGGTACGATTCATTCGCTCAACTTTCCCTGAACTTTGGGGTCTGTATGCAGTGTGGAGTTTCCATTGTATCTGCAAAGCTTTTGCTAACTGTTGAGTAACCTGGGAGACAAATGAGGGTCCATTGTCTGACCCTATTACTGCTGGAATTCCGAACCTAGGGACAATCTCTCTCATTAAAACTTTGGTAACTTCTCGGGCTTTCTCAGTTCTGGTTGGGAAGGCTTCTACCCACCCAGAGAAAGTACAAACTAATACTAATAGATAATGGTATCCATTGGCTCTTGGCATTTCGGTAAAATCAACTTGGAGGTTGTGCATGGAAGTTACACCTCCTGACTGAACTCGGGGTGCCGTTATAAGGCCTTGCTTGGCATTATTTTTGGCACAGGTTAGACATTGACGTGATACTGAAGCTGATATGGTTGTCAATAGAGGGATGTAAAAATGTGGTCTGAGTGCTTTTTCCATAGCACTTTTCCCATAGTGGGTGGCTTCGTGGAAAGCTTTGACAAAAGATGGTCCTAACAGTTCAGGAATTACTATTCGTCCAGGGGGTTGACTGCCCTCTTCTGGTGGCAGCTCAATCCATCCATCTTTCAGTACTCCATCTTCTTTGTTACAGTAGTAATCCAATTCTTTGGTGGTATATTGTGGTGTCCATAAATTCAGAGGTACTGGAAACAATGCTGCTTGCATTGGCATAGCTTGTGGGGTAATCTGTCCTGTCATAGCTGCTTGTCGTGCTGAGGCATCCGCAAATCTATTTCCTCGGGCAACTTCTCCTTTTCCTGCTTGATGTCCTCTACAATGCATGACAGCTACACGTGTTGGGGCCCAAACTGCATCAAGTAACATTAATATCTCGGGACCATATTTGACTGATTTTCCTCCGGATGTGATGAGTCCTCGTTCTTTATAGAGAGCTCCATGGGCATGTAGAGTGGTGAAGGCATATTTGGAATCTGTATATACATTTAGCACAAGTTTTTCTCCTAACAGCAATGCTCTGGTGAGTGCTATCAATTCGGCTTTCTGGGCTGATGTGCCTGAGGCTAGGGCTGATGACTCAACTACTTCGTGTTGAGTGACGACTGCATATCCGGCACAACGTCGTCCGTCAAGGATGAGACTGCTCCCATCAACATAATAGATTTGGTCAGGATTGTCTATGGGCACATCTGTCAAATCAGGTCGACTGGAGAACACAGTTTCCATGACTTCGATACAGTCATGTTCTGGGAGTTCTTCACTGATAGGTATCAAGGTGGCTGGATTCAAAGCATGACTCACTTCTAGTTGTATCTGTGGGTTTTCACATAACATGCTCTGGTACTTCAACATTCGGGAATTGGTGAGCCAATAATTTGCTTTTTGTTCCAGGAGGGCAAGGACTGCATGTGGCACAGTGACTCGTATGTTCTGTCCTAGTGTGAGCTTGTCTGCTTCACTCACTAATAGTGCTGTAGCTGCAACTGCTCTCAGGCAAGGTGGCCATCCTTTGGCCACAGTGTCCAACTGTTTCGATAGGTATGCTACAGGTCGTTCCCAATTTCCCAATTTCTGAGTCAACATGCCTAAGGCATTTCCCTGTGCTTCATGTACAAACAAGTGGAAAGGCTTGTGGACATCTGGTAGTCCAAGTGCTGGTGATGACATTAATTCTTCCTTTAACTTCTTGAAGGCTGTATCCTGCTCAAGTCCCCACTCCAGTGGCGACTTTTCTTCTCCTTTTGTGGCTTCATACAGTGGTTTGGCAATTTGGGCGAAGTTGGGTATCCAGATTCGGCAATATCCTGCCGCTCCCAGAAAGGCTCTGACTTGCTTTCTGGTTGTTGGAGTTGGAATTCTGCATACTGCTTCTTTTCTTTCTCTGCCTAATCTTCGGCTTCCTTGGGTTATACGAAAACCCAAGTATTTCACTTCTTTTTGGCATAGCTGTGCTTTTGCTCTGGAAACTTTGTATCCAGCTTCATCTAGTAACTGCAAGAGATCTTTGGTGGCTAGTATACATTCACTTTCTGATATGGCAGCTATCAGCAGATCGTCCACGTATTGGAGAAGCACTCTCTTCCCCGGGGCCACTGGATAGCTTGAAAGGTCTTGATTCAGTGCAGCACTAAAGATGGTAGGCGAATTTTTGAATCCTTGGGGTAATCTTGTCCAGGTGAGTTGGCCCCCTCTTCCAGAGATGGGGTCCTGCCATTCAAAGGCAAACAATATTTGACTTACAGGGGCTAATCTTATGCAAAAGAATGCATCTTTTAAATCCAGTACAGTGAAATGGGTAGCTTCAGCAGGTATCAGTCCTAGAAGAGTGTAAGGATTGGGTACAACTGGATGTATAGTTTCAACTGCATCATTTACTCTTCTTAAGTCTTGTACTGGGCGATAATCATCCGTTCCAGGCTTCTTTACTGGCAAAAGTGGAGTGTTCCATGGGGATTGACATACTTTTAGTAGGCCATACTCGAGCAATCTTTGTAGGTGGCGATGAATGCCTTCAATTGCAGCTCTTGGGAGAGGGTACTGTTTGACGTGCACTGGTGTAGCACTAGGCTTGAGGGTTACAATCACTGGAGCTATATGCTTGGCTAGGCCTGGGGGACTGCCTTCTGCCCATACTCCAGGTGGTGCATGAATGTTCTTTAAAGTTTGTTCAAAATAAGTGTCTTGGATAGAGTCATCAATGTAATACCTCCATTCTTCTTCTCGGGGAACTGTCAGCAGCATTATTCCTGCTGGTTTGGCTTGGGGATTTACTGTCATTTGCATTTCTCCTTCTTCAGAGAAGGATATTTGTGCTTGAAGCTTGGCTAACATATCTCGTCCCAGTAGTGGCACTGGACATTCGGGCATGTAAAGGAATTGATGAGTTATTTGCTGTCCTCCTAGACTGCATATACGATTCTGAAGAAAAGACTTTGTAGCTTTGGCACCAGTTGCTCCTATAATGGTGACTGCTTTTGTAGAAAATGGGGCTATCTTTTTATCTATTACTGAATGTTGTGCTCCAGTATCAACCATAAAGTCCATAACTTGGTCTCCTATTTGTATTCCGACCATAGGCTCCTGGAGACCTAGCGCAAACTTGGAGCCCGGTCTGTCCTAATCCACGTCATTTTCATCATGGATCGTTGTGGCCAATGCTTGAATGGCTCCTCCTCCTCTTTCTCGCTGGAATTGTTCTCGATTGGCTCCTCCGCGGTTTCGGGGATAGCCTCGTCTTTCTTCTCGCCACTGATGATTGCTGTCGTCATCTTGCTGGGCGTCTTCGAGTTGCGGGCACGTATCTCTCCAATATCCTTCTTCTCTACAGTAGGCGCATTGGTTCACGCCTAGCTTCTGGGTCCGGCCTCCGCCTTGACCCTGCCCTCCTTCCTCTGCTCCGTCGACTAGGGACACCTCCCCTTTTCTGTTCAACTATGGCCGCAGCCAAAAAATCAGCTTTCTTCTTCATCTTTCTATCACATTCTCTCTGTCTTTCATTATCACGATTCACATACACTTTATGAGCGACTTCCAGTAACTGTGTTGCATTCATGCCCGCAAACCCTTCTAACTTCTGTAATTTATGTCTAATGTCTGGTTGAGACTGGTTTACAAAAGCAGAATTCACCATACATAAACTTCCTGGTGCCTCGGGATCATAGGGGGTATACATTCTGTATGCTTCAGTTAATCTTTCGTAAAAGTCTGCTGGGCTCTCATCTGCACCCTGGATAACTCCTGCAACTTTGGAAAGGTTCATAGCTTTTTGGCCCCCCCTTTTCAGGCCTTGTAAAAAGCCTTGGCGAAAACGGGCTAGGGCTGTGGATCCTTCATCTGTATTTGGATCCCAATGGGGGTCTTCATTCGGGAATTCCTTCTGAGCCGCTTCCCGATAGTCTATTCTGCTCAGTCCCTGTCCCGGAGCTACAGGGTTATCTGACATCCACTCAATAGCTGCTTTTCTAATTCGTGCTCGCTCTTCTGTCGTGAATAGGGTGGACAGGAGCTGGCGGCAATCTGCCCAGGTGGGTTGATGGGTTTCCATTAGAGTAGTTACTAATTCTGTAAGTTCCTGGGGCTTGCTAGTATAGGAGGCATAATGCGACCTCCAATTTAACAAATCAGTTGTAGAGAAAGGGATATACACATAAGTTAAGGGTCCCGCTACCACCTCCTCATTATCGTTCTTTATGGGCACTCCCGGGACTTGCCGTAAAGGCAGCATTTTGGCGGTAGCTGTCTTGTGGGATCTAAGGGCTGTTTTCTTAACTATCTTTCCAGAGATTACTTTCGCTTTCTCAACAGGTTTCACTTTGGGTGTACATTTTTCTGGCACGCTGGCACTGGCAATCATTTGTTCGCTATCTTCCTCGCTTTGGGCATTTTCATTTTCTCCCTCTTCTACCTCTGCTTCTGACTCGCTTTTTATAACATCCTCTTCTTCAGCTAATTCCTCTCTCTGCCCTCCAGGAGGGGGTTCAGGGGTTGGGTCCCACTCCGGCCGTCTCTGGGGTTCTGGGGCAGGACGCCGGGCTACTCTTATCGGACCTGGGGTTCGAGGCTGTCTGAGAATTATCTCCGGGGAATCAGGATCTACCAGGATGGGCTTCTTCCTGGACTTCTTATCCTGCTCTTTCATTCTAGGCTGTTCCGTTTTCTGTCTAGAATCTGTTTTCGCTAACATTATCCTGCACTGTTCCTCATAACAGCGCTGCGCCCAGGGGGGCGGATCTTCACAAATACTTAACCAGGAATCTATATAGGGGTACTGATCGGGGTGCGCTATCCGCACTCTACGGTGTACTGACTGAATAATCTCTACATTAAACGTTCCCTCTCGGGGCCAGATGGGGTCTAGATCGGGCCACTCCCTAGTACACAAAATCTGCAAACGGGCTGCTGTCATTTTAATACCATAATCTCCAGAATATCCCTCTTTAAAATGTGCGATCATACATTCTAATGGAGTGTTTCTAGTAGACCCCGCCCCTCCCATTTCGATGTGTGCGCGCAACAACAGACAAAAGGGAAAAGGAGGGCGGACCGTGGGTAAGGGGTCCTCACGGCCCTGGAAACGTATAAGGAGTACAAATAACAAGACAAGACGACAATCGCTTCCCCCTTTTTGCGACCTGAACGCGGTCGCACGGTCAGGAAATGCGCTACTCAGGGGTCCGCCTTCACTTGGTCCGTGCTGCCAGACCTCTCATTCACACTTCGTTCACACAATCATGCTAGCAACGTATCCCAGAATGCATTCGTTTCTATCTATTCTGACTAGTCTTTTTCCCAATTACAAAAAGGATGAGGGTTTCACCCGGCGAATTCCCATGCGAGGTTACTCGGCCCTTCCTTGAGAGGTGATCATGCTCTCTTACCAATTCCCAATATCTCGAGATTACAAATTCCAAGTTCCAATGGCAGTACTGCTCTTTCTATTTCTGTCTAGACACCAAATCAAAACTATACTCACCGGATCCGGTCCTCAAACTTCCCAAGCAGGCGCATGAGTTGGACCTCGGACTCCCCTCACTCGGGTTCGAGGCGTTGGCTCCAGCCGGGCCCGGCACCCGCCGAGGTCCGACCAGCTCCCTCCGATACAAGGGACCGGCGGCGCCAGGGAGCAGCCCTCGTCGGAAGGGCGCGATCCCGGCAGGACCAAGCCTATAGAGGCGGAAAGTCGTGGTATATTGCCCTATATACACTTTGATTCCACAACTTCCCGGCCAACGCACCAAGAATATGTAGCAGCAAAGCGCAGACAAACCAATGATACCAGGAGTCTGTTCAGAAGGTCCAAATCATTTATTTGTGCACAAGTCTCAAGCAAGTCAATTTCAAAATGGCTGAGCAAAGTTTTCTAGCATTACAACAACTTTTATAGACTTCTGTTCCATTCTAGGTATAGAAAAACATTTCATTGGTCCCGGTACTCTCCCGTACCTCCCGTACCCCTTCCATTGGTGCCGGTACTGATAAGATTATCCAATTATGTTCCTTCAGTGGGCATGGCACCTGCATACCCCCCTTCTAGTCCCAATTACAATGGTTAGTTCATCAACTTGTTACTTTCATACTCTCAAGGCCATAGAGCCAATTTGTGCATGCAGGGGAGCAGGGCTCTGCAACTCATCTGTCAGCACTCCCAATTATATTCCTTGCAGATGTACTTTTTCTTATCAGTAACTTTTAAACATATTTTTCTGTATTTTTCCATCTCTCAGTTTTGCTTACCTAAGTTAGTTTAGTTCTCTTACAGAGTTCTATCCTACAATAGCAGCATATTGGGGGATGTGCAATTCCTATGTGCCTCTCCACAGGCTTCATTTACAGGTCAAGCTAGTTAGGCCTGCCTGCTTATGTCAGACACCATGGATCACAGGCCTGCACCTGCCACATGATGAGCAGAGACGTCTTTTACATGTGCCTGTTCAGCACTGCATATGCCTTGTAGCACTATACAAAGTAGTAGTAGTAAAATGCAGTACAGTAGGTGCAAATCCTGTGTGGTAAATTCAGGGGGGCATGCCCTGCGTTTACCACACAAGGCTGATAATTACTGCATGGACCCATGTTCCATAAAGTGGCAGGCAGTTTGGGAGCACTTGCGCTACTAAGGAAAGCAGCAGGGAAAGGACAGGCGGTGATAGCCACTATGTCCTCCCCACTGGACCGATATTCCAGCAGTGTGGTTAATCCAAAGAGCCCTCCCCCCCCCTCCCCCTCCACGGACAGCGACAAAGCCCAAACTTCCCATGCAACCAGTTTCTAACCCAGTCAGTTACTTTAGGGTCTATCCCAAGTGCAGTTAGGTTAGTTGTAAGTCACTGATGAGGAACACTGTCAAAGGTCTTGCTGAAATCTAAGTAAACTACATCTAACACTCTTCCCAATCCAATTCTCTGATTGATTTCTTGAACTGAGCAATCTGATTCATCTGACAAGGCCTAACTCTAGTAAAGCCATTCTGACTTGGATCCTGTGATTTCTTGAATTCTAGAAACCACACCATCCTCTGCTTAAACAATGTTTCCATTATCTTACCATGGAGGTCAGACCAACCGGTCTGTAGTTGCCAACTTCTTTCTTACTTCAGCTGTTGTGTTTACATTCACCCATCTCCAGTCCTCCGGGATCACTGTCTACTCTAAAGAACAGGGCCAGCCCATCCACCAGGCGAACTAAGCGGATGACCTGGGTGGGCAGCTTTGTTGCCTGTGGCAGGCCATGTGTGCCGTAGCACATGGCTGTTGTGGGCAAAGTGGCAGCACTGCCGCTGCCTCTCCCTAAGACCAGCCCCGCTAAAGAATCATTGAAAATGTCAGTCAGTGGAACCACCAGTACTTCCATAAGTTCTTTCATTTCCCTTTGATAAATCCCATCTGGGCCCATTGCTTTGTCCAATTTTATTTTTTTGCTAGCTCCTTATGAATACAGTCTAATGAAAATCATTCACGTTCTACCTCATTTCCATTCCTATTTGTGTTTGTTTTCTGAGGTCCCATTCAAGGCCCTTCATCAGTGAACACAGAACAGAAGTATTTGTTAAGCAATTCTGCTTTATTGTCATAAGCCTCTGTATATTCCTCCGCTTCAACATTGAGTCTCACAATACCATCCTTGAACTTCTTCCTGTCACTAATACCTAAATTTGAAGCTATACTGCTTCTGTGATCATTATTTTATGGAATAATGCCGTCGTGAATATTTTTTGAAATGACAGGATGATTTTGGGCCTGGACAGATGTGCAAAGGCCAACCTTCCTTAATGGAAAAATACAGAAAACTGAAAATGCCTTTCTGGCAGAACAGGGCCGGATTTACCTTGAGTGAGGCCCTACGCCAACAAAAATTGTGGGCCCCCAGAAAAGATAAAAACGAGCACGCCGGATCAGCTGCGCGCTGTTGGCCCTGACATCATAATTAAACTGGGAATCCCAAAAGCCAAACTTGGAATGTACAACACTGTAGAAATAAAACTATACATTAATTTGCTCTTGTACTAAACAAAGTGCAGACGTTAATGATGCACATTTACCAGAGCTGACCATATTCCAATTAATAAATTCAAAATAAAAAGATATTTTTCTACCTTTTGTGCATTTTTTTTCAGCTGCAATTGCTCCAGCCACTTTCTTCTGGTTTCTTCGTGTCAGCCCAACTCCAGTCTTAACCCCCCCAGCCCATTTCCAGTCCCAGCCCCCCCCATCGGCTCAAGTAAACTTTAATAAAAAAAAATAAAACGCTGGCCGCTGCCGCCGCGGCAGCATGGACTGTCCCGCGGGGCCCCCTCTGTCTGGCTGAGCCCCTCCGTGCCGGCTTTGAGAGGTGCGAAGGGAGAGTGTCTCCCGCGGGGCCCCCTCTGCCCGGCTGAGCCCCTCAGTGCCAGCTTTGAGAGGCGTGAAGGGAGAGTGTCTCCCTCGCGTCTCTGTTAAGCCCGCAGGGGCTGATGGGAAATTTCCTCTCAAAGCCGGCACGGAGGGGCTCAGCCGGGCAGAGGGGGCCCCGCGGGACAGTCCATGCTGCCGCGGCAGCAGAGGGGGCCCCGCGGGACAGTCCATGCTGCCGTGGCAGCAGCCAGCGGTTTTTTTTACAGTTTGTTCAATTTTTGTGGGCCCTTGCCAGCTGTGGGCCCTACGCCACGGCGTAGTTGGCGTAAATCCGACCCTGTGGCAGAACACTGTAATATAAAATAACTTGAACAAGAAGGTGTATATAAATATCTAAGAGCAGAAGAAGGTGCAACAATTCAGTACAAATTTGTTGAGAGAAAACATCAGCAAAGAATATTACAGAAGACTCAAAAGTTATATTGAAAAATGCTTTGACAGCATGGACTAAGATAGAAGCTTGCAATTCATCTGCTGTCAAACAACTTTGGAATGATAGATCAGCCTTATAAAGATCTTGAAACATTGGATGTTAAGAACAAAAAAAAACTTCCCATCACCACCAGGTAATTTATAGGAAGCAGTGTATGCCAGGCTTGTATATCCCAAGAGCTGAAGCTAGAATGGGTCTTATAGAAATAGATTACTATCAGTGTATGTCCAGTCACTGATAAGCAGTACCCTAAGGTAGGCCTTGACAAATTTTGTGTGAATTTAGCAGCCAGACCAAAATCTTAGGAGCCAGTACGTACTTGTGGCCTCCTTGTACCCCCCCCCCCCCCCATGCTGGTCTCATGTTCTCAATTCTTGTGAGACCAGCACCAGAGTTCCTACACCGTGTGATAGCAACAGCTATAGCTTCAGATAACAAGTGGGCGTGTGGTGCAATGGTGGTGCCTTTGTGTGGGTGGTGTGCAGGGCTGTGTTGCATGTGTGCTGCAGAGTTTAGCAACTTGTGTGTGGGCGGTGCAGAGGCGAGGTTCCTGTGTGTACACGTGTGTATGTAGTGTGGAGCTGGGGTAAACAAAAACTGGCACAGGAGAGCACCCCACCTGCAGATCAACTAGGCACAAGAAAAAAACAGGAGGACAAACCACCACTGGAAGGAATGAGAGCTTTATTCGTGTAAGGTCTGCCCAACATGTGCTTTAGCCAGATGGCCTTTTTCAGGGGACTGTGACCTCTTAAAAATATGTATACATAATATAACATAAAATATATTAAAAGAAAAGAAAACCATAAATACAAGCATCAAATAGTACATAATCCTATGAAAATATATGTACATACAGAAGAGCCATTTCCATGGTGGTCGGTAAGATATGCCATTAAGAACAGTATAAATGAAATAGTAAGTTAATATAAGAACATAAAAGTAAAAATTGATAAATGATAATCAAATGCTAACATTAAAAGGACAAATTATAATCCTGTTACATTAAATAAATAAATGATAACATATACAATAAAAACATTTAGGAAGTAGTTGGACCTACTATTGTGCTAAAGGTGAAGAGTATTTGTTTGTCCAAAAAATGCTGTATCGAAAAACACAACATAAAAAACATGAGACAATTAAACAATACCATAGACATGACATGCTACAAACTCACCATAAAACTGAGACAAACCAATATGCTGTCAAATCTTATACTTTGAATTGCTGAAGGCTAGAGAAGAGAGATATACAGGGTGGCCCAAAGGAAGTGAGAACATCTCGTAAAGTAAAAGCTTAAATAGTTTACTTATTTACCTTTTTTAGCTATATAACATCTTTATTTCAACAATTTCCGGTCGCCATTTTTGTTTTTTTAATTTGTCAATCGTTTACATCTGTCTTTTTGAATTTTTAAATAACTTATATGCTACGAGATGTTCTCACTTTTTTGGTCCACCCTGTATATAAATCAATCACAGTAATCCTGAGAGTTCAGATAGATTGGACCCTAATGAAACAATGGCAGGTGGAGGGAAGAAGAAAGCACCTTTGGGAATCACCAGATGTAGAAAAAGGGGAGCTTGAGAAGTGAGCAAACTGTGTTTGGTGGGAGAAGGAAGGAGATGTCAACATATATATATACATTATAGTGCTGACAAAGCACATGGAAAAAGCCACTAATATCAATTACTTGAGGACCATCTAATAAAAATGACGCTTATACTGACAATAGAATCCCAGTTTGTATCTATATATGGTGGAAGCTATGGTGGAAGTAAACGATCGTATGAAATATCGAATTGAAAGGAGGAGAAGGAAAAATATTGGTTGTGCAAGCATCATTTATACCACATTGGACCATTAGAGGTTTTTAACACACTTTAAGTATACTCTGAAATTGCTATTGGTGCCGTACGTCATGGGCACCATATGCAAATTGTTGCCTATGTCCAAAAATAGTAAAAATTATAAAAGATTGTGTTATGATTACTTAATGATTCTGATATTAGAAATCTGATATCTAATGTCAAAGTAATAAAAGCAAACCTCAAGTTGGCTTATATGCTGCATTTAATAGAATCTCTTCAGGCGACAGAATAAAATAGAGGAATTACTTTAAAAATCGGAGAATATAGATTGAGGATAGAAAAACCTTGAAAGCAACCACAAATGTTGGAAAAATATTTGTATAATTTATATGCGCTGTTGCAGCCATATACAACCACAGACTTGGTGACATACAGACAGAGGTCTGAATGTGTAGAATTGTAGTTTGCCATGCCGGACAAAGTCCAAGACAATAAAGAAAACCACAAAGGGGATAACATTTCTAAACACGTAACTTACCATTGATTAGTAGATTCCAAAGGGGAGAAAAAACGTGTTTTAACTGTACAAAGGGATGGATGTCATCATAATGTCAAAATCATGAGATGAATAATGTGTAAACAATACTTGAAAAAAAAACCACTATAAGGGCCTGTCATTAGCTGAAAAATGAAGGAACATTTTTAATAACTGTAAAGGAATAAAATACTGCATTACTTTTCGTTTGAGCTATCCGATCATAAGAAAGTTATTTTCACAGTAAGTAATTTGAGGGAAAGAGAAGGGAGGACATACATAGGACCAGTGCTTAATGTCGCAGTGTGATCACCATTCACAAACCAATAGGAATAGGCCCTCTGTGCCCTAGACATGCTAGTGCACGTAAAGTATTAACAAAATATAACGGCAGACAATAAAGGGATTTAGGTAACCAATAAGTCTGAAGTTGAACTTCAAAGTAAAACAAATGGCCCTGCAGAATAAATAATGTTGAAATCCAATAAATAGTAAATGATAAATAATAGCTAAAAAGCACCGAGATATCTGTAAAAACAACTATAAAATATTAGTTTAATAGAGCCTCTTTTATTTATCTAGTAGACCCTCACAATAGTGGAAAATCATAGGAGCTAGCAAATGTTATATCAGCAGAGGTATATAAAAAACACATACAAAATGGTTTGATATGAATTGTAGAAACAATGCAATGTGTGCCTTTGAGTCAGTCCTGACTCCTCAGAAGCTCCTGGGTTTTCTTGGCAGTCACCGGAAGTAGATTGCCAGGCCTTTCTTCTGAGGCAGTGGAGGGTTAAGTGACTTGCCCAAGGCCACAAGGAGTGCTAGTGGGAATTGAACCCTGGTTGCTTGGTTACCAAGCCAGTGTTCTAACCACTAGGCTACTCCTGTAGAAACAATGGGGCTGTAAAAATGATAATGATAACCATGTGGGATCGTTCTAAGTGGTCATCATTAAATGTATGGTGCCAGTGTCTATAAATGGATTCATAAAAACAAAACTATAATGAATATCAATAGCAAATCTCTGATATAAAAGGATAAAAATAATAAATACCTAAAACATGACAACTGTCAAAATGATTATTCAAAGAATAATTAAAAGAATAAAAATGAAGGATCCCTTCCAGAGGAGGATCCTCCCGGGCTGTGCAATGAAGATTTTGGGGGCCCATTCCCTGGTCCCTCTAGTTGGAGGCAGGCTTTTCTTTTCTATCAGGAATGGGTGCAGGTCACCAAGGATTGCTAGGTGCTAGACACCATTCAGTTCAGCTATGTCCTGGAATGCAGAGACTAGTCCACAGAAAGCACACAGCCTTTTACCTACTCACCTTTTTGTGGTTCCTGGAATGCAGAGAGTCAATCCTGGATGTCTTTCTCATTTCCCTTTGTGGGTCTGCGCTCAATAGTGCTGCTGGGCAGACCACCTTGGCAAGTTGCTGCTCCTAAAGGCGGTGGTGTCCATTCCCCCGGATGAGCGGAGCAAGAGCAGATACTCCATCTATTTTGTGATGCCCTAAAAGGAAGGTTCTTCCAGCTCATTCTAGACTTCAAGGATGTCAATGAGCACTTGCACATCCTGTGATCCTGAATGGAAACCTTGCAATCCGTGATTCAAGCAGTGCGCCAAGGGGAGTTCTTGGCTCCTCTGGATCTGGCCGAGGCATATTTTCATATCTCAATCCAGGCGGATCAGTAAAAGTATCTATCTTTTGCCATGCTTGGCTCTTATCATTTCACCATCCTCACTTTTGGGCTCTCCACTGCCCCATGGACATTCTCCAAGGTCATTGTGATGGTAGCTGCAGTGATTTTATCCTGTTGCTATAAAGGGATCCATTATGTCTGTCCCATGCCATTTAGAATTTTGTCACTGTGTTTGCCCCCACCACTTCCATCAGGAGGGCATTCCAAGCATCCACCACCCTTTCAGTAAAAAAGTATTTCCTGATATTGCCTTTCAGTTTACCCCCTTGCAGATTATGAATTCTTTTTGTAAATCAGACCAACTTTTCGTGTTGTTTGCTGGCTCACACAAAAGTGACACAGCAGCTAAATCTATTTTGGGGCGCTGGATTAAGGAGGTCATTGCCTTGGTGTATCTGTTGCAGAACCAGCCGGTTCCAGAAGGTTTGTGCGCCCACTCTACCTGAGCACAAGTGCCCTTGTGGGCAGAGGGGAGTTTGGTAGCCCCTGCTGACATTTGTCAGGCAATGTGTCCATCCTTTCCACTTTTGTCAAGCATGACCGCTTCGATGTCCATGCACGGGCAGACATGGCCTTTGGCTCTAAGGTTTTGCAAGCTGCTCTTCCTGATCGTGTATCCAGTCTAGTCCCGGACCTATGGTTTGCCCATCTCATACAGCAGCTTGGAGACTGAGAAAACTCCTCCTTTTATGATGTCACTGGTATATCCAACCGGGAGCCTCATCCTGTCACCAGTTACCTCAGTCTCCAAGCAGCTGGATGGATGGTGAGCCTGGAGGTCCAGGCTCACTGAAGAAACAATTAGGAATTTTGAAGAGAAATTTGAAAAGAATTTTAAACAAATTTTTAAAAGTATTAGAGTAGTCTTAAAGCCTTAGCAGAACCCCTTCTGCATTGGGGAGGACTGTGCCTTTAAGCTTGCAGTAGGCCGTCCTTCAGCCTTTCCCCTCCTTCTTTTCCCCTAGCTCTGCCAGGCCATCTTGTAGTGCGGGGCAGAGAGCTTCTTTGTTAAGGGGGACAGCTCCGGTTCACTGATTACCAAACAGTATGAACCGGAGCTGAGCGGAACTTTGCCAGCGTTTCCTCAGAGGTCTGCCTGATAGCACGCTGAGCATTCTACCCTGTGAACCCTAGAGGCGGCGAATTCAGGCGGCCCGGAAATTGCGGCCTGGCCCTCCTTGCCTAATCGTCTTCAGAGCCGGCGAGAGGGGATGAGAAAGCACAGCATGACGAAAGGTATCTTGCTTTTTCCTTGCAGCTCAATAAAGGTAAGCGGGCCGGCCTGTGTTGGGTTGTTGCCACGACGTTTTTTGGCGCGAACAGCTCTTGGGGCTCGGCCTCGTGGCGGCGGCACGCTCAGGGCCGCGTCGGGGGACGGTTCCCTGAGGGGTCTTTTTAGGCGCAAAATTTTTGTTACAAGTCTCTGGATGCCGCGGTTTTGATTTTTAACGCTTTATTTTCACTAGTGCACATCAATATTTATAGATATAGAACCAAAGGGGACAAGTGGTTGCTTTGGCCCACCTCTTTTTAGTCTCTTTGTTTTTGGCGCGGAGTCTGGCCCCAATCAATTAGACATGCCATCCAAACCACAATGTATGGTTTGTGGAGCTAAAAAGAGCACAGACTCGGGTGTTTGCAAAACCTGTGTTAAGGAAGCCTCTGTGCTGCAGTCACAGGGGGAGATGTCGGAGCCCAGGAGACCGAGGCTGGGTCTTCGGCTGAGCAAACTCAGGAAGTGTCCAGGGGAGAACCGGTGGCAGGGCCATTTTCTGGCCCAGATACTCTTTCCTCGCAGGGTTCTGTACCTTTGGGGCTGGCTTCCATTTTTTCTCAGGAGTTTGTGAATCTTCTCCAGCAAGCCATACTACGTGACTGCCATCAAGGTAAGGGTGCAGCCAGCACCTCTTCAGCCAAGAGACTGGCGGCACCATTACAAGTAGACGAGTCTCCTCGAGGAGTTAAGAGATCCTGGGTTGAGGGAGAACTTAGTGATCAGTCAGTGGTTTCGGAGGGGCCACTGTCAGATGAGGAGGACATGAATTTGGAGGAAGAGTTGGAAGGAAGGGAGCTCTCAGAAAAGGAAGACCAGGCCAGAGTGGTCCGGGTGTTCAGAAGAGGAGAACTACCGGCACTCATCGTTGAGACCCTCAAGGTTCTAAATATGCTGGTACCCGGTTCAGCGGAGGACTCAGCCCTCGAAGATCCGCTATTACAGGTTTTTCGGAAGAGTCAGAGAGCGTTTCCGGTGCACAGGGTGTTTCACGAAATGATTCAAGAAGAGTGGAACGTCCCTGACGCTCCTCTGAAGGGGGCCAGAGTGATGAGTCAGCTTTATCCGTTAGTGGACCAGGATAGGGAGCTGTTTAAATTGCCTAAAGTGGACGCAGCCGTTTCTGCGGTGATGAAAAAGACCACCATTCCCGTAGAGGGGAGTACGGCACTTAAAGATGTTCAAGATAGGAAATTGGACGTTTTGTTGAGACAGATTTTTGATATGAATGCCCTATCGCTCCAGGCAGCCATTTGCGGAGCTTAGGTGGCTAGAGCATGTCTGCGTTGGTCTCAGCAGGTGCCAGGTAAAGAGACCGACCTGTCGGGTGACGCGTCCAGGTTGGAATCGGGTGCGGCCTATTTAGCGGACATTCACTATGATCTTATGTGTGTGCTATCGAAGAGCATGGCGTCAGCGGTAGCAGCAAGACGATACCTATGGTTGTGCAATTGGACGGCAGATACCTCCTCTAAAGCTAGGCTTAGTAAACTTCCCTTTAAGGGCCGTCTCTTGTTTGGGGAACATTTAGAGAAGTTAGTTAAAGATTTGGGGGAATCCAAGGGCGGTAGATTGCCAGAGGACAAGCCTAAGCCAGCTCGAACAATCCCTGCGGGCCGGGGGCAACAGCGAGATTTTTGCCGGTACCGGTCCCAGAGATTTACCGCAGGTCGGAGAGGTCGTTTTCCCAATAGAAATCAGGAGTCTCGGGGGTTTCGGGGGGCAGGAAGGGGTTTTTGGCCTTCCTCCTCCTCGTCCCTCAACTCCAGAAAATCACAATGAGATCAGGGGGACCCAGGCGCCCCTACCTCCCGTGGGGGGGGCGACTGCAGAATTTTTATTCTGCCTGGGTCCAAGTTACGTCAGATCAGTGGGTTCTAGAGGTCATCCGAGAGGGCTATGTGCTAGGGCTGCTTCGACCAGTGCGAGACGCCTTCGTGCTGTCCCCCGGCAGGTCCGCCTCCAAATGCCGTGCTCTGCGGGAGACAGTATGGAGGCTAATAGATCTCAAAGCGATAGTTCCGGTACCACCAGACCAATGTGGCTCCGGTCGATACTCCATATACTTCGTGGTGCCGAAGAAGGATGGAGGTTTTCGGCCTATTCTAGATCTCAAAAGAGTGAATCGGTGCCTGCGGGTATCGCCCTTTCGCATGGAGATGCTGCGGTCAGTGATAGTGGCGGTACAAAAAGGGGAATTCCTTACGTCCCTCGATTTGTCAGAAGCGTACTTGCACATTCCCATAAGAGCAGATGACAGATTTCTCAGATTCGCAGTTCCTTTCGGGCATTTTCAGTTTTGAGCGCTGCCTTTCGGCCTAGTAACTGCACCGCGGGTCTTCACAAAAGTCATGGTGGTGGTAGCAGCTGCATTGCGGAAGAAAGGAATATTCGTTCACCCTTACTTGGACGACTGGTTAATTTGGGCAAAGGCGAGAGCAGAGAGCGAGAGAGCAACGGCCAGAGTTGTGTCCTTCCTAGAAAGTTTTGGTTGGGTAGTCAACCTGGCAAAGAGTCGGCTGGTACCCTCTCAGAGTTTGGAGTACCTGGAAGCACGCTTCGACACCGTCATTGGGAAGGTCTTCCTGACAGCTCAACGGGCTCGAGGTCTGCGAAACCTTCTGCGGAGATTCTTACTCTACAAAACGCCTTCGGCCTGGCACTACCTCCAACTGTTGGTCACCATGGCGGTGACCATAGAAATGGTGCCCTGGGCTCGAGTGCATATGAGGCCCTTGCAAAGAGCGTTGCTTCGGCGTTGGTCGCATCAGCGCGATTCTCTGTTTCGGAAGCTGCCTTGTTCGGCGGAGACGCATCAGGCTCTGCGGTGGTGGTTGCTTCCCGAATCCCTAGAAAATGGGAAAGGGTTGGAGTTGTCGGAATGGATACCCTTGACGACGGACGCCAGCCTGCTGGGCTGGGGGGCTCATTGTCAGGGAAGATTCGCGCAAGGGGAATGGACTTCTCAGGAGCAAACATGGCCAATCAATCGGCTGGAGTTGAGAGCGGTGACTCTAGCCCTACAGGAGTTTCGGACCTCCCTCAGGGGAAAAGCAGTCCGAGTGTTTTCCAACAACGCGACGGCGGTGGCCTATGTCAACAAACAAGGGGGAACCAACAGCATCGCGCTACAGTCCGAGGCCGAAGCGCTGTGTGAATGGTCCGAGGCGAATCTTGTGGATCTGTCGGCAGCACACGTAGCAGGAGTGGACAACATGGAAGCCGATTTTCTCAGCAGAGTAAGAGTGGACCCAGGGGAATGGGTCTTGCACCCAGAGGTCTTTGCGATGCTGATACGCCCTGGGGCACTCTGGTCATGGACCTCATGGCCACTTTCAACTCGGCAAAGGTCAGTCGTTTCTTCAGCAGGCGCAAAGAAAGGATGTCCGAGGGCTTGGATGCCCTTATTCAAAGCTGGCCAGTGGGGCAGCTACTGTATGTCTTTCTGCCGTGGGTGTTGATCGGCAGAGTGGTCCAAAGGATGGAGCGCTACAGGGGGCAGGTAATTCTGATAGCGCCGGACTGGCCACGTCGTCCCTGGTACAGAGACCTAATAAGGTTGCTGGTGGCAAAATCCTGGCGTCTTCCCTCTCGAGCAGATCTGTTGTCGCAGGGTCCTGTACTAATGCCCCACGTGGATCGATTCTCGCTTACGGCTTGGCTATTGAGAGGGCTCGGTTGAAATCCCGAGGGTATTCCGGGACGATGATTACCACCTTGCTGAAGGCTCGCAGGAGGTCTACGTCGCTGGCCTATATTCGGATCTGGAGGGTATTCGAAGCTTGGTGCGCGGACAAACATTGTGAAGCGTTGAGATCCACCATCCCTCAAATCCTTCAGTTCCTGTAGGATGACTTCGACAAGGGATTAGCTGCCGGGTCGCTGCGGGTGCAAGTCGCAGCTCTGGTGTGTTATAGAGGTAAAATAGGAGGTCAGATGCTCGGGGGTCAAGCGGATATCAAACGCTTCTTGCGAGCGGTGTCGCTACTTCGACCGCCTTTTAGACAGATCGTTCCTAACTGGAATCTGCCGTTTGTGTTGAAAGTGTTGGAACGTGATCCTTTTGAACCCCTTTCGAGGGCGTCGATTAAAGACCTCACCCTGAAGGTAGTTTTTCTGATAGCTATCTGTTCGGCGAGAAGAGTTTCGGAATTGCAGGCGCTAGGCTGTAGAGAGCCCTACCTTTCGTTTGGTGCATCTAAGGTGTTCTTGCGGCCAGTGCTGGCGTTTCTTCCAAAGGTCGTTTCAGCGTTTTATCTGAACCAGGAGATTTCCTTACCAGTCTTCGGAGAGGCCGCAGGAGGTCCGGCGGCGAGGAAGATGCATCTATTGGATGTCCGTCGGGCGTTAAAAAAGTATCTTCGGCGGA
Source organism: Ichthyophis bannanicus (assembly GCA_033557465.1). Taxonomy (NCBI): domain Eukaryota; kingdom Metazoa; phylum Chordata; class Amphibia; order Gymnophiona; family Ichthyophiidae; genus Ichthyophis; species Ichthyophis bannanicus. The sequence continues at coordinate 168,030,125 of CM066035.1, read as the reverse complement.
CTGCCGGTTTCCGCAAGTCTGACAGACTTTTTGTGCTCTTTGCGGGGCCAAAAAGGGGAGAAGCGGCGTCCGAAGGCCTCTATTGCTCGGTGGATTAAGGAAACTATTGCGTCGGCGTACATCTTGAAAGGTAAACCGGTTCCGGAGGGGCTTAGGGCCCACTCCACCAGGTCACAGGCAACCTCTTGGGCTGAGGTTCGGCTGGTGCCACCGGTGGATATCTGTAAGGCGGCGACGTGGTCGTCTTTGAATTCCTTCGTTAAGCACTATCAGTTAGATGTTCAATCCATGGAGGACGCCTCCTTTGGTTCAGCAGTAATTCAAGCTGGCCTATCGGGTCCCTCCCGTGGTTGAGTTCTTTCACTGTTCTGGTACTAACCCAGAGGTCTGGGACTAGACTGGATACACGATCAGGAAGATGAAATTAGACTTATCTGCTAATTGTGGTTCCTGGAGTGTAGCCAGTCTAGTCCCGTATCCCTCCCCAGTGGTTTTCTGCTGCCAATAGAAGTCTGATGTCCACGTGGTTTACAGGTAAGAGATGACTCCCTTTACGGGTCTTCGTTTTCCTGGGGGACGTGTTGTTTTCCTAGGGTATAACATTTACATCGGGATCTTTTCCCTTCAAAACAGGGAAGGAGGGGTCTCTGCATGCTTAAAGTCCATGTACGTTTGATGAGAACTTTGTTTTCCCTTGGTTACACGTTCTAGGTTCAGTTTGTTGTTTGTTACTAACTTTTGCATTATATTCTTACTTGTTGCTCCGGTGAGTCTGCTTTGTCAATAGGGAACTGGTGACAGGATGAGGCTCCCGGTTGGATATACCAGTGACATCATAAAAGGAGGAGTTTTCTCAGTCTCCAAGCTGCTGTATGAGATGGGCAACCCAGAGGTCCGGGACTAGACTGGCTACACTCCAGGAACCACAATTAGCAGGTAAGTCTAATTTCATCTTTTTCTCACCCATTGGAGTCATAGCTTTAGTCCAGACAAGTGAGACGTACCAGTTTAGCAGGACGATATGGAAGGTGACATTTTACTTATCAGACTATGTTCTTTCCTTGAGTCTAGACCAGTCCAGGGCCAGCCCTTGAAACAGCGTCTGCTCTGTTCTTTTGCGGTGGTACCTTTTGGGTCCATAATGATTTACATTTTAGGCTTTGCAGGTTGATTCTCTACTGATAGCTTTCTGTTGATGCTTTCCTGTACATAGTTCTTTTCTGTTTGCTTACTCATTGTTGCCCACGTTGAGGTTGTGTGAGGCTTACCATGTTCTCTGGGAACAAGCAGGAAGTCAGTCCTCACATATGGGTGATGGCGCCGACAGAGCCCGCGCAGAGCAAATCCTCAGCTTTCAAAGAAAGCCTTGGGGATTGCTACCACGCATGTGCAGTCCCCTTCCCGCCCAAGGGTGCCATCTTGCTCAGTCTCCTTTTTTCTGCGGAGTCCACCAGATGTTGTCTGTTTTCGTCCCGGAAAAAGTTGATTTTTTTGAGCATTTTTGCTTGTCTCCAATCTTGCGTCGGTACCTTCGCCCCCCCCCCCCCGACCTTGGTGCCTCGGTATCAGGTTGATTCCTTTTTTACTTAAGTTTTCATTTTTCTTTGGGCGTCTGCCCCCTTTTTTCTTCGCTGGCAGCCCGAAGGGTCTTCGACCTTGCCGGGGTTCTTTTTCTCCCTATGGCTACTAGCACGTTCAAAAAGTGCGATTGGTGTGGGAAGATTATATCCCTAACCGATACGCTTAACTGTTGCCTCTGGTGCCTCGGCTCGTACCACGACCCAGCGGTCTGTAGCCTGTGTAAGAAAATGTCTTCAAAGGCCTTGAGAAGCCGCCAGCCCGCAGCACAACAACATTTTCCCTGACTCCCACATGCCTCCAAGAGCCAGGACCTCGTCTGAGGCCCCGACGACTCGTGAGGAGCACTCCGAACCTGAGCGTCATAATGGGTCCTCGGAGAGAGGGGTCTCCTCGAGGGAACCAAAGAGGAAGAAGAAACCCTCGAAGGCGGCATCTCTGGATGGCTCCGATCAGCCAGGCTCCTCCCGGGGCCGGTCACGGAGCCCCGAGCATCCGCTCAAGACATCGGAGAGGGAGCGTCCAGCTAAGATTCCTCGAAAGGACCCGGTTGCGGATCGGCCTAGGCAAGTACACACTGTCCTCGTTGAGGATTCCCCTCTGGGGGAGCTGGCGTTGGGCCCGAGTGCATTGGCACCTGCGCCGCAGGCTGCGGAGCCTCCGGGACTGGTGTCCAGGATGGCGGCCTTGGAGCGCAGTGTCACTGTCTTCTTAGACCATCGCTGATGTCCGGCACGTCTGGTTCCTCCGCCCCGACCACCGGGCGTTCGACGTCAAAGACGTCCCTGGAGGCCAAGCGGATCCTCGAGGCCATGCGGGCCTGGGTGGATCCTCGGTCAAGGTCGTGCTCGGCCTCCCGCTCGTCAGGGCCGAGGTCGTCAGCGACGAGTCTGCCAGGTTCAGTGCGTGTGGCGCCAGGGCCCTCGAGGCATGAGGAACACTGTGAGTCTTCCTCGGAGGCCTCCAGCTGGGAGACCAAGGATGAGGAGTCCCCAGACACCCATCGTCATCGGGATGTCCCTTCTGATTCCCCGGTTTCTGAACCTCGGAGAAGGTCCCCACAGGAGGATATGAGCTTTTTGGATTTTGTCCGGGATATGTCCAAGGCCTTGGCTTTCCCGACGGAGTCCGAGGAGGATCCTTGAGCCAACAAGCTCAAGATCCTCCAGTACAAGGCTCCTCCTCGGGAAACCCTCATGGTGCCCATTCCTCTCATCCTGGAATGGCTTATGCTGCACATGTGGGAGACGGCGGCATTGACGCCGGTGATCGGCAAGCAGCTCGACTCGATGTATTGAGTCCGCCGGAGCCCTGGGTTTCAGAAGTCACAACTGCCACACAACTCCATGGTTGTGGAGTCAGCCATGCGTCAACTGAAGAGTCAGAAGACGCACTCCTCAGTCCCCTCCCCCCCCCCAGCAGGGAGGCTCGCACCTTGGATGCCCTCGGCAGGAAGTGTTACCACGGCTCGATGCTGAATTGCCTTATCCAGGCCTACCAGCTGTACGTGGGCATGTTCCTGAGAGACCTGGCGAAGGAGCTCACCAGGTTCTCAACTGGTCTCTCCGAGGAGCCTTTGCAGTGCTTCATGAGTCTGTCCAAAGCTGTCTGTGAGTGCTCCAAATTTATGTCTTGGGCAGCCTATGACGGTTTTGAGTCTGCGGCCTGGGTAGCTGCGGCGGGCATCGGTGGACACCGCCAAGTTTTGCTCCAGTCGTCCGACCTAGAACAGTGGGTACAGGACAAGTTGGTTGATGTCCCGTGTAAGGGGGAAAACCTCTTCGGCAAACCCATGACCGTCAAGGCCGCAAAGCTGGAGACTGAGTTCATGATGAGGACTAGGCTCTCCAAGAAAACCACTGCCCCTTCCTGAAAGAAGGGCTCAGGTAAGAAGCCCTTTTACCTGAGGAAGTCCACTGCTTACCGAAACTACCCCCCTTACCAGGCCTCCCTGGCTCCCCAGCAAGGGCAGCAGGCCAAGGGACAGGGGCATGGTCCACGTAAGCAGAAGGCTCCCAAGCCCCAGGCTCCGGCCCAGCTGGGAGGGAGCTTTTGACTCCTGCAGCATTGCCCCTCTCCCACTTGGAGCTCAGCAGCCTACAGGAGGTCGCCTCACCCTTTATGCCCACAGGTGGGGTGCTATCACCACCGATTCCTGGGCATTATAGGTGATCAGGGAGGGTTACCTCCTCCACCTGAGCCAAGTACCTCCACACCCGGGAGAGCCCCTCAGGTCTCCCCTTCACCGGGACCTTTTTCTGAAGGAGTTGGCAGGCCTTCTAGAGGACCAGGTGGTGGAACCGGTGCCCCACCACCTCAAGGGCAAGGGGTTCTACTCCAGGTACTTCCTTATGCCAAAGAGGATGGGGGTCTAAGGCTCATCCTCGACCTGCACAACCTCAACAAATTCCTGGTGAGGGAGAAGTTCAAGATGCTCTCCCTTGGGACATTGCTGCCTTACCTCCACCAGGGAGGCTGGCTATCCTCCTTAGACCTAAAGGATGCTTATACTCACATCCTAATCCACCCAAACCACAGGCAGTACCTATGCTTTGTGGTGGGGGGCAATCATTTCCAATACAGGGTGCTTCCCTTTGGCCTAGCCTCGGCCCCCAGGGTATTCACAAAGTGCCTTGCAGTGGTCGCCGCCTTTCTCAGGCTCCAGGGGATATTTGTTTTCCCCTATCTCGACGATTGGCTCATCAAGGGCACCACAACTCCCGAGGTGCAGCAGGCCACAGCAGGCACCGCCCAGGTCCTGCAACACTTGGGTTTTGTTATTGAAAGTGTACTCTGCTATTGTGAAAGATGTATCCAACAAGATTGTCCTTCCACTTTACAAGCTGAGTATCCCACCAGGAGCACACGAAACGGACCTAGGAACTTGGAAGCCAAAAGTGTCTTCGGATGCAGGTTCTTGATCAGGACCCAATCTTCTGGCTTCAGTTCTGGATGCGATATCCTGCTGAGGATTCACCTGCAATAATAGGAGAAACAGACAAAACTGAGTGCAATCGTGAGCAATAAGTCAAGATATTGCTGTGCAAAAGTTGAGGATCTGGGATTACTGTCATTTCATGTGGAGAAGTAGCTGAACGTCCAGTAACTATTTCATATGGTGTCATGCCTCCTCGAGCATGCTGGGGGGGAATTACACACTGCCATAAGGGCAGAAGGAAGGGCTTCTGTCCAATCTGTAGCCCAATCTTGTGTCAGAGTGCATAAGTGACTTTTGAGTGTCCTATTCATCCGTTCCACTTGGCCAGAGCTTTGCGGATGATAAGGAGTGTGATGTTGTCTTTTAATACCAAACCATTGTTCAATACCCTCCCAGACACTCACAACAAAGACCAGACTCAGATCAGAGGAAAGGACAAAAGGTACACCCCAAACAGGAATAAACTGAGTGAGCAGTAATTTTATGGTGCCAACAAAAAAATAAAGAAAAGACATGTGATCCTAACAAATATCGCTTCCCTCCCCCCCCCCCCCCCTCTGTCACAGGACAGGTCTGTAAAATCGAGCTGCAGATTCAAAAATAATCCTGATGGTTTGGGAAGGGCAGCAGAAACCCTTATAACTGACCCTACTCTGACCCTACTCTGCCACAGAAAAAAAACTTTGGGTGATACCAGAGATCCGCAAGGCATAATTCATAACCACAGCTGAAAGGTGAAGCCTATGATGCAGGAACATGGCAAGTGGAAACAATAAACTGTCGGCAAATAAGCAGATGATCCTTTTTCCAGTAACCCTATGCATCACAGGTCGCACCCCACGAAGTCCACAGAATCTGAGTTTCAAAGGGAGTATCTTGATAATGCTGTAAGAGAGATGAAAAGAAAAACAAAGTCATGTTAGATGGTTTTAAGTACAACAATGTTGGGGACACTGATGCTCGGAGGGCAGCCCGCCATGCTTCTTGGTCTGCAAAGTGGTTGCCCTTTGACATAAAATCTCCAGCAGAGGAATGTCCTTTACACTTTAAAACTGCAACTTGTGCCAGTAATAGTACAGCCTGGAGAAAATGGTGGATGTGTTCAGCATGCTTAATTGGTTTATTAGCAGAAGTCAAAAACCCCTGCTGTGCCCAAATGTTTCCAAAATCCCACAAAATTCCCATTGCATAGGTGCTATCAGTATATGTTTACCAAAAGGTATCAGCAAAGTTCGAGTGCACATTTAAGTGCAAACACTTCTGCTAATTGTGCACTAGCGAATGGCAAAGAAGCTGATTCCAAAACTTCATTAACTGTAGTGACTGCATACCCTACATAACGTTTGCCAGTTTCATCTCTGAAAGCAGAGCCACCCACAAACAGAGTTACATCTGGGGCTGGTAAAGTTACAGGGGAAACATCAGGTCTAGCTCAAGAGGATGTCAAAATGGTTCGAAAACAATCATGAGACCCATCAACTTCCACAAGATCTGTCAATGGAGCTAGAAGTGTTGAAGGGTTATATATTGATGTAGTATATACTGTAACATGAGGCTGAGAAATTGTTAATTCCAGAGTCAACAAACGTGTGGAGGACAAAGGCTGAGTCTTAGTCAAGTGAAGCAAACTGGAAATTGAATGTGATACATATACTTCAAGAAGGTGCTGTAAAACTAGAAAATCAGTAATTTCAATTGCAAATGCCACTGCTACCAAACTACGTAGTCATGGTGGGAATCCAAAGTCACTGAGTCAAATCGCTTTGAGAAGTAGCCTACTGGCTTGCGACCAGACAGGAAAGCCTGGGAAAGCACATAGGTAGCAGAGGAATCAGAAATAGCCACATACAGTTTGAATGGCAGTGATTAATCTGGCAAAGATAAACATGGGGCATTTTACGGTGCAGTCTTTATACTCAAAAAACTTCCCACTGTGGTAATGTAGGTACAATGAGATCTTCAGGTCCTTCTTTCCCAATGAGAGCATAAAGCGGAGCAGTGAGGTCTGAAAAATTTGCTAGCCATTGTTTACAAAAAGCTAATAGACCCAGGAATCTGCGCAGTAATGCTGGTGTTGCTGGGAAAGGCAATGAAAGAATAGGTTTCAATCTAGCAGAGGTAATTGCATGACCAGATGGCGTTAGGACAACACCCAGGAAAGTAACATTTTGAAATACAAATTGTAGTTTTGACAAATTGACTTTCAATCCTAAATCAGCAATATGAGACAATAAAGACAAGGAATCTGACAAACAAGTCTCATAACTTGGTGAACATAAAAGCAAATCATCAACATACTGAACTAAAGAGGAATGGTCGAGCCTCACATCGGGCAGCGCAGTTCTTAGGGCCTGCACAAAATACGCAAGACTATCAGTGTATCCTTGGCACTAAGTGTTCCAGGTATATTGTTTATTGTCAAATTGGAGAACAGATAAAAATTGATTTTCTTTACTAATTCTCACTGAAACGTAAGCAGAACTCAAATCCACAACAGTGAACCAGGTGGTCCCTGGGGGTATCTGTGTCCAGATATCATGTGGATTAGGTACCAATGGAAAAATTGGCAAAATCACATTATTTACTGCTCGCAGGTCTTGCACAAATCTATGTCTTACCATCCTCCTTCAGCATAGGAAGAATCGGAGTATTACATGGTGAAGTTGTAGGATAAATAACACCTTGTTTCTGAAGATCTTCAATCACAGGACGAATTTCATCAATGGCAGCTGCTGGTAGCGGGTACTGCTTGAGTCTGGGAAGCTGGGCTCCAGGTTTTATATTGATCTTAACAGGCAGAATAGAAAGGGATCCAACATTGGAACCTGGCACTGCCCACAGGGTAGAAGGAATTTTCGAAAGAGCAGGATGAATGATGCTGGCTTCTGCAAGAGAAGGCACTTCAGAGAGAGAATACAGCTGAAAAAACAACTTTCCACTCATCCAGGATAAAGTAGCCTGATAAAAAGTCCCAACCTAAAAGATTTATTGGTAAAGTCTCTCCCACAAGAAAGGTAGTAGGATGCACAGTCTCTCCAATCTGCAAAGGTAAAAATTCAAGCTTGCAATGAGGAATTATTATCGGTGCTTGATCTAGCTGAGCGTAATAAATGGCAGGCAAATCTTGTAAACGCAATGCTGAAGTAGTAGCTCCAATATCAATAATAAACTTCAAATTAGATCCTTCTAGCTTAGTTTCTAACTCACCCTGAGAGGTTAAGCTTAAATGCCAAAATAGTCATGCATCCCATGTATCTCCACCAAAATTTTCTGGGTTAGAGTAACTGATATACGGGAGTGAATTCAGCTTTTGCTGGAGTTAAATCAGCTTTCTAGACATCAAAGTTCTGATTCTGGGGACAGTCACACTGTAATGTCCAATCTCACCACAAGTATAACAAGCACTCATTCCTTTTGACTGTCGATGTCCTTGCTGGGAATTCACATAACCTCCTCTCCCTCTGGCTTTACCTCTACCCCTGCCCATGGGTGGCTGCATAAAAACAATCTGTAAACTGAGCAGTTTAGTCTTTTTCGCCTGTATCTTGGTTTGCTCTTCTTGCTGTTCCCCGATAAATTTCAACTCACTGTATCAAGCACTTTCCAGAATTGCATCCACTGTTCTAGCTGGCCAATCTATTATTGAGGTTTCCAAAATTTCTTTTATTCTCGGATGCAAGACATTTACAAAAATATTAGTGAATCCTGAAGGTGTTTCTTCTTCCTCATCAGAATAGTCCTTAAAAGCTAGCATACACCTAATGTGAAAATCTGTAACCTTTTCACCCCTATCCTGCCTTAGAGATGTCAGTCTCGACCAATCCTTTACAGGTTTACATACTACTTTAATAGATTCTAACAATTTTTCTCTACTCAAAACAAAATGATCTCTTTGAGTCTTCTCTTGAAAATCTGTCACAGGGTCTGTGAGTGGCCACTGCCAGTTATCTTCACAGATTGGATGAAAATAAACTGGATTAAAAACACAGCTCTAAGCAAATTATCCAGATCTGCCCAAGTGGGATTATAACTGTTAATTATTGAGACCATAAAGATACAAATCTACCAGGGTTATCCCTGTAATTAGGAAACGTTTTAGCCATATCAAACACTTCCTTCGGGCTCCAGTTTGCAGGCACAGTCATAGAACCTGTCAAGCCCGCTGGGTACAAACAGAAAGGATAAGTAGGCACAATCTCACTTCCCTCAACTGCAGTTTCAGATTAAACTGTGTTAGAATGTAGTTTATTTTGCTGGTACATAGCTTCCTGAATAGAACCTAGAGCATGATATAATCTCTCATGCTCCTCTTTATAAGTTTCATAATGTCTGTCCAAATCTCCCTCAATTCTTTCAATAAGTTCATCAGTAACCCTTAATTCTTTTGCAATAGTAACACTATGACCTATTGCCACTCTTAAGGTCCCTATTACTTGTACAGCACTCTCTATTTCTCTGTCCACACGTGCTCTCAGTTCTTTGAGCTGGGAGATATTACAAATATCCAAATTACACAATTCTTCTCCCCCTAACTTCTGTTTCTTTTAAAGTATTTCTTCCCTTAGTTCTGCTGCACGAGTGACCCGCACTCGCTCAGCTGGTGTCACTAGAGATACCGAAAGAGGAGGAGGAAGAGGAGAAAGAGCCGGGAACGATCTGGCTGAAATTGCCAGCATGGTCACGTCTACTTCATATGCTGGAGGAACAACAGTTGGGAATCTGTCCTCATCCACCCCCCTCTCACACAACTCATTAGTTTTTTCTCCTAACATAAACAACTTTTGTTTCGAATCTTGAACTTCATTCCTATGGTTTTTTTGTTTGTTTGTTTTTTCTCATGTGCCATCCATTCCCACCATGTAAGCACAATCCATTCATGACTATTGCACGGTTTGCCATTAACCGCCAACTCATGTAATAAAGCTTAGGGAACTGCAAATTCTCATTAACTCTAGTCATTGAATCCCAATGTGCTATGGAATTGATGGCTACATCACCAGGCTTCTCACATATACATTTTTTTTTTTTAGTGCCATCAAGTCAGTGTTGACTCATAGCGACCCAGCTACCTCTGGGTTTTCTTGGCAATGTATCACCGGAAGTAGATTGCCAGCCTTTTCTTATGAGGCAATAGAGGGTAAAGCGCCTTACCCAAAGTCACAAGGAGTGCCAGTGGGAATCAAACCCTTGATCTTCTGGGTACTAGGCAGTTGCTCTAACCACTAAGCTACTCCTCCATATACAATATGATACGCTATGCTATGCTACGCTACACTACCGTTCTTAAACGCTGAAGTCCTAGCTCTGTCATTCCATTCACGTATGTGAGACTGAGCCTGTCTACTTAACAGATTACCCATCACTGGTAATACTCACAAATCTTCTGACACCTTCTGTCTCCCTTGCCTTGAATGCAGAGACCCGTATATCCTGGCACAGCACCAACTGAAAGTGTACTCTCCTCCTCCCCTCACCGGTAACAGCACCTGGGCTCTTGGGTAATGGATTTCTACACTCAGAGCAATGAGAAGGAAGCAATAACCATTAATAATACAATTCACACACAATTGTATTATATAAAAAACCAAAGCTTTGGGAGAGAGAGTAAAGCTTGCACCTTGTCTCTCTGACCACACCTTCTTCGGTCACTATTTTTATTGGTCAAAATTCCATTTCACAGCATAATTTCCACCTTATTATTCTACGTCAAACATCACGTATATTCATAATGTACATCTCTTATTTCTCTTTGTCAGATCTTATTGGTATAGGTCATCAGGAGGAGACATACATGTATTCCCAGATATAACTTCTTAAACAATAATTCTAACAAGCAGCTTTCACATGTATGTTTCAAGACTGAAGAGAAAGTTCTTCCCTGCACTTTCTGTATTATAAACAAACCTATTTTCTCTGTTATGTGAAAGTTCAGCATAGTTTTTCAGTAGTCTCTCAAGGTCGTTAGCTAAGTAATAGGCATTGGAATGTCTGAGCTACTGAATCTGTGGTGTTAATTCTTTCTGAGGGCTTTCTGTGATATACTATTATTAAGTACCCTCATAGTGTACACAGCCCTGTACAGACAAGCTTCCTTTCAGTTATCAACTACCCCAAGTCGAACCTTTGCCCGTCACAAGGGCTGGAATTCATTGGGGCAAGGATCAACACCCTTCAGTCAAAGGCCTTCCTACCCGCAGACAGGGCAGCCAGGCTCATGGCGCTAGCCATGGATATACAGCACCATCCCTCGGTGCCAGCCAGGCATCTGCTGCGCTTCCTTGGGCACATGGCCTCCACGGTGCATGTCACTCCAGATGCCTGCCTCCACATGCGAACAGTGCAGTGGTGCCTCAGGGACCAATGGTCCCAGGCCACGGGACATCTCCAGGACAGAGTCTGAGTGACCCGGTAGCTGGTACAGTCCCTGATCTGGTGACTATTGCCCCGGCACTTGGAGGCGGGGATGCCTTTCCAGGCCCCCCACCACTAAAGGGTTCTTACCCCAGATGCCTCCCTGCTGGGCTGGGGAGCCCATTGCGAGGGATACTGCACCCAGGGCACTTGGTCCCCAAACGAGAGCACTCAGCAGATCAAACTCCTGGAGCTGCAGGCCAATCATCTTGCCCTGAAGGCCTTCCATCATCGCCTGGGCCACCGGTCAATCTTAGTTCAGATGGACAACCAGGTGGCCATGTATGTAAACAAACAGGGAGGCATGGGGTCCTGTGCCCTCTGCCAGGAAACCCTGAATCTGTGCTCTTATGCAGTCCGGCAGGGCATTCTCCTCAGAGCGGTATTCCTGCCGGACCAAGACAACTTGCTGGCCAACAGCCTCAGCAGGATTCTCCAGCTGCATGAGTGGCAGCTGGACCCAGGGGTTACCAGCAGGCTTTTCCAAACCTGGGGGGGAACCGGTGATAGACCTGTTTGCAAGCCCGGACAATCACCAAGTACCCCGTTTCTGCTCAAGGCATCCTCACCCCACCAAGGTGGCTGCCGATGCCTTCCTGATCTCATGGTCAGAGGGGCTTCTGTATGCGTTTCCTCTGACACCACTGATCGCCAGGACTCTGTTCAAGATTCTCCACGACAGAGCCTCGGTCATCTTGGTGGCTCCAAGATGGCCCAGGCAATCGTGGTTTCCACTGCTTCTGCAGCTAGTGGTGGAGGCCCCCCATACCCCTGAGGTCCACTTCACAGCTTCTTTCCCAGGAGGGGGGCTCTCTCCTGCACCCCAACCTCGGCTCCCTCTCGCTGATGGCATGGCTGCTGAGAGGGTGACTTTAGCCCTGCTCCACCTCCCGAAAGAAGTGGAGGATGTTCTGCTGGCCTCGCACAAGGCATCTACCAGATGGGCCTATGCCTTTAAGTGGCGTAGGTTTGCACTTTGGTGCACTGAGCAGGGGGCTGACCCCTTTTCTTGCCCGGTGGTCATGGTGTTGCAATACCTGCTCCACCTCTCCTGGGCGGGGCTCAAGTCTAACTCTGTTAGAGTACACCTCAGTGCCCTGGTGGCGAACCACCATTAGGTGGACAGGAAGCCCCTCTTGGTCCACACAGTGGTATCCCGCTTCCTAAGGGGTCTACTCCTGTCTAAGCCCCCGGTTCACCCCCGACACCGATGGGATCTCAGTGTGGTGTTGGGGCAGCTCACTCTGCTGCCCTTCGAGCCTCTGGCTACGTGCCACCTTCACTATCTCTCCTGGAAGGTGGTTTTCCTGGTTGCGCTCACTTCTGCCCATAAGGTAAGTGAGCTCTAGGCCCTCGTGGCTGAGACACCTTACACCAGGTTTTACAATTATAGGGTGGTGCTTCGCACGCATCCCAAATTTCTCCCTACCTTCTTTCCCAGACCACACGCCAGTCGGGCAGAGACAGTCCTCCATACCTTGGACTGTAAGAGGGCCTTGTCCTTCTATATTCAAAGCACTCAAGGCCACCGGAAAGCCTCTCAGCTTTTCATTGCCTACGACCCCAGTAAGCTGGGGGAGGCGGTGTCCAGGCGTATGCTGTCCACATGGGTGTTGGACTGTATTGCCCGGGCTTATGAAGAGGCTAGGCTTCCGCTGGAAGGCTGGGTCACGGCTCACCAGGTCAGGGTTATGGCGACATCAGTTGCTCACCTGCGTTTGGTCCCTCTGGCAGACATATGTTGGGCCGCCACCTGGTCTTCAGCCCATACTTTCGCAGTTCATTGCTGCCTGGATAGAGAGTCCCGACGGGACAGTGCCTTTGGCCAGGCCGTGCTCAGTAACCTTTTCGGGATCTAGGCAACTCCTATCCTCCGACCCTTCTGTGTTCAGGCTACCGGTGTGCTTGTTCCTTTGGACGCAGTGGTCCTGTTTGGTCCGTAATACGGATTTCATTGCTGCTGCTTGTGACTCTCTACGAGGGAGCCTTTTTTGGCTATAGGTTCATGGTAGCCTGTAGCTGCAGAGTCCCATATGTGAGGATTGACTTCCTGCTTGTTCCCGGAGAAAGCGTAGTTACTCACCCGTAACAGGTGTTCTCCGGGGACAGCAGGAATCAGTCCTCACAACCCTCCCTCCTCCCCTTGGAGTTGTAGTCATAGCATCTTTATTTGTTTTGTGGTCTTTTTAGCTATGTCATTTGGCTGAGCAAGATGGCACCCTTGGGCGGGAAGGGGACCACGCATTCATGGTAGCAATCTCAAAGGCTTTCTTTGAAAGCTGTGGATTTGCTCCATTGCGGGTTCCGTCGGCGCTGACATCACTCATATGTGAGGACTGATTCCTGCTGTCCCCAGAGAACACCTGTTACAGGTGAGTAACTACACTTTCTCGCTTCTGCTTTGGGATCTTCAGTATCCGTCTGCTTTAGGACGGATACCGAATCTCTGGTGCTGAGGTGAATAGAAGTATGTGAGTGTGATGCCATTGAAACCTGGGCTTTTCATTGGTTCTCTGTCTCCATCAATCTGCTGGTAGGGGAACACAATCCACTTGTCTGGACTGGTCTAGCAGGACTGAAGAAAAGGACATTATCTGGTAAGTAAAATGTCACCTTGTACCCTTTTGCCCATGCATTCATCCCTTTAACCTTTCTCTGTTCCCCCTCCAGCCTCTTTCCCCTTACTCCCTTCCACATTCCCCTCCCCCGAGTACTCCCACCCTCCTGTCCTGGAGTCCCACCATTCTCTTTCCTTTTCTTTTTAAGTTTCTGGCCCTTTAAAATTTAAACTAACTCCCCCCCCCCCTCCTGTCTTAATTTCTTTTCCTTTTTTTATTGCAGGCCCCGACTGGCTTGGATCCTATGAGCAGCCTGCTTCCCCTCCTGTTCTGCCTATGGGCATCCAATCTCCTGTGGGCAGAAGAGAAGGGGAGGGCTGTCATCGCAGCCCAGATGCAAGCTGTTTGCCTGTGATGATCCCATCTCCTGTGGACAGACAGCTTGCATCTGTGCTGCGATTGCAGCTATCTCCTTCTCTTCTGCCTGTGGAGAATGGGATCTCCGCGAGCAGTCAGGATCAATTCCTGCTGTGATTGTGGCCTTCAGTGGCCCTTCTGCCCATGGGGAATCCATGCAGGCGGCCAGTGCTGATATCGCCGTAATTGCAGCCTTAGGAGGCAATTCTGGATGTGGGGGATGGGATCCCCATGGGCAGCCGGGGTCGGTCATACAGCAGGTGTTCTAAGCCCCAGGCATCAGGCCCGATTTTTTTTTTTAGTCAACATACATAGTTGGGTTTGTCGAGCCCTGCCATAAGGGAAGGCATTAAAGTGAGGAATAGGAACACGGAATAAGGATTGCAGAACCAGGCATGAACTAGGAACCAAAGAGCAGGACTGCAGAGCCAAGAATGAATAAGTACTGCAAAGCTAAAAAGAAGCAGGCAGAAAGCCAGACAAGCAGAAGCTCCAGAGTATTTATTTTTCTATACCGCTTTATCTAGAAATCAAAGCAGTTTTCAGATAATAATGTTAACATAATTTGTTAAATGGAACTTTGAACTAGAGCAGTGGTTTCCAAACTTGGGACCCCAAATGGGGTCACATCATCAATGGATGGGGTCACAGAAACTGCCATTTCCTTATCATCCCTCTAGTCTAGTCCCGGACCTCTGGGGTATAAGCACCTCCAGTTTATACCCCAGAGGTCCGGGACTAGACTAGAGTTCGGGACTAGACTAGAGTCCGGGACTAGACTAGAGTTCCTCAAGGAACAACAATTAGCAGGTAAGTCTAATTTCACCTTCCCTTCTCTCTGGACTTTCACTGTGACCTATGCCAAGTAGTGACAATCACCAGTAAGCATGTGACCTGTGAGCCAGTGAACATTCATAGACCCTTACCCCTCCTGAGTAAATTTCCTGTTAGATTAGAAACTCATGCTGAGTTCTGAGGTCTGTAAGCACATGCTGCATACTGACACAAAGGACCCTGTGCTGGCTGCTGTCACTGTTGCCGCTATTTTCTGCTTTAGATGGGTGGAAGTAGGGGAAGGAGACTGGAGACCTGCTATTTTGAGTTCATCATTATCTGGGGGTCACGTGAATTTTCAGTTGTTAAAGTGGGGTCATACGGGATAAAAGTTTGAAAAGCACTGAACTAGAGGTTCATAATGATTAAGTGTATTTACAAGTCTATATAAAATATATATCATTAGGATTCTTGTAACTCTAAACTTGATGGGGCCATGCTGGTGTGAAGTCTTAGGTGAATACATGTGATGGGGTAGGTATTTAATACTCATTTTTTTTGCTAGGGTGGAAGGGAGAGAGATGCAGGAGTCCTGTTTGCTTGAGCCCCAAGATGGAGAATTCTACTTAAGGAGGAAGGGAAGAAGAATACCCAAAAGGCTAGGGGCTCTGCTAATGACCAGTAAGGTAAGAGGTAGCATCTTGGGCTTGGGAATGATCTCAGTATATCTCCAGGTATAAAACAGAGAGGATTACATGCAACATCCAACCTGTGCTAAGGTCATAGGACTAAAGTAGGAAGCAGCTGGCAATAGCTAGTAGCTGTATAGTATACACAGACTAGTGACTAGGCACACACACAAGAGCTGTGTGCAGAACACTCCCTGCCTGGTAGATACCACCATTATTAATCTGCTAAACCATCAAACATATTAAAAGCATGCAGTCTATGGAACAAGTTGAATTTTTCGGTTGTCAAAGGGATTCTCTTCATTCTGCAAGGTCTGTAATAAAGCACAAAGACAGACAATGGAGAACATAAAGAAAGAAGTGTCCTTAAATGTTTGGAATAGACAGCAGTCCATAAAGCTCATGTTTCTTAATGAGGAAAGAGGAACACAACTTCGGACAGAAGTCTGAAGAAGGATTTTGTTGTCCTTTGGTTCATGATTCTGACTTTGATTTTACAGACATTTCCATCATCGCTTGGGCCAGTCTTAGTGACAAGTCCCATTGGCCAGTTGCGCTGAACTTGGTTGTCTTTAAGCAGAACATGGTCACCTTCCCAAATATTTGGCCTGTTAGACTGCCACTTACTCTGACATTGCAGGGCTGGGAGGTACTCATGTTTCCAGCGGTATTGGTGAGGCTTTGGACTTGTTCCATTGTCATTTGTAGAGATCTTTTTTGCTGAAATCTCTGGGTGGAGATGGAAGTGTGGCCATTTTTTGCATCAAAAGCATAGCTGACATTAGAATCAATGGTGATTCTGGGTCGGTAGATACTGGAGCCATAGGTCTTGCATTGATAATGGCTGAGACCTCTGCCAGGAGGATAGTGAGCAGTTCCAGTTCCGGTGAACATGGAGTCTGAGACTATGTGTGGAATCCTAATAGGATTTTACACGCAATCCCAGATTACGTGTTCAACGAAACTGGAATGACTCAACTCACAGATGAGGTTCCTTGGTCTTTCTTTAGTTCCATAGCTCCTGTGGCTCCACTATAGATTCCCAGCATTTACCTTTTCAGGGTTGCCAGTTTGAACCAATCTATTGTGAAATTGAACATATGCCATCATAGGCCTCTAGACATACTTAACAGCATCAACAAAACCCAAATACTCAAATGGCGCTTCTGTATGAAAGCAAATAGCTAAAGTCGATCTCTATCCTTAAACTTGGACTAGCATCCAGACAAACAGAAGAAGTGAGAGAGAATCCACCAACAAATGGAGGGAAAGAAGCAACAAATTTTTCAAAACAAAAAAAATAGAACTTCCAGTTGTTACTGTACTTCTAACCTGGCAGATAACTTCAACAGCTAGTTTAATGATATCATTGCAGCCTACTATACATAACTACCAATATTAGCATGGCCATGCCAGGGGCTGAATTTAGGCCCCTGAGATTTGTCCACCTCTGATTGGAGCTTAGATAAACACGTACTATAACATTTGAAATATTTTCCATTTGTAAGTGTTAGGTTCAGTATCGCTGCCTCCTGTGTGGTTGCAAAGGGAGACTAAGACCATCCAGTTTCTAACTTTTGTTTTTGGGATGCCCCAATCACCATCTGACAGATAAAAATCCATCACCCTTATCTAACACTTCAGTGGGATAGTGTCTCCATATGGGTTTATGTTGTGCATATCATGACAGGAATGAAACTCATTCATATGTTGGGTTTGATCTCAGTCTTTCAAATTTACTTGCTCTTTTCTTAATATAGTAACCGCATTGTGCTAAGAAGAGCCTACTTCTGGATTTCATTGGGTATAATATGTATAGGCAACATGTCAAAGCGTGTTTGGAAGTTCTTTTCAATCAACGTGATGGCACTCAATCTAGTTGAGACTATTTGTTTATCTTTTTGCTACATTTTTTCCTTATTTATTTATGCATTTACAATGATACATGGAGTGGAGGAGTAGCCTAGTGGTTAGAGGAACAGCCTTGTTGTACCCAAGAGATAAGGGTTTGATTCCCACTGGCATTCCTTGTGACCTTGGGCAAGTCACTTTACCCTCCATTGCCTCAGAAGAAAAGGCCTGGTAATCTTTTATTAATTTATTAAGCACTACAAGGCACATGCAGCGCTGTACAAGCACAGAGAAAGACAGCCCCTGCTCCAAGAGCTCATAATCTAAAAGACAAACATACCTTGCCAAGAAAACCCAGGGGCTGCTGGGTCATCAGGAGTCAGCATTGATTTGAAGGCACTTAAAAAACCAGTGATACAAGCATAAACACAACTTGTTAAGAAACAAAGGTAACTGGTAGATAATCAATAAAGAAAAACATAGGACAAGCCCACCAAAAGAAATTACTCATCCAGCCCCTTCCCTAGCCCATAATACAGAGAGGGGATTATAGTATGAAATATAATAAATAAAATATCATAATGAAAATAGGCAGAGCTTATACAGTTTACTTCTAAACAAAACTATGACAACATGGAACCCATCTGTGAGGTACCAGCCACAAGGTGGGCATTCAAAAAGGACAACTGGGAGGGTTACAAAAAATATATGAAGTAGACTGATACTTAACTAAACATTTACAGGGTTATTTTAGAAAAAATAAAGCACCAAGCTGGGAGACCCTAGGCCGAAGAAGAAGAAATTCCTTTCTACGGCGATGGGTCTCCCGAGCAAGGACAGGAAAGACAAATACCAGATTCCTTGAATCAAACATTCTTTTTACGCAAAAACATCCTCAGAAACCAGTCCTGATCAGATGAAAGTGCAAACTGAACCAAACAAGTAGCTGGAACAAGAGTGTCCGATAACGAACTCTCCAAAATAGCTGAAACATTAAACACATCCAATTGTTGCTGAGGAGCATCTTCCGTACCTGCTGAAACTTTTTTCTCTTGAGGGAGATAATAAACTTTGGTAACTGGTGGGTGGGTTTCAGGAGAAACCCCTAGAACCTCCACTAGATAATTCTTTAACATTTCTTTAGGAGAAATAAATTATGATTTAGGAAAGTTAATTAATCATAGGTTTGCTTCTCTAGAGACATTTTCTAAATATTCAAGCCTAGCTTTCAAACAAATGGAATCTTTAACAACAGCTTCCATGCAGTTCTCCGTCTGCTCTATGTGAGTGCTTAAATCAGTTACAGATACTTACAGTTTGGAAATCTCAGCGGTATTTTTCAAACTACGGAAGCAAAAACACGAAATAAAGACTTTTTCAAGTACATTCGTAGCAAAAGGCCTGTGAGAGAGTCAATTGGACCATTAGATGATAGAGGGGTAAAAGGGGCAGTAAGAGGAAACAAGGCTATAGCAGAGAGACTGAATGAATTCTTTGCTTCAGTCTTTACTGAGGAAGATGTAGGGATGTTACCCAAGACTGAAGTGGTATTTAAAGGTGATACTGCAGAGGAATTGAGAGAAATATCGCTACACCGGGAAGATATATTACAACTATTTGATAAACTGAATAGTAGCAAATCACCTGGACCGGATGGCATACAACCCAGAGTGTTGAAAGAACTGAAATATGAGATTGCAGACCTGCTATTGGTAATCTGTGAACTTTCATTAAAATCATCTGTAATACCTGAAGATTGGAGGGTCGCCAACGTAACACCAATTTTTAAAAAGGGTTCCAGGGGTGACCCAGGAAATTACAGACCGGTGAGCCTGACGTCAGTACCAGGGAAAATGGTAGAAACCATCATAAAGAACAAAATTACACAGCATGTAGATAGTCATGGCCTAATGGGAGACAGCCAACATGGCTTTAGACAAGGAAGATCTTGTCTTACTAATCTGATATGTTTTTTTGAAGGTGTGCATAAACAGGTAGACAAAGGTGAGTCGGTTGATATAGTGTATCTGGACTTTCAGAAAGCTTTTGACAAAGTCCCCCATCAGAGACTTTTGGCGAAGCTAAAAAGTCATGGGATAGGAGGCAGTGTACTATTGTGGATCGGGAACTGGTTAAAAGATAGAAAGCAGAGGGTAGGGCTAAATGGCCAATATTCCCAATGGAAAAAGGTGAATAGTGGAGTACCCCAGGGATCTGTACTGGGTCCGCTGCTTTTTGACATATTCATAAATGACCTGGAAAAGGGAATAACTAGTGAGGTTATCAAATTTGCAGATGACACAAAACTGTTTAAAGTTGTTAAAACCCAAGAGGATTGCGGAAAACTGCAGGAGGATCTGGATAAATTGGAAGACTGGGCATCCAAATGGCAGATGAAATTTAATGTGGACAAGTGCAAAGTTATGCACCTAGGAAAGAACAACCCACACTATAGTTACACGATGCAAGGCTCCACATTAGAAACCACCACCCAGGAAAAAGATTTAGGAGTCATCGTGGATAACATGTTAAAACCCTCCGCCCAGTGTGCAGCGGCGGCCAAGAAAGCAAATAGAATGCTAGGTATCATAAGGAAAGGGATGGAGAATAAAACAAAGGATGTTATAATGCCTCTGTATCGCTCCATGGTACGACCGCACCTTGAATATTGTGTGCAATTCTGGTCACCGTATCTTAAAAAGGACATAGCGTTATTAGAAAAAGTACAGAGAAGAGCCACCAAATTGGTGAAGGGGATGGAAGGCTACTCCTATGAAGAGAGGCTAAGAAGGTTAGGGCTCTTTAGCCTGGAGAAGAGACGGCTGAGGGGAGATATGATTGAGGTCTATAAATTAATGAATGGAGTGGAAAGGATAAACGTGGATCAATTGTTTACGCTATCAGAGTATAGAAAGACTAGGGGACATGTAATGAAGCTACAGGGTAAACTATTTAAGACAAATAAGATAAAATATTTTTTCACACAACGTGTAATCAAACTCTGGAATCTGTTACCGGAGGATGTAGTAAGGGCTGTTAGTATAGCTGGGTTTAAAAAAGGTTTGGACAAGTTCCTGGAGGAAAGGTCCATAAACCACTATTAAAAAGGGACCCAGGATATCAATGCTTGACCCAGTACAAGCATTGTGGAACCTGTGTCTTTTGGGGATATTGCTAGGTACGTATGACCTAGATTGGCCACTGTTGGAAACAGGATACTGGGCTTGATGGACCTCGGTCTGACCCAGAATGGCATGTCTTATGTTCTTATGTTCACTCTGCCTGCGTCGCTTGAACCTGAGAGTTCAGCAGACAAACCTGGGGCAAAAGAGACTTGCGCAGCTGCTTAATAGCAGATCAAATGAACTCAAGGGTTATCGGGTCCTGTTAAGGAAGAAAAAAATTCAATGAAACACCTCCTGTAGCTCCCTCTAGAGTAGATGGAAGAACCTTAGCCCTTGTCATCTGCCCAACCACTGGTTGACCAATACCAAGGGGATCCACTTTTTCTGAAACAACGCTACCGACACCCTGTTCCAACAGGATCTCAATGCTTCTCTTGTCATTCTGGAAACCATCCAGCGAGCACCAGCTGGCAGACTAGCTTCAGGTCTGTTGGCGAGGCTCTGGCCACTCAGACTAGTGATAGCATTGGAAAGTTTCAGAAGACGCCATACCTCCAGGGGGCTGAGGTCTACACCCAAAGAGGATGCTGGATTCTCCCTCTCCAGTGCCCCAACAGCCGGGCTTAACCCCTTACTGTCTCTCCTGCACTGGCTCCCGGTCAAACACCGCATTAAATTCAAGATATTAACCATGGTTCACCAAGTCCTTTATACACACATGCCACAATACCTCGCTGATCTTCTTCATTTTCACACCCCCACACGTAGTCTTTGCTCCTTCCATATCAATCGACTTCACCTCCCCCCACTGTCTCGGGCACATCTACAATCCACCCGTCACTCTGCCTTTTTCTTCCATGGTCCAGCTCTTTGGAACTCTCTCCCCCTTTCACTCTGTCTGGAAGAAAACTACACCACTTTTAGGTCACTACTCAAAACCCATTTCTTCACCTCTGCATACAACCTTCTGGCCACACCTAGCTGACCTGGTTTATCCATGTTTACTTATGTTCTGCCTTCTTCTCGCTTTACGTCTTGTCCTATGTCCTACTATTTTCTTCTTTCCTGTCTCAATTTTGTAGTTCTTTTCTTGCTACGGGGCCTTGTGCCCATCCCAGTTTGACTTTGTACATGTAAACCGCCCTGATGTAACAAAGGGCAGTATATCAAATTTAAATAAACATAAACATTCCCTTGCTGGTCGACTGTTGCTAGCATGGTTGAAGGAAAACATCCAAAGGACCCTTAATGGGTAAGTCTCATGGGCTCATGGGGGCTGCTTGCCCGATTTTGCCTTGCGCTTCCCCATTAAAATCCACAGCACTCTGCCTAGCACCATCCGCCACATTTTCTTTATTTCTACTTCTGTAGGAAGTCTGAAGATCATACCATTTTAAATAGAAGTCTTATTTCTGCCTTCCAAGATAATACACAGTGTCTTCTCCCTTCCCTTTTTCCTCAGTCTTTAAGTTGCTTGTGAACTTTTTTTAAACAGAAAGTGCTTTTCTTCCTCCTTTTGTGTCTCCCTAACAGATTATAGCTTGTGGTGGCCATATCCCAGTCAAGGTACTCATTATACTGTACCTCTGTGACAGCACCAATAACCAAACCTGCTTGTGTCTTATGGGCTTCCAGGTTTGGAATTTCATTACCTAGGTCATGAGCATTGCTGACATTCTGGAACCTTTTTAAACTGCTTCAGTGGACAGTGGAGACTGTAGGCATCAGAACAGGATGGGCCACATGGGCCCTGACCCTACCAAAATTTCCCTGCCGCAATCACAGCAAAGACTCCTCTGTCTGCTCGCAGGAGATTGGATCCGCATGGGCAGAACAGGAAGGGAAGCAGCCTTGATGCAGGTTGTTTGCCTGTGGGAGCTAGGGGCGGAGTTAAGGTAGAGTTGGTCAGAATTAGGGCCCCCCAAACATATAGGCATTCCACAGCCCCTGGTGAGGCCAACCTAGCACTGATGAGTGGAAGCTTTAGAACTAGAGGACATAATATGAAGCTGCAAGGAGATAAAATCAAAAGCAACATCTGGAAATATTTTTGCATGGAAAGGGTGAGGATGCCTGGAATATCTCCTGAAAGAGGGGGAAAGAAGCAAAAACAGAACTTGAATTTAAAAAGTAGTGGGATATAGAAAATAGATTCCAAAAAGGCAAGAGTGTAGAAACTAAGCGTAGAGCACTTCAAGTCAAAACGGCTGTGAAGTGATTTTGTCCTTCTAAGAAATCATGGGGAAAATAACTTGCACTTTGTGGTAGATACAACCCTAAAAATAAAAGCCTGGGAATAGGAACCTTCATTGTGTGACAGGTTGAGCCCTAACAGTCTTGATGGGCAGACTCAGTGGGTCATGTTGGTCTTTATCTGCCATCATCCACTATGCTACTATGACCTGCCTCTTTCTCCCCCCCCCCTCCGATCCCTCAGAAAAAGCTTGTCAGTTATTCCTCCTGTTTTCAAACTGCTGAGACATCATCACATGCCACAAATGAGACATAAAGTAATGACTTTAAAAGTGCTTTATGCAAAGCACTTTTTGCTGAGGCAGGGTGACCTTGTGGATCCAAGTCATAAGAAGCAAGTGACTCAGTCTCTCCCTCCCCTCCCCAATGTTTTTTAATATATTAAACTAATTCTCTTTTCTATGTAGGGGGCTCACTAGTCCAGCTTCCAATCCTGTCCTCATCTTTGGAAATGCTGAAATGAAGTCCTTGAACAGGGGCAAGGGGAAAAGAGGCCCTGGGCATAACGCTTCCAAATATTCTCACAGACTCATACATAGTAACATAGTGTTTCATGCAGTAAGGCAAATTTATTGTAAGAATTGATTCAAATCCACAAAGAATTCATTCCATTTCTCTAGTAACAGTTCATAATTCAATGAACTTCGACACCGTTAAGCATATTCCTGAACAACATTTAGGGGCTTGTTTACAAAGCCGCGGTAGCGGTTCGCGATCGTTATCAGTTATAACGATCGCGAATCGCTACCGCGGCTTTGTAAACAAGCCCCTTAGTGTCTTCATGTATATTATCCTCATCTTTATGTATCTTATCCTCATTAGTATGTCTTTTATTTTATTTATTTAGCTATTTTTATATACCAATTTATTTCAAAGTCGAAGCAGTTTACAGATAAATGAACTTCAATTTTACATGGAACAAGGGGGTAAACTTGGAGGGTAGAACTTAACTAAATATACATTCGATCTGGAAGTACTGGTAAGGCACGAGAAGGGTTAAATAGTCTTGTGTAGTGGGGAGGGAGGGGGAAGTTTCAGGTTGCAGTTCAAAGTGTTCCTTGAAGAGATGGGTTTTGAGGCTCTTATGGAAGTCCTTTAGGTCAGAGATTGAACGTAAATTGTTGGGGTGGTTGTTACAAATGGATGGTGCAAATAGAGAGAACGCTTGGTTGGATGTAGAATAGTTACTTTTAGCTCTTAGCGGGGAATAGTAAAGGTGTTTTGTGTATTTGTTCTTTGTTTCTGTTAATCGTTGCTTTTTGTAAAAGAGATTATAGATATTCTGAAGATGTTGTGGGAGATCTTGAAGATGGTCAGCAGGACTTTGTATTTTGTTCGGCTTGCAATGGGAAGCCAGTGGAGCTGTTTTAGAATTAGTGTTGTGTGTTCAGATTTGGACGCTCCTTGTATAATGCAGGCTGCAGTGTTTTGGGCCAACTGTAGTGGGTGCAGTGCATATTTTGGTAAACTTTGGAAGATGATGTTACAGTAGTCCAAATGCGGGAACACCAATGATTGAAAGACTGTGTGGACATCCCTTGAATCTAGTAGTGGTCGAAGGCGTTGTAGTGTTTTCATCTTGTGGTAAACAAGTCTCAAGATGTTGTTAATGTGTGGCTGTAGTGTAAGATGCAAAATCAAGATGATGCCAAGTTAGTGTACATGAGATTTAACTTCTAGTGTCGTTTGAGTGGTTCCAGGAATTATTAGAAATGTCGGGGGGGGGGGGGGAATTTGGATCTCTTGTGATGAAGAGAGTTTCCGTTTTCTTGAAGTTTATGGAGAGATTGTGTCTGGAGAGCCATCTTGTGACTGCTGTGAAACTTGTGGCCAGGTTGGTATAAGTGGAGTATGTAGTAGAGAAAGGTATGTACAGCATTATATCATCTGCATATATATGTGATAGAGTACATTTATCCCTTGTGGTTCTAGGATCCTCTACACTTCTCCAACTAAGTAGATCATACTCTACCTCTGCTACTCATCTCCCCCTCCTTTTTTGCTCTGGCTCCAGCTCCCGCTTCTTTCCCCCTCTCTGATTTTGTGTCCCCTACTTTTCAAACAGGAAATCTACCATACAGGTTTCTCCAATGAGGAAATACTTCCTACACACTCTTAAAATCCTTGCTGTTGACATACCCCACATAAATGTAATTCGTGATCTTCCTGCTGGACCAGTCCAGATGAATGGGTTATCTCTCCCTGCCAGCAGATGATGGAGACAGAGAAAAAACTCAAATATGCCATGACCTCACCACTGGTATAAAACCCGGTGCAGCTAGGGGCACCCTCTAATATTTCCTCTGTCTCCAGCACATGGTGGTTGCTGTTCTTTGCAGCTGAGCTATGGAGCTCCTGGCAGGCGGCTAGGTTCGCAGGCCAGTTGAGCTCAGTTATTTGGGGATCCCAGGGCTTATACAAGATACCCCTCTGACTAGTCTCATCGACTTTCTTCCATGGGGGGCAAGCTCCTGGCTATAAGAGCCGGTGTGGCTCTGTGGTATTCTAGGATCAGGAGGATCCTTTGAGGGGGTGCCTGTTAGGATCTTTTAATTTATTTTCTTTGATTTTGGTTGGTCTAAAGTTTTTTTTTTCTTTTAAAGCAAAAAAAAGAAAAAAGGCAAAAGAGAAAGGCAAATAAAGCTAAAGTAAAGGGAAATGGCTGACTGAGCCCTCCCCCCCCCCTCATCGGAGATCACAGCCAGAGAGAGAGTCCATCCAACTCAGCTCTCTGCTTGCGACTGAACAGAGGAATGCCAAACTGTGAGTTACTGGCTTGTTTTCCCTGAGGTCAATCTCTGTGACCTGTTCCGCGCCCGCCTGTTCTGTTAGGCCCGAGTCCCGCGTGGACACACACATGCCATTTTGGCAGCCTCCTCTGACATGTCTTCCTTGTTCCTCCAATGCCTTGGCTATGGCAAGTGGCAGAGATTTCTGGTTGATCACCTCTGCATCGCTTGTGCAGCCGATCCCGGGGAGACTTTGACTATGTCTTCTTCTGCGGCCCTGGTTTTGTTGCAGGCAGATGCTCCTCCTTCAACGGAAGTAGCATTAATTCCTCCTGTTGGGCTCCCAGTGGTGGCGGGATCACTTCTGGAGGGGGACTCCGCTCCTCTAGTTTTGCTCCCACAGCCGCAGGTTCCTACTTGCTAGAAAAGCATAAGCTAAATACATATGTTTTTATGTAATGTCATAATCTGCTGTGTGGATGAATCAGAACACTGAATAATAATAAGAATTAAATTAAATTAAATTCTTGCTGTGAAAATACAAACACTAGTTTGTTTGCATCCTTGAAATCAATTTGAACTTGCAAAGCATATTTTCCTTGTTGAAACTGCTTTCCTAACAATTTTGCAATCATTTTACAGACATCCCATTTATGGTATTCTTCACAGTGGGGTCACTGAATAGGTTACTGGTGCTGGAAAGTGCCTGCATTGTGTTTGTCACTCTACATGGTAACTCTAAGTGCAATTCTCATGACCCCCAACACTGAGAGGCCACAAGGAGGTCTGTGTTTTCCATTTAAACTATCTTTTCAAACCCTTTAATTCTTTACTATTCTTCTCTCTAGCAGCCCAGACATTAGTTTTATTTTGTAAGTTTTCACATTACTATAGAAAATGTTGATTTGCAGAATTGGAACACATTTTACATATTTGAATATGTTCATGGGTTCCCTATCCCTATGACTATCTCTTCTCCTTAAACAAGAAATGCAGACCAGGAGGAGCCACACCACAGGGAGCTCCCTCAGTGTGTACTATTTAAAACCTAAAACCCCAGGCCAGGGATGGCCAAGATGAAAGCCCTCAATGAATGGGGCTGGGGAAGTGATGAGAAGATAGGGAAACAGATAAAAAGAGAGGAGGCATGCAGAAGGGAAGAAGTGTTAAATAGAAGGGAGAGAAGGTACTAGAGAAAAATGGTTTGAGGGAAAAGAAGAGAATGTATCCAAAGTAAAAAGGAGGTACAAGCCGAGGGAGTAGAAAAGGGGGCTACAGGGAGAATAATATGGGTGATGGAGAATAAATGGATGGTGGTGGAGACTTGTAACTGAAAGGAAGTTATTAGGTGGCCTTCATATGACAAAGACTAAGAACCACTGATCTACAGCAGGGCTGGTGCAAGGGTATTAGACATCGTAGTTGAATCTTCAACCTTTCATCGCCTTGCAATTAACCTCTAGAATCCTAGTACCCTCTCATCCAATATTTTCATAATTAAATTCTGTCCTGATCATCTTACCACCAACCTTCCTACAAAAATCCTATAAAAGCATGTATTTGGACATCATACTTTAAAACTTTGTTTTGTAAATATATACATGATGAGGGAGATTTCCAATGCTAAAAAGTCCTAAGCATAAAAACCAGGAAGAAGAAACTAAAGGGGTGTGTGCATTGGAAAATAAAAAAGCACAATCTCTTTTAATGTCTTTATTACCAGTTATTCCATATCGTCCTGCTAGACCAGTCCAGACAAGTGGGTTCTGTTCCCCTACCATCAGATTGGTGGAGACAAAGAACCATTGAAAAGCTCAGGTTTCAATGACATTACTCCTATGCCTCTATTCACCTCAGCCACCAGAGGTCTCTTCGGTATTTCTTTATCTCCAGCAGATGGTGGATGGATTTTCTCCTCTCTGTAGAAAATCTGAGGATTGAGAGGAAAAGCGATTGATTAAACGCTCATGGATAGAAAGCAAAGTTTGAGGCTCCATTAGATGGCAGTCTTTCTGGTAGCCATAGGAGGAGGGAAAATTGTTTCAGTTCCACACTTAACATGATCAGTTGAGCAGCCACAAATTGGAAAAATTTAGAAGGATCTGGAAGAGTGCAGCAGCCTCACACAACCTCAGAACCCCCTACCTCCTCCTCTGTCCCCACTGCTCTCTCCCGAAGATCACAGAAAGCTCTCAGATGGATCTGCCTGCCAGCCACCTTAAACACAGTGCTGCAAAGTCAGCCAGTGAAACAGTTTCAAGGGAGTAGAGCTGGACCTGGCACGGATCCTCTGCCTGGGGCTCTTAGGGTGAGTACCAAGGCTTGACCTCGTCGTTGTCCTTGTTGGGGACTCGTGATTATATCTTCTCGGGACACAATTTTGGGTGGACGGCTGGTGATTGCGCAGTGTGGGTGTTTCCCACTGTTTCTTGCACGCGTTAGTATCGTTTTCACCTAATGTGTGCCTGGTGGTCACGTGGTCCTAATGCACGTTCCACCCAAGCAGCTCCATGCACACTCCTTCCCTAGCACCTGTAACGCGCTTGGCGTAAAATTGCAGTTAACCCGCACTTGTGGCCCGATGCAGCCTTAGCACGTGCTGTTGTGATATTTGCCCTAACTCGCTATGTCTTCTTCCAGAAAACATTGTTTGACCTGTAGCAGGTAAGATGTCTCATCCTCAGATTCTGGTCTCTGCTTTGCACGGCAGCTTCTAAGTCATCCCTGCAGGACTTGCTTTCCCCCTCTCAGCCGGGGGATATAGTTTGTCTGGCCCTGCTTGTGTCAGGGTGGGAGGTGACAGATGGCGCTATGGGTAAGGATATTCAGCCAGCTGGAGGTTCTAGCAACCGTGCTGTGAGCCGCTTATCATTCTCAAAGGGTCTTTGGCAACTGTGCCCACTGGTGTTGGGGAGTCATGTTCAAGAGGAGAGGGTCTGGACCCTCGATTGTCCTCCTCAAAATTCTTCTCCCTTTTGCAACAGGCCTGGTCGTTCTGGCATAGAAATTCAAACCTGTGGCCTCTGGGCGCCCCCGAGCACAGTCTCGTGCGGAGCAGGCTGAATGTGGAAGCCCTGTTCAATTACCTTTGGCTAAGCATCCCCAGCGAGGGGCATTCCCTGGAGATAGGGAACAGGTGGGAGCTATCCGAGATGTTGATTATGACTCGGATTCAGATGACTCAGTACTGGGCTCTGATGTACATTAGAAAGTGCTCTCACCTTCAGAAGATTAGGCAGAGGACGGGTGTGATCTGCGTATTCTGGAAGGAGGAGCTGGCGGCGTTGACTGCCAGGATCTCATCCACCTTGAACTTGACAGATGCTTCTTGTGCATCTCAGTCAATATAATAAAACATCTTTGGAAACATTTGTAAAGGTAAGTACTTATGCACTCAAATGCAAAGTGATAGTCAAACAAAGTAAAAACGTACCAAATTGGTTTTAATTGGAGGATTCCTGCCAAAAAGGACATAGGTGAAGTCATGTATACAATATAAAGTAAACTTTGATTGAAGAAAAAGGTGGTATATAAAACTGGTTGAATAAAATAAAATAAATTGGATTAAAACTGAGATAACACACAATATTAAGATGTTAATTTAAAGAATAAACCTTTCAAATGAACCGGACCTCAAGAAATAATTTGCCCCATGCAGACATCATAAAGGCCAATCACAAAAAGGAAGCAAATGTATTGTGATCAATGATAACTTTAAAACAGAGCTTTAAATCCAAAATAGTAATGCAATATCTTCATGTAAAATTCTTAAAAAGACAAATACTTGGAATCAATGAAACCCTCTTTTTGCAAACCCAGTAAAGAAAAACTTGGGATGCAAGTGCAAGTCGTGTCTCGATTGATCCTAATTAAAACCAAAGAACAAAGGGTGAAAAGCAAAACCTTTAGGTGCCCAACAGTGTTTTAGATGTAAGAATAAGATTAAAGCTGGTTCGGTACATTCTTTTCTCTGTTTGACTGCGTTTGAGTGCGTAAGTACTTACCTTTACAAATGTTTCCAAAGATGTTTTATTATATTGGCTGAGATGCACAGTTTGTATGACATTATCTAGGTACGGTTTAGTTTTGAAGACAGTTTACCATGACACCACGATGTTTCCCATCTTTATCTCGACTGTTTTTAAAGCTCCATAGTTCTGTGATATTTGGGTTAGCCATCCTTTATTTATTCTTATTTTTTATAGTCATAATAATTGAGTGTTTTATCGCATGTCTATTTATTGGTTTAATATTGCACTTTGTATCCAGTGGCTCTATTTTAACGAGTTCAGCTCAACAACAGGTATGATTAGCTCACCATGGCTAGAATTTAGCCTCCATAGAATTTAAACATTATGGTCCTTTTAGTAAGGTTCTTGGTCCTCCTCTCCCTTACTACTCAAGTCCTAGTACGCTCATCTTTTGTTGCTTTTCATCCACATGATTCCAGGTGTGGAGTATTGGTTTGGTTGTCAGCCTTTTAGTTCACTTATTTATTTATTTATCTACGTATTTATCAATTTAATTATTTATATATAAGTTCAATATGTTTTATATGTTATTAACCTTTGTTTTTAATGAACCTTGTATCTTTTAGTTACTTGATTTGTTATTTATTGACTTTTATGTTTTTATTTTGGTTATTTTTGAGGTTTTGCACTCCCTGAAGAAGGCTCTTGGGTCAAAATGCATTGGGAACTGTTTTTTTTGAAAGTGTGAATAAACAGGTGGACAAAGGTGAGTCGGTTGATATAGTGTATCTGGACTTTAAGAAAGCCTTTGATAAGGTCCCTCATCAGAGACTTTTGGCAAAACTAAAGAGTCATGGGATAGGAGGCAATGTACTATTGTGGATCAGGAACTGGTTAAAAGATAGAAAGCAGAGGGTTGGGCTAAATGGGCAATTTTCCCAATGGAGAAAGGTGAATAGTGGTGTACCCCAGGGATCTGTGCTGGGTCCGCTGCTTTTTGACATATTCATAAATGACCTGGAAAGTGGAATAACGAGTGAGGTTATCAAATTTGCAGATGACACAAAACTATTTAAAGTTGTTAAAACCCAAGAGGATTGTGGAAAATTGCAAGAGGATCTTGATAAATTGGAAGACTGGGCATCAAAATGGCAGATGAAATTTAATGTGAACAAGTGCAAGGTTATGCACCTAGGGAAGAACAACCCAAACTATGGTTACACAATGCAAGGTTCCACATTAGGAACCACCACCCAGGAAAAAGATTTAGGCGTCATTGTGGATAACATGTTAAAACCCTCGGCCCAGTGTGCAGCGGCAGCCAAGAGAACAAATAGAATGCTAGGTATCATAAGGAAAGGAATGGAAAATAAAACAAAAGATATTATAATGCCTCTATACCATTCCATGGTGAGACCGCACCTTGAATATTGTGTGCAATTCTGGTCGCCGTATCTTAAAAAGGACATAGCGTTATTAGAAAAGGTTCAGAGAAGAACCACCAAAATGGTAAAGGGGATGGAAGGATACTCCTATGAAGAAAGGCTAAAAAGGTTAGGGCTCTTTAACCTGGAAAAGAGATGGCTGAGGGGAGACATGATAGAAGTCTATAAATTAATGAATGGAGTGGAACGGGTAAACGTAGATCGACTGTTTACGTTATCAGAATATAGAAAGACTAGGGGACATGCAATGAAGCTACAGGGTAAACTATTTAGACTAATAAAAGAAAATATTTTTTCACTCAACGTGTAATCAAACTCTGGAATTTGTTACCGGAGGATGTAGTAAAGGCTGTTAGTGTAGCTGGGTTTAAAAAAGGTTTGGACAAGTTCCTGGAGGAAAGGTCCATAAGCCATTATTAAGAAGGGACCCAGGATATCAATGCTTGACCCAGTACAAGCATTGCGGAACCTGTGTCTTTTGGGGAAACTGCTAGGTACGTACGACCTAGATTGGCCACTGTTGGAAACAGGATACTGGGTTTGATGGACCTTGGTCTGACCCAGTGTGGCTTATTTTATGCTCTTATGTTCTTAGAATAATAAAGAACTCAATCACTTGTCTTTTAGACCTGCTTTTTGTGTTTCCTGCTCTCTGTGTGCGGGTCTCTGTGTTTCCTGCTCTCTGTGTGCTCTTCATGGTCTCTGGTTTAGTTGAGCAACATGTTTGCCCCCTAGAAGGACGGCTTTAGTTTTAAAGACGAGGATTTACAACGTTTACTTCCTGAGGACCCCTTCTTTGATCAAGACAAAATTATATGTGGCACAGACGAAGAGTTGGGGATGACAGTGCGGCTTTCACAGAAACTGATTCGAGAGGATATGCGTGCCTCATCACTTTTAGAATACTGTTGACACAAGATGATTTCCAGGGGTCTTAGAATCCTGAAACCCCAGGGATGTACACAGACGACAAAGATTTTATGGCAGACTGGATTAAGATTTTAAATAAACGCTCTTTGTACTTGATGATTTTATTGATTAACACATCCAGACATAAGGCTGACGCTTTGAGATCTGATATTGATTCTAAATTAGATGCTTTGAAAGAATGTGACATTAGGTTTGAAACTTTGAAGAATGATTATGATAAAAATGTTAATGATTACAAATATATTGTGAAAGATAGGAAACTTAAAAGTTTAAAAGGGATGAGGATGACTATAAGAAGGGAACCATTTAATTTGGACCCATAAACAAGTTCCATATAGAAGTGAATCTAGGAAGCGTAAGACAGAATACTCTGAAGTACAGCATAAATATAAAACAAAGAGCTGCCATATTTCAGGTGGCAGCCAAGAGCCTACTAGGAAGAAAAGTCACAGTGACAGAAATGATCAGTTGAATTCCTCTGCACCTTTATTCCCCTCTACCATACCACCTAACCAAGATCAGAATTCAAAATTGTTTTTTTCAAAGGATTATCTTTGGAAAGGAGGGGATCAGAGGACCAACTGCTCCCTGGCATCAGAATCTCGAGAACTCCCCTTCCCCTACAGAGGCAGAGGGAGAGGGAGGGGGAGAGTCAAAAGAATATAAACAATTATTTTAAAGGCGAGCCTGATGGTATTATTAACTTGTCTAGTTATTCTCTGAAGGAAGAAGAAATTAGGGTTTTACAGAAAGGGTTATCATTCATCCCTACACATAAATATGATGCATTTTAAACTAGAGTTGAACTTT
The DNA here is from genome assembly GCA_033557465.1 of Ichthyophis bannanicus. Taxonomy (NCBI): domain Eukaryota; kingdom Metazoa; phylum Chordata; class Amphibia; order Gymnophiona; family Ichthyophiidae; genus Ichthyophis; species Ichthyophis bannanicus. The sequence continues at coordinate 167,997,646 of CM066035.1, read as the reverse complement.
TTAAATTTTCTTGAAAATTGAGAATTAAGGATTATTTTGACACCCATGAAGCACCTATTGCTGATACCCATTGCCCTCTAATTGGCTACCGCCCAACACCAGTAAAGATATGATTGAGAAAGTGGTACTCCACAGAGTTGAATCTTTGTACCAGAGGAAACAGCGCAATATTTTAATCTTACTAAGGAAGAAAAGCAGGCTTTGGTGCCAGTCTATCAACCATGAGCCGCCTGACCGAAGACCGAACACAATTTAGGACAACTATCCAGAGGGTCGTCATGAGTCGACTCCGACTTGATGGCACTTAACAACAAAATACTCAAATTATTATAAAACCAGCAGATAAAGGGGGAGCCCTAATATTACAAGATAGGACAGATTATGTAGATGAAATATATCGTCAGATTTGTGACTTTTCTTTTTACCCCAGATTGTATGAAGACCCCACTTTGAGACTTAAAAAGCAAATTGGATACGTTGCTATATGTGGGCCTACAGGCTGGCTATCTAACAAAAAAATTTAATTTTTTAATGGTTAGTCATCCTGTTACACCGACAATTTATGCATTACCTAAGGTGCATAAGTCTCTTCATCACCCTCCAAGTAGACCCATTATATCAGCCATTGGTTCCCTATTTGAACCAGTTTTGAAATTTTGGATATCTTCTTAAGACTGTCCGAGTCGCCCTCATATGTACGCGACTCATCACACATAATTCAATTGTTGGATGATTTCTAAGCATACAATCAGGATATTATTTTAGTTACATTAGACATAAATTTGTTATATACTAATATTCCTCAGCATGCTGCATCGGAGGTACTAGAATACTTTTTGTTAGGCCAGACCAGTTAGAATTCCTATGTGTTTTTAATACAAATGGCTACATTGGCCATGACTGAAAATTTCTTTTGTTTCCGTGAAGTATTTTATAAACATAAAAAGGGTAGCCTTGGGGTCTTCCATGGCTCCTGATGTGGCTAATTTATATGTTGCCCACTTTGAAAAAAGGTTTTTTGACCAAACATCCTTTTGAAAAACAAGCCAAAAGGTGGAAAAGGTATATAGACAATGTTTTTTAAATCTGGGATGGCTCAGATCTTTGATCTTGTTTGATTTGGCTTAATGATCTGGATGAGAATTTGCAATTTCAGTCCCAATATGATATGTACAAGGTTTTTTACCTAAATATTCTCATTTCCAAAGGTCCTAATGGTTTCATTACAGGTCTGTTCCGTAAACCTACAGATAGGAATTCATTATTACATTTCACAAGTTTTCATAACAGATCATTGAAAGAAAATCTCCCTACAAGTCAATTTCTTAGAATACGTCGCCTTTGTACACCTGAGCTGGATTTTGAGACTCAGACCAAGGATTTAACACATCGGTTTGAAGCCAGAGGTTACCCAGATGACTGTATAAGAAGAGCTCATCACAGAAGCCCGTACAACTACTAGAACTTCTCTTCTGCAAAAAAGGAAAGACCCAGGTGAAGAAAAGCTAGTTTGCGCTGTGACCTTTTCCAGTTTAGCACATGATATTGCGTGGATTTTAAAAGAACAATGGCACCTCTTGTATTCAGTACTATCTCTGAATTCCTCACGTCCAATTATAGCCTACAAAAGAAACCGGAGCTTGAGAAATATCCCGGTCCCTTCAGCATTGTCTAAGCCCTGCATTTGTCGTAGAGCGAGGGGTCATTTTCGATGTGGCTGATACTCTATTTGCGCACATTGTTTGGTTGTGAAGAACCAATTTCAATATCCCTCAAAATCTTGGACTATTAAATTGGATGACTTTTCATAATAAACCTGTGAGAGAGTCAGTTGGTCCATTAGATGATAAAGGGGCACTAAGAGGCGACAAGGCGATAACTGAGAGACTGAATGAATTCTTTGCTTCGGTCTTTACTGAGGAAGATGTAGGGATGTTACCCATGACTGAAGTGGTATTTAAAGGTGCGGAAGAATTGAAGGAAATATCGATACATCGGGAAGATGTATTACAACTATTAGATAAACTGAAGAGTAGCAAATCACCTGGGCCGGATGGTATACATCCAAGGGTGTTGAAAGAACTGAAATATGAGATTGCAGACCTGCTATTAGTAATCTGTGAACTATCATTAAAATCATCTCTAATACCTGAAGATTGGAGGATCGCCAGTGTAACACCAATTTTTAAAAAGGGTTCCAGGGATGATCCAGTAAACTACAGACCGGTGAGCCTGACGTCAGTACTGGGAAAAATGGTAGAAACCATCATAAGGAATAAAATTACTCAGCATGTAGATAGTCATGGCCTAATGGGAGACAGCCAACATGGCTTTAGACAAGGAAGATCTTGTCTTACTAATCTGTTATGTTTTTTTGAAGGAGTGAATAAACAGGTGGACAAAGGTGAGTTAGTTGATATAGTGTATCTGGACTTTCAGAAAGCCTTTGACAAGGTCCCTCATCAGAGACTATTGGCAAAACTAAAGAGTCATGGGATAGGAGGCAGTGTACTACTGTGGATCAGGAACTGGTTAAAAGATAGAAAGCAGAGGGCAGGGCTAAATGGCCAATTTTCCCAATGGAGAAAGGTGAATAGTGGTGTACCCCAGGGATCTGTGCTGGGTCCGCTGCTTTTTGACATATTCATAAATGACCTGGAAAGTGGAATAACGAGTGAGGTTATCAAATTTGCAGATGACACAAAACTATTTAAAGTTGTTAAAACCCAAGAGGATTGTGGAAAATTGCAAGAGGAACTTGATAAATTGGAAGACTGGGCATCAAAATGGCAGATGAAATTTAATGTGGACAAGTGCAAAGTTATGCACCTAGGGAAGAACAACCCAAACTATGGTTACACGATGCAAGATTCCACCCAGGAAAAAGATTTAGGCGTCATTGTGGATAACATGTTAAAACCCTCGGCCCAGTGTGCAGCGGCGGCCAAGAGAGCAAATAGAATGCTAGGTATCATAAGGAAAGGAATGGAAAATAAAACAAATTATAATGCCTCTATATCGTTCCATGGTGAGACCGCACCTTGAATATTGTGTGCAATTCTGGTCGCCGTATCTTAAAAAGAATACAGTATAGCGATACTAGAAAAGGTTCAGAGAAGAGCCACCAAAATGGTAAAGGGGATGGAAGGATACTTCGATGAAGAAAGGCTAAAAAGGTTAGGGCTCTTTAACCTGGAAAAGAGATGGCTGAGGGGAGATATGATAGAAGTCTATAAATTAATGAACGGAGTGGAACGAGTAAATGTAGATCGATTGTTTACGTTATCAGAATATAGAAAGACTAGGGGACATGCAATGAAGCTACAAGGTAAACTATTTAAGACAAATTCCAGAGTTTGATTACACGTTGAGTGAAAAAATATTTTCTTTTATTAGTTACCGGAGGATGTAGTAAAGGCTGTTAGTGTAGCTGGGTTTAAAAAAGGTTTGGACAAGATCCTGGAGGAAAGGTCCATAAACCATTATTAAGAAGGGACCCAGGATATCAATGCTTGACCCAGTACAAGCATTGTGGAACCTGTGTCTTTTGGGGAAACTGCTAGGTACGTATGACCTAGATTGGCCACTGTTGGAAACAGGATACTGGGCTTGATGGACCTTGGTCTGACCCAGTATGGCATATCTTATGTTCTTATGTTCAAACTGTGAATCACAGTATGTCGTTTATTTGATTATTTGCCCTTGTAATTTGTATGATACAGGAAAAACTAAACGAAATGTGAGAACACAGATCACAGAACATAAAAGCTGCATCAAACGTGTAATAGCTGATAAACCATTGGTTGATCATTGGCTTGCTTCTAAACACTCCATTACCAATTTAAAAATTTTTGTGATCAAGGTCATTAGAACCCATTGGAGGGGTGGAGATGTGGATAAGATTTTATTGCATTTAGAGCAGAGGTATATTTTTGAACTTAAGACTTTGAAGCCTGATGGACTTAACCAGGAGATAGATTTTTTCCATCTTTCTATATGTTTGAGCGACATGTTTGGGGGGTTTATTTTTATTATACTTTTATCAGGTATTTATCACAGTATTTATTTATTTATTATTCTGTTCTCTTCCCTCCCCCTTTGCCCCTCTCTTCCCCACTTCCCTCCCCCTCCCTCTTCCCCAGCTCTTCTCCTTTTACTTCCCCCTCCTTCTTTCCCCTCTCCTCCCTTTTCTGTCCTTCTTGACCTGCCCTCGCAAATATGCAAGAGCACAAAATACACTCACCTAAGGGCCTTTACACTCTATGCCCCTACACTATGGAATGTGCTATCTCCCGCACTCCAGGTCATCCAGTCTCCTCAGAGCTTCAAAAGTACCTTAAGACATACCCATTCCAGGAGCACTATGGCATAAAACAACCCGCCAACCCACTAGTCAACCACCCCCATCTTACGCACAACATCCCTCCAGCCCTCCTCTGTAGTCACTCACCTAGCCCCCCACCCAGTATGTTAACAGCTATGTAAATAGCAATCAACCCCTCCTTCCACTCAGTGCATGTACACTCCATACCCACCCCTGCCTAAATAATGATTTTTTTCTCCCTCCTTTCCTACCCATATCTTTGTAACCCTTGCCCGTTTTATCTCTGTTCACTGTAACCCTTATTAATTGTGCACAGTTTTGCCAGATAGAAAAATGGTATACCAAAATCCTACTAAATAAATAAATAAATAAACTTTTCACTTAGTGCTATATATTCTAACTCTCCCATCTTGTTTTTTAGACTTCTAGCATTTGCATACATGCATTTTAGAGGTTTGGCCCGATATTTGAAAAATATTTACATGGTTAATAGCCCAGTAAATTCTAAATGCCTTAAAATGGAATATTCATGGCACTTACACAGTTAGTGCTGTTGCATATCCCTTTCTAACTCTCATATGTGCCCCAATGCTATCTGGTTAGCATTGGAGCGTATCGGAGGCGTTCCGGGGTGGAGCGGAGGCAGTGACAAGTGATAACCGAGCAGCAGCGATATTGCGTGCTGCCTGGTTAGCGATCTGCGCCGAAAAGATAGGTGAGGAAAACCCTCGTATATCTTTTGGCACAGGAGCTAACCAGGCAGCATGCAATATCACTGCAGCCCAACTACCTAATGTGGCTACCAGCATTTGCGATAATCCCTGGATATTTAATGTCAGCGCCGCATATGATCCTGGTATTGAATATCCATGTTTAAGTGTCGGTGGGCAGAGCTATGCGACATAGCGGCGCAAAGTCTGCCCAGACTATCGGGCCTGTTGTATTTTATTCATATTAATCTGGTTATCAGTAGATAGGGGTAATTTGGAATCTTTCAAATCTGCTCTGTACTTAAGGGCATCTGGGTTACTTGTATCTTTATTGGAACCTCTCTGTCGGGATTTCCTAACTTTTCTCTTTTGCTAGTATCCTTCAAGGATACATCCTTCCGAAACATGCGCTGTTGGGTGATTGTCAACTTTCCCCTGTTATCTAGTTTAAAAGCTGCTTTATCTCCTTTTTAAGGATTAATGCCAGCAGCTTGGTTCCATCCCGTTTAAGGTGGAACCCATCCTTTCGAAAAAGCCCCTCTCTTCCTCAGAATGTTGCCAAGTTCCTAACAAATCCAAACCCCTCTTGCACCATTGTCTTATCCATGCATTGAGACTCTAGAGCTCTGCCTGCTTTTTGGACCCTGCGCATGGAACGAGAAGCATTTCAGAGAATGCTAACCTGGAAGTTCTGGATTTCAACTTCCTACCTAAAAGCCTAAATATGGCCTCCAGAACCTTCCTCCCACACTTTCCTATGTCATTGGTACCAACATGTACCAAGACAGCAGGCTCCTCCCCAGCACTTCTAAAACCTTTTCTAGGTGGCGCATGAGGTTTTCTACCTTCGCACCTGGCAGGCATGTTACCAGGTGATCTTAACATCCACCAGCCACCCAGCTAGCTACCGTACATGCCTAATGATTGAATCGCAAACTATAACAGCTGTCATAATCCTTCCTTCATGGGCACATGTCCCTGAAGAAACCTCCTTGGTGTGAGAGGATTTTACATCATCTGGAGGATAGGTCCTAGCTACAGGATCACTTCCTCCCACACCAAGGTTATGCTCTCCTTTCACGTGACCTCTCTCCTCCATGGCAAAAGAGAGGCTGCCAGGCTGGAGGTGGGACTTCAGTACTACATTCCTATAGGTCTCGTCTATATTCCTCTCTATCTTCCTTAAGTCCTCAAAGTCTGCTACTCTAGCATACAGAGATTGGACTTGTTCCCTGAACGCAAAGAGCTCCTTGCACCTAGTGCACACGTAAGACCCCTTACCAACTGGGAGAAAATTGTACATGTGACACTCGGTGCAAAAGACTGGATAGCCCACATCTCGCTGCTTGACTGCTGTCTGCATCTTAGTTTTAAGGTTTTGTTTAGCTATTTAAGTTGTTTACTTAAGATTGCTGGGGATATTTGTACTAATACAACTATACCTAATAAGTTTAAGAGACTTTGTTCACCTCAAGATTAATTAATTTCAGGGCCTTAATTAATCTATTCCTGATGAGGATAACCAGCTGAACCTGAAAATGAATTTGACCACCTCTTTCCCTTTAATAGGTTTAAGAGCCAATAAAACTAAGATCATGCCTGGGAGGGGGGTGGGAGGGAAAGAACACTTAGGGGCTTGTTTACAAAGCTGCGGTAGCGGTTCGCGATCGTTATCGGAGCCACGACCCCATTGATTTCAATGGGGCCGCGGCTCCGATAACGACCGCGAACCGCTACCGCGGCTTTGTAAACAAGCCCCTTAGTAAAAATTGGCTTGCTACACAGTGCCCTGATCTGTGCTTCTAAGATAATTTCATAACAATTTCCTGGGTGATTCACATAGCCCTTGGTTGTAAGATTTAGAGAATTTCCCAAAAGGTAGATACTTACGTACAAGTGCAGATTTCTTTCCAGCAGTAGCAGTCCCTTTTGATAGTCCTTCTGGCTTGTTTTCAGTCCTTTTGTGGAGCGCATGGGCCCAGGGACTTGGTCCCCTCCAGAGGAGGACCCTGCTAGGCTGTGCAATGAAGGTTTGGGGGACAATTCCCTAGGTCCTCCGGTGGGAGGCACCTTTTCTTTCAGGAAAGGGCCCAGGTTAACAAGAATCGCTGTGTGGTAGACACCATTCAGTTCAGTTGTGTTCTGGAATGCAAAGAGCCGATTCCAGATGTCTTCATCATTTCCCCTTGTGTTTTTGTGATAAAAAATGCCACCATGCGGACCACCTTAGATAAGTTTCTATGCATGAAGCAAGTGATGCCCCCCCCCTCTCCGGATGAGCGGGGCAAAGGCAGACACTCCATCTATTTCGTGGTGCCCAAAAAGGATGGTTCCTTCTGGCCCATTCTGGACATCAAGGGAATCAACAAGCACATATGCATTCTACATTTCTGGATGGAAACCTTGCACTCTGTGATTCAGGCAGTGTGCCAAGGGGAGTATTTGGCTTCTCTAGATCTGGCCAAGGCATATTTTCATATCTCGATCCAGGTGGATCAGCAGAAATATCTGTGTTTTGCCATGCTTGGCTCTGACTATCTGTTCGCTGCTCTCCCTTTCAGGCTATCCACCACCCCAAGGATATTCTCCAAGGTCATGGTGGTGGCGGCTGCAGCGCCGAGGGATATGTGTCCATCCCTATCTGGACGACTGGCTCATCCGAGCCTATTCCCTTTCAGAAGCATCACGGTTGGTGTCCTGAGTGGTATCCTTTTTGGAAAGCCTTGGCTGGGTGATTAGTCAGGGAAAGAGCCAGCTATTGCCTTCCTTGTCCCTGGAGTTTCTGGTTGCATGTTTCGACACTCAAGTAGGCAGAGTTTTCCTGCCAGAGGAGAAAGCCAAAAGACTGTTGGATTGTCCCAGTGCTGTTCTGTGCACAGCAGGCTCCCAAAATCTGGGATTATCTTCAACTCCTCAGACTGACAGCGGCGACCATAGAGATGGTGCCATGGGCACATGCTCACATGTAACCGTTCCAGTGGTCCTTGTTGATTCAGTAATCCCCACATTCTCAGGAGTTTGGGCACACGCTTCCACTCACGTTGATGGTGAAAGCCAGCCTGCAGTGGTGGCAGCAACCTTGTCATCTGAGGAAGGGCACATCACTGGACAATTTCCCCTGGATCCTGCTGACAATGGATCCCTGTCTCTTGGGCTAGGGAGCCCATTGCCAAGTCCGTACAGCCCAGGGCATTTGGACCCGCAGGGAAGCAGTATGGTCCATCAACCGCCTCAAGGCGAGGGCCATCAGGTTGGCTCTTTTGCACTTCCAGCCCCTGGTCAAGGGCCAGGCGGTGCAAGTGTTTTTAGACAATCCCATGGCAGTGGCTTATGTCAATTAGCAAGGTGGCATGAGGGTAGCTCTGAAGATGGCTCTCCTGTTTGGCATGGTGGACACTGTGAAAGTGGACTTCCTCAGTTGACACTCTCTAGACCCTAGAGAGTGGGAATTGAGTCAGAAGGCATTTCACAAATGGATCTGATGGTGATCCACTCCAATGCCAAAGTTTGCTGCTTCTTCATCATACGGAGAAGGGTTCCAAGGACATCGATGCCCTGACTCAACCTTGGCCAAGTCAGTGACTGATGAACATGTTTCCTCCATAGCCCCTGGTGGGGCATGTGATTTGGTGAGTAGAACACCACCCAGGCAGGACTTTTCTGGTGGTGTCGGATTGGCTGAGAGAGTGTGGTTCGGAAACCTGATGCAGCTCCTGAAGTTATTTTATTTATTTATTTAGAAAGTTTTGTATACCACCTTATCCTTCAATCAAAGTGGTCACAACACAATAGGAGGTATACATTTAACAGGAGGGGATATGACTCACAAACGTAAATACTATGTGCTTATAGGTCCAAATGGGTATGGGTAGTTGGGGCCAAGTGGTGTAAGTAGATATTGGGCCACTTGGGTGGTATCTAGTGTTTGGCAACTTAAGAAGGTTGCTCATAGGCCTCGGTAAAGTGTTGCCTCTTTTTCGGTTGCTTCCATCTCGGGGTCTGTTGCAACATGGACTGATCGTCCTGGAGGACTGCTCCCTTCTCGCTTATGGTATGGCTCTTTAAAGGAGATGGCTAGCACATAAGGGCTGCTCTCCAGTGGCTCTCTACGCTGCTTGGTACCCGGAGGAGATCTACTGAGCTAGCATATGCATGGATATGGTGCCTCTTTGAGCACTGGTGCAGTGCATAGCAGTTGGCTCCTGAGGCAGCCAAGGTATCCTCCCTGTTGACCTTTCTACTGGATGGCCTAGAGAAAGGCCTTTCTCTTAGCTCCCTGAAAGTTCAGGTGGCAGCTCCAGCCTGTTTCTGGGGTCCAGTGGTGGGCAAGTCTCTGGCCTTGCATCCAGCCATTTCACGTTTTCTTCGGGGGATTTGGCATCTGTATCTTCCACTATGGTCAGTGATCCCTTCCTGGGGTCTGTGTCTGGTATTCAGGGCTCTGATGGCAGCGCCCTTTGAGCTATTGAAGCGACCTACCTTAAAGGCTTTGATGCTCAAGATGGTCTTCTTGGTCATATTTGTTCCACAAGACGGATTTCCAGAGGGCGCTTCTCCAGTACCTGGAGGTTACAAATTCCTTACATAAGTCCAGCCATCTTTTTTATGCTGTTTACTGGCCTGCGCAAGGGTGAAACAGCAGCCAAGTCGACTTTGGGGAGCTGGATTAAGGCAGCCATTGCCTCGGTATATCTGTTGTGGAATCAGCCGATTCTGGAGGGTTTGTGTGCTGCCCATTCTACCTGAGCACAAGTGTCCTCTTGGGCAGCGTGAAGCTCGGTAGCCCATGTAGACATTTATTGGGGAGCAATGTTGGCATCACTTTCCACTTTTGTCAAGTATTACTGCTTGGATGTCCACATGCAGGCAGACTTGGGCTTTGGCTAAAGGGTTTTGTGAACTGCTGTCTCTTTTTACCGCCCATTGGAGTTGTAGCTTTTTTATATCCCACTTATCTGGATTGGCCAGCAGGACGATATGGAAGCTGACATTTTACTTACCAGTTAATGTCCTGTCCTTGAGTCCTGCTAGACTAGTCCAGGGCCCGCCCATGAAAATATATTTGTTCTGTTTTTGGGCTGGGTCCGTTATGATTTTTACACTTGGCTCTGCAGGTTCATCTTCTATTGACAGTCTTCTTTTTAGGCTTTCCTATACATAGCTCTCTACTGTTGATTACTCCTTGTTGCCCACAATCGAGGTTGTGTGAGGCTTGCCATGTTTCTCCTGTATGCTTTGAGAGGAATACTGAAGGGACCTCTGGTGGCTGAGGCAAATAAAGGCATAGGAGTGATGTCATTGAAACCTGGGCTTTTCATTGGTCCTTTGTCTCCACCAATCTGCTGGTAGAGGAACACAACCTACTTATCTGGACTGGTCTAGCAGGACTCAAGGAAAGGGCATTAACTGGTAAGTAAAATGCCATGTTATCTGCAGTTTCCCTCATTACATTAATAATAAAACAAAATGAGTAATTTCCAAGCCAGCATGGTTGCAAAGCAGCACATTGATCTCCAATAACAGCAAGCACCATTCCCTATTCAGAGTAGACTTTATGTTATCCTAAGCCTGTTTTTTACCCAAAATTCTCTGGTCCTAAACATGCTGCTATGGCAAGCAAAGCTAAAAGAGCTTGCATCAGACATAACATTTTTCTTAGAGGTGCTGAAGGCATTTTTCCTTCTGCAAGGAGTTCAAATTGCAAAACAACAGGCTGCAAATTTATGACAAAAGCTCAACTGCTAAAGAAATAACCTACCTGGGGGAGGACAGAAATAAAAGGGGAAGGAAAGTACAGTTTGAGCAATGCAACAGCATAATTAGAAGAGCATCCACAAAAAACTCTTAGGTGCTGTAGTGTGTGAAAGGCATAAACAGAAAGTAACATGCCCCCAGACCTAATCATATTCTTTTACACTATTCAACCCTGTATCTGAAATCTATGAAACAACAATGGTTACAGAGTGCAATAAACCATTCAACCCCTCTGGGGATCCACTCTGCACTAGAAAACAAAAAAATCTATAAGCAAAAAACACACCTATCAGAAAGCAGATAGCTCTGCATGTGTTATTACAAATGCTTCATTTTTCATGGTGAGTGAATTCTTTTTGTTCCTCTTTTCAAAAGTATTTTCAGCATCCTAGAACTCTTCATTATCGTAGTATGCAAGAGATTTGCACATAGACTTAACGCAGTCAAAGGGCAAAGGTACGTGGAATTACCTCAGTTTATTGTCAGCAAATCTAGCCTTATGTCCTCGTGACTCCCAACTCGTGGTCAGCAGAGAATGTGCTGCAGACACATTGCAGGACTAGACAGGCCATTAGGATCCTCAGGTTTACACATCAGCACGTGGTGTTGATGAATCTGCTGCTTGCCTGCCCTCTGCCTGCTGCAGGAACTCAGTGAGCTGGACTCTGTGAGTGGCAAATTAGAGATTCATGCGTGGGAAGATTATTTTCTTTGCAGCCCTATGCAGCTTAGAGAGAACATTGGTACCCAGCATTCTGAAGATCATTCAGAGATATCATCTCTCAACCAACCTCAACCTGTATTAGATATCCACTCAAGATGCATCAAAGTGAACTTCATAGGTTTGTGCATTTTTCCGGCTGATCTTAACATAATCCAAATGTAAATTCTAAAAATGCAGTTTAGTAATGGCTTTTCGAGTCATTGATGAAAGCTCTGCTGCAATATTGCATGACCTTGAGTTCTTCCTTTTGCCAATGTTGCTTACTGTGCAAGGATGCCACAGAATTTCAGAAAATATAAATTACACTTACCTGGTAATTGTAGTTCCTTGAGTGACGACAGTTTAGTCCTCCACCTTTGGGTAGTGCACCTCCTCCTGCAGCTTGGAGACTGGACCAATCAAAATCTTGACCTCACTGGATGTAGCGTGCTGGAATTCCCCATCAGCCCCAGTGAACTATTGACAAAGCAGACTCAAAGGAGCAACAAATAAGTAGCTAACAGTATAACAACACTTGGAATTCCTAACAAGAGCACAAACCCTTCCTGCAAAGGGAAAGGGGAGATTTCTCCAATTAAACTCTCCCTCCCCTGCCGAGCCAAAAACAGCTAGCGAAAGAAGAGAGAAGACACAAAAGAAAGAATGAACATGAGAACTGGGTATCATGACAAAACACTCACCTGTATAGTCGCCTCTCAAGGCTGACCGTGTGCCGATCCAATCTATAAACCTGAGGGCGGGAATGAGGACTAAACTGTCGTCACTCAAGGAACTACAATTACCAGGTAAGTGTAATTTCTATTTCCTTATCGTTCCTCCAGTTTAGTCCTCCACCTCTGGGATGTAACAGAGCAGTACTAACAGGAGGAACCCTGCCAGCTGGCACGCAAGACTGCCGACCCGAAACAGGCATCCTTCGCCACCAGCACATCCAGATGGTAGTGTTTACTGAAGTATGTAGCGATGACCAGGTCACCACCTTACAAATTTCTACCGGCGGAACGAGACTGTGCTCCACCCAGGAAGCTGCTTGCGCTCTAGTAGAGTGAACTCATAATCCCAAAGGAGCCGGACGCCCCTGTAACATGTAGGCCGAGACAATGGCTTCCTTAATCCATCTAGAGATGGATGCCTTTGCCACAGGCTCCCCTTTCCTGGGACCTCCAAACAGCACAAACAAACGATCCGACTTGCGAAAGGACTCGGTGACTGCCAAATAACGACATAACACTCTCTTTATGTCCAAACAACTCAGGCTCCATTCAGATGCGTGCTCTCCTTCCGTCTGCAAAACCGGGAGGGACACCATTTGATTCACATGAAAGGAGGAAGACACTTTCGGCAAAAAGGAAGGCACCGGCCGGAGAACCACCTTCTGAGCCGAAAAACACAGGAAAGGCTCTCTACACGATAGAGCCTGAAGCTCCGAAATGCGCCTTGCCGAACAAATAGCCTCCAAGAACACCGCTTTAAGAGTCAAATCCTTGACCGAGACTTGGCTTAAGGGCTCAAACGGGGCTGATCCCAGCGCCCTTAAAACCAAGTTGAGATCCCATGGCGGGACGGAAATCCGACATGCTGGACGCAATCTGGTAACCGTCTTAAGAAAACGTACAACATCGCTATGTGCTCCTGGTGCCACGCCCTGTACCTTACCTCTTTAACAGGCTAGGGCCGCTAACTGCACTCTCAAGGAACTGGGGCTAGCCTTTTATCGAAGCCATCCTGTAAAAAATTCAATACCACAGGTACCGACGCTGAGGCAGCGCGGACCTGATGTCTTGAACACCAGTCCTCGAAGACCCGCCAGATGCGCACATAGGCCAGTGAAGTCGAACGTTTCCACACCTGAAGCAATGTCGTCACAACCGAACTGGAGTAACCCTTCTTTCTCAACCGCGCCCTTTCAATGGCCAAGTCGTAAGCGAGAATCATTCCACCCGCGGCATCAGAAACGGCCCCTGTGTCAGAAGCTCCTGTGACAACGGAAGATGCCACGGATCTCCGTCTAGCAATCTTATCAGATCGGCATACCACGGACGCCTGGGCCAGTCCGATGCAATCAATAGCACTCGTCCCCGATGTGCTTTGATACGCTGAATCACTCGTCCGAGAAGCGCCCACGGAGGAAATACATAAATAAGACCTGTCGTCGGCCACGGCTGCATCAGAGCATCGATCTCTTCCGACATGGGCTCTCGCCTTCTGCTGAAAAACCGACTCGCTTTTGCGGACTGGAAGGTGGCCATCAAATCCATGACCGGCGCTCCCCACTGGAGAACCAACTGCGTGAACACGTCAGGATGCAACTCCCATTCCCCCGCATCCACTCGGACCCTGCTGAGAAAATCCGCCATCACGTTGTCTTTTCCAGCGATGTGCGCCGCCGATATCGCCTGCAACCTTGACTCTATCCAGGAGAATAGCCGCTCAGACTCCTCCTCCATGGCTGCGCTCCCGGTACCGCCCTGCCGATTTATGTATGCTATGGTCGCGGCATTGTCTGACAGCACTCACACTGCTCATTGCATCACCTGCGCTTCAAAGCTTTTCAGGGCTAGGAACACTGCCCTCAGCTCCAGACGCTTGATCGACCAGGTGCTCTCTTCCACCGACCACAGTCCTTGTGCAAAGTCTACCCCGCAATGCGCGCCCCCGCCTGAGAGGCTTGCATTCGTTAACAGTGGAACCCACGCCGGTTGCTCCAGAGGTATTCCCACTCGCAAGGACGCGGGCAGTATCCACCACCGCAGAGCCTGCCGGACCTGCGACGGGCAAGGGAGCCGCTTATTCAATGGATCGGACTGGTTGGACCAGCGGCGAAGCAAGGCCCGCTGCAACGGCCTCATATGAAACCTGGCCCAAGGAACTACATCCAATGTTGCCGCCATTGTCCCTAGCACTTGAAGGTACTTCCACGCTGTTGGCACTACTAGTTTCTGGAATCCCCGCACCAGGACCCGGAGAGCCAGAGCTCTTTTCTCTGTCAGGAACACCAAGCCTTTCCGGATATCGAACCGGACTCCCAAATACTCAAGGACCTGAGTCGGGGTCAGGTGACTTTTAACCGGGTTGACCACCCATCCTAGACTCTGCAGGAAAGCTACTACCTTTTCCGTGGCTTTTTTGCTCTCGATTCGGGACTTTGCTCAAATCAACCAATCGTCTAGGTACAGATGGACTAAGACTCCTTCCTTCCGTAGCGCTGCTGCGACAACTACCATTATCTTGGTGAACATGCGTGGAGCCGTTGCCAACCTGAAGGGCAGTGCCTGGAATTGGAAATGCCTCCAAGGTAGCGCGAAGCGCAGAAACCTTTGATGGGACGCTCTGATCGGGACATGGAGATAGGCCTCTGTGAGATCGAGCGACGTCAGGAACTCTCCCCGACAAACTGCGACAATAACTGACCGCAGTGTTTCCATACAAAAATGCGGCACCCAGAGACAATGATTCACTCCTTTGAGATCCAGAATTGGATGAAGCGAGACGTCCTTCTTTGGCACCACGAAATAAATAGAATAACGACCCATGCCGTACTCCGCTGCCGGTACTGGGATGACCGCTCCTAGCTGCAAGAGACAGTCCAAAGTCTGACGCACCTGTAACGCCTTCTGCGGACCCCTGCAGGGGGAACTCACGAACGAGTCCAACAGCGGCTTTCCCAGATCTAAAGCATATCCGTCGCGGATGATCTCTAAAACCCACTGGTCGGACATTATGTAGGTCCAGGCAGAAAGAAAACCCCGAAGGCGACCTCCGATCGGCTGACATTCTGCTGGGACCCGCCGCCATTCATTGTGGCTTCCGAGCGGCTCCAGAGGACGCCGTTGTGAAACCTCTACTTGCCCCGCGAAACCCACGAAAACCCTGGGCTCGAGATGCAAATCTTCCTCTTTGGGATCCCGCAAAACGGGGCGAATGAAATCTCTGAAAGTCTCTAAACTGACCCTGATAGGCCGATGAAGATTTACCTTGCTTGGGCTTATCCTCCGGGAGTCTGCCACCCTTGGATTCCCCTAAGTCCTTAACTAACTTATCTAGATCTTCGCCAAACAACAGCTTTCCTTTAAACGGAAGCTTGCCGAGCCGCGACTTAGAGGACCCATCAGCCGCCCAATTTTTCAGCCACAGGGACCTCCGCGCCGCCACCAAGGAAGCCATAGTATTCGATAAGGCTCTAATGAGGTCGTAGTGCACATCTGCCAAATACGCCGATCCCAATTCCAAACGCTGAAGCTCACGCACTTCGTCGTGCTCCAAGGACGCCGACTGTTGTAGGCGTTGGACCCAGTGAAGACAGGCCCTTGCAACCCAAGCCCCACAGATGGATGCTTGCAAAGCAACCGCATCCGCCTCAAAGGATTGCATTAATAAACTATCCATTTTCCTATCTTGTGCCTCCTTTAAGGCCGCACTGCCTTCCACCGGAATTGTGGTTTTCTTAGTGACTGCCGAAACCGCAGCATCAATTTTCGGGGAACGGAATCTGTCCTTGTCTTTATCCGCTAAGGGATATAGCTTGTTCATGATCCTTATCCCTTTGAGGCCCGCTTCGGGATGATCCCACTCGTTCTGAATCATTTCATCTATCACCTTATGGATAGGAAAGACCACCTGCCTTTGATGCACCGCCTGAATAATAGGATCTGTGCCATCCTCCTCCTCAACCGGCTGCTCAGTAGCTAGTCTAAGCGTCTGTAGGGTCTCCGTAATAAGAGCCGGCAACTCATCCTTCCGAAACACTCATATGATCCTCGCCTGATCCTCAGGCTCAGGAATCTCCCCTTCCTCCAACTGATCCATATCTGCCTCTATGTCAAGCTCTGCCTCATCTCCCTCCTGCCAGTCTGATTTGGACGGAAAGGGGTCTAGAGGCCGCGGTCTCTTGGCGGCTTTGAAAACTAAACTTTTGCGCTCCGCCAATACAGACCGCGTACCAGAGGAAGGGATAGGCAAGGGCCCCAGTATCTGACCCTGCCGTCTGCAACAGAACGCTTGATGCATGAGCAACACAAAGTCTGGAGAAACGTTTTCCATCTGTGAAGCCAATCCAAGATCCGAAATTACCCCAGGAGTACCTGACCGCGTTTGTGGAGGCGAAGTGGAAGGACCCGCTACCCCTGCTTCACCCTCCGCCCCTGCAACCACTTCTTGGGAAACGGGAGCCATGGAACCCTCCAACTGCTGTTCCATACTGACCGAAACCGTTGCACAGCACTGACAGATACCTGTCCCTGCACACATGCCCCTAAGAGTGCCACAAATAACACACTGGCCACTCGCTGACATGAGTTGAATGGCCTTAACGGATCCTAGGACCCTCTGGTCTAGCAAGAACTAGGGTACTAAAGGCCGCAATGCCTAGCCCTTCTCTTTCTTTTTTCCTTTTTTTTTTTTTTTTTATATGCAGGAACTCTTCCTGCCCTTGACTTTCAATTGAAGGTAACACAGTATGCTTAAGAATTTAAACTAAAACCCCAAATAAAATCAACATCAAAATTAAACATACAAAACGAGCAAAAGGAACCCCCAAAACAAAAACCTTAAAATATCTGAAATACCTCGTAAAGGAGACACTGACCGCGGCCCGAGAGAAACTTCAGCCCCGGGAGTCAGAACTGCCGCGCGATGATGAAATCTGCCGTGGAAACCGCGTGCTCAAAATGTCCGCGGTTTCCTCACAGCGTTTTGGCGCGCTGTGGACGAATCCCCTGCGGCCACGAATAGACCAACAGCTTCGTTTTTGGGGGAAAATGCACGCTTCCCACCGGTAGCAACAAACCGCAGAGGCTCTGAAAAGAAGAGTCGCGGTGCTAGCGCCGGCAAGAGAGAGCTGTCCCCAGAAGTAAATACCAGCATCTGAAGCTGCACCCGAAGCCGCGGCTTGCTCCGCGGCAAGCGGGCTGTCTGCGTGCCGATCAAGGACCTCTGCCGCGTGCTGTCAAGGGGACCAGAGATCCTGAAAGAAAATCACTAGATTTTAAAGCTGCTTGGCTTGGCAGGCAAGGGATCACTCAAGAGCCCCCCCTTCACCGTTTTATTTATTTATTTATTTTAAAGCAACAGCCGAATTGAAATTTGAAAATAATTCAAAGCAATTAAAAATAATTTAAAGTAATGTAAATAAGACCAAATCCAGAAATTGAATCAATTTAAGCTAACTAGTCTGCTCCTTATCAGTTTCTCTAGTGAGCCCAGCACCTAGGCTCACTACGTCCTCCTGCTGCATGGAGACTGGACACACTGGGGCTGATGGGGAATTCCAGCACGGTACATCCAGTGAGGTCAGGATTTTGATTGGTCCAGTCTCCAAGCTGCAGGAGGAGGTGCACTACCCAGAGGTGGAGGACTAAACTGGAGGAACGATAAGGAACTTTGTCTCAGAATTTTCTTATTCTTTCCAAATAATTCACCCAGTGGCTGCTGCAGGAAACTAGAGACAATGCTTATAAGAGGTAATTTTTTAAAGCCTGTGTGCCAAGTACATATATAGACATGGGGCCCAATTCAGACCCGGACGTCTCGGCCCTCTGTGCAGGCCAGGACCCTATTCAGGTCAGCCTGCACATATAGGTCTTGCCCAGCTAGCTCAGTCAGCTTTTCAATGGAGCCGTGATGCCATGGCATCCGGTTGCCATGGCACCACAGCTCCATTCAAAAACCTCAATCCCTGGCTGTCAGCTCAAAAAGTGCTTTCCCCGCAGCCCAACCCCTGATCTGGCCTCCCATAGCCAGGGGCGAGCCGCAGGGAATATCCTCTGCCCCTTTCTGAGCCCCGGGCCCGCCATACCCTGCCAACTAGGGGAACTTATTCCACCTATTTCCCATTCAAGCCGACAGCCCCAGACGTACAGGGCCAACATTGGAATTGGCCCTGTATGTCTGGGGCTGACGACTGCCCACCCTAACCCTGCCCCTGTTCCGCCCCTTTCCCGTAGGGAGGTTAGACCGGATCAGGAGAGGGCACGAATAGTGAGGATGGACGTCCCAGCGGGATGTCCATCCCCGCTCTTTGTGCCTCGGAATGACCCCAATAAATACTTGTACTGAGGGTCATGCCCAAGGCCAGCCCCAGAGTTCATTCAAGGTGTTGGTGCCCTAGGCAAACCTTAAGCTTTATGCACCCCCCCCTCCCCCAGATGTCAGAATTGATTGTGTAGCTTTTAATACCCTACCACCCCCAAGAAGCTGCTACCCTAGGTAACTGCCTAGTTTGTCTAATGGTTAGGCCAGCCCTGATCATGCCTGTTGTGCTATTTTATAAAGAGAATAATATGTATGTTCATAGAACATAACGTGGAGAAGTATGCACTTACTAAAGAGGCAATTCTGAGAGGGGAATGGCCACATACTGGGTGAGATGAATAAACACATAGGGAATCATTCTGAAAATGCGAATAAGCCGCCTGGACGTAAGTGTAGACGTTTTCCTAGAAAAACATCTATGACCATATTTTGAAGCCATCGCTGCCCTGCACCATACACGGCATCTGTGTGGTGATCTTGTCACGTAGGCAGAAGGAAGCAGAATGGAGGTGTGGTCAGCTGCAGAGACGTACAAAGCATATTCAAGAATGGCCCATGTACGTTCTAAATGTTACATGCGGAAACATGGAATAAGGGCAGGACTTAGAATCTTTTTAGCTCTGCACTTCAATGCGTCCCATAAGGATTAATGGCTGTGACAAATATGTAGCAAACTGGTATGCCTACAGTCTGGATGACCACAATATACTGTCTTAACGAACAGAGTGCGGAGGTGAGAGAAGGTAATGTAACAGCAATAAACATCCCAACAGAAATAGTGTGATGAGCAATAGTGTTTATTCTGGCTATGCTGACAATTCCTCTGTTCGGATATTGGGTTCTGCTGATGTTTGGATAGCAGGTGGGTGAGTATAAGAGGGAATCATGTTTGGATGAAAAACACTGATCAGATTTGTATTCCTGGGATGCCATGCCATGATATACTAGCTGTTGTTTGTAGGTATTGGGCATCTGTTTGGCAGGGGCATGTTTTGTGTGGGTACAAGGTATGTGGCTTGAGGGTGGCATGGGAGGCTCTGTTGTGCTCAGCCGCAATTCCGGTGGGCCATGACAGCTTGGCCAGTACCTGGACAGTATGAATGACCACAGCATTACCAGCTGCCTTTGTGAATGGGCAGGAAGAGTCTGAAAATGGTTTGACACTTTTGTAGAGACAGCTGCTGGTGGCTCTTGGGCATTTATTAGTGCTGTGTGCATTGTTGCATGCTGTCATTCTGAGGGTCCCGTTTTAGTGACTGGGATATGTTATTACATTAATCTGTATGAATCCTCCTCAGATTACCTCTGGTCCATACATAGCATTGTACAGACTGTTGTCAGAGATGACCAATGCAAGAATAAATAAGGAGTTCCCTTAATGTAATGCATGCTGTGCTGCAAGATGTGTCAGGATAACCATGTCACTATCTACTTGCTTTTGTAAGGTCTTTGAGTGCATACGTCCACTTTGCAGTGTTCTGGGCATGCAGCAAAGGTGTATATGTGGTCTGCTATACTGATGATACCACATTACAACTTTCGCTATGCTGATGATACCACATTACTAGTTGAAAGTGAAGATGATTTGAAGCATTTGCTTATGAAGATCAAGGAATATAGTCTTAAAATGAGTCTGCACCTTAATGTTAAGAAGACAAAGATCCTGACAACTGACAAAATCAATAAGTTCATCATTGATGGAGAAGAAATTGAAATAGTTGACAGCTTTAACTCACTTGGATCAACAATCAATAAAGAAAGGACTAGCAGTCAAGAAATCCAATGACGTATTGCTCTTGTTAGAATGGCTATGAAGGACCTAGATAAGATTCTCAAGAGCAGAGATGTCTCTCTCCATACAAAGATTCAATTTGTCCAGGCCATGGTATTTTCAATAATGTCATATGGATGCAAAAGTTGGACAGTGAAAAAAATAGACAGGAAGAAAATTGATGCTTTTGAATTATGATGCTGGTGACGAATACTGTGTATATCATGGACTGCCCAAAGAACAAACCAGTCAGTACTAGAGGAGATCAAACTTAAGCTTTCCTTAGAAGCTCACATGACAAGACTTTGACTTTCATACTTTGGACACATCATTCGAAGACAGAGATCATTGGAGAAAGACATAATGCTTGGCAAAGTAGAAGTCACTATAAAAGGCCAGCAATGAGATAGATCAATACAATAACAGCAACTATGGATACTACTCTAAGAACAATGAGCCACTTGACTGAAGACTGAACAAAGTTTAGGTCAACTATCCAGAGAGTTGCCAGGAGTCAACACCGACTCAATGGCACTTAACAACATGCTGCAGCACCACTGTAACATCAGCATTCATGTGTAGTTTTCATGTGCACAATGCTGTCAGTAAGTGAAGCAGATTTGGGTTACGCATTTTAACAGCAGAGGTGTGGTCACGCGGAGACGGGAACGAATGGCTACATCTGTCTTTTCAGAATATGGTGAACGCGTGTACATCTATGTCCATGATTCCGGAATAGTAGGTGCATCTAAATCCACAGTTCCGAAATCGTGTATAAATCAGCCCCGTCTAAGATTTGTACGTGCCCACAGGCCAGATGTACATGTTATGAAATCGCTCTCATAGGGGGGAATATTCAAAGGCACTTCAGTGGTTTGTAGACCTGCAAACTGCATAAATGCCGCTCATTGGGATATTCAGTGGCCCTAACTTGGTTAGTGCTGGTAAATATCTTTGGTTTGGGCTGCAAAACACCCCAAAGCTAAGCGCTTAGCATCAGAGCGGAGCTAAGCGCTTAGCATCAGGTGGCACCGCAGGTTAATTGGGCAGCAGCAATATTCAGTCACTGTCCAGTTCCCCTAATTGGCCTAAGTTAGGACAGCAGAATGGCTGTCCTAACTTTAGCTGGTTTTGCATTCCAGCCAGTGACTGAATATTGCCGCTGACCAGATTGCAAGATCCAGATTGCTCAGATAGGGCCCCGGCTAGATATCTGGGGCAAAGTTAAAGCAGCAACAGCCAGCCGTTTTAACTGTGCTGTCCGCTGCTGCTGAAAATCCTCTCCCCCCCAATACTATGTATTTTATAAGAAGTGGGTGTCTGCCTTTATACCTGCTATAAATAATGCCTAAACCTGGAGCAACATGTCTTTTGGGACCTTGTGCAGCAGTTAGTGGTTGATGCTGGAGATAGGCTAGCGAGAAAGTGGTCTCTGTGTGTCACTCTTCATATTTCTTTGCCTTCTCCCATACTCCCTTGGTTCTTTTACCCTCTTCTCTACTTTCTGCCCTCTTTCTCTATCCTGCTTTCCTCTTGCTCTCTCTACTTCTCTGTCTCCTGTCCTTACTGTCGCACTGTGACTGTCTACCTCTTTGTGGTTATGTGTGTGGCTGTTCCAGAGTTGCAGGTGGTGAGTCTGGATTTTACAGGTGACTGGTGTGGAATTTCTGGTGGTGAGTAGGCTAATTACAATGTATGTTCTGGCTCAGAGGAGGGAGAGGCAACAGAAGAAGAGGAAGTACCCTCTATTTTTATTTTATTTATTTAACAATCATTTATATCCCGCATCTTCCGGAGTTCAGGTGCGGTTCACAATTGAACAACAGTCAACAAAGCAAGAGCTTGTTTTTACATGGAACAATTTTTGACAATAAACAGTGTAATGCTTAAATACATAACAGAACAATATAATGGTTGGGTACATTATGGAACAAGAACAAATACATTATAGATACCTTATGGAACAAGAACAAAGGTTAATAACTATTTACAATTTCAGAGTTGTAAGCTCTATTGGATTGAGTCGTTGATATTTACAAGTAAATGTAGTATCTGTTGAGTTATGAGGTTTAGCTTTATTCGTTTGAGCGTGTTTTAGCCTTTTTCTGGGATGATCAGTGGATTAGCTATAGTATTGTAATGCAAGGTGAAGAGATAGGTTTTCAGTTTTTTACGGAGTTCTATAATTTCTGTTGATGAGCGTAGGTCCTCCGGGATGGAGTTCCAAATGATGGGGGCCGCATGTGAGAATGCTCTGTTATTAGTTTGTTTGTTTGCTTTTATAAAGTCATTTGGTGTCTTTAATTTATTTGAGTGTCCTTTTCTGTGGGAGACGTTTTGTGTTTCCTTACATATAAGCTTGCTTAATGGGATTGGCGGCATGCCATTTTGGGTTTTAAATGTGGTTATTACAGTCTTATATATTATTCTGCTTTGTATTGGCAGCCAATGCAGGGATGCTAATATTGGGGTAATATGCTGGAGTGAATTTACATTCATTACAATTCTGGCTGCTGCGTTCTGTGCTAGTTGTATTCTTTTGATGTTTTGTTTCGTTATGCCTAAGAGAATTAGATTGGAAAAGTCAAAATGCGGGGTTATGGTTGCCTGTATTATATTAATGAAATCTTGAAAATATACCAGTGGACGTAATTGCTTGAGTATTTTAAGTTTGAAGTAGACTTTCTTTATCGTGTTTCTTATGTGGGTATTCATCGTAAGGTGTGTATCTAGTATGACACCTAAGTATCTTATTTCATTTTTTATTGTGATTTCATGGTTTTGTATTGTTATGTGGGTTGGCGGAACGTATGATTGATTTTTTGTTACAATTAATACTTCTGTTTTTGAGTGGTTTATATGGAGGTTTTGTTCTTTTAGCCAGGATGTGACTTCACTAAGGCAGTCTGTTAGAAGTTTTATCGGTACATCAGGGATGGAGAATGGAATGTATAACATGATATCATCAGCGTATAGATGATATAGTACACCGAATTTTTTGAATATGTCGCAGACTGGTTTTATATATATATTAAATAGGAGGGCTGATAACGCCGAGCCTTGTGGGAGTCCAATTTCTTGTTTATATGTGGTGGAAGTCTGATTAGCTATTCTTACATTTTGTGTTCTATTATGTAAATATGAGGTAAACCATTTGTGTACTGTTGTATTTATTCCTATTTGCTTTAGGTTATTAAGCATTATGGTGTGGTGGACACTATCGAATGCGGCGGAAATGTCAATAAATAGGAGAATGAATGCATTTTTGTGGTTATCAATCCCTTTGATGAGAGTATCGATTAGGACTGTTAAAAGTGATTCAACTCCGTGTTGAGGTCTGAAACCGTATTGGTGTTCATCAAGTGGGTAGGAAGAGTCTAGGTATTCTTGTGTCTGTATCTGTACCACTTTTTCTATTATTTTAGCAAGGAACGGGATGCTTGAAATGGGTCGATATGATTTTGGTGAGGTTTTGTCTAAAGTACCATTTTTGAGAATTGGGCGGATTTGTGCGTGTTTGAGGTTAGGTGGGATGTAGCCTTGGAGTAATGAGAGGTTGACTATGGGGAGAATGAATGAGATTAGTGTTGGAAGTGTACTTTTTATCCAAGTTACAGGGCATGGATCGAGGAAGGAAGTGGTTGTATTGAGGTTAGTAATAATGTTCTTTAATGATTCTTTCGATATGGGGTTAAAGTTTGACCATTCTTCTGAACAATGATGGGCTACCTTATTATTGTCAATTGTCATTATAGGTTGTGTGGATTTATTTTGATAGTAGTTAGCTAATGATTGTACAGATATGTCTGTGATTTCATTGTTAGTTGTTTGAGGATTATTAGTGAGATTTCTAACAATAGAGAATAGTTCTCGTGGCCTGTTATAAGATTTTGATAAGATTGATGCATAATAGGTTTTTTTTGTATTATTTGTAATCTCCTTATATTTTGTAAGAAGGCTAGTGTATATTTCCTTATTTTATTTTATTTATTTATTTACATTCTCTTATATACCGCACTATTCGGCATCAGCGCGGTTCACATAGAACAAAAAGTCTCAGTACAATAACATGCATGAGTTTACAGATAACAGATAACGCCATTTAAGTTCAGTTTTTCTAAGCTGCTTCTTCATTTGTTTTAGAGTGTTATTGAACCATGGTGCTTTTTTTGGGTTAGATGGAATTTTGTTACATCTGTCGGATTTAGCTGCTTCTGTTATTGTGTTATTCCAGTTTTTGATCGCTTCATCTAGATCCGTTGGTGGTGACACTAGGTGGGGTATTATTGTGTCTAGGAATTCAGTTTCGTTAAACCTTTTAAATTTTCTGGTGGGATCAGTTCTTGAGTGGTTTTTGGAGCTATTGGTGTGGTATGTAATGTTTGTTTTAATAATGTAATGATCAGACCAAGGAACTTGTATGCTTTCTGCAGAGTCTGGGTTGAATAGCTGGAAGATTGTGTTTGGGAGGAGTATAAGGTCTAGTGTACCTCCTTTTATGTGTGTTGTTGTGGTGATTATCTGGTGGAAATCCATGTCAGCTATAGTTTCAAGGAAAAGGTTGGATTCTGTAGCTGGGAGTGAGGGGAGGTTAAAATCGCCTAACATGATGATAGGATCTTGTTCGGTAGATGAGGCAAGGCATTCTATAAGTGGATCTAAGTTATCTGCTTTTTGGTCAGGGGGTCTGTATATTAGACATATTCTAAGATTGTTGGTCTTTATGATGAGGGTGTCAATGTTATTGGTTATATTAGATTGTATTGTTCTGGCATTTAATATCTTTCTTGTCATGATAAGTACACCTCCTCCTTTTTTATTTGGTCTATGGGTAAAGTTTATATCGTAGTCATCATTATTAAGTAGGTTTAAGTAGACTGTGTCCGTTTCAGATAGCCACGTCTCAGTTACACATAAGATGTCAGGTTTTAGGTCGTTTATTATATCACTAAATATGGGAAGTTTATTTTTCATTGAGCGTGCATTGATTAGTCTGCAGAGAGACTTGACATCTCTACACAAAGGAACCGAAACCTGTTCAGACAAATCCAAGAACTGGGTCCTGAGTCTGCAGACACTCTATAGAGGGTCTGCAGACTCAGGACCCAGTTCTTGGATTTGTCTGAACAGGTTTCGGTTCCTTTGTGTAGAGATGTCAAGTCTCATTCATTCTGAGTGTGTTACAAGATTCTTATACTGTGTAACCCCTTTCTCTCACTCATCAGAGCATCATTTTTATTTTAGTATTTAACTCACAACTTTCCAGAAGTAGTTCAAGGTGAGTTACAGTAGGTATTTTCTTATTCCTAGAGGGCTTACAATTTAGTAACATAGTAAATGACAGCAGATAAAGATCAGTATGGTCCATCTAGTCTGCCCAGCAAGGCGGCAAGAATAGGTGCGCTTGCCGCTCCGTGCAGGTCACCCCTCCCCATGTCTTTGTTCAGGGTTGTACCCACCGCTCCATGTAGGTCACTCCTATTTGTTCAGATATAAGAGATAGTTATGCTTATTTTGATTTTATCCTGTTGCTGTAAAGGGATTCACTGTGTCTGTCCCATGCCATTTTGAATTCTGTCACTGTGTTTGCCCCACCACTTCTATTGGGAGAGCATTCCAAACATCCACCACCCTTCAAGTGAAAAAGTATTTTCGGACATTGCCTTTCAGTTTACCCTCTTGCAGCTTCATGTTATGCCCTATAGTTTTACAGCTTCCCTGTCTTTGGAAGAGGTGTGTTTGTCCATTAATACCCTTTAAGTATTTAAAGGTCTGAATCATATCTCCCATGTCTCTTCTTTCCTCCAGAGTGTACATATTTAGGTCTTCAAGTTTCTTCTCATAAGTCTTCTGACGCACGCTCCAAATCATTTTGGTCGCCTTCCTCTGAACCGCTTCCAGCCTTTTTATATCCTTGGCGAGACACGGTCTCCAAAACTGAACACAATATTCCAAGTGAGGCCTCACCAGTGACTAGTACAGTGGCATTAGTACCCCTTCCTTTCTGCTGATAATTCCTCTCAGTATGCAACCCAGCATCATTCTGGCTTTTGCCACCGCCTTGTCACACTGTTTTGCCACCATGAGATCATCAGAAACAATAACACCAAGGTCTCTCTCCTGGTCCGTGCACATCAATCTCTCACCCCCTATTGCATACAATTTGCTTGGATTTCTGCTTCCCAAGTGCATTCCTTATCGTCCCTCCAGTCCAGTCCCGGAACCTCTGGGTTTAGTACCTCCTCCAGCAGCTTTGGAGACTGAGCACATCATCTTTTTGATGACTCTGGTATAAATAGCCAAGGACTGCCTCCTCTCACCAGTAGTCTCAGTCTCCAAGCAGCTGGAGAGGTAGTGAGCCTTTAGCCCAGGATTCATTGGAGGACAACTAAGGAGCTGTAGTGTAATTTAGGTGAACCTTTAACAAGGAAATTAAAATAACTAAATAAGGGATTGAGAAGCTGCAGGGATCTGGCCTGCTCTCTCTCTCTCTTTTCACCTGTTTTCTCTCTCTCTCTCTGTAACTTGTCACCCCCCTCCCTCTGGTACTACTCGGTGGAAGGGCTTTGAGGAGGGGGTCGCCAAAGCGGACAGCCTCCTGATTCCCAAACCCACACTAATGGGTGAGGAACCAGTGGAAGGCTAAGGACTCCAGAGAAGAGCTCTGTGGGAGGCGATCTGCTAAGCGTCGAAAGCAGCGGTTGTTTCCCCATCAGCGCAGAAGCCGTGACTAGGGCTGAGTGCGCTGGGGAGAGCCGCACTGGAGAAAAAAGAACATCGGCAGCGGAGAGCTCCGTTGGAGGAGGCAAGAGAGAAAAGATTTGGGCAGTCTGCAGGCATCCAGTGAGGACAGGCCATTTTTGGCAGGTGCAAGTGTTGCCGTGCAGGCCAAAGCCTGACCGCGTAGTTTTCACGCAGGACAAAGGACTGACAATTTTTTCCTTTGTGGTGGTAGGTTAGCTTCGGGGCTGTAGTGATAGCGGGGGACCGACTTAGGATTGGATTAAACTTTAGGTTAAAGAGTGTTTGTTTGTGTTTTTGATTTAAGACAGTTTTAAAAAAAGAGGTTTTATTGATGTGTGTGCTGTGCTGTTTTTCTGATAGGTGTTGAACTTTAGTTTTGGGATTTTTAGTTTCAGAATTTTTTGGAGAGGAATTTCTGGAAGGTGTAGCCGGAGGGAGGAATGCCTTCCAGGTCCCAGTATCTAGTGTGCGGTACGAGGCGAGGAGCAGTGTCAGACACAGGCGTTTGTAGAGGTTGCACCCAGGAGGCAGCCTCAATGGAGCAAAGCTTGGAGGTAGGAGCTGAAGCTCAGAAGGAACATAGCATAAGCCGGTCGGAGGCCGTGGTTCCGGCTGCTCCATCGCAGGAACCGGTGGCAGGACCCTCATCAGAGGCAGAGCCAGCTCCGCTACCGGGGTTAGGTCACGGAGGAATTCCTGCAATGTTTCCTCCTGACTTCTTTTTATTGCTTCACCAAGCATTTTGCTTGAGACAGCGGGGACCAGAGAGCGGCCCCACAGAGGAGGAACAGAGAAACAAGCGTCCAGGATCCCCAGTTAGTATAGGGGCAGGCAGTGTTCCCGCTAAGAAGTCAAGGCGCTTGGGAGAAGAACTGGAATGATCGGAGCTTCTCGACGCTCTAGATGCTACTGAGGACGATCAAGAATTTGGTGTGGAAGAAGATTTGGAAGAAGGTGAGCTTGCGGAACCAGAAGAGCAAGCTAGGGTAGTTAGAGTGTTCAGGCGGGAGGAGTTGCCCGCACTCATTGCAGAGACGCTTAAGGCGTTAAACATGCCTTCTAATATTCCGTCGGATGAGGCTGCATTAGAGGATTCATTGTTGCAGGCCTTCCGCAAGACACAAAAGGTGTTCCCAATTCACAGAGTAGTGCAGGACATGATTCAACAGGAATGGGATATGCCAGAGGCAGGTCTTAAGGGTTCCAGAGCTATGGCTCGCCTCTATCCCTTGTCTGATCAGGATCGAGAGCTATTTCGCTCACCAAAGTTCGATGCGGCGGTTTTGGCGGTCACCAAGAAGACGACAATCTCGGTGGAAGGTAGTGCGGCTCTTAAAGATGTCCAGGATAGGAAATTGTGCCACAAAAAAGCAGATAATCACGTAAAACCAGAGGAAAAAAACAGTCCAAAATGTGATTATTAAAGGAAACACTAATTAATAGGTCTAATTCCAGAGGGTATAGATATTAATCAATATGAAAAATAAGCCCTCAACTTATACTTAGAAGGATGTTGATAATTATCACACTATGTTAATTAAGCAAGCATTGCCTCACTCTATCACTTGAATACGAATTAACCAGTGACAAGAGGTCTCAGACTTCCAGCGGCAATGCTCCAATGATTTTTACGAGCAATGTGCCTGATTGCATCAACGACCTCAATACGTCTCTGGGTTTTTTTCTTTTTCTTTTTTTCTTCTTTTATACTTAAAAATTCACTTTCAACGTTATCTGTTTATCACTTGCAATGCTCAAATAATATGAATTTTATCCCATATCTTGAAATCCTCTAAAGCTTTTGAACTGTCACATCTCAATCTTTTAATGCCATACTTGAGGATGTGCTTCACAGCTAAATCAATGTGTATTTCTGCTTGTTCATGCGTGCATTTTCATTTACTAATCATAGCATTTAATTCTTGCTTATCTGGTCATCGCTGATCATTTCCCCGACGCCATCTAATAGGTGCCGCACTTTGCGTTTCGTTAATCTTCTTCAGGGGGAATTAAAATGATCACAGCACGATTTATTACTGCACAGCTGAACTGTTAATGGCACGATCTACAACACAAAATTTATTTACACGTCAGTTTACCTAATGCAACTATATTGCAGACTTGAACAGGATGTTGCTATTTCCACTAAATCACCTACCTATGAAACTCACGATCATTCTTTACATTTGCAATCATCAGGACTTCCTTCTAACCTGGTTTACTGAATGTCCCAAAAACGCCGCGCATGCGGGTGGCTATACTCGCCAAACTTTAAAAGGCATCGACGTCACTCGAGCAGCCTATCAAATGATAGTACCTGCCCATTGGGATTCACTTGATTAAACAGTGTCATGCTTCCAACTTAAATACAAGCCCGCCATTCAATCCAATTGTTCAAACCTGCGGTTCCCACCGTGCCTAAACGGAAAGTCCATCGCTGCTCATGAATCACCAAAGTGAGTTTCATAGGTAGGTGATTTAGTGGAAATAGCAACATCCTGTTCAAGTCTGCAATATAGTTGCAGTAGGTAAACTGACGTGTAAATAAATTTTGTGTTGTAGATCGTGCCATTAACAGTTCAGCTGTGCAGTAATAAATCGTGCTGTGATCATTTTAATTCCCCCTGAAGAAGATTAACGAAACGCAAAGTACGGCACCTATTAGATGGCGTCGGGGAAATGATCAGCGATGACCAGATAAGCAAGAATTAAATGCTATGATTAGTAAATGAAAATGCACGCATGAACAAGCAGAAATACACATTGATTTAGCTGTGAAGCACATCCTCAAGTATGGCATTAAAAGATTGAGATGTGACAGTTCAAAAGCTTTAGAGGATTTCAAGATATGGGATAAAATTCATATTATTTGAGCATTGCAAGTGATAAACAGATAACGTTGAAAGTGAATTTTTAAGTATAAAAGAAGAAAAAAAGAAAAAGAAAAAAACCCAGAGACGTATTGAGGTCGTTGATGCAATCAGGCACATTGCTCGTAAAAATCATTGGAGCATTGCCGCTGGAAGTCTGAGACCTCTTGTCACTGGTTAATTCGTATTCAAGTGATAGAGTGAGGCAATGCTTGCTTAATTAACATAGTGTGATAATTATCAACATCCTTCTAAGTATAAGTTGAGGGCTTATTTTTCATATTGATTAATTATTAAAGGAAAGACAAGTTTATTATCAATTATAGGCCACCCGACACAGGCCGTGTTTCGATTACCCTTCGTCAGGGGTGGAACTGGTAAACACACTACAAACATAAAAACATACATGTAAAAAAATGGAATAAAAGTGAAGCCTCATTAAGAACAGATGCCTAAAAGTAAGTAAAAACAACATAAAACATATATGGAAAAAATATATATATAAATAAATCATAAAATGGTATGACATAAAATTATATCATAAGAAATATAATTATAAAACTGGAATACACTATAGGAATGTGACAGATAGGTATAGTATTAAAACAATAAATACCTCAGTGTAGAATATGGAGGACCCTCCAAAGTGTGACCAATATGAAATAAACTTTGTTGTCAAACTATAGTCATAACCAATAAAAACATAAATTAACATGTTTATTAAAATGCATACATGTAAAGGAAACATCCATTTAAAATCATGTATAGAGAAGACAAAAGACAGAAACAAAGAAATGTAGCAGGAGCGAAATAGGGATCTATGTGTGAAGAAGACCATATAGGCAAATAAGGGGGCAATAAACATCATGTATAGTATTACCTATCTCAGAGATACAGCTATGTTAAACATGTAAATAATCACACTGAAACTGTATTTGACTATGGTGGCTATTGTAAACTTTACAGATCTTCAAAGGATATGACAGAATCAATTGAGGATGTACCGACAACTCATATTCTGAAAACAGACATTAAAAAGGGAGAACTGGCATCAACAAAAGACAGTAGCCACTTCGTACTTCTTCCAATGCATACCGTTACATCTCACATAAATAATATTAGTACTTTAAAACCATTATAGTAGACTTCAGCAGTGACAAATAGAAAAAACAATAAAAACTTGGCCGTCCCTACTTGTAAAGGGAAAGAAAAGCCATCACTTCGTGGTTAGTGCAATACTATCTATACGTTCCACTAGGACAAAGTAAGCTTCTCAAAATCGTAAAATTTGAAATCATGACAAATTAAGGAAAAGAGGAAATGTTTTACTTATATAACACATTTCTTACTTGATCGAGGAACGCCTTCATACAGCTCACCATCTGAAACATTTAGAGAGAAACGCCGGTACATGCGCATTTAAAATCAAACAAAGAGCGGGAAAAAAAAGGGGGGGGGGGCAGACTCAGGGGCAGAGTAAAGGTAAAAAATGCAAAAGAAATAAAATATATGGGGATAAACGATCTGTAGCATATATAGAAACATAAGGTCTATAGCATCACCCACAATGGAAACATGTTCCAAATATACCATTACGAATAATCAAAAGACTCTCCTTCTAGAATTGAAATATAACCTACCAAAAGTAAAGAACCACATAAATAGGGATAAAACAATAAGGCCACTCGATATAAAGAAAAATCAGCAAGCCGAGCATATACTAGCCGCATACAGGTGTAAAATAATAAATAAATAAATACCATGTGGACACTAATAAAAAGATACAAAAAAACGACACCTTATATACAAAACACTACCACCATCTAGCCCACAAATACATATAGAATTACCTTAAAAACAATTATTTGTGGCTACGTAACTGGGCGGCCGACACATCCTCGAAGGCTCGTCTGAGTAAGCTTTCTTTCAGAGATAAGTTTCTGTTTGGGGAGGACTTAGACAAGCTAGTAAAGGATCTGGGAGAGTCCAAGGGGGGGGGGGGGCGTCTTCCAGAGGATAAACAGAAGCAGAGTAGGCCCACTACAATGCCAAAGGGATAGCAAAGGGAGTTTCGTCAGTTAAGATCTCCTCGCTATGGTCAATATCAGCGGGGTCGGTTTCCCGCTAGGAATCAAGGTTTTTGAGGGTTTCGGGGGGCAGGTAGAGGGTTCGCTTCTCCCGCATCCTCAAACATTAAAAAGTCACAATGAAGTGAGTCGGACCCAGGTGGGTCTGGAACCCGTAGGAGGGCGGCTACGGGATTTTTATCCGGCCTGGGTCCAAATCACATTGGATCAGTGGGTATTGGAGGTGATTCGAGAGGGGTATGCTCTAGAGTTCCAACGTCCAGTGGTCAGTTCATTTGTTCAGTCGCCTTGCAAGGCGCAGGCCAAGCAAGTGGCAGTTCAAGAGACCTTGGACAGACTCTTGCATCTCAATGCAGTAGTGCCGATGCCACCCGATCAGTACGGTTGTGGTCGATACTCCATATATTTCATGGTTCCGAAAAAGGAGGGCACTTTTCGGCCCATCTTAGATTTAAAGCAGGTAAATTGCTGTCTTCGGGTGACACATTTTCATATGGAGACACTGCAGTCAGTGATAGTGGCGGTCAGAAAGGGAGAGTTTCTTACGTCCTTGGACTTGTCGGAGGCTTATCTTCACATCCCAATCCGTCACGAGCACCAGCAATTCCTAAGATTTGCAGTACCGATGGGTCACTTTCAGTTTCGAGCGTTACCGTTTGGCCTGGCTACAGCGCCGCAGATGTTTCCAAAGATAATGGTGGTAGTGGCGGCGGCGCTGCGCAAAGAGGGAGTTCTGGTTCATCCCTATTTGGACGACTGGTTGATATGCGCAAAGTTGAGGACCAAGAGCGAGGCAGCCACGGCCCAGGTAGTGCAATTTCTGCAGAGCCTAAGTTGGGTGGTCAATTTTCCCAAGAGCAGTTTGTTAGCATCGCAGAGCCTCGATTATCTGGGAGCTCGCTTCGACATGTGCAAAGGAAGGATGTTTCTGCCAGAGGGTCGAGCGCAGGGATTGCAAACTCTAGTACGCAGATTTATTGACAGCGGGGCTCCCACGGCATGGCAGTATCTGCAGCTTCTAGGGACTATGGCTGCCATGCTCGAGATTGTCCAATAGGTGAGGGCCCATATGAGGCCCTTACAAAGGGCGTTGCTTTGCAGATGGTCACACCAGTTGGACTCGCTGTCTCAAAGGCTCCTCTGTCCATCGGAAGTGCGAGTAGCCCTTCAGTAGTGGCTCGAGCCGGGCTGTCTGGAGAAGGGAATACCTTTAGAATCCCCATCCTGGAAACCATTGACAACGGACGCCAGTCTGTTGGGATGGGGAGCGCATTTCAAGAGACAGTTTGCAAAGGGACAGTGGAGCTCCCTGGAGAAGGAGTTGTCCATAAACAGGCTAGAGATGAGAGCAGTCCTTTTGGCTCTCCAGGCATTTCAGACCTGGGTGCAGGGAAAGGCGATTTGAGTTCTTTCGGACAATGCAGCAATGGTAGCATACATCAATCGGCAAGAAGGCACGGGAAGTGTGCAGTTGGAAGAGGAGGCCGATCAGCTGTTAGCTTGGGCCGAGAGAAATTTGCTTGCTCTGTCGGCACAACATGTGGCAGGAGTGGACAACATGGAGGCCGATTTCTTAAGTTGTCATTGAGTGGACCCCGGAGAGTGGGTCCTTCAACCAGAAGTGTTTTCACAGAGTGCAACGCTGGGGGACGCAAATAATAGATCTTATAGCGATGTTCGAGTCGGCAAAGGCCAGTCGATTCTTCAGCAGAAGGCGGGAACGGAGGTTGGAAGGTCTCGATGCGCTAATGCAGCGGTGGCCGAAGGAAGGTCTCCTATACGTGTTTCCACCATGGGCCTTAATAGATCGAGTGGTTCAGCGAATAGAGCGGCATCGAGGTCTGGTGATCCTGATCGCGCCAGACTGGCCAAGGAGGCCGTGGTATGCGAATCTAGTTCGCCTCCTGGTGGATCGGCCATGGCATCTTCCGTTCCAGACAAATCTGTTAATTCAAGGGCCACTTCGCATGCCTCAAGTGGATCAGTTCTCACTTACGGCCTGGCTCTTGAAAGGGCAAGACTGAGATCCAGGGGTTATTCCGCAGTGGTGATTTCCACCTTGTTGAAGGCCAGGCGACGGTCTACTACACTGGCGTATGTTCGAGTGTGGCGTATTTTCGAGGCATGCTGTACAGACAGACAATTTCAGGCTTCAAAGGCTTCAATATCACAGATTCTTTCTTTCCTGCAGGATGGTTTTGAAAAAGGTTTGGCGGCTAGTTCTCTGCGGGTGCAGTTGGCAGCACTCTCCTGTTATCGCGGGAAAGTGCAAGGCGAAGTGTTGGGGGTGCATATGGATATAAAAAGGTTTTTACGAGCGGTATCGCTCTTGAGGCCACCTTGTAGAGTGGCGGTGCCGACGTGGGACCTCAATTTGGTGTTAGAAGCGTTGATCCGAGAACCTTTTGAGCCTTTGAGGAAGGCCTCTCATAAAGATCTTACGCTAAAAGCGGTGTTTTTAGTAGCTATTTGCTCCGCTAGGCGGATTTCAGAGTTACAGACTTTGTCATGTCGTGAACCCTTCCTATCTTTTTCCAAACAGAAAGTTGTTCTGAGACTGGTGCCATCTTTTCTGCCCAAGGTGGTATCGGTCTTTCATATGAATCAGGTAGTTTCGTTACTGGTTTTCCAGGGCAGTGGCGACTCTAACGGGAAGTTACGGCTCTTGGATGTGCGACGCACTCTTAGGAAGTATCTGGAGATTATGGCCTCTTTCCGCAAATCGGATAGATTGTGTTGTTTGGGGGGCCTAGGAAAGGGGAGGTGGCGGCTAAATCCTCCATTTCCAGATGGCTCAAAGAGGCGATAGCATCAGCATACCTGTTGAAGGGAAAGTCCGTGCCGGAAGGGCTGAGGGCGCATTCGACAAGAGTGCAGGCTGCTTCGTGGGCGGAGTATAGTTTGGTGATGGCCAGTGAGATTTGTAAGGCGGCAACTTGGTCAACATTGAATTACTTTGTCAAGCATTACCGTCTGGATGTGCAGGCGGCATGAAATGCCTGTTTTGGATCAGCGGTGCTTCAGGCTGTTCTGGCAGGTCCCTCCCATTAATCTTTACTGCTCTGTTACATCCCCAGAGGTTCCGGGACTGGACTGGAGGGACGATAAAGAAGGTGAAATTAGACTTACCTGCTAATTGTTGTTCCTTGAGGAACTCCAGTCCAGTCCCGGATCCCACCCTGAGGAGACTGTAGCCTGAAGCGGAGTGGCGCTAAGAGTAGGTTGAACATTTTGTTTCTTGTGGTGCTCAGTTTCTACAGGGAACGGTAGAGATGGGGGAGTTAGCAGAAGAGGTTTGATCCGCTGGCTTCTTTAAAGGGGAGGCAGGGGGAGCAGACCTGTGTAGTACGTAGTGTTATGCCTTCGTAAAGTAGAAAGTTCCTTTTTATACTTATGGTAGTGGTAGTCAGTTGAAGAATTTGAATAGATATCTATTAATCTTAACTACTTATTTGTGCCTCCTATGTAGTCTGCTTTGTCAATAGGTACTGGTGAGAGGAGGCGGTCCTTGGCTATTTATACCAGAGTCATCAAACAGATGGCGTGCTCAGGCTCCAAAGCTGCTGGAGGAGGTACTATACCCAGAGGTTCCGGGACTGGACTGGAGTTCCTCAAGGAACAACAATTAGCAGGTAAGTCTAATTTCACCTTACACTTCACATTAAATTTTAACTGCCAAGCATTAGACCATTCTTCCAGCTTTTGTAGATCTTTCCTCATGTTTCCCACTCGCTGAGGGGAGTCCACTCTGTTGCAAATTTTGGTGTCATCTGCAAAAAGATAGACTTTTCCATTCAGCCCTTTGCAATGTCACTCACGAATATATTGAACAGTACTGGACCCAAGACCAAACCCTGGGGCACACCACTAATCACCTTCCTTTCATCCGGGTGAGTTCCGTTTACTGTCACCCTCTGTTGTCTGTCAATCAACCAATTTCTGATCCAGTTCATCATCTTGGGACCCATCCTCAAGCTTCTGAGTTTGTCAATAAGCCTCCTATGGAGGAACAGTATCAAAGGCTTTGCTGAAATCTAGGTAGATCACATCCATTGCATGCTCTTGATCTAGTTCTCTGGTCACCCAGTCAAAGAACTCAGTCAGATTTGTTTCACAAGATTGTCCTTTGGTAAAAACATGTTGCCTCGGATCATGCAGCTTGTTGGTTTCGAGGAAGTCCACTATTCGCTCTTTCTGGAGCGCCTCCATTACTTTTCCCGCCACCGAGGTAAGGCTTACTGGCCTGTAGTTTGTCACTTTTTCCCTATTACCACGTTTGTGGAGAGGTAGCACATCAGCCCTTCTCCAGTCCTGTGTAACTTCTCCTGTCTCCAAAGATCTATTAAAAATATCCCATCTGGTCCCATAGACTTGTCCACTTTCAGTTTTGCAAGCTGTTCTAACACATCATTTTTGTGAATGGTGTGGTATCTACTCCATTCCTATTTGTATATTTGTCAATCACAGGTGATCCTTCTCCAGGATTTTCTCTAGTGAAAATATAGCAGAAGTATTTGTTTAGCACTGTTGCTTTTTCAATGTCACTTTCCACGAATCCGTTCCCAGCACTTTTGAGTCCTGCAATTCCACCTCTGATTTTCCTCCTCTACCGAATATACCTGAAAAAAGTCTTGTCGCCACACTTCACATCTTTAGCCATCTTTTCTTCTGCCTTTGATTTTGCTATCCTTATTTCTCTTTTTGTCTCTATTAGTTTGATCTTGTATTCTTTTCTGTGTTCCTCTGTTTGCGAGCTTCTAAATTTTGTGAAAGTTGTGTTTTTTGCCTTTATTTGTGCAGCCACTTCATTGGAGAACCAAATAGGTTTCCTTTTGCTTTTATTTACTTTCCTTACGTATGTATCTGTTGCACCTTTTATTGCTTTCTTTAATTTAGCCCATTGCAATTCCACTTTCCTTAACCCCTCCCACCCTACCAACTCCTCCTTCAGGTACTTGGCCATTTTACTGAAGTCATCGTTTTTGAAGTCTAAGACCTTGAGTTTGCTGTGATTGGATTCCACCTTGGCTTTTATCTCAAACCACACCGTGTGATGATCGCTGCTGCTCACATTGGCACCCACCTGGATATTCGTCATGGTATCTCTGTTGGTGAACATTAAATCCAGCACGGAGCTCTCCCTGGTCAGTTCCATCACCATTTGTCTAAGTAATGCATCTTGAAAGGCATCCACAATTTTTTTACTTCTTTCCAGATTTGCAGAAGGCTTGCTCCAATCCACATTGGGTAGATTAAAGTCACCCAATATGATCATATGATCACTATGGGGGAGGAGTGGCCTAGTGGTTGGGGCATGGTACCTCAGGCCAGAAGGTCAGGGGTTCAAATCCCATTAGAGGACAGCAACCTTGGGCCAGAAGGACTGGGGTTTCTAGTCCCACAGGTGCTCCTTGTGGTCTTGGGCAAGCCACTTAACCCTCCATAGCCCATGTTCCCTGTAAGTATTAGCATATGTGTCTCATATCCCCTTGTGTTAAATGTATCCCCCAATTGTGTTGTGACGGCTTTGATTGAAGGATAAGGTGGTATACAAAACTGTCTAAATAAATAAATGATCACTTCCCCCTTCATGGCAATCTTTGCAATATCAACAATCAATTCTTTGGTTTGAGCTGGAGGCCTGTAGACCACACCAGTATGGATGAAAGTGCCATCTCCTCTTTACAACACAATCCAGAGCACTTCTTTTTCCCATGTCCCCTCATTTCAGCAGCTTTAATGTTACTTTTGACATACAGGGCTACTCCTCCTCCGTTTCTACCCTCTCTATCTCTTCTAAATAGATTATAGCCAGCTATGGCTATATCCTATTAATGTGATTTGTTAAACCATATTTCTGTAATGGCCACAATGTCCAAGTCCATTTCCACCATTAGGGCTTCCAGATCAGGAACTTTGTTGTCTAGGCTTTGTGCATTTGTAATCATTGCTTTCCAGTATTTGTTGGGAGTGACGTACTGAACTTGTCCATCTTCATCTGTCACCCCCTTTCCCTAGTTTAAATGCCTGTCCACATAATGCCTGAATTTTTCACTTAGGATCCTTTTTTCCTGCAGCGGAGAGATGTAGTCCATCAGTACAATATAGTCTCTTGTTGATCCATATGTTTCCCCAGTCGCCTATATATCTAAATTCTTGTTTGTACCAGGTTTGGAGCCAAGTATTAAAGTTGTTTATGCGATGCAGCCTTTCTGCCCCCTTACCATGAACAGGTAGAACTTCTGAGAATACTATAGTGCTAGCAATGGGCTTGAGTTTCTCTCCCAGAGTCTGGAAGTCCCTTTGAACTGCAGAGGCACTGTTTCTAGCCAGGTCATTTGTACCCAAGTGGATGACAATATCAGTTTTGAAGTGCTCACTTTCTGCACTAACTATACCAGCAATTTGGTTTGTATTCCTGCTGGCTGAAGAGCTTGGGAGGCATTTGACCATCCTCTCTCCTTTGAACTGTGTTCCCAAGTTGGTGCCTCTGATGATGGAATCTCCAATGAGTAGTAGTTTTCTGTGTTGTGATTTTTTTCTTCCTACTTGGTATATTATCAGTAGATTTGGCATTAAGTCTATCATTTAAGGGCACTTCAGTTTCCATCGATTGGGCACCCTCATTATCCAAAGCAAAGAAGGCATTATGCAGGGATATCACTTGATGTGTAGGGTGTCTCTGCATTACAAGTCGCAACTTACCAGAGCCCACCGTGATCCATTTGTTCCTGGGCTGTTTGATTCTTTGTGGAAGTGGTGGTGGATTTTTCAGTTTGTAATCTAGAGGAAGTGTGTTTAATTGCAGCTAATTCTTCCCTTAGTAGAGTCAATTCTTTATGCATAGCAGCTAACTTGAGGCATATAGGGCAAGCTCTTAGGATCCAAATGATTCTTCTTGGAATGAAAGCATCACAGTTATTACATTGAATACATGACAATGCAGAAAAGCTTGGTGCAGCATTTTTCTGGCACTTTTCCAAACTAGGCTTGCTCTCCGATGCAGAAAGCAAGCTAATGCCGGAAAAATAACCACGCTAATTTGCAGCGCACCTGGCACACAAATCGCTGCGTAGTTAAACTTAGAGCAATTTTATACACTGTTTAACACTGGATCTTCATGCCAGCTTCGGGCAGGTGTAAAGATGGAGCTATGAGCAAAAATATCATCTGAGGTGAAGTTTGACACTTCATCTCAGATGATCCAGGCATCGAAGAAAGCCCCCAATGCCATCATCACATTGTAGGGGGGCTGGTGCCTTCCCCCATGACAATGACCCCCCAACAGAAACATAAACCCTGGTGACCCAGAGGCCCCAATTTTCTCCCCCTCCACCCAAACAAATCAATCCCTGGTGGCCCAGTGACCCCGATTCCCACCACTCAAACAAGCAAATCTCTAATGGCCTATGGCCCCAATCTCTCCCCAACAAACAAATCCTTGATGGCCCAGTGGCCCCCAATCTCTCCCACCACCACTCCAGTACCTTAAATCACAGATTGGGAGCATTGTCCATATGTTCTCACCCCCTTTGCCACCATCCTTTAAAATGGCAGCCCTCGCCCCACGTGGTGCATCCTGGGAGGCACCAGGCAGGGTCAGACAAAATGCTTTGTATGGCCAAGTGGTGCCCCCATGTTGCATCCTGAGATGTACGAGCTGTGCCAATGGCATCTGGATCATTTGAGGTGGTGTCAAATTTTACCTTAGATGACTAATTTGCCGGGACAGCATGTCAAACTTACACATGTGTTTGGCTTGTTCTTCCAATTTAACACTGACTTTTTGTGCACAGGGTAATTTTCATATTGCACCCCAGCATAAAGAGTCATTAAACTCATGCTATGACATACTAGTGGGAGTCAAATCCTGGTCTCGCTGGTCACCAGGCTGCTGCTTTAACCCCTATGCTACACCTCCACTCATTGCTAGTACACTGCTCATAATCACTGCTTTCATGAGAGGTAAACCTAAAAAGAGAAAAGCCAGATGGCCCCATTGAATTGGAAAAAATATGAACACACCTTCCGTTTCCAGGAGCTGTATGGCCCACTTTCAGCTCATTTAGTTCTTGAGAACCAATTAGCCCTGATGGGTGGAAATTAAGTTTTTCCATGTACAAGCAGTAGGGGTGACGTCCCCGACAGAGTCATGCAAGGGAGCGTTCCAGAGCTTTCATTGGAAGCTTTTGGGAGGCTTCACTGCGCATGCATGCCTGCCTTCCCGCCTGCAGCAGCGCCATCTTATCTCCAGTCTTCTTTTTTTGCAGATCCCCGGTCCATGACGTGTTCCTGCTATCGGTGGAAAAAGCTTGATTTTTTTTGCCTCCTTGTGGTCCATGTCTTTATTAGTGCCTACTGCCTGTAGTCGGTTGCGTTGGCTTCCCTGCCAACATTCTTTTTCTGCGTTTTTTCGCCCCTTTCTGGGATTTTTTCTTCTCTGTGTTTCTGTTGGTTGGCAACATTGAATCATTTGACCTCACTGTGGCCATGTTCCCAGATATGTCCTAGCCAGCCAATGGGTTTAAGAAGTGCACTAAATGTGCATGCAGCATCTGTCACTGACTGACACAATTGGTGCCTGCAGTGCCTCGGGCCCGACCACGAGTACTCTTCATGCAATCTGGTTTGCAGATGATAAGGAAGGGCCTGAAGACCTGGGAGAAGCACCGGCAGTCCCTTTTTGGGCCATCACATTTGGCATCCTTGGCCCCGACATTGACATCGGCATTGACACCCTCGTGGTGCTCCACCGACACATTGGCATCATGAGATGCCCAAGTGCACTCGGAGCCAAGGGGCCACGGTATCATGGAGCAGAGATTCTCCAAGGACCTCGGGTTGTAACCAAGAAAGAAGCCATCATCAACTCCATCAACACTGAAGGGGGTGTCCAAGCACCAAGCCAAGAGACAAGTGCATCGACACCAGAGCGCTTCCTGACATGAGAGTGATGGCCAGGAATGGAGGAGTGAAACCTGGAGGGCCGCTGGCAGTCTGCCAATGCACTGAACATTGTGTAGTCCCTGAGACAGGTGCTGAAGTCAGTTGCCAAAGTTGTTATCCTAGCCCCAAGGCTTTTGGAGACAGCAGTGCTGGAGGAGCACCTTCAGGCCCTCGAGGTACATATGGTGACGGTCTTGGCCATGCGGTCCACTGGGCCCCCGATTCTCACAGCATCATCTCTACATGCCATGCAGACCATCCTGAAGACACATGTGCTCCCTGCCAAGGCAGGGGCATTGGGTCAGCGTTCGGAGTCAACACCAGTTCCTACTGCCATCTCCTTGTCCAGTGTCTTGGATTCCGATGCCCCAGTGTACTAGCGCCCCCGCATAGTGCATCATCGGTCTCATTGATGCCTGAGTTCCCTGCCAGATTGGTGGCAGAGGTGGGAGGAGACCCAAAGCTACTTTGACTTCCTCTTGAATTTGGACTCTAAGGGATGGGACACCGAAGAGGAATTGGTAGTGTCCGAGCGGGAATCTATGGACCTGCCATCAGATCCTTCTCCTCTGTATGAGCGACAGAAGTCACCCCCGGAGGGTATGTTCTTCCAGGACTTCATCTAGGATATGGCCAAGGCCATTCCTTTCTCGCTGGAAGCGGAGGATGAGCCGAGGGCAGAGGAGTTAGAGATCCTCCAGTACCCCTCAGCTCCCAAGGAGTCTGTCACGGTGCCCATGCACTGGATTCTACAGCGGCTGCTGCTGAGGATTTAGCAGAACCCCCTCATGGTGCTAGCCATTAGAAGGTGGCTCAACACCATGTATTGGGTCCAGAAGGCCTCGGGCTTTGAAAAACCTCAGCTGCCCCATAACTCCTTGGTGGTGGAGTCCTCCATGAAGTGGATCAAAGCACCCACTCCTCGGTGCCACTGGACAGGGATGCCAGGACCCTTGATTCCTTTGGGCAGAGATGATTTCAGTGCTCCATGCTGGTAGCCCCCATACTCTACATGAGCATGTTCCTGCAGGACATCATGTTGGACCTGAATGAGTTCAGCTCCCTCATACCTGTGGAACACCTTGATTCCTTCCATGTTCTGTGGGCCATGGCAAGAATTGATCAAGCTATATGGTTTGTGCCACCTATGATGCCTTTGTCTGCCAGCTGGGTAGCACCTGCAGGCACTGAGGAGCACGCCTTGCTTGGCTTCAGTCCTGACCTGAAACAGTGGATCCAGGACAAGCTGGTAAAAGTGCCTTGCTGGAGGGAGAACCTCTTCAGCCATCCGGCGGAGGAGAGGGCAGGCAAGATCAAAAAGAAGCATGGGACCATCTCCAGGCTCTTGAAGAAAACTGTCGACCCCTCACATAAGCAATACCACTGAAAGGCTGGAGCTGCACTACACACAGCTAAGACTAAGCTTTCTTCTTTCTTATCTCTGCTGGGTTTTTATTGCAAATATAGAATATTAACTGTTGGTTAAACTTTTAGGTATTGAGGATATTGCTAATTGCTGGTCCTACATAACGTTTGGGGATATTCAAACTGCTTGATTTCCTTGTGTAGCCTTAATAGATATCTGAGTGTGCCCACAGATCAGGAATAAGCCTACTGGGGCAGGGACAGTTAGGTTCCCGCCCACCCTACCCTTCGCCTCACCCACCCCTGGGGCTGCATTGCCTATATGGTGGCCAATAGCTTGGGATATGCCCACATTCTCTTAACCAGCATATTGTGTATTCAGTGCAATACCTGCGGTACTTTCATTCCAAGACGAATCATTTGGCGCCTAAGAGCATGTCCTATGTGCCGCAGGTCTTCTGCCATGCATAACAAATTGACTCTACTAAGGGAAGACCTAGCTGCCATGTATAAAGAATTGTCTCCACTGAGGGAAGAACTGGCTGCAATGAAGCACACCTCTTCTAGGATACAGACGGAACAAAGTCCACCACTGCTCCCACAAAGAATCAAACACACCAGGAACAAATGGATCACAGTGAGTTCTGGTAGATTGTGAACTGTAACACAGAGACATCCTATACATCAAGAGATATCCCTGCATAATACATTCTCTTCCTTGGTTAATGAGGATGACCAATACAAAGAAACTGAAGGGCCCTTAGATGAGTCAATCAATGCCCAAGCTCCTGCTAAAGCACAAAATATGAAGAAAAACTCACCAAACAGAAAACTACTACTACTTGGAGATTCCATCATCAGAGACACCAACTTGGGAACACAGTTCAAAGGAGAGAAGATAGTCAAATGCCTCCCAGGCTCCTCAGCCGGCAGAAATAGAAACCAAATTATTGATGTACTTTGCGCGGAAAGCAAACACTCCAAACTTGATGTTGTCATCCACTTGGGTACGAATGACCTGCCTAGAAATAGTGCCTCTACAGTTCAAAAGGACTTCCAATCTCTGGGAGAAAAACTCAAGCCCATTGTTAACACTGTTGCATTCTCAGAAGTTCTAACTGTTCTAGGTAAGGGGGCAAAAAGGCTAAATCACATTAACAGCTTTAATACATGGCTCCAGACCTGGTGCAAACGAGAAGGATTCAGATTTATTGGCGACTGGGAAAACACATGGACCAACAAGAGACTATACTGTG
Source organism: Ichthyophis bannanicus (assembly GCA_033557465.1). NCBI lineage: Eukaryota > Metazoa > Chordata > Amphibia > Gymnophiona > Ichthyophiidae > Ichthyophis > Ichthyophis bannanicus. Next base: position 167,954,066 of record CM066035.1, on the reverse strand, counting down.
CTGATGGACTACACCTCTCTGTCGCAGGGAAAAGAATCCTACGTGAAAAATTCAGGCAATATGTCAATTTGCATTTAAACTAGAAGAAGGGGGTGACGGATGGGGAAGGTCAAGTTCTGGACGTCACGCCCTGCAAAAGCAGAATAACAACAGAAACAACCACACTTTTAAACCACACATCAAAAGCAACTGGGAAGAAGTGGGTAGTACAAAATCTATGCAAAATACAAACAAGCCAGTTAAATGCTGGAAAGCAATGAGCACAAATGCTCGAAGCTTAACCAACAAAGTTCCGGACCTGGAAGCCCTAATGGTGGAAAAGGACTTGGACATTGTGGCCATTATAGAAACATGGTTTAATGAATCGCTGGCTATAATCTATTCAGAAGAGACAGAGAAAATGGAAAAGGGGGAGGAGTAGCCTTGTATGTCAAAAGCAATATTAAAGCTACTAAAATGCAGGGGGCATGGGGAAAAGAAGAAGCACTCTGGATCGTGTTGGAAAGAGGAGATGGCACTGTCATCCATACTGCTGTAGTCTACAGACCTCCAACTCAAATTGAAGAGATAGATAACGAATTGATTATAGATATTGCCAAGATAGCAACAAAGGGAGAAGCGATCACATTGGGTGACTTTAATCTACCCGATGTGGATTGGATTACTCCTTCTGCAAATCTGGAAAGAAGCAAAAAAATTGTGGACGCTATCCAAGACACGTTACTTAGACAAATGGTGATGGAACCAACCAGGGAAAGCTCAACGCTGGATTTGGTGCTCACCAACGGTGATAGCATGTCGAATGTCTGAGTGAGTGCCCCTGTGAGCAACAGTGATCATCACACAGTGTGGTTTGAGATAAAAGCCAAGGTGGAGTCCAATCATAGCAAGCTCAAAGTCCTAAACTTCAAAAACACTGACTTCAATAAAATGGCCAAGTACCTAAAGGAGGAGCTGACAGGATGGAAGGGGATAAGGGAAGTGGAATTGCAATGGGCTAAACTAAAAGGGGCAATAAAAGGGGCAACAGATAAATATGTAAGAAAAGTAAATAAAAGCAAGAGGAGAAGGAAACCTATTTGGTTTTCCAAAGAAGTGGCTGCTCAAATAAGGGCAAAAACACAGCTTTTGCAAAATTCAAAAGCTTGCAAACAGAGGAACACAGAAATTAATACAGGATCAAACTCAAGGAGACAAAAAGAGAAATAAGGATAGCAAAATCACAGGCAGAGGAAAAGATGGCTAAAGATGATAAGTGCGGTAACAAAACTTTCTTCAGGTATATTCGGGAAAGGAAGAAGATCAGAGGTGGAATTGCAGGACTCAGAAGTGCTGGGAACAGACTCGTGGAAAATGGCATTGATAAAGCAAAATTGATAAAACAAATACTTCTGTTCTGTTTTTACTAAAGAAAATCCTGGAGAAGGACCACTTGTGACTCCCAAATATAAAAATGGGAATGAAGTAGATACCACACCATTCAGAGAAGATGAGGTGTTAGAACAACTTGCTAAACTGAAAATGGACAAGGCTATGGGACCGGATGGGATACATCCCAGGATACTGAAAGAGCTCAGAGAGGTTCTTGCAGTGCCGTTAAAGGATGTTTTCAACAGATCCTTGGAAACAGGAGAGGTTCCTCAGGACTGGAGAATGGCTGATGTCATACCTCTACGCAAAAGTGGTGACAGGGAAGAAGTGTCAAACTACAGGCCCGTGAGCCTTACCTCGGTGGCGGGAAAAGTAATGGAGGCGCTCCTGAAAGAGCGAATAGTGAACTTTCTCAAAACCAGTGGGTTACAAGATCCAAGGCAACATGGTTTTACCGAGGGATGATCTTGCCAAACAAATCTGATTGAGTTCTTTGACTGGGTGACCAGAGAACTGGATCAAGGACATGCAATGGATGTCATCTATCTGGATTTCAGCAAAGCCTTTGATACTGTCCCTCATAGGAGGCTTATCAATAAACTCAGTAGTTTGGGGATGGGTCCCAAGGTGGTAAACTGGATCAGAAATTGTTTGACTGACAGACGACAGAAGGTGATGGTAAATGGAGCTCACTCGGATGAAAGGAAGGTGATTAGCGGGGTGCCTCAGAGTTTGGTCCTGGGCCCGGCACTGTTCAATGTATTTGTGAGTGATATTGCTGATGGACTGAATGGAAAGGTCTGTCTTTTTGCAGATGACAAGAAAATTTGCAACAGAGTGGACTCCCCCCGAGGAAAAGCTGGAAGAATGGTCTAATGCTTGGCAATTAAGATTTAATGCGAAGAAGTGCAGTGTCATGCACTTGGATAGCAGAAATCAAAGGGAAATGTGCACAATAGGGGGCGAGAGGTTGGTGTGCACGGAGCAGGAGAAAGACCTCGGTGTGATTATTTCTGTAGATCTCAAGGTGGCAAAACAGTGCGACAAGGCGGTAGCAAAAGCCAGGAGGATGTTGGGCTGAATTTGAAGAGGAATTACCAGCAGAAAGGAAGGGGTACTAGTGCCACTGTATAAGTCTCTGGTGAGGCCTCACTTGGACTACTGTGTTCAGTTTTGGAGACCGTATCTTGCAAAGGATGTAAAAAGAATGGAAGCTGTTCAGAGGAAGGCGACCAAAATGATTTGAAGCCTGCGTCAAAAGCCTTATGAGAAGAGACTTGAAGACCTAAATATGTACACTTTGGAGGAGAGGAGGGATAGGGGAGATATGATTCAGACCTTTAAATACTTAAAGAGAAATAATGAACAAACAAACCTCTTTCAGAGACGGGGAAGCTATAAAACTAGAGGGCATGACATGAAGCTGCAAGGTGGTAAATTGAAAGGTAATGTCAGGAAATACTTTTTCACGGAAAGGGTGGTGGATGCTTGGAATGCCCTCCCGATGGAGGTGGTGGGGGCAAACACAGTGACGGAATTCAAAGTGGCCTGGGACAGACACAGTGGATCACTTTACAGCAGCAAGTCTAAATCAAAATAAACGGAACCATCTAATTTCTCAACAAATAGAGGTGTCCTACACGGAGCGATGGGGGGAGGAGCGGTAGGTTCACCCCTAAACAAAGATATGGGGAGGGATGAAGACATGGGGAGAGGTGCATCTGCTCCTGGTGGGTGCACCCCTAAACAAAGACATGGGAAGGGGTGCATCTACTCCCTAAAGACATGGGAAGGGGTGCACCTACTCCTGCCATATTGCTGGGCAGACTAGATGGACCATACTGGTCTTTATCTGCCGTCATTTGCTATGTTACCAAGGGAAGCGCCAGTACTGCCAATGCAAGCGCCAGTACTATCTGACCCCACAGGATGCCCAGCTGAAAGCACAGGCCCCTTGCCAGCAAAGGCGGGACAAGCCTCGGCCCAGCCCACTTCTCAGTCAAAGTCAGGGGGTGGGGGGGGGTTCTTTTCACATTTTTAACAAAAATAAGATGGATACAAAACTTTATCTTTATCTTTATTTATAAGGCTTGATATACGCTTGTGCGTAAGTGTCAGAGCCGTGTACAATAAAACACAGGCTGCTAGAAAAGCAAAGAGAAAAGAACGCCATTAACTACAGGAAAGAGTCTAGCAAAGCAAACCTCATTAAGCAACCCATCAGAACCATCAAAACATGTGCATGCACTTCTCCAACTACCATATCGAAAAAGCACAATAAAATTCCAGCAAGCAATGACACCATCCAGCGTGGGGGTGGGAGGGGGAGAGGAAGAGAGAAGGGGAGGAGAGAGTGGGTTTTTGACTCGTTCCACATGAGTGTAGCCAATCTCTTGTTGTCCAATGGGGTGCCCCTTCAGATGGGGGGATGGCTCGTCCACTTCGCACATAGGTAGCCTCTTACCACCTCAGATGTCTTGGTACTGCAGATTGTCCGAAGTGGGTACATGCTGCACTTTGCCCAGTTGCTGCTCTACTTCATCCCGAGGGAGTACCCTCTGGACCCGCTACATCATGGTCTCCTCCAGGAGGAGGTTGCCGACCTGCTGACCAAGCTCACTATGGAGCTGGTGCCGCCAGCTCAGGTCGGGCAGGGCTTCTACTCCAGGTACTTCCTGGTTCCCAAGAAGACACAGGGTTCTGGCCTATTCTGGATCTTTGGAACCTCAACCACTTTATAGTGTGGGAAAAGTTCAAGATGGTCTCTCTAGGGATGCTGCTCCCTTACCTCCTCAAGGATGATTGGCTATGCTCCTTGGATCTGAAGGATGCATACATACACATACCTGTCCATCCAGTTCACAGAAAGTGCCTCCAGTTTGTGCTAGGGGACCTGCATTACCAGTACCGAGTGAATCCATTCAGTCTCACATCGGCCCCCAAGGTCTTCACCAAGTGTCTCACAGTGATAGCTGCTTACCTACAGACCCTAGGGGTCTTTGTCTTCCCTTGCTTAGATGATTGGCTAATAAAGAGCTCCTCACTGGATGGCGTCCAGCATTTGGCTTACCTGACCATTCAGGTGCTTGAGCAGCTGGGGTTTGTTGTCAGCTACCCAAAGTCGCACTGCCAATCTTCCCAGCAGCTAGAGTTCATCGGGGTTCTCCTCAATACAACTCGAGCCCAAGTTTTCTTCCCGATGGACCGCATGCAGCGGCTCACAGAGGTGGTCAGCAACATCCAACAGAAACGCCACATGACAGCTCAAGGTGTATGTGACCATGCTGGCTCATCTCTGCATACAGCAGTCTCAGTGGACTCTGAGCATGCAGTGGAAGCAAGCCACGGGCCACCTCCGGGACCGAGTGGTGATCACTGCACCTCTTTTGCAGTCCCTACACTGGTGGCTGGAGCAGCAGAACCTGCTCTGAGGTCTCTCCTTCCAGTCATCGGCGCCGCAACAGACACTTACCACAGACACGTCCAAGCTGGGCTGGGGGACTCACCTGGATGGCCTGCGCTCTCAAGGCTTGTGGGTGAAGCAGGAGAGCCTGCACCAGATAAACGTCCTAGAGCTTCGAGCTGTTGCAAATGCCCTTTGGGCATTCCAGATGCACCTGACCAACCAGGTAGTCCTGATTCAAATGGACAACCCTGTTGAGGGTAAAGGCCAAGGCAGAGAGGCTCGCATCCTGGAGATGAATGCATGGCTGCGTGGATGGTGTCATCGAGAGCGTTTTGGTTTCCTAGACCATGGGATGCTGTTCCAATACAGTATAGGAGGTGAAGTACTTTTGTCCACTAAAGAAGAGCGGGACCTAGGCGTGGTTGTGTCTGATGATCTTAAAGTAGCTAAACAGGTAGAAAAGGTGACGGCAAAAGCTAGAAGGATGCTTGGGTGCATACGGAGAGGAATGGCTAGCAGAAAAAAGGAGGTGATAATGCCTCTGTATAAGTCTTTGGTGCGACCTCATTTGGAGTATGGTGTGCAATTCTGGAGACCGCACCTTCAAAAGGATGTGAACAGGATGGAGTCGGTGCAGAGGGATTAAAATGATTAATGGGCTTCATTATAAAGCATATGAGGACAGACTTAAGGATCTTAATAAGTACACATTAGAGGAAAGGCAGGATAGAGGTGATATGATTGAGATGTTTAAATACCTCCGTGGCATAAATGTTCAGGGAGAGAGCCTCTTTCAATTGAAAGCAAGTTCTGCTACGAGGGGACATGGGATGAGGGTGAAGGGAGATAGATTCAGGAGTGATATGCGGAAATATTTCTTTACAGAAAGAGTAGTGGATCCATGGAATAGTCTCCCAGTGGAGGTGGTAGAGATGAGGACAGTAACTGAATTCAAAAAAGCATGGGACCAACACAGAGGATCTCTAAAGGTAAAAAGTGGACTGTTGTAGTTGTTGTTATGGAAGGACAGACTAGATAGGACATGTGGTCTTTTTCTGTCATCATGTTTCTATGTTACAATCAGGTGACGATGTTTTACATCAACAAGCAGTGGGGCGTGGGATTGTACCTCCTGTGCTGGGAAGCCATGCGCTTGTGGAAGTTCGCTGTGGCCCATGGGGTGGAGCTGAGGGCGACCTACCTGCCCAGAGAACTCAGTGCCCTGGCGGATCACCTCAGCCGGGTCCTCAAACCTCACAAGTGGACCCTCAACAGGAGGGTAGTGGACTGGATCTTTCAGGAGTGGGGCACTCCATCGATAGACCTTTTTGCCATGCCGCACAATGTCCAGGTTGATTGGTTCTGCTCCAGGATGGGTTCCAGTGGCCAACTGGCCTCGGACGGCTTCCTCCTGCACTGGGGGCTGGGGCTGCTTTACCCATATCCCCCAATCCTGCTCGTGGCAAAGACATTGCTGAAGCTCCAGGCAGACAGGGATACCATGATCCTCATCATCCCATACTGGCCCAGGCAGCCTTGGTTCTCCCTGCAGCTTCAACTCTCTCAACAGGAGCCTCTCCATCTAGGTTGCACCCCAGACCTCAACTCTCAGGAGGATGGGACCTTGTTAAACCCCAATATCTGGTCCCTGGCCCTCACGACTTGGATGCTGAGCAGGTAGTTCTCTCGGAACTTAACCTATCCGGAGACTTGATGGATGTCCTCCTGGCTTCCCGCAGGGATTCTACACACATTCCTATGCCTTTAAGTGGCAAAGATTCTCAGTATGGTGTGCTGACTGGGCACTGGATCCTTTCTCCTGCACAGTAGACAAGCTCCTGGAGTATCTTCTACACCTTTCAAACTAGGGTCTCAAGTCCAATTCTGTCAGAGTCCACCTGAGCGTGATTGGGGCTTACCATCATGGCTCGGAGGGGAAGCCCATCTCAGCTCAGCCTTTAGTGGCTTACTTCATGCAGGACTTACTCCTTTCTAAACCTCTGGTGGAGCCCTCAGCAGTGACTTGGGACCTCAATGTGGTTCTGGTGCAACTCCTGTCGGCTCCTTTGGAGCTACTTGTAACCTGTCCTCTGAAATTCCTGGCCTGGAATGTCATGTTCTTTGTGACAGTCACTTCGGCATGCAGTGTCGGTGAGCTTCAGGTCTTGGTGGCTCACCCACTATACACTAGGTTCCACCAGAATAGGTTGGTGCTGCGAGCACACTCACATTCTTTGCCCAAGGTGGTGGTCTCTTTCCACCTCAATCAATCAATGGTCCTGCACACCTTTTTTCCCATGCCTCACGCCAACCATGGCAAGGCCATGCTGCATATGTTGGACTGTAAGTGAGCCCTGGCCTTCTACCTCAAGCGGATGAAGGTGCACTGGCAAGCCACCCAGCTGTTCATCTCTTTTGACCCCAGCAAGCTGGGTGGAATGCCGGTGGCAGACTGCATCTCTTTCGTTATGCCCAGGCAGGCCTGAGCCTTGATAGTCATGTCAGGGCTCACAACGTCTGGGCCATGGCTGCGTCTGTGGCCAACTTGCACTTGGTTCCATGGGGGAGATTTACAGGGCTGCAACGTGGTCTTCTGTCCACATCTTCACAGCCCACTACTGTCTGCATAGAGATTCCCAACACGACAACAGCTTCGGGCAAGCCGTATTCCAGCATCTGTTTGGGACTTAGGTTCAACTCCTTCCCACCGGCCCTTCTGTCTGTCCAGGCTACCAAAAAGTGTCCTCTCAGTTTCAATGTGTGATATGGACACTGAATCAGTCCTTCAGGGGGACTACCCTCACTGTTTCATCTGGTTCTCCAGTTTTGTTGCTCCTGTTGAGTTTTGGCCTCCTCGGTTTTCGGAAGCCTGTGAGGACTTACTTTCTGTTTGTCCATGGAGAAAGCATAGTTACTCACCTGTAACAGGTATTCTCCGTGGACAGCAGGAATAAGTCCTCACAACTGTCCCATATCCTCAAGGAATTGTGTTTTGGCTACTAGCTCTGTTATCATACTGGAGATAAGATGGCACCATGGCAGGCAGGAAGACAGGTGCGCATGCGTAGTGGAGCCTCCCAAAAGTTTCCAATGGAAGCTGGGGAGCGATCCCACGCAGGGCTCCATTGGGGGACATCACCTCATACGTGAGGACTTATTTCTGCTGTTCACGGAGAACACCTGCTACAGGTGAGTAACTATGCTAAATGTGTTGAGAACCACTTTTTAAGACATAAACAAAAAGGAGGGAGAATTCATCAGAAAAAAAGCCCCTTATATTCTCCACTTTGTGTGTGTTTATCTCCCAATTCTTCCTTGTGTGTGGCTCTCCTCCTCCATCTATATCTGTCTCTGCATCTGCTTGTTTTTCTTTCCATTTGGGTGTCTCTTCATCTATATCTGTTTCTCTAAATGCCTGTCTTTATCTCTGTGTCTATCCCTTCATCAGCGGATATCTATCAATCCATCTATGGGTGTCAGTGTAATTGCCCTCTGTTTGGTAGCTAAAAGTGTGCACATAGGTTTCACAGTATGTGTACTTTTAGCTGCAGGGAAAAAGAGATGGTGCAGAGGGAGGCAAAATATGCATAGGGATTTGATTCTGAAATTCCTTCTTGCACTTTGTTGATGTGCCTTTGCACTTCAATGGCCCAGATAGTCAAAGGAAAATACGATTTTGAAAGGAATAAGATACCAACTATTTCTATAACACTGTTCCCACCAAAGAGAGACATAGAAAGACACCCCCAAATAGACAAAGGATGGATAGCAACATAGGCAGACAAAAAACCCCCAGAAGACAGACACACTTACTAGAATTAGGTTACCTTTATAGGAGAAAAGAAAGTGAAAGTGTTTGGAGTGGAGATTTAGCGTTTCAAGAAAATTGAACATTTCAGTTTCATTTCCTGTAATTTACATCTTTGATCAGCAGCTCATCACATTTCTACTAAGCTGTGAGCTTGGCTTTTTTTAAACCTATAATCATGGAATACATTACTGTCTAACTGCATCATACAGTTGTGGTCAACCCTTGCAGTTCAACCCCTTAATGTCCAATATCTTCTTAAAAAAAAAAAAGTGGCCAGTGATATGGCTTTGGACTCTATATGCACACATATTTGACACATAAAAGACTCAAAGAAAGCAAGACCAATTAAAAAAGGAAATAGTATAAAAATGGGGACATTGCTAGGACATGGTATTGGCACCCTTATAAACAATTCAAATCAGTTTGAACAGAAGAACCACATTCCCATTGCAGTAAAATTAGACGCACCTGTGATCAATTGTTAGTATTCACATGACTTGAATCAACCAATTAATGATGGCTCTAATGTTTAAAATGGCCACATTCATTCCATTTTCACAATGGCAGAGACAAGAGAGCTGCCTGAGACCATCAGAAAAGCCATTATCAGGTCTTGGGATTCACAATGTTAATAAGAAGTTTTCTGCTTATGGAATTGTCAAGAACCTCCCAGGACATGGTGGGAAGAGGAAAATTAATCCAAGAAGTCTTCAGGTTAGTGCGAACTGTTGGAAAAACATCATGTACAACATCCAAAAAGCTTAAGACTGACCTGGAGCAATCTGGAGTGGTGGTTTCAACCAGCACCATATGCCACACACTAAACAAAGAAGGACTTCATGGGCAAAGGAAGGAGGACCCCCACTGCTCAAAGACAGACATAAAAAGGCACGCCTGACCTTTGACCAGATCCACCTTGAGAAACCACAATCCGTTTGTGGACAGATGAAACCAAACTTGAGCTCTTTGGCAATGCAGAACAGCAATATATTTACAGGCAAATAAATGAAGCTTATAAAGAAAAAACAACCCTTCCTACAGTTAAATATGGTGGAGATTCCATAATGTTGTGGAGCTGTTTTTCTGCCTCAGGAACCTAGAGGCCTGTAATGTATTATACGAATCAGGAAGAGAGGACTACCAAGATATTTTGAAGTAAAATGTGTTACCTAGTGTCAGAAAGCTAGGTCTTGGTCGAAGGTCACTGGTCCTCCAGTAGGACAATGATCCAAAACATACATCCAAAAGTACAAAAAATGGTTAACAAGGAACAAATGGACTGTTTTAAGCTAGTCAACCATGAGTCCTGATCTCAATCCATTTAAGAACCTTTGGAAATCTGCCATTGGTAAAAGTAATCCTAGGAACATTCATGAGCTGGAACAAATTGTAGTTGAAGAGTGGGAGAAACTACCAGCAGACAGATGTATGAAATTTACAGATGGCTACAAGCAACATTTGGAGGCTGTCATCACTGCCAAGGGTTGTGCAACCATATATTAGTGAAGGATGCCATTAATCCTGTCCAGGTCATCTTTTGCTTTTTTTCTCATAAATTTCTACATCTAAGTTGCACAGAAATCTCTTTTTATTGCATACCTTTCAACATATATTACAATATTATGATTACATAAAGTTGGAATATTTCCAGTTATTTCACAAGATATTGTACACAACATACCTAAAATGCAAGGATGCCAATAATGTTGACCACAACTGTATTTTATTTTGGTGTAGCAGCTTTCAGATGGTAAAAATAATGGGAGTGAATATTTAGCTGGGGTATCAAACATTTAAAATTAAGTGATAGCCCTGGTGCTTAACGTAGTATGTAAAATTCAGAAACACTATCTGTTTAATTAGTACTGCTGACCAATGTTCCCGCTAAGCTGAACTGAGTCCTCCACCAGCATTCCTGACGGTGGGGGGAGGTGAAAAGCGATCAAGCTTAGGATTACACAGCATTGGCAGGTCCCTCGGGCAGCAAAGGGCAGCGCAGCTTAGTGAGAACATTGTTGCTGACCACACTTGTAAGAGCAAAGGGCAGCGCAGCTTAGTGAGAACATTGTTGCTGACCACACTTGTAAGAGCTGACCATGCCAGTACTATCCATCTAGATTCAGACCTGGTATTCAGCAGGCTTAAATAGATAGCTTACTCATTTAGTAGCCGGATATCGCTGCTAAATGGATCATTTCTAGCATCCCCTCCACCCTTTCCCTAACCTCTCCCCTTTCTAGCTGGCTAATATCTGTCTAATAATTTAAATGACACAATATTATCCATATACTTTCAAAAAATACACAGGTGACTGATGCGCTCCCCACCTGCCAAGAACACATAGCCCACTCTGAATGCTGGGCCCAATAATAATATACACTTAAAAAGAGTGGGACTCATAGCAGCAGTGACATTATCTTATGGCACTTTTGGAGACGAGTACTGGGGTTTGATGGTGAAATTTTATTATTGTAAATTGTTTTTCTTAATGCAGGTTCCCTTCTCTGGTAGCCAGGAAATTAAAAGACGTCAAAGAGCACTGAGAAATTTAGCTGTTTACCAGGTCACTTGCAAGGAGGGGGGGGGGGGGGGGGGCAGGGAGAAGTTATCATTACACAATTATGTAAAAGAATCAATGATTCAACAAGGGGCATTCTCATACAACCACTAGCTCTAAAGACAGGAAGGAAATACTAAAGCAAACTTTTAGAAACAGAGAATAGGATGGCAGACACGGTCCCCACGATCCAACTAGTCTGCCTAGCTTCATTCATGCTGCACTGCCATAGAGCCCTGCTGTGCTCGATACACCACTGGTCTGACTCGGCATGAATTTTTTTAGGTTCTAATGTTCTTATGCTCTTCTGTCTAAATGGACTAACCTAGCACACTCCTACATAAAAAAGCAAGTGAAACTTGGAACATTATAAATATCTTTAGTACAGTTGCTTTCATAACATTTCTTGACACTGTTCTCTCTTGGATTTAGTGGCCCTGTTCTGTCTTGGTTTTCTGGTGGACCTTCCTCTACTGCTATCGCGCCTTCAGTCAGGACTGTGTCCTGGGACCTCTTCTTTTCTTTCTCTATACTCATTCTCTTGGTGCCCTGATTCCTACCATGAGTTTCAGTACCATTTTTATGCTGATGACTCTCAAATTTATCTCTCTGACCTGAAATCTGTCCAGGAATCCCAAACCATATCTCAGTCTGCCAGATGTTGCTGCCTAGATGTCCCGCCAAAACATTTTTAACATTGCCAAGACATGGCTCCTTATCTTTCCCCCTAAACCTACCTCCACCATTCCTCCTTTCTCTCTTTTTCTGGATAACACTACCATTCTCCCAGTGTCTTCAGCTCACAATCTTGGGGTCGTCTTTGACTCATCTCTCTCTTCCTCTGCACACAGCCAACAGACAGTTAAAAGCTGTCATTTCTTTTTCTGTAACATCAGAAAAATTAGTCCATTCCTTCCTGAACAGACTGCCAAGACCCTTATCCCCTCTCTAGCCACTAGGCTATTGTAACATGTTCCTTGCTTGACTTCCCCTGAATCATCTCTTTCCTCTTCAATCCATTCAAAATTCAGACACAGGGCTAATCTTTCATCAGTGTTGCTATACTCATATAACCCCTCTTCTCAAGTCACTTCACTGGCTCCTTATCCGTTTCCGCATACAATTCAAATGTCTCCTACTGACCTATAAGTGCATGCATTCTGTAGCTCCTCATTATCTGTGGCCTTCTCTTCCACTGCCAACTTCAGATTTTCTTTGTTCTATCTTGCTGCACCTTATACCTGGAAAGGAATACCTGAATCAGTACTTCAGGCTACATTTCTGGTTATGCATACTAACTACCCACATCTTCGAGGCTGCTTTTGGATCCCAACCCCCCTTATTCTCCTATTTACCACTCATGTGTTCTATAACCATCTCCCCTTGGTTCTACCCTCGCCCCTTTTTTGTTGTATTTGCCTTTCTTGGATAGTTTGTAAGCCCTTTTGAGCAGGGACTGTCTCTTACATTTATGTGTAGAGCACAATATATGCCTTATAGCACTATACAAATGATAAATAGTAGTAGTAGTAATGCTTCAGTCTTGCCATTTTGTAGAGTTCAACATATTGTGCCTAGATTGGCCAGGCAGTGCTCTTGATCTTCTAATCACTCTAGACCCCTGAAAACTACAAAAGTCATATCTCCCTCTCCTGGTCCCACAAATGTGCAAAGCCTGGGAATCATAACTCTAGCTGTTTCAAAGAAATAAGGGGCACATACAGCCAAATATATGCACACACATACACAAACTGCAACATATACAGATATCCAGTGCTAAAAATAAATTTGAAGTATTTTTGAAATTTTGTCCACAATAAAGTTATTATTGTTAAGTGCCGTCCAGTTGGTGTTCGCCATGAGTCAACACTCCTGGCGACACTCTGGATAGTTGTCCTAAATTGTGTTTGGTCTTCAGTCAGGCGGCTCATTGTTGACAGACTGGCACCCATAGCTGATGTTATGGTATTGATCCATCTCATTGCTGGCCTTCCTCTTTTGCATTGATCTTCTATCTTGCCAAGCATGATGTCTTTCTCTAATGATCTCTCTCTTTGCATGATGTGTCCAAAGTACGAAAGTCAAAGTCCTGTCATTTGAGCTTCTAAAGAAAGCTTATGTTTGATCTCCTCTAGTACTGACTGGTTGGTTCTTTGGGCAGTCCATAGTATACGCAGTATTCGCTGCCAGCACCATAATTCAAAGGCATCAATTTTCTTCCTATCTTTTTCACTGTCCAACTTTCGCATCCATATTATATTGAAAATACCATGGCTTGAACAAGTCAAATCTTTGTATGGAGAGCGACATCTCTCCTCTTGAGAATCTTGTTTAGGTCTTTCATAGCCATTCTGCCAAGAGCAATGTGCGTCAGATTTCTTGATTGCTTGTTGCTTCTTTATTGATAGTTGATCCAAGTAGGTTAAAGTTGTCAACAATTTCAATTTCTTCTCCTTCAACGATGAACTTATTGATTTTGCCAGTTGTCATGATCTTTGTCTTCTTTACATTAAGGTGCAGGCCCATTTTGAGACTATGTTCCTTGATCGTGAGAAGAAAATTTTCAGATCATCTTCGCTTTCAGCCAATAATGTGGTATCATCAGCATAGCGAAGGTTGTTGATGAGTCTTCCACCAATCTTCACACCTCTGTTGTCTTCATACAATCCTGCTTCTCTGATGATTTGTTCTGCACATTGTGACAGAGACGCCCATCTTGAACCCATGAGAATAGAAAAGGACATGGAATTGGACTTAGGGGAGAGTCCAGTTGTGTATTTCAAGGGTAACCTGAATCCTGCGTACACCGATACCCACGTAATCCCTGCCTGGCCTGGATCTCAGGCTCCACGAAGGGAGAGAAAGAAGAGAGAGAGAAAGCCCAGGGTGCCACACCCAGACTCCTATGATGTCCCTGCAGGCATGAGAAGAGATTATTATCACCTGGGAAGCAGGGCCGGCCCGTCCATTGAGCGAGAATGTTTTTTGCACAGGGCCCCGCGTTTCAGGGGGCCCCGCGCAAAGAACATTCCGCTTTAAAAGTACAATTTAAAAAAAAAAAAAAAGCTGTCTGCTGCCACTGCCGCGGCGGTAGCAGCAATATCGCATGTCCCGCGGGGGGCCCCCTTCCTCCCTCCCTCCTCCTGCCCGGCAGATCCCTTCCTGCTTGCCTGCCTGCTTCAGTCAGTTCTTCTCCGCTTCGGCTTTCAGAGCCGCGAAGGGAGAGCTTCTCCCTCACGACTCTGTTAAGCTCGCCGGGGCAGATGGGAAATTTCCCATAAGCCCCAGCGGGCTTAACAGAGTCACGAGGGAGAAGCTCCCCCTTCGCGGTTCTAAGCCGAAGCGGAGAAGAACTGACTGAAGCAGGCAGGCAAGCAGGAAGGGATCTGCCAGGCAGGAGGAGGGAGGGAGGGGGCCCCCGCGGGACATGCGATATTGTTGCTACCGCCGCGGCAGCGGCAGCGGCAGCAGCCAGCATTTTTTTAAAGTTTTTAATTTTCCCGGGGGGGGGGGGGAGTAGGACTTGATGTGGGCTGGGGGGGGAGTAGGACTTGAGGTGGGCTGATGTGGTTAGGACTGTTATGTGGTTTGGGCTGTTGGGGGGGGGTTAGTACTGGAAATGGGCTGATGGGGGGGTTTTAGGACTTGAGGTGGGCTGATGGGGTTAGGACTGGTAATGTGCTGTGGGCTTAGGGGGGGGTTAGGACTGGTAATGGGCTATGGGGGTGGCTAGGACTGGAAATGGGCTGATGGTGGGGGTTAGGACTTGAGGTGGGCTGATGGGGTAAGGACTGGTAAGGTGCTATGGGCTGATGGGGGGGTTAGGACTGGTAATGTGCTGTGGACTGATGGGGGGGGTTAGGACTGGAAATGGGCTGATGGGGGGTTAGGACTTGAGGTGGGCTGATGGGGTTAGGACTGGTAATGTGCTGTGGGCTGATGGGGGGGTAGGACTGGTAATGGGCTATGGGGGGCTAGGACTGGAAATGGGCTGTTGGGGGGTTAGGACTGGAAATGGGCTGATGGGCGGTAGTACTTGAGCAGTGCTGAAGGGGGTAGGACTGGTAATGTGCTGTGGGCTGATGGGGGAGTTAGGACTGGTAATGGGCTATGGGGGGGGCTAGCACTGGAAATGGGCTGATGGGGGGGTTAGGACTTGAGGTGGGCTGCTGGGGTTCGGACTGGTACTGTGGTGTGGGCTGCGGGGGGGCTCGGGCTGGTACTGGGTTGGGGGTGTTGCTAGGACTGGAAATGGGCTGAGTGGAAGGGGAGGTTTGAACTGCAACTAGCTGATGGGGAGGGGGCCTTGGAATGGAAATAGGCTGAGTGGAAGGGGGACTTGATCTGCAAATAGCTGATGGGGAGGGGGCTTGGAATGGAAATGGGCTGTGAGAGGAAGGAGCTAGGACTGGAAATGGGCTGAGTGGGGGGGGGGGAGCTAGGACAGGAAATGGGCTGATGGAAGGGCTAGGATAGGACTGAAAATAGGCTGTTGGTGGGAGCTAAGATTGGAAATGGGCTGTGGTGGGGGGGCTTGCATTGAAATGGACTCATGGAGGGGCTAGAACTTGAAGTAGGCTCATAGGTGGCTTGGATTGAAATGGGCTGAGTGGAGGGGAGCTAGGATTTGACATGGGCTGATGATGGGGCTAGAAAAGGACTAGAAATGGGCTGATGGGGGGCTGGGATTGGAAATGAGCTGATGGAGGGACTCAGATAGGACTGGAAATGGATAGGGGAGCTAGGATTGGAAATGGGCTGATGGGGGACTAGGACTGGAAATGGGCTGATGCGGGGACTAGAAGGGAGCGGATGCTGGGTGGGGCTGGAACTAGAAGGGAGCTGATTTTGGGGGAGGATTAGAATGGGATGGGGCTGGGAGAGTGAAATGGAATGGGGAAAAATATTTTGTGTGGGAGGGAAGAAAAATCTACAATTGGCCGGGTATTAGGAGAGTATGTGGGGATTGAGGATGGAGGGGTAAAATTTGAGTGGATGAAATAGGAATGAGGAAAGAGCAAAAGGAGAAAGATTAGTATGTTAAAGCAGATGTAGAGAGAGAATGGAAAAAAAACTAGAAGAAAGGACAGATGGACAGCAGATGATGGAGAGTTAACAGAAGACACAAAGAAACCAGAAGAAAGTGGCTGGAGCAATTGCAACTGAAAAGAAAATGCACAAAAGGTATAAAAATATCTCTTTATTTTGAATTTATTAACTGGAATATGTCAGCTCTGGGAAATGTGCATCATTAACGTCTATGCTTTGTTTAGTACAAGAGGAAATTAATTTATAGTTGTATTTCTACAGTGTTGCCGTACATTCTAAGTTGGCTTTTGGGGTTCCCATTTTAATTATTATCTTCCTGTTTCTAAATTGTGATTTCTTGTTTGGTGATGGTCTATATTCTGCATGTGTAACTGAGCTGAGGTATTCTGTTTATGTAATTCCTATTTGACATTGCCACTTGTTCTCTTTCCCCAGTAGGTCATGTATTGTTATTCTCTGAAATGTATTGGTTTAATATTTGCAGTGTTGCCTTTTGATAGGTAGGGTCTGGTGCTCTGTGAGTCCTGGTAGTGCTGTTATGATACGGCGGGTTTGCTATGGGTTCTAAATGACCAACAGACTTAGAGAAACATTCACACATACATATTTTTATTGGAACTCACACCTTGAAGGACAATCCTTCTCGTGGCGTGCTGTTCCCTTTTATTCTTTATATAGGGACGCAACCCTAGCATGCGTTCAAAAGGGATATCTACCCCTCAACATCAACCAGTTAACATTCTTTCATTCAGGAAAAACCCTCTTAGAAGCCACTTATCTGAACGGAGACTTTCCACAGTTCATAGGCAACTCGGAGTCTTCCCCAGCTCATAGATAGACTCAACGTCCACTCCTGATGGTAAATGGAGAAGTCCCTTTATCAGCCGCCGATACCGGGTAAAACCCAACACCTCCAAATCAATGTAACCAACAGGGAAGGTCATCCGTTATGACTTCTGAGACTTATTCAAGTAGCAACCATACGAGAGTCTCCCCTCATTTTCTGTCATTTTCAGACTCTCGTATGGTTGCTACTTGAATAGAGTCTATCTATGAGCTGGGGAAGACGCCGAGTTTGCCTATGAACTGTGGAAAGTCTCCGTTCAGATAAGTGGCTTCTAAGAGGGTTTTTCCTGAATGAAAGAATGTTAACTGGTTGATGTTGAGGGATAGATATCCCCTTTGAACACATGTTAGGGTTTGCGTCCCTATATAAAGAATAAAAGGGAACAGCACGCCACGAGAAGGATTGTCCTTCAAAGTGTGAGTTCCAACAAAAATATGTATGTGTGAATGTTTCTCTAAGTCTGTTGGTTATATATGTGGGAGACATATGAGATTCAGGATTTAGAATGGGTTCTAAATGGGCAGTATTTGTAGTAGTTCCTAATGTGCCTGACGGTTGGCACTGGATTATAGTAATGTAGAAATCTTTTAGTCTTTCTTTATCCATACACTCATTAAGAGGCATGTTTACTAAAAGTTAGTGTATGGTAACATTATGCAAATGAGGCCCCGCACCGAGTTTCTGCACATGGCCCCGCACCCCCCTTGGGCCGCCCCTGCTGGGAAGGGCCAGAAGGGAGGAGGAGGGGCTGGAACCCTGGAGGTGGAAATATAAACCCCTGCTAAGGCAAAGAGAGGGGAGGCCAGAGAAGAGACCACAAGAGGCCCAGGAGAGTCAAGAGAAGCTGGAGACACAGCGGAGCCATAGAGGAGAACCCTGGGAGGAGCTGAACCACAGGGAATATAGCCGAGGAGACGGGCCGAAGGCTGAAAGTACTGACTGGCTGTCTCAGGTAGAGCTGGGAACAGGAGTGACTCTAGGACCCAAGGGGGAGCTGTTTACTGAGCACTGCTTTGAGAACTCAGAACGGGACACTGCTCCAACAATTGAAGATATGCAAGTCGATACTGCTGAGGATGACTTGAGGGCTATGGATATTCCTATGGACTGTACTTTATGCCAAGCCAAGTGCGTTGAACCGTTATGCTGAGGGCTAGCACTTTCTGAGAAGGTCTCCTAAAGCTGGAAATAACAAGACCCAGAGAACCGACAGGAGGCCGGGGATACTTTTGCTAGCACCCGGAGGTTTGTGACGCAGCCAGAAAAACCCGCAGGGAAGCTAAAAAGCTTGGTGAATATTTGCTGCCCGTATCTCCCATATTTTGCTTTAAACTTAATCCGGGAAGGGAGTTAAGAAGAAGCTTTTGTTCCAATGGGACTAAGTTTTATTATTGCCATTAATTGTTTTACAAGGCAAAGGTAAAAAGAGGCATTTTTACCCTTGCTAAAGAAGTGCTGTTTTTCATGGCTGAGAAACGTTTGAAGCAGCTGTGTGTGTTTGAAGCTTGTGAAGCAGTTATGCTGTTCTAGTGCTGTACTACCAATAATCCCGCATAAGAAGGAGTCCTGTGTACAGGGTACTTGAATTTTTGTGGAAGAAATAAAATTCTGTCACTTTGCCTTACCTCTGGACCATGACTACAGCTTCTTCTTGAAGCCATTTTTGAAGGCAAACTACATATCCCAGGATATACCTGGGAAAAGTTAGTTTGCCCAAGCCAATCGAGAGAAGTTCCTCCGATACCACGCCCCTCTAGGCTAGAGGCGGGTGGTGAGGGCATGACAATATAAATTAAGCAGGTAGGGGGAAAGTATTCAGCCTTGTTGTACACCTTTGCTTATTTTAAACCATTCTGTTTCTCCTTGTTCCGTTCGAATTGTTGCTTCCTGATCAATGTACAGATTGTGCAAGAGAACGATCAGGTGTTCTGGTATACCCATGCTTCTTAATGTGGCCCAGAGTTTCTCGAAATTTACACAGTCAAAAACCTTGCTGTAGTCAATAAAGCACAAATAGATATCCTTTTGGTATTATTTTAGTCTTTTCAAGGATCCATCTCACATCCGTGATGATGTTTCTCGTTCCTCGCCCTTTCCTGAACCCTGCTTACATTTCAGGTAGTTCTTGTTCCAGGTTAGGTTGTAGTCTTTGTTGAATAATCTTCAGTAGAATCTTGCTGGCATGTGGGATCAGAGCGATTGTGCGA
The DNA here is from genome assembly GCA_033557465.1 of Ichthyophis bannanicus. Taxonomy (NCBI): domain Eukaryota; kingdom Metazoa; phylum Chordata; class Amphibia; order Gymnophiona; family Ichthyophiidae; genus Ichthyophis; species Ichthyophis bannanicus. The sequence goes on along the minus strand of CM066035.1, from coordinate 167,934,818 downwards.
TAATTTCCACAGTCAGTTGGATCACCTTTCTTTAGTATCGGTATGAACACAGATCTTTTCCAATCAGTTGGCCATAATGTTGTCTTCCAAATTTCCTGGCAAAGCTTTGTAAGCATCGTAACAGCTACATCAGATTGCTGTAATACTTCTATGAGAATGCCATCAATGCCTGGTGCTTTGTTCTTTGATAAGGCTTTCAGTGCTGCTTTGACTTCTTCTTTCATCACCGGATCATAAGGTACAGGTTGAAACGGCTGTTGGTCCACTTGATCTTTATCATATAAAAACTCTGTATATTCTTTCCACCTTTTCTTGATCTTCTCAGCATCATTCAGCATAAAATCCTGAGCATCTTGTAACATTCCAATTTGAGGCTGGAATTTTTTCTTTAACTCTCGTAGATTTAGGAAAGCCAATCTTATTCTTCCTCTAATAGTTTCTGCTTCTATTTCCTTGCATGCGCCATTGTAGTACTTTTTCTTGTCCTGTCTTGCTGCATGCTGGAAATCTCTGTTAAGTTCTGTGATTGTCTTTCTTTCTCCTCTGGCTTTAGCTTCTCTGCGTTTCTGGGCAATTTTCAGAGTTTCTTCCGTCATCCATTTTGGCCGTTTTTGCTTTTTCACCTTTTGTAGAGACTTCTTGCTTTCTTCCAATACAACCTTCTTGATGTCATTCCATAGCTCTTCTAGAGCTCTGTCATTTGTATCTAAAGTAGCAAATCGATTTTGCAAGCAGTTTTTAAATTCCAGTGGTATATTCTCAAGGTCATATTTTGCTACATTCATGAGTGGCTTGCTCTTTTTCAACTTTAAATTGAGTTTGCATACTAGTAGTTAGTGATCTGTACCACAGTCAGCTCCAGATTTTGTCTTTGTTGATGTCATAGAGCTTTTCCATCGTTGACTTCTACAGATGTAGTCAATTTGATTTTTGTAGAATCCATTGGGTGAAGTCCGTGTATACAGTCGCTGCTTGTGTTGCTGGAAGAAGGTGTTTGAGATGAATAGATCATTGGTCTTGCAGAATTCTATCAGTCTTTCTCCAGCTTCATTTCTGTTGCCAAGTCCATATTTTCCAATCATTTTGCCTTCTTCTTTGTTGCCAACTTTTGTGTTCCTGTTTCCCATGGCTATCAGGATATCCTGTTTGCATATTCTGTCAATTTCAGCTTGTACTTGTTCATAGAACTCACCAATTTCATCCTTTTCTGCAGCATATACTTGAATTATAGTTGTGTTGATAGGCATTCCTCGTCGACGAATAGAGATTAAACGTTCACTGACTGCATTGTATTTCATTACAGTTCTTGCAAGTTTCTTCTTTATTATAAATGCAATACCATTTCTTCTTTGTCTTTCATTTCCATTATAATAGACCATGTGATCATCTGATGGAAAGTGCCCGATGCCAGTCCAGTTCAGTTCGCTGACACCCAACAGATCAAGTTGTACACGTTCCATTTCATTCTTGACCCCTTGGTTCATTCTTCGTACGTTCCATGATCCAATATGTAAGACATCTTTACAGCTTCTGACTCTCATTTCTTGCACAGCTACATCAGCAGTCAGATGTCCTGAGGGCTTTGATCCAACCACATCATAAATGCTGGCTTTTCAGAGTAAAGTCTTCAGCTTCTCCCCAGTAGCTAGTTGAATGCCTTCCGACCTGGGGGTCTAATCTTCCAGCACTATAGTGCAATTTGTTTTGTTGTGACTATCCATTGGGTTTTCATGGCAAGATGCAGAAGTAGATTGCCAGGCCTTTCCTCTGCGCAGTTTAAATTTAGTGTTGTTGCTGTTGTCACAGAAATGTGATCCTCCGCCATCAATACTGTCCCATTCTACTGCTGCCCAGATGGGTAGTTTATCTTGGTCTGGCACCTCAGCTGAGATCTGTCCATCTTGGAAGACCCTGCCAGTAGTTAAACTACCGATAGCTTAGCCCTCAGCATCACTGATACACACAAGCCCTCACAGCACGACAAGCTGCAAATCAAGTGAGGGGTCCACAGTAACATATACTGTCAAAACCATAACTATTAGCAGGAGCTTTTTATGAGAATGTCTGTAAATGCTGCCATTTGATATCACAATTGATTGTCCATCTTTCTAAAAAATCAATAGCACTGTGGTTAGGTTTGGGCGCATGGGGCCTATCCCCCCTAATTTTATATTGGAGTGACCTGAGCCCCTACTATCCCTCCCACTGCCTAGATTTTTAAACCATTCCTGTTCTGGCCCCTCTCTCCCTCTCATTTCTCCCTCTGTGTTCCAGCACTGATGGGCCAGTGCATTTGCTGGGGCATCACTCCTCTCCCTTCTATTCAGTTCAGTCACTGACTTTCAACCACAGGTGCTCAACAGATATACAGCCTTGATCTATGAATCACGCAGGCCAACGGATGGAGACAAAATGTATTGGCAGCAGGAACAGCTGAGGTAAATACACCAAGCTGGGACATGGAGGGAGAGGTAAGGAAGAGAGGGGCACTGAGAGGCAAGAGCAGGAAGAAGCTTGAAGGATTTTTGGGAGAAGGAGAATAAATGTTAGGAGACTGGAAGGAAGAACAGAACTTGGAAATAGAATGAAGATTAGATGGAGGAGTGGGTAACTTGGGATGGGTGAAGGGAAGGGGAATTAAAGACTGGGTAGAAGAGAGGAAGGACTCATAAAGTGGATGGGTGGAGAGTCGGGATTTGGGAATTGGGAGGAGAAAGAATAGGGACAGAGATTGGCTGGAAAAGTGGAGATCTAGGATGGGTAGAATGAATAAGGACTCAGAGAATGAGGGGATGGAGGTCAGGGATTTGGAGATTGAGTGGGGGAAAGCAGGATCTCAGAGACTGAGGAAGAGTGGGAACTTGGAGACTGAATGAAGACAGAGGGAGGGGCTTGGCAATTAGGTGGTGTTATGAGTGGCATTGTGTTAGGTCACTCAGAACCCTTAACTGGAGTAGTGTGAGATAGAGTTCTGGATATGAAATTAGAGTAAGGGTAGGAGCTTTAGGAAGCAGTGGGTAAGGGAAAAAGATGGTGTGAGGACCTGTTTATATCCTTTTGAAGGTGCAGTCTCCAGCATAGTACACAAATGAGATCACATAAAACTCACTCAGGTGTGGCTATGTTTTGGCTTAAACATTTAAAAAAAAGTCTACATACATAGAAATATATTTTTAAATTAAAGAATAACTATTACAATGGATATTACATCTTCACATTAATTAAGCTCCATACGCTTTGCCTTATATATGGCTAAAGCAAAGTGTATGGAGCTTAATGTGAAGATAAAGAGCATGAAGTCTATGACATAATGCAAGCAAGCAAGCAAGATAGGTTCTGTTCCTGATTAGTAGGCCAGAACACTAGTATGCTTATAAGCACATGGATGTGAACTGGTGCAGAGAAAAGTCTGATAAATAAGAAACAAAATAAGAAGAAAACATTAAGATCTGAGCCGGACATACAGAGGGAATCATGATTCTAATCCCGTGGGACATGTTTAGCCCCGCGGGATCAGAATCGTGAACAGTCCTGTAAGTGCAGGCCAGGACTGCAATTCAGCCCGGCCTGCATGTACAGGACCTTCCCAGCTAACTCAGTCAAGGCTCTTCAATGGAGCCACGGCACCACGGCTCCATTGAAGAGCTGTGATGCCAGCTGCCAGCTTCCCAACTTCATTCCCCACAGCCCAACCCTCGATCCGGCCTCCTAAAGCCAGGGTCAGGCTGTGGGGAATGTCTTCGGGCCTCCCCCTGTGCCATCCACGCCCCGGGCCTGTAGTAAAAAAAAAACATCCAGGAAAGTTATTCCTCCTCGGAGGTGGAATAACTTCCCTGCACAAGTCATCGGCCCTGGACATACAGGGCTGACATTAGAATTGGCCCTGTATGTCCAAGGCTAGCGACCACCCACTGCTCACTCTGCCTCGCCCCCGAGCCACTCCTTCCTCGCCCCTGTCTAACTTCCCCCATACAACCGGCGGGGAAATTAGACACCAGCGGAGAAGGCACAAATAGCGGGGACGGGACGTCCATACCTGCTATTTGTGGCACAGAATCGGGCCCTAAGTGTTTTGTCCCCTAATTTTGGGAGTAGAGTGTGAGTTATTACCAATGGACCAGAACAGCCTGACTACCACAAAACCAGGGGCTGCAAGTCAGGGTGACCCTACTGGGAGAGAGGACAAACACCCACAGGCACATCAACAACTGTCCTGATGGACTGCTGTGAATATCAGCATATTAAATGGCTAGCTGTCAGAGAGCTGCTGGAGATATCTGCTGTGGAGGTGTCAGGACATAGGGCCTCTGATCTATGCTGCAGTCAGTATACTGGCCTCATAGTCATGGCCCCCCCCCCCCCTTTTGACTAGTGGATCAAGGGTGTGGGGAGAAGGCTTCCCCTTACTGGCTAGCCAGAATGGTTCTTTTGTCATGGTATGCACTGATCCCTCTGCCCCGGGCAAATCCTGATGGGGATCAGAAGCTATCGAGAGGGGATCGGTGATGCAGAAGGCCCAGGACTATTTTAAAAATCTTGTCAGTGCTGCAGATCGCAGCACCATGGCACAGACAATATTGTGATCAGGCCAGAGTGACATCCCTGACAGAGCCTCACATGGGAAAAATACCCAGCTTCCACTGGAAGCTTTTGGAAGGCTCCATTGTGCATGCGCGCCTGCCTTTCCGCCTGCTGTGGTGCCATCTTATCTCAATTCTTTTTTTTCCACGGAGCCCCTAGGACGTGTTCCTGTTGTCCTGGAAAAGATTGTTTTTTTTCTTGCCCCATCGTGGGTTTATTTTCTTTTCTAGTGCCTACTATCTGTTATCGGGTGTGTCTGCTCCTGCTGACACAGTATTTATGCTTTTTTCAACTTTTTCATGTTTTGGGATTTTTTTCTCCTTCCCTTGTGGTTTTGCTGGCTGAAGACATTGAGTCATTCACTTTCACGGCGGCCATCTTCCCGGTTATGTCTAAACCAACCAGCAGATTTAAGAAGTGCACTAGGTGTGCACACACCATCTCAATCACCGACTGACATAATTTTGGTGCCTTCAGTGCCTTGGGCCTGAACATGAGCCCTCCTCCTGTAATCTCTGCTTGCAAATAACCAGGAAAGGCCTAAAGGACCAGGAAAAGCAGCGAGAGTCCCTCTTTGGGCCATTGGACTCGGCGTACTCGATCTCGTTATCGACATCTGCGTCGATGCCCTTGCAGGGCTCTGCTGAGACTTCAGCATCACATGGTGCCCATGCTCACTTGGAGCCAAGGAACTGTGGTACCCTGGCATGGAGGCTGTCCATCAACCTCTGGTCAGAGTCATGGAAGGAACTGTCATCTGCCAGGAGCGGCTTGCATGCCTGCCTTCCCAACAGTTCTTCTCAGTCAGGTATATAGCATAGAGAAACACCCCATAGGAAAAACAAAAGCAAATAACAAGAACTTAGTCCCATCTACAACTCTGAGGGGAGGCAGACAGATTGTGAAGACTGATTTGTGCTGTTCCTGGAGATCACCTGTTACAGGTGAGTAATTATGCTATCTCCAGGAACAAGCAGGAGTGCAGTCTTTACATATGGGACTCCCCAGCTCCTGGCTACCATGAAGGACAGAAATAAGACCATGCAAACGGGGAAGAACCTGAACCACAAGTAGGGTAAAGTGGGGATCTGTCAGACTCAGCCCCTCAGGCACACTCTTCATAATGTAGTTGGCCAAGAATGGAGGGAAGAAGTGTAGTTAAACGCCAAAAAAGTGCCATAAGACAACTTGGCCAAATTGTGCATCTCGACTAGAGTCCTTATCAAGATAGTAATGGGCAGTAAAGGTATGGATCGAAGACCAAGTGGCTGCTTGGCAAATTTCTGAGAGCAAGACAGAGGATAGGTTAGCCATAGCTCGGACATTGTGGGCTGTGACATGCACTTGCAGGGAACGTTTGGCCTGTGTGTACGCAAAAAATATGCAGTCAGAAATCCAGTTGAAAGGGTCTGCTTGGAGACTGGGAGACCTAAATGCTAGGGTCAAAGGAGAGAAAGAGCTGTGAGAATTGATGATGATCCTTAGTCCTGTCAAGATAGAAAGCGAGAGCCCTTTTGCAATCAAGCATATGCAATGATGCTTCCACCCTAGAAGAATGAGGTCTTGGAAAAAAGGTTGGAAGACAAATGGATTGATTAAGGTGGAAAGGAGAAACCACCTTTGGTAGGAACTTGGGATGAGTCAGGAAGACCACTCTATCCTGGTAGAAGCGAATGTGTGGAGCATAGTCCACCAGAGCTTGCAACTCACTAACCCGATGGGCAGAGGTGAGAGCAATTAGAAACATGACTTTCCAAGTAAGGAACTTCAGCAAAGCTGTAGCCAGAGGCTCAAAAGGGGATTTGAGATGCTGTGCTAGGACAACATTGAGGTCCCACGCTACAGTAGGATGGCGGTCTTATTAAAAGAAGGCCACGCATAAAGCGCGTCACAAGTGGATGTGAAGAAATTGGATGATCGCACTGAGGTAGTCTTTAGTTCAGAAGTGGAGAGATGAAGAAGATATTGAAGCAAGTACTCCTCGGGACAAGTGAATGAGTTGAGAGTTCTCTGAGAACACCAGAGGGAAAACCTATGCCATTTAAAGGCGTATGTACACATAGTAGAATCTTTCCAAGAAGCCAGTAAGATCTCTGTCACGTCTTCTGAGAGCCGTAGGTGAGACAGGATGAAGCGTTCAGTAGCCACGAAATCAACTACAAGCTTTCAGGATGGGGTGAAGAAGTGTCCCCTGGTCCTGAGAGAGAAGATTGGGTGTATACCCCAGAATGAGAGGTTTGCCCTGCATCAACTGAAGGAGTAGGGGAAAACAAGACTGACAGGCCAGAATGGGGTGATGAGAATCATCTTCCCTCTGTCCAACTGCAACTTGAAGAGTGTCTTTGGAGCCAGTGGAAGTGGCGGGAATATGTAGAGCAGACCCCAATGAAGTGGGAAAGCATCTGAGGCTTCTCTCCATGGCGTTGGGATTCTTGAACAGAAGCAAGGGAGTTGGGCATCCATTGGAGTAGTAAAGAGATCTATGATGGGCAATCCCCATAATCGGAACAAGCATGCACCGTTTCCTGATGAAGCATCCTTTTGTGTGGGCGAAGGATACGGTTGAGCTTGTTGGCTAGCTGATTTTGTTGCCCTGCGAAATAAACAGCCCAAAGAAGAATCTGATGAGCCATTGCAAACGTCTAAAGACAGATTGCTTCATTGCAAAGAAGGCAAGATCCGATACTTCCCTGTTTGTTGATGTAGAACATGGCAACCTGGTTGTCAGTCTGAATGAGTACTGTCCATCCCAAAAGTTGGGGACAGAAGCCACAGAGAGCATTGGCAATCGATCTGAGCTCCAACAGATTGATGTGATAAGAGGCCTCTCGTGGGGTCCACTGACCCTGCATGATGAGACCATGGAGATGGGCTCCCTAGCTGTGCTTGGATGCATCGATGGTCAGGGTACACTGCAGTGCAGACCTTTGAAAAGGTAACCCAGTTGTGGGAGGTCACAAACTGAGGTTAGATGTTGATCCTGTCTGAGAGGCAACCCATGGACTATGTCCACTGATCTGAGAGGGTTCACTGCCCTGGTTGCATGTGAAGACGGGCATATGGAACGACATGGACTGGAGGCTATGTGACCCAGGAGACGTAGCATGTCTCTTACAGTGATATTGGCCTGATGTTGGCAATGGCTTGCCAAGGAAATGAGACATAAGAACATACTGGGTCAGACCAAGGTCCATCAAGCCCAGTATCCTGTTTCCAACAGTGGCCAATCTAGGTCATAAGTACCTAGCAGTCTCCCCAAAAGACACAGGTTCCACAATGCTTGTATTGGGTCAAGCAGTGATATCCTGGGTCCCTTTTAATAATGGTTTATGGACCTTTCCTCCAGAAACTTGTCCAAACCTTTTTTAAACCCAGCTACATTAACAGCTTTTACTACATCCTAGGTAACAAATTCCAGAGTTTGATTACATGTTGAGTGAAAAAATATTTTCTCTTATTAGTCTTAAATAGGTTACTCTAGCTTCATTGCATGTCCCCTAGTCTTTTTATATTCTGATGACGTAAATAATCGATCTACTTTTACATGTTCCACTCCATTCATTAATTTATAGACATCTATCATATCTCCCCTCAGCCATCTCTTTTCCAGGTTAAAGAGCCCTAACCTTTTTAGCCTCTCTTCATAGGAGTATCCTTCAATCCCCTTTACCATTTTGGTGGCTCTTCTCTGTACTTTTTCTAATAACGCTATATCCTTTTTAAGATACGGCAACCAGAAATGCACACAATATTCAAGGTGCGGTCGCACCATGGAACGATACAGAGGCATTATAATATTCTTTGTTTTATTTTCCATTCTTTTCCTTATGATACCTAGCATTCTATTTGCTCTCTTTGCCGCCGCTGCACACTGGGTGGAGGGTTTTAACATGTTATCCACGATGACACCTAAATCTTTTTCCTGGGTGGTGGTTCCCAATGTGGAACCTTGCTTCGTGTAACCATAGTTTGGGTTATTCTTTCCTAGGTGCATAACTTTGCACTTTTCCACGTTAAATTTCATCTGCCATTTGGATGCCCAATCTTCTAATTTATCAAGATCCTCTTGCAATTTTCCATAATCCTCTTGGGTTTTAATAGCTTTAAATAGTTTTGTGTCATCTGCAAATTTGATAACGTCACTCGTTATTCCCTTTTCCAGGTCATTTATGAATATGTCAAAAAGCAGCAGACCCAGCACAGCACAATGAAGGCTGTCCTCTGGCAGGAAGACCCGAGCCTTTGTAGTCTCTAGAAGAGTCCCTATGAACTCTAATGTTTGAGTAGGGGTCAGATGGGACTTTGGAAGGTTGACGACAAAGCCCAGGTGCTGCAGAACCAGAATGGTGCATTGAAGCGATTTGGAGACCATCTGAGGGGTATCTCCCCTGATGAGCTAGTCATCTAAGGGAAGACAAAGATCCCCAGGGTACAAAGGTAGATTGCTACGACTGCAAGACACTTTGTGAACACCCTTGGAGTCAAAGCCAATCCGAAGGGGAGAACCTGGTATTGATAGTGGTGTCCCTGAAAGAAAAAAATGGAGGTATTTTCTGTGGAAAGGGTGGATCAAGATGTGTGTGTAGGCATCCTTGAGATCCAGAGAGCAGAGCCAGTCTTTTTCCTGAAGGTAAGGGAGTAGAGTCCCTAGCGAGATCATTTTGAACTTTTCTTTCACTAGGAATTTGTTCAGATTCCATAGGTCCAGGATAGGTCTGAACCCTCCTGTCTTCTTTGGAATGAGGAAGTAACGGGAGTAGAACCCTAGGTCTTGTTGAGGGAGTGGGACTTCCTCAATGAGTACTTCCTTTGAGTTGTTAGAGTGGTGATCTCTTGTTGTAGCAGAGTGGAGTGAAGGCGAACCATGGGAAACTTGCCCACAAAGAGAGCGGGGAGCAGGTCTTTGAAATTGAGCTGATAGCCCACAGTCACCACTGCCAAGGTCTAGGGTTCTGATGTTATAAAGGCCATCTGTGGGCAAAGTGAGTTAACCTGCCTGCTATGTGGGAGGGGTGGAGATCCTTCAGGGGTAGACTGACTATGCCCCTGAGGAAGTAGTCAAAAACTAGTCAAAGGTTGTGACTGTGGAGCTGGTTGGGGCTTTGCAGTCTTAGGCTTTCTGGGCTGACGATTCCCCTGCTGTATCTAATGGAGCTGTTGAGCCTGGTAGGAGGAGTAAGAAGGGTAGTACCTCTTCTTTTTGGGATAAAAGGATTTCTTGCCAGAAACCTTCTTTTTAGCAGGGTCTGCTGTCTTCCTAGATAAGCGCTTCATGGTGAGATCATTGGTCTCTCTCTCACTGGCTTTCTCATGCCACCCTTTTCCAAAAAGGATCTCTCCATTACAGGGGATATTCGCCAGCTTGTCTTGAACCCATTGTTCAAGATCAGAGGCCTGCAGCCAAGTTGTTCGTCTTGCTCCAATACAGACTGCTTTTCTGCTAGTGCCCTCAAACGTATCAAAAGCTGCTCTGGTAAGAAAGTTGGAAGTGTTCTGAGCATGACACACCAGTGCCTCATGTGGGGCCTGCTTGTCTGTTGGCAGTAAAGAGGTGAATTCAGACAAGTCCTTTGATACATCTCTCAAGAACATGCCCATATAGAGCATGTAGGAGTTAATTTTGGACAAAAGCATCAAGTATTCTGGACTCCCTGTCCCGGGGGAACCGATGAGTGATTTTTGGAACTCTTAATCCTCCTCATGGCCGATTCCACAATCATAGAATGGTGTGTTAGTTGTGGTTTCTGAAAGCCTGGGCAAGGAGGAACTCAATACAGAGTGTCCACTTGCTTGCTGATGGATGGAACTGTTAGTGGTGCTTCCCACATACGAAGCATTAAATTCTAGAGAATGTTATGGATGGGAAGTGTAGCAGCTTCCTTCAGAACCAAGGGATACTGAAGGATGTCAAGTTCCTCGGCCCTCGAGTCCAATTCCATGGCCACAGGCACTGAGAGAGCCGCCACCATGCACTTAATAAAATCTTGGAAGGACATGTCCTCAGAGGGAGATAGACACCTCTCGTGTGATGGAGACGGATTGGGGGGAATATCCCATAGCAGCTCAGAATCGAGAGACTCAGCATCAGAGTCTGAAGAAGCGGTACCAGAAATCCGGTAGAAAGTCAAAGTAGTGACTGTTGGTAATGTGGTATCGACTCTGCTCCAACGCCAACATCAAAACTCAGTGTTCATGGTGTGAGGTATCAGAAGCAGGGTGTCCAGCACCCGATGTTGCAGAGTGCCCCGGGGTAGGTCAAGGCTCCATACATGATGGTGCTGACTCCCTGAGCAATGCTTCCAAAACTCTTGATACGTCAGCATTGAGGGACGGTATTATGGCAGTGGAACACGAGGGCCTCGAAGGCCCCAGCACTATTGCTGCTAGGATTGTGGCCAGACTCCTCTCGATAGCTTGGACATGCTCATCGTGGAAGACTGGAGGTGACTGGGAGGAATTGAGCATCGAGCCCAGTGCTACCGTCCCAAAGCAAGGTACCAGGAGCTCCGCTGAAGACGATGCCTAGGGAGCATCCCTGAGCCCCTCCGAGGCTTTGGAGGATGTATCCTCCCGTCGGAGCTGTTTGGCCAGTTGGCCTAATTCTGGGTCACCTGAAGCTGAGTACCAATGTCGGTCGAGTATCAGAGTCCGATGCCGACTCCGAGGATCAGGACCCCTTGCCTGCCGATGCCAGTGCTGAGGTCTTTGATACCTTTTCCGGTGAAGACGACCGACGCTTGCTGCTATGTTTGGACTTGTATGAAGTAAGGGAACCATGCGACGACCACAGTGGTGTAGAGGCCAGTGAAGAGTGTGCTGAAGCGGCTGAGTCTGAGTGAAACAGCTTTACCTGTTGCTGTTCCCAGTTCTTAAGCCCCCACGGTGTCATTTGCTGACAGTGGGTAAAAAAGGAAACGTAGTTGGGCCCAAACGTTTTAAGCACCAGTCATGCTGATCAGTTGCCGAGATAGTACTCCGGCATTTAGTACACTTTTATTTTTAATTTAATATTTATCAGTTTTACAAATATTATCAAGGCATACTTGTACAGAAAAGGAAAATCCAAAAGAAATACAATACAAGGAATAATAAAACAAGAAAAAACACCCAATGGAAAACCCTAAAGTCCACAATACGGAGGGACGAGGAAACTACGGTGGGGAAGGAGGAAACCCTACACTATATAAATACAAAAACTTCCATCATTAATAAGAAATGAAGTGGCTGTAGAGGGCACGGGATGAGAACATCTGAAAAATGGTCAAGTAACCCCCTCCTGGTTAGACAAACATGGTACAGTTGAGACCCTGGCATTGATAAAGGCTGACAAATTACTTGACTGGAAAAAAAATATCTTTGCAATTTATAAACCACTAAGCATTTGCATGGAAAATGTAAATAAAATGAAGCACCCAACTGTGTCACACCCGGTTTAAAAAGTTAAAATTGTCTTCACCGCTTCTGAGTCTCACGAACAACATCAGGGAAGATAGAAATCTTAACACCCAGAAAGAAAACAGAACATTTTTCATAGTACATTTTCAAAATCCAATCTCCATCAGATACTAAAGCACACGATATCAATAATGTGGAAACCTGCATTGGGGATTCTAAAGTAGGTGAGCTTAATAAATCTGATTCATTAAGTACACCCATATTAGAATCTAAGCCGATAGAACCAGGTTCGTTTTTACCCTGAGACAAATAAAACACCTTTGAGATAGGTGGAATCAAATCATTTGGTATAAAAAGAATTTCAGTCATATACCATTTAAACATATCAATCACAGAAGTCCCAACAATTCTGTGGAAGTTCAAAACTCTCAAGTTTGAAGCGCGGCTGAATTCTCCAGCATTTCAATTTTTGCTCTAAGAGCCACATTATCTTTAGATAGAGCCATAGTTAAATCAGAGATTGAGACCAAATGTTGGGCATTCTCATCCACTTTAATCTTCAAGGCTTCAGTAACTGTTACATACAAATCCAATTTCAAGGTATTCTGTTCCACTTTGGAGGATATCGCAGCAGTTTGCTAAGAAACAACAGTGGCTAAGTTAGTTATTGCATCCCATATGTTGTCTAAGGTGATTCTAGGAGGGCAAGATTGCTGATATAAGACAGGTGATGAGACAACTGAAAGGGCCTGAATAGCCTTACCCGTGCCAGGGTCACTGGCCTGGGGTACTTCTGCTGCTACCTCCTCTCCATACAAACTTTCAAGGTTTGCAGGAACACCTCCTCCACTTCCAAGTGTCACCACCTCTCCCCACACTAACACCTCCGAAATACCAACTTCCGACGCTTCAGGCATCGGAGAGGATGAACAGGAAGCAGTTTCTCCTATGGGCTGTGGCAGTCACTGCTCGCCGCTCAATCTCGGGAGACAAGGTGGTGTCAGGATCCAAAGTGTGCGGAGAAACCTCCTCAATCTCCACCACAACACCTGAACAGATCTCCCGCCTAGCAGCCTTTGGGATGACAACAAAATGATCCATAGGTCCCAGCACAGCAGGCAGGGGCTCTGCAGGGTACGCCCTTGCCTTACCTTTCCTCTTAGACATAGCAGGTAACGCGTCCAACACTCAACCAGCCATCTTAACTAAACCATGTCCCCTCTTAGTACACTTTTTAAAACACTGTGTGGCTTTTCCATTGTGGGAAAAAATGATAGAGGCAAAATCAAATTGGGCAATGATGGCCCAAATGCCTGAAAAAGAAAAAAAAACCAAAGAAAAGAAAAGTATTGGAACGATTTGATACCGTTCCGGTCGACGGGAAGGTAAGCACAGAGTACCAAAAGGCACCGAAAAGGTTTTGAAGTAATCTTTCACAGCGGGGTTAGGACAAGTTCCTGATGGCTCCGTGGATAAAAGACTACTAAGGAGAACTATTGGGAAGGCATGCACACATGCGTGGAGGGATGCTCCCAAAAGCATTCCTTTTGGATGCTGGTGAGTGTTCCCATGCAGCTCAGTCGATGCCGACGTCACCCGTATGTGAAGACTGCATTCCTGCTTGTTCCTGGAGATATATTCTTCTTTCCTCACTGTGATTCCCTGAACAGTCTTTGGGTCCCTTATTTTTATAGCTAGGGATTCTAAAGATACACTAATTATGAGTGGCAAGAGGGGACAGACCAGGCATGTCCCCCTCTGCAGGGGGAAGCTCTCAGTGTGCTTCCCATTAATTAACAATTGCGCCTGTGGGTTTGTGTATAAAAACTTGACCCACTGCAAAAAATTCCCCTGTATTCTAGATGTCCAAAACCCAAAATAAGCATTCCCAGGAGACTTCAAAGGTCTTTTCAGTATTTCAGGCCCACCAGGAATACCCTTGACAATTCCCCACTCCCCAATAGAAAGGTTAAGGTTTTGTATGTATATTATGTTTGGACAATAAATGTTACAGAGGAGAAGTTTTGTTGTATGCAGTTCTCCTATAGCTATCATGTTCTCCTATCGCTAACATTTGGAGTGGAGGAGTGGCCTAGTGGTTGGGGCAAGGTACTTCAGGCTGGAAGGTCAGGGGTTCAAATCCCACTAGAGGACAGCAACCTTGGGCTGGAAAGACTGGGGTTTCTAGTCCCACAGGTGCTCCTTGTGGTCTTGGGCAAGCCACTTAACCCTCCATAGCCCATGTTCCCTGTAAAATAGTTATCTCCAAGTTATAATGCCCTGTTCAATGTAATTTCAGTTTGTTCAATGTAAACTGCACTGATGCAGAATAGTGTGGTATATAAGAGAATATAAATAAATGTAATGCCTTTCCTTATCAACTAGTGTTTTTTGTTCAATATGAACGATGTTTGCTTGTGTATCAAAATTGCTATTCCACTCCTTTGACCGTTGTAAGAGGCTGTCACCACTTTTCCCACCCAATCCCTCTTTAATTTCTTGTGCTCCCAGGCTGGGAGGTGTATCTCTTGTAGAAATCCTATACCTGTGCCCACTCATTTTAAGATTGTCACTATTTCATTCTTTTTACTGGGGAGTTGATTCCACATATGTTCCAAGTCACAGTTTTAACATCATGTATATTGAATGATTGTCAGGCATTCGATGTTTGGTCTGTTACTTTTATACCGACCAGAGCCTTTCAGCTAAATCCCCTCTAAAACTAGGCTGTACAACCCCAAGATGTTCTGCCACTCCACACTTTCTCCAGTAAGTCATAGCCCCTTAAAAACTGTGCCTGGTTGAATGGTTTCTCAGTTCCTACCCATTCTCTGCCCTTCCCACTCTTTCCCCTGCCACACATTCATTATTATTCAACACTCACTACCTTCTCATCATTCTCACCCCCATCTGCTACCATAATTGTATATTTTCTCCCTTCCTCCACCCATACTCCATTCACTGTCTCCTCCCACCACCCCCATCCTCCCAAGTCTCTTCCACCAGAAAATCATCCTTCTACTCACACATTCCAGCCATCGGCTCTGGGTTCTTATTTTCTGCATTAACAAACTATACATCCATTTCTAAACAGACTGCCTGTACAAATGCTAATTCCCCATTTGGTTACTCAGTCAAATTAACATAAAGACCGATTTATTAACACAAACACTTAGGCACTATGTTAGCATTCATCAACATGCGGCCATGTCTGCTAAACTGCCAAAATTCAAAGTGCCATTCATTAGCTTTTCCCCCTTATGCAAGATCTGTTAGTTGTCATTTACTCAGCAAGAGTTCCTGCTAGTTTGGTGATAATTATGTAGTCTTGAGAAACTCTTTGGAACAAATCCTTGAGTGGGTGTTTGGTGATTATGTCCCTCAATAATAAAAATGGTCATAGTAACATAGTATATGATGGCAGATAAAGACTAGTATGGTACATCTAGTCTGCCCAGCAAGGCGGCAAGATTAGGTGCACTTGTCACTCCATGTAGGTCACCTCTCCCCATGCCTTTGTTTAGGCATGTACCCACCACTCCATGTAAGTCACCCCTATTTGTTCAGATATAAGAGATAGTTATGCTTATTTTGATTGTATTCTGTTGCTATAAAGGGATCCACTATGTCTGTCCCATGACATTTTGAATTCTGTCACTGTTTGCCCCCACCATTCCATTGGGAGGGCATTTCAAGCATCCACCACCCTTTCAGTGAAAAAGTATTTCCTGACATTGCCTTTCAGTTTACCCCCTTGCAGCTTCATGTTATGCCCTCTAGTTTTACAGTTTCCCTGTCTTTGGAAGAGGTTTGTTTGTCTATTAAGTATTTAAAGGTCTGAATCATATTTCCCCTGTCCCTCCTCTCCTCCAGAGTGTACATTTATTTAATTTATTTAGACAGTTTTGTATACCACCTTATCCTTCAATCAAAGTTGTCACAACACAATTGGGGGATACATTTAACACAAAGGGATATGAGACACATACACTAATACAGGGAACATGGGCAATGGAGGGTTGGGTGGCTTGCCCAAGATCACAGGGAGCACCTGTGGGACTAGAAACCTCAGTCCTTCTGGCCCAAGGTTGCTATCCTCTAGTGGGATTTGAACCCCCAACCTTCTGGACTGAGATAACTTGCCCCAACCACTAGGCCACTCCTTCCCCTCCTCCTCAAGTCTCTTCTCATAAGTCTTCTGACGCAGGCTCCAAATCATTTTGGTCGCCTTCCTCTGAACCGCTTCCAGCCTTTTTATAGCCTTTGTGAGATACGGTCTCCAAAACTGAACACAATACTCCAAGTGAGACCTCACCGGCGAATGGTCCTCATCCCAGCATCTGTGTCTCTGCTCCAGTCCCATTTTTAATGGCAGAGAGTTGGTCAAGCAGTGGGGGGTAATCATAGGATATAGTCCACTCTTTATCCCCAGGGCTGGGTCTATATCAAACCTCCTTTTTGCCCAAAGCCCGACAATATCAATGTAAATTGAGGGTCTCTTACCTCCAACTCTACCCCATTAGGCGCACTACCTAATCAACACCTTTCTCCTCCAGCAGTGTTGGAGAGACCACCAGAGACCAGTGAAAGCACATTGTAATGGGCCCACAGTCTCTGTTATCTTCCCCGTACACAGCAGTTCGTGGGCTGCCGTGTTAAGTGTCCTTTTACAGTCCCATTGGTTTACTCATGAGATTGAGCCTCTGTACCAGTCCATCAGCTTCCTGCCAATCAAAAGTCAGTGTCTTCCACTATCTCTCATAAAGATCCCTCTGTATTTTGTTCTGGTCTTATCAAAAGGGAAAGTTACACATAAAAGTCCAAGTTTTATCCATAGGGGCCTCTCTGCAGTTCAGTCACGACCTGCAAGTTTATATGTTGTCTCTTTTAGGTGACTCAGTCAGTTGCAGATATGCTATTAAGGCACACAGTTCCTTTGGATCATCAAAGGTGAGATTTTTATTTTGGTAGGTGAGGCATGCTTTTGCTGGAATCTGCAATGCTACTTTTATTCCTCATTGATAAAGCTTACTGCATTATGTGACCAGTGCACATCTCTGTGCAGCTACTTGCACTGGGAAATCCTGAAAAGTTGCAGCTGTCATACTTTTGGTTGAGCTTTTGTCAGTATTCTTTTCTTATAGGCATGATTTAAGATCCATGCTATATAGGGTTGCCAACTGGCCGGTTTTCAGCCAGCCTGGCCGGTTTTTCCATGGCCAGGCCAGCTGCCGGCGCAGAGGTAAAACCGGCCCTTGAAAAGCTGTTTTTTTGCTCTGGCCGCAAGATCGGGAGCGGCCAGAGCAAAAAAACGGCTTTTCTCCCAACCCGTCCAAAAAAAAAACCCTTCCCCGGGGCGGCCCACACACCGGAGGGCTTCAGAGGGAGCCGGGGAAGCCCGCGCGAGGCCCCGGCTCCCTCTGTACAGCCGCCAGCGTGAAGAGCCTTTTCCTTCACGCTGGCGGCTGTTTCTGTAAAGCCGCGATTGCTGGGAAAGGTTAAAGGCAATGCCCTTTAACCTTTCCCAGCATTCGCGGCTTCACAGAAACAGCCGCCAGCGTGAAGGAAAAGCTTCTTTACGCTGGCGGCTGTACAGAGGGAGCCGGGGCCTCACGCAGGCTTCCCCAGCTCCCTCTAAAGCCTCAGACAGCCGCGGTGCTGGGGGGGGGAGGGAGGCCAAGGACTGCATGGTCTGTGATGGGGGGAGGGGACCTGGACTGGAAAAGGGCTATGGGTGGGGGGGGACTTGGACTGGAAAGAAATGGGCTGTGATGGGGGGGGACCTGGACTGTAAAAGGGCTATGGGGGGGGAGGGGACATGGACTGGAAATGGGTTGTGATGGGGGGGGGGGGACCTGGACTGGAAAAGGGCTATGGGTGGGGGGGACTTGAACTGGAAAGAAATGGGCTGTGATGGGGGGTGGACCTGGACTGTAAAAGGGCTATGGGGGGGAGGGGACATGGACTGGAAATGGGTTGTGATGGGGGGGGACCTGGACAGGAAAAGGGCTATGGGGTGGGGGGAACTAGGACATGAAATTGTCTATGGTGGAGGGAGGGGGAACTTGGACTGGAAATAGGCTGTGATTAGGGGGGCTAGGACTGCAAATGGGTTATGATGGGGGTGGGACCTGGACTGGAAAAGGGCTATGGGGGGGGGGGGACTTGGACTAGAAATGGGTTGTGAAGGGGGGGGACCTGGACCGGAAAAGGGCTATGGGGGGGCATTGGACTGGAAAGAAATGGGCTGTGATGGGGAGGGGGACCTGGACTGTAAAAGGGCTATGGGGGGGGGGGGACATGGACTGGAAATGGGTTGTGATGGGGAGGGGGACCTGGACTGGAAAAGGGCTTTGGGGGGGGGGAATGGACTGAAAATGGGTTGTGATGGGGAGGGGGACCTGGACTGGAAAAGGGCTATGGGGGGGGGGGGACTTGGACTGGAAATGGGCTATGGTGGAGGGAGGGGGAACTTGGACTGGAAATAGGCTGTGATTAGGGGGGCTAGGACTGCAAATGGACTGTGATGGTGCAGGGGGACTCGGACTGCAAATGGGATGTGATGGTGGGGGGGCCTAGGACTGGAAATAGGCTGTGATGGGGGACTTGGATTGGAAATGGGCTGTGATGGGGGGGGCTAGGACTGGAAATGGTCTGTGATGTGAGGGCTAGCACTGGAAATGGGCTGATGAAGAGCTGGAATAGGACTGGAAATGGGCAGATGTGGGGCATGGGAGAATGGGACTAGAAGGGAGTGGATGCTGGGTGGGTCTAGAACTATAAGGGAACTTATTTTGGGGGAGGACTGGGGATGAGGAATGAGAATGGAGAGGGGAAAAATATTTTGTGTGGAAGAAAAGTCTATGATGGGCTGGGTATTGGGAGAGTAAGAGGGGCTTGAGAATGGAAGGGTGAAATTTAAATGGATGATAAAGGAATAAGGAAAGAATTGGGGGAAAGAGCAAAAGGGAAACAATCAGTATGTTAAAGCAGAAATAGAGAGAGAATGGAAAAGAGAAGGAAGGACAAATGGATAGCTTGCAGAAGACACAAAGAAACCAGAAGAAAGTGACTGGAGCAATTGCAACTGAAAAATAAAATGCCCAAACAGAAGGTAGAAAAATACTTTTTATTTTGAATTTATTAACTGGAATATGTCTGGTCTGGGAAGTGTGTATTGCTAACATCTTTGCGTTTTTCTTTAGTGCAAGAGGAAATGACTTTATAGTTTTATTTCTCCAGTGTTGTACATTTCATGTTTGGATTTTGGGGTTCCCAGTTTAATTATTATCTGACCAAGGAAGTTAGCCTACACGTATCCTCGGTAATTTTTGTGGGTGGGGCTTGGGGCGGGGCGGGGCGGGGCAGGGGTGGGACTAGGGGCGGAGAATGGGTGGAGCATGGCGAGCCACAGGTGTCGGGTTTTTCTCGGTGAAAAAGTTGGTAACCCTAATGCTATAACAGGCCAGCCTTGCACTATGGGCCTACTCAATGGATCCTCTCCATCAGTATTGGCTGCCTCTCCAACGAAGTGTCAAATATTTTCGTCAGTCAGGCCTCAAGCAATATTCGCAGCTCTTGCCCTATAACCATCTCTGGGATGCCAATCAAAAGCAAATTATTACCGATTTTCTTAATCCTTTATGCAGTCCATGAGTTGTTTGTTTTGTTCTTCCAGCCCCTGCACATGCTTTGAGCTGCACCATGTTGTCCTCCTGCTGAGATATGCAGCTCTCTGTTTGCTGGAGATGAGTGGCCTGACTTTCCAGCCCTTCTTTGATAGCTTTGATTGATCATCAAGTGACCCTGGACAACATCAATTTTAAGCCCTAATTTTATCCCCTATCTATTCTGAAGATAATGTCTGACTTATTTTTTAAGGACATAAAACATTTTTGTCCTGTTCTTCTTTATTTTGTTAGAATTAAAAGTCACTTTGAGACAGAAATATGTAAACTACTGGGAGTTTTGTTATTCAAAAGAAGTACCTGGGGCTTTTCAGAATGCTCATCCTGCTTTCCATGACTTTTTGACATAATAATCATATCACCATTTTCCAGGGCAAGATTACTGCATTAGTAATCCATTTTCTGAATACACACATCATCACCGCTCAGAATCTCATCATATCTCTCATTTCCCCTGTTGGTCTCATATTCAACTGACGGATCCAACTATTTCTGTCATGTAACCCCCACCCCCGTGTGGGGGGGCTTTCCAGACTGTACGTTTTGGTTCAAGGCTCTTTGCTCAAGATCGCACAGCGTGGGGGGGGGGGGGGGACGGGGGACTGAGTTTGCATCATCTTAAAGTTTCACATCTCAGGACTCTACTATGAGCCGTATCAATACCCTATTTTAGCACTGCAGAAAAAGTTCAATGTGACCTGTATTGATTTGCACGGTTTCACATTTATAGATGTAAAGGAGGATAAGAGGTATGTAAAATTCCCCGAGCTATACATATGAACTATCCAAGGACTCATAGTAGTCCCACTGTATTTAGTCATGTATTATAAAACTGTATCATTTGACTAAGAGGTACTTTTCTTAATTATTTTCTGCATACTGCTGAGCATTACAAGAGTTTTGTGTAGTGCAAAAGAAGCGGTTCCCAACAAGCCTTAAATAGGAAGCAGAAGAGCTTGAATCCTTGACAACTGGTGAAACTGCTCTCAAGTTTCAGACTTTGTGAGTCTGAATCAATGAAATCAGAAATACAAATATGAAGGTGGCACATTTTGTTTTTCTGCCCGACAGCTTCCTTCTGCTTCTTTGGGCTTCCTGCTCAGTCAGAGCTTACCTCACGAACCTTCATTTGCATTTGCAGCTACTTGGGTTTTTCCTTTTTATTTTAATATACCCCTCCCAACTCAGACTGGCTATTGCAGTGATAGACTTCAATACTGTTGCAATACTGATGACCCTATCTTAAAAAGAATATATCAGAATTAGGAAAAGTTCAAAGAAGAGCCACCAAAATGATAAAGAGGATAGAAGGATATCCCTATGAGGAAAGGCTTAAATGTTTAGGGCTCTTCAGCTTGGAAAAGGGGAAATATGATAGAGGTCTTTAAAATAATGAGTGGAGTGGAACGGGTAAACACAGATAGGTTAATTACTCCTTCATGAAGCAGAAAGACTAGGGGACATGCAATGAACTACAATGTAGCATATTTAAGACTAATTAGAGAAAATATTTTTTCACTCATTGTGTAATCAAACTGGAATTCGTTGCCAGAGGATCTACTAAAAGCTGTTAGTGTTGCTGGGTTTAAAAGAGGTTAGGACAAGTTCCTGGAGGAACGTTCATAAACCATTATTAAAGTGGATTGGGGAAATCCCCTGCTTACCCCTAGGATAAGCGGCATGGAATCTGTCTACTTTTTGGGAAAATGACAGGTACTTGTGACCTGGATTAGCCACTGTTGGAAACAGGATACTGGGCTTGATGGACCTTTGGTCTGACCCAGTATGGTATATCTTATGTTCTTATAAACTATAGATCCTACTAAAATTTGGCTAACGTGGACACTAAGTCTAGTCACTAGGTACTGCCATTGAGAAATGACAGACACCACCCAGATGCTCTGAGCACATCATCTGTGGCATCCCCAGACCCAACAAGCAGAAACCTGGCATGGGAACCAAACCAGGTACTCCATGTGACATTGAATAGCATTTTCCTCTGAGCCAGCCTCATGAAATGTGAAGATAGATTTTAGATAGGAAAGAGGATTTTAGATTTCCAGATCAGGATGTGGAAAATTACGTCAGTCTCCTCCTCTAGTCTATTCAAATCCATGCTAAAAACCCACCTCTTTGAGACTGCATTTGGATCCTGATGCCCCTCACTTCCTTGTTCACCACTTACATGCATCTTACCAAACTCTACTGCCTAGTTTTGAGATGTTGTTCGTCATAATTAGATGTAAGCTCTGATGAGCAGGGACTGTCTCTTACGTCTATATGTATAGCACTGCATATGCCTTGTGGCACTATACAAATGATAAGTAGTAGTAATTGCAGTAGCGGTAAATTCTCACTATATCTTACAAGTGGCTCTGCCAAAAGCAGTACCTCTTGTAAAATAAACATATAATACATGCAGTGACATGCAGGACTGCACATTAATGTCTCCCCCCATATCTAGCAGAAGCAGCGATTTTAAAAAGCTTCCAATGGGGGAAAAATGTTTGACTTCACCCCACATATGCATGGAAGGAGCTTTTTAAAATCACTACTTCCAATCTGCACACACAACCTGATCCCTTCCCGCCCACTGTACCGGTTCCTCCACTCTCTCGATCATCCCCAACCATTCATGATATCAGATCTCCCTGTGGCATCTGATACCCCCACATTAAGATCCCCCTCCCCTGATATGCGATCCCTCCATCAAGAACTTCCCCACTAAACCTCCCCATGGCACAAAAAAATTCCCTTGATGACCTTCTACAAGATCTCACTCCATACCTCTTATCCCTTCCCAGCCTTATTGGGATTTCTGGTGTCAAGTGGGACCTGACATGATTCCTGGTCGCTCCTGTTCCTTGGCTCTGAGTTCCAAAATAGCACCTGCGATCCCTAGTGGTAATTTCACAGTACTACCACTAAAGGTCAGGGTGCCAAACAAGTGCAAAACACAAACAGGCATTTTGCTCTTATTTGGCAGCCAACCACCTGGCAGTAGTACTGTGAAATTATCACTAGGGGTCATGGCCACCATTTTGAAACCCAGAGCTGAAAAAGTAGGAATGAATGGAGATCACTCTTGCTCTTACTAGACATTAGAACCCCCTATAAAACCAGCAATGGGATTGAGATGTGTGGATTCTTGTGGGGGCCATCGGAGGGAGTGTTTCTTCATGCCACAGAGGGGGGTTGGGTTGGGGTTCTTGATGGTGGGATCGGATGTCAAAGGACGGGTATCAGATGTCAGAAGAGAGGGATCTTAATGTGGGGGTGGGTCAGATGTCAGGGGAGGGGGATCTTGATGCAGGGGGGGAATGGATGTCAAGGGAGGGGTCTGATGCCTCGGTGGGGTCGGAGTGGAAGGGGGCCTGACCTTAGCCTTTACACCTACCACTTCAAGCAGGCACTTATTTGTAGCTGGGGGCAGCTGTAAATCCAGATGTCCATTTATTTTACCATCAGCATGGATTCCACTTGTAAGAAGGGGAAATCCATGTCAATATTGCGGACCCACCCAAGCTATTCCCTCTCCATGCCCTTACCACACTTTCTGGCAAACTAAACATGGTACGCATCGCCATGTGGAAATAGCCCCTTCCTAAAATGTCATTTACACAGTAAGGCCCAATACTCAAAGGGCATTTACATGGTTTACAGCCTAGTAAACTGTAAATGCCTTAGATGGGGATATTCAACGGCACATACACAGTTCCTGATCGTCCCTCCAGTCTGGTCCCGGAATGTCTGGGTTGTCAACCTCCTCTAGCAGCTTTGGAGACTGAGAAACTTTATTCTTGTGATGTCATTGGTATATAAAGCCTGGCTCCTCCTCTTCACACCAGTTTAACAGTCTCCAAAGCAGCTAGGAGGGTGGTGGGCCCAGGATATTCCGGGGCTCACTGGAGAAACGATTGAGTAGGGGGTTAGGATTTTAAAAGATTACATTAAAAAAAAAAAATTTGGGTAAGGGGCACTTTAAGGAACTGCTCGGGAGTGGTTCATTAACTGCAGAGCCGGTTGCAATTCCCGGCTGCCCTTGCCCTGAGGTCCTCTGCTCTCCTCTGTCTTCCCTTTGGGGTAGGCAAGCACAGCGGTTTGTTGTTTTTTGCTCATCTTCTGGGGGAGAGAGGACTGGCACCCGAAATCCATCCCGGTGAAGAGTGAACGGATTCGGGGGAACGCCTGGCTCAGCGCGTGCAGAAGCCTTGCCTGCCGGCGCTTAGAGCCCTTCTGATCAGCTCGCACTGCTTTCTTCTGCGGCGGGCCCTGAATTGAGGGGCTCTGCTCAGAGACAGGATGGAGAGTGCCTTTGCAGCCGCAACAGGAGCCGGAGGTAAGCGGCCGGTTTCGGCGGCGTGAATAGGGCAGGCCAGACCGCGTGTGCCTGAGGCGGGAAAAAGGCCCCGGTTTGCACTGTCGGGTTTTAGCGCCCTGTAGCTTCAGCTGTGAGCCTCATTTTTGGGGGCTTTCTTCACGAATCACCTGGGGGGGGCGATTCGGGGGGGCTTCCAGTAAAAAAAAAAAAAAAAAAATTTTTAGTGCCTTGTTGGCGTTTGGTTCAGCATGCCGTCCAAACAACAGTGTCTCTTGTGTGGAGCTAAACGGAGTTCCGTTTCCCAAGAGGGTGTCTGCAGGGGTTGTGCTCTGGAGTTGGAGGCCAAGGAGTTCGTCCCTGCTGCTGAGGTAGCAGAACCAGAGGTTTTGGAGGCAGTGCCAGAGCCCATTATCCCATCTCTGTCGGTTGCGGAGCCTGGGCTGGGTGCCACTTTAGGGCCCGATCTTCCCCTTACGCAACAGTAGGTGGGGGGCAGTTTGGCGTCCATTTTCTCGACGGATTTCATGGCCCTGCTCCAAAGGACTTTAGCTAGCTCTAGTGGGGCGCAGGCGGCCGGTACCTCTGGGGCTGAGTCGGGGCACAAGAGGCAAAGTTCTGCCTTCTTGGCAGGTGCGTCGGGCATCTGTGCTAAAGTGGCTAGGTTGGAAAGGGATCCCATAGATCTGTCCGTGGTGTCCGAGGACTTGCGTTCTGAAGATGGTCTAGGGGATCTAGAGGAAGGTGAAATTCGGGAGCAAGAGGATCAGGCGCGGGTGGTCCGTGTTTTCCGCAGGGAAGAACTCCCGGCTCTTATAGCGGAGGCGCTCAAGGCGCTTAATATGCCAGATGTCGGTCCGGCTGAGGATGCTACCCTGGAGGATCCCTTGTTGCAGGCGGTCCGGAAGACTCAGAGGGCTTTTCCGGTGCACAGGGTGTTTAAGGAGATGATTCAGGAGGAATGGGATATGCCGGAGGCTACCCTTAAAGGCGCTAGGGTTATGTCGCGGCTGTACCCGCTGATGGATCAAGATTGAAAATTATTTAAGGCCCCGAGAGTGGATGCGGCCGTTTCGGCAGTGACTAAGAAGACTACTATCCCGGTGGAAGGTTTCGCGGCTCTCAAGGATGCGCAGGACAGAAAATTGGAGTCTTTGCTGAAGCAGGTCTTTGAGGCTAATGCCTTATCCTTACAGGTGTCTATTTGTGGAGCCTGGGTGGCGAGAGCCTGTTTGCGCTGGGTGCAGCGAATCCAGGGGGACGCTCCCGTAGAGCCGGCCGAGGAGGCGGCTAGATTGGAGTCCAGAGCGGCGTATCTAGCGGATCTTCATTATGATCTGATCCGGGGGTTGGCAAAGAGCATGGCGTCAGTGGTTGCAGGTCGCAGATGCCTTTGGCTGCGCAATTGGGCAGCGGATAGTTCGTCTAAAGCTAGGCTAAGTCGGCTTCCCTTTTGCGGTAAACTGCTCTTTGGCGAAGATTTGGAAAAGTTGGTGAAGGAGTTAGGAGAGACTAAGGGTGGACGGCTGCCAGAGGACAAGCAGAAGCAGAGCCGTTCCGTTCCCGGGCCACGGCAGCAACAGCGTGACTTTCAGTGGTTCAATACGCTTAGGAGCAGTCAAGGGCTGCGCGGCCGTTTCCCTGGTCGTTCCCAGGGGTTTCGGGGGTTTCGAGGAGTGAATAGGGGATTTGCTGCAACGTCCTCATCCTCCACCTTTAAAAAGTCGCAATGAAATCAGGAAGGTCCAGGAGGAGTTAGTTCCCGTAGGATTATCTGGCCTGGACCCAGCTCACGTCCGATCAGTGGGTCTTGGAGGTGGTTCGCGATGGTTATGCCCTGGAACTGCAGCATCCGGTAGCCGATGCTTTCGTGCGGTCACCGTGCAACGCCCCAGCGAAGCGCGCGGCAGTTCGGGAAACGGTACGGCGGCTTCTACGTCTCGGAGCGGTGGTACCGGTTCCTCCAGACCAGTTAGGTTGTGGTCGATACTCCATTTACTTCGTGGTGCCGAAGAGGGAAGGCACATGGCGACCGATTCTGGATCTGAAAAAGGTAAATCGTTCTCTGCGCGTGTCTCATTTTTGCATGAAAACCCTCAGATCAGTCATTGCAGCGGTCCGGACGGGGCAGTTTCTGATGTCCCTAGACCTATCAGAGGCATACCTGCATAATCCGATTCAGCGGGAGCATCAGAAATTTCTCTGGTTTGCAGTACCGATGGGCCATTTCCAGTTTCAAGCACTCCCCTTTGGGTTGGCGACTGCTCCGTGCACCTTCACCAAAGTTATGGTGGTGGTGGCGGCAGCCTTAAGAAAGGACGGGGTGTTGGTGCATCCGTACCTGGACGATTGGTTGATCAGGGCAAAGTCCCGAGAGGAGAGTATGGCAGCTACGACCAAGGTAGTGACCCTGTTACAGAGTCTAGGTTGGGTGGTCAATCTGGCGAAAAGCAAGTTGACACCGAAGCAAGACCTGGAATACCTGGGAGCGCGGTTCGACACAGGAGTAGGACACGTGTTTCTGCCTCAGCAACGAGCGCTAGGGCTCCGAGATTTGGTGCGTCGTTTCCTCGGTCTACGGTGTCCCACGGCCTGGGAGTATCTGCAGGTGTTGGGGACGATGGCGGCGACCTTGGAGACGGTGCCATGGGCTCGTGCTCACATGAGACCATTGCAGAGGGCCCTGTTGCGCAGGTGGTCGCATCAACGAGATTCTCTGGGTCAGCGGTTGCCTTGCCCTCTACAGACTCACCAGGCGCTCCGTTGGTGGTTGCGGCCGGGGAGCCTGGAGAAAGGCATGTGCTTGGATGCTCCCAGATGGATTTCCCTGACGACAGATGCCAGTCTTTACGGTTGGAGGGCCCATTTTCAGGGACGCCTGGTTCAGGGCCAGTGGTCCGATCTGGAGAAGACGTGGTCGATCAACCGGCTGGAGTTGCGGGCGGTGGTGTTGGCACTGCGGGAGTTGACTCCTTTTGTTCAGGGGAAGGCCATTCGGGTCTTCTCGGACAATGCCACGGCGGTGGCTTATGTAAATTGTCAGGGCGGCACCAGCAGCGTAGCGCTGGAGGACAAAGCGGAGAGTTTGTTAGAGTGGGCGGAGACCCATCTCGTGGCTTTGTCGGCGGCGCATGTCGCATGGGTGGACAATGTGGAGGCCGATTTCCTAAGTCGCGTGAAGGTAGACCCGGGGGAATGGGCCTTGCATCCCGAGGTGTTTGCGATGTTGGTGCGGCGCTGGGGTCTTCCGGTGATGGATCTCATGGCGACTTTTCAATCCGCAAAGGTCGATCGGTTCTTCAGCAGACGAAGGGAGCGCATGGCAGAAGGTTTAGATGCTCTCATTCAGAAGTGGCCGGAGGAGCAGCTGCTGTATGTGTTTCTCCCGTGGGTGTTAATCGGTCGGGTACTGCAGCGCATCGAACAACACAAAGGGCGCGTGGTTCTAGTCACGCCAAATTGGCCACGGCGCCCGTGGTACGTGGACCTAGTACGACTTCTGGTGGACCGGCCTTGGAAACTCCCCGTCCGCCGGGATCTTCTCACTCAGGGACCTCTGTGCATGCCCCAGGTGGATCGATTCTCGCTTACGGCCTGGCCATTGAGCGGGCTAGGTTGACGGCGAGAGGTTATTCCTCGGCAGTGATAACTACCTTACTGAAGGCGCGAAGGAGGTCTACTTCTTTGGCGTACGTCAGGGTGTGGTGTATCTTCGAGGCGTGGTATGCGGAGAAGAACTGTGTGCCGTTGTGAGCCTCCGTGCCTCAGGTGCTGTCCTTTTTGCAGGATGGTTTTCAGAAGGGGCTGGCGGCCTCTTCTTTGAAGGTGCAGTTGGCAGCGTTGTCCTGTTATAGGGGTAAGGTGCGCGGTGTTGCTCTGGGGTCTCATGCGGATGTTAAGCGTTTTTTGAGGGCGGTCTCGCTGCTACGGCCGCCGCGTCATAGAGTAATTCCGGCGTGGGACCTGCCTTTGGTTTTGGACGCCTTGGGGAGGGCACTGTTTGAGCCCTTAGCGGAGGCGTCTTTAAAGGATCTTACGCTGAAGGTAGTGTTTTTGGTAGCGGTGGCTTCGACGAGGCGGATTTCGGAGTTGCAAGCGCTGTCTTGCAGAGAGCCTTTTCTGTCTTTTGGCGAATCTAAAGTGGTTTTGAGACCTGTTCCGTCCTTCCTGCCAAAGGTGGTGTCTGCTTTTCATGTGAATCAAGTAGTGTCCTTGCCAGTTTTTTGAGAAAAGGGTAAAGGTCAGCTGGCGCAGTGTCTGCATCGCTTGGATATTCGGCGTGCTTTGAAGAAGTATATTGCGCGCACGTCATCCTTCCGTAGGTCGGATAGACTTTTTGTGCTATTTGCAGGGGCAAGGAAGGGAGAGGCAGCTTCCAAAGGTTCCATTGCTAGATGGGTGAAGGAGGCTATCGCTTCGGCTTACATGTTGCGCGGCCGTCTGATTCCGGAGGGTCTGCGGGCCCATTCCGCGAGGGCGCAAGCCGCATCGTGGGTGGAATGTAGTTTGGTACTGGCAGTGGAGATTTGTAAAGCGGCGACGTGGTCGTCTCTCCATACTTTTGTGAGGCATTATCGTCTCGATGTTCAGGCGGGCAGGGACACCTGTTTTGGTTCGGCAGTGCTTCAGGCCGGGCTTGCGGGACCCTCCCGTTGTGTGTAGTTACTGCTCTGTTACATCCCAGACATTCCGGGACCAGACTGGAGGGACGATCAGGAAGAGTAAATTAGGCTTACCTGCTAATTGTAGTTCCTGGAGGAACTCCAGTCTGGTCCTGGATCCCGCCCGGGTTCAAGGATATGCTGGGGCCTGAAGCAGGAGCAGTATTACTGGTAAGCAATCTTTTGTCTTTTTCTTCGAGAAGCGGGGAGCAGAATAGCGGGGGTCATTTCCTGGTAAAGAAGGTCATCTTCATGTACCTTCCACGGCGGTGGTCAGGAGACCTCAGGACATGCGAGCAGTAGTTTGCAAAAAAAAAAAAAAAAAGAATTACCACTACTCGTTAGTATTTCACTTTTTGTACATAGTTCGGTCCACGGACCTTTGCAGTTCACTGGGGGGAATTAGAGGGTGTTGTATTTCGCTACTTACTTGTTGCTCTGGTGAGTCTGCTTTGTCATTAGATAAACTGGTGTGAAGAGGAGGAGCCAGGCTTTATATACCGATGATATCACAAGAATAAAGTTTCTCAGTCTCCAAAGCTGCTAGAGGAGGTTGACAACCCAGACATTCCGGGACCAGACTGGAGTTCCTCCAGGAACTACAATTAGCAGGTAAGCCTAATTTACTCTTAGTGCCGTTGAATATCCCAGTCTATGTCCCCTACATGCCCCAATGCTATCCGGTTAGCATCGGGACGTGTTGGGGGTGTTCCGGAGTGAAGCAGAAGCAGGGAATGGTGCTAATCAGGCAGCAGCGATATTGCATGCTGCCCGGTTAGCGATTGGCACCTTAAAGAGAGGTGAGAAAAACCCTCGCCTATCTTTAAGGCGCCGATCGCTAACCGGACAGCAGCCAATATCCTGCTGCCCAGTTAGCCTCGGTGGCTTCCTGTCCTTGCAGTGATCACCGGATAGTCAATGCTGTTGCCACAGAATTGAATATCCAGTTTAGAGGTCAGCGGGGAGGGCTGTGTGCCTTACTGGCGCATAGCCCTTCCAAATGGCGGGCAGAAGCCCATACTGTACACCAATCTACATATGTAAAGGCAATTTACATGTGGGGATGCTTCTAAAATAACCAGCATTGTGTTGAAAGAAAAATAAAGATTCAAATTAGAAGGCTAATCGATGTTTCTTTACTATATAACTATTTGCTTTTTTAACATTTAAAATGAGTTGTGTACATCCTTTCATTGTGAGGCTGAGCACTGAAGCTTGCACTGTGTGTGGGGGGGGGGTGGGGGGGGGGTTCTAGAGGAATCAGTGGTGGACTGTAGATTAGAGGAAGGTAGATGTGTCAGAGACTCCATGGTCACTGTCACAGGTGACAAGCCGCATCTTCAGTGTGCATGAGTGGATGCTTAAAACTCATCCATACACAGGGGACCATTTTCAAAACTAGTGACTTGTTCCAAAGTCCGCAGGTAACTATCCCCATGAGCTCTGAAGCAATTGGCAAAGGGAAAGTACCCACATTCTTTGCCTTTGAAAGTTACGTAGGCATAAAGTGCCCGTAGAGATTAGCATCTTTTTTTCAGAAGATAAATTTTTCCCAGGAAACGACCCATTTTATGGTCTGTAGCTAAAAAGCACTTCACTGATAATTACCTATTATTGTGGCTTTTTATGTTAGTTTGCAACTGTAGCTAAAATAAAAAGTACATATACTGTAGATCTCTCACATGTGGACAGAGCCGGTGCAAGGGTATTGGGAGCCTTAGGTGATTCTTTAGTCACACCCTCTTCCCAGATCATCACACCAGGACCATAGCAAACTAGAAATGCGTCTTGTGTGACTAACAAATCTGGAGCCCCCATCGCTCCACCCACATGCAGTAACTCCCTCTTTTTGAGCATCCTAGAAACTCAGTGATGATTTCAGCAACCCCCCCCCCCCCCCTCTTCTGTGCTTGCGCCCTGTGCGGCCACATTATTCGCACAGTCCTTGGTACGGCCCTGATCACAACATCACCCCTCTCATAACAATCATGTAAAAATGCATAATTGCATATCATGGGGGATATATTCAAAGTAATTTAACCGGTTAGCAGACCTTCATAACCGTTAAACCTCAGTCAGCGGGATAGTCAGCAGCACTAAACCATTTAGTGCCAACGAATACCCCCTGCTACCCAGTTTGTATAGCCCGATGTTAGTCAGCTAGTGTCAGGGCAGAGTGAGGATGGCACTGGGGGTTAGCCGAGGAGTCTCCTATGTGTTTCCTTACCAGTCCCCTACATGTATTCTTGTCCTAAGCTGTTGTGTTGTCTGTCTTGACTAGACTGTAAGCCCTGATGAGCAGAAACCATCTTTTACATGTGTCTGTACAACGCTGCATATGCTTTTAAGCATTATACAAATTAATAGTAGTAGTAGCAGTAGAAACATAGAAATATGACGACAGAAAAAGACCACATGGCCTATCTAGTCTGTCCTTCCATATGAACAACTACAACAGTCCCCTTTTTTCCTTCAGAGATCCTCTGTGTTTGTCCCATGCTTTTTTGAATTCAGATACTGTCCTCATCTCTACCACCTCCACTGGGAGACTATTCCATGGATCCACCACTTTTTCCATAAAGAAATATTTCTGCATATCACTCCTGAATCTATCCCCCTTCACCCTCATCCCATGTCCCCTCGTAGCAGAACTTGCTTTCAATTGAAAGAGGCTCTCCCCCTGTACATTTATGCCATGGAGGTATTTAAACATCTCAATCATATCACCTCTATCCTGCCTTTCCTCTAAGGTGTACATATTAAGATCCTTAAGTTTGTCCTCATATGCTTTATAATGAAGACCACTAACTATTTTAGTAGCCACCCTCTGTACTGACTCCATCCTGTTTATATCCTTTTGAAGGTGCGGTCTCCAGAATTGCACACTATATTCCAAATGAGGTTGCATCAAAGATTTATACAGAGGCACTGTTGTTGTTGTTGTTAAGTGCCGTCAAGTCGAAGTCGGTGTCAACTCATGGCGACCCTCTGGATAGCTATCCTAAATTGTGTTCGGTCTTCAGACAGGCGGCTCATTGTTGACAGACTGGTACCCGTAGCTGCTGTTATTGTATCGATCCATCTCATTGCTGGCCTTCCTCTTTTGCATTGACCTTCTATCTTGCCAAGCATGATGTCTTTCTCTAATGATCTCTCTCTTCGCATGATGTGTCCAAAGTATGAAAGTCGAAGTCTTTTCATCTGAGCTTCTAAAGAAAGCTTAGGTTTGATCTCCTCTAGTACTGACTGGTTTGTTCTTCGGTCAGTCCATGGTATATACAGCATTTGCCGCCAGCACCATAATTCAAAGGCATCAATTTTCTTCCTGTCTATCTTTTTCACTGTCCAGCTTTCACATCCATATGATGTTATTGAAAATACCATAGCTTGAACAAGTCGAATCTTTATATGGAGAGTGACATCTCTGCTCTAGAGAATCTTATCTAGGTCTTTCATAGCCATTCTGCCAAGAGCAATGCGTCGTCTGATATCTTAACTGCTTATTGCTTCTTTATTGATAGTTGATCCAAGTAGGTTAAAGTTGTTCACGATTTCAATTTCGTCTCCTTCAATGATGAACCTGTTGATTATGCCAGTTGTCATGATCTTTGTCTTCTTTACATTAAGGTGCAGGCCCATTTTGAGACTATGTTCTTTGATTGTGAGAAGCAAATGTTTCAGATCATCTTCACTTTCAGCCAGTAATGTGGTATCATCAGCATAGCGAAGGTTGTTGATGAGTCTTCCACCAATCTTCACACCTCTGTTGTTTTCATACAATCCTGCTTCTCTGATGATTTGTTCTGCATATAAATTAAACAGGTAGGGGGAAAGTATGCAGTCTTGTCTTACACCTTTGCTTATTTTAAACCATTCTGTTTCTTCTTGTTCCGTTCGAACTGTTGCTTCTTGATCAATGTACAGATTGTGCAAGAGTACGATCAGGTGTTCTGGTATACCCATGCTTCTTAACGTGGCCCAGAGTTTCTCATGGTTTACACAGTCAAAATCTTTGCTATAGTCGATAAAGCACAAATAGATATCCTTTTGGTATTCTTTAGTCTTTTCAAGGATCCATCTCACATCCGCAATGATGTCTCTCGTTCCTTGCCCTTTCCTGAACCCTGCTTGCACTTCAGGTAGTTCTTGTTCCAGGTATGGTTGTAGTCTCTTTTGAATAATCTTCAGTAGAATCTTGCTGGCATGTGGGATAAGAGCGATTGTGCGATAATTTCCACAGTCAGTTGGATCACCTTTCTTTAGTATTGGTATAAACACAGATTTTTTCCAGTCAGTTGGCCATGATGTTGTCTTCCATATTTCTTAGCAGAGCCTTGTAAGTACAGCTGCATCAGATTGCTGTAATACTTCTATGGGAATGCTATCAATGCCTGGTGCTTTGTTCTTTGATAAGGCTTTCAATGCTGCTTCAACGTCTTCTTTCATCACCAATGGTTCCCGATCATAAGGTACAGGTTGAAACTGCTGTTGGTCCACTTGATCTTTATCATATAAAAACTCTGTATATTCCTTCCATCTTTTCTTGATCTTCTCAGCATCATTCAACATAGAACCTTGAGCATCTCGTAACATTCCAATTCGAAGCTGGAACTTTTTCTTTAACTCTCGTAGCTTTAGGAAAGCCGATTTTGTTCTTCCTCTAATAGTTTCTGCTTCTATTTCCTTGCATGTGTCATTGTAGTACTTTTCCTTGTCCTGTCTTGCTGCACGTTTTGTACCATCTGTAGTGGGTGTAGTGTCTGATGAGGAAGGCCTTGATATAGTGAGTTTCCATAATCAAGCAGTGGTGTGATGAGTGCTTGACACACTGTGCGGAAGTGGTCTTGACGGAGCATTGGTTTGATTTGTCTGACTGTTTTCAATCGATGATATGCCTTGTTTGCAGTTTTGGTGATGTAGGATTTTAGGTTCAGAGCTCTGTCTAGTGTTATGCCCTGATACTTAACTTCTTCTTTGACTACTACGTGTTTGTCTAGGATGCTGATGGTTTGTGGAGGTATGAAGGTGGGGTTCCTAGTGATGAACATTGCCTCAGTTTTGTCGTAGTTGACCGTTAAGTTGTTGGCTATGAGCCAGTCATTCATGTCTTCGAGGCATTTTGTTATTGGTGTAGTGTTCAGTGCCAGTAAGTTGATTGGAGTGTACACCATGATGTCATCAGCATAAATGTGGTAGTATAGTTTATGGTGCTTGATGATGTTGCCTATGGGCTGTATGTAGATGTTAAAGAGCATTGAAGATAGGGCTGAGTCTTGAGGTATTCCCTGCGTGACGGGGAATTGTAAGGATTTCTTTTGGTCGCATTTGACTTGTTGTGTTTGCCCTGCCGGGTATGATGTAAATCACTTTATACACGTGTATTCCTCTTTTCATATAGGGAATGCACTGTATGACCAAACTTATCCATGTCAGGATTTACAGCTGCTCCCTGGTAAGTGTTCGCTTATAAAATGTGCTCGTTTCAACCAGCCTTTTACAGCAGAAAAACACAGCTTAATCCCCTGTTGTTTATGTTCCCCTCCAAATTGAAATCAAATAAATATAGTGGCCTCTGTAGTTGATCGGCAGCATGTAAACCTATAAGAATGCAAAATACCGATTTACACATGTAAGTGCGACAGGTACACATGTAAGTTGCTGAGTTTTTCCCACTGATTTTTCCCAGGTGTCGCCTGCTGTATGTGGATGCATCTCCATGTGCACTCCTGCACTTCTTTATGCATATTTTAGCAAAGGCCTCACGTTTCGCAGAGCCATTTCTAAAATACCTCCAGAACTTTGTATGTCCTGAGCTAGAAGGCTCAATCGCAATCTCCATGTATTATCTAAAACATGCCTTCACATCTTTTAAAGAGCTCTAACAAACAAATTGAGCTCTAAGGAATGCAAATCCCTAATTCTTATATTGTCTTGGGGCAATTTCTCCAAATGGGTTCGTTTTACGATACCATGATAGTCATGAACTTACTCCTAAGCCAGGCTATATTGCTATGAGACATGCACAGTGCTGTACAGACACATACAATAGAGATATTCCCTCCTTTATGTAGCCCCATGACCTCAGGAAGGGGCAGGATCAGATTTCAGGGCATGAAGCCCCTTCTTCAGTTGACGGAAGATCTTAGGGTGGGAGTCAGACAAGGCATGAAGTCCCTTCTAGCAGAGCTGGAACTACCATTCTCCAGGACCAAGCAGGAAGTCAGTCCTCACATATGGGTGACGTCGGCGCCGACGGAGCATTTCCCCAGCTTTCAAAGAAAGCCTTTGGGAATGCAGTGCACCTGCGTGGTCCCCTTCCCGCCCAAGGGTGCCATCTTACTCAGTCTTTCTTTTTTCACGGAGCCCGACGGACGTGAGTTCGTGTCACCCGGGAAAAGTTGATTTTTTTCTGCGATTTTCGCGTTGTCTTATCCAGTTCGACGCCGGTTCCCCTTCCCGTCTGTGCTCGGTACACCGGTATCAAGTCCGGAGTTTTGATTTTTGTTTTTTGTCCTTTGTGACTAGCGTTCGTGCTCTTTTTGTGTTTTCACTGTCAGCCCGGTCTTTGGACCTTGCAGGGGCCCTTTTTCCCCCGATGGCTGCCAGCGGGTTCAAAAAGTGTGATTGGTGCAAGAAACGTATGTCTCTCACCGACACACATGACTGTTGCCTCCGATGCCTCGGGCCCGACAATGACCCGCTGGCCTGTGGCCCGTGCGGCAAAATGTCATCGAAGGCGCTTCGGAGCAATCAGTACCAACGTGAGAGAATTTTCTCTGACTCCGCGTCCGGCCGGGCCCGGACTTCGTCAGAAGCCTCGACATCTTGGGAGTCCGACCCCGAGCGCCGTCGGAGTTCCTCTGAAAGGGAGTCTCCCACCTGGGAGCACAGAAGGAAGAAAAAGCTCGCGAGGTCAGCGTCGGTGGAGGCTCCTGGTTTCTCAAGGGCCAGGTCGCGTAGCCCTGACCGCCACCCTGGGCTCTCGGAGTCGGAGAGGCCTTCCAAGCTATCTCGTGTGGAGCCGGAGTCCCCGAGTCACGTAAGTGCAGTTGTCCTCATGGACTCTCCTCCGGGGGAGCCAACGTCGGGGCCCGAGTCGGGGGCTGCTGAGTCTCCTGAGCTTGGACTCAGGTTGACGGCATTGGAGAGCAGCTTAGCTGCCTTCATGGAACAGCAGCGGATGCTGATCGCCGGTCTGACCGGTGCATCTGCCCCGACCATGGGACCTCGATGTCTAACTCGACCCTAGAGACCGAGCCGATCCTCGAGTCGATGAAGTCTCGAGTCAATCCTCGGTCAAGGTCCCCCTCGACCTCCTGTGCGGGGCCGAGGTCATCAACGCCGATACCCTCGGCGTCGGGGCGGGTGGCACCGAGGCCCACACGGCCGGAGCCACTCAATTCCTCCTCGGAGGAGTTGGAATGGGAGACGGAGGATGAGGAGTTCCCGGACACATTCCGGACCCAGTGCGTCCCTTCGGACTCACTGGAGTCCGAGCCTCGGAGACGGTCCCCCCCCCCCCGGAGGATACCCAGTTCTCAGACTTCGTGAGGGACATGGCCAAAGCCTTGGCCTTCCCTGCGGACGCCGAGGAGGAGCCTCGAGCCAAGGAGCTCGATGCCCTCCAGTATGATTTTCCTCCGAAGGAAACCTTTACTGTACCGGTTCCTCCAATGCTGGAACAGTTGCTCTTCCGTATGTGGGAGGCACCGACCTTGATGCCGGTTCTTAGCAAACAGGTCATTTCCATTTATCGAGTCCGTAAGAGCTCTGGATTCCAAAAGGCACAGCTACCGCACCACTCCATGGTTGTGGAATCGGCCATGCACCGTCTAAAGTGTCAGAAGATGCACTCCTTGGTGCCCCCTGGCCGGGAGGCCCGGAACCTGGATGCCCTCGGTAGAAAGTGCTTCCAGGGCTCTATGCTATCTTGCCGTGTCCAGACCTACCAGCTGTATATGGGCATGTACCTACGAGACCTGGTGAAGGAGATTTCTGGGTTTTCAGCTGGCCTCTCCGAGGAACCTTTGCAGAGGTTCAAGGCTTTGTCAACAGGGATTCGAGAGTGCTCGAAGTTTATCTCTCGAGCAGCCTATGATGGCTTCGAGGCTTCGGCCCGGGTAGCCGCGGCTGCCATCGGTGCACGCCGTCAGACCTGGGTACAGTCATCAGACCTGGAGCTATGGGTGCAGGGCAAGTTGGTCGATGTCCCCTGCCGAGGTAAAAACCTTTTCAGTAAGCCCATGACTGAAAAGGCTGTGGAAATCAAGACTGAGACTCTCACCAGGACAAGGCTGTCTAGGAAGACTTCTGCCCCTTCTCAGAAAAAGAAGGGCTCGGGAAAGAAGCCCTTTTTCCCGAGGAAGGGTGCTGCTTACAAATCCTACCCTCAATATCAGGCCTCTCCAGCTCCCCAATAGGGCCAGCAGGCCAAGGGGCAGGGGCATGGGCCCCGTAGGCAGAAGACTCCCAAGCCGCCAGCTCTGGCTCCTGCACAGCATGGAGCGGGGCTTTGACTCCAACAGCATAGCCTCTTCTCCACAGCTGGCTCCACTCAGCACAGGAGGTCGGCTGACCCTTTACGCCTACAGGTGGCCAGCCATCACAGGGGATACCTGGGTCCTCAACATAGTCCAAAAGGGCTACATGCTCCACTTCCACCAGATACCCCCCTCCTACTTTCCAGGGTAGCCTCCAAGACTTCCTCTACACAGGAACCTCCTCCTTCAGGAGTTGGCAAGTCTTCTAAAGGAACAGGCGGTAGAACCGGTGCCTCACCACCTGGAAGGGCAAGGCTTCTACTCCAGGTACTTCCTGGAACCAAAAAGGACAGGAGGCCTCCGGCCTATCCTAGATTTGCGAAACCTAAACAAGTTTCTGGAGAGGGAAAAGTTCAAGATGCTTACCCTTGGGATACTGCTGCCCTACCTCCAGCAGGGAGACTGGCTATGCTCCTTAGACCTAAAGGATGCTTATACTCACATCCTCATTCATCCAGACCACAGACAATATCTCAGATTTGTGGTGGAGGAAACCATTTTCAGTACAGGGTACTTCCCTTTGGCCTAACCTCTGCCCCCAGGGTTTTCACCAAATGCCTGGCGGTGGTGGCAGCCTATCTCAGGAATCAGGGAATTTTCATCTTCCCATACCTGGACAACTGGCTCATCAGGGGCCAGTCTCTCCAGGAGGCCAGACAAGCCACTCTTCGCACTGTCTCTCTGCTTCAGCATCTGGGCTTTGTCATAAACTACGCAAAGTCCACTTTGCTCCCCTCACAGAACCTAGAGTTTATAGGGGCAAGATTAGACACCCTGCAGGCAAGAGCTTACTTGCCCGAGGACAGGGCCCACAGACTGATGGACGGCCAACCAGTTCCAAAACAATTCTCTGATCTCCGCCAGGCACTTCCTGTGGCTCCTGGGCCACATGGCATCCACGGTACATGTGACTCTGAATGCTTGTCTGCACATGCGGGCTGCTCAGTGGTGTCTCAGAGCTCAGTGGGCGGAGGCCACAGGCGACCTCCGAGACAGAGTAAAGGTGTCCAAACCACTTTTGGACTCCTTGCAGTGGTGGCTACATCTCCCAAACCTTCTCAGGGGGATACCTTTTCAGGCCCTAGCACACACAAGGGTGCTGACGACCGATGCTTCCCTAAAGGGCTGGGGTGCACATTGCCAAGGCACGTGCACTCAAGGCCTCTGGTCTCCTCGGGAGGCCACACAGCAGATCAATCTGTTGGAGCTGCGAGCAATCCGCTTGGCTCTCCAGACTTTTTCTCATGGCCTCTCTCACTAGTCTGTCTTAGTTCAGACAGGTAGCAATATTCTATGTGAACAAGCAAGGGGGCACAGGGTCCAGACTCCTATGTCAGGAGGCGCAGGCCCTTTGCTTCTTTGCAGTCAAGCATGGCATGTTTCTCAAAGCAGTTTATCTACTGGGTCAGGAGAACTTCTTGGCAGACAAACTAAGCAGGATTCTCCAGCCTCACGAATGGCAGTTGAATCCACTGGTGGTCCAGCAGATCTTTCTACAATGGGGACTTCCATCAATCAATCTTTTTGCAAGTCCACTGAACCATCAGCTGTCCAGGTTTTGCTCCAGACAGCCGCATCCCCTGAGAATGGCAGCAGATGCGTTTCTGATCTCTTGGTCTACGTGCCTCCTGTATGCGTTTCCTCCCACGCCCCTGGTGGCCCGAACTCTGTTCAAGATCCTACAGGACAAGGCCTCGGTGATTCTGGTAGCCCCCAGATGGCCGAGGCA
The DNA here is from genome assembly GCA_033557465.1 of Ichthyophis bannanicus. Lineage (NCBI taxonomy): Eukaryota > Metazoa > Chordata > Amphibia > Gymnophiona > Ichthyophiidae > Ichthyophis > Ichthyophis bannanicus. The sequence continues at coordinate 167,895,906 of CM066035.1, read as the reverse complement.
ACCGTGGTTTCCACTTCTTCTGCAGTTGGCGGTGGAAACTCCATTCCCTCTGGGGTTGCAACCTGATCTCCTGTCTCAGGATCAGCGTTCCCTTCTGCACCCCAATCTCAGATCCCTCAATCTGATGGCCTGGCTGCTGAAAGGATAGTGCTAGCTCCCTTACTTCTATCTAGGGAAGTTGAGGAGGTGGTCTTGGCCTCTAGGAAGCAGTCCACCAGAAAGTCCTATGCCCTCAAGTGGCGTAGTTTTACAATATGGTGTGCTCAGCTCAATGAGGATCCTTTCTCCTGCCTTGTGCCAGTAGTACTAGAATACCTACTTCACCTGTCAGACCTTGGCCTTAAGTCCACCTCAGTGCTCTATCAGCACACCATTCACCGGTGGAGGGTCAGTCTCTGTCCGTCCACCCCTTGGTGTCCCACTTCCTCAGAGGCCTGCTTCTGCTCAAGCCTCCGATTCGTCCACCAGCCACTGAGTGGGATTTGAACGTGGTCTTGCAGCAACTTACTCACCCACCGTTTGAGCCGATGGCTACTTGCCATTTACGCTTCCTTTCTTGGAAGGCGCTCTTCCTGGTAGCTCTTACCTCGGCCAGACGTGTGAGTGAACAACAAGCTCTGGTTTCTGATAGACCATACACACGGTTCTATAGGAACAGGGTGGTCCTACGGACCCATCCTAAGTTCCTTCCAAAAGTTGTCTCCTCTTTCCAACTCAACCAGGAGATGGTTCTTCCGACATTCTTTCCCAGGCCTCATACCAGCCAGGCTGAAACAGTCTTGCATACCCTGGCCTGTAAGAGGGTGTTGTCCTTTTACATAGAACGTACGCGGGGGCATCGAAGGGCTACTCAGCTCTTCGTCTCCTTTGACCCTAATAAACTGGGGTTACCTGTCTCCAAGCGTACGCTGTCCGCTTGGGTAGTAGATAGTATTGCTTGGGCGTACAAGGCATCCGACCTCCCCTTACAGGGTTGAGTCACGGCCCACTGTGTCAGGGCGAAAGCCGCGTCAGTAGCTCATCTCTGCTCTGTTCCTTTGGCAGACATCTGCCAGGCCACTACTTTGTCTTCAAGCCAGACTTTTGCAGCCCACTACTGCCTTGAGAGAGAGTCCCAAAGGGAGAGTGCTTTTGGACAGGCAGTACTCCGTAATCTCTTTGAGGTTTAGGCAACTCCTACCCTCCGACCTTTGTGTTGGGCTACCGTACGGGGGCGTTCTCAGAGGATATTCTGATCACGGATGCTGAGGCTCGGCAGAGGGAGTCATTTTTTCAGCTTTGGGTTCCCGGTAGCCTAGAGCTGGGGAGTCCCATATGTGAGGACTGACTTCCTGCTTGGTCCTGGAGAAAGAGTAGTTACTCACCTGTAACAGGTGTTCTCCAGGAGCAGCAGGAATCAGTCCTCACGACCCTCCCTCCTCCCCTGGAGTTGCAGTCATATACTTTATTTTGTTTTTTTGCTGTCTTTTAGCTATGTCATCAGACTGAGCAAGATGGCACCCTTGGGCGGGAAGGGGACTGTGCAGGCGCGCTGCATTCCCAAAGGCTTTCTTTGAAAGCTGGGGAAATGCTCCGCATGGGGGCTCCGTCGGCGCCGACATCACCCATATATGAGGACTGATTCCTGCTGCTCCTGGAGAACATCTGTTACAAGTGAGTAACTACTCTTTATGTGAACTAGACAGTCGCCTAGAGTGCCACGCTAGGAGGGCACCCAGTGCTGCTGCTACCGTCCCTCTCCAGGATCTACAGAAGCAGCAGTTACCTCTAAACAGTGATGCAGCACATACCATAAACTCTGGTGCTGCGTTGCTGTTCTTGCTTCCGTACCCAATGCAGACTCGGGGATGGAAGCAGGACCAGTGGCACAGCACCAGAGTTTATGATAAGCGCTGTGTCACTGTTTAGAGGTAACTGCTGCTTTTGTAGATCCCGGAGAGGGATGGTAGCAGTGACAATGGGGGCAAGGCAGGAGTGGAGGGGGGGGGGGACAGCAGGAATGAGGTTTGCTTTAGGGCACCTCCAACCTTGTACTGTCCCTGCCTTCTAGACCTCAGGGTGAAAGGGATGTGCTCGTCACCCTTCTGCAGGCTCTTTAATTACTAGGAGAGGTAGTGTGCCAGTAACCTACATTTGTGCAAAAATTAAGAGTTTACATAACATAAGAACATAAGATATGCCATACTGGGTCAGACCAAGGTCCATCAAGCCCAGTATTCTGTTTCCAACAATGGCCAATCTAGGTCATATGTACCTAGCAGTTTCCCCAAAAGACACAGGTTCCACAATGCTGGGTCAAGCATTGTACTGGGTCAAGCATTGATATCCTGTGTCCCTTTTATTAATGGTTTATGGACCTTTCCTCCAGGAACTTGTCCAAACCTTTTTTAAACCCAGCTACACTAACAGCCTTTACTACATCCTCTGGTAACAAATTCCAGAGTTTGATTACACGTTGAGTGAAAAAATATTTTCTTTTATTAGTCTTAAGTAGTTTACCCAGTAGCTTCATTGCATGTCCCCTAGTCTTTCTATATTCTGATAACGTAAACAATCGATCTACGTTTACCCGTTCCACTCCGTTCATTAATTTATAGACTTCTATCATATCTCCCCTCAGCCGTCTCTTTTCCAGGTTAAAGAGCCCTAACATTTTTAGCCTTTCTTCATAGGAGTATCCTTCCATCCCCTTTACCATTTTGGTGGCTCTTCTCTGAACCTTTTCTAAAATCGCTATATCCTTTTTAAGATACGGCGACCAGAATTGCACACAATATTCAAGGTGTGGTCTCACCATGGAACGATATAGAGGCATTATAATATCTTTTGTTTTATTCTCCATTCCTTTCCTTATGATACCTAGCATTCTCTTTGCTCTCTTGGCTGCCGCTGCACACTGGGCCGAGGGTTTTAACATGGTATCCACAATGACGCCTAAATCTTTTTCCTGGGTAGTGGTTCCTAATGTGGAACCTTGCATCTTGTAACCATAGTTTGGGTTGTTCTTCCCTAGGTGCATAACTTTACACTTGTCCACATTAAATTTCATCTGCCATTTTGATGCCCAGTCTTACAATTTATGAAGATCCTCTTGCAATTTTCTACAATCCTCTTGTTGTTTTTTGTTTTTTTTTTAATTTCTATTTATTGATTTTAACAAAAAAATCCAAGCATACAAACTTGAATGGAAATAAGGATACAGGTAACAAAAGGTCAGCAAAACATCCAACCCAATATGAAATCAACATAACAGGAAATCAAACAGAACCTGTTCCGTCCACAGCCCTCGAAAATGAGGGAGAATCCAACTAAGAAAAAAAAAAATTACCTAATAAGTAAGGAAAAAAGGACCGAAGGGAAACAGTCAGGCAATATCCTCTGCAGTGAAACCTACGCTGTATCAGAGGGACGACGGGCATTAATGAAGGCAAGCAATTGAGATGGATCATAGAAAACATATGTAACAGAAGTCATTTTGATAATACATTTTGAAGGAAATTTAAGAAAAAACTGAGCACCCAACAACAGCACAGCGGGACGTAGAAGTAAAAAGTCCCGTCTACGTTTCTGGGTCACTCTTGCAAGGTCAGGAAAGACCCGAACAGTCAGACCCAGAAAGGCAGTATCCCTTTTCCGAAAAAACATTTAAAGAAACCAATCCCTGTCTGAGGCTAATGCAAAAGTTGCAATTAAAGTAGCAGGAGTAACAGTATCCACTAAAGAAGTTTCCAACAAAGCTGAAACATCCAGGGAATCAGCTACATTTACCCCAGGTATATTCCCACTTCCCTCTATCTTCTTTTTAACAAGAAGATAATACACCTTAACCAACGGGGGGTGCGACTCTGCAGGTACCCCCAATATTTCCAACATATATTTCTTAATCATTTCCTTCGACCCCACAGAGGGGGCCTTAGGAAAATTAACCAAACGCAAATTGGAATAACGGGAGTGATTTTCCAGCATTTCTAACCGCAATTACATTGCCATAGAGTCCTTTTGAAAACTTTGTCCCGAATCTTCAACCAAGGTTATTTTCTGCTGCAAATCTAAGATGGAACTCTGCACTGCCGAAATTTCCAACGTGTGTTGTTGCAGAAGTCCAGTATGATCTTGAAGTTGTGTAGACACAGACGAAATCTGGGGAGCCAAAAGTTCACCAAGTTTAAAAATAGTTGACCAAATCGTTTCAAGAGTGAACTCCGCAGGTTTCTGAAGAGGAAAAGAAAATTAAACGGCTACTCCCTCCGTTCCAGCCTCCATTCTCCTGCGTTCAACCTCCGAGACAGCAGGAACCCCTAAGGCCACCGGAGATGACTCACTGGATGCGACGGGGCTAACCGCGGCAAACCTGCCGCTCCGAAGAACCGGCGTCCCTCCGCTCTCCACTACCCTTTCAGAAACCAGGGGAGGGCTCGCCGTCGGCACCGGGCTCCCGTTCAGCAAAGGCACTTTAAGGGGCCGCCACTGCTCCGGCGAAGAGATATCGGGCCTGGAGCCTCCCGCCGAACTCAACTCAGCCGAGAGATTCCCAGGGCCACTTATCGCCGGTTGACCGGACCGCTGCCGCGGTACCACAAAAGCATCAAGCGGACCAACCGCAGAAGGTAATGGGGTCAAGGTTGCAGAGGTAGAGGAGGGATTCTTTGCCCCTTTTGCTTTCCTTTTCCCCATAAATCAGAAGCACAGCCACACAGCACTCCCTTCAGAACGCCATCTTGGATTCCCTCCCAATCCTCTTGGGTTTTAACAATTTTAAATAGTTTTGTGTCATCTGCAAATTTGATAACCCCACTCGTTATTCCACTTTCCAGGTCATTTATGATTATGTCAAAAGGCAGCGGACCCAGCACAGATCCCTGGGGTACACCACTATTCACCTTTCTCCATTGGGAAAATTGGCCATTTAGCCCTACCCTCTGCTTTCTATCTTTTAACCAGTGCCTGATCCACAGTAGTACACTGCCTCCTATCCCATGACTCTTTAGTTTTGCCAAAAGTCTCTGATGAGGGACCTAGTCAAAAGCTTTCTGAAAGTCCAGATACACTATATCAACCGACTCACCTTTGTCCACCTGTTTATTCACACCTTCACAAAAACATAACAGATTAGTAAGACAAGATCTTCCTTGTCTAAAGCCATGTTGGCTGTCTCCCATTAGGCCATGACCATCTACATGCTGAGTAATTTTATTCTTTATGATTGTTTCTACCATTTTTCCCGGTACTGACGTCAGGCTCACCAGTCTGTAGTTTCCCGGATCACCCCTGGAACCCTTTTTAAAAATTGGTGTTACATTGGCGATCCTCCAATCTTCAGATATTAGAGATGATTTTAATGATAGTTCACAGATTACTAATAGCAGGTCTGCAATCTCATATTTCAGTTCTTTCAACACCTTTGGATGTATACCATCCGGCCCAGGTGATTTGCTACTCTTCAGTTTATCTAATAGTTGTAATACATCTTCCCGATGTATCGATATTTCCTTCAATTCTTCTGCACCTTTAAATACCACTTTAGTCATGGGTAATATCCCTACATCTTCCTCAGTAAAGACCAAAGCAAAGAATTCATTCAGTCTCTCCACTATCGCCTTGTCGCTTCTTAGTGCCCCTTTAACCCCTCTATCATCTAATGGACCAACTGACTCTCTCACAGTTTTTTTGCTACGAATGTACTTGAAAAAGTCTTTATTTCGCATTTTTGCTTCCGCAGCAAGCTTCTTCTCAAATTCTCCCTTTGCCTGCCTTATCAATGCCTTGCATTTGACTTGCCAGTGCTTTGGCTGTTTCCAGGTTTCGTCGTTTGGCTCTTTTTTCCATTTCCTGAAAGATGCTTTTTTGGCAACAACAGCCTCTCTGACCTCACCTTTAAACCAAGCTGGCAGTTTTTTGGATTTCCTTCCACTTTTCTTAAAGCGTAGAATACAGCTGGTCTGGGCTTCCAAGATAGTAGTTTTCAACAACACCCAAGCCTGATGTAAGTCTTTAACCTTTGCAACTGCTCCTTTTAGTTTTTTCTTAACTATTTTCCTCATTTTATCATAGTCTCCCTTTCGAAAGTTAAAAGGTAGTACTGTGGCTATCCTTACTATCCCTCCTCCACTAATTAAATCAAACGCAATCATGCTATGATCACTGTTGTCAAGTGGCCCCAACAACCTTATCTCTTGCACTAGATCTGGTGTTCCACTAAGGACTAGGTCTAATATGGCTTCCCCTCTGGTCGGTTCATGAACCAGCTGCTCCAAGAAGCAGCCATTTATTTTATCTAGGAACTTTATCTCCCTAGCATGTCCTGCTGTGACACTGACCCAGTCGATAGCGGGGTAATTGAAATCATCCATTATTATTACTGCGCTGTAACTTTTGTTAGCTTCCTTGATTCTTTGAGCATTTCATCATCCATTTGTTCATTCTGGCCAGGCGGTCGATAGTACACCCCCACTGCCATCGCCTTCACCTTTTTACATGGAATTTCAATCCATAGAGATTCTACAGCAAATTTTGTTTCCTGCAAATCTTTAATCCTTTCTGACTCAATGCCCTCTCTAACATAGAGCGCAACCCCTCCACCAATTTGATCAGCTCTGTCATTACAATATAGTTTGTACCCAGGTATCACAGTGTCCCACTGGTTGTCCTCCTTCCACCATGTCACCAGTTTACATCAGGTGTGGACATTGTTTAAAAACTATCTTCAAAGCAGGGCTGGCCCATCTATTGTGCAATAATGTTGTTCGCACAGGGCCCCATGCCAACTTCATTCCGCAGATGGTTGGTTTGCAGGGCCAGCTTTAGAGGAAGCTCGGGAAGCCTGAGGACCTAGTTCACTTCTGCACAGCTGCTAGAGTGAAGAGCAGGATGTTCCTTCACTCTGGCAGCTGTGTTTTTCTGAAGTGCGCTGAGTGCCTGGAAACAGGAAATGCCCTTTAACCTCCGGCACCAGTGGGCTTCATGAGAATACAGCTGCCAGAGTGAAGGAACACACCGCTCTTCACTCTAGCAGTTGTGCAGAGGTGAGCCGGGGCTTTGGTCCTCCCCGGCTCCCTCTGAAGACAGTCAGGCAGGTGTGGGGATCTTTTGGGGGGAGGGGCTAGGATAGGACTGAGGGGGAAATGGGCTGATGGCGGGGCTAGGACTGGAAATGGGCTGGATGGTGGGGGGGGGGGCTGGACTGGTAATGGGCTGATAGGAGTCTAGGACTTGAAATGGGCTAATGGAGGGCTAGGATAGGGCTGGAAATGGACTGATGGGGGGCTTGAACTGGAAATGAGCTGATGGGAGGCTAGGATAGGACTGGAAATGGGCTGATGTGGGGGGATGGGAGAATGGGACCAGAAGGGAGCGGATGCTGGGTGAGGCTGGAACTAGAAGAGAGGTGATGGTGGGGGAGGACTAGAAAGGGATGGGACTGGGGAGTGAGAATGGAGAGGGGAAAAATATTTTATGTGGGAGGGAAGAAAAATCTACGATTGGCCGGGTATTGGGAGTGTAAATGGAGATTGAGGATGGAAGGGTGAAATTTGAGTGGATGAAAAAGGAATAAAGAAAGAACTGGATGAAAGAGCAAAAGGGGAAAGATCAGTATGTTAAGTCAGATGTAGAGAGAGAATGGAAAAAACTAGAAGAAAGGACAAATGGACAGCAGGCAATGGAGAGTTTGCAGAAGACAACGAAGAAACCAGAAGAAAGGGACTGGAACAATTGCAACTGAAAAATGAAACAACAAAAGGTAGAAAAATACTTTTTTATTTTGAATTTATTAACTGGAATATGTCAGCTCTGGGAAATGTGCATCGCTAATGTTATTGCGTTTTGTTTAGTACAAGAGAAAATTAATTTATAATTGTATTTCTCCAGTATTGTTGTACATTCCAAGTTTGGCTTTTGGGGTTCGCAGTTTAATTATTGTCTTCCTAGTTCTAAATTGTGATCCCTGGTTCTTTGTTTAGTGACGGTCTATGTTCTGCATGTGTAACCGAGCTGAGGTATTCTGTTTATGTAGTTTCTATTTGACAGTGGCACTTGTTCTCTTTCCCCAGGAGATGTATTGGTATTCTCTGAGTTGTATTGGTTTAATATTTGCAGTGTTGCCTTTTTGATAGGTAGGGTTTGGGACTTTGTGAGTCCTGGTAGTGCTGTAATGATACGGCGGGTTTGCTATGGGTTAAATGGGCAGTGTTTATAGTACTTCCTAATGTGCCTAGCGGTTGGCACTAGAGTATAGTAATGTAGAAATCTGGTAGTCTTTCATTATCCAGACACTCATTAAGAGGCATGTTTATTAAAAGTTAGTGCACGTTAACATTATACAGATATTTAGGCAAATAAGGCCCCGCAATGAGTCTCCGCACATGGCCCCGCACCCCCCTTGGGTCAACCCTATTTAGAAGCCCAGACCAGATGTATTCCATGCATTAAAAAAAGGTGGAAGGAAGGCCAAATGACTATCAGTGTTGTTAAAAGGTGACGTGAAAGAGGTTATTTACAGTCAAAATAAAATATTAAAAAAATGGAAAGTAGGTCCAGGTCACAGATTTATAAGAAACATTCAATGACTGGGGAATACTCTGTTGTAAAGGTACACCGATGGCAGTGGAAGCAGGCGGAATTGCCAATATTGAATGAGGAGATGGAGTATGGTCTGGAGAGCTTAAAGAAGCTCCCAGAAGAGGTGAAGGAAGAGGTTCAGTACCTGACAGGGGTGCTCCTGCCACCTTAGGCTTGAGATGCTTATGTTTATGTTTATTCATTTGATAAAAACCGCCTTTCTCTGACAATCAAGGCGGTGTACAATTAAAAGGAGGCCAATGGCCAATGAAATAGAAAGAAAAGTTTACAATGTTCTGATAGGAGAATAAAAGAAATAGAGAGACAAGACAGGACAATTAGTAGGTAGCAAATCCTGGGGGGGGGGGGGGAGATAAGAAGAGGAGGGAGGGAGGATATCACACAAAGGGGGAAGGGAGGTCAAAGGTCAGGGAGAAGAGATGAGTCTTTAGATTTCGTTTGAAAGTGGTATACTGGAGTTCTAAGTGGAGGGGAGTGGGGAGAGAATTCCACAGAGCGGGGCCAGCAAAAAAGAAGGCAGAGGACCAGGTGGATTGGAAGTGAGCACGGAAGGGAGAGGGAAGGGAAAGGCGATTAAGATGGAACGAGCGAGGAGTGTGTCTGGGGGAGTGGAAGGAAAGAAGATCCGTTAAGTATTGTGGGGTACTGGTGTGGAGAGCTTTATGAACTAAAGTGAACAGTTTGAATTGAGTGCGGAAGGGGATAGGCAGCCAGTGGAGGCGGAACAGCAGGGGAGTGACGTGATCCCGGAGAGTGGAGTGAGTAACAAGATGAGCTGCAGTGTTTTGAATCCGCTGAAGTCGCAGCAATTGGGATTTGGGGAGACCAGTGAAAACCGAATTGGAGAAGTCCACCTGTGACATGACTAAAGATATCAGTAGAGTAGTGAGGGCTGATGGGGAAAGGAAAGGATGGATTGCCCGAATTTGACGGAGAAAGAAAAAAGAGGTCTTAGTAATGTGCGAGATATGTGCATGAAATGATAGATCAGAATCAAAATGTACACCAAGGTATCGGAAGGTAGTGACTAAAGGGACGGGGGTGTCGGAGAAAGAGGGGGCCACCGAAGGAGGTGGGCTACCGTGAGAAAACCAAATGGCGATTGTCTTGGCTAGGTTCAGGTGGAGACAGTTATGTGTTAGCCAATTGGCTACATCAGAAAGAAAGGAGTTCAATACAGAAAGATCTGGACAAGAGGGGGAAGTATGGTGGAGCAGAACTATGTCGTCCGCGTAAAAAAAGGCAGATATTCCAGACTGATGTATTAGAAGAGCAAGGGGGGCCAGGAAAAGATTGAAGAGAAGGGGAGCCAAGACGGAACCCTGCGGAACCCCACATGGGAGGTGCAGGGAGTCAGAGGAGGGGGTGGATGAGGAAGAGGAGAGAACGGTGCAAGAACGAGAGGAGAGAAAAGAGTGAAACCAGCGATGGACAACACTGCAGAGACCTGCTTCCCGTAAGCAAAGAAGAAGAAGGGAGTGGTCAACTAGATCAAAAGCAGCTGAGAGATCAAGAGCAACTGCCACCGAGATGTCACCACGATCGTGAGCTACATGCAGTGCATTAGTGAAGGCAAGCAAGACAGTTTCAACACTGTGACCCTGACGGAACCCAGATTGACGGGGGTGAAGAAAGTTAGTAGAGTCAAGATGATGTGAAAGTTGTGCAAAGACAAATTTTTCCAGCAGTTTAGAAAGAAAAGGGAGATTGGACACCGGGTGGTAATGGGCAGGGACCGAGGGATCAAGTGAAGGATTTTTGAGGAGGGGGTGGATCAAAGCGTGTTTCCAAGAGCGAGGAAAGGTCCCTGTGGAAAGACTAGAGTTAAACATAGTAAGAATATAGGGAAGAAGCCCTAGAGGAGGGGCAAGCAGCCAGGAAGAGGGAATGGGGTCAAGAGGACAGGAGGTTTTCCTAGAGGAAGAAATGAGTCGGTGGAGCTCAGGGGCAGTGATCAAGGAGAAAGAGGCCCAATAATGAGATAGTTGAGAAACGGGAGGGGGAGAGGCGACTGGAGGGGGAGAGTGAATAGGAGCAGGACAAGAAGGTAGAAACGCTCTAAGAGAGGAAATTTTGTCACTGAAGAAGGTAGCCAGAAGTGAAGGAGGGGGCAGAGGGGTGGGCTGAGGTAACTGGAGCTGAGGTGTGAAGGGAAGTGAGAGACTTGAGGGTGGAATAGAGATGCCGTGTCTGGTTTGGGGCATTAGAAATAGCGTTGGAGAAATAGGTGCGCTTAGCAAGATGTACGCTGGAGTGGTAATAGGAATAGTTTGATTTAAAGAGTGCTAACGTGGTTGGAGAAGGAGCCTTGCACCACAACCACTCGGCTCTGCGAAGGTGGGAATGCAAGAGGCAAAGGCCGCTATGATACCAAGGATGTGTGTGCCGGCGACGTGATGAACGAGGACGCAGGGGAGCGATGCGATCGAGGGCAGCGGAGAGGGTGGATGACCAGAGGGCAGATTGGGAATTAGGTGAAAGAGAAGGGAAATCAGTGGGAAGGAGCTCAGACGCCGCGGGAAATTGCTGGATTGTGAGTGAAGTGATGGTCCGAGAGAGCTGGGGAGAGGAGAGTGAAGTGGAGGAAGAAGGAGAAAAGGGAGATGACACTCCGGAGTGTGAGCAGGAGACAGAGAGGCAGACGTGGTCTGTCCATGGGAGAGGTGTAGAGCAGAGATTGTGGAATGTAAGTGAAGAGGAAGAAGACGTTAAAACCATGTCAAGAGTGTGGCCAGCATGATGGGTGGGGAAGGTAACATGCTGGGAAAGAGATAGATCATGTAGAAAAGAAATGAAAGAATGATCCCTGGACGATGTAGGAGAATCCACATGCAGATTAAAATCACCTGCGATAAGTAGGTGGGGGAAAGCTAGGGAAAGATCAGTAATAGTTAAAAGGAGAGCGTCCCAGAGGTCAGAGCGGAGAGTGGGGGGGGGGGGGAATAGACAAGAAGAATGTGTGTGGGGGGAGAGGTATGGAGATGAAGTAGAAGGGATTCGGGATAGTGCAGTAGTGGGGAAGAGATTTGAGTGTAAGAGAGGGACGGACATAGCAGAGCAGCCACACCACCACCAGTCCGGCCAAGACGTGGAACAGAAACTGCAGAGAAGCCGGGGGGGGGGGGGGGAAGACAGCGGGCAAGGAGGGCATCCTCACCGTCTCTGAGCCACGTTTCAGTGAGGAGAGTGAGATCAAATGATGACCGAAGAACGAGATCCTGAATAAGAAGGGTTTTGGTTCGTAGAGACCGACAATTCACAAGACCAACAGAGAGGGGGGGGGGGGGGCTGAGGAGAAGTGGAAGGTTCGGAAGATACAGAGGGGAGAGAAGAGGAGGCTAAGCAGGGACGGAGATTAGAGAGACAACGGGAACGTGGGCCAAACCGCTTGTCCGGACGTCTGCCCCATAGCACAGGTATGGCAGCCATAAGACAGCGGTGGGAAGAGGAAGAGAAGATGGCGGAACAAGGAGAAATTCCTACCTGTGGGAAGTGAGAGGCGATTCTAGAAGGAGGATGGAGCAAAGTAGTGGAGGTATCTGTTTCAGGTGCTACAGGAGAGCAGAGCGTTAGGAGGACGAGAATGTGCAATGTTGCAGCGGCAGTGCGGCCTATGCTGCCGGAGCGGCCCCAAGGAGCGTGCCTAAGGAGCACAACATGCTCCTTAGGTGCGCTCCTTTGACGCGCGCCACAGGCGCTCTGAATATATAAGTGCAGGTCAGTGTACCTTGCACAGAACGCGGCCGCGGCACTTCCGGAGGGGGGGGGACCCAAACTGGAGGCAGATGATGGACGGCCCAGGTGGGGAGGGCTGACTCTAGGGAGACACAGCAAACAAGCAAAATAAACAAAAGACAAGCAGAGGGCAGCAAAATAAACAAAAGACAAGCAGAGGGCAAGCATTGAGGACAGCACTTCTTAGACGCAGGCGCTCTGAATATATAGGTGCAGATCAGTGTACCTTGCACAGCGCGGCCGCGTGAACGCGGCCCCGGCACTTCCAGAGGGGGAGGACCCAAACTGGAGGCAGATGATGGACGGCCCAGGTGGGGAGGGCTGACTCTTGCACAGTCAGGGCTGACTCTTGCACAGTCGAAGTGACCACCATAGCTTCCCCATGGATAGCAATCACAACAACAAAGGGCTCCCAGTGCACCCTCGGTGCTCCTAAGGAGCTCCCAAGGGGCCAGGCACACCCCTTAGGCCATGCCATGGTCCTGCCCCTTACAGGGACCCTGTCTTATAGAGTCCTTGCTGGCAACCGGGAGCGTCCTGTGCAACGCCTGCTTCTCCGCATTCAGCTCTCCACGTCCGGGCAACAAAAGCAGTTCTCCCGCAGTGATCTTACAGGGACCCGGTCTTATAGGGTCTTTGCTGGCAACTGTGGGCATCTTATGCAGTGCCTGCTCTTCCGCATTCTGCTCTTCGTGTGCGGGCAACAAAAGCAATTCTCCCTGTGCTCGATGGACCTTTAGTCTGACCCAGTATGGCATCTTCTATGATCTTAACCTGAGATTTACTAAAGGCTTCTCTAGTAAATAGTTGTTCAACATACTCTACTAATGTACATTTTTCATGCACTTTAGTAAATAAGCCCTTGAATCAGCCAATGAAATTAAATATTTGTCTGAACAATTCAAAACATTTGGAAAACAAAATTAAATTCACTGTGCAATTACATGGTGTGATCAAAAAGTATCGAGACTTGTTGTGTAGCTATATAACAATACATCACATCATGATGCTATTAAGCATGCAGTGACCTAGTTATATCTCTGTATGTGCAGAATGTAGCATGGCTGCAGCACACATGTACTTTTTTAAATCACATAATGTTTGGTATCGTGTAAAAGCAGTTCATCAAATTTACGATGGGTGAAAAAATTGAACAGTGAATTTGCATTAAATTCTGCCAGAAACTTGGAGATTCATTCAAAGAGACTTCTCACAAGTTACAGCAAGTGTATGGCAATGAATGTGTGAGTCGTGCTCGAGTTTATGACTGGTACAAATGTTTCCAAGAGGGCAGCCAAAGTGTTGACAGTGATGAACATTCTGGAAGGCCATCCACGAGCAGGAATGAAGACGAAGTTGAAGCAGTGCATGCCGCAATACGCTCATATTGTCAATTGACTATCAGGAGAGCTTGATGAGGACATGGATTGCAATTTTGGGTCAGCACAATACATTCTTACTGTTGATTTAGGGATGAGATGTGTCTGCAAAATTCGTACCGAAACTCCTGTCCCCTGATCAAAAAGAAGATTGACTGTCTGCAGCCAGGGAGTTGTTGGAATGTGTTGAAAATGACTAGATTTCATCAAAAAGATTATTACAGGTGATGAATTATGGGTTTATGGTTATGACCCAGAAACTAAGGCTCAATTCCTCACAATGGAAGACACCAAACTCTCCCAGACCCAAGAAAGCCCAGCAGGTGAGGGGCAATGTCAAGGTCATGCTCAGTTTTCTTTGTTTACCAGGGTATTGTTCATCATGAGTATGCTCCAAAAGATCAAACCATCAATAAGGAGTACTACATCCAAGTTCTGACTTGTTTGAGAGATGCAGTTCGTCATAAGAGGCTACAGTTGCACAGGAATGGTGAATGGTTGCTTCATCACAATAATGCCCCAGCTCAGGCATCACACCTTGTCCAACAGTTCTTGGCCAAACACCAAATCGATCAAGTCCGTCAGCCTCCGTACTCACCTGACCTCATACACTGTGATTTTTTTCTTATTTCCAAAACTGAAATTACCACCGAAAGGAAAGAGATTTGATGACTTGGAGACCATTAAGCAAAATTCGACACATCAGCTTAACAGCTTGATGAAAGAGACATTTCAAAATTGTTTCCAGCAATGGCAGGAATGCTGGAGGAAGAGTATTTTATTGGAAAGGGACTACTTGGAAGGAGACTGAGTGCAATACCTGTCAGTATTTTATTTATTTATTTATTTATTTTATTTGACTGTTTTTTTATACCCGCTTTTTACCAGGGCAAAGCGATGTACATTACAACAAGTTGTTATACATAGAACTATAGAACTTATTAACAGAGTAGTTAACATGCTATCAATATTACATAGGACAGTGAAACTTATATACATTATACTACCTTAGCGGTATAACTTATATGCATTGAAGTTCTTGACAGAAGTGGTAAATACGTTGCAAACAGGTCATCAACTGTTTATTATGGGTGGGTGCTGGGGGGGGAGTTATTTGATGTGACCAAAATGTTCATTAAATAGATGCGTTTTGAGTAATTTTCTGAATGTGGATAGGTCATTTGTTGAGCAGAGGGTTCCAGGGAGGGAGTTCCAGAGGGATAGCGCATATAGGTCATATGCTCTGTTGCAGGCATACTGGATGCTTTTGTTTTTTTCTTATGGTATTTGTAGCATATTTGTGTTGTTTTGCTTCTTTGATTTGGATGAGCTGGTGGTCTTCAGGAGGGACTGTAGGTAGTGGAATGATTGGTTATTGATGATCTTAAATTTTAGGAGTAAGACTTTGTAGAGTATGCAGCTTTATAGTGGCAACCAATGGAATTGTTTGAGGTTAGGAGTTATGTGCTCATATTTTGATGCACCTTGAATTGTGCATGCAGCTGTGTGCAATGCAGTGATGAGGGGGAGCAGAGTGGATTTTGGTAGTCCTTGGTAAATTGAATTGCAGTAATCGAAGTGTGGAGTTATTATAGCTTGGAAAGCTGTGCGGAAGTTGGATGGGTCCAGCAGGGGGCGAAGATGGCGGAGGGTTCAGATTTTGAAGTATATTTGTTTTGTTATATTACTTCTGTGAGCTTTAAAGTTGAGTTGCTGGTAAAGAGTAATTCCCAGATACCTGACCTTTGTTTGTACTTGCACGTTTAAGTCATTTAGGGCTATGGATGTTGGTTGGAATTTGGTGTCTTTTGCTATGAAAAGTGCTTCCATTCTCTTGTAGTTTATTTTTAGTGAATTGTTGGCTAACCATTGAGATATTTCTGAGAAGCATTGTTTTATTCCATCATACGTTGGTGTGCTAGTGTTAATTGGGGCATATATCATTATGTCATCTGCATAAATATGGAATTGAATGTTATGTGTGAGGATGATTGTACATAGTGTCTGCAGATAGATGTTGAATAACAGAGCTGATAGGGAAGATCCTTGAGGGGACACCCTAGGTTTGCCGATACGGGGAGGAGGTGATGGATCCCATTATTACTTGTTGCTGACGATCATTAAGGTATGACTGAAACCAGTCCAGCACCATGTCTTGGATTCCGATGGATTGGAGTCTGTGTAGGAAGTTGCTGTGGTTGAAGGTGTCGAAGGTGGCTGAGATATCTAGGAATATTAGTATGTGACCTTTGTTTGTTTTTTGCGTTCCTTTTATTAGGGCATTTAGGAGAGAGGTTAGCAAGGTTTCAATGCCATGGTTTGGCCTGAAGCTGTGTTGTTGAGGGTCAAGAGCAGCATGGTGGTTTAGGTGATCCTGGAGTTGTTGCTGAATGATTTTTTTCAATTATCTTCGACAAGAAAGGTAAGCTTGCTATGGGTCTGTATGCAGATGGATCATTGTAGTTGAGGTTGGCATTCTTCAAGGTGGGGCGAATGGAGGAGGATTTGATTTGTTTAGGTACATTTCCTTGTAGGATAGAGAGATGGGTGATTCTGAGTAGGGTGTGTCTGAGCTCTTCCTTTGATGCCTTGATCCAGCTCACTAAGCATGGATCAAGTGGTGACGTGGTTGAGTTTAATGTGGTGATGGTGAATTCTATGTTTTCTTTGCTAACAGAACTGAAGGAAGACCAGAGGTTGCAGATGTTGATTGATGGTGGGGTTTGTGGTGGAGGCTGGAACCTGGAGATGTTCTTTTGGTTGTGCATTGTAAACGTTTGAGGGTCAGGGAGGATTTCCAAAGTGGTTGTGTATGAGGGCTGGGTTAGATTCTTTACTATATGGAAGAGCTGTTTTGGTTGGTTGAGTGATTTGTTTATGATCTTTGTATGGAAGGTACTCTTGCAGCTGTCAGTTTCCTGATGGTATTCGAGTAGTAGAAGCATGTAGGCATTTTTGTCCTCTGTTGACTTTGTCTTTCTCCATTTGCATTCCATTTTTCAGAGCTGCCTCTTGAGCTCTCTGAGTTCTTTAGAGTACCATTGTGTCTTTTGTTGTCTGTTAGAGTGTTGTTGGTTTGTGTTTTCGGTGGCTGCTTGTCCGATTACCTGATTCCGGTTTGAAATAAGGGAGTCGATGTCTGAAGTTGAGTTGTCCAGGAGGGGGAGTACTTTCTCAATGAAGGCTTTTCTGTCAAAGGGTTTGAATTGTCTATTGGCTTTGCTCTGGTAGGTGCGAGTGGTTGAGTTGGAGAGTGAGAGTTGGAAGTTTATAATCACATGGTCAGACCATGGAATGGGCAGGGTATTTGTGAGTAAGGGGTGTGTGATATGAATGGGATTTGCGTTCATGAAGATGAGGTCAAGCGTGTTTCCTTTATCATGCATTGGGGTTTGTACTATTTGAATGAAATCCATTACGGACATGGCATCTAGGAAGGATGTGGTATGGCTGGTAGAGGTTGAGGGGAGGTTGAAATCTCCCAGGAGAATTAGGTCCTTGTTTGGGTATGAGTGTTCGAGTACGATTTCCAGTATTTTTGGGAAGTCTTCGGATGAAGTGGAAGGGGATCTGAAGATGAGGCAAATAGTTAGGTTCCTGTTTGATATTGAAATGTGGTCTTTTCCATCTGTGCTATTGGTACCTACTTGATTGAATTTGAGATGTGATTTTGCCGATGAGCATGTGGGCAGTATAACATTGAGCAGTTGTGTGGCTTCAGCTCGTTTAGCAGCACTGTGTCTGTTTCGATGAGCCATGTCTCTGTGATACATAGGATGTCTAGATTATTGTAGGTGAGATAATCATGGATTTTAGGGAGTTTGTTCTTGATTGAGTGTGCATTGATAAGTGTGCATTTATAAGACTGTGAATTGTTGGGTGTATTGTATGTGTGGGGGATTGTAGGGCTGTTTTTTGGGATGTGGATTAGATTGTTTAGGTTCCTCTGCTTTATAGTGTGGCTGGTATTGTGGAAGCAAGATGGTCTGCATGTGGGTGTGAAAGTGTATATAAGGGTTAGTGTGTCTGTGGTGAGGCATACAGTAAGGACTGCTAGTACAGAATATGTAGTGGCATAGATTGGGAGATGTTTGGAGTCCCTGGCAGTAGCTTTTGATAGCTACAGTGGATGTGAGAGTCCTGCTGCTATTTGGAATGGTTTCCTAATTACCTTCTGATGTTGTCTCGGTCTGTGGTTCAGGGATGTTGTGTCCGCATGTGCAGAGTTTTCTTGTTGGTCTTGAGGTTTGCTGTGTCCTCTTATCTGGTCCTTACTAAGAGCCTTGGCAAAGGGCCCTCTGGGGAGGCCCTCAGGCACGGGCACAGGCATGCCCCAAAAGGCTGTGAATTTGAAAAGTCCCAGTTCCTGTGCTGATTGGCCTGATCGGCCTTGTGGCGAGGTGCGGGGAGGAGCTTTGCTTCCCACTCCTCTCCCTGATATCAATCAGGGCTGCTGGTGATGCTGATAGAGTCCTGTTGCGCCCAGAGAAGCTGTGAATTTTCTATTTTTTTTCTTAAGTGGTTTCATTGGCCTTCTTAAGACTTAATGGTACAGCTGCTTGTTCCACTGATTCTTTTTCTTTGCCTTTGTGCCTGATTGGGCTTAAAGAAGGGTTAGTTAGGAAGGATAATGTTGCCTTGATTAGTGAGGTTGTGGAGAATAGCTTGGAGTGATGCTGTGGAGTTGTTGTTCCGGGTCTTTTGATGCTTGCTAGGCCTTGTGCTTCCCTAACGATTGAAGTAGTTCTGGACACAGGATTATTGTGGGGGAGATTATTGTCCGGTGCTGTGCTTCTGCTGTGCCCGATCTGCTCGTGGTGATTTCTGGTCTACGTCTTCAATCCATGCCTAAGGGCCACACCAAAGGGCCCTCTGGCGAGGCCCTCAGGCACAGGCACGCCCAGCAAGGGCGCGCCTGCTTCTGGGGCTGCTTTTAAATTTTCTGGTGCTGTGCTTCTGCTGGGCCCGATTGACCTTGTCGGAGGGGAGCAGGGAGGAGCTTACCTTCCCACTCTCCCGCGATGATGCCGATCGGGTAGTGGAGGTGCAGGGAGAAAGATACTTCTAGTGATATTGTACAAGTCTCGATACTTTTTGATTGCACCTCGCAATGCACCATTTCACTTTGCATCAGTCAAACCAAGTGAATGACACAAACAAGCAAAGATGCACCGAAAAGATTATTGCAGGAGACAGGCCAACCCTACTTGCTCATTTCTTAATTGCATAATGTACATGATGTGCTCAACGAGACAAAATCCCGAAGAAATACACATGAATTATCTTAAGATTTTCTTAGATCACAACACCATGAACACGTTGCAGATTTTAAAGAGAAGTGAGAACCTACTGCTGAGGTTCAGTCATCCAAGACATTGTAAAGGATTCCAAAGGGTGATCCAGTCTTCCCACACAACTATAGCTTTGGAATAAGGTGGTACCAACCACCAGCATCAAGGCAATTAGGCATATTTTGCACATTGTAAGACTGATGGACTTATCTAGTGCCAAGATATCGATCAATGCCATGGTCATCAATTGTTTAAAATAACCTGTGCTCTCTTTTCCTGCAGAAATGCCTGCACGAAGGCCAGTCACTGCACCTCCATCTGCTCCAGCATTGTCTAAAGCCATGGAATGATCAGATGGTACACCTAGCAATATACTTATAGTAATCTTGCCATCATCAACACTGATCAGTGCTTAGCTGTTTCATATATCACGAAACTACAGTGCGTTCAAGCTCCGTTCCAAACATATAAATGACTATGTCACCTGGAAAGAATGATACAATTTATTCAGCCTACCATGTAAATTTGGATATGGATTTTAGATATTAGCTTTGATTGTTAGGCGAGAATCAAGTGTATTCTAGCTGAGAGCACACTGTCTCTCTCGGGGCAATTTCTCCAAATGCGTTAGTTTTGCGCATACCATGATAGTCATGAACCTCACTTCTAAGCCAGGGTATGTGGCGCTATGAGCATACCAGTGATACTGAAGAAGGTCTAATTCTGTTTATCTATCCATGTTACATGTGCAGATCTTGAGTTCCTAACTTTACCTGTGTTATCATGCCCCTGCTTCTTCTCATTCATTGTAGACGACACAAAAACATTATCCATGGTGTTTTGACACGTGTGCATTGTGTATACAGAAGTGATTTAAAATAAAAGTTGACCTTGATGTATTTCCATGACTACAAAAGCGTACGTGAATGAGAACAGTTTGTAAATCAATGGTTTGATATTAGCATTTAGCACCATCTTGTGGTGGACAAAAAACATAGAAGACAGACATGAGACGGACTGCCGAGGGCAGGTTGGTCATAAAAATGACTAAATAAACATACCCCTCAAATAATCTGTGGTGCTTTTTTCAAAAGATACCACAAAATAAAAGCTGAAAAAGAACAAAACAAATATCTTAATTTTTTCAGTATTCCAAAAGAGAATATGTGTAACGAAAGTGGCAAACTATTTTAGAAGACAAAAATTATCCATTTTTATTCTTACCAACCCAATGAATTACTGAGAAGAAATTATACATGAGGTGTCAAAAATGTCCATCTGTATGTCCATCCAGGGCAGAATCATTCTTAGAACATTTAACAGAATGATGTCAAATTTGGTATGGTGAGAAAATCAGTGAAAAGACACCAAATTAAAAAAATGGACCAGATGGGACCAAGTGATCCAGAGGAAAAAAGTACCCCTACCCCCACCCCAGAAAAAAAAATAGCTCAATGCATTTCTATGGGAAAGACTATTCCAGTCACTGCAGCATAGCAACACTGATACCCTGAAACACAAGTATTAGGAAACCTCTTCTTTCAAACTGCTCCCCTCTCTCTCAGGACAGACGCAGAGCCCACAGAGGTATACACACAAATTGACATACACACATACTAGTGACAGACGTTCACTGGAAAGGGCCCTCAGAGCATGGGACATCCACTTCAGAAGATACAGAGACAGCTTTAAGTGGGCCTCCCCATACTGTATATTTATTAACTCATTTACATAATACTCATTTCTCATAATATAACACCTAGGCAGGCACATATTAAAAATTAAATATAAACATTACAATTAGAATATATATTGAAACCTATTAAACACATTAAATTACTGTAAGATAAAACCAGAATTATAAGATTGTTGGAAAAGCCACAGTTTCTCCAACATGTGATTTATTTATTTAACAGTCTTTTTTATACCGCTTTATCATTTCAATCAAAGTGGTTTACATTGTAACTTAAACTTGGTAAACATACATTAAACAGGGACATTGATAGCTTGGATTTTTCTGAGCAATGGAGGGTTAAGTGAGTTGCCCAAGGCCACAAGGAGTGCTAGTGGGAATTGAACCCTGGTCTCTTGGTTCCCAAGCCAGTGCTCTAACCACTAGGCTACTCCTCCACTCCTCAAATAGTTTGGTTCTGCATATTCACATACACATACACATACATACAAAGAGGGAATGGAAATAATTCCAAGGAATGTTGTGTATGCTTTCCCCATAACATAACCTCCCCTCCTTGGCTGCCACACTCCGATCCCTGCTGGGCGGATTGTAAGTGACTCAGATGCATATTTCAATTTATCTCCAGGAACAAGCAGGAATGTAGTCTTCACATATGGGTATCATCGGTACCGACGGAGCCTGCGTGGGAACACTCCCCAGCGTCCAATTAGAAAGCTTTTGGGATCATCCCACAGTGTCTGCGTGGTGCCTTCCCGCCTTTCCCAACTGCCTCTCTCCAGTTCTTTGTTTTCCGCGGAGCCAGCAGGTCGTTTTTCCTGTCACCGCAGAAATTATCCCATCTTTTTCATTCTTTTTTGTGGTAGCATCTGCCTTCCTCGACGCTATACCGGTACCGCCGGTTCTTTCTTTCTTCAAAAAAAAAAAATTTTTAATCTTTTTCTGGACTTTCCAGTCCTTTTGCTGTCGGGTGCCACGCGCCATTTTGAGCACTTAGGCCCAACTTTTCCTTCAGAATGGAAAAACCCGCCTCGGGTTTTAAAAAGTGTTCCAAGTGTGGCAGTACCATCTCCGTTACCGACACTCACGAGTGGTGCCTTAAATGTTTAGGTCTTGACCACTCCATCTTGGAGTGTGTTGCCTATGGGATGATGTCGAAGATGGGTCGGCAAAACCAAGCTGCTAAGCTTAGCACCCTTTTTCCCTCCGATGCAGCATCCATGGCATCAACATCTTCCAGGCCTTTGTCTTCCTCCCATGGATCTCAGGCAACCAAACATAAATCTGGCCTGTCCTCAAAGAGTAGATCTCCTTCTAAGCATCGAGATGCCTCTGGCGTTGCCCTTGAGGGACTTGTACCGGCAAAATTGCCACGGCGGGAAGCTTCGGCTTCCAAAGCACTATCGGGGCTCCAGGATGTTCTCGAGGCCTCAACCTCGGCAGAACTACTGGTGCCATGCTCTGGAGTACCGGCCGCTTCGTCCGGTACCGATACCCAGGCATCGGCAGCGTCAATAGACCAGAGGTTCTTGGCTATTGAATGCAGTCTGGCGGCTCTCCTTGCGGCTTCGGTGCCTTTGGGACCGCTTCAGACAGTTCAACCGGTATCGACACCGGTTCCAGCACCAATATCGATACCAGTACCGACAGCATCGACATCGGCGACTGTGTTACCGACACCGAGTCATGCTGTTTCCTCCGGTATCGACAGGCCGGTACCGGACTCCTCCGGTACCGACTTCGATCGGTACCGGTATCGTGCTTTGCAAGAGCACCCAGACAGGAGATATTTTGAATCCTACGATGAGTCTGAGGATTCTGATAGCTCTGTCAGTACCGGAGTACTTCTCTCTGAAGAGCCTTCCTCTCCTAAATGTAGGATGTCTCCTCCAGAGGATATATCCTTTCATGATTTCATTCGGGAGGTGGCTAGAGGTCTTTCCATCACAGTGGCTCCTGAAACAGAGCCCAGAGCAAAGGAATTGGAGATTTTACAATATCCTAAAGCTCCCAAGGAGGCAGCTACTTTGCCTATTCATGAGATCTTGCATGATCTCATGCTAAGAATGTGGGAAACACCTCTTACCACCTCTCTTAATTCTCGTAGGCTTGATACGATGTATCGAGTACCTCCTTGTCCTGGATTTCAAAAAATCCAGTTACCACACCACTCCATGGTAGTGGAATCAGCTATGAGAAGGATCAAGAGTGCAAAAAGACATGCATCTAATCCGCCAGGACGTGAATGTAGGACTCTTGATGCCTTTGGGTGTCGAACCTTCCAGGCCTCTATGCTTTCTGCCAGGATTAGTTCCTACATTTTATATATGGGAATGTTCCTTAAGGAGGTTACAGGAGATCTAGAGCTTATGAGCCCTCTCCTTCCTGATGATAAGAGGCAAGATTATCTTACACTTGTCAAACATGCCCAAGATGTTTCCAAGTTTGTTAATCGTGCAGCTTTTGACTGCTTTGAGTGCATAAGCAGAACCTCTGCAATTGCCATAGGTGCTCGTAGGATTGCCTGGCTCCAGGCATCTGACTTAGAACTCTGGGTACAGGACAAACTGGGGAATATCCTTTTCACAGGCGAAAATCCCTTTGGCAAAAATTGGCAAGAGAAAGCTAATGAGCTGGATGCTGATAACACCACTTTGGATAGACAATCCAAAGCTACAGCTGATCCTGCAAGGAGAAAATCCTACAAGAAACCATTCTGCTCTAAAAAGAAGAGGTTTTACCCCTCCTATACCCAGCAGGGGCATTCTGCTGGTCAGTCTGCCCAAAAGGGACAGCAGCCACCAAAACAAAGAAAAGCAAAGTCTGCTAAGCCTCAATCGGCCCAGCAGACTCAGCCTCCACAGGGGCTTTGACTCCCATCTAGAGAACTTGGCCTTCCTGGCCCTCACCGAGCCAGAGCCCTCCACCATTCCAGGAAGGTTGTGTCATTTTGCCCCCAGATGGGAGCAGATAACAGCAGAAGAATGGACTCTCTCCATTGTAAAGGAGGGGTACAAGCTTCATTTCCTCAATATGCCCCCTCCTACAGTTGTAAAATGGTTCAATTCTCAGACTTCACTCGAAAGTCAGTTGGGTCAAGAGGTCAATTTACTTCTTCCCACGGGGCAATAGAAGACGTACCCATTTCCCAACAGGGTACAGGGTTTTACTCCCCTATTTCCTTATTCCAAAGAAAACAGGTGGCACAGACCCATTTTAGACCTCAGAGAATTGAATAAATTCCTGTTCAAGGAGAAGTTCAAGATGATTTCTCTAGGAACTCTTCTGCCATACCTTCAGAGTCAGGATTAGCTTTGTTCTCTAGATCTCAAGGATGCGTACACCCATGTTCTCATCCATCCAACTCACCGAAGATTCCTTTGGTTTCTATTTCAGGGGAAGCACTACCAGTACAGGGTTCTTCCTTTTGGCCTGGCCTCAGCACCAAGGGTGTTTACGAAATGCATGGCTCTAGTGGCAGCATTTCTTCGCACTCTAGGAATATTCATCTTCCCCTACTTAGAGTCAGAAGCCAGAACTTCCTTATCTTGCACAATGCATATACTTCAGTATTTGGGCCTGGTCATAAACATCCCAAAATCCAACCTAACTCCCACTCAATCTCTAGAGTTTATAGGAGCTATGCTGGATACCAGAAAAGCATGGGCCTATCTTCCACAGCCCCGCTGCCTTCGCATTGTGCAGTTAGCTTCCCAAGCAGTGTTAAAAACTCATCTCATTGCTCGGGAAATGTTACAATTACTAGGCCACATGGCATCTACCGTGCATGTGGTTCCCTATGCTCGCCTCCATATGAGAGCAGCCCAATGGACTCTATCCACTCAGTGGACTCAAGCATCAGGCTGCCTATCAGACAAAATAGCAAACTCAAGTCGACTTATCTTGTCCCTACAATGGTGGTAGTCAGCCCAAAACCTGTTGGTGGGGTCCCCTTTCCAACAGCCCCCACCCCAGGTCACTTTAACAACAGACGCCTCACAGGTGGGTTGGGGAGCTCACCTGCAAGATCTCTCTACCCAAGGCACCTGGACTCCACAGGAGACCCATCTACACATCAAATCTATTGGAGCTCAGAGCAATCTTCCTTGCTCTTCGAGGGTTCCACACCCAGCTGAGCTACAAGACAGTCCTAATTCAGACGGACAATCAAGTAGCTATGTTCTATCTGAACAAGCAGGGAGGAACAGGCTCTCTGTCACTTTGCAACGAAGCTTTGCGACTATGGGCCCTTGCCAAAGAGCATCAGATTCATCTCCTTGCAGTGTATCTGCCAGGCATTCAAAACTCCTGGGCAGACAGACTCAGTCGAGTTCTGCTTCCGCACGAGTGGTCTCTTTGTGCAGACCAGGTAGCAAAAATTTTTCAAATTTAGGGAACTCCGGACATAGACCTCTTTGCAAGTCCGTTGAATGCCAAACTTCCCCGATTCTGTTCCAGAATTCCGGTTCAGGGTACTCAGGCCAGGGATGCTTTCCTCCTCCATTGGGGTCAGGACTTCCTATATGCTTTTCCACCCATTCCCCTAATTCCAAAAACCCTATTCAAGCTTCAGAGAGACAGAGGCCATATGATTCTCATAGCTCCACATTGGCCACGGCAGGTATGATACCCTCTGCTCCTATATCTCTCTCAAGCTCCATCTCTGGAGTTGGGATCTGCTCCAAATCTCCTGTCTCAGGAGGACGGGATGTTGTGGCATCCCGATCCCCACTCTCTGCATCTCAGGGCCTGGTTGCTGAGGGCCTAGACCTGCATGGTCTTAACCTGTCTCAACAAGTGAAGGATATCCTTTATGCTTCTAGAAAGCCTTCCACAAGATACTCTTATGCTTTCAAGTGGAAAAGGTTTTCCATATGGTGTTCGCAGAAGGGTCTTGACCCCCTGGCGATACCTCTGGAATCATTATTGGAGTATCTCCTTCATTTATCTAATGCAGGGCTTAAGACTAACTCAGTACGAGTCCATTTAAGTGCTACTTCAGCTTCTTTCAAGCCTTTAAATGGACAACCTATTTCCTCTCATAGCGAGATTTATGAGGGGCCTCCTCCTTACTAAGCCTCCTATTAGGCCACCACCAGTAGCATGGGACCTAAATCTGGTTCTTGGACAGCTCATGAAGCCACCTTTTGAACCTCTAGCTACTACCTCCTTGAAATTCCTTTCCTGGAAGGTTGTCTTTCTCATTGCAATCACATCAGCACGTCGCATCAGTGAACTGGAAGCATTAGTGGCTGATTATCCTTATACGAGGTTCCATCATGACAAGGTAGTCCTTAGGACTCATCCACACTTTATGCCAAAGGTGGTCTCACCTTTTCATTTAAACCAAGCAGTTTACCTGCCTGTATTTTTTCCAAGGCCTCATGCTTCAGATGCAGAAAGGAATCTTCATACTTTGGACTGTAAAACAGCACTTGCTTTTTACTTACAAAGGACACAGCAACATAGAAAGTCTTCTCAACTCTTTGTTGCTTTTGATCCTTCTCATTTGGGACTTCCAGTCTCCAAGAGAACATTGTCCAATTGGATTGCACAGTGTATTTCTTTTACCTATCAGAGTAAAAACCTTTCTCTGGAAGGCCATGTCACAGTTCACAATGTGAGAGCCATGGCAGCCTCAATGGCTCATCTACACTGTGTCTATTGACGACATCTGTCGAGCAGCTACTTGGGCCTCGGTTCATACCTTCACAGCCCATTACTGCTTAGACAAGGACTCCTTCCGGGATGCCTTGTTTGGTCAGGCTGTTCTACGACACCTGTTCCATACTTAATCAACTCCTACCCACCATTCCCGGTAGGATGCCAGAGATCCATGGGGGGAAGTGGAGCCCTTTCACTGTATCTGTAGCTAGGGAGCCCTTTCACTGCATCTGAAGCTAGGGAGTCCCCATATGTGAAGACTACATTCCTGCTTGTTCCTGGAGATAGCATAGTTACTCACCTGTAACAGGTGATCTCCGTGAACAGCAGGAATTTAGACTTCACAACCCACCCACCTCCACTAGGAGTTGTATCTCTCTTTTCTTTTCTTTCTCTCTCTCTCTCTTTGTCTCAGCTTTAAAACTCAACTGGAGAGAGGCAGTTGGGAAAGGTGGGAAGGCAGCACGCAGGCGCTGTGGGATGCTCCCAAAAGCTTTCTAATTGGACGCTGGGGAGCGTTCCCGCACAGGCTCCGTCGGTATCGACGATACCCATATGTGAAGACTAAATTCCTGCTGTTCCCGGAGATCACCTGTTACAGGTGAGTAACTGTGCTTTTTGTTGTAATTTCTACCGTAAAACCTAGCCATATAATTTTCTTAATCGTTGATATATAAGGAAACACCTAGAGGTCAGTTTACTAAGCAACATTAGTTGTTAATGTGCAGAATTCGCTTGTCAAAAGCACTGTGTGGGCAGCTAATGCAGGGTAAATGCAAATAGCACAGCGGTTTTCTGCAGATTTTGCCTTAGCAGCATGAGGGGGCGGGTGTAGGCATGTCTGGAAAGTATAGTCACTGCCTGTGTCGACCGCACAGTAACCAAATGCTTTGCAGAGATCACCAGCATGTTCCTACTGCACAATTCTCTATATTTTTGATGCATTATCTGCTGGGGAAATGCTCTGCACTCCCCTAACAGATAACATACAGCTTCTTCAGCTAAAGCAACACTATTTGCAAAAATACGCCACGTTCACTGGAAAAGCCTAACATGGCTTAGTAAACTGACCTCGACTAGTTACTATGGGCCCGATTTTCGAAGCCCTAGGCGCATGCTACACATGTAAACGCTGGCCTTACCAATGTACAATTGCCATAACCATGTAAGTCAGATATTCAACAAGGTGGCTTGAATCATTGAGGCCCAGCTACCCGCACAGTCAGGGCCATACCGAATGTAAATCACACTCTTTGCGACTTGCACATTGGGCTTGCCTCCCCCCCTCCCCCACGCAGCGGGAGAGAAGAGGCGTGCCCGATGTGCAAGTCGCCGGCATGCTAAGCAGATCTGTCCCTACCTGCAAGAGCAGGGAGGGACAAATCTTGCAGGGAGGGAAAGATCTGCTTAGCATGCTGGCCAGAAGGCTTAAGGGGCGCATTATAGCTGTCTTGTCGTTGCCTGCTGCCACTGAGAGAAGAAAAAGTGGTGGCGGCAGGCAATGGCAGACAGCTAGAATGCGCCCCTTAAGCCTTTGCGCCCTGTGCGGCTGCACCGCTCGCACAGGGCTAGGTACGGGCCTGCGCACAGCACCAGGCACCAAGGCCCAGGGACGGAATGGGGGCATGTCCCTGTGAATCCCACGTAAAGTGGATTTCCGACACACATGTGCGCTGACATTGGACGTCAGAAACCACGTAAGCCTAAGCAACGTTTCCCGGCGCATATGACCACTGATGGTAACTGGCAAACCCATGCAGTGGCAGACCAGGGCAAAGTAGAGGTAGGGAAGTGTGTGCAGGCCTGTACCCAAACAAGGGTTGTGCTGTATGTTAGAGAATGCATTGAGTCACAAAGGATTAAGGTTTTGCAGGAAACAAAATTCACTGTAGAATCTCTATGGATTGAAATTCCATGTAAAAAGGGGAAGGGGAAGGCGATGACAATGGGGGTTTCCAGATCATACTGCTAGACCAGTCCAGACAAGCGGGTTATGCACTCCTGCCAGCAGATAGGGAGACAGAGAAAAAAACTCCAGAGCTGTGATTGGTCAGGCTCTGGGTGACATAGGCATACCCCTAGGGGTCCTATTCAGTATTTTCTCTGTCTCAGCAGATGAGGGTGTTCTTCAAGCTTGTTCTACAATTTCCTTTTTTTTCACTATATCTTGAGGCTCCTGGATGTACCCAGAGTACACAAGAGGTGTTACTCTGGGTTTCCCAGCAACTTGATTCCCCAGATAAGCTTGTGGAGCTCCTGAGCCTGGCTTCAGTAGAGCTCCCGATTTGCTTAAAGCAGCGCTGAGTCTTTGCCACAAGGGCCTAGACTTTAGCAGGAGGATCAGGTATCAATTTCAGAGAGAAACTGTAAGTAAGCTGTTTTGTTACTTGCCTCAGCTGCCCCAGGTTTATTTCAACTGCTCTGCATCGGGACAGGCTGTCTCTGACCTGATTCCTTCACTTCCGGTTTCGTCTGGGTCTATTAAACTGGGTTTTGAAGTTCCTTTAGCTGCTGACAGCACTTCCCTCCTTACTGCAATCGAAATCGCCGTGTTTTCTGCAGTTTTTAGTGAAGGAGAAGCCATTTACTGTCCTTTAGTGGTGCCGGCGGCCATTTTGAAAAACAGGGCATTGCTTTTTCTTCATTAGTTTTGGCGGGAGCAGCTGCTGACTGAGTTTGTTTCTCTCCTTAGCATTCCAGGCACAACAGGTTTTCATTGTCCCTTTCTGGGGGTTTACTTTCTCTGTTTTATTTTGATTCTCTTTTACAGTTAAAAAAAAAAAAAGAAAGATAAGTTAGTTTCAGTCATGCCTTCTTCTCTTTTCAGATGCATCGTCTGTAATAGAAAGCAGAAAGAATTAACTAATCGCCTGCCTGTTTGTCAGACCCTGGGGAATCGTCGGCTTCTGTTCTCCCCACACTGCCTGCAGTTGAGGTCAGCTCCCAGCTTCCCTCCCTAGATGCTCTACAAGGTGTCTCACCTTCTGAGAGTTCTCAGCCAGCCCCCACCTTGTTTCCTCAGCCGTCTGGGACTCCCAAAGATTCGACAGATACACAGTTTCTGGCACTGTTCCGCCAGGCTTGGACTCTTTGGCGTACGGAGTCTGCAGAGCTTCCCACGTCGTCTGCTCCAATTCCCAATAAGCAGATTTCTGGCAGCCATAAGCGATCACATAAGACCACATTTCTCAAACAAGCACCACCTTCGGGAGAAGGAGCATAGTTAGCAGAGGCTACCGATTTGCTTGAGGACCGCAAATCTTCAGAAAGCAGTTTGCCTGCTTCAGAGCGTGAAGATGGAGAATATTCTCTCTCGGATTCTTCCTTGACAGCACCTGAGGACTCTCAGGACATCCGGCTCTTTCGCAAAGAGAAGTTGCCTGCTCTTATAGCGCAGGTGGTGGAGGTGCTGCGCCTCTCTGACCCTCCCGTCTCTCAAACCTTGCAACCTCAATCTCAGCCGGATCCTATATTACAGGGAATACGCAGGCCTTCCAGAGCCTTTCCCTTTCCAGCTGAATTGCAACAGATGGTATCTCGGGAATGGGACTCCCTGGATGCCTCCTTACGCACCGCTTGCCGTATTGGGCAATTATATCAATGGACTCCCTCGGACCTCGACCGCTGGTTGGCCTACCCGAATGTGGATGCTTTGGTGACCTGGGTAACAAAGCATACCACCATCCCGGTGGAAGGCGGAGCGGCGCTCCAAGATCAACAGGACCGTCAGGTCGAGGGTCTTCTTAAGACAGCCTTCTCGTCTTCGGCTCTGTTGCTTCAGGCAACCGTTTGTGGAGGCCTGGCGGCTCGAGCTTCCCTTCGATGGATTCAACAGCTTCCTGACACTTATCCGGAACTTGATCGTCTGGAATCAGTGGCCGCGTTCTTAGCGGATGCGTTTTATGACCTCCTGCGTCTTTCAGCTCGCTCGTTAGCAGTGGTGACGGTGGCTAGACGCTGGCTCTGGCTGCGTCAGTGGGCAGCGGATATGGCCTCTAAAACGTGGTTGTTGAAGCTTCCATTTAAGGGCAGACTCCTATTTGGGGAAGATCTGGATAAGTTGGTGAAAGATCTAGGAGAGGTTAAACCTCAACGCCTACCTGAAGATAGACCTAAAGCTTCTCGCCGTGGATCTCGTACATAATCCTTTCGGTGCTTCGCCTCCTTCCGTGACTCTAGGAGGAATCGGTCGTTCAGGCCGAATTCCTCCTCTGCTCCTGCCCCTCGCTTCACCCAGCGGGAACAGTCCTTTCGGGGAGCCCGTAAGGGATCTGAGTCCTATT
The DNA here is from genome assembly GCA_033557465.1 of Ichthyophis bannanicus. NCBI lineage: Eukaryota > Metazoa > Chordata > Amphibia > Gymnophiona > Ichthyophiidae > Ichthyophis > Ichthyophis bannanicus. Next base: position 167,865,284 of record CM066035.1, on the reverse strand, counting down.
CGGGTACAGGTAGATTCTCTGCCGCCTCCTGCCCGTCCCGCTGACGGGATGCTTCGCCCACTTGAACCGCTTCCACCAGTAGGGGGTCGTTTAGCCCTCTTTGCTCATCAGTGAGCCTTAATAACTACGGATCAGTGGGTCCTAGACATTGTTTCTCTGGGATACGCCCTCAAATGTTGGCGCCCCATTCGAGACGCGTTTTTGGTTTCTCCCAGACGTTCCCCCAGGAAAAGGCTAGCCATCCAATCCACCGTTCAAAGGCTCCAGCGTTTAGATGCCATTTATCCAGTTCCACCGTTGGAAAGAGAACTAGGCCGTTACTCTATCTATTTCATGGTGCCAAAAAAAGGACGGCTCCTTTCATCCTATCTTGGACCTCAAAGGCGTCAATCGCAGTCTGCGGGTACCACACTTTCGAATGGAGACTCTGCGATCCGTTATTCAAGCAGTACGCAAGGGGGAATTTCTAGCTTCCCTCGATCTCGCGGAAGCATACTTTCACATTCCCATTTGAGAGGGGCATCAGCGATTCCTTCGATTCGCGGTACTCGGTCAACATTTCCAATTTCGTGCGATGCCCTTCGGTCTAGCTTCTGCGCCTCGAACCTTCTCCAAGGTAATGGTGGTAGTAGCTGCGGCCTTACGCAGCCGCGGCATCAGAGTTCATCCTTATCTGGACGACTGGCTCATTCACGCAGACTCTCTCCCTGAGGCTTGCAGCACAGTCTCGGTGGTTGTTGCCTTTCTCGAGAACCTCGGCTGGGTAATCAACCGCGACAAGAGTTGTCTTCAGCTGTCCCAGGAGATCGAATTTTTGGGGGCTCTATTCGAAACAGCCTTATGTCGGGTCTTTTTGTCAATGCCTCGATTCCTCAAGTTAACTTCTCAAGTTCACAGTCTCCTAGCACTGGTCTCGCCTCGAGCATGGGATTACCTTCAAGTCCTGGGATCCAGGGTGGCGACCATAGATCTCGTGCCTTGGGCCAGAGCACACATGTGCTGTCTACAGAAAGCTGTCCTGACACGATGGTCGCCAGTTTTGGAAGATACCAGATTCGCCTTCCGCTTCACTCCAGGGTCAGACTAAGCCTACGGTGGTGGCTCTCCTCCAGAAACCTCCTGATGGGGGTTCCCTTAGAGACTCTGTGTTGGATCGTTCTAACAACGGATGCCTGTCTGTCCAGTTGGGGTGGGCACTGTCGATCTCACACTGCGCAGGGCGCTTGGACAACACGCAAATCCCACTGTACGATCAACTGACTACAGGCATGAGCAGTACGTCTGGCTCTACTTAGATTTCACACACTTCTGCATGGGAAAGGGGTTCGGATACTATCCGACAACGCGACCACAGTTTCCTACATCAACCGTCAAGGAGGGACCAAGTGCACTGGAGTGTCGAACGAGATGGCTCTTCTTTTTCCTTGGGCAGAGAGAAATCTCCAAGCCCTCTCCGCCCAACACATTGCAGGAACCAGTAATGTGAAGGCAGACTTTATGAGTCACAATACCCTCGACCCTGGCGAGTGGGAACTGGCCCCGCTAGCCTTCCAGAGGATTGTTCAAAAATGGGGGTCGCCGGCAATAGATCTCATGGCATCGGCAGCGAATGCCAAAGTTCCGAGTTTCTTCAGCCGTTGGAGAGAACGCGGGACTCTCGGCATCGATGCATTGACTCAGACTTGGTCGGATAACCAGCTTCTTTATGTTTTTCCACCCTGGTCCATGATCGGCAGGATCCTGCAGCGAATTCAGTCGCACAGCGGGCGGGTAGTCCTCGTCACCCTGGATTGGCCAAGAAGACCATGGTATGCCGATCTCATAAGGCTGTCACGGGGGTCACCATTACGGCTGGCAGCTCCCTCCAGACTCCTCAGACAGGGACCGATCTTCATGGAAAATCCAGCTCCCTACTCGCTTATGGCTTGGCTCTTGAACACTGCCTTTTGACCCGTAAGGGGTATTCGCCGAAGATGGTAGCTACCCTCCTTAGCGCGCGATGGTCTTCAACATCCGCTGCTTATGCGCGAGTGTGGCGCATCTTGGAGGCTTGGTATTCACGTCACCACTTGTCCCCATGGCGTAATTCAATTCCTGATATTCTTGCCTTTTTACAGGATGGTCTTGATAGAGGTTTGGCGCTCGGTTCACTTCAAGTGCACATTTCTACCTTGACATGTTATCGGGGTCCGGTGCACGGTAGATCCCTTGCTTCCCACGCTGATGTGTCTCGGTTTCTGAAAGGGGTCAAGCTGCTTCGTCCTCCGGCCCGTCCGGTAGTTCCTCCTTGGGATCTAGCACTAGTTCTCAGGGCGCTCAGAAATCCGCCCTTTGAGCCTTTGAAGGAAGTGTCTCTTCTAGATTTGACGCTCAAAACGGTGTTTTTGGTAGCAATCACGTCAGCTCAAAGAATCTCGGAGCTTCAAGCTGTCTCGTGCAGGGATCCATATCTTTCTTTCTCTCCTGAGGGGGTAACTCTTCGCACGGTTCCTTCCTTCCTGCCCAAAGTGATTACTCCTTTTCATGTCAATCAGCCCCTGCTATTTCCTGCCTTCTCTGAAGAACAGTGTGCGGGTAGGCGCAAAAGTCTTCGCTTCCTCGACCTCAAGCGAGTTCTCCTTCGCTATTTGAAAGTTACCAATTCCTTTCGCAAGACTGGATAAGGTTTGGTTGCTTCCAAACCTTCTATCGCTAGGTGGCTGCGTCAAGCCATTGAATCGGCTTACATTCTCCAAGGCCAGCTGGTTTCAGAAGGGCTTCGAGCTCATTCCACTCAAGCCCAATCCATGTCATGGGCCGAGAGGTCCCACGTCCTTCTTCTCGATATTTGTCGAGCGGCCACCTGGTCGTCCTTGTCCTCTTTTGTTCAGCACTATTGGTTGGATATACAGGCCCGAGAGGACATTCGTTTCGGAGTTGGGGTGCTGTTGGCGGCTCTAACTGCCCACCTTGAGGGTAATTAGCTTGAGTACTTCCCACTTGTCTGGACTGGTCTAGCAGTATGATCTGGAAGGAGAAATTTCACTTACCGTTAATTTCCTTTCCTGGAATACTGCTAGACCAGTCCAGAACCCACCCAGCTTGTCAGAGGCACTGGTACTTGTGCAGAGCAGCCGACAGTCATACACTCCACGAGCACTTCCAGAGTTTGTTTCCTGGGAATATGTCAAAGCAGTCATTTCAAACTTCTTCCCTTGGGAATGATATTTGATTCTCCTCTTCCGTTTTTTGTTCGGGTTGAGGGGTTGAGTTAGTTCCTTTTTTTAAGGGTTCATAGTTGCGTTTTTTCCCTGAGATGTTGCCTTTTTGGCTTGTTACATAGTTACTGAATAGGACCCCTAGGGGTATGCCTATGTCACCCAGAGCCTGACCAATCACAGCTCTGGAGTTTTTTTCTCTGTCTCCCTATCTCCTGGCAGGGGTGCATAACCAGCTTGTCTGGACTGGTCTAGCAGTATTCCAGGAAAGGAAATTAACGGTAAGTGAAATTTCTCCATTCTATTGACCGCCTGGACAGAATGAACAAATGGATGATGAAATGTTCAAAGAAATCAGGGAAGCTAACAAACGTTATAACAGTAATAATAATGGATGATTTCAATTACCCCGGTATCAACTGGGTCAGTGTCATGGCAGGACATGCTAGGGAGATAAAGTTTCTAGATGAAATAAATGACTGCTTCTTGGAGCAGCTGGTTCATGAACCGACCAGAGGGGAAGCCATTTTGGACCTAGTCCTGTGGAACATAACATCTGGTGCAAGAGATAAGGGTGTTGGGGCCACTTGGCAATAGCAATCATAGCATGATCAAGTTTGATTTAATAAATGAAGGAAGGATGGTAAGGAAATCCACAGTACTACCTTTTAACTTTCAAAAGGGAGACTATGATAAAATGAGGAAAATAAGAAAAAAACTAAAAGGAGCAGTTGCAAAGGTTAAAGATTTACATCAAGCTTGGGTGTTGTTTTAAAATGCTATCTTGGAAGCCCAGACCAGCTGTATTCCACGCTTTAAGAAAAGTGGAAGAAAGTCCAAAAAAACTGTCAACATAGTTTAAAGGTGAGGTCAGAGAGGCTGTTGTTGCCAAAAAAGCATCTTTCAGGAAATGGAAAAAGGAGCCAAATGACAAAAACTGGAAACAATACAAGTTAGATGCAAGGCATTGATAAGGCAGGCAAAGAGAGAATTTGAGAAGAAGCTTGCTGTGGAAGCAAAAACGCATAATAAAGACATTTTCAAGTACATTCGAGGAAAAAATCTGTGAGAGAGTTAGTTGGACCATTAGATGATAAAGGGGGTAAAAGGAGCACTAAGAGGGGACAAGGACATAGCAGAGAGACTGAATAAATTCATTTTTTTTGGTCTTTACTGAGGAAGATGTAGGAATGTTACCCATGACTGAAATGTTATTTAAAGGAGATGCTGTGGAAGAATTGAAAGAAATATTGATAGACCGGGAACATGTATTACAACTGTTTGATAAACTGAAGAATAGCAAATCACCTGGAACGGATGGTATACATCCAAGGGTGATGAAAGAACAGAAATATGAGATTGCAGACCTACTATTAGTAATATGTGAACTATCATTAAAATCATCTGTAATACCTGAAGATTGGAGGATGGCCAATGTAACACCAATTTTTAAAAAGGGTTACAGGGGTGATCCGGGAAACTGCAGACTGGTGAGCCTGACGTCAGTACTGGGAAAAATGGTAGAAATCATCATAGAGAACAAAATTACTGAACATGTATATAGTCATGGCTTAATGGGAGAGAGCCAACATGGCTTTAGCCAAGGAAGGTCTTGTCTTACTAATCTGTTATGTTTTTTGAAGGTGTGAATAAACAGGTAAAAAAGGTAAGTCAGTAGATATAGTGTATCTGAACTTTCAGAAAGCCTTTGACAAGCTCCCTCATGAGAGACTTTTGGCAAAATTAAAAAGTCATGGGATAGCAGGCAGTGTACTATTGTGGATCAGTAATTGGTTAAAAGAAAGCAGAGGGTAGAGCTAAATGGCCAATTTTCCCAATGGAGAAAGGTGAATAGTGGAGTACCCCAGGGATCTGTGCTGAGTCCACTGCTTTTTAACATATTCATAAATAACCTGGAAATGGGAATAACGAGTGAGATTATCAACTTTGCAGATGACACAAAACTGTTCAAAGTTGTTAAAACCCATGAGGATTATGGAAAATTGCACGAGGATCTTGATAAATTGGAAGACTGGGCATCCAAATGACAAATGAAATTTAATGGAGAGAAGTGCTATGCACTTAGGAAAGAAAATCCCAAACTATGGTTACACGATGCAAGATTCCACATAAGGAACCACCACCCAGGAAAAAGATTTAGGTGTCATCGTGGATAACATATTAAAACTCTCCAGCCAGTGTGCAGCGGTGGCCAAGAGAGCAAATAGAATACTAGGTATCATAAGGAAAGGAATGGAGAATAAAACAAAGGATATTATAATGCCTCTGTGTTGTTCCATGGTGCGACCTCACCTTGAATATTGTGTGCAATTCTGGTCACCGTATCTTAAAAAGGATATAGTGTTATTAGAAAAGGTACAGAGAAGAGCCACCAAAATGGTAAAGGGGATGGAAGGATACCCCTATGAAGAGAGGCTAAAAAGGTTAGGACTCTTCAACCTTGAAAAGAGATGGCTAAGGGGAGATATGATAGAGGTGTATAAATTAATGAATGGAGTGGACCGGGTAAACGTAGATCGATTGTTTACAGCATCAAAATATAGAAAGACTAAGGGACATGCAATGAAGCTACAGGGTTACCTATTTAAGATTAATAAGAGAAAATATTTTTTCACTCAGCATGTAATCAAACTGTGGAATTTGTTACCGGAGAATGTATTAAAAGCTGTTAGTGTAGGTGGGTTAAAAAAGGTTTGGACAAGTTCCTAGAGGAAAGGTCCATAAACCATTATTAAACTGGACCATGAATATCCACTGCTTGCCCCAATACAAGCATTGTGGAACCTGTGTCTTTTGGGGAAACTGCTAGGTACTTGTGAACTAGATTGGCCATTGTTGGAAACAGGTATGGTATATCTTATGTTCAAACTGTGCAGATGTAAAGCGACACAGAGCCGGCAGAGAAGCTATCTGGGCCATGCACATGGGGTTCCAGAGGTAGAGATGTGCCCGCCAAGATCGGGCACAGCAGAGGATGAGGCAGGCAGTGCGTACCCTTCAGCAGGCTATTGCCCAGCACCCGAGACGCAGGTACCATGCCCCACGTGTACACAGGCCCAGGGTGAGCTACCTGCAATTGATGGAGGAGGAGGTCTACCAGAGATACAGATTGGAATGGGCAACGATAACTGTGTTGTACAGTGTACTCAGTATGAACCTGGAACCTTCCATCTCCAGAAGCCAGGCCCTGCTAGTGGCCATGACGGTGTCCACCGCCCTGGGATATCTTGCAACCGGCAGCTTCCAGCATGTGATAGGGGCGACTGTTGGAATAACGCAGTCAGCCACTGCATAAGTACCTTCACCAGGGCCCTGTTGTGGAGGATGTGCCACCTCATAGCCTTCCCCCGGACACAGCAGATGTGGCAGGAGACTATGTAGGCATTCTACAATGTTGCTGGGTTCCCATTGGTTCTTGGAAGTATAGACTGCACCCACATTGCACTGCGGGCACCACGGCTGGAGCAGAAAGCATACCAGAACAAGCATGGGTACACATCGATGAACATGCAGATCGTTGTGGATGTCAACATGACCTTTGCTGATGTGTGTGCCTGCTACCCAGGGTTCTGCCACAATGCATTTGTCCTTGCCCAGTCCAGCCTGGGACAGGCAGCAGCCGGGGGTCAGCTTAGAGATGTGTGGCTGCTAGGTGAGTGTGCACGTGTGAGCCCTAGGACAGTCCCAGAACATACGCTTGCTGTAATATGATGCTATGTTTAATGCAAACAGGTGTGTGTTACATACGTATCACAACACATGAGGACCACTGCATGCACATGCTCTGCTGTTCTGTAGAACCATGCATAGTGCGGGACAGAATGCACATTGCGGTGATAGCCATGCACATTGTGGTGACAGCCAGGGGAAGCCCTGTGGCCAACAGCAGGCAGCATGCACCAACATGTGGAATGCAGAAGAGCATGGGCTGGTGCCTTGTAGCACAGCCATATGACAGCAGTCCATGTAGGGCACATCCATGTCTGCCAGCCCATGTCACCATCTCCCATTGCCTCGCTCCAAATGCCTGACTGCCACACAAGCCATATGCTGGAGTCTTCTTACTGTTACAGTGTCACTGACTGTTAGATATTGCACCCCACCCTGCTAGTAGATGGTGTGTTGTATGCTGTCCGTAGCAGCCCATAGACTGTAACCAACGCATATCCCATGCGAATGTTCACATCTCACATTGCCCCCACAGGTGACCGTGGATATCCCCTGACAAACTGACTGCTAACTCCAATACACCACCCCATGAGCCGGCAGGAGGAGCGGTACAATGGCATTCATCAACAGACCCGGGCAGTTGTGGAGCATGAAATAGGATGCTGAAGAGCCGCTTCCAGTGCCTCGAAGTGGTGGGCAACCTCTCTACAGCCCAGAGTGGGTATACAAGATATTTGCATCGTGCTGCATATTCCACAACCTGGCATGGATGCATGGAGTGCCGGACCCAGAGCCAGCAGTTCTGGAGGAGTGGGAGGGAAGCAGCAGATGGTGACGGTGCAAAGTCCAGGAGCCAGCAGCAGGCCAGGGAACTGGCCCACCATGCGTGGATGATACGTGACAGTTTCTGAGATGACTGTCCCGCACCAGCACCAGGACAGGACACACACAATCACCAATACAGTGCCCAATACTACACTATGTGTGCAGAATGATACTTTATTTCCCCCCATGTATGCCCCTTGGCTCCCCGCCGGCCATGAGCGCTTGCTGATACTGCACTGCAATGCAGTGGAGCATGTCCAATGACATACTGGCAATGTTGTCACCCTCCTCAGCAAGGCAGGCTGATGGACATAGGTCAGGGCTACGAGGTAGCTGTGCTGGTGCGCTGGCAGCCCCAGCACCCACCCCCTGTGTCTGCATGAGATCCACCAAACTGCACAGGGAACAAGCGATCGATGTCTGGTATGCTGCCATCTCCCTCATCAGTCGCAGGTGCCCTTCTATGTGGCACTCTTTTCACAATCTGTGGTTCTGCCACTCCTCACACTCTGCCTCCCTTGCCTGTTCCACAGCCTGCAGGTGCTGCTGGATACTGTGCAGCTTGGACAGTATGCCCTCTGTGCTGGCCACATGGCACGCACCCTCCTGGTACAGATCTGTGTCCCCTGCATCCACGGGGTCATCCAGGATGGCGAATTGTAGCTCAGCAAGTAGGGTGTCAGCTGTCTCCAGCTCCCCAGCAGTAGCAGACACACAAGCCTACTCAACTGCCCTGGGTGGCGAACACAACCACTCCTCTGCGCTGGCTGGTGCACTAGATCTCTCCTCTGCCCTGGCAGGTGCACTGGTTCCTATGGCTGTGCTGCATCCTGGCTGCGCACTGGCATCATCTGCGGTGGTTGGTGAGGCTCCCCCTGACACATCTATCCCAGGCTGGGAAGGTAGGGTCCCTGGCAGGTCTGTGGGAGATCAAAGGTGGCAAAGGTTAGTGACATGGGTTGCCAAGTCAGCCTATGGGGTGGTACCAGGCCCACTACAGAACAGACAGGTGGTATACAGTCTGTACCGTTCCCAACCCACATAGTACCCAAGGTTAGACAGACAGACAGGCAGACCCTGTGAGGACAGAACCTGGTGGGGACACATACATGGTGGTCACAATGCCACCCAGGCCATGTGGCACCTCTACTCAACCTCCTGTGTGCCTGTGGTGGAGCTGTCAAATCCTGCAATCCCTGAGACGGTGACCTCCTCCACGAACTGCAGCACCTGTTCCTCCAGAGGGGTGAGTCTGCACTGCTGGGCAGGTGGCAGCCTGCTGTTGCTGGCCCTCTTCTCCTTCGCTGCCTGCCATACCATCTACCACTTTTTCTTTATATCTTCCACATCCCTGTTGTGGTGGTGGATGGCATTGACCCTCCTGACGATGTCATGCCATGCTGTCAGGTGGGTGCTGGCATCCTCTGCCATGAAGAGGGTAGCATGATACTTCAGAACGAGCACCAATAGTTATCTCCAAGTTATAATGCCCTGTTCAATGTAATTTCAGTTTGTTCAATGTAAACCGCACTGATGCAAAATAGCGCGGTATATAAGAGAATGTAAATAAATAAAATAAATAAATAGTGGTCTCAGAGGGCATGAAGTTCACCTTCAATGTACGTTTTGCTGCTCTCGGCGCTGTGTCTGCTATTGTGTAGCTCACGCACTATGGCGGTGTTGGGCTACCCACGTAGCTCATTTAACACATGTGTGGTTACGATGTGCATCGGCGCCACACCCCATCCAAAAGCATATACAGTACCTGCGTAGGCTCCTCAGCACTGACGCTTCGAAAATCTGCGTGACAGCTTGCTGCTGTAGGACGCCATAGCCGCACAGCACTGCATGATGGAAAAATATGCATGCATGGACACCCAGTGTGGACTACCCGGGTAGGTCAGATAGCACAGTATGCGGGTGTAGCCACCACGGCATTGGACAGGCGCATGGCGTCGCTCCAACTGTGTTCCTCCGTGGGGCAGGGGGCGCCCTGCATGTGTAGCACCATTGTGCCACACCCGTGCTGCCTGCAGCCTGTTCTGCATGGGTATGGCACAGAGGCATTACCTATGCAAAGCTGTGCCAACACCCTTCTGCACGGGTGGTGCCTCAGTGCCATACCCGCGCATACAGATGTGCCCACAGGGCATACAACCCATGCCCATAAACCCCAATCTTCCGCATCACTCACGCAGACACGCTGCCCTGCCCCCACAAAACTGACAACACAGCGTGTTTGCAAAACCTGTTGACAAACCTGTCATACATGTTACATTGGTGGAAACAGTAGCATACAATCAACAACTGTGCTGATTTATTTATTTATTACAGTTGCTTATATACCGCACTATTCGATATCAGCGCGGTTTACAATATAACAAAACGACCAAGACAACAATCTGTTTGGTTTTACATGGAACAGGAGTACCAACTTGGCTAACAGGGTTGAACTATATACATGAGATAATAATTACAAAAACAGGGTTGAACTACATACATGCAATAATAATTACAAAGATCTATATGAAATACAATGATGGACTACATCTCTTTGTCGCAGGGAAAAGAATCCTAAGTGAAAAATTCAGGCAGTATGTGGATATGCATTTAAACTAGGAAAAGGGGGTGACGGATGTGGAAGGTCAAGATCTGTAAGCCACCCCCTGCAAAAACAGAATAACATCAGAAACAGCCACACTTTTAAACCACACTTCAAAAACAAGTGGGAAGAAGTGGGCAGAACAAAATCAATGCAAAATACACACAAGCCAGATAAATGCTGGAAAGCAATGAGCACAAATGCTCCAAGCTTAGCCAACAAAGTTCCGGACCTGGAAGCCCTAATGGTGGAAATGGATTTGGACATTGTGGCCATTACAGAAACATGGTTTAATGAATCGCATGATTGGGTTATAGCCATAGCTGGCTATAATCTATTCAGAAGAGACAGAGAAAATGGAAAAGGAGGAGGAGTAGCCTTGTATGTCAAAAGCAATATTAAAGCTACTGAAATGCAGGGAACATGGGGAAAAGAAGAAGCGCTCTGGATTGCGTTGGAAAGAGGAGATGGCACTGTCATCCATACTGCTGTAGTCTACAGACCTCCGACTCAAATTGAAGAGAGAGATAATGAATTGATTATAGATATTGCCAAGATAGCCACAAAGGGGGAAGCGATCATATTGGGTGACTGTAATCTACCTGATGTGGATTGGATTACTCCTTCTGCACATCTGGAAAGAACTAAAAAAATTGCGGATGCTCTCCAAGATGCATTACTTAGACAAATGGTGATGGAACCAACCAGGGAAAGCTCAACGCTGGATGTAGTGCTCACCAGTGGTGATAGCGTGTTGAATGTCTGCGTGAGTGCCCCTGTGAGCAACAGTGATCATCACACGGTGTGGTTTGAGATAAAAGCCATGGTACAGGCCAATCATAGCAAGCTCAAAGTCCTAAACTTCAAAAACACTGACTTCAATAAAATGGCCGAGTACCTAAAGGAGGAGATGACGGGGTGGAAGGAGATAAGGGAAGTGGAGTTGCAATGGGCTAAACTAAAGGGGGAAATAAAAGGGGCAACAGATAAATATGTAAGAAAAGTAAATAAAAACAAGAGGCGAAGGAAACCTATTTGGCTTTCCAAAGAAGTGGCTGCTCAAAGGCAAAACACACAGCTTTCGCAAAATTCAAAAGCTTGCACAACAGAAGAACACAGAAATGAATACAGGATCAAACTCAAAGAGTCAAAAAGAGAAATAAGGAAAGGAAAGCAAAGTCAAAGGCAGAGGAAAAGATGGCTAAAGATGTTAAGGGTGGCGAGAAAACTTTCTTCAGGTATATTCGGGAAAGGAAGATCAAAGTTGGAATTGCAGGATTCAGAAGTGCTGGGAAAGGACTCGTGGAAAGTGACATTGAAAAAGCGAAATTGCTAAACAAATACTTCTCTGTTTTTACTAAAGAAAATCCTGGAGATGGACCAACTCTGACTCCCAAATATAAAAATGGGAATGAAGTAGATACCACACCATTCACAGAAGATGAGGTGTTAGAAAAACTTGCTAAACTGAAAGTGGACAAAGCCATGGGACCGGATGGGATATATCCCAGGATACTGAAAGAGCTCAGAGAGGTTCTTGCAGGACCGTTAAAGGATGTCTTCAACAGATCCTTGGAAACAGGAGAGGTTCCTCAGGACTGGAGAATGGCTGATGTCGTACCTCTACACAAAAGTGGTGACAAGGAAGAAGTGTCAAACTACAGGCCCATGAACCTTACCTCGGTGGCGGGAAAAGTAACGGAGGCGCTCCTGATAAAGCGAATAGTGAACTTTCTCAAAACCAACAGGTTGCAAGATCTGAGGCAACATGGTTTTACCGAAGGATGGTCTTGCCAAACAAATCTGATTGAGTTCTTTGAGTGGGTGACCAAGGAACTAGATCAGGGGCATGCAATGGATGTCATCTACCTGGATTTTAGCAAAGCCTTTGATACTGTTCCTCATAGGAGGCTTGTCAATAAACTCAGTAGCTTGGGGATTGGTCCCAAGATGGTAAACTGGATTAGAAATTGGTTGACTGACAGACAACAGAAGGTGATGGTACATGGAGCCCACTCGGATGAAAGGAAGGTGATTAGTGGGGTGCCCCAGGGTTCGGTCCTGGGCCCGGCACTGTTCAATTTATTTGTGAGTGATATTGCTGAAGGACTGAATGAAAAAGTCTGTCTTTTTGCAGATGACACAAAAATTTGCAACAGAGTGGACTCCCCTGAGGGAGTGCTTAATATGAGGAAAGATCTACAAAAGCTGGAAGAATGGTCTAATGCTTGGCAACTACGATTTAATGCAAAAAAGTGCAGTATCATGCACTTGGGTAGCAGAAACCCAAGGGAAATGTACGCAATAGGGGGCGAGAGGTTGGTGTGCATGGTTCAGGAGAAAGACCTTGGTGTGATTATCTCTGATTCTCAAGGTGGTAAAACAGTGCGACAAGGCGGTGGCAAAAGCCAGGAAGATGTTGGGCTGCATACAAAGAGGGATTACCAGCAAAAAGGAAGAGGTATTTATGCCACTGTACAAGTCACTGGTGAGACCTCACTTGGAATACTGTGTTCAGTTTTGGAGACCATATCTTGCAAAGGATGTAAAAAGACTGGAAACTGTTCAGAGGAAGGTGACCAAAATGATTTGGAGCTTACGTCAGAAGCCGTATCAGAAGAGACTTGAAGACCTAAATATGTACACTTTGGAGGAGAGGAGGGACAGGGGAGATATGATTCATGCCTTTAAATACTTAAAGAGTAATGATGAACAAACAAAGCTCTTCCAAAGATGGGGAAGCTGTAAAACTAGAGGGCATAACATGAAGCTGTAAGGTAGTAAATTGAAAGGCAATGTCAGGAAATATTTTTTCACTGAAAGGGTGGTGGATGCTTGGAATGCCCTCCCGATGGAAGTGGTGAGGGCAAACACAGTGACGGAATTCAAAACGGCATGGGACAAACACAGTGGATCCCTTTACAGCAACAGGATAAAAACAAAATAAACTGAAACATATGACTTCTGAACCATCTAATGTCTCAACAAATAGGGGTGTCCTACATGGAGTGGTGGGTTCACCAGTAAACAAAGACATGGGGAGGGGTGGCCTGCACAGAGCAACAGGTGCACCTACTCTTGCCATCTTGCTGGGCAGACTAGATGGACCATGCTGGTCTTTATCTGCCGTCATCTACTATGTTACTATGTAACAGTACATACTGCAGACCACCCCATTACAGCCCACTGTAAGACATACTGGCATGGGGATGGCCTAGGGTGCAGGGGGGCCCTGCTTGTGCCCTCATACTGCATTGGTGAGGTCATCCATGTGTTCCACAATGGTCCATGCCACGGTGCACACCTCCTCCCTGAGAAGCTGCACCTCTGCCACCAGGGTGACCCGAGCCCAGTCACCAGCCAAACAAGGAGGTGGTGGTGCAGAGAGGCCTGGTGTGGCACAACCATCGCGTGCCCATTGGTGCTGGTGTGGCTATGGGGGCCTCCAGCTGTGCAGGGTGGACCACTGCTCTGCTGCCTGTTGCACCTGGCCCGTACCGAGTCATGCAGTGGGTACATGACCCCCTGGTAATGTGGGCAGGCATGGCTGTGGGCTGCAGGGCACAGCAGGGGATGCAGTTCCTCCTCTGGGCCCCTCGCCAGGTGCCTGCTGACTGTGAGCGGCACTGAACCAAGATACCTGGGGCACTTGGAGGGTAGTTTCTACATCCCCCCTGCTACCCCCTCTGCTTCCTCCCCCTCCTCCTCTGACTCCCCACCCTCCCCTTGGACCTCCAATCCCTCCCCCTCCTCCTTTCACGCCCCTCCCTCTGATCCCTCCTCCTCTGACTTCACATCCCGCTGCTGTACTGTGGCCCCCTCGCTGCACTCCCCCTCTGTTGTGCTGTCCTCCACTGCAGTGTCACTGGCCTCCTCCTCCCTGGCACTGCTGGTGGTACTGCTGCTCTCTGCACCCCTGGTCAGCTTTTCTGGTGCCTCACTGCTGCTTCTGGATGGTGGGCTTGGTGGGTCAGTGGTGTCTGGGGCCTCCCTGGAGCTGGGAAGACGAAGGGGGTTATTGGTCCACACAGGCATGGCCTTGGGGTGGGATTGGTGCACCTCCATGAGGCCCACACATGCAGCACACAACTCACCCTCAGCCCACGGGGGCATGCAACCCCCACAGTGCACACTGCATGCCCTCTGCTTTGTCCACCTCCAGCCAGCTTTGTTCACCCCTGCATGCCCCCTACTTTGTCCACCTCCAGCCAGCTTTGTTCACCCCTGCTGTGGCTTGCTGATGGACAGGGGGCAGTATGAGCAGGTGCTCTATGTGCAACTGGGGGGTATGTGCCCCTGTATCGCCCATCCATGCCATGCCCCGGCCATGGTTGTGCGCACCTGCACGTATTGTGGGCCGGCTGGTGCACAAATGGGACAGTGGCACTGGGGGATGGCATGGCTGCCAGAGCACATTCCCATCATTGTGTAGAGAGTCCCCATTACCAGATGGTCTGCCTGCACCAGTCTGGCAGCCATAGCAGCCACCCCCTGCATCTGCTGGGCTCCAATGTACCCCAATGACCTTCCTTGGCCGCCAGCCGCTCCCTGATTCACTGCAGCTGGTTTGGTCTGTTCCAGTGCAGTGTGTGAAAGTGGCACTTCAGGGCCTCAAGGGTGTGTTGCATGCCATATTCACTGTGGAAGAGAGGGGGGGGGGGACACACATGGGCTCAGTTGGGTGGTTCCATATCGCCTGTTGTGCAAACCTGTATCCCGGCTCAGTCTGGTGATCTGCCCATCCTGTTGGACAGGGCATACCCATGGGTGGCAGGTATAGGGTGCATCTGATGATACACTTCTGGCATCTGCCACCATATTCCTGCCCACCGCTCCCCTGGCCCTTTGACACGTGCCCTCTGCCACCAGCAATGGTGCATCTGGGCCACTGCCTCACCTGTGTCACCCCTCTGACCCCTTCAGCCACCTCTGCAGTCCTCCCCCCTTTCCTTGCTCCTATCTATTGTCCGCAGGCGTTCCTTGGCACCATGGTTCTTGGTTGTGGGCCATGCGTAGCTTTGGCTCTGGGCAGGTGTCATGCTAGGGGGCATCCACTGCCTCAGGGGCTACATCACTGCATGGTTTGTGCATGCTTGCCATTACACATCTGTCATGTTCTGTGGCATCACATCATCGACATGTTGCCACAGCTGGACAAGGGGTGGCAGGCAGTGGTGGCAGATCCACTTGCAGTGACAGACGGGTGACACTTATGTGGAGTTTGCCACTGGCTCCCTCAGACCCCTGTGCCAGGGTCACGGAGGGTGGAGGTCGTGTCCAGGGTATCCGCACTGGCCAGAGGGGTACCCTGGGTTGGGTAGCCCGACCAAAGCTCCCCCTGCACCAGGCATTGCTGTGCCCTGTGGTGTTGCTGCCAACCGCCACCAGGGGGTGCAGCGGCCTCCCCACCTACTGTGTGTGGGTATGCCTCCTGCTGTGGGCAACCAGGGCTGGCACCTGTACCAGTGCATGGCCCGTTCCCTCACTGACGCCAGTTTGGCATACATTGCGGCTGCTACCAGCATGTAGCTTGGCACCACAGCCCTGTCTTCCTGTGCAGACACACACCTCTGCCTTTTAGGGTGTGTATGTGGCCTAGCATGGTGCTCAGCTGTCCCCCCCCCCCCCCACCCACCCATTGAGGCCTATTAACCTGTGCAGCTGGAGTTGGATGCCCCTCCATATGGCTGTAGACAGCTGCAGGTTCAGCTGCTGCCCCCCCCCCCCCCGGGGTATAGCACAACCTTATGCCATAGCACACATTTGGCAAGGGTCTCACTCTCGTCAGGACAGGGATTTTTGCCATAGCACAGATTTGGCAAGGGTCTCACTCTCGTCAGGACAGGGCTTTTGCACAGGCAGCCCACAGAGCCTGCATGACAGTGTCATCTATGCCTGGGTATGCCAGACAGGCGACACATGGGTTCATGCATACTTGCCGTCTTGCTTCTCTGGCCACTGGTTTGGACACCTACATGGGTATCATGGGTCAACTTTAGGCACAGAGCTTGGATTCCAGGCCCTGCACCTAACCGTCTATGCTTCGATGGGCACCTGCCATTGTGCTCGGTTTGTGCTGCATTTTCGTTGCTTGCCTGTTTTGGAGACACATGACTCACGATTAAAGCACTTTTCATGAATGGGTAACTTTCTGTGGGTATGGCAGGCCTCGGCGCCTTGTTGAAAATTGTGCCCTAAGTGTACTGCCACCAGGTGGTGAAGTAGCACAGTAATTATACCTGGTTAGAAATATTATCACAATTTTATTTTTGTTAAATTTTTCCAGACAAAAGGATATTTTGGATCATTTCCATTCAAACCCTCTTTCCTCTCCCCCTAGATCAGAAGCACATCCAGATTGAGACATAGGGAACTGCCTGGGGTTGAAATTTTGAAGGCATAAAACACTGACCTGAGAGGAGTTTAAAAAATATCTGTCTGTCTAGGGCAAAATAACTGAGAAAATTTAATGGAAGAGAATACAATTTGCATGGAAGGGCAAAAAAAAAAGAAAAAAAAGAAAAGACACATCAAACTTGAAAAGAGATCAGATCAGACTAGAGTTCCGGAAAAATAAAGTCCCAAAACATAGCCCAGTGCATTTCAGTGAGGGGGCAGTTACAGCAGCTCTAGCACACAAAGAGTTAGGGAAGTAGACTTTTGAAACTGCTCTCTCCTCTCATCTCCTCTCCCAGTAAAAGTCACACAGAGAGCCAATAGACAGACACACACACTCTCTCACCAACACCCAGGGCCAGCGATACCATTAGGTGAACTAGGCAGTTGCCTTGAGTGCCAATAGTGCAAGGGTGGCCCGTTGCCGCCGCCCTTCTCTAAGACCAGCAGTAGTTGCATTGATTAGTATGGCAGCATTTACCTACACCTTCGGCGTCGAGGTGCTGTTCCTGCATTTGCACCTCTGATGCAGACTTCCTATTAGTATGGGGCTGGAAGCGGCTGATACAGTCACTTCTGCCCCCATGCAAACAAGAAGTCTGCATTGGAGGGATGGAGTCAGGAACAGCACCGTGGCACCAAAGGTTTAGATAAGCGCTATGGTGCCGTTTAGAACCATTGCCACTGCTACTGGTCCCAGAGAGAGGTGGCAGTGCCAGCAATGGGGATGGGGATAGGAGCAGAGCTGGACCCTAGGAATGAAGTGTGCCTAGGTGCCTTATATCCGTGCATGACTTCTGCCCACACCCACCAAACTCAAATGCCCTCACAAATACACACATGCACACCCTAAACACATAAAATATAGACACACACATACTGGTGTAGACACATAACACAAACAAAACACATACATAAACAGACATACACACATGCAGAGGGGTTGGATATAATTCCATGAAGCATGGTGTGCATGTGTTCCCCATCATCCCTGTCGCCCTGCTGGGCTGACATATCGATTAAGATGCATGAGTTAGGTTTGCATACATGAAGATAGTACATGCAAATCTATCTCATACATATTCATTGTGGATGTCCTGAAAACCAGACTGGCTAGGGTACTCCAGAACTGGGTTCATAACTAGGACTGTAGTCCAATATCCAGTACGGCAATTATTAATCTCCTTAGGTATTCAATACTTGTATTTCTGAAGAAACTCACTGGGGGGAATATTCAAAGACATTTACATGGTTTGCAGATCTGCAAACCATGTAAATGCCGCTCAGCGGAATATTCAGCAGCACCAACACAGTTAGCATCGGGACTTGCCGGGGGAGTTCTGGGGCAGCACCCATTGATAACTGGGCAGTGATTCAATATTGCTGCTGCCCAGTTAACTTCCCAGCAATCCAGCCATCCCGGATTTTCAATACCAGAGTCTGGATATGGTCCCAGCATTGAATATTTGGATTTAAAGTTTAGTGGTAGTGGCTAGCCACTTTAGCAGTGCTAGACACCACTACTGAATATTGAGCCCTTTATATTTTCCACTATGCTTGTGATTTAGCTAATTGTTTCTCCTTGTTTGATAGCTGGAGTCTCTAAAGACTTCTTTTTCTTGTTTTGCAAATTCTGGGTGGAAGCTGAAGCTTTAAGAGGAAGAGCTGGTTCTATTGCTATTTATATAACACTACAAGGTGTATGCAGCACTGTACAGTTACATATAAAAAAGACGGTCCCTGCTCGTCAGACCTTACAATCTAATCAAGGCAGACAATACAATAGATGAGAATAAGGGTACAAATAGGGAAAGGCAAGAAGACACAAGGAAAACAAGGGATCGGGATCCAAAAGCAGTCTCAAAGAGGTGAGGCTTTAGTACGGATTTGAAAAGGAGCAGAGATGAAGCCTGACATACAGACATGGGTAGTTTGTTCCAGGCATAGGGAGCAACAAGGTGAAAGGATCGAAGTCTGGAATTGGCAGTGGAAGAAAAGGGCATAGAGGGAAGCAGGCCAGTGGAAGAGCGGAATTAATGAGGAGGGGTATAGGGAGGGAGGAAAGAGGAAAGGTAGTGAGGAACAGTAGAATGCATTTATAGGTCAGAAGGAAAAGTTTAAATTGGATACGGAAAAAGAAGAGGAACCAATGAAGTGACTTGAGAAGAAGGGTTATATGAGTATATTGGGGCTGCCGGAAGATTAGTCACACAGCAGAGTTCTGACCAAACTGAAGGGGAGAGAGGTGACGCAGACAGAGATCAGCAAACATTAGAGGCAGTTTAAAAAATTTTTTTTTTAGTGTACCTGTGTAGTTTTGCTTGGTGAGTGCTATGGCTTACTGGAAGGAAGCAAGCATGAATCTGAAGTGAAGAAAGTCAGAGAGGGAGCAGGATTTGAGCCAAATGTGCTTGGCTGAGCAGGTACAGGAGCATAGATAGCGGGTAGTTAAAGACAGCCAGGGCTGAGGTATAGTGCGCCTCCCAGGATGTGGAATGGGCAGAACAAGAGCATCAAAAGCAGAGCAGAGAGTAGTATTATAGGAAGCTAAAGCTTCATCAACAGACTTAGAAGACCAGGTGGAGGAAAGAGGTGATTAGACAATAATGAAGAAGGCCAATGGATCGATAGCATGAAGATTCCTAAAAAGGTAAGAGAATGGGTGAGATTGAGGCAGGGAGTGATGAAGAGTGAAGCTTAGCAGATGATGGTCAGATAAGGGAAGAACTGAGGTACAGAAATTAGAGAGTAAACAGTTAGAGAAGAAAACAAGGTCAAGGCAGTGACTATGCTGATGAGTGGGGGCAGAAAAGCAAAGCTGGAGGTTGAATGAGGAGGTAAGGGAAAGGAGCTTAGAAGCATAGGGGTCAGAAGGGTTATCAGCATAGATATTAAAGTCACCAAGAATAAGGGAGGGGGAAGAGGAATCCAGAAATAGAGAGAGCCAAAAGTCAAAGTCAGTGAGAAAGGTAGAGGTGGACTTGTCAGGGAGTCTATAAATAGCAGCTAACCGAAGAGGTAGGGGATAAAAAAGGTGAATGGAATGGACTTCACAGGAGGAAAAGGAATGAGATTGAGGGGTTGAAATTGGCAGAAAGGAGAAAGCAGAAACCCAGCACCACCACCATGGCCAGTGGCACAAGGAGTGTAGGAAAATAGGTAGCCACCATGACAGAGGGCAGCGACCGAAGCAGTGTCATCAGAGAGAAGCCAGGTCACAGTAAGAGCTAGAAGATGGAAAGCATGGGAGATGAAGAGATCATAAGTAAAGGAGAGTTTATTAGATATGGAATGAGCATTCCATAAGGCACGGGGGAAAGGAGAGGAATATAAATGAGATTAGAGTGATTGAGTGAGGAGCTGTCTTGGGAGTGAGAGAAGAGTCTAGGGGGGGCCAAGGTTGTGATTAAAGTCTCTGGATGATAGAAGGAGGAGCAGAAGAGAGTGAGTCTTTTTGGAAAGTCTCTGCCGGGTAAGTACCTTGGCCTCGATCTCAGCGGCCTTATCAGACATAGGCTTTCCAAAAAGGTTTTCCCCATTGCAGGGCACATCCAGGAGCTTCTCCTGCACCCACTTCCAAAGTCTGCAGCCACGCCTGGCGCTGGGCACCGATGCCAATGGCCACCACCTGGACTGAGACCTCGAATCCATCATAGGCAGCTTTAGAAAGAAACTTAGAGCAGTCCCGGACAGTCCCGATCAAGGACAAGAAGCGTTGGAGGGTTCCCCTGCGAGGCTTGCCAAGAACCCTGAGAGTTTCTGGACCAGGCTCTTCAAATACATCCCCATATACAGCTCGCAGGCTTGTATATGGCACCTGAGCATGGCGCCCTGGTAGCACTTACAGCCCAAGGTGTCGAGAGCCTGGGCCTCCTTGCCCAGGGGCACAGAAGAGTAGATCTTTTGACTCTTAAGCCACTGCATCGACGACTCCACCACCATTGAGTTGTGGGGGAGTTGAGGCTTATGAACCCCGCACCTTTCCAGACTCTGTAAATGGCATTGACACACTGGCTGACCACTGGCACTGAGGCCGGCGTCTCCCATGTCCGGAGCAGGAGCCTCTCGAGGATAGGCAGGATTGGGACTGTGACAGTCTCCTTGGGCGGAGACTCGTATTGAAAAATTTCCAGTTTCTCGGTGTTTGGGTCCTCTTTGGACTCCATCTGCACTGAGAGAGGTTGGGCCATGACCTGAATGAAATCATGGAACGCCACGTCCTGGGGGGGGGGGGGGGGCGTGGCATCGAGGCTGTGGGGGTGAGGTCTCCGAGGGGACGTCCCGATGCCGGGAGGTCTCGGGAGAAGCCTTGTCCTTGGTCTCTCATTCAGATCCCGAGGTAGTCAAGGATTCTGCCTCGTGGATAGCCCCGAGGAACTGGGGACCACCCGAGGACTGGGAGTCAGACCCCCATAGGCTCACCAGGGAGGACCGGAGCCCCGAGGACCAGGACCGGAACCTTGACAAGGGCCGAGGACATACCCAAGGCCAGCAGCGCTTAGTGTCTGGCTCGACACCCCGAGGATTCCCCGAGGCCGGGGGGGGGGGCCGGGTGTTGGGACCGATGATGCTGGGAGTCCAGACATCAATGCCTGCTGCAAGGCCAGAATGGTGGAGAGACTCTGCTCCATGGCCGCCATACGGGCCTCGAGACCCAATGGCTCAGCAGCCTTCGGCGTGGACACCGAGGGCCTCCGGGCCGACACCAACACTCCGGAGAGTGCGTCCTCCAGGAGGACTATAGGTTCTCAAACCCTGGCGTGGTCACTGCCCGCCGAGGGCTCCTGTCTCGAGACTTTAGGAGGGTGCTGCACCATCGCCCGAGTCTCGCCGCGGGACCTTCTTTCTTCTTAGGCGGGTCTGGTGACCTACTGGAGGAGCCGCCATTGTGGGACTCCAAGGACGCCCAGACCTCCCTCGAGGAACCCTCCTTCGGACTGGGTGAGGGGGATGCCGGAGTGGAGTCTGGCTTGGGATACAGCTTCCCTTGCAACTCTGACCTCTTCCTGTTGGTCTTCGGCGTCATGGCCAGGCACCAGTCAGGAGGAGCTGTCGTGGTCCAGGCCCAGACAGCAGAGGCAGCAATCATGAGTATCGGTAACTGATATGGTCTGGCCACATCGGTCACACTTCTTAAATCCACCAGGATTCATGGTGGGAGAACATCCGGCCAGGGTCGAGGACCCCCGGGCGAAAAAAGGTGGAAACGTTGGTCAAGGAATACCTCGACAAAAATGACCACAGCGAGACTGAGAATGGCACTGAGGTGCCCGACTTGAGGCAGAGGGCAGTACAAGACTGAAGTCAAACAATTTGGAGGGGAATGAATCACTTTTTCCGGGAGAGATGAGGACCACGTCCGTTGAGCTCTACGGAAAAAAGGAAACTGAACAAGATGACACCCTTGGGCAAGAAGGGAACCACACATGCGTGGAAACATTCCCAAAGGCTTTCTTTGAAAGATGGGGAAATGCTCCGCGCGGGCTCCATCGGCACTGATGTCACCCATATGTGAGGACTGACTTCCTACTTGTTCCTGGAGAAAAGCAATGAACAAAAGAATGTCAGATAACTTCTTTTCATATTTTGAAAACTCCTCTGGTAAACAGAGAGAAAGAAACAGAACAATCTGTAGAGTTAGTCTAACAATTAACTTAAAGATGTTGCAAATGACATCTCATCTACACTCTCTGTGCATTATGATTCTAGTTTAGATGCAGGCTAGTGAAAGGTGGTATATGAAATTAATAAATCAAACCTAACATGTTTAGCTTTTGCAACCACTCCTTTTAGCTTTTTTCTAATCAATTTAATCATTTTATCTAAATCTCTATTTTCTTAAATTGTACAGTAGTAGTTCTTAGTGAACTCCTTCCAATGATTATAACAAATTTGATTGCCTTATGGTCACTCTTGCCAAACCTTACCACTTTTAATTACCCCTTGGCACCAGGTTCTGCATTCCAGCAAGGTCTAGATATAAAGCAGCTCTTTTTCTCATCAGTTCTATGACCAGTTGCTCCATAAGCAGTCATTTACATCTCTAGCATGTCTGGATAAAATTTTGCCCAATCAAGATTGGGGTGAAATCTCCCATTATTATTGTGCTACCAAATGTGTTAGCCTTTCACTGTCTGTCTTTTCAGCCTCTCATGGTGGATGGTAGTATACCTCCACTATTATACTCTTCCATATCACACATGGGATTTATATTTCTCAAATCTCTGGATTTTTGTAGCCAGCAGTTTGCATACTGGTTTATTTTTATAATGTCCTCTTTTCTTTGCGTCCCTCTAGTCCAGTCCTGGAACCATAGAGTTTAGAACCTCCTCCAGTAGCTTTGGAGACTGAAAGATGTCATCGCTCTGATGTCACCAGCATAAATACGCAAGGACTGCCCCCTTCCTTCAGTACTTTCAGTCTCCAAGCAGCTAGGAGGTTCTGAGCCCGGGACTGGGCTCAGGTGGCACAAATAAGCAGAGCTAGGGTTTTTTGGACTGTACCTTTAAATTTATTTGAGTTAGTAGTGATTGGCCTTTTTGTTCTTTTTGTAGGGGAAGTGCTGCTGCTGGAAGGTGTTCCGTTGATTGCTCTAGCTGGATACCTTCCCTCTCTCTCTCTCTCTCCCCCCCTCTCTTCCCCCTCCCCCTCTCTCTCTCTCTCTCTCCTTTATTTTTATCAGTTCCCCATCTCTTTAACGAGCAGTAGTGTGGGGTACATGTGATCTTAGCCTCCCTGCTCCCGAACCCGAGTAAAAGGGTGAGAAGCGGGTGGTAGGCTGGACGGCAGCGCGAAAACTCACCTCGAGGGGAGAAAAGCCTAGGAGCACGAGGTGTTTCAGAGCGCCGGAGCTGAAGCCGCGACCTGGCTGTGCTCCGACGCTGGTGTGTCAGCTCATAACGCGATCAAGGGAGATCTGAGCGGTGAGTCTGCAGCGGTTTGCCGCAATTTGCGCTGCTTCTGTTGAGGGAGAGAGTGTCCGAGGCCGCGGGGGGAGCCGATCTCGATTTTGCAGCGGTTAGGTCGGCCGCGTTTTCGGCGGCACTGTTTGATCTGGGCTGTAGCACCGTGTCCAAGCTTCGGTTTAGGTCGGGGCAGGTCAGCCTTGCCTGTGTGGGAGAAGCTGTTTCACTTTTATTAAAAAAAAAAAAAAAGCAAAGCAACAAGAAGGTGCTAGTAGTGAGCCCAGTGCCTTTCTTTCTCCTTCTAAGGGAGGAAGGAAGGATTTCATACACTTTGCCATTTCCCTTGGTTGTAACAATAAAGAAACCCCGCCCTTGGTTGGACAGTACCGTGACTGGGGTTTTGGGGGTACTCTGACTTGAGGGGTAGCATGCCCGCGAGGCCGCGTTGCTTGGTGTGTGGCACCCACCGCGGAGTGGTTCTGGATTCCGGTGTGTGTGCAGGCTGCACCCTGGAGGCGTCGGTTATGGACAAGGTGCTGCAGGGGTCCTCTGAAGTGTTGGAATCCGTTCCGTCGGAAGCGGGGGAGGCTCTGCCGCCGGCGTTGGATCTCGCGGAGCCAGTGGCGGGGTCTTCCTCAGGGGAAGGAACTTCTCTGCCTCTGGGGGGGTTGCAGGTGGGGAGTGCTCCGGTGATTCTGCTAAATTTCTTTTCCCTTATGCAGCAGGGCTTTGCCCTGCTACAGCCTGCTTTGGTGGTTCCGTCGCCAGAGTCGCTAGGCCGGAAGCAGCCGGGGTTGTGCGACAGGTCGGCGGAGGGAGGGCCCCCAGCCAAAAAGACCAAGGTGGCTGGGGGGGACAATCCACCGTCCCCGCAGGAGGAGAGTCTAGAGGCGGTGGATGCAGAGCTCGCAGAGGTTTCGGAAGAGGAGTTAGAAGAAGGGGAGTTACCTGACGCGGAGCAGCAAAGTAGGATAGTCAGGGTGTTTCGTCACGAAGAACTCCCAGCCTTGATTGCCGAGACCCTAAAAACACTGAACATGCCCTCGGGGGGTGTGGCGGCGGAGGAAACGTTGGAGGATCCGCTGTTGCAGGCGGTTTGAACGTCTCAGAGAGTTTTCCCCGTTCATAGAATTTTTAGGAATATGATCCAGGAAGAATGGGACTTGCCGGAGTCAGCTCTGAGAGGTTCCAGGGCCTTAGCTCGCCTTTATCCGATTTCAGATCAGGACAGAGAGCTTTTTCTCTCTCCAAAAGTGGATGCGGCGGTATCCGCGGTGACTAAGAAGACGACAATTCCGGTTGAGGGTGCCACGGCATTAAAGGATGTGCAAAATAGAAAGTTGGATACCCTGCTGAAGCAGGTTTTTGATATTAGTGCCCTATTGATGCAGGCCTCGATAGCGGGGGCGTGGGTGGCGAGAGGCTGCTTGAGGTGGTCTTAAAGATTGCAAGGGGACTCCTTGGAGGGGCAGTTAGACGAAGTAGCGAGGCTGGAGTCCGGGACGACTTATTTGGCAGACATTTATTATGACCTGATTCGGGGTCTGGCGAAGAGCATGGCATCTGTGGTTGCGGCACAGCGGTATCTCTGGTTGCGTAATTGGTCGGCAAATGGTTCGTCTAAGGCTCGCCTCAGCAAGCTTCCGTTCAGGGGGAAGCTGTTGTTTGGGGAGGATTTGGAAAAGTTAGTTAAGGATCTTGGAGAGTCTAAGGGTGGCCGTCTTCCGGAGAATAGGCCCAAGCAAGCCCGTGGGAATGCGGGGTCCCGGGGAGCGCCGAGGGACTTTCGTAGGTTTCGGTCCTCTCGCTTTGGGCAGCCTCGGCGGGATAGGTTTGGGCAGCCTCGCAGGGATTTCGAGGTTTCCGGGGAGCAGGCAAGGGTTTTGCGCCTTTCCAGTCCTCAGGAGTTAAGAAGTCCCAATGAGATAAGGCGGACTCAGGCAGGGGTTGTTCCTGTGGGAGGACGTTTGCGGGAGTTTTACCCTGCCTGGGTCCAGATTACGTCAGACCAATGGGTTCTAGAGGTTGTTCGCGAGGGGTACGCACTAGAACTTCACCGACCCATCTTAGATTCTTTTGTCCGATCTCCCTGCAGAGCGCCGCACAAGGTTCGAGCGGTCTCAGACACACTGCACAGGCTGCTGCAGCTACGGGCAGTGGAGCCCATTCCTTCGGATCAGTGCGGGTGCGGTTGATACTCCATCTATTTTGTGGTTCCAAAGAAAGAAGGTACGTTTCGCCCTATTCTGGATTTGAAGAGGGTGAACCGGTGTCTTCGGGTCACCCACTTTCGCATGGAGATGTTGTGGTCGGTCATTGCGGCAGTCCAAGCAGGAGAATTTCTGACGTCTTTGGACCTCACGGAGGCGTATCTACATATCCCGGTGCGGCAGGAGCATCTGCGGTTTCTTCATTTTGCGGTACCGATGGGGCATTTTCAGTTCCAAGCTCTGCCCTTCGGTCTGGTGCCGGCGCCGCAGACGTTCACCAAGATCATGGTGGTGGTGGCAGCGGCGCTCTGCAAGGAAGGGGTGCTTGTGCATCCGTACTTGGACGATTGGCTAATTCGGGCAAAATCACGGGACGAAAGTGCCGCGGCCACCGCCAGGGTGGTGCAGATGTTGCAAGGCCTCGGCTGGGTGGTCAATTTTGCAAAAAGCAGGTTGGTCCCCTTGCAGTCCCTGGAATATTTGGGGGCGCATTTCGAAATGGGGCAGGCGGCGGTGTTTCTCCCAGTCCAGCGAGCGCAGGAGTTGCGGAAGCTCATGAGGGTTTTTCTTGCTCAGAAGGCACCGACGGCATGGCATTATCTGCAACTGCTCGGGACTATGGCAGCCACACTCGAGGTAGTACCGTGGGCCAGGGCTCATATGAGGCCGTTGCAGGGCGCCCTGCTCAGGCGTTGGTCTCATCAGAGGGATTCGTTGTCTCAGCGACTGGTTTGCCCACGGGAGGTGCGTCGGGAGCTTCTCTGGTGGTTAAGGGAGGAGAATTTGGCAGCAGGCGTGCCTCTGGAGCCTCCCACCTGGAAGTTGGTAATGACGGATGCGAGTCTGCTCGGGTGGGGGGCGCATTGCGAAGGAAGATTTGCCATGGGGCAGTGGTCTCCAGAGGAAAAGGAATGGTCCATCAACAGATTGGAGATGAGAGTGGTGCGTTTGGCCCTTCGAGAATTTCAGGAATGCTTGCATCAAGAGGCAGTACGAGTGTTATCCGACAATGTGGCGATGGTGGCGTACATCAATCGGCAAGGTGGCATGGGCAGTGTGGTGCTGGCAGCCGAGGCGAGTCAGCTGTTGAGTTGGGCCTAGCGGCATCTGACCAGTCTTTCGGCACAGCATGTGGCCGGAGTGGACAATATCGAAGCGGATTTCCTCAGTCGACGCAGGGTGGACCCGGGGGAGTGGGTCCTTCACCTGGACGTTTTTGCGCTGCTAGTGTGGTGCTGGGGACTTCCGCTAATGGATCTGATGGCAACCTTCGAGTCCGCGAAGGTAGCACGGTTCTTCAGCAGGCGGCGCGAAAGGATGTCAGAGGGGCTCGATGCGTTGGCACAGAGGTGACCGGCGGGGGGTCTTCTCTATGTGTTTCCGCCCTGGGCGATGATAGGCCACGTGGTGCAGCGCATAGAAAGGCATCGCGGCCTAGTGGTTCTGGTGGCGCCCGACTAGCCCAGAAGACCATGGTATGCGGATTTGGTGCGTCTGCTCGCGGACAGGCCATGGAAGCTTCCCCAGCGGGTGGATCTCTTGCTTCAGGGACCATTGCGCATGCCCCAGGTGAGTCGGTTCTCGCTTACGGCATGGCTCTTGAGAGGGCGAGAATGACGGCGAAGGGCTATTCTGCGGCGGTCATTTCTACTCTGCTGAAGGCGAGGAGGCGTTCTACATCGCTGGCATACATTCGTGTTTGGCGCATTTTTGAAGCCTGGTGTGCGGAGCGCAAGCTGCGACCCTTGGGGGTATCGGTCTCGCAGATTCTTTCCTTCTTGCAGGATGGCGTGGAAAAGGGGCTGGCGGCTAGTTCACTGCGCGAACAGATCGCAGCCATCTCCTGTTACCGGGGTATAATCCAGGGCCAGCTGCTAGGGGCTCACAGCGATGTTCGGCGATTCTTGCGGGCCGTGGTGCTCATGCGGCCTCCACGGCGCAGTCCGGTGCCTCCGTGGGATCTGAATTTGGTGTTGGAAGCGTTAAGCGGGGCTCCGTTTGAACCGTTGGGCAGGACCTCGCTGAAGGATCTGACGTTGAAGGCGATTTTTCTAGTGGCGATTTGTTCCGCAAGGCGGATTTCAGATTTACAAGCCTTATCTTGAAGGGAGCCGTATTTGTCCTTCTTCGCTCATAAGGTCGTTTTGCGTATGGTCCCAGCATTTTTGCCAAAGGTGGTGTCCCTGTTTCATGTTAACCAGGTGGTATCGCTTCCAGTGTTTTCGGATGAGATGATGGCGGAGTCGGGAGGCAAGCTGCGTCTTCTGGATATTCGGCGCATGCTCAAAAGATACTTTCGCACGGCCACGCCCTTCCGCAAGTCGGATAGGTTGTTTGTGTCCTTTGCGGGACCACTGAAAGGTGAGGCGGCGGCGAAGTCGTCTATTTCACGTTGGTTGAAGGCGGCGATTGCATCGGCATACCTTCTGAAGGGTAAGGTGGTTCCGCAGGGCCTTTGGGCTCATTCGACTCGGGCACAGGCGGCATCCTGGGCGGAATTCAGTTTGGTCCCGGTCGGGGTCATTTGTCGGGCGGCGACGTGGTCGTCGTTGCATTCGTTTGCGAAACACTATAGGTTAGATGTGCAGGTGGCAGAGAATGGGCGTTTTGGCTCAGCGGTACTTCAGGCTGGGCTTGTAGGGCCCTCCTGTTGATATTCACTGCTCTGTTACATCCTCTATGGTTCCGGGACTGGACTAGAGGGACGCAAAGGAAATGAAAATTAGATTTACCTGCTAATTGTTGTTCCTTAAGGAACTCTAGTCCAGTCCCGGATCCCACCCGGGGTTGACAAGGGGGGAACAGCCTGAAGTTCATATGGGGGATGGTGGATACGGCTTCTCGGTAAGGCAAAGAGCATATAATACGGAATGAGCCCGTTCACAGCAGTGCTTAGCTGGTAAAAAAAAAAAGAAAAAAGAAAGAGAAATAAGCTTTAAGCTTGGTGTTTATAGTTTGGATAAGTTCATCTGTTACATGCATTACTTTGGTTAACTACTTATTTGTGACTCTGCTGAGTTGGCTTTGTCAATAGGTATTGAAGGAAGGGGGCAGTCCTTGCCTATTTATGCTGGTGACATCAGAGCGATGACATCTTTCAGTCTCCAAAGCTGCTGAAGGAGGTTCTAAACTCTATAGTTCCGGGACTGGACTAGAGTTCCTTAAGGAAGAACAATTAGCAGGTAAGTCTAATTTTCATTTTGTCTTTGTCATGTCCATAATGCAGGGGTAACTTAATAAAGGATAAGAGAAAAGTTTAAAGGTGAGGTCAGAGAGGCTGTTGTTGCCAAAAAAGCATCTTTCAGGAAATGGAAAAAAGAGCCAAATGACGAAACCTGGAAACAGCACAAGCACTGGCAAGTCAAATGCAAGGCATTGATAAGGCAGGCAAAGGGAGAATTTGAGAAGAAGCTTGCTGTGGAAGCAAAAACACGAAATAAAGACCTTTTCAAGTACATTCGTAGCAAAAAACCTGTGAGTCAGTTGGTCCATTAGATGATAAAGGGGTTAAAGGAGCACTAAGATGCGACAAGGCGATAGCGGAGAGACTGAATGAATTCTTTGCTTCGGTCTTTACTGAGGAAGATGTAGGGATGTTACCCATGACTGAAGTGGTATTTAAAGGTGTGGAAGAATTGAAGGAAATATCGATAAATCGGGAAGATGTCTTACAACTATTAGATAAACTGAAGAGTAGCAAATCACCTGGGCTGGATGGTATACATCCAAGGGTGTTGAAAGAACTGAAATATGAGATTGCAGACCTGCTATCAGTAATCTGTGAACTATCATTAAAATCATCTCTAATACCTGAAGATTGGAGGATCACCAATGTAACACCAATTTTTAAAAAGGGTTCCAGGGGTGATCCGGGAAACTACAGACCGGTGAGCCTGACGTCAGTACCAGGAAAAATGGTAGAAACCATCATAAAGAATAAAATTACTCAGCATGTAGATAGTCACAACCTAATGGGAGACAGCCAACATGGCTTTAGACAAGGAAGATCTTGTCTTACTAATCTGTTATGTTTTTTTGAAGGAGTGAATAAACAGGTGGACAAAGGTGAGTCGGTTTATATTGTGTATCTGGACTTTCAGAAAGCCTTTGACAAGGTCCCGCATCAGAGACTTTTGGCAAAACTAAAGAGTCATGGGATAGGAGGCAGTGTACTATTGTGGATCAGGAACTGGTTAAAAGATAAAAAGCAGAGGGTAGGGCTAAATGGCCAATTTTCCCAATGGAGAAAGGTGAATAGTGGTGTACCCCAGGGATCTGTGCTGGGTCCGCTGCTTTTTGACATATTCATAAATGACCTGGAAAGTGGAATAACGAGTCAGGTTATCAAATTTGCAGATGACATAAAACTATTTAAAGTTGTTAAAACCCAAGAGGATTGTGAAAAATTGCAAGAGGATCTTGATAAATTGGAAGACTGGGAATCAAAATGGCAGATGAAATTTAATGTGGACAAGTGCAAGGTTATGCACCTAGGGAAGAACAACCCAAACTATGGTTACACGATGCAAGGTTCCACATTAGGAACCACCACCCAGGAAAAAGATTTAGGCGTCATTGTGGATACCATGTTAAAACCCTCGGCCCAGTGTGCAGCGGCGGCCAAGAGAGCAAATAGAATGCTAGGTATGATAAGGAAAGGAATGGAAAATAAAACAAAAGATATTATAATGTCTCTATATCGTTCCATGGTGAGACCGCACCTTGAATATTGTGTGCAATTCTGGTCACCGTATCTTAAAAAGGATATAGCGATTTTAGAAAAGGTTCAGAGAAGAGCCACCAAAATGGTAAAGGGGATGGAAGGATACTCCTATGAAGAAAGGCTAAAAAGGTTAGGGCTCTTTAACCTGGAAAAGAGACGGCTGAGGGGAGATATGATAGAAGTCTATAAATTAATGAACGGAGTGGAACGGGTAAACGTAGATCGATTGTTTACCTTATCAGAATATAGAAAGACTAGGGGACATGCAATGAAGCTACAGGGTAAACTATTTAAGACTAATAAAAGAAAATATTTTTTCACTCAACGTGTAATCAAACTCTGGAATTTGTTACCGGAGGATGTAGTAAAGGCTGTTAGTGTAGCTGGGTTTAAAAAAGGTTTGGACAAGTTCCTGGAGGAAAGGTCCATAAACCATTATTAAGAAGTGACTGAAGATATCAATGCTTGACCCAGTACAAGCATTGTGGAACTTGTGTCTCTTGGGGAAACTGCTAGGTACATATGACCTAGATTGGCCACTGTTGGAAACAGAATACTGGGCTTGATGGACCTTGGTCTGACCCAGTATGGCATATCTTATGTTCTTAACCAACTATAATCTTATAATAATAACTTAAGTAAACCTTTAAAGATTATGGATTTAACCTTAATAACCTAACTCCCCTCCCTTTTCCTTTGCCCTCCAGCTACAAGTCTCACCCACTGCTGGAGCTCTGGACCAGTGACTGCTTGTGAAAGGAGAGGTTTTGTAGTTTTGTCCAGTCGCTGAGGCTGTAGCCTTGCCTCTGCCTCCTCCAAGCTCTCCTCCAATCCAGAGAGGGTTTTTCACTCCTGCCCAATCAGGAACAACTGTTGCAACTCTCCCTGAGCTGATCTGCTACTTGCTCCTAGTCTGAAATGGACTCTCTCCCACTGTAGCTCCCTCTAGAGGTGATTCTGCCACCACAGCTCACCCACTGGAGATGATTCTGCTGCTGTAGCTCCCTCTAGAGCTGATCCTCCACTGCAGCTCTCCCTGGAGCTGATCCGCTGTTGCAGCTCCCTCTGGAGCTGATCTGCCAATAAGCTGATCTGCTGCTGGGCCCTTCTTGGGCCTTGTGGTTCCGGTACTCTCTGTCACTGCAACTCCCCCTGGAGCTGATCCACTGCTGCAGCTCCCCAATGAGTTGATCTGCTTCTGAACTCCCAAGCCTGGATTAGGCTCTCCAGAGTCTCTCTGGGGCCATCTCATTCCCTGGGCTGGGAGGAGACTGTCTGCCCCCATCTTCACTCTTACCCTTGACTGGGTCTGTAGGAGGCTCTCTGCTGGCATCTTCACTCCAAGCCTGCCTAAGTTCCCAGGAAACTTTGTACTGCCATCTTCAGAAGAAGGGCCTGCAGAACAAGGAGGAGTTCCCTCCTCAGATGAGGGTTAAGCTCTTTTAGATAAAGAGGCTTGACATCGCTAAATCCCAGGTAACTGTACTCCAAACTCTTTTTTTGCACAGGGCTGCTGGTGCCAGTGCCAAGTGATACCCTTTCCCTTAGGGTGAACAATTTCCACCAGCCCCAGGATTCATTTCTCCACCCTCTGTCTAGTGTGTGCACTTTATTTCCCTACACTAGTCTCTATAGATTTAAAATTAAATCTTATTAATATATATAAATGTGAGTAAATATTACCTTTGCTCCTTCAGCACAAGCAGTGATTTGCATATCCTCCCCCCTAAATGTTTACTTTACAGCTCTGCTAGCATAGCAGGCTGTTCCTTTAGTGTTGTCCCTCATCTGACCTCCCCAGCAGCCATCTCTTCAACAGCATACAGTGACCATTTACCTTTGATTCTACATTATTCAGCACACTCTCAAGCACCCACCTTTAGGAATGGGATTCTAGTATATTTTCTTTTTTATTTATTTTGGTGGCATCTTTAGGGATCGGATTACATACAATTTTAAAATGCTTTTAATGTTCTTTAGAAGTAAGATATAGGGAGTCTTTTACTAAAGGGCACTACCTGGCAGCATGTGTTCTGGCATGCACAAGAGACATGCTGGGACGCGTGTTGTTAGGTAGCACAGGGCCATGACAGGTAGCGCAGGATGATTCCCATGCTAACTGCATAACCCACATTAGAAGCACAAGTGGGTGGGGTGGGGCAGAGAGTGGAGTAGTGAGCTTGGGGCAGTTAGCACTATGTTGACACCACACACTAATTGCATTAGCACAGGTTCACCTAATGCCACCTCAATAGGCACATTAGGTGCACCCACACTAATGCAGCATGCACTAGGGAACAGGTTTCTGTGTTAACTGCAAGGAAAATGCTTTCTGTGCCCCTGACAGTTAACACAGGGGTGTCGTATGTAATGCACCATGGTTTCGGTGTTAATCGCACATTAGGTGCAACACCTTTATGCCCATTAGTAAAAGGCCCCCATAGCGTGATAACTACTATTCTCCAGGACCAAGTAGGAAGTCAGTCCTCACATATGGGTGACGTCGGTGCTGACGAAGCCCCCGTGCGGAGCATTTCTCCAGCTTTCAAAGAAAGCCTTTGGGAATGCAGCGCGCCTGCACGGTCCCCTTCCCGCCCAAGGGTGCCATCTTGCTCAGTCTTTCTTTTTCCGCGGAGCTCGACGGATGTGAGTTCGTGTCACCCGGGAAAAGTTGATTTTTTCTGCGATTTTCACGTTGTCTTATCCGGTTCGATGCTGGTTCCCCTTCCAACCTGGGCTTGGTACACCAGTATCGAGTCCGGAGTTGTGATTTTCGGTTTTTGTCCTTCGTGACTAGCGTTTGCGCTCTTTTTGTGTTTTCACTGGCAGCCCGGTCTTTTGACCTTACAGGGGCCCTTTTTCCCCCGATGGCTGCCAGCGGGTTCAAAAAGTGTGATCGGTGCAAGAAACGTATGTCTCTCACCGACACAAATGACTGCTGCCTCCAATGCCTCGGGCCCGACCATGACCTGCTGGCCTGTGGCCCGTGCGGCAAAATGTCGTCAAAGGCGCTTCGGAGCCATCAGCATCAACGTGAGAGAATTTTCTCTGACTCCGTGTCCAGCCGGGCCCGGACTTCGTCAGAGGCCTCGACATCTCGGGAGTCCAACCCCGAGTACCATCGGGGTTCCTCTGAAAGGGAGTCTCCCTCTGGGGAGCACCGAAGGAAGAAAAAGCTCACGAGGGCAGCGTTGGTGGAGGCTCCTGGTTCCTCGAGGGCCAGGTCACATAGCCATGACTGCCGCCCCAGGCTCTCAGAGTCGGAGAGGCCTTCCAAGCTACCTTGTGTGGAGCCGGAGTCCCCGAGTCACGTAAGTGCAGTTCTCCTCATAGACTCTCCTCCGGGGGAGCCGACGTCGGGCCTGACACCGTCGGGGCCCGAGTCGGGGGCTGCTGAGTCTCCTGAGCTTGAACTCAGGTTGACGGCCTTGGAAAGCAGCTTGGCTGCCTTCATGGAGCAGCAGCGGGTGCTGATCGCCGGTCTGACTGGAGCATCTGCCCCGACCACTGGGACCTCGACATCTAAGTCGACCATGGAGACCGAGCCGATCCTCGAGTCGATGAAGTCTTGAGTCGATCCTCGGTCAAGATCCCCCTCGACCTCCCATGCGGTGCCGAGTTTGTCAACGCCGATACCCTCGATATCGGGGCAGGTGGCACCGAGGCCCACATGGCCAGAGCCGCTCGATTCCTTCTCGGCGGAGTCGGAGTGGGAGACGGAGGACGAGGAGTCCCCGGACACCTTCTGGACCCGGTGTGTCCCTTCAGACTTACTGGAGTCCGAGTTTCGGAGACGGTCCCCCCTGGAGGATACCCGGTTCTCGGACTTTGTGAGGGACATGGCCAAGGCCTTGGCCTTCCCTGCGGATGTCGAGGAGGAGCCTCGAGCAGAGGAGCTTGATGCTCTCCAGTATGACTTTCCTCCGAAGGAAGCCTTTACTGTACCGGTTCCTCCAATGCTGAAACGGCTGCTCTTCCGTATGTGGGAGACACCGGCCTTGACGCCGGTTCTTAGCAAACAGGTCGATTCCATTTATCGAGTCCGTAAGAGCCCTGGGTTCCAAAAGACACAGCTACCGCACCACTCCATGGTTGTGGAATCGGCCATGCACCTTTTGAAGATGCACTACTCGGTGCCCCCCTGCCGGGAGGTCCAGAACCTGGATGCCCTCGGTAGAAAGTGCTTCCAGGGCTCTATGCTGTCTTGCCGTGTCCAGACCTACCAGCTGTACATGGTGTGACATGGTGAATTCCTCCAGCCCTGTAGAAAGAGCCAAAGAGGAGGAATCTGAGGCAGTGCTGGAGTATAAACAAAAGCACATGGCTGGTAGTTACCAGGGAAACTGAGCACAGGAGAAAGAAACACGCCCTTGCTACCGTTTAGCTCAGGACTCAAGAGCTAATTCAGAGTACCTGCTAGGGGGAGGAGTCAGGCACTACCCTAAAGGGCAGATACAAAAAGAGGCCTCAGTGGGAAAAAGAACAGGTTCATTTGAAGCTGGAAGGAAGAGTCCGTTAGAAGCTGGAAGGAGAGATTCATTAGAAGCTGGAAGGGAGTGTCCAGTAGAAGTTCCAGAGAAAGTTCCAGCACAGGCGCAGCTGGGAGGTTACTTACAAGGCCAGCCGAGGGTTCCGGTGAGAGGCCAGCTAACAACCCAGGAGGAGGACCAGGGAAGAGTCCAGGTCCCAAGCCCAGGGCCAGAGCTGCGTTCAAAGGTAAAAGGAGAACCTTTCACAAAGCTTTATTCAAGAAAAGGATACGGCAGAAGCAAGCCAGGCTGTCTGCAATATCCTGGGGATTACCAAGAGGAGAGAAAGCCAGGAGGGCAGTTTCAACATTCATTGCACAAAGTAGGTGGAGATTCCACAACCGGGTCCAAAGCCCAGAGAAAACCCTTTGCAGCCAAGCACAGAGGTAAGCCCAAAGGCTGGGATTTTTATAATTAAGGTGATTCTACTTACCCAGAAGGTTGGGGCATTGATTATAATGACTGTAATGAAAAGGACTGTTTTAAGCAGTACATGATTCAAGAATATAATACAAAGCTTAAAGCAGGGAGGAAGGGCGGAGCCCTAGAAACCACGATACAAACATTTCCTACCTCTCAGGAGGACTTAATGGAAATAGAGCCAGGTTTTGAAAGTGTCTCTGAAGATATGATGGACTGTACGTTTACAATATCTGATGAAGTATTGTCCCGGCGCTGAATGTATGCCTTGCAGAGAAGTACAGAGGTATTGAGATAAAAAGTACAGAGCTGGGAAAACAGAGCTGTTTCATTCTGTTTGCTGAGAAGCAATTGTTTTGTGCTGAAGGAAGCTGTTTATGTTGGAAACTTTACTTTGTCCTTTTTGCCAGAGGTGTCTGGTTTTGTTACCTTTATTTCCTTGTTGAAAATCCGCTCCGGGAGGGGAAATAAATCCTTGTTGCTTTAACCACTTTTTGAAGTCACACTACTCTTCCTTGGACTGTGAAAGAAACTACATATCCCAAGAGGCTTTGCTTTAGGAACTTGTAGAGTAGCTGTTCAGGAAGAAAACAACCCGCTTAAACCCTACCTGCTCTTGCTGGAGGGCACTAAAGAAGCGGGGTCACAATGGGCATGTACCTACGAGACCTGGCAAAGGAGATTGCCGGGTTCTCAGCTGGCCTCTCCGAGGAACCTTTGCAGAGGTTAAAGGCTTTGTCAACAGGGATTCGAGAGTGCTCGAAGTTTATCTCTCAAGCAGCCTATGATGGCTTCGAGGCTTCAGCCTAGGTAGCCGCAGCTGGCATCGGTGCACGCCGTCAGGCCTGGCTACAGTCATCAGACCTGGAGCCATGGGTGCAGGACAAGTTGGTTGATATCCCTTGATGAGGTGAAAACCTCTTTGGTAAGCCCATGACAGAAAAGGCTGCGGAAATTGAGACTGAGACTCTCACCAGGACAAGGCTATCCAGGAAGACTTCTGCCCCTTCTCAGAAAAAGAAGGGCTCGGGGAAGAAGCCCTTTTTCCCGAGGAAGGGTGCTGCTTACAAATCCTACCATCAATATCAGGCCTCTCCAGCTCCCCAATAGGGCCAGCAGGCCAAGGGGCAGGGGCATGGGCCCCGTAGGCAGAAGACTCCCAAGCCACCAGCTCTGGCTCCTGCACAGCAGGGAGTGGGGTTTTGACTCCCACAGCATAGCCTCTTCTCCACAGCTGGCTCCACACAGCACAGGAGGTCGGCTGACCCTGTACGCCTACAGGTGGCCAGCCATCACAGGGGATACCTGGGGTCCTCAACGTAATCCAAAAGGGCTACATGCTCCACTTCCACCAGATACCCCCCTCCTACTTTCCAGGGGAGCCTCCAAGACTCCCTCTGCACAGAAACCTCCTCCTTCAGGAACTGGCAAGTCTTCTAAAGGAAGAGGCAGTGGAACCGGTGCCTCACCACCTGGAAGGGCGAGGCTTCTACCTCAGGTACTTTCTGATACCAGAAAGGACAGGAGGCCTCCGGCCTATCCTAGACTTGCGAAGCCTAAACAAGTTTCTGGAGAGAGAAAATTTCAAGATGCTTACCCTTGGGATACTGCTGCCCTACCTCCAGCAGGGAGATTGGCTATGCTCCTTAGACTTAAAGGATGCTTATACCCACATTCTCATCCATCCAGACCACAGACGATATCTCAGATTTGTGGTGGGAGGAAACCATTTTCAGTACAGAGTACTTCCCTTTGGCCTAACATCTGCCCCCAGGGTTTTCACCAAATGCCTGGCGGTGGTTGCGGCCTATCTCAGAAATCAGGGAATCTTTGTCTTCCCATACCTGGACGACTGGCTCATCAGGGGTCAGTCTCTCCAGGAGGCCAGACAAGCCACTCTTCGCGCTGTCTCTCTTCTTCAGCATCTGGGCTTTGTCATCAACTACGCAAAGTCCACTTTGCTCCCCTCACAGAACCTAGAGTTTATAGGGGCAAGATTAGACACCCTGCAGGCAAGAGCTTACTTGTCTGAGGACAGGGCCCACAGGCTGATGGACTTGGCCAGCCAGTTCCAAGGCAATTCTCAGGTCTCCGCCAGACAATTCCTGCGGCTCCTGGGTCACATGGCATCCACAGTACTTGTGACCCCGAATGCCCATCCGCACATGCGGGCGGCTCAGTGGTGCCTCAGAGCTCAGTGGGCGCAAGCCACAGGCAACCTCCAAGACAGAGTAAAGGTGTCCAAACCGCTCTTGGACTCCTTACAGTGGTGGCTACATCTCCCAAACCTTCTCAGGGTGGTACCCTTTCAGGCCCCAGCACACACAAGGGTGCTGACGACCAATGCTTCCTTAAAGGGCTGGGGTGCACATTGCCAGGGCATGTGCCCTCAAGGCCTCTGGTCTCCTCGGGAGACCCCACAGCAGATCAGTCTTTTGGAGGGCTATCTGCTTGGCTCTACAGACTTTTTCTCATGCCCTCTCTCACCAGTCTGTCTTAGAACATTGTTACCTGATTGTCTGTCTGAACTATGTGAACAAGCAAGGGGGCACAGGGTCCAGACTCCTGTGTCAGGAGGCACAGGCCCTTTGCTCCTTTGCAGTTAAACAAGGCATGTTTCTCAAAGCAGTTTATCTACCTGGTCAGGAGAACTTCTTGGCAGACAAACTAAGCAGGATTCTCCAGCCTCACGAATGGCAGTTGAATCCACTGGTGGTCCAGCAGATCTTTCTACGATGGGGGCTTCCATCCATCGATCTCTTTGCAAGTCCACTGAACCATCAACTGCCCAGGTTTTGCTCCAGACAGCCGCATCCCCTGATAATGGCAGCAGATGCGTTTCTGATCTCTTGGTCTACGGGCCTCCTGTATGCGTTTCCTCACACGTCCCTGGTGGCCCGAACTCTGTTCAAGATTCTACGGGAAAAGACCTCGGTCATTCTGGTAGCCCCCAGATGGCCGAGGCAACCGTGGTTTCCACTTCTTCTGCAGTTGGCGGTGGAAACTCCATTCCCTCTGGGGTTGCAACCCGAACTCCTTTCTCAGGATCAGGGTTCCCTTCTGCACCCCAATCTCAGATCCCTCAATCTGATGGCCTGGCTGCTGAAAGGATAGTGCTAGCTCCCTTACTTCTACCTAGGGAAGTTGAGTAGGTGGTCTTGGCCTCGAGGAGGCAATCCACCAGAAAGTCCTATGCATTCAAGTGGCACAGGTTCTCAGTGTGGTGTGCTCAGCACAATGAAAATCCTTTCTCCTGCCTTGTGCCAGTAGTGCTACAATACCTACTTCACCTGTCAGACCTAGGCCTTAAGTCCAACTCTGTTCAGGTCGACCTCAGTGCTCTTTCAGCACACCACTCACAGGTGGAGGGACAGTCTCTATTGGTTTACCCCTTGGTGTCCCGCTTCCTCAGAGGCCAACTTTTGCTCAAGCCTCCGATTCGTCCACCTGTCACTGAGTGGGATTTGAACGTGGTCTTGCAAAAACTTACTCGCCCACCGTTTGAGCCGATGGCTACTTGCCATTTACGCTTCCTTTCTTGGAAGGCACTCTTCCTGGTAGCTCTTACCTCGGTCAGACGTGTGAGTGAACTACAAGTTCTGGTTTCTGATAGACCGTACACACGGTTCTGTAGGAACAGGGTGGTCCTTCGGACTCATCCGAAGTTCCTTCCAAAAGTTGTCTACTCTTTCCACCTCAACCAGGAGGTGGTTCTTACGACATTCTTTCCCAGGCCGCATACCAGCCGGGCTGAGACAGTCTTGCATACTCTGGACTGTAAGAGGGCATTGTCCTTTTACATTGAACGTACGCGGGGGCATCTAAGGGATACTCAGCTCTTTGTCTCCTTTGACCCTAATAAATTGGGGTTACCTGTCTCCAAGCGTACATTGTCCATTTGGGTAGCAGATTGTATCGCCTAGGCGTACAAGGCAGCCGACTTTCCCTTGCAGGGTTGAGTCACAGCCCACTGTGTCAGGGTGAAAGCCGCATCAGTAGCTTATCTCCGCTCTGTTCCGTTAGCAGACATCTGCCGGACTGCTACTTGGTCTTCAAGCCAGACTTTTGCAGCCCACTACTGCCTCGACAGAGAGTCCCGAAGGGACAGTGCTTTCGGACAGGTGGTACTCCGTAATCTCTTTGAGGTTTAGGCAACTCCTACCCTCCGGCCCTTGTGTTGGGCTACCGTACGGGGGCGTTCTCAGAGGATATTCTTATTACAGATGCTGAGGCTCTTGAGAGGGAGCCATTTTTTCAGCTTTGGTTTCCCAGTAGCCTAGAGCTGGGGAGTCCCATATGTGAGGACTGACTTCCTGCTTGGTCCTGGAGAAAGAGTAGTTACTCACCTGTAACAGGTGTTCTCCAGGAGCAGCCGGAATCAGTCCTCACGACCCTCCCTCCTCCCCTGGAGTTGCAGTCATATACTTTATTTTTATTTTTGCTGTATTTTAGCTATGTCATCAGACTGAGCAAGATGGCACCCTTGGGTGGGAAGGGGACTGCGCTGCATTCTTTGAAAGCTGGGGAAATGCTCCACACGGGGGCTCCGTCGGCGCCGATGTCACCCATATGTGAGGACTGATTCTCCAGGACCAAGCAGGAAGTCAGTCCTCACATATGGGTGTCATCGGCGCCGATGAAGCCCCAGCGGAGCATTTCCCCAGCTTTCTATGAAAGCCTTTGGGAATGCAGGCATGCATGCGCGGTTCCCTTCCCGCCTAAAGGTGCCATCTTACCTCAGTCTCTTTTTTTCCGTGAAGCCCACCGGACGTGTGTCCTGTTCTCCTGGTTAAAATTAGATTTTTTCGGCGATTTTCGCTATTTTTTCTCCCGGTTCGACGCCGGTTCCCCTCCCGCCGGGTTCGGTACACCGGTATCGAGCCCGATTCTTCTTTTTCGGTTTTTGCCCTTCGTGGCTGGCGTTCGCGCCCTTTTTTCCATTTTTCCCTGGAAGGCCTGTCCTTTGACCTCGCGGGGACTCTTTTTTCCCCGATGGCTTCCAGCGGTTTTAAAAAGTGTGATCGGTGTAAGAAACTGATGTCTCTCAACGACACACACGACTGCTGCCTTCGGTGCCTCGGCCCCGACCACGACCCTAAGTCGTGCGGGCCATGTGGAAAGATGTCTTCCAAGGCACTCCGAAGTCGCCAGCAGCAAAAAGAAAGGCTTTTCTCAGACTCAGCCTCCGGCCGGGCCCGGACCTCGTCTGAGGCCTCGACATCTCGGGATTCTGATCCCGAGTGCCGTGGAAGCTCCTCGGACAGGGGGTCCCCCGACCAGGAACGCAAGAGGAAGAAGCGGCTCGCGAGGGCGTCGTCGTCGGAGGTCCCTGGCTCCTCGAGGGCCAGGTCTAAGACCCCCGACCGTCGCCCCGGGCCCGTGGAAATCGAGAAGCCTGCAAAAGTTCCTCGCGTGGAGCCGGAGTCTGCTGGACACGTAAGCCCCGTAGTCCTCGAGGACTCTCCTCCCAGAGAGCCGACGTCGGGCCCGGTGCCGCCGGGGCCCGAGTCGGTGGCTGCTGCGTCTCCCGAGCTGAGTCTCAGGATGACAGCCTTGGAAGGCAGATTGTCTGCCTTCATGGAGCAGCAGCGGGCACTGATGGCCAGCCTGTCTGATGCATCTGCCCCGACCACCGGGACAACGACTTCAAAGTCGACCCCGGAGACCGAGCCGATACTCGAGTCCATCGTGGCTCGGAGTCGACCTTGATTGCGGTCTCCCTCGACCTCCCGTTCGGGACTGAGGGCGTCGGCGCCGGTGCCTCCGGCGTCGGGGCAGGTGCTCCAGGGCCCCGCAGGGTCAGACCCTGACTCCTCCTCGGACGAGTCAGCTTGGGAGACGGAGGACGAGGAGTCTCCTGATACCTTCAAGACTCGGTGCGTCCCTTTGGACACACCGCAGTCTGAGCCCCGGAGTAGGTCCCCCCCCCCCCCGGAGGATACTTGGTTCCCGGAGTTCGTCCGGGATATGGCCGCTGCCTTGGCTATCCCGGCGAACCCCGAGGAGGAGCCTTGAGCTGAAGAGCTCGAGGCCCTACAGTATGACTATCCTCCGATGGAGGCCTTTACTGTTCCGGTTCCTCCGATGCTGGAACGGCTCCTCTTCCGTATGTGGGAGGCACCGTCCTCGGCGCCGGTTCTCAGCAAGCGGGTCGATTCGATCTATCTTCTCCGGAAGAGCCCTGGCTTTCAAAAGGCACAGCTACCACACCATTCTATGGTTGTGGAATCGGCCATGCATTGCCTGAAGAGCCAGAAGATGCACTCCGCGGTGCCCCCTGGCGGGGAGGCCCGGAACCTCGATGGCATCGGTAGAAAGTGCTTCCAGGGCTCGATGCTTGCTTTCCGTGTTCAGTCCTACCAGCTGTACATGGGCATGTACTTGCGGGATCTGGCCAAGGAATTGGCCGGGTTCTCTGCTGGTCTCTTCGGGGAACCCTTGCAGAGATTTAAGTCCTTGTCCTCGGGGATTCGGAACTGCTCGAAGTTCATGTCCCGCACCGCCTACGATGGCTTCGAGGCTTCGGCCCGAGTTGCGGCAGCCGGCATCGCGGCTCGACGCCAGGCATGGCTGCAGTCATCGGACCTCGAGCCATGGGTTCAGGACAAGTTGGTCGATGTCCCTTGCCAAGGTGAAAACCTTTTTGGCAAGCCCATGACCGAGAAGGCCGCTCAGCTCGAAACTGAGCACCTCACACGGACAAGGCTGTCGAGGAAGACCTCTGCCCCTTCTCATAAAAAGAAGGGCTCGGGTAAAAAGCCCTTTTACCAAAGGAAGGGCACTGCCTACAAACAGTACCCGCAATATCAGGCTGCCCCCCAGGTTCAGCAAGCCAAGGACCAGGGTAATGGGGCCCGTAGGCAGAGGACCCCCAAGCCTCAGGCCCCTGCTACCTCTCAGCAGGGTGGGGTTTTTTGACTCCTTCAGCGTAGCCTCTCCTCCACTGCTCTCCCAACCCTGCACAGGAGGTCGCCTCGCCCTCTTTGCCCACCAGTGGCCCCTTGTCACCGGGGACAGTTGGGTGCTGGAGATAGTCCACAAGGGCTATGCCCTCCATTTTCAGCAACTGCCTCCACCATATTTTCCAGGGGAGCCTCCAAGGCCTCCCCTGCACACAGACCTTCTTCTACAAGAGCTTCATGGTCTGTTGGTGGACAGGGCGGTGGAGCCTGTGCCTCCCCACTTACAAGGTCACGGTTTCAACTGCAGGTATTTCCTGGTGCCCAAGAGAACCGGTGGCCTTCGACCCATTCTGGACCTCAGGAACCTCAACAAGTTCCTAGTGAAGGAGTTCAAGATGCTTATTCTTGGGACTCTTCTGCCCTACCTCCAGCAGGGAGATTGACTATGCTCCTTAGATCTGAAGGATGTGTACACTCACATCCTCATTCATCCAGACCACAGAAAGTACCTCAGGTTCATTGTGGGAGGAAACCATTATCAGTACAGAGTGCTGCCTTTCGGCCTCACCTCCGCCCCCAGAGTCTTTACAAAGTGCCTAGCAGTGGTGGCGGCCTACCTGAGAAATCAGGGAATCTTTGTCTTCCCCTATCTAGACGACTGGCTCATCAGGGGTCAGACGGGCCAAGAGGCCAATCAAGCCACCCTCAGGACTATTGCTCTTCTACAAAGTCTGGCGTTTGTCATGAACTTCGCAAAGTCCACTTTGCTCCCCTCCCAGAACTTAGAGTTCATAGGAGCAAGGCTGGACTCTCTGTTGGGAAATGCTTTCTTGCCAGCAGACAGGGCCCAAAGGTTGATGGCCTTGGCAAATCAGTTTCTCAGCAGGTCCCTGGTCTCCGCCAGACTCTGCCTGAGGCTTCTAGGCCACATGGCTTCGACAGTACATGTGACCCCAAATGCCAGGCTCCATATGAGG
Organism: Ichthyophis bannanicus; assembly: GCA_033557465.1. Taxonomy (NCBI): domain Eukaryota; kingdom Metazoa; phylum Chordata; class Amphibia; order Gymnophiona; family Ichthyophiidae; genus Ichthyophis; species Ichthyophis bannanicus. The sequence goes on along the minus strand of CM066035.1, from coordinate 167,821,908 downwards.
CCTGCACAGTGGTGCCTTCGGGCTCAGTGGTCGCAGGCCACAGGCAGCCTCAGAGACAGGATAAGGGTGTCCAGACCATTTCTGCACTCCCTTAACTGGTGGCTGCACCCACCCAATCTACTGAAAGGGGTGCCTTTTCAGATTCCAGGGTACACCGTAGTGATGACAACAGATGCCTCCCTGCAAGGCTGGGGAGCTCATTGTCTGGGCAAGTGCACCCAGGGCCTCTGGTCTCCCTGGGAAGCTGCACAGCAGATCAATCTCCTCAAACTCAGAGCTATTCGATTAGCACTCAAAGCTTTCACTCCTACTCTGGCTCACCAGTCTGTCCTGATTCAGACAGACAACCAAGTTGCCATGTTTTATGTGAACAAACAGGGCGGAACTGGGTCCAGGATCCTTTGTCGGGAGGCTCAGGACCTTTGTTCTTTTGCCCTCAAGCACAACATGCTCCTCAAGGCTGTGTACCTTCCAGGCCAGGACAACTACCTGGCAGACAGATTAAGCAGAATACTGCAGCCCCACAAGTGGCAACTGCATCCTTCAGTAGTTCAGAAGATCTTCCTGAAATGGGGTCTCCCTTTGATAGATCTCTTTGCCAGCCCAACGAACAAGCAACTCCCAAAGTTCTGCTCCAGGCAACCGCATCCTCTGCGGATAGCAGTGGATGCTTTTCTGAAATCCTGGTCTCAGGGCCTCCTCTATGCGTTTCCTCCCACGCCCTTGGTGGCCCAAACTCTCTTCAAGATTCTTCAGGACAAGGCCTCGGTCCTGCTGGTGGCTCCCAGGTGGCCGAGACAGCCTTGGTTTCCTCTTCTGCTTCAACTGGCGGTGGATCCTCCACTACCTCTGGGGTTGCAACCCGACCTTCTCTCACAGGAGCAGGGTTCCCTTCTGCACCCCAATCTCAAAGCTCTCAATTTGATGGCCTGGAGGCTGCAAGGGTAGTCTTGGCTCCCTGGGGCCTGCCTCAGGAGGTTGAGGAGGTTGTCCTAGCCTCTAGGAAACAGCCCACTAGGAAAACCTATGCTCTCAAATGGAAGAGGTTTTCTGTGTGGTGTCAGCTACGTACAGAAGATCCTTTCTCCTGTACTGTGCCAGTAGTCCTTCAGTACTTACTGCAGTTGTCAAATCAAGGTCTTAAATCCAATTCTGTTCGGGTCCACCTCTCAGCTCTAGTAGCTCACCACTCTCTGGTGGAGGGACATTCTCTGTCTGGTCACCCCTTGGTGTCTCGCTTTCTTAGGGGCCTGCTTTTGCTCAAGCCTCCTATCCGTCCTCCTGCCCCTGAGTGGGAGCTGAATGTGGTCTTGCAGCAACTGACTCGCCCACCTTTTGAGCCGATGGCTACTTGTCCACTATGCTTCCTCTCCTGGAAGACACTCTTCCTGATAGCCCTTACCTCGGCTAGGCGAGTAAGTGAGCTTCAGGCCCTGGTCTGTGATAGGCCTTACACCAGAATTTATAGGAAAAGGGTAGTCCTTAGGACTCATCCAAAGTTCCTCCCTAAGGTTGTCTCCTCTTTCCACCTCAACCAGGAGGTGGTTCTTCCAACATTCTTCCCTAGGCCTCATGCAAGCCAGGCTGAAGCAGTCCTGCATACCCTGGACTGTAGGAGGGCCTTATCCTTCTACCTTGACCGTACGCAGGGGCATAGAAGGGCTACCCAGCTCTTCATCTCCTTTGACCCCAATAAGTTGGGGTTGCCTGTGTCCAAGCGTACCTTGTCCATCTGGGTAGCTGACTGTATCACCTGGGCTTATAAGGCGGCTGACCTTCCTTTGCAGGGTCGGGTTACGGCCCACCGAGTCAGGGCAATGGCTGCCTCAGTGGCTCATCTCCGCTCTGTGCCCTTGGTAGACATCTGCAGGGCTGCAACTTGGTCTTCAAGCCAGACATTTGCGGCCCATTACTGCCTGGAGAGGGAGTCCCATAGGGACAGTGCTTTTGGCCAAGCAGTACTCCGGAATCTCTTTGAGGTTTAGGCAACTCCTGCCCTCCTGCCCTCTGTTGGGCTACCGGTGGAGGTTGTGTTCTTGAAAAGCCTTTCTTTGCTGCTGAGACTAGAGAGAGTTCTCTTGTTCAGCCTGGGTTCCTCGGTAGCCCAGAGCTGGGGAGTCACCCATATGTGAGGACTGACTTTTTGCTTGGTCCTGGAGAAAGAGTAGTTCTCACCTGTAACAGGTGTTCTCCAGGAGCAGCAGGAATCAGTCCTCACAACCCTCCCTCCTCCCCTTGGAGTTGCAGTTGTACATAGTTTATTTTTTCATTTTTGTGTGCTGTTCTTAGCTATGTCATTTGACTGAGGTAAGATTGCACCTTTAGGCGGGAAGGGAACCGCGCATGCGTGCCTGCATTCCCAAAGGCTTTCATAGAAAGTTGGGGAAATGCTCCGCTGGGGCTTCATCGGCACCGATGACACCCATATGTGAGGACTGATTCCTGCTGCTCCTGGAGAACACCTGTTACAGGTGAGTAACCACTCTTTCCTGCTGCTCCTGGAGAACACCTGTTACAGGTGAGTAACTACTCTTTAAAAGTTATTATGTCATTAATATACCATTATCCTACTTTGTTTTAACAAAACAGGAGAAAAAAGTTCACGAGGACGAATATGGAAGGATAGAAGCAGGAGTAAAATAACCATGATAAGGAAAGAATAAACAATGTCTTGTGCTGTCTGCTTTTCAGGGTACATGTCTTACTCCCTAAGCTCTCCTATGTCACCTGCTATCTTATCAAACATTTTGAAAAAGGGATCTTAACCTTGTCTCAAACATTTGTATACTAAATTCTCTTTTGTTGGTTTAATAACAATTAACCAGAGCCTACAAAGATTCAGAAAATCCTCAGAAGCAATACGACTTTAAGAACTCTTCATGCTAGGATCTAGCAAATTCTTCTGTAATCTAATAATTTCCTATAGTCGTGGGTTTTCAGCCACGCCTCCATTTCATCCCTTACATGAAGGAACAATACATGCGTCTGAGATGAAATACTGTCACCACTCATTGGAAAAATGTCTGGTAAAGAAACAAGAGTATTTACATCAGAGAGACAATTAACAAAATGCAGTCTCTCCGAAATTTACAACTTTGGGTCGGGGGGGGGGGGAGGTAGTCCATCTGATTTCATATTTTTTTTTGTTTGACTACAGCGTTCCACTAGGTGGCATCTGATCCCTAGAAAAATAAAATCTTGCAGTTTGCCTTTTACAGCCGGCAGGGTTGTGGCTAGGGGCACAAGCAAAAAAGTGGAAAAAGTTCTTTGCCATTTCAGGTTACACTGGTTTGGCAACCATCTGAAAACACTATTTGTACGCCTCAGAAAGTTTCTCACTTCTTTAGAAAGAAATTGTTTCTCTTTAAACAACATTATGTAATTATTTCTCATTTTTCAGTTTTAACTACCCTAGCACAAATTAGATTAATTATGAAAAGAATGGAACACCTTTCAGAGAAAGCTTATATTACTATCAAATTCCTAGAAGGCCTAAATTTAGTCCAAAGCTATTTCAGGAAAGCCAAGATTAAATAAATTACACAAAGGAAAGAGAACATACAGTTAACTAAGTTTCCTTTCATCAATCTCCCCCCCTCCCCCCCCCCCCGCCCCCCTCCTGCTTTCTGTTCTTTATCTTCTTTCTCTCTTTTACAGGGTGTAATTTGCTAAGCATTTTTTCCATCAAAATAGAAAAGGTAAAAAGCCGTAGGAAATTAAACCCTTAATGAAATGAAGCAAACAGTACAGCGTTAGGTGTCCAAGTGCAAACAAATTTCTCAGATATTGGGTCTGTAGCGAAAATGCATCCATGGTCCCATTTCATGCACATGCATCTTTCTAGAATACAGAAAAATCTTTGGTCTCAACTTTCAAGAATGTTCTAAGGGAGATTGCTGCTTCAAATATTTGTATTTTGCTCACCCCTTTTCAGGGGTGGCTCAAAGTGAGTTATGTTCAGGTATAGTAGGAATGTCCTATGTTGGGCTTATAAATTTGTACCTGAGACAATAGAAGGTTAAGCAACTAGCACATGATCAGAAGGAATATCAGTGGGATTTGAACCCTGGCTCTCCTGGTTCTCAGTCTACTGGCCTAACTACTAGGCTCTTTGTCAGCTTGGCAAGCACAAGATCTTTTTCCCATTTCTCATTTTTCAACTTGCATAAAAAAGCTGATTAAATCCAACTGTAATTAAAGCTATATTGAAAAACTCCCTTGGCAAAGTGATCATTTGAATAAAAATCTCCCTTACTCAAAGTGTAATGGTAATCTATTCAAATTCTCCATGAGAACAGAGGACCATACTTTAGGGACAACAATAAAAATGGGTGAAAAGAATTAGCACAGATCTTTCTAAATTGCATAGAATTAGTTTATTACATATGAAATTAACCTTTATTTTAATCCAGTAGTTAAAATAATCTGTGCTAATTGGGAAAACTGAAGTAAAGTGAAATTAGACTTTACCAGTTAATTGGCATTCCTTGAGTAACTTCAGTCCAGTCCCGCATCTCTGGGTTGTGCTCCCCTTCCAGCAGCTTGGAGACTGAGCATGACATCTTTTGTTGACATCAATGTACTTAGGCAGCTGGCTCCTCCTTCCAGCCCCAGTAACCTACTGACAAAGCAGACTCACAGGAAAAACAAATAAGCAGTGAATAAAACCAACTATAACACTATATAACTCTGGGCCCTCAGCCTAGAGGGCCCCTAGGTACCTCCCCGGAACGAGGAGTCTCACCTATAGCCAAAAAAGAGCTCCAAAAAGGATTAACTGTCTAAACTGAGTGAGGGTCTCTCTCTCTACCCCAAAACAATGACACTTACTTGTGGACTGCTGAGGCACCAACAATGACCCCCATAAATAGCCAACTTTACATGTTTCTCAAAAGAAAGACAATGGACGTAGGGTCTGCACTACCACCAGGACCTCCCCGCATTCCTTGGGATCTCCAATCCTCCAAATCCCTGAAGCATATAATACTCCTGATACCCTTCTACAGGACTGGGGTCGCGGACTGATCCCCTTTTTCAATCTTCAGGGCGGGTTCCAGAACTGGACTGGAGTTACTCAGGAATGCCAATTAGCAGGTAAGGTCTAATTTCACTTTTCTTATTATCCCTCCAATCCAGTCCCGCACCTCTGGGATGTAACAGAGCAGTTCTACCAATGGGAGGGACCCGCGATTCTGGCCTGAATCACCGCCACTCCAACTGTTAGGCACCGTCGCCTACACCACTATCCTATAACCTCTTGCAAAGGCCAGACAGCTGCCCTACCCCTCTCGGCCAGGGGTACCACTGCATATTCTGTCCCTAAAAATGCTTGAGACCTGGATGACTGTACCTGCAAACTCGCTGGTCCCGACTCTCCCTTAACACGTACGTCGAGACAAAGCCTCACTAATCCACCTAGGAGTGGAATTTTGGCTGTCACCTAGCCCTTGCATGGTTCTCCAACTAAAAACAAACTACCAGACCGATTTCCCAACTGGGCTGTATCAGGCAATAAAGGCGCAATACTCTCCATACAACCAAGTGACCTAAGTGTGGATTCGTGTCTCCTCCCCACTCCCCTGAGAGCACCGGCAGGAAGACAGACTGATTCATGTGAGACAGGGGTACTCCTTTGACAAAAACCATAAGGGACCAGCCTGAGTGCCACCGTCTCCTTTGGGATGGATAGGAGGACTCCCTCCAGAAAGAATCTGCAGCTCCGAAGTTTTTTGGACTGAACGAATTGCCCCCTGAAGCACTGCCTTAAGAGCCAAAGCTGTTCGGGAAGAATTGGCCAAGGTTCAAAGGCTCCTTGCCAGTACCGACAGCACCCATAAAGCCCCTGAGAAGGGACAAAGTACTGAATCGGTAGGCCGAGAAACTTAACCACTTACTAGAACCGGCCCACCTTCGGGTGTGTTCCCAAGGAGACTCTTGGAACCTGCCCCTCTATAATGGAAGTTACCTGTATTGTCAAAGAACCTGCAGCGAGAATCCTTCGCAATATTTGACCGCAAAAAATGGCTAACCATCTGGCATGGTATCAGCGAACGGCTGCCAATCCCTCTCTGCTCAACAAACTTCAAACATGCTCCAAATCCATATCAAGGAAGAAAGGCAGGACCTCTTCTGGGTTCTCAGCAATAACGGGCCCTGAATAACTGCACTCTCTCAACCAGGCTCTTTCAAGAGCCTGGCTGTCAGCAATAAATGATCCACCCTGGGCCGCTGCCAAGGCTGATTCACCTGTAACCGCACCTGGGCGGCATAGTCTGGGCGCTTTGGCCAGTCCAGGGCAATCAGGAAGATAAACCCTCGTGAGACTCGCTCCCTGCACTATCTGGCCTAGTAGTGCCCATGGTGGAAAATCCATATAGAAGGCCTTCCCTGAGCCACCACTGCCCACAGGCATTGAGGTCTTCGGCCATCCTCTCTCTCTTCTCCCGACAAAAAATCCATCCGCTGTGGTCAATGCACATGTCGCCATGGGGCCAGGAACGATGTGCCCCATCTGCTCGCCATCTACTAGAAGACCACTTGGCTGAGGGACCATACTCCGGGCCCCTCTGGATCTGGCTCAGGAATCCAACATCACCTTGTTAGCTTCTGCATTGTGTGCTCCGACTGCGTTGAAGATGCTGTTCTGACCACAGCAGCAGCATCTCTGCTTCTTCTTTGAGGTCCACACTGCCCATTCCTCCTTGCCGATAGATGCAGGCCACCATGGCTGCATTGCGCAAGACAACCCGGGCAGCCCACTCCAGCAACTCTGACTGAAAAGTCCAGAGTGTCTGCATGACCTCTCTCACCTCCAGTCGCTCGATGGACCATCCGGCATCGTGATTCTTGCATCTGTTGAACGTGGGGCTTGGTCTGGAGCCTCCAGAGGCCTCCCTGCTGTCACCTTCACCAGCTGGAGTCACCACTGAAGGTCCTCCTTGGTCCCTGTCAGGCAGGACTGCCCCTGTGACAAGGGATGCCACTGGTGTGACCCCTTGCACTACAGTGCTCTCCATAGCGGTCACAAGTGCTCCTGTGCTGTCATGATCCCGAGCGGTTGAAGGTAACACCACATTGCCAGAACCTTCCTTGGAAGGGTTTGATGTACCTGCTGCTGCAATCCCTGCACTCTCTGTACCGAGAGAAAAACTCTTCTCCCTGAGGGTGATACAGTGCACCCCCAGATACCTGATCTCGAGTTGGGACCAAGCGACTCTTGGACCAGTTGACCACCCATCCAGGACTCTGCAAAAAAGGCACCACTCTTGCCACTGCCTATGTGCTCATGTTCCTCGTATGAGCCAGTCGTTGAGGTAAGGGTGGACCAGAGGGCTCTGCAGGGGATCCCATGACTCTCCGCATAGGTTGACGGCTTATGCTTCAGGCCTTTGCCCAAAACAGTAGGTCCTGGAGACCCGGAAACACCCAAGTTTTTCACCAGCAGAGTGTCAGCAGAGCCATCCTCATACCTTGGTGATCATATGTAGCGCCACTGCTAGCCCGAACTGCAAATGTCATCTAGGCCTAGGGAAGAACAGCTGATCATGTGGACTTTCTGCACACTGTATTGGTTCTGTGCCCCGGTACCTGACTTGAACCTGTGTCCTAATGGCTTGTTTGCAGCGCTCCTCCAGGCTGAGCCATTGTTTCTGTTTGAAGAAAGCAGTGGATGCTCTGGCCTTGTAGAGGTTTGCCGAAATGCCTCTGTGAGGTCGAGGGAAAGCAGGGACCTCCTCCTGCCTCTCCCAGTCACAACTATGGACTGCCACGCTGCCACGAGAAGCTACGGCACTCTACAGCTACCTGCTTACTTGCTGGGGATTGAAAATGGGCCAAAAGGAACATAACTTTTCCTTTTTTTTAAATTTTAAACTGCTCAATGGATTGAGTACCCATGAGACCCCTTCACTGCAGAAGCCTTGTCAGGGTGTCTTTTATTACCTTGGTTTTGTCGCCCTCCTTGCAAGGGAACTGTGCAAAGGATGGACCCCCCGAACTGACCAGGCTCCCTAGGTCGGACATGATTTGGCCTAGGCAGGGATCCCTGCAGCCAGCCTCTCACGGGGCATACCGCCTCCCTGGGCCCTCCTGGCTTCCTTGTAATTTCTTAAGTCTCCAGGATGAGGAGACGCTAAGGAACCCCCATCCTGCTAGGGGAAAAATGCTTCCAGATGGAATAAATGCCTACTTCTTGGAGTAGCCAGAGCATGAATCCGCCAAAGGGGAAGCCATCTTGGGCCTAACCCTTAGTGGCACCCAGGCTCTCTTAAGGTATTGTGCCCCTTGGTAACATACTTGAAACAGGGACATTGATAATTTTTTTTTTGAGGCAATTGTGGGTTAAGGGACTTGCCCAAGGCCACAAGCAGTGCCAGTAGGAATTGAACTCCTAGGCCTTCAGCTCCCAAGCCAGTGCTCTAACAATTAAGCTACTCTTCCACTCCTTGGTGGACAAGAGATAAAGGTGCTGGGGTGTTGGGGGCCCTTGGCAATAGCTGGCATAGCGAGAGTGCCTGAGATTTAAAAGATGGAGGAAGAACAACAAGACAATACACCTTTAAACTATCCACGGGAAACTATGATCAAATGAGGAAAATGGAACATAGTTAAAAGAAACTAAAAAGGACCAGCTGCAAAGGCCAAGGTCTTTCACCCTCATCCAAGCGACCCCCACTGCAGCCCAAACCTGGCCATGCCTCCTCAAACAGGAACATCCACAACCTGAATTTATTTAGGGCAACAGCGAGCCGGGAGGCCCACCCAAGGCCAGCAGAATTAGGAGCTGGACTCCTAGCTCAAACTCGTGCTCCTTCCGCCTGGCCACTCCTCCACTTCATCACTGGGTCAGGGCCTAGTCCATACTACCAGAGCTTTGGCCTCCCACCCAGTCCAGATCCTTGGGCAAGGCTGTACAGCATTAGTCAGTACCTATGTAAACCCCAGGCAGCTCTGAATCTAAGTTGCAAATGGCCTTAGCCTGCCTCTTGCGAGTCACGCACTGCGTGCTTGGGGCCCCTGAGACTGAAACGTTTGCTCTCTCTCTTTTTTTTTTCAGCAGCAAAAAAAACAATAAGCTCAAGAAAAAAACAACAAAACGCAATGGGTTCAAGTCCCCAGTGTCTGAACCCGCCAAAAACTCTTTTCCCCAAACCTAAATGTGGAACTGAACTGGAGAAAGACAACGCTTCCCACGCCCGTTGGCTTGTGCCTTCTACCCCCTCCCCCACCCCCAGCCAGAGCCTCTGCCACTGGAGGAGAGGAGGGGAGAGGAGTCGCAGCCACCACTGGAATAAGGGGAGGAGGAAAAGGGAGAAAGAAGGAATCCTGATACCCTCCTCGCCGGTTGCCTGCCGCCTCAGTTCTGCCTGTCTGCCAGACCCTACTTTACAAGCATCAGCCTCGGTGGTGCACCTTCGTAGGATACTCTCAGGCCGTGGTTGACTGAGTCCAGATGCCCCTCACTGATCAAAAGGGTTTGGGAGCTGTTGCCAACTACCAATATGCCCCACACAAACCAGAGGAAAACTAAACAGCCTGGCCCTGCAGCCAATCATTGCAGAGAAAAACTAAACAACTATATTCCCCTTTCTCTACATAAGGTCTCTGCCACCACACTGACCCAAATCACGGGGCTCCCTTCATCCGCAGCTCTCTCCGTGTCACCATGGCACTATTTTCCCGCACTGCTGAACCACCGCAGACAACACTCCCTGGAGTCTATTTATAGACTAAGCTCCTCTTGGCGCCCAAACCGTGCTCAACTCATCAGCTTGCACGGTGGTGCTGCAGCTCGGCCGCCCCGTTGTAGAATAACCCCACGATCAGTCTAATTTCTGCAGCTTCGGCATTGGGAAGAGGCACTGCTCAGCATTGCCTGTAGGACCAGCACTGCTAGCTCCTCACCCAATAATGGGTTCGGGAGCTACAACAACCAAAAATAGTCTGGTCGCATGGGTTTTTTTTCTTTCTTAACTGGAAAATTAATAAGAACTAAAAATGAAAAAAACAAAACAAAGTAAAACTAACTTTCCTTAGTCATCAGAACAGGATAAATACCTGCCCTATCCATCAAAAATTTGTCAGTGCTAGTTGGAGAATGCCAGTGTCACACAATGGAGATTAGGGGTGGTTTTTGCAATTGATCTATTTGTATCTTCCTTCTGTTTTGTAGCCTAGTGGTAAAAGCAGCGGCTTGGTTAAGGGCCCGATTTTTATCTGGGCGGTGCCCATTTCCCTCCCAGTTCTTTCCAAAGCCTTCTCCTCTTCACGTAAAACTACCTGCCTTGCTGATCCCATTCCTTCTCATTGGCTTTTGGAACCCTCCCTGGCGCTCTCTCCTTTTCTGCTCTCCATCTTTAGCTGTAGTTTATCTTCTGGGATCTTTCCTTCATCTTGGAAGCCCGCCTCTGTCTGCCCTATCCTGAAAAATGCCTCCTTGGATCCCTCTTCTCTTTCCAACTGGCGCCCTATCTCTAATCTACCCTTTCTTTCTAAGCTGTTAGAGAAACTGGTCTTCGCTCAACTTTCCTCTCACCTTGAAGCTTCTCTCACCCTCCACCCACATCAATCTGGTTTCCATCCCAGGCACAGCACAGAGTCTGTTCTTCTCTCTCTTCCTAATGAACTGCATGCTGCTCACGATCATGGTTCTATTTCTCTCACTGTTTCTCTTGATCTTTCTGCTGCTTTTGACCTGGTCGACCATCGCACTCTGCTGTCTCGTCTCGGTGAAGCCGGCTTAACTGGCTCAGTACTTCAGTGGCTTCGTTCTTTTCTCTCCTGTCGCTCTTTCTCGGTTCTTTCAGGGACTCTTCCCCCCCACCCCCTCCCTTGTGGTGTCCCTCTGGGTTCTGTTCTTGCGCCCCTTCTCTTTAATGTCTTTCTTGCCCCCCTCGCTCTTCTGGTCCAACAGCACGGAATCTCAGCATATTATTACGTCGACGATATCTTTCTCCTCCATCATACTGACTCTTCTGCTCCCGACATTACCCCACTCAACTCTTGTCTCTCCTCTGTGGCTTCTTGGCTTTCTTCTAATTTTCTCCATGTCAATCTTGCAAAAATGTCTGCTTTCTGGTTTACTTTTGGGAATTCCCCCGCTCCTCCTCTCACTCCTCTACTCTCTGCTTCTCCTATCCCTATTGTTTCTTCCCTTCATTATCTCGGCGTCACCCTTGACTCTTCTCTTTCTTTCAAAGAACACATTTCCTCCGTTGTGCAGCGCTTTTTCTTCACCCTGAAGCAACTTCGTGCGGTTCGCCCTTTTCTTTCCTCTTCCTCACTGGCCACACTTCTTCTTTCCCTCGTCATGTCTCATCTTGACTACTGCAATGTCACTCTAGCTGGTCTTCTTCAGTCCCAGCTCTCTCACCTTCAGCGCATCCAGAATACCGCCGCACGCATCCTCACTCATGCTTCCCGTACCAATCACATCACTCCCCTTCTTCTCCACCTGCATTGGCTCCCTGTTTCTTTTCAAATTCAATTCAAGTTCCTTATCTTTATTCACAAATCAATTCACACAGGTATTCCTCTTTATCTTGCTGACCAGGTCCGTCTCCACACTCCTCACCGCCTCCTCCATTCCATTCACTCCAATCGCATGTCACTTCCATCCCCTTCTCAGGCTCATTTAGAATCCACCCGCTCCTCAGCTTTCTATTTCCTTGGCCCAAGGCTCTGGAACTCGCTCCCCTTTGCCCTCTGTCTGGAACCGTCCCTCTCTGTGTTTAAAGCGAAACTAAAAACCCACCTTTTTTGTTTAGCCTACGACCTACCCCCTTCCGTTGCCCCTCTCTCCCCCCCTCCCCACTGATGTCCACCTTGCCCTACCCTCCTTATCATCACACTCATTCTCTGTCCTGCTTGATACCCTGCTATCCCTATGTCTTTTCTCCCTTTTCTATTCTTATCTTTCTCTCTCTATCCTGTTTAAAATATTTTAATGGCATTCCTTTTCCTTTCTTCCTTTCTAGCAGCGTTTGATTTTTATTGTAAACTGCCCAGATGCATTTGTAATGGGCAGTATATTAAGTTTTTAATAAACATAAACATATGTGCCGAGTCGTCGCATAAGCCCGCCCCCTTCTACCTAACCTGGATTTTCAATGCCGGGGTCATATGCGGTCCCGGCATTGAAAATCCAGGTCTCACCGCACAACCCGGAAGCTGCAGAAGCTAGCCAGGTAGCACCAATTTTCGATGCTACCTACTTAGCCCCTTCACCTGAAAGACAGGCAAGGAAAAACCTATCTTTAAGGCGCAGAGGGCTAAGCGGATAGCATCGAAATTCGCTGCTACCCGGTTAGCCCTTTTCTCTGCCCCGGAATGCCAACACACCCCAGTGCTAACCGCATGACATCTGGCGGGTTAGGGACTTATCGGGGATTTTTGAAGGGCACTACCGGTGTAGGTGCCTTTTAAAAATCCCAGATAAGGCAATTACACGGATAACTAGGGCAGTTACCTATGTAAATGCCTTAAAAAATTGGGCCCTAAGAGAGCAGAGTTTGATTCCCACTGGTACTCCTTGTGGCCTTGGGCTAGACACTTTCCATTATCTCAGAAGAAAGGCCTGGCAATCTACTTCCAGTCACACCTTGTCAAGAAAACCTAGAGGCTGCAGAGTCACCAGAAGTCAGCATTGACTTGACATCACACGTTGCATTTTTTCAGTTTTGTGCTTGCAATGAATCTTTGGAGTGCAAATGTTTATTGGTCTGTCCCTTTGTACTGTTTCTTTGCTTACGTTCTGGAAAGAGGGGACCACCCTAGGCACCAAGGCCAAGAAGATGCCAAACTACCCTCTTGAGTCAATCTGTGAGTCTGTGAACACATGAACTGGGAAAGGAAGAGGGACACCGAAAGCAACCCTTTCTTGAGGCTCCGTTATGTGCACTGACTACCCTATGCATGGCCACTAATCTGCTTCAGTTACTACCACAAACTTTAGCTGTTCTATAAACGATCATAATGGGCAATAGGGACTACCTGGTAGCAGCGCTGTAAGCCAATATGTAATACATTCATTCCTGGCTCCCCCGAGTATTAGAGCAAGTAGAACTAGAATATATGTTCCCTCTACCCTTATCCAATACGATTTGTAAACTTACTAAGCAAGATTGTAAAGAGGATATAAAGGACAATAAACAGATATTGGTGAACTGTAGAGTAATCTTTTCTAGATACAGAGAGGGTAATTTTATAACAGGGCACGTAGGCTAATAGGGTAGGGAGGTGCCTAGCATATAAAGAAACATAGTCACCTATGTATCTTTATAAAATAGTAGTAGAAATTCTGCTCAAATGGCACTTAGACTGAAGATACAGACATTTGCTCAAAAACAAGCATAAATGTTTGCACATACTTTATGTGCGTATTTTATAAAGTATGCATAAATCATTACTCCATCTATGCTCTACCCTAACACCTCCCCTGAGCATACCTACTCTACAAGTATATGCTAACTTGCACTGCGCGTGCTTTTAGATGTGACCTAATTTTATAAAAGCTCGTTTATGCACCTAAAACTGTTTTTTAAGTGTGAAAAAGTTTATAAAATTACCCCCGAAAGGACATCAGCTATTGTGTCTTGCCTTCTTTTAATTGTTCTAGATATCTTCTGTTAATTCAGTTAGTCAATTTGCATTTATAAATGGTGAGGACTGATGACTCATGGCATATGCTGCTTTTAACAAGGGAATACATCACACCACAAAGAGCCTATATTCTAGACATGCAGGGGCTGATTCAGTAAAGGATAACAATTTTGATTGAACATGGCATCTTATTGCCAAAAATTAGGACACTTTAAATCTGATGTCTCCTTAAAGTATTTGCTATAATTAAGTATGCAAAAATAAATTTGTCTAATTTATGGTACGTACTGCAAACTTAATTATGGCATTTAAAAAAGATTTAGCATATTTGATTTTGGGATATCCTACAGAGAAGATTAAAAAAACATATCTAACATTTAACACTGAAGGTCTACCTATACACGTCAATTAAGTTGAGTCTGGCTCACAGCAACACTCAGGACAGCTTTGTTACTATCTATGGTGTTTTCTTGGTAAGAGATGGAAGTGGGTTGCCAGATCCTTCTTCCGCACAATTGAAATTTGATGTCTTTGCCATTATCGTTAAAGCGATCATCCACCTCCAACAGCCTTCCATCTGTTGCTGCTCAAATTGGTGGGTTGTCCTGGTCTGGTCTAACAGATTTTTTGGAGAGTTCCCTGGAGGTGGTCACTGGCAAAGCCACATTGTTAGTTTCCTTTGCCTTTGAGTCTGATCGCAATACCGTGCTTAGGTTATATTTCATTAGGATGTCATTGTCTCAGTTTATGGGTTCAAAGGTAATGTTATTTCCTGATTTGTCAAGAGACACCCAAAAACGGCGGAAGGAGTTTCTGGCTTTACGCCAGAGAGCTACTGCTTTGGGTGCCCAATTTAAATTGAGGTTTCCTTGTAAGTGTGCTTTATTGTATCAGTCTAAGCATTTCTTGTTCTTTGAACCCTTACAACTGCTTAAATTTCTTCAGGTGAAGGAGGTGGGAGGGGGGGAGGTGGGATAATTCCTGTACTGGCAGCCATGTGTTATATCTTTGCTCAATCAATGTATATTTTTCTTTAATATGATTACTTGTTTGGAACCTTATAGAGGTGTTCATATTGGGGACTAAGGTAATGGAACTTATCTACTGATTATTGAGTGGTTGGTTATTTAGTTGTGTATTTTTTATGTTGGTATGAGTAGTATCTTCCTAATATTTTTCTTTGCTTGTAAAATGGGAAACTGTTTAAATAAAATAAAAAAAACCATATCTAACATTTAACACTGAAGGTCTACCTATACACGTCAATTAAGTTGAGCCTGGCTCACAGCAACACTCAGGACAGCTTTGTTACTATCTATGGTGTTTTCTTGGTAAGAGATGGAAGTGGGTTGCCAGATCCTTCTTCCGCACAATTGAAATTTGATGTCTTTGCCATTATCGTTAAAGTGATCATCCACCTCCAACAGCCTTCCATCTGTTGCTGCTCAAATTGGTGGGTTGTCCTGGTCTGGTCTAAATATACATACCATGCTATAAATAAATGTGATTTCTTGTACAGAAAGGAAAAAAATGGTTAAAAATAAACCCACGCCCAGTTAAGCACATGCCTCATCATGATGTTTTCCTATAGATACAGAATGGGGGGAAAATCTTAGTTTATCCTAGAAACATAGAACATGATGGCAAAATAAGACCTATGGTTCTCCATCCAACCCAACACCCCAGTCCCTACAATCTCTTCCTCTCCCTCAGAGATCCTTTTTTGCTTGGTCCATGCTTTCTATAATTCAGATATTGTCCTTGTCTCCACAGCCTCTACTGAGAGGTCATGCCAATCATCCACCCCCTTTTATATAGAAATATTTCCTTAATTATTTTTGAGTCTATCATTTTCATCCCCTCGCCTCAGAGCCTCCTTTAAAAGTCTACATATTTACCCTTTCCCACTTCTCCAAGCTATTCATCTTTAGATCTTTAAGCCTGCTTCCATATGCTTTATGATGAAGTGTGCAGACCGACTGAACCATCTCCATCTTGTTTATATCCTTTTGTAGGTGCAGTCTCCAGAACTGCACATAGTGCACCAAAAGAGATCATGCCAAAGATTAGGGACATGTTTACTAAGCTAGACTAGGAGTTAGCACACATTATTCATAACTAGGTTCCATGTTATTCAATGGGACCTACAGTGGTTACAAATAGCACACGCTAACCACTAGTCCAGCTTACTAAACATGTCCATTATACAATCAATCCTTAAACCTTTCTCAATCTATTATCAAACAAAAAATATCTTCTTCATACCCATTTTACTGCACTTATAAGTTCTCTTTCAGTACATAAAAGAGATAATGTGATTAAAGAACATCCAGGAACTTAATTGAAGGCACGACTGAATTGATTTTTGTTTTTTTAATCTGTCAGTGCTGGAAGGTTCTGAATATCAGAAAGTAGTCAGCTCCAGAGATTAGGACAAAAACAGAAAATGCCAATTCCTGAGCGGTCTTCCAGTTTAGTCCTCCACATCCGGGTAGTGCACCTCCTCCTGCAGCCAGGAGACTGGACCAATCAACTCTTCAATCCCATAGTATGTATCCTGCTGGAGCTCCCATCAGCCCCCCAGTGTGTGTCCAGTCTCCTTGCAGCAGGAGGACGTGTGAGCCTGGTGTTGGGCTCACTTAGGCATAGCTTTTTGTTTTCTTTTCTTATTACTTCATATTCTTTATTTTCTTTCCTTTAGCACTTTAGCAGACTAGCGCTTTAAATTTCCATTAACAAAAAAAAAAAAAAGGCTGAGGAGCCGAAGCGTCACTGACCTTCCCCCCTCTATACTTGGCGGTATTCAGAGCAAGCAGCACGTTTTGATCGCTCCCCCGAGACTGTACGGGGGAGAGATCGGAGTTCCGCAGCACCCTTGTTTTTGCGGGGGCAGCGAGGTTTTCGGCTTTGTGCCCACAGCGGTGAGTGCTGCGGGGGGGGGGGGGGGGAGGGGGAGGGGATTCAGCACTCCAGCACTTTGCCGTCAGCTGGGACGTCGGCGGTACGCTGCTCAGGATTCGAGCGGGGCAGCTGGCGATTAACCCTGTGCTGGGGACGGGGTACGTTCCTTCCTTCCCGCTCTGTGGCAGCAGTCTTTCTTGACCCTTGGGCACGCGGTGCTGTCGTGGAGTTCTTTGTTTTTTGTTTTTGGCGCCTTTTTTCGGCACGAGTCAGTTGCGGCGGCCATTTTGAAGGCTGATTTTTTTTTTTCTGGACTGCAGATCTCGGTGTGTTCTTTCCACACAGGGCTCCCTTTGCCGTTGGTGAGCAGCAATTATTGGGGGTAGTAGTCATCTCAGCCTCTCTATAATAACTAACTCAATTTAAAAATAAATAAATAAATAAATACAACTAAATAAGACAATAAACAGACCTGCTGTCTCAGTCAGGCAGGTTGTTATTGGGAAGCAGTTCCTTATTGGGGGAGGTTTTTCTGAACTAGCGGACAGTTGTTTCCTTTCTCCAAGGTACTCGAGCCCACCATAATGTCGTCCAGACCGCAATGTGTGGTCTGTGGTTCCCACAAGAGCTTGGTGGCGGATTCAGGCTTCTGCAGGAGTTGCGCTGCTGTCTCCTCGGATGGCGACCAGCAGGTAGCGGACAAGCCTCAGTCAGATCCTTTAGAGCCTGTGTTGTCTGCGGAGGGGCTTTCTCCTCCGGTTGCTCTCCCTTCTCCAGTTTCTGCTACAGCCCTCAGCCGGGGGGCTGCTCTGCCAGAGGACGAGGCAGGATCATCTTCTTCCTTGGCGGGTTTTTCCCCTGACTTCGTTCTGCTAATGCATCAGGCTTTTCAGTTGGGACGCTTCGGCGCATTGCCTGAGGCCCGTGCCTCTCCGGCACTCCTTCCACCCCCCAAGCTGGAGGCGGCTGGTCGCATGGGTCCCATGCCGGTTAAATGGACGTGGACCTTGGAGTTGGATCAGGAGGATATGGAGTGGCAGGAGACAGATGTTGAGTTGGATCTGGAGGGCATTGTTGAGGACCTAGAGGAAGGTGAGATCCCCGAGGCTGAAGATCAGGCTAGGATTATCCGCGTGTTTCATAAGGAGGAGCTGTTACCTCTAATTACGGAAGCCCTCCAAACCCTCAATCTCGCTACGACGCAGCCAATTGAGGGCGAGGAATTGGAGGATCCCCTCATTCAGGCGGTGCGGGATTCTCAAGTGGTCTTTCCTGTTCATAGGGTAGTAGATCAGATGATTCAGACCGAGTGGGATCAGCCGGAGGCAGGCTTGAAAGGTATTCGGACTATGAACCGACTCTATCCCTTAGCAGACAAAGACAAAGAGAAGTTTAAGTCGCCTCGGGTGGACGCCATGGTTTCGACGGTAACCAAGAAGACGACAATTCCTGTTGAGGGGGGCGCGGCATTAAAGGACACGCAGGACAGGAAGGTGGACGGTTTGTTGAAACAGGCCTTTGATACCAATGTCTTGTCGTTGCAAGCTTCTATTTGTGGAGCCTGGGTGGCTAGAGCCTGTTTGCGCTGGGCACAGCATTTGCGGCAGGATCCACATTTGGATCAACAGGGTTCGCTCGAGGTGACGCGGTTGGAGTCTGGATCAGCTTATTTGGCGGATGTGCATTATAATTTGATCCGGACATTAGCAAATAGTATGGCATCCTTGGTGGCGGCTAGGAGGTCCATCTGGTTGTGGAATTGGGCGGCTGACAGCTCATCCAAATCTCGCCTCAGCAAATTTCCTTTCAAAGGCAGGTTGTTGTTTGGGGATGATTTAGATAAATTGGTAAAGGACCTTGGGGAGTCTAAAGGTGGCAGACTACCGGAGGATAAGCCTAGACTAGGCAGAATTATGCCGGGGAGCCGCGGTCAGTTTAGAGACTTTCATAGTTTTCGTTCCGCCAGACCTTGGGGTTCTCAACGTGGCAGGCTGGGGACAAGGTTGCATAATTTTCGTGGTTTTCGAGGAGCTGGTAGAGGTTTCTCAGCTTCGCCCTCGCCTTCGTCCTCTTCCTTTAGTCGCAAGTCACAATGAAGCGAGGCGGACCCCGGAGGGAAGTCAAGTGATCGGGGGTCGCCTTCGTGACTTTCTTCTCTCTTGGGTCCAGATAACGTCAGACCAGTGGGTCATCGAGATAATCAGAGAGGGTTATGCGCTGGAGTTTCTCTTTCTGCCTCGGGACTCTTTTGTCCTTTTGCCCAGCAAGCGGAAGCAGAAGGAGCTGGCAATTCGTTCAACGTTAGAGCGCTTGCTAGCGTTGGGGGCCGTGGTTCCCGTTCCGGAGTCTGAGCGCGGAGTGGGTCGCTACTCCATTTATTTCGTGGTGCCAAAGAAGGACGGGTCTCTCCAGCCTATTCTAGATCTCAAGGGTGTGAATCGTTGCCTTCGGGTGCCTCATTTCTGCATGGAGACACTAAAGTCCGTCATTGTGGCGGTGCGTCAAGGGGAGTTTTTAACATCTCTCGACCTGTCCGAGGCTTATTTACATATACCGATCAGAGAAGCTCATCAAAAGTACCTGCGGTTTGCCTTTCCATGGGGGCACTACCAGTTTCAAGCTTTACCGTTCGGGCTCGCTACGGCGCCGCGCACCTTTACGTAGGTTATGGTGGTAGTGGCGGTGGCATTGCGAAAAGCGGGGGTTCTGGTTCACCCGTATCTCGACGACTGGTTGATTCAAGCAAAGTCAGAAAGGGAGAGCTTGCAGGCTACAGACAAAATTGTGCGCCTGCTGCAGAGCCTCGGATGGGTGGTCAATGCGAAGAAGAGCCACTTAGTTCCTACTCAGAACCTCCAGTATCTGGGAGTTTGCTTCGACACGGCGAAGGGCTTAGTGACTCTGCCTGTGAGCCAGGCACAAGCTTTACGTCGTCTCGTACGAACCTTCTTGGACCTTCCAGCCCCGTCCGCGTGGTGGTATCTCTGGCTGCTGGGAACTATGGCAGCAACACTGGAGGTGGTTCCATGGGCCAGGTTTCATATGCGTCCCCTTCAGCGATCTCTGTTACGTCGCTGGTCGAATCAGTCAGATTCTCTGAATCGCATATTGCCCTGTCCGAGGCGAGTTCGCCTGGCCCTGCAGTGGTGGCTTCGCCCGCAGTCGCTGCGGGCGGGGCTGCCTCTGGAACAGCCTTTTGGGTTCCTGTAATTACGGATGCGAGTCTAGCGGGCTGGGGAGCTCACTGTCAGGATCGGTACGCGCAAGGGATGTGGTCAGCCCGGGAGGTCTTGTGGTCAATCAACCGTCTCGAGCTGCGTGCAGTGCGTCTGGTGCTGCAGGGCTTCGAGGAGTCTGTAACGAGTCGGGCAGTACAAGTTCTATCGGACAACGTGGCTACGGTGGCATACATCAATTGCCAAGGCGGCACCGGAAGTGCGGCCATGGAGGAGGAAGCGGAGGCGTTATTCGTATGGGTGGAAGTTCGTCTCCTTGCCCTTTCGGCAGCACATATCGCGGGAAAAGAAAATGTGATGGCGGAATTTCTCAGCCGGGTGCAGGTGGACGCCAGAGAATGGGAGTTACACCCGCAGATTTATGTGCAAATAGTTCACCGTTGGGGTCCTCCGATCATGTACCTTATGGCGACCTTCAAGTCGGCAAAGACCAGTCGCTTCTTCAGCAGGCGGAGAGAACGCATGTCCGAAGGAATCGATGCTCTCATTCAGCCGTGGCCCAAGTACGGTCTTCTGTATGTCTTCCCACCATGGGCGTTGATCAGCAGAGTGGTTCAACGCATAGAAGCGCACAGCGGCAAGGTGTTGGTAGCTCCGGATTGGCCCAGACGGCCTTGGTATGCGGATATGGTTCGCCTTCTGGACGGCATTCCCTGGCAGCTTCCCCACCTGGTAGACCTATTGGTTCAGGGCCCACTGCGCATGCCTCAGGTGGGTCGGTTCTCACTTACGGTATGGCCATTGAAAGGGCTAGGTTGAGAAGGAAAGGTTATTCCCCGGCGGTTATTACTACCCTCCTATGCGCTAGAACGCCTTCGACCTCTCTGGCGTATGTTCGGGTTTGGCGAATCTTCGAAGATTGGTGTTCTAGGAATGATCTTCGAGCGGCAAAGGCTTTGATTGCCGAGATTCTCAGTTTTTTGCAGTCTGTGTTTGACAAAGGACTCGCCGCTAGTTCCCTGAAGGTTCAGTTGGCGGCTCTCGCATGCTACCGCGGAAAGATTCAGGATGTTTCTATTGGGGAACACCCGGATGTGCGACGTTTTCTTAGGGCGGTTTGTCGGCTGCGTCCTTCGCGTTGGGTGACCATTCCTTCTTGGGATTTGAATTTGGTATTGCAGGCCTTGGTTCAGAAGCCCTTTGAACCTCTGAGCAAAGCTTCGATTAAGGATTTAACCCTAAAGACGGTTTTTCTCATGGCCATTTCGTCGGCGCGGCAAATTTCGGAACTGCAGGCACTATCTTGTAGGGTTCCCTTCTTAGTTTTTTCTCGGGATAGAGTCGTTCTCCGACCGGTTCCCTCCTTTCTTCCCAAGGTGGTTTCTCCATTTCATTTGAATCAGTCTGTTGTTTTGCCAGCTTTTTCTTCAGAAACTCCAGGTGTGTCGGATGACGGACTTCATCGGCTGGATGTGCGTCGGATTTTGCGGCACTACCTGAAGGTGTCGGAGCCGTTTCGTAGGTCAGATCGATTGTTTGTGCTTTACGGTGGGATTCGGAAAGGGGAAGCAGCGGTGAAGTCTTCCATTTCGAGGTGGCTTAAGGAAGCGATTGCTTCTGCTTACATTTTACAAGGCCGGCCGGTTCCTTTGGGTCTGCGGGCCCATTCTACTAGAGCGCAAGCGGCATCTTGGGCGGAACATGCTCTGGTTCCTCCGCTAGAAATTTGTAGGGCGGCGACTTGATCTTCCCTACATGCTTTCAGTAGACATTACCACTTAGATGTCACAGCGGCACGGGATCCTTGTTTTGGTTCGGCGGTGTTGCGTGCCGGTTGGCAGGGTCCCTCCCGTTGATTACTGCTCTGTTACATCCCGGATGTGGAGGACTAAACTGGAAGACCGCTCAGGAAATAGAAATTTCACTTACCTGGTAATTGTAGTTCCTGGAGGGTCCAGTTTAGTCCTCAGTCCCTCCCTACAGTTAGCTCAGCGTCTTTTTTGACTGTCCGGCGCGCTACTTCTAGTGCTCAAGAGAGTTGGGTAAGTGTGCTTTTCAAAAAAAAAAAAAAAAAGCAAAAAACCCTTCCAGTCTTTTCCTAGGGCTTCTCTTCGTTTGCCTTCTGCTTGCTGCTCTGTCTGTCGATGTCTTTAAGTAAGAGGGCAGAAGCAAGGTGCACAGTTCAGACTCTCTTGTTTGGGGAGCGGGTTCTTGGGTAATTTGGGGACATAATCTGTTTATAGTTATTGTTGGTTTAATGTGTTCCTTCTTTGAGTCTGCTTTGTTACTAGTTCACTGGGGGGCTGATAGGAGCTCCAGCAGGATACATACTATGGGATTGAAGAGTTGATTGGTCCAGTCTCCTGGCTGCAGGAGGAGGTGCACTACCCGGATGTGGAGGACTAAACTGGACCCTCCAGGAACTACAATTACCAGGTAAGTGTAATTTCTATTTATTGAGAATATATTTGTCTAACATGTGGAGCAGAAAGACATTTCCAAAGATAGGAGCAGAGCTTACAAACAAAGAAGAGCAGGTTTGATCCAATGAAGGGAGTGTTAGCTCCCCAAAAATGTTTAAGAAATATTTTAAATTAACACACTAAAAAAGTATTGCTTTTTTTTTCTCTACAGTATATATTTTTGTTCATTGACCTTTATTTCCACACAATCAAGTGGATCTAACATAATAGTAACATAGTCAATGACGGCAGATAAAGACCAGTATGGTCCATCTAGTCCGCCCAATAAGATGGCAAGAGTAGGTGCACCTGCTGCTCTGTGCAGGCCACCCCTCCCCATGTCTTTGTTTTAGGGGTGAACCCTCCCCATGCCTTTGTTTTAGGGGTGAACCCAGCGCTCCGTGTAGGACACCCCTGTATGTTGAGAAAATAGTTAAGTTTATTTTGATTTTCTCCTGTTGCTGTAAAGGGATCCACTGTGTCTGTCCCATGCCATTTTGAATTCTGTCACTGTATTTGCCCCCACCACTTCCATCGGGAGGGCATTCTAAGCATCCACCACCCTTTTAATGAAAAAGTATTTCCTGACATTGCCTTTCAATTTATCCCCTTGCAGCTTCATATTATGCCCTCTAGTTTTACAGCTTCCCCGTCTTTGGAAGAGGTTTGTTTGTTCATTATTTCTCTTTAAGTATTTAAAGGTCTGAATCCTATCTCCCCTGTCCCTTCTCTCCTCCAGAGTGTACATATTTAGGTCTTCAAGTCTCTTCTCATAAGGCTTCTGACGCAGGCTCCAAATCATTTTGGTCGCCATCCTCTGAACAGTTTCCAGTCTTTTTATATCCTTTGCAAGATATGGTCTTCAAAACTGAACACAGTATTCCAATAATCAAACTACTTTATCTTTAAAATGGAAGTTTTCCTTTTTCTTGGCTCTCCTGTATCTTCTATAGGTCTAGGGCTTCATTTCTTGTGTTTCTACTATTGATTGGAACAAAGGACATGCTTCCTGTGTTATGACCACATGCCATGTTGCTCATGGTGTTTCACTCTTTGCCTCTATGATGGCTTTTTAAGGTGCTGATACAGAATATTACAGCAGCGCCCTGATTTATTTTAGAGTCATAAGCATTAGACTGTCGAAATCCCAAATGCTAACACTTCCTAAGGAATAAAATAAATTCCAAAGAAGCTGGAGAAGCATGCACGTTTAGCATGAGACAATGGCAGCATAGTATGTAGTCGTCTTGTCCTTTATACTCCAGTTGCCTGTTTGTGCCAGATCATGGATGGCCCCACTCTGTGGCTGAAATTTGGGAGGAATGCCAGCACTTCAGCAAGAGATTTGCCGACTTAATTTCTACCAAATCCCTCCATGGTTCAGGTTCCTGATGCATGCCGACAGATGGACATAGCACCAACAATAGCAATATGTGCTTTGTGCTTATTAACTACACCTGGAAAGGAGGATCATACTATTTATTTGTTTGTGTGAAGTGCCAAAAGCAATAAAGGGAAGAAATATCATTACTACTTCTTTAACTTCTTTGACGGTGTGACAATTCGACAGTTCACTGTGGTCATCCCAGTAAAAAACAAACAAACAAAAGAAAACAGAAAATGCCAGTTACTGAGAAGATGCTTTTAATGCTTAAAAGAGAGGCAATGATATCATTTCTATTGAAAGCTGAGATAGGTGAAGTCTCATCTTATCATAAATACGGCAACTGAAGGCATGGCTTCCACAGTGAGCTGCCTCTATACCAGTGGTTCTCAACCCAGGGCTCTGGGACCCTGAGGCCAGTCAGGTTTTCAAGATATCCACAATGAATATGCATGAGATGCATCTGCATACAATGGAAGCAGTGCATGCAGATCCCTCTCATGCATATTCATTGTGGATATCCTGAAAACCTGACTGGCCTGGGGGTCCCAGAGCATTGGGTTGAGAACCACTGCTCTATACACACATCCATTGGTTCTCAACCAGCTGCTCTATAAAGAGGTCCTGCTGAACGTTTCTTGGCAAATAAACTAGGCACTCGCCCAGCATCTGACTCACCAATAAACGACTCCTCTTTATCCTCCTACATACACATTAGATCACCACTTCTACTGTATGTTGTCAGAGACTAGTAAGATTATGCTTGTCTTTCTTTTCCTTTTTGTGGGTTTAGGATCTTTACTTGCTAACTGAACACATTTGATTTCTGGTAACCTTTGTACTTCTCGATTTAGTGCATAGCCACTGCTGTGTACAAAAAATAGTAAAGTACACAGAAAAAAGCCATAGGATTTCATCATAAAGTATTTCAGTGGGCTGCATTTCATGTGGGTGTGCTTACCTGCTGCTTTTCAGCAGTTTTTTAATCCTTCACTTTAATACCTGGGTGTGACTTCCAGCCAGCCTCTGAATCTTTTCCTTGAACCCACACCTGAAAAAGCTCTCAGACATCTCCTGACAGCAGCTTTCACTGCTGAGAGCAATGAAGACAAAAGGGAGGGATGGGTTAGAGGCAAAATGGCATAAAGCTAGTTTGAACAAGAAGAAAAGGTGAACAGACTTGCCCAACTTGTCTGCCGGTGTCCTCAGGCTGTGCAAGATAAACATTGGTCATTATTACACAGTATAAACCAGAGAGATTAAAGTTCAATTATATCCAATCTGCTCCTAGCTCAACCCAAGCAACTAGCTGACCCTTTAACAAGGTGACTCAAATCTCTTTAGTCAGGGTCACCCTTGTTAGTCATGGCAATTTTAAGTTTGACACTTGTTTTTAATTTTCTTAGAAATATTTGCAAGACTTCAAGCAAATGAAAACCGCCCAGGAGTGATATTCTGAAGCAAAGTTATTCTAAATAAGAAAAGTGCATTGAAAACTGGTAAACATTTGACATAAGCCAATCCAGTTATATTTTATGAGGCAGAACATAATTAAAGGTTTCTTTATGTTTTTCATTGCAATCTTTTAGTGGCATTGACTAAACAAGTGAAAAAAAAACAGCAGCTTTCTGGAAGCCACTGGATATCACATTCTTAGTGCTGGAGAGGAGGGGTTTTTATTTTTATTTTTCTGCAGTTAAAAAAAATCTTTAATTGGTGATTAATTCAGATCTTGCTGTCATTTTTATGTCAAGAATCTTGATCAACGACAGATATGGGAAACTTTAGTAGGTTTGTGTATAGCCCTGTCACAAAAGAGGTAAATCCTGAGCTACTAACTACAGAGACATACTGTGACTTTAAATACACGAGGTGAGAGATCCTTAGAGTAGAGTTGATATAGTGGTAGTAGCAGTTAACATTACTGTCCTGAAGGTCCAGCTGCCCACAGAATCAGAACAGTACTAGCCTCCATTATGTGGAGACATCTTAGGTCATTGGAGGCCTGTAGACAAAGCCCCAAGAAGGAAGATGAAGAACCTTGTCTAAGAATTCACTATTTTTAAAATTTAATTGGTGATTTTAACTGCAGCCTTTAGCAATAGTTTATGGTAGAAAATACTCCTAAATTTTACCAGCCATTTGTGCGACTGAGGCTGACGTCTTAAGTTTAACCAGCTAGCACCGAACATCGACATGGCAAGGCAATGGAGGGTTAAGTGACTTGCCCAAGGCCACAAGGAGTGCTGCTGGGAATTAAACCCTGGTCGATTGGTTCCCAAGCCAGTGCTTTAACCATTAGGCTACTCCTCCATGCATCTGACATCCAGTACTGAATATTCATCAGTCAGTGCCTCAATCTCTGGTCAGCAGCATTATTCAGCCACTAACCAGATAACGATAACCAATTAAAATTAGAACAGCCATGAACATAAGAAATGCCATACTGGATCAGACCAAGGTCCATCAAGCCCAGTATCCTGTTTCCAACAGTGGCCAATCCAGGTCACAAGTAGCTGGCAAGTTCCCAAATAGACACACAGGTTCCATAATGCCTGTATTGGGTCAAGCAGTGGATTTCCCAGGTCCTCTTTAATAATGGTTTATGGACCTTTCCTCCAGAAATGTGTCCAAATCTTTTTTAAACCCAGCTACACTAACAGCTTTTACTGCATCCTCCAGTAACGAATTCCAGAGTTTGATTACGTGTTGAATGAAAAAATATTTTCTCTTACTAGTCTTAAATGGGTTATATTGTAGCTTCATTGCATGTCCTGTAGTCTTTCTACTTTTTGATGGCATAAACAACCAATCTATGTTTACCTGTTCCATGCCATTCATTAATTTATAGACCTCTATCATATCTCCCCTCAGCCATCTCTTTTCCAGGTTGAAGAGCCCTAACCTTTTTAGCCTTTCTTCATAGAGGTATCCTTCCATCCCCTTTACCATTTCTAATTCTGCTATATCCTTTTTGAGATATGGGGACCAGAATTGCACACAATAGTCAAGATGCATTCGTACCATGGAATGATACAGAGGCATTATATCATCCTTAGTTTTATTCTCTATTCCTTTCCTTATGATTCCTAGCATTCTATTTGCTTGCTTGGCTGATGCTGCACACTGGGCGAAGAGTTTCAATGTTTTATCCACGATGACACCTAAATCCTTTTCCTGGGTGGTGGTTCCTAATGTGGAACCTTACATCATGTAACCGTAGTTTGGATTGTTTTTTCCTAGGTGCATAACTTTGCACTTCTCCACATTAAGGTTCATCTGCCATTTGAACATCCAGTCTTCCAATTTATCAAGGTACTTTTGTAATTTTTCACAATCCTCTTGTGTTTTAACAACTTTGAATAATTTTGTCTCATCTGTAAATTTGATCACCTCACTCGTTATTCTCATTTCCAGTACATTTACAAATATGTTAAAAAACAGCGGACCCAGCATAGATCCTGGATACTCTACTACTCACTGTTCTCCATGGGAATATTGCCCATTTAGCCCTACCCACTGCTTTCTATCTTTTAACCAGTTCTTGATCCACAGTAATACACTACCTCCTGTCCCATGACTTTTTAATTTCACCAAGAGTCTCTGATGAGGGACCTTGTCAAAGGCTTTCTGAAAGTCCAGATACACTATATCAACGGGCTCACCCTTGTCTACCTGTTTATTCACATTCAAAAAATATAACAGATTAGTAAGACAAGCCATTGAAGTGTCCAAAGTTTATCCAGGTAAGCTATCCAGTTAGTGGCTGAATATTGCTGCTGACAGATAGCAACCAGCATCACCCCCGATCTGCCCACAGACCACTCCGATTTTAGCTGGGCATTTTTTACATGGTCTTTGGGGATATTCAGTGACACTATCTAGATAGTGCTGCTGAATATCAGGTTTTCTGCATTTTAGCCGGTCAGCAGCTCTGCTAACCAGCTAAAACGTTTTAAATATGCTCCCCTAAGTTTGTGCTTGACACAATGAAGGGTTAAATGACTTGTCCAAGGCCACAATGAGCCTCTGTGGGCTCTGAACCCTGGTTAAATAAGGGAGATTTCAAGGTCTTAAAGATATATCTTAACAACATTTTAAAATATGTACCATTGATGCCCGAGGCCGCGGGCCGGGTCCCGCGGCCGACAGTAACCTGGGCCCGGGCCCGGCCGCGGCCTCCAACGTGCCGGGTAAAAGGGGGGGTGCGTCGGGGGGGGGAGGGGGCGGTGCGAGGCACTTGAAATCGCTCCGGCGCGCCGTCGGAGCGATTTCATTGGCCCGCATGTCATGGGGTGGGCGGTGCTGTTCGCGAGGAGCCGCGTGGCCGTCTCCTTCTGGCCGCGGCTCCTCGCGTACCGGTCGCGTTCTGCCTGTGCTCGGTGAGTGGGGTTCGTGGAGGGGGGTCTAGTGGCTCCCGGGGGCGGTGGGGGAGGTTGCATTCGGGCGGGGGGGGGTCTGCAGCCGGTCGGTGCATCTACAAAAAAAAAAAAAACGAACCCCTGCTTCCTTTGCTGCAGCGGGTTCTTTACCCCTGTGCTGGGCTGCTGCTCAACGGTTGGGGGGAGGGCCGGAGCATGGCGGGGAAAGGCAACAAGAAAGTTGCTCCGGGGGGAAGGGCTGGGGGGGGGCTCGAGGGGGTCCCGCGGGGTTGGGGCAGCCCCAGGGGCCAGAGCAGGCCGTGGGGGGGGGCGGGGAGTAGGGGGGAGGAACAGTAAGCGGAGGGTTGGGGTGGGGATGCGTGGGGCTCTCTCTGCCCCTGCAGCTGTGTTGGGGGGGCCGGAGGAGGTGGTGGGCCCCCTTGAAGGGGTCGTGGGGCCTGGGGCGCGGGAGGCGGAGGGGGCGTCGAGGGGGGGTGCTGGGGCAGGTGGCGTTGAGGAGGGGAGCGTCGCTCGGGGGTCGGGGGGGGGACGGGGCGGAGTGTTCGGGTGCGGTGGGGCATGGGTGGGTTCCGGTTCCTCCAGGAGCATATGGGCCCGCCCCGGGGGGGTGGGGACGGTGCGGAATGCGTAGCGACGGGTGGCAGGCTTGGTCCCCGGTACCTGGGATGGCAATGGGTGGGAGCCCTTGGGGGGGGGCTGGGGTGGGGAGCATTGGGGGGCTGGTTTTCAAAGTGTTGGGGGACAACTCCCCTGGGGGGCTTCAGGCTGGGCAGTCGGGGGGTTGGGGTCCTCGGGGGGGGTGCAGGGAGGGGGTGTGGGCTGGGGGGCGGGGTCTTATGGGATGGCTTCGCAGGGGGTTGGTTTGCCTCCGTCCCCGTGTGTTGGCTCTCCTCTCCCTTTGCAGGTTTCGGGGAGTGCGCCCTTGACAGCAGGCGGAGTTGGCGGTGGAGCGACAGTGATGTCGGTGGGTGGGGGCCAGTCCGGCCCGCCCATGATGGAGCAGCCGGAGTCCACCTGGGGGGGGCCGGGGGCGGCGGCGCCGGCGGCGGCCGGTGCGTGCGCCGGGCCGCCGGCGGGGGGCGTGGGGGGGGCAGTGCCGTCGGGGGAGGGTGCACCGCCAGCTATTAAAGCCAAGGCAAAGCGGAAGCACCGACGGCGTCGGCGGAGGAGCGCGTCGTCTTCATCTACATCGTCGGGGTCTTCGGACACTTCCTCAGCGGACTCCACCGGCGGGCCGCGGGTTGGCGAGGGGGCGGGATCGGCGGTGGTGCGTTGCGCGGAATTGTGGGAGAGTGTTCCGCGTAAGTTGAGGCGGCGGATTGTGAAGCGGCGTTATTTAGATATTTTCCGGCTATTGGAAGGGAGGAAACGCTCGGGGGAGAGTCGTAAGAAGCGCAAGGAAGACGAGAAGGCGGGGAGGGTACGGAAGGTTTCGCGGAACACGTTAAATTGGACTCGGGCTTTTTTGCGTTTGGCGAGCGTATGGGGGCATGAGGACCCGAGTCGTTATGGTGAGATGTTGGCTTATGCCGATGCGATCTTGGCGGCTTCCCAGGCCCACGAGGGGTGGGCCTGGCTTAATTACGACGAGGAGTTCCGCGATAGGATGGAGGAGAACCGGCAGTTGTCATGGGGCATGAAGGATATCAACCTTTGGCTCACGCAAATGTCGGCAAAGAGGAGTGGAACGGGGGGGGGGGTGCAGGTCCGGCTAGGGCGGCGGGTGCGGCAGCTTCGGTGGGATTGCGGTCCTTTCGGCCAGCGGGCCCGGGGCCCGAGGCGAGTAAAGTTGGGGCGGGCGGTCCCGGCGGCGATTTGTGTTGGCGCTTTAACAAAACGTCCTGCCCTTTCCCGGACTGCAAGTTTCGGCACGCTTGCTCCCTGTGCGGAGCCGGTCACTCGGCCGTTAAGTGCAGCCGTCGAGCGGTGCAAGGGGCGGCGGCGGCAAGTAAATGACGGGTTGGAAGGGGGTCTGGCGCCTACCCCCATTAGGATATGGGCGTTGCTGCCGTGGCTGGAGCTCTACGCGGCTACCAGGCATGGCCCGGCGGGGACGATGTTGTGGGCGTGGTTTTCTGAGGGCTTTCGTATCCCTTTTCAGGGGGCTGTCCGGGATTTGGAGTCGGGGAATGCTCGCTCGGTGATGCGGCTGGCGGATGTGGCCCGCGCGAAGATTGCGGCGGAGTGCGCTCTGGGCAGAGTTGCTGGGCCGTTCCTTCGGCCGCCCTTTTCACCGTTTATTGTTTCACCGCTCGGCGTCATCCCGAAGAAGGAGCCCGGGCGTTATCGGCTGATACATAATCTTTCTTGTCCCCTCGGGGCTTCGGTGAATGACCATATCCCGCAGGAGCTGTGCTCAGTGCGCTATGCGTCCTTCGACGAGGCTTTGGAGCGTGGTGCGCCAATGTGGAAAGGGGGCTTTGCTTGCGAAGGTGGACATTGAGTCTGCCTTTCGTCTCTTGCCGGTGCACCCCGTCCGCCTTCCCTTTGCTCGGCTTTCGTTTTGACGATGCTTATTATTATGACAAGTGTATGCCCATGGGTTGTGCTATCTCGTGTGCGTACTTTGAGGCCTTCAGCTCTTTCCTGCAATGGGTGTTGATGCGGAGGTCCGGTCTTAGGTCTATAGTGCACTACCTCGATGATTTTTTGTTCGTCGGGCCGGCCCAGTCTGCAGTGTGTGCATCCTTGTTAGAGCTTTTCTTGGGTATGGCGGCGGAGTTTGGCATCCCTTTGGCGGAGGGTAAGACAGTGGGGCCGGTGACTTGTATTTCCTTAATGGGGATTGAGATCGACTCTGTTGAGTTTGTGGTCCGGTTACCGAGGGATAAAGTCGAGCGGCTGCGGCTCTTGGTAGCTGAGGTGGGCTCCGCTACGAAGGTGACGTTGACGGAGCTTCAGAGGTTAGTCGGCCACCTAAACTTTGCCTGTCGGGTCGTCACAATGGGAAGGCCGTTTGCGCGGCGGTTGTCTTTGGCGATGGCCGGGGTGCGCTGTGGGCACCATCGCATTCGGGTGACTGCGGGGATGCGAGCTGATTTGCGCGTGTGGGATGCTTTTTTGGTGAATTATAATGGCTGCTCGGTGTTGCAGTCCGAGGAATTGTCCAACAGGGATTTGGAGTTGTTTTCAGATGCTGCGGGGGGTTCGGGTATGGGATTGTTCTGCCAGGGCTCGTGGTGTGCAGCGCCGTGGCCGGCGGCTTGGTCCGCGAGTGGGCTGACGCGCAATGTGACGTTCCTGGAGTTGTTTCCGATTGTAGTGGCCTTCTGGGTATGGCCAGAGAGGCTACGGGACAAGCGGGTAGTCTTCTGGTGTGACAACGCTGCGGTGGTGCAAGTCATTAATCGTCATTCGCCAAAGTGTCCAAGGGTGGCGGCGTTGATGCGTGTGTTGGTGCTGGCCTGTCTTCGTCTCAATGTCACGGTTCGGGCGCGCCATGTGCCAGGTGCTCTGAACGTTATTGCTGACGCTTTGTCTCGTTTCCAGTGGGAGCGCTTTCGGGAGTTGGCCCCGGGGGCGGACGAGACCGCGGCGGTGGTGCCGGAGCACCTTTGGCGAATTGGGACGCCGGAATGATCTCATTGTTGCGGTCTTCCCTGGCACCAGGTACGTGGAAGGCTTATCAGCGGGGGTATGGGCGGGTCCAAGAGTTTCTCTGGGGGAGGGGCTGGAGGGGGGGTAGAGTCGGGGACATCTTGGCGGGTTCTTTCATAGCGTGGGCAAAAGAGGGTGGTTGTTCCCGGGCGGCAGCACGGGCGGCTTTGGCCGGCTTCTCCTTTTTTAGCAGGGCGGCGGGCTGGGGCAGTCCGAGCGCCTCGTATGTGGTGAAGCGGCTATTAGCCGGGTGGGCGCGAGCGCAGCCCTCCTGCCCGGATTGGCATCGCCCCGTGTCGCACGCCTTGCTGCTGCGTATTTGGGGCGTTCTACCCGAGGTGGCGGCTACTCCGTATGAGGCAGTCCTTTTTCGGGCGTTGTTTGTCACAGCCTTCTTCGGGGCCTTCCGAGTTAGCGAGCTGGTCCCTCCGTCGGGCGGACGAGGGGGCGGGGGGTTTGCTGGTGCAGCAGGTGGACATACAGGAGGCGCGCGTACGGATTTTCCTGGCCCGCTCGAAGACTGACCCATTGGGGCAGGGTCGGTGGGTGCTGCTGAGGGCCATTCCGGGTCTGGGATCTTGTCCAGTGCAGAACTTGGCGGTGTACCGGCGGCAGCGGCCGGATCGGGCCGGGTGTTTCTTCTGCCATGCTGATGGGACAGCTGTTACCCAATTCCAATTCACGGCAGTCTTCCGCTTGGCGTTGCGGCGGCTGGGCGTGGATGAGCGCGGTTATGCGTCTCACTCCTTTCGGATAGGTGCGGCAACGAGCGCAGCCGCCGCTGGCCTGGGAAGTGAGGTGATCCAGCGGATCGGGCGCTGGCGCTCCAGGGCCTTCGAGGGCTACGTGCGTCCGGAACAGTTGTAAGCTGTGGTGGTGGAAGGGGGGTGGGCGTGGGGGGGGGTTCTAATGCTGTTTTTCTCTTTCAGGTCTACTGCTGAACGTGCCGACGGTGGCTGCTGCCCGGAGCGCGCCGGGTGTTTGGTGGCTTCTGGGGCATTCGTTCGTCTACTGGGCGGAACGCAGAGCCTCAACTCGTCCGCTGGGTACACACCTGGGCTTGGTGTCCTGCAATTTCCGGCTGGAGTGGCTCGGCGAGCGGGGCATGCGATGGTGGCAGCTACTTCCAGTGGTTCGAGAGCACGCGGAGCGGCGGCAGAGGCCGGTGGGACTCCTGATACATCTTGGAGGGAATGATCTTTCCTGTTGGACTTGTCGGCAACTCATCCGCGCAGTGCAACGTGACCTGCGTGCGCTGCAGGAGCAGTGGCCTGACGTTGCAATCGTCTGGTCGGACATCATCCCTCGGCCGGCCTGCTTGCCTCAACGACGCTGGTCGAGGGGTTGGCCAAAGTGAACAGGCAGATTGGCCGTTGGTTGCAACAGGCCGGTGGATGGCAGGTCCGGCACCCCTGGGCGGACCCCCAGTGCACAGGACTGTACCGTACCGACGGGGTACACTTGTCCCCGGTCGGTCAGGACTTATTGCTTAATGATTGGCAGGAAGCGCTGGAAATGATTGGTCGCAGCTTTATGGTGGGGGCGGTGCGAGGATAGTGCCTACCTCGCACCGGTGGCGGGGTACAGAGCCAGCGCTCGCAGGAGCGGCGCGGGCTTGACCTGGTTTACAAGCAGTGGGGGGCGAAGTGCTCCCCGGGGTGGGGCGAGACAGCCCGGTTGGGGGTCTCGGCCCGGTAGCGGGGGGTGGGAGCCGGCCGTTGCTACTAGGATGGCGAGGCAGGCAGCGGGGTTTGGGGGGGAGGAGGATGCTCCGCCTTGCTACTAAGATGGCGGGGGGGGGGCCCTCCTCCGGTAACGGGGTGCGGGGTTGGGTTTTGTTCAATTGTTATCTTAGGCCCGTGTTGGGCCGGTTGTACAGGTTGTAAATAAAGCTGCGACCAAAAGTTTGTACCAAATATTACTGAGTTGGTGAAGTTATTGGGGGGGGGGGGGAACAGGACTGGAGGGTGTCAAATCGGGGAATGGAGGCGAGGAGGGCTTCCGGGTTACCAGTGTTACTACTATTATTTTCATTTCTTCCATCCTTTTGGGTTTCCAGTTTAATGAAAACTGACTGCTATTATTGCTATGATGCCATGAAAATATATTTGCAGCTGCCTGAAATGTTCACCCATTTTCAACTGCTTTTCATCAGGCCTAGTCACTGTCTCCATCCAAGGGCAACACTATTGCTACTATTACTGTGATTAGTTCTGTAATGCTACTAGATGCATGCAGTTTTGTGTAGATGAACTTAATAGGAAATCCTTATTTATTTATTTAACTATTTATATCCCGCTTTTCACCGGGTCAAAGCGGGATATAAATCCTTGCCCCTTGGACTTTACAGTCTGATCTGGATACACAGACAAAACAAATACAAGGCTCTAGAATAATTCTAAACCACAGCTAGGCTACTCTGGTCCTTTTGTGCAGCTAGTTGGTTGGGTTTTCAGGATATCCATAGTGAATATGCATGAGATGAATTTTCATACCCCAAAGTAGTGTATGCATATTCAGTTGTGGATATCTTGAAAATATCTTGAAAGTGCGAGCTGCTTGCAACACTCAAGGACGTCTTCTACCCTAGGAAATGTTTGCCACTCTAGCTTTGTATTTAAATTTATGATTTATCCTTTAGGTTGAAGGCTTATTCAGGATCCCCAAATATTGAATAATGCTATACACTGATCCACAATTATTATCCTTTTGTTTAATAGTCACCTTACTGAAACTGCATAACTGAGATACTTTATTTCACCATATCAATTTTCTATTAGAATTTTAGTGGATATAATAACTAGGGCTTGCTCTAGATTAGAACCTGGTAAGTGTGGATGCTGAATCTGACCAATAGGTGTCACTGTTGTACAATAACTGGAACTTCTAACCTCCTGCTGGTCCAAGAGCATTAAACTGGGCTTGGAATTCAAATCCAGAAATTCAGCAGAGTGACAATCAGTCTTATTGATGCTCATATTCTTCAAAACAAAAAACAATAAAACAGCTTTCCTAGAATTGGTGATTCTTTGGTGGTTCATATAATTGTTCATTTCAGTCCAAGGCACTGTATTTTATAACAATCTTAGCCTTCTAAGTTAATCTTTATAGAATACAGTATCTCACTTACAAATTCATTTTTCAGGTGTTTTTTTTTAATTGACAAAATTCTTGCAATCGAAAAATACATTGGGACCCTTTTATTAAAGGTTTTAACCAGGGCTTTTTATGAGGGAGTACTCAGTGGTACTGAGTACTGACTCTTTTTTCATTGCCTGCTAAAACTGAGCCATGGTCCTCATGAAACAGCCCTGAAAATGATTACCGGCACCTTTTTTTCTAGGAAAAATGTGCTGGTTTTAACGCATGGTAATGGCTATGGTTATATTTTATTTGATATACCACAACATTGCATAGCAGTCTAAATCATCTAAATCAGTAGTAAATCATCACTTGATACTGTTGCCAGTAGAAAGATATTACTGTTGCTAGACAGTAAGTCAGCACTCAAAATTGCTGTAAGTAAGTAGCCAACTAGCAAGTAACAATCACCCATTCTATTACAGTTGACATTAGCAGATTTATTTACTGCCATCAGTAACCGCTCTGAACTTACTGCTGTCAGTAACTCACTTGGATTTACAATTATCACTAATGCAATTTAACTCTTTCAGAGTTTATTTACTGAATACTATTGCCTGATCTTTTCCTCTATAATTTCTCTAACCAAATAATCACCAACACCGGTAATAGAACCAGATATTTATTACATTGAACTACGAAACACATTCCACTACATAAAACGCACCAACCAGTACCTTGACGCTGAACATGACACTCACAAATACCATGATTCTAAAAATAACCTACAACTTTATATTATTGACAATCCTAATCGATCTAACACTTAGCTTTTATTCTAAAAATCACATGGCAATCCCCATAATACGAACAACACCCAGAAATAACAACCATATTGCCCACTCAAACCCATACCACCAGGCAAAAATAAACTACCACCGACTTATACAAATAAAACAAAATGATTTACAACAAATAAAAGAAAGCAACATCAAAAACACCAATTCACTATCATGTATCCTTATCAATGCACGCTCAATGAAAAATAAACTTCCCATATTTAGCGATTTAATAACGGACCTAAAACCTGACATTTTATGCGTAACTGAGACGTGGCTATCTGAAACGGATACAGTCTACATAAACCAACTTCATACTGATGACTACGATATAAACTTTACCCACAGACCTAACAAAAAAGGAGGAGGTGTACTTATCATGACGAGAAAGATATTAAATGCCAAATCAATAAGACCTAATATAGCCAATAACATTGACACCATCACCATAAAGACTAACAATCTTAGAATATGCCTAATATACAGACCCCCTGACCAAAAAACAGATAGCCTAGATCCACTTATTGAATTTCTGGGCTCATCTACCGATCAAGATCCAATAATCATGCTAGGTGATTTTAACCTCCCCTCACTTCCAGTATCGGAAGCCAACATTTTCCTTGAAACCATAGCTGACATGGATTTTCACCAGATAATCAACAAAACAACACACATAAAAGGAGGAACACTAGACCTTATACTTCTTCCAAACACAATCTTCCAACTATTCAACCCAGATTCCATAGAATGCACACAAATTCCTTGGTCTGATCATTACATCATTAAAACAAAACTCACATTTCACACCAATAGCACCAAAAACTACTCAAGAAGTGAACCCACCACAAAATTCAAAAGATTTAACGAAACTGAATTCCTAGATACAATAATACCCCACCTTGTGTCTCCCCCAACGGATTTAGACGAAGCTATCAAAAATTGGCATGACACAATAACCGATGCAGCTAAATCTGATCGAAGTAACAACAAACCCACTAAATCAAAAAAAGCTCCATGGTTCGACAACACGCTAAAACAAATGAAGAGACAGCTAAGAAAATCAGAACTTAAATGGCGCAAAACCAAACTAATTATACATAAGGAAATATATAATAACCTTCTCACAAAATACAAGGACACCATAGATAGCACAAAAAAGACTTACTATGCCGCAATCTTATCAAAATCCTATAACAGACCACGAGAGCTATTCTCCATTGTTAGAAATCTCACTAATAACCCTCAAACACATAACAATGAAATTACTGACATATCAGCACAAACTTTAGCTGACTACTATCAAAATAAATCCACACAACCTATAATGACCATAGACAAAAATAATGTAGCCTTAAATTGCTTAAATGAATGGTCTGATTTTCACCCCACATCTAAAGAATCACTAAAGAATATTATTTCCAACTTCAACACTACCACCTCCTTCCTTGATCCATGCCCTGTAACATGGATAAAAAACACACTTCCAATACTAATCTCTTTCATCCTCCCTATAGTCAACCTCTCATTACTCCAAGGTTACCTCCCCCCTAAACTTAAACATGCGCAAATCCGCCCAATTCTCAAGAATGGTGTTATGGACAAAACACCACCAAAATCGTATCGACCTATTTCAAGTATCCCTTTTTTAGCTAAAATAATAGAAAAAGTGGTACAGATCCAGACACAGGAATACCTAGACTCTTCCTACCCACTTGATGAACACCAATATGGTTTTAGACCTCAGCATGGAGTAGAATCACTTTTAACAGTCTTAATCGATACACTCCTTAAAGGGATTGATAATCACAAAAAAGCATTCATACTCCTATTTATTGACATATCAGCTGCATTCGATAGTGTACATCACACTATAATGCTTAATAACCTAAAACAAATAGGTATAAATGCCACAGTACACAAATGGTTCACCTCATATTTACATAATAGAACTCAAAATGTAAGAATAGCTAATCAGACATCTACCACATATAAACAGGAAATTGGTCTCCCACAAGGCTCGGCGCTATCAGCCCTCCTACTTAATATATATATAAAACCAATTTGTGACATTTTCAAAAAATTCGGTGTACTCTATCATCTATACGCAGATGATATTATGTTATACATTCCTTTCACCATCCCTGATGTACCGATAAAACTTTTAACAGATTGCCTTAACGAAATCACAATCTGGCTCAAAGCGAAAAATCTCCACATAAACCATTCAAAAACAGAGGTATTAATTGTAACGAAAAACCATTCATACGTTCCCCCAACCCACATAACAATACAAAACCATGACATCACAATAAAAAATGAAATAAGATACCTAGGAGTAATATTAGATACACACCTTACGATGAACACCCACATTAGAAACACTATAAAGAAAATCTACTTCAAACTCAAAATACTAAAGCAACTACGCCCTTTAGTTCACATTCAAGATTTCATTAATATAATACAGGCAACCATAACCCCGCACTTTGATTTTTCCAACCTAATCCTCTTAGGTATAACGAAACAAAACATCAAAAGAATACAACTAGCACAGAACGCAGCAGCTAGAATTGTAATGAAAGCACACTCATTCCAGCATATTACTCCAATATTAGCAACCCTGCACTGGCTCCCAATACAAAGCAGAATAATATATAAGACCACAATAACCACATTTAAAGCTCTTAATGGCATGGCTCCAATCCCATTAAGCAAACTTATAAGCAAGGAATCTCAAAAAGTCACTCACAGAAAAGGACACTCAAATAAATTAAGGACCCCTAATGATTTTATAAAAGCAAGCAAACTAATTAATAACAGAGCTTTCTCACATGCGGCCCCCCTCATTTGGAACTCCATCCCGGAGGACCTAAGATCTACAACAGAAATTATAGAATTCCGCAAAAAACTGAAAACATATCTCTTTGCCATGCACTACAACAACATAGATAATCCATTGATCATCCCAGAAAAAGGCTAAATTACATCCCACTGAGTAAAGTCAACCTCATAACTTAATCAGATATTACACCCACTTGTAAATAACCATGATTTAAATCTAACGAGCTTACAAACCTGTATTTGTACATAGTTCTTAACCTTGTTCTTGTTCTGTTATATACTTAACCATTACACTGTTCTGTTACGTATTTAACCATTACATTGTTTACTGCCAAAATTGTTCTATGTAAAACAAGCCCTTGCTTTGTTGACTGTTGTTCAATTGTAAACCGCACCTGAACTCTGGAAGATGCGGGATATAAATGATTGTTAAATAAATAAATAAAATAAATGTGGTGTACAATTAAAAAAGAAAAGAAGTGAAAAGAACTCCATAGTGTAGACATGACAGTACAGGAGAGATAAGAACAGCATAGAAAAGATAGGCAAACGGAATAAGACAAAGATAAATACACACTATTCCCTTAGACTATAGGGCTGTCCTCACCATGCCCAAAGGGTGCCGTCGTACCAGAATAGCTACTCAGGCAAGTTAAGAGCAGTCCTAAAAAGAAAGGTTTTCAGAGATGTTTTGAAACACTTAAAATGAAGTTAACGTGTTAAGCCCTTTTATTTCTATGGACGTAATGGCACTTAACGCATGTTAACCTTTAATAAAAGAGCCCCCATTGTGTAGTACCTGATCTCATGATACTTTAGAACTGCAATATTAGATTAACATTTTTCAGTAGAGAGTTCTGTCCAGTTGACTGCAGCTTTTGGAGTGTTTACTGGTACCCCTGGCCTATGTGAGCACCTGAACATATTCAGGTCAATACTGAAAAGCGCTCGTGCAACCAACATGGAGAACTTTGGCCGTTTCTATCGCTAAACAGCCAAAGTTATTCATTTAGAATCAGGGTAGGCTTAGGAGCGTTCTGGGAGTGAGACTTAAAGTCATGCTTTCAGTGGAAAAATTCAGCTGCTAAACGGATAAATTATCCATTTTACTTGTGACAAGGAAGCTTGTTTTGAGCCTATGAGTATAGAAAAGGCCAATGACTTTAACTTAGAGACAGGAGAAATCCCTGCAGGGCATGGATTTCAGGCCCCTCAGAGAGAGAGAAACCTGAAGGAGAGAAAGTTCAGGCAGCCACACCCTAACTCCTATGACATAACTGCAGGCTTGAGAGGTGATTACCATCACCTGGGAGGAGTGGAGGAAGGGCTGGAGCCCTGGAGAGGGAAATATAAACCCCTGCTAAAGCAGAGGAAGGGGGAAGCTCAGAGGAAAGGAGAAGCTCAGAGGAGAGAGGAAGCTCCAAGGAAGGAAGAAGCTCTGGGGAGGCAGAGGTCTCAGGAGGTTCGGAAGATTCAGGGGAATCAGGAATGGAACCAGGAGCACCTGCAGATCTCCAGGAGAGAACCCAGAGAGGAATACAGAGAGCTGTTCCAGAGAGGCTGGAAGGAAACAAGGAACCATAGCGAGCACAACCAGGGAGAACTGCCCAGTGCTTCAGGTACTGACTGTCTTTATCAGGGAGAGTTAAGCTCAGGAGAGACATTACAACCCCCAGGGAGGCTGTATTCTGAGCACTGTGTCCAGAGCTCAGAACAGGACACTGCCCTAACAACACCAGAGGATATGCAGATTGAGTTGGCAGGGGAGGAATTGCAAGATCTAGATATCCCCATGGACTGTACCCTGTGTCAAGCTACAAGCATGGAATCATTATGCTAAAGGCTAGCATTAAATGAGAAAGTCTCCTAGAAGCAGGTAACTGGAATTGAGCCAGGAATTGGGTTTGAAGAAAACTCCACGTATTTGCATTTCTCAGGAAAGTGCTGAGTCACGCTGAAGAGAAAGCTTGTGAATGTTTGTTACTGGTTTTCTTATTTTGAGTTTAAAACCTATCCTGAAAGGAAGGAGGGAAAGAAGGTTGTTCCAGAGGAACTGAGTTATTCTTTTGCTATTAAGTGCTTCACAAACACAAGATTAAAAAGAAGTATTTTTATCTTGCTGAGCAGAGGTGTTTCCTAAGATTAAGCAACGTTGTTAACCAGCTGCATGTGTTTAAAAGACTGTGAAGCAGTTATACTAATCTAAATGCTCTTTTGCAAACAATCCTGAATGGACAAAATTCCTGTGTACAGTTTATTTGACCTTTAAAATAAATTCTGTCATTTGCCTTAACATCAGACCATGACTATGCTTCTTAAGAGCCAAACTACATGTCCCAGAATCCACCTGAGGAAAAGCTAGTTTATTTGAGCTCACCAAGAGAAGTTCTCTGTTACCTTACCCCTCTAAGCCAGAGGCCAGGGGCAAGGGCGTGACATACTACAAACATACAAATAGCAGATAGAATTTTCAAACAACAAGTTATACATGGATTGTTAGCAATTCTCCTTCACTATACTATATACATAAAAGAAATAAAGTGGTTTTAACTTTTCCCTAAAGTGGAGATAGCTTAGTATTGATGGATATTATGGAGCCCCAGGCTAGCCATGAGAAAAGTAGGTTCTGGAGAGAACTAGGTGGTGACCTTGTATGCTCATCTGCCTAAGATGGTAGAGTATGAATGAGAAAGATGAACAAGACTGTCCTGGTCAGGAAG
Source organism: Ichthyophis bannanicus (assembly GCA_033557465.1). Taxonomy (NCBI): domain Eukaryota; kingdom Metazoa; phylum Chordata; class Amphibia; order Gymnophiona; family Ichthyophiidae; genus Ichthyophis; species Ichthyophis bannanicus. Next base: position 167,780,926 of record CM066035.1, on the reverse strand, counting down.
AGGTATCTTGCTTGTGGTATGCTTTGTGGCTGGCAGCAGTGTGGACAGAGTAACTTGTCAGACTGAATATGTTAATTGTTCTTTTCCTGTTATCCTCTATTGCATGTGTTCCATGATTTTTCATAGAAGAAAAGAGAAGAAAACACATACATTTTTCTTCCTTCAGAAAATAATGAATAGCTACCTGAGCAAGAATAAATATATTCAAGGTAGAGGCCCTAAGGAAATGAATGGAAGTCACAATTCTTGGGGGTGAACAAGCCTTTTGGACTGGAGGTAGAGATAGAGAGGAAGGAATCTGATAATGGAAAGCATATGTTATTTAAATAGCTTTGTGTGAGCTATTGTGAATAATTTTTAAAATGCTTCAGGATATACAAAATACAGCTGAATATTCAATTTTGCAACAGCAGATCATTGGTAAAACCCGATATTCAGCTACTGATGGTCTTCTAGAGGCCAAAACAGGATTAATAAGAGTCACTACTGAAATTAAAAATACAACTCAAGATCTGCTTAGTTAAAATAGGAGATGGATACCATTTTAAGCATTTTCTAAAATACCGTATTAGCAACTAATACAATTGAATGGACACTTGATAAAAGACTGAGATAAGACTCTACCAATTCTACCAGCAGATAGAAAAAAGAATAAACTTGAACATCTTCCTTTGATTTCATTTTATGAATGGGTAATTAAAGTATATCAAAAGAAGAAAAAACTCCAACAAAAGAACTCTTATGCAAGGTGACCTTTGGAATTTCTATTTTAACATTTTCTATAGGCAGCTGTAAGTATTTCATGCAGTTATAATCTGGAAAAGAGCAATTTAATTTTAACAAACATTTTTTTTCTAATTTTAAACCTTCACATCAGAGGGATGTAGCAAGCCGAGTTATTTGCTGAAACTATAAACTTTCTTTACGGGGATTTGTAATCTTTACAGATGGGAGGTGCTGACTGTGCCAGAGATAGGCCATAGCTATTTACCAAAGGCTAGCACAAGTTGGGTTATTTTATGGCAGCACTTAAGTGAGTCACAGCAATAAGCAGAAGTCGAGAGAAACTTCAATTGGGTTATTTCAGTGCATCTTTCTTGTGATCTTTATTTCCATGAGAGCACAATGTGGAAGGTCGGAGTTTCAGGGGAAATTTTCTTCGTCAATACCTCACAGCTCATTTGAGTCTTGCACCATCCAAAACTGCTTTTCACATGAATGAACAACACTATTTAGGCAACCTAACTACTGCCAATGACATTTCTTTTTTAACCTTGGATGTGCAAGAAAAATAAATTTATTGTGTTTATTTAGCAGGACACCTCTCTAGCTGAAATATACTGATTAAACAATAAAAAAAATATCTCTGGCTGTACCTGGTGTTCAGCCCAGTGCTGAATCCCACTATGTGCTCCCAGTTCCTATGTGCAAAACTTCTTTAATGCACATCAGTAACAGTTTAATATGCATATTAAAATTACTCGTCGTCAATAAAAAATCATTTTGTATGTTGATGATAAAAAACAAACTATATTGGTGTGTTTCCTTATTCGGGCTTAAGTGACATTAAGCAGTCCACTTTACACTTAACATTTGTGGTCAAACGCTAAATATTTTTAAAATTATTTTACTTTTGGCCACTGTTATAACAGATGTTGACCCTCTGATGAAGATGTTCCAAGCTAGACTGTGAAAATCACTTGGCCTAACTTTACAGTAGCTGCAAAAAGGTCAGCATTTGTTGTGTTTAGTTATTTATTTATTTGAAGAGTTTATATACCGCATTTCCAAGGATGAACACAGTTTACAGATAACAGAACATAACCTTACATGGAACACCATTGACATTACAAAGAACAATAAACAAAACAAGTAACCATAAACTTTACAATAACCAGGAAATATTTCTATATATTTACATGTGAGAAGTCATGTTGGAGGTCTACAGGGGAGCTGTCATGTTAGAAAATAGACTATGATATTAGACCATAGTGTGGGCTATATTTGTTTATGTGATATCCTGGAAGTGTATTTGGAACAGGTGAGTTTTTAAGAGTTTTTTGAAGTCCTTAATATCAGAAGTAGTTTGGATTTTTACAGGAAGGGAGTTCCATATCGTAGGAGCATATAATGAGAATGCTCGTATACATGCTGATTGGTTGGATTTAATCAAGTCTGTGTGAGATGCAAGGAGATGATCCACAGTACTACTTCTCTGGCGATTGTTGGGTGTATTTTTATTATAGATTGAAGGTAAACAGAGGATTGGTCATGGAGGATTTTGAATATTGTGATGTTTTTATATTTAACTCTGTCTTGTAGAGTTAGCCAGTGGAGCTCTTTCATGATGAGGGTGATGTGTGAGTATCTTGAAGTTCCGGTGAGAACTCTGGCTGCAGTGTGTTGGGCCAGCTGTAACTGAAGCAGTTGGGATTTTGGCAAGCCTTGGAGGATTGCATTGCAGAAAAATATCAGTACACAGTCAGTGTGCATAGCCAAATTAAATGTGCAATGGTACAAGATATTACTAGTGAGTAGGGCACCTCAGTGGCATTGAGTGCCTGCTCTAGCCACCTCTTCTGCTGCAGCAACTCCAACTAAGCCAGAAGTGGAAGTCTATCATCAGAGGATCAACATCTGTTGTATCAGTGAGCAATGGTAAAATAGTTTAACAAATATTTAGAGTTTGACCATAAATGTTACAAGTAAAGTGGTGATAAAAAAACACCATGAAGAAAAACATTAATGTGCATGTTAACTCAAAGAAATATAACAAGCATGCTATAGGCATCTAGAAACTTTGGTGCAAATCATCCCAAAACAAAAAGTTAGTTTAGTTTAGTTTGCATATTTGCTATACCACCTTTTGAAAATGACAGCAAAGCCGTGTGTATATATATATGGTATATATCACAGTAGAGCAGTTGGACAGAAAAGTAGCATGGGACAGGAGAGAGAGATATTAGAGAGGAGGTAATTGGAAAAGGAAAATGGCAGGCCAGGCCTGCCCAGCAACTCAGCTTTCAAAGGTTTGGTCAAAAAGTCATGTTTTGATTCCTATCCTAATCTTGACTAGGAAGATTTCAACTTGAGTCCAAGGGGTAGTGAATTCCATAGTAGGTAAGTAGGGAAAAACTGTGCACTGAGTTTCCAGATGGATTCTAGAGGGTGGGGCCACAGATAAGAGGTTGTTCTGAGAGGAACAAAGAGGTTAAGGTGGAATGTAATGGGTGAACAAATTGCAAAGATGATATGACATGCTTGTATAGAAAACTTGATAAGTGAGCATCAGGGGCTTACATTTTATCCTATAGGAACTTGGGGGCTAGTGCCGACTGGCCAGCAGGGGTGTGATATAGGTCCTGGACAGTAGTTTAACCATTATACTTTAGAAGAGCCAGAGTTGCTTAATAAAAGTGACTTTAAGGTCATTAGAAAGTTTATTGCAGTAATCAAGATGTCATGTCACAAGTGCCTGGGTTATTACTTTCAAGTCATTATCATCTAACATCCCCTTAATCAGACTTATTTTCCACAATGCCTAAAATTATGCTTTAGTGAATGCAATAGTTTGAGTTTTAAAGGTCAGAGTGCATGAAGACAGATGTCCAGGATTCTAACAGACTCCTTTAAAGTAACAGGGACTCTTTGGATGACTAGAGTGATAGCTGGAGGGGCCATGTTCTTTGAAAACCAGATGGCGTCACACTTGGAGAGGTTAAGTTTGGGCTTATTTTGTCAAAACCAATCTGCAACATCTAACCAGTAGTTCAAAGGACAGAAGTCTGGGGTACTTGGATCAGAAAAGGCAACATCTGTATGTTGTCAGCATACATATGGAGATGCTAATTCCTAGCAACTGAAGGACCAAATCAAGTGAGGAAAGAAAGATGTTGAAAAGTACTTGGGCTAGGATGCAGCCTTGTGGGGATCCTACTGGGTAGATCATGGATTTGGGAATTAGTCAAGTTGGAGAAAACTTGAAAAGTGCGGTTGCTTATGAAAGAGAAAAACAGTTTAGGACAGTCTCACTTATGGCAACTCTGACCAGGCAGTGATCCATGAGATCAAGCACTACACTTATGTCAAAGAGGACAACAATCGCAATCTTCCTGGCATCCAGTTGAAATCTGATCTCATTACTTATAACTACTAAAGTAGACTCTACTGTGATGAACATGGAAACCAAACTGTCTCTGATGGAGCGCTTTAGGTAGTTAAACTACCCTAGCTCTACACTTTCTAGAACCTTAGAGATAATTGGAAGGTTTGATACCATACAATGGTGTGACATAATAGTCAGGTTCAGAGTTAGTATCTTAAGTAACAGCTTGCATTAACAGAATGAGGAAATATCCAGAAGTCAAACTTCCATTTATCACTGTGCAGATCATTGGCAGAGGATTTTTAAAAGAAGAGGAGTTTTAATAAATTGTGCAGGCAGGGGAGTCCAAGGTGATGAGGGCTTTAGGAAAAATGAATTTCTCCAGGCTAGGTAGAGTCAGGATTTGTGGTTGTGACTATAGAAGCAGAATAATCAGATGCACTTTACTCAGTGTTAAAAGGATACAGATAAAACAGAAGCATCAGGTAACATAGCAGAGCTGGAGACAGTAAGTAGCTCAGAACCTTAGATGAAGAAAGTCTGGAGAAAGCATCCAGAGTGTATGATGATCTATCAAAGAGTTAAGTTAGTAAGCTTAGAGATGACTATAGACAGTCAATTGGATAATTTGCATGGAGGATTTCATTCTCCCCATTAAAACAGAGGACGACCACCAGCAATGTATCTGACCTTCCAGAACAGACATCCCCCAATCCTGATCTGTCATCTTTCCCTACTCTTTCCTTCCAGGATCAGCACCAGAATTGGAACACAGGCCAATTAGATGCAACAGGTGTGTGTGCGCCCCCCCTCTGCTTTGTCTTCTCAGCTAAGGCTTTTTTGAAAGGTGCAACAGATGGTATCTTTGTCACATGCCAGCAGCTATCCTCTACCAGTTACTGCAGACACACTATGAAAGTGCAACGACTGGGTCAAGGATCCTGCTCCTTACTGCCTCTGCACTTTGCTGGGGACAGTGAGGAGGATATGAGCATTATTAAGCTGAGAAATGTGTGTGTGTGTGTGGGGGGGGGGGGTGTCACGTGATGCAGTGAGCTGAGTAAGACACGTTTTGCTTGAATCCGGGGCTCCTCGCCTCTTTTAGCATTAAACCTTTGCTAATTCTAACCTGAATGACTCCTGTTTTGCTCCCCAGACCATACGACTGTCCCGGGAACACGACCAACCAATTTTTGTCTCCCAGAGGGCTGATGTCATCAAGGACAGTCCACCAAGAGAAATACCAAGCACCCGAGACAAAGCTGGCTGCCAACTCACCTTTGCAACAACCAGCAGAGTTGCCCCAAAACCTGGTTGAAAAAGTATCAGTGGTGGTGGTATAAACTTTAGATATGTGCTTCACTGCCCTGAAGGACCAAATATCTCAGGTGGCCCAGGTGGTAACAAATTTTACTAGTTGCATTTCCTTAATGGAGCAACAAGTTTCCGATGCTGAGGAGGCCCAGCAGGCTCAGTCTTCTACTCTCCAGGGCCTGATACGCCAGCAGGAGGAGAAAATCAATGACCTTGAGAACCGAGGCTATCGTAAATACCTCCGCTTCGTGGGACTTAAAGAATCCATGGGTGACACAGAGCTCTGACGTTTCCTCAAGACTGGGATTCCACTTAACTTATCCTTGAATGAACTCACAGGGAAAGTACGTCTGGAGCGGGTCCACTGTTTGTTTGTGGCTGTGTAAGGATAACAACCCCACCCCAGAGTAGGATAGGCTGCTTCCATGATTACGCACAGAAAGAAACAGGGCTACATGCGGCCCAAGTGCATCGTAACATCGCCCCTGCGTCTATGACCATTTTAATCTTTCAAAATGACTCCTCACTTCTAAGCCGTTGTTGCGGGAATATGCCCCACTCTGTAATCAGCTACTACAATGGAACATCTGCTTCTCATTACTGTACCTAGCTTAACTGCAAATCGGACATCAGGAGCAAGTTTTCTTTTTCTCTACCCCTGCTGAGGTACAGAGCTTCTTGCTGACATGAGCTAGTTCCGGAGAACCTTGGGATGACCTGGCTTCAGTGCATCTGTACTGTGAACTGTGACTGCATGGTAAGCCTTTTGCATCACAGTTAGGGATAACCGGGCTGTTGACAGCTTAGCCCTGGGGATGGACTTCCCCTTAAATTCCTTGTTGGGGACTCCAGCACTAACATTGGACACTGGCTTGGACTGGGGAGGGGAGCAAAGGGACATTCACGTTTGGATGCTAGGTTGGTGGGTTGTTGGGCTGGTCCTCTCTGGCTTCGGTCCCATTACTTTTGACTCTCCTGGCACCTGACACATGGCCTCCTGACCCTTCTGGCCTTTGGATTTGTTGTACTTGCTTCAGCTGCGGGGGGGGGGGGGGGGAGGGAGAGGTGGAAGACTTTGTATGGTTTTTGATTGTTAGAAATATGGATGTCAGTGGGAGAGGGTGGGATAGGATGTTGTGTGAATGAGAGATTGGGCGTATGGGTGGGTTTGCATCTTTCTTGGCTAAAAGGTTGATAAGAATGGGAATGGGGCTGTTAGTAGAGGGTGGGTATGTGTGAGTGTGGAAGGGGGGAGGGATGGTCTTTGGAATGTTATTGTGAAACAGATGGTTGGGAGGGAGAGTGAGGGTTGATGGGAGAGACAGAACTAGGAGATGGCTTCCATGGGAGGATATAATAGGAGTTAACTGCCTGGAGGTGCCCAACCACAGCATACACATGGCAGCGTACGGGGGTGGGGTGGATGAGGGGCCCTGTTGGGTGGCAGTTGCTGCTCGCTCGTCGGTGCTGGACCCATCCTGACCCCATGGGAATAATAATGCTGGGCCATCTCTTGGTTGAGCAACCTAAAGAGTTTTTTCTAGGACCACTCCCAGGAGGGGGACCGTAACATCAGATACAGGAGGGAGAATTTTAAGCAAACAGGAAGGGAGGGGGGGAGCCCCAATGCCAAGATCACCTTCTACGTGCCCAACAACAGTGGGACAGGGACCTGAGAAGGCCGAGGATCAGGAAAGGGATGGGAGGGAGAGGGGTAAGGGAGAATTAGTTTCTTATGGTAGTAGGGAGGGGTTTTATCGAGGAGGGGTGCAGGGTTTCTTCATAGGAACATAAGAACATAAGATATGCCATACTGGGTCAGACCAAGGTCCATCAAGCCTAGTATCCTGTTTCCAACAGTGGCCAATCTAGGTCATAAGTACCTAGCAGTTTCCCCAAAAGGCACAGGTAACACAATGCTTGTACTGGGTCAAGCAGTGATATCCCAGGACACTTTTAATAATGGTTTATGGACCTTTCCTCCAGAAACTTGTCCAAACCTTTTTTAAACCCAGCTACACTAACAGCTTTTATTACATCCTCCGGTAACAAATTCCAGAGTTTGATTACACGTTGAGTGAAAAAATATTTTCTCTTATTAGTTTTAAATAGGTTATCCTGTAGCTTCATTGCATGACCCTAGTCTTTCTATATTCTGATGATGTAAACAATCGATCTACATTCACCTGTTCCACTTCATTCATTAATTTATAGACCTCTATCATATCTCCCCTCAGCCGTCTCTTTTCCAGGTTGAAGAGCCTTAACCTTTTTAGACTCTCTTCATAGGGGTATCCTTCCATCCCCTTTACCATTTTGGTGGCTCTTCTCTGTACCTTTTCTAATAGAAACATAGAAATATGACAACAGAAAAAGCCCACATGGCCTATCTAGTCTGTCCTTCCATATCAACAACTACAACAGTCCTCTTTTTTCCTTTAGAGATTCTCTGTGTTTGTCCCATGCTTTTTTGAATTCAGATACTGTCCTCATCTCTACCACCTCCACTGGGAGACTATTCCACGGATCCACCACTCTTTCCGTAAAGAAATATTTCCACATATCACTCCTGAATCTATCCCCCTTCACCCTCATCCCATGTCCCCTCGTAGCAGAACTTGCTTTCAATTGAAAGAGGCTCTCCCCCTGTACATTTAAGCCACAGAGGTATTTAAACATCTCAATCATATCACCTCTATCCCGCCTTTCTTCTAAGATGTACATATTAAGATCCTTAAGTCTGTCCTCATATGCTTTATAATGAAGACCACTAACCATTTTAGTAACCACCCTCTGTACTGACTCCATCCTGTTTATATCCTTTTGAAGGTGTGGTCTCCAGAACTGCACACTATGCTCCAAATGAGGTTGCACCAAAGACCTATACAGAGGCACTATCACCTCCTTTTTTTCTGCTAGCCATTCCTTTCCGTATGCGCCAAAGCATCTCTCTAGCTTTTGCCATCGCCTTTTCTACCTGTTTAGCTACTTTAAGATCATCAGACACAACCACACCTAGGTCCCGCTCTTCTTTAGTGGACAAAAGTACTTCACTCCCTATACTATATTGCTCCCTTGGATTGCTGCAGCCCAAATGCATGACCTTACTTTTTTTTTTAACATTAAATCCCAGCTGCCATATTCTAGACCATTCTTCAAGCTTATCTAGATCCCTCCTCATATTATCTACACCTTCCTGGGTGTCTACTCTATTGCAGATTTTAGTATCAGCCACAAAGAGGCAAACCTTACCCGACAGCCCTTCCGCTATATCACTAACAAAGATGTTAAAAAGAATCAGACCAAGGACAGATCCCTGGGGCACACCACTGGTAACATCCTTCTCAGAGTGAGCTCCATTTACATGTACTTTTTGTCGCCTCCCACCCAACCAATTTCTAACCCAAGCAGTAACTTTAGGGTCCATCCCTAGGTGCTCAGTTTGTTTATAAGTTGCCTGTGAGGAACAGTGTCAAAGGCTTTACTGAAATCTAAATACACCACATCTAGGGCTCTCCCTGGTCACCCAGTCAAAAAAATCAATCAGATTTGTCTGACAAGACCTGCCTCTGGTGAATCCATGCTGCCTCGGATCCTGTAATCCACTGGACTCCAGAAACCTCACTATTTTCTCTTTCAGCAACGTTTCCAATAATTTACTCACCACCGAAGTTAAGCTAACCGGCTTGTTGCTGTCAACCACATCCTTACTTCCGCTTTTGTGTAAAGGCACCACATGAGCCTCTCTCCAGTCCTTTGTCCTTCGAGATTGCAGACCTGCTATTAGTAGTCTGTGAATATTCATTAAAATCATCTGTCATACCTGAAGATTGGAGGATTGTCAATGTAACGCCAATTTTTAAAAAGGTTTCCAGGGGTGATCCGAGAAACTACAGACTGGTGAGCCTGACGTCAGTACTGGGAAAAATGGTAGAAACCATCATAAAAGAACAAAATTACTCAGCATGTAGATAGTCATGGCCTAATGGGTGACAGCCTACATGGCTTTAGACAAGGAAGATCTTGTCTTACTAATCTGTTATGTTTTTTTTGAAGGTGTGAATAAACAGGTGGACAAAGGTGAGTCACTTGATATAGTGTATCCGGACTTTCATAAAGCCTTTGACAAGGTCCCTCATCAGAGACTTTTGGCAAAACTAAAGAGTCATGGGATAGGAGGCAGTGTACTATTGTGGATCAGGAACGGGTTAAAAGATAGAAAGCAGAAGGTAGGTCTAAATGGCCAATTTTCCCCATGGAGAAAGGTGAATAGTGGTGTACCCCAGGGATCTGTGCTGGGTCCGCTGCTTTTTGACATATTCATAAATGATCTGGAAAGGGGAATAACGAGTAAGGTTATCAAATTTGCAGATGACACAAAACTATTTAAAGTTGTTAAAAACCAAGAGGATTGTGGAAAATTGCAAGAGGATCTTGATAAATTGGAAGACTGGGCATCAAAATGGCAGATGAAATTTAATGTGGACAAGTGCAAAGTTATGCACCTAGAGAAGAGCAACCCAAATTATGGTTACACGATGCAAGGTTCCACATTAGGAACCACCACCCAGGAAAAAGATTTAGGCGTCATTGTGGATAACATGTTAAAACCATCGGCCCAGTGTGCAGCGTCGGCCAATAGAGCAAATAGAATGCTAGGTATCATAAGGAAAGGAATGGAAAATAAAACAAAAGATATTATAATGCCTCTATATCGTTCCATAGTGAGACCGCACCTTGAATATTGTGTGCAATTCTGGTCGCCGTATCTTAAAAAGGATATAGCGTTATTAGAAAAGGTTCAGAGAAGAGCCATCAATATGGTAAATGGGATGGAAGGATACTCCTATGAAGAAAGGCTAAAAAGGTTAGGGCTCTTTAAGCTGGAAAAGAGACGGCTGAGGGGAGATATGACAGAAGTCTATAAATTAATGAACGGAGTGGAACGGGTAAACGTAGATCGATTGTTTGTTATCAGAATATAGAAAGACTAGGGGACATGCACCGAAGCTACAGGGTAAACTATTTAAGACTAATAAAAGAAAATATTTTTTCACTCAACGTGCAATCAAACTCTGGAATTTGTTACCGGAGGATGTAGTAAAGGCTGTTAGTGTAGCTGGGTTTAAAAATGGTTTGGACAAGTTCCTGGAGGAAAGGTCCATAAGCCATTATTAAGAAGGGACCCAGGATATCAATGCTTGACCCAGTACAAGCATTGTGGAACCTGTGTCTTTTGGGGAAACTGCTAGGTACATATGACCTAGATTGGCCACTGTTGGAAACAGGATACTGGGCTTGATGGACCTTGGTCTGACCCAGTATGGGATATCTTTATGTTCTTATGTTCGCTCCCAACTCCAACGAGGCTTTGAAAAAGTCAGTCAGTGGAGCTGCTAGAACACCCCCAAGTTCCCTCAGTACTCTAGGGTGTATCCCATCCGGTCCCATCGCTTTGTCTACTTTAAGTTGAGCTAGTTTCTCACAAACACAGTCTTCTGAAAATTGTTCAAGATGTCCCTTGCTTCTGTTCCTGTTTATGGGTGTTTTCTGAGGTCCTGCTCCTGGTTCTTCATCTGTGAACACAGAACAGAAATATTTGTTAAGCAATTCCGCTTTATCCCCTTTTGCTTCTACATATTCCTCCCCTTCACCCTTGAGTCTGACAATACCATTTTTGCCCTTCCTCTTCTCACTAACATATCTGAAAAATGTCTTATCTCCCCCATTTTATTGCATTGGCTATTTCCTCCTCTTTTTGAATCTTTGCTTTCCTTACTACTTTGCTAACTTCTCTAAGTTTTTTCCAAATATAGATGCCTGTCTTCCTCTCTCTGTGATCTCTTGTATTTCATGGCCTCCCTCTTTTTCTTCACCTTTTCAGCTACTTTCGAAAGCCATAGCAGTCTCCTTTTCCTTTTACCTTTATTTCCTGATCATCCCTCCAGTCTAGTCCCAGACCATTGGAGTTGTGTACGTCCTCCCGCAGCTTGAAGACTGAGCATGTCACTCTTTTGGTGACCCTAGTATAAGTAGTCCAGGGACCGCCTCCTTGAATCAGTTTTCTCAGTCTCCACGCAGCAGAAGGAGGTGTGAATCCAGAGGTCCAGGACTCACTGGAGCAACGATTAAGGCAGCAGCTAGGGTTATCTAGTTGATAGACAGGCATAGAGAAGGAAATTTAAAAAAAAAAAAGGGGGGGTCGGTACCCCTTTAAATTGGCATTGGAAAGTTGTACTTGCCTGTTGGTAAGGTGTGCAGTCAAGCTGCCCCCTTCTCCCCCCTCTTTGTAGCGAGAAGAGCGAGCAGAGCAGAGTGAGGGAGTTGTGCAGGGACCTCCGGCGTCTGTTCCCCCGGGGTGGGTAAGAGGCCGTGGAAGAGCTGCACTGCTGCCGCGCGCCTCGGGATGCCACGAGGTGCGGTGACGGGAGCGGAGGTGACAGGCTCGACGGACGCTGCAGGCAAGGAACGGGGCCAGAGTCTTCCCGCTCAGGAGATAGCGGGTCCCGCTTAGATTTCTCACTGGTGGCTTCGAGGTAAGCGCCGGGGACAGTGCGGGATGGCGGTTTTGAGCCTGCCGCGTGGTTTGAAGGGGCAGGTGATTTTCGTTAAGGAAGGCGTGGACCGCTGGAGATTTGCACGGGAAACGAGGGCTTCAGGGTTGCTGTGCTGAGGGTTTCCCAGGGGGGCCTAGATTAGGCTGCGTCTAGTGCAATCAGTGGTTTTAGGGATAAATAAAAAAAAAAAAAAGTGAAAGTAGGAAAGGTGCTTGAGGCATTACGCAGGAATTCTGGGCTCTGGCAGGGCACTGCGCTATAGAGCGGTCTTATGCCTCATCGGCCTAGGTGCCTCTTGTGCGGGGTGCGGAGAGGGACAGTCTCTGAAGCGGGAGTGTGCAGAGGCTGTTCCCTCAAGGCTTCCATGGCGGACATGGCATGGAAGGGAGAGTCTGAGACTACAGAGGAGGTTACTTTAGGAGAGGACTCTCCGGTGTCCCCAGAGGTAGGTCAGGAGCCCCTACCTGGACCGTTGTCGGCTCCAGATGGTCCTTTGCTGCAAGCTCCTCTGCAGGGGGGGCTGGGGGAAATCTTTTCACAGCAGTTCTTGGCGATGCTGCAGCAGGCTCTTGGGGGGTCTGGTAGTGGAAGGGTTGAGCCCGTGGGGGCGGAGAGCCGAGGGACAAAGAGGCCTGGGGCTGCGTTAGATGAAACCGCAGGTAGTAGCGCCGGTAAGAGGGCTAAGCTGTGGGGGGAAAGAGCGGAACAGGACTTAGAGGAGCAGTCAGACCTTTTAGAAGAGTCAGATACAGAACAGGACTTGGGAGGAAGGTGAGATAGCGGAGCCGGAGGACCAGGCGAGAATAGTGCGAGTATTCCGGAGAGAGGAGCTATTGGCCCTTATTGCGGAAACCCTAAAAGCTTTGAATATGCCAGCCTCGGGTCCAGCAGAGGATAGTGCTCTGGAGATCGATTGCTGCAGGCAATTAGAAAGTCACAGAGGGCATTCCCGACTCATAGGGTGTTCAAAGAAATGATTCAAGAGGAATGGGATACGCCGGAAGCTAGCCTTAAGGGAGCTAGGATAATGGTACGGCTGTATCCTCTAGCCGAACCGGACAAGGATATTTTTAAGCCCCCCAAGGTGGATGCAGCGGTTTCAGCGGTAACAAAGAAGGCGACTATCCCGGTGGAGCGAAGTGCAACGCTTAAGGATACACAGGATAGGAGATTGGATACTTTGCTTAGACAGGTTTTTTGAGGTGAATGCCCTGTCATTACAGGCCTCGATTTGTGGGGCTTGGGTGGCAAGGGCGTGTCTTCGATGGTCCCAGAGATTGAAGGGGATGCATGGGAACGAAGAGGCTGAGGAGGCTGCCCGCATTGAGTCGGGGGCGTTGTATTTGACGGCTAGCCAGTATGATCTGATTAGGGGCCTATCAAAGAGTATGGCATCGGTGGTGTCGGCGTGGAGGTACCTATGGCTGCGTAATTGGGTGGCGGATGCGGTCTCTAAAGCGAGGTTAGGTAAGCTCCCCTTTAAAGGTAAGCTCCTCTTTGGGGAGGAGTTGGAGAAGTTGGTTAAGGACCTAGGTGAGTCTAAAGGGGGCAGGTTGCCGGAGGATAAGCAGAAGCAGAATCGTCTGGGGGCACCATCTAGGAGTCAGCAGAGAGAGTTTAGGCGTTTTTGCCCTTCTAGGTTTGGCCCGGTACAGAGGGGTCGGTTCCCCTATAGGTCTCAGGGGTTTCGTGGCTTCAGAGGAGCAGGCAGAGGTTTTGCAGCCTCCTCTTCCCCAGGCGTCAAGAAGCCACAATGAAGTGAGGGGGGTCCAGGCAGGGATTGTACCGGTGGGAGGTCGGTTAAGAGAATTCATTCCTGCCTGGGCCCGCATTACTTCGGATCAGTGGGTGTTGGAGATCATGCAGAAGGACTATGCGCTCGAGTTCCAATGCCCTGTGAGAGATGCGTTTGTGCAGTCTCAATGCAGAACAAGATCCAAGATAGATGCAGTAAAGAAAATGTTGGAGAAGTTGTTAGCTCTCAAGGCGGTAGTGCCTGTGCTGGCAGATCAGCGAAGAAGCAGTTGATACTCAATATATTTTGTGGTGCCAAAAAAGGAGGGCACCTTACGGCCCATTCTGGATTTAAAAAGCGTGAACAGGTGGTCTCCGAGTGTCTCACTTTTGCATGGAGACGTTGAGGCCATTCATTGTTGCAGTGAGGCAGGGAGAGTATCTGACGTCATTGGATCTGTCGGAGGCCTATCTGCACATTCTGATCAGATTGGAGCACCAATGTTTTCTGCGGCTTGCGGTGCCTATGGGGCATTTCCAGTTCCAGGCGCTACCATTTGGGTTGGCAACAGCGCCAAGGACGTTCACCAAAGTTATGGTGGTTGTGGCAGTGGCGGCGGCGTTGAGGGAGGAAAGAAGGAGTGTTAGTTCACCCGTATCTGGATGATTGGTTGATTCGAGCGAAGTCGCGGATGGAGAGTCAGCAGGCGACCAGTCGGGTGGTAAATTTCCTGCAGGACTTAGGATGGGTGGTCAACGTATCAAAGAGCAAGTTGGCGTCATCACAGGAGTTAGAGTACTTGGGAGCTCTCTTCGACACGCGCAAGGGCAGAGTCTACCTACCTCGGGTGCGGATTCAGAAACGGAGGCAGTTAATCCAGGGGATTCCTGGCGAACAGGGCTCCTTCGGCATGGCAGTATTTACAGCTCTTAGGAACAATGGCGGCCACGCTGGAGATGGTGCCGTGGGCCAGAGCTCCATGTGAGGGTGCTCCTCAGAAGGTTGTCTCATCAGTCTGACCCATTGTCCAGAATTTTGGCATGTCCACTGGAGGTGCGCAGATCGCTAAAGTGGTGGCTTCGTCTGGGGAGGCTGGAGAAAGGGATGACTCTAGCGTCACCGGATTGGAAACCATTGACAATGGACGCAAGTCTGTTCAGATGGGGGGGCGCACTTTGAGGGACAGTATGCTCAGGGCCAGTGGTCAGACGAGGAGAGGACGTGGTCCATCTACAGGTTGGAGTTACGGGAAGTATCGTTGGCTCTACAGGCCTTGCAGGGTCTACTACAGGGGCAGGCGATCAGAGTGCTCTCGGACAATGCCACAGCAGTGGCATATATCAGTCGGCAAGGAGGAACCAGCAGTGTGCAGCTGGAAGAAGAAGTGGACGGCTTGTTAGCCTGGGCCGAGTTGCACCTGGAGGTGTTGTCGGTGGCGCACGTAGCAGGGGTGGACAATGTGACGGACGACTTTTTGAGTTGAGTCAGAGTGGACCTGGACCTGGGAGAATGGAGCCTTCATCTAGAAGTCTTCAATTCCCTGATACAGTGATGGGGTCAGCCAGTGATGCATCTGATGGCAACATTACAATCAGCAAAGGTGGAAAGATTCTACAGCAGAAGAAGAGAGAGAATATCCGAGGGATTAGATGCCCTGATGCAAAGGTGGCCGGAGGAAAATCTTCTGTGTGTTTTCCCGCCATGGGTGCTCATCGGCAGAGTTCTCTAACGCATAGAAAGGCACAGAAGTCCAGTGCTTCTGGTAGCGCCGGATTGTCCAAGGCGGCTGTGGTATGCCGACTTAATGCGGCTTCTGGTGGAACTGCCTTGGAGGCTACCGGACCGGAGAGACCTGCTGGCCCAGGGCCCTCTAAGCATGCCTCAGGTGAGTCGGTTTTCGCTTACGGCTTGGCTTTTGAGAGGGCAAGGCTGACGGTCAAGGGATACTCGACAGCGGTGATTTCTACGTTACTGAAGTCTAGGCGTCGTTCCACCTTCTTAGCTTACATGAGGGTTTGGCGACTGTTTGAGGCCTGGTGCGAGGAAAGGCAGCTACAGGCGTTGAGGGCCATGATAGCACAGATTTTGGCTTTTTTGCAGGATGGATTTGATAAAGGCTTGGCAGCAGTGCAGTTGGCAGCACTGGCCTGTTATCGAGGGAAGGTGCAGGGGAGGACGCTGGGAGCCCATCCGGATGTGAAAAGATTTTTGAGAGCGGCCTCCTTGTTGAGACCTCCCTGCAGGATTGCGGCTCCAGGGTGGGACCTTAATGTGGTGCTGGAGGCCCTGGTTAGGCAGCCGTTTGAGCCTTTGGCAAAGGCGACATTGAAGGATCTCACTCTAAAGGTGGTGTTTTTGGTTGCTATCACCTTGGCAAGAAGAACCTCAGAGTTACAGGCCTTGTCGTGTAGGGAACCGTTTTTGTCCTTTTCAGGCAAGAAAGTGGTGCTGAGGACTGTCCCGTCCTTTTTGCTTAAAGTGGTATCGGCTTTTCATGTCAATCAGGTGGTATCATTGCCGGTCTTTGAAAGGGCAGTTGCAGATAGGAATAAAGGGCGACTGCTTAGGTTGGATATAGGCAGGGCGCTAAAGAGGTATTTGCAGAGGACGGAGGTGTTCCGCAAGTCGGACAGGTTGTTTGTCATGTTTGGTGGTTCTCGTCAAGGAGAGCTGACTTCTAAGGCATCTATAGCTCGGTAGATTAAGGAAGCGATTGCGGCAGCGTATCTCTTAAAGGGCAAAGTAGTGCCGAAGGGTTTAAAAGACCATTCGACTAGGGCTCAGGCGGCGTCCTGGGCGGAGTTTAGCTTAGTTCCGGCGTTGGAAATTTGTAGGGCGGCAACTTGGTCATCGCTGAATACCTTTGTCAAGCATTATAGGATTGATGTGCAGGCGGAAGGGGATGCTAGGTTTGGATCAGCGGTGCTTCAGGCTGGTCTGGCAGACCCCTCCCGGTAAAATGTTCACTGCTCTGTTACATCTCCAATGGTCCGGGACTAGACTGGAGGGGCGATCAGGAAGGTAAAATTAGACTTACCTGCTAATTGTAATTCCTGGAGTAACTCCAGTCTAGTCCCGCATCCCTCCCTATTTTGGACTGCCAGGATGTAGCCTGAAGACCAGGGAGGGGGAGGTTGCAGAGTTTTTAAGGAGAGAGTCACGAGATGCGTCAGGCTTGCATGTGTAGAGGGGCATAGTTCTTTCTTCCTAAGAGTGAAGGGCTTCTTCAAGGAGCACGGGAGAAGGAGCAGCTCCTGCAATCAGTATTGCAATCTTAATGTTCAGATAGTATAGGACTTGATGGTTCATTGGTTATACGTAGATAGCTGTTAAAGTTATTATTTAAAATTGGCTTACCTTTTGCTCTGGTAAGTCTGCTTTGTCAATAGGAAAACTGATTCAAGGAGGCGGTCCCTGGACTACTTATACTAGGGTCACTAAAGAGTGACATGCTCAGTCTCCAAGCTGCGAGAGGACGTACACAACTCCAATGGTCCGGGACTAGACTGGAGTTACTCCAGGAACTACAATTAGCAGATAAGTCTAATTTCACCTTACCATTTTAACAAAAAGGTTGGTTGCCCTTAAAATATCCACTTTCAGTTTTGCCCACTGTTTTTCTACATCCCCCAGCTGTTTCCATCCCGCTAACGACTCCCTGAGGTATTGGCCCATCTTGGCAAAGTTAATCTTCCTAAAGTCTAAGACCCTCACCTTTGAATGGATTCTAACAGCCCTAGTCCTAATACTGAACCACACCATCTGGTGATCACTGGATGCAAAATGATCTCCCACTATAACATCAGAAACACTTTCACCATTGGTAAACACCAAGTCCAGTATGGCCCCTTCACGTGTGCGGTCTGTTACCAATTGCCTGAATAGTTCTCCCTGTAGAGAATCCAGGATCTCTTTACTTCTAGATGATACTGTAGCAGGAATGTGCCAATCAACATCTGGCATATTGAAATCTCCTATCAGTAGCACTTCCTCTTTCCTAGCAATGCTGCGTATGTCTTCAATTAACTCTCTGTCCACCTCTTCCTCTTGTGAGGGAGGTCTGTATATCACGCCAATGCAAATAGATTCCTTTTTCCCACTTTCTAGTTTAACCCACAATGCCTCCTCTCTCCCTTTTAAGCTCTGTAATTCCAAAGCTTTCATAGTATTTTTTACATATAGTGCCACTCCTCCTCCCCTTCTTCCTACCCTGTCCTTTCTGAATAAAGTATAGCCAGGTATAGTTACATCCCAGTCATGGTTTTCTGTGAACCATGTTTCTGTAACTGCCACTAAATCCAAGTCAGCCACTCCCACCAAAGCTTCAACATCAGGGATCTTATTTCCCATGCTACGGGCGTTTATACACACTGCTTTCCATGTCACCCCTGTTACCCATTTCCATAAAGGTATTTAATGTATCACTTACCTCGGGGCTTTCACTTACCTGGGGGCTTTCTTCACTATCCCCAACGAATCTAGTTTAAAGTCCTCTTCAGTAGATTAGCCAGTCTACTACTGAAGATGTGTCTACCTTTCTTGCACAGATGGATGCCATCTCTGCTCTGCAACCCTTGGAACAGTATCCCATGGTCTAGGAAACCAAAACGATCTCGATGACACCATCCACGCAGCCATGCATTCCTCTCCAGGATGCGAGCCTCTCTGCCTTGACCTTTACCCTCAACAGGGAGGATTGAAGAGAACACCACCTGTGCACCTAACTGCTTCACCCTCTGTCCCAGAGCCATGAAGTCACTTTTGATATGCTCAGAGGGATACCTGGCAGTATCATTTGTTCTGACATGGATTAGCAACATTGGGTAATAGTCAATGAGCTTGATGAGTCTCGGCAAACTCTCCATAACATCTTGGATTTTGGCACCAGGTAGACAGCATACCTCTCTGGACATCAAGTCTGGTCGGCAGATGGATGCCTCAGTACCCCTCAGAAGAGAGTCACCAACCACCACTACCCTTCGCTTCCTTGTGGTCACTGATTCTGCAACTTTGGGGTACTTGAGCTCTGGTTCTTCCCTTTCCAGGGATGCTTTCACCTCCTCCACTTCCAGGGCTGCATAATGGTTCTTCAAGTCAAAGGCTGGAGAAGTTGGATTGGTGATTCTGCAGGCCCTGGTGACTTGTGTCCAACCTTCGTCATTCTGTCGGCACCCATCTTCTCCTCTGCTGGAGAGCTTGGTTGCTGCAAGAAGCATCTTATCAATGTACTTCTCACTGTCTTGAATGCTCCTCAGCCTCGCCACCTCCTCTCTGAGTTCCTCCACTTGTTTCCTCAGAGCTTCAACATGCAGGCACCCTGCACATGGAACCAGTCCTTCAACTGGCACTGGGACCTCTGTCTGGACAGAGGCAGAAGCTGTAATGGGGGCAACAGCTTTAGTGATACGATTTTTCCCAGCCATTGTTCAGTTTGTGGAGTTTAGGTATCTGTTAAAGCAAAAGAGAGAGATCTACCAAAGTACCAGCCGGTTTCCCAGCGTTGTTTGAACTGTATAGACCCTTTTAGGAATGCCTCAACAGGGCAGGGCTCTGAGGCCTTTTATGCAGGCCTCAGCTGCTCTCAGTTCATTCACAGGTTAATCAGATCCACTAACTCCTGATTAGGTGTCAGCAGTTCCCAAGAGCTGGGAAAGTTACCAGAGTTTTAAATCTACCCCACTAAAGAAAATATGCCTACTAAAGCACCAAAAAGAATGTAACTTTGTTTTAAAAATATACCAAAATCCTTTTAAGAGCTCCCAGTCAGAGAGCTAACAATTAAAAAAACAAAACAAAAACCCTTTGCTTGAACTGTACAGCCCGTTTAAGATACGGCGACCAGAATTGCACACAATATTCAAGGTGCAGTCGCACCATGGAACGATACAGAGGCATTATAATATCCTTTGTTTTATTTTCCATTCCTTTCCTTATGATACCTAGCATTCTATTTGCTCTCTTGGCCGCCGCTGCACACTGTTTGTAAACCTGCACAGCCGGAGGAACAATTTTCTGCTTCCACAGCTGTGCTGGTTTACAGACTGCTCAACTGCGGCATTCCCAGTGGTAACAAGTATTTCCTGTTTCTCAAAAGAAACAAGAAATGCTTATTCTGCAGGACCAAGCAGGAAGTCAGTCCTCACATATGGGTGACGTCGGCGCCGACGGAGCCCCCGCGCGGAGCATTTCCCCAGCTTTCATAGAAAGCCTTTGGGAGTGCAGCGTGCATTCGCGGTCCCCTTCCCGCCCAAGGGTGCCATCTTGCTCAGTCTTCTTTTTTCTGCGGAGCCCGACGGATGTATATTCGTTTCACCCAAGGAAGAAGTTGATTTTTCTCTGCGTTAACCTGTTTTCTTCGGTTCGATGCCAGTTTCCCTTTCCCGCCTGGGCCCGATACGTCGGTATCGAGCCCGGATCTCTTTTTCAGTTTTTGTCCTTAGTGACTAGCGTTCGCACCATTTTTTCTTTTTTCACTGGCAGCCCTGTCTTTTGACCTTGAAGGGGCCCTTTTTCCCCCGATGGCTGCCAGCGGGTTTAAAAAGTGTGATCGGTGCAAGAAACCTATGTCTCTCACTGACACACATGACTGCTGCCTCTGGTGCCTCGGACCCGATCATGACCCGATGATCTGTGGTCCATGTGGGAAAATGTCCTTTAAGGCATTATGGAGTTGGCAGCACCAAAAGGAAAGAATCTTCTCTGACTCCGCGTCCGGTCGGGCCCGGACCTCGTCAGAGGCCTCGACATCTCAGGACTCCGAACCCGAGCAGCATCGAGGCTCCTCTGAAAGGGGGTCTCCCTCGCGGGAGCATCGTAAGAAGAAAAAACCCGCGAGGGCGGCATTGGTGGACGCACTTGGCTCCTCGAGGGCCAAGTCGCATAGCCCCTAACGCCGTCCCGGGTCTTCGGAGTCGGAGAGGCCAGCAAAACAACCTCGTGTGGAGATGGAGTCCCCGGGTCACGTGAGTACTGTAGTCCTCATGGACTCACCTTCAGGGGAGCCGACGTCAGGCCCGGCGCCGCCGGGACTCGAGTCGGGGGCTGCTGAGTCTCCTGAGCTCGGACTCAGGTTGACGGCCTTGGAGAGCAGCTTGGCTGCCTTCATGGAACAGCAGCGGGCACTGATCGCCGGTCTGACCGGTGCATCTGCCCCGACCACCGGGACATCGACGTACAAGTCGACCCCGGAGGCCGAGCCGATCCTCGAGTCCATGCGAGCTCGAGTCGATCCTCGGCAAGGTCCCCCTCGGCCTCCCGTTTGGGACCGAGGTCGTCGATGCCGGTACCCTCAGCGTCGGGGCGGATGGCATCGATGGCTCCGGTCGGGCAGGCAATCGATTCCTCCTCCAAGGAGTCCAGCTGGGAGACGGAGGATGAGGAGTCACCCGACACCTTTCAGACTCGGTGCATTCCTTCAGATTTTCCTGAGTCCGAGCCTCAGAGAAGGTCCTCCCCGGAGGATACCCGGTTCTTGGATTTCGTGCGGGACATGGCCAAGGCTTTGGCATTCCCCGCGGATCCTGAGGAGGAGCCTCGAGCCCCTACAGTATGACTCTCCTCCGAAGGAGGCCTTTACTGTTCCGGTTCCTCCGATGCTGAAACGGTTGCTCTTCCGCATGTGGGAGGCGCCGGCCTCGACGCCGGTTTTGAGCAAGCGGGTCGATTCCATCTATCGAGTCCGCAAGAGCCCCGGGTTCCAAAAGGCACAATTACCGCACCACTCCATGGTTGTGGAATCAGCCATGCATTGTCTGAAGAGTCCAAAGAGGCACTCCTTGGTGCCTCCCAGCCGGGAGGCCCAGAACCTGGATGCCCTCAGTAAGAAGTGCTTCCAGGGCTCTATGCTTGCTTGCCGTGTCCAGACCTACCAGCTGTACATGGGCATGTACCTTCGAGACCTGGCAAAGGAGATTGCCGGGTTCTCTGCTGGTCTCTCCGAGGAACCTTTGCAGAGGTTCAATGCTCTGTCCTCGGGCATACGTGAGTGCTTGAAGTTTATATCTCGAGCAGCCTATGATGGCTTCGAGGCTTCAGCCCGAGTAGCTGCGGCCGGCATCAGTGCACGCCGTCAGGCTTGGCTACAGTCATCGGACCTCGAGCCATGGGTGCAGGACAAGATGGTCGATGTCCCCTGCCGAGGTGAAAACCTCTTTGGCAAGCCCATGGCTGACAAGGCTGCAGAACTCGAGATCGAGACTCTTACCCGGACAAGGCTGTCCAGAAAAACCTCTGCCCCTTCTCAGAAGAAGGGCTCGCGGATAAAGACCTTTTACCCAAGGAAGTCATCTGCCTATAAACAGTACCCTCATTATCAGGCCTCTGTAGCTCCCCAACAGGGTCAGCAGGCCAAGGGGCAGGGTCATGGGTCCCGTAGGTAGAAGGCCCCCAAGCCTCCTACTCCGGCTCCTGCTCAGCAGGGAGGGGGATTTTGACTGCATTGGCATAGCCTCTCCTCCTCAGCTGGCTCCCATCAGCACTGGAGGCATGCTGGCCCTGTTCGCCCACAGGTGGTCAGCCGTCACAAGGGATACCTGGGTTCTAAGTATAGTCTAGAAGGGATATCTCCTCCACTTCCACCAGGTACCCCGCTCCTATTTTCCAGGGGAGCCTCCCAGACTCCCTCTGCACAGGGACTTACTCCTGCAGGAGTTGGCAGTGGAACCAGTGCCCCACCACCTGAAAGGTCATGGCTTCTATTCCAGGTACTTCCTAGTAACAAAGAGAACTGGAGGCCTCAGACCCATCCTAGACTTGCGAAACCTGAACAAGTTCCTGGAGAGGGAAAAGTTCAAGATGCTTACCCTTGGAATCCTGCTGCCCTACCTCCAGCAGGGAGATTGGCTATGCTCCTTAAATCTAAAGGATGCTTATACTCACATCCTTATTCATCCAGACCACAGACAATATCTCAGATTTGTAGTGGGAGGAAACCATTATCAGTACAGAGTACTGCCTTTTGGCCTTACATCCGCCCCCAGGGTATTCACCAAGTGCCTGGCGGTGGTAGCGGCCTACCTCAGGGTTCAGGGCCTCTTTGTCTTTCCATATCTGGATGATTGGCTCATCAGGGGTCAGTCCCCACAAGAGGACAATCAAGCCACCCTTCGCACTGTCGCTCTGCTTCAGCACCTGGGGTTTGTCATAAACTTCGCAAAGTCCAGTTTGCATCCCTCCCAGAACATGGAGTTCATAGGAGCTCGCCTAGACACATTTCAGGCAAAGGCCTTTCTACCAATGGACAGGGCCCACAGATTGATGGCTCTAGCCAGGCTGTTCCACAGCAATTCTATAGTCTCTGCCAGACAATTTCTGAGGCTCTTAGGCCACATGGCATCTACGGTCCATGTGACTCCAAATGCCCATCTACACGAGACCAGCTCAGTGGGGCCTCAGGACTCAGTGGCACCAGGCCACAGGAAGCCTCACGGACAAAGTGAGGGTGTCCAGCCTACTACAGTCTTCTCTGCAATGGTAGCTTCATCTTCCGAATCTAGTGCAAGGGGTGCCTTTTCAGGCACCTCCACACTCTCAGGTGCTGACAACCGATGCTTCTCTTCAAGGTTGGGGTGCACATTGCCAAGGGGCATGTACTCAAGGCCTGTGGACTCCTTGGGAGGCCGCACAGCAGATCAATCTCTTAGAGCTGAGAGCTATCCGCTTAGCCCTGAGAACTTTCTCTCATCTCCTCTCTCATCAGTCCGTCTTAATTCAGACGGACAATCAAGTGGCTATGTTCTGTGTGAAAAAACAAGGGGGCACAGGGCCCCGCCTTCTATGTCAGGAAGCACAGAAACTGTGCTCCTGGGCAGTCAATCATGGCATTCTTCTCAAAGCAGTCTACCTCCCAGGTCAGGAGAATTACCTGGCGGACAGATTGAGCAGGATTCTGCAGCCGCACGAATGGCAGTTGAACCCTTTAGTGGTTCAACAGATCTTCCTGAGATGGGGTCTTCCAACCATAGATCTCTTTGCCAGTCCTTTGAACCGTCAACTTCCCAGGTTCTGCTCCAGACAACTGCATCCTCTCAGAGTAGCGGCGGATGCATTTCTCATTCCATGGTCTACAGGCCTCCTATATGCGTTTCCTCCCACACCTCTAGTGTCCAAGACACTGTTCAAAGTGATCCGGGACAAAGCCTCAGTGATCCTGGTGGCCCCCCGGTAGCCAAGGCAACCCTGGTTCCCACTACTGTTGCAACTAGCGGTGGACACTCCTCTTCCTCTGGGGATGCAACCCGATCTCCTGTCTCAGAAGCAGGGATCTCTCTTGCACCCCAATCTACAGTCCCTCAATTTGATGGCCTGGCTGCTGAAAGGGTAGTTCTAGCGCCTTTACTACTGCCCAGGGAAGTGGAGGATGTAGTATTGGCCTCTAGGAGGCAGTCAACCAGGAAGTCTTATGCCCTTAAATGGCGTAGATTTTCTGCCTGGAGTACTCAACACAATGAGAACCCCTTCTCATGCCTAGTACCAGTGGTGCTGCAGTATTTGTTTCACCTGTCCAACCTAGGCCTTAAGTCCAATTCCGTTAGAGTTCATCTAAGTGCTCTTTCAGCACACCACTCACAGGTGGAGGGTCAGTCTCTCTCCAGTCATCCTTTGGTGTCCCGATTCCTCAGAGGCCTGCTTTTGCTTAAGCCTCCAGTGCGTCCACCTGCACATGAATGGGATTTAAATGTGGTCTTGCAACGGCTTACTTGCCCACCATTTGAACCTATGGCTACTTGCCCTATGCGTTTTCTGTCTTGGAAAACACTATTTCTGGTAGCCCTTACCTCAGCTAGGCGAGTAAGTGAGCTTCAGGCCCTAGTTTCAGAAGCACTTTATACTAGGTTCTATAAGAACAGGGTAGTCTTACGGACTCACCCTAAGTTCCTTCCAAAGGTTGTCTCCTCCTTCCACCTCAATCAGGAGGTGGTTCTTCCAACTTTCTTTCCCAGGCCTCATGCTAGCCGGGCTGAGATGGTCCTGCATACCCTGGACTGTAGGAGGGCGTTGTCCTTCTACCTTGACCGTACGCGGGAGCACCGGAGGGCGGTTCAGCTCTTCGCTTCTTATGACCCCAATAAGTTGGCGTTGGCTGTCTCCAAGTGTACTTTGTCCATATGGGTAGCTGACTGCATTGCCTGGGCTTACAGGGCAGCCGGCCTCTCGTTGCAGGGTCGAGTTACGGCTCACCGTGTCAGGGCGAAAGCTGCGTCAGTGGCTCATCTCCGCTCTGTTCCGTTGGCAGTTATCTGCCGGGCCGCTACTTGGTCTTCAAGCCAGACTTTTGCGGCCCACTACTGCCTTGAGAGGGAGTTGGGACTTTAGATAATCATTGCTTTTGGCAATAAGGGCTTCAACATGGACTTCAGTAACAATCGTCAAGAGTGACATTTTCCTCGTGGTACAGCATAAAGAACATTCACAACACTGAACAAGATAAGTGTTTGTTTGAGAGCAACACATGGTTGCGGTGACGCTTCTAGGAGAAAGCAAGTCTTGCAGAATAAATGTTTAATGTATCTCTACAACACTATGTTACCTTCGAGGGAGATTAGCAGCACCCCGTGAGGGACACGCGCATGGGATGAAATAAATTATTTAAAAGCTTTTTAAAGAAAATTAGTGCAGAAAAATAACAAAAAAAAGTTTTTGTAAAGTACTACCAAGGGCACGTAGAGCTGGGTCGTTGATGTGAATAGCAGTCTTGTAAAAGTGTCCAATTTTGGACCTTACATTTAACTGCGATATTTTATACTGAGACCCTAGTGCCTGAGAATAGTATTTTTACTAGTTCCTTTTGGTGAAAGTTCAAGCATATAATTCTCATTAATTCATTGGTGATCTGCTTGGAGCATATTGACCGTAGTTATTAGGCTTTAACCCCAATTGAGAGGGAGTCCAGCAGGGACAGTGCTTTCGGGCAAGCGGTACTCCATAATCTCTTTGAGGTCTAGGCAACTCCTACCCTCCGGCCCTGGTGTTGGGCTACCTATCGGGGGCGTTATCAGAAAAGATTCTGTTCTTGCATGCTGAGGCTCTAGAGGAAGCTCATTTTTCAGTTTGGGGCCTCTGGTAGCCCTAAGCTAGGGAGTCCCATATGTGAGGACTGACTTCCTGCTTGGTCCTGGAGAAAGAGTAGTTACTCACCTGTAACAGGTGCTCTCCAGGAGCAGCAGGAATCAGTCCTCACAACCCTCCCTCCTCCCCTTGGAGTTGCACTCATATGATTTCCTTTTGCTATTTTTGCTGTCTTTTGGCTATGTCATCAGACTGAGCAAGATGGCACCCTTGGGCGGGAAGGGGACCGCGCATGCGCACTGCATTCCCAAAGGCTTTCTGTGAAAGCTGGGGAAATGCTCCGCATGGGGGCTCCGTCGGCGCCGACATCACCCATATGTGAGGACTGATTCCTGCTGCTCCTGGAGAACACCTGTTACAGGTGAGTAACTACTCTTTCCCGTCTTTAGAAATACCATGGTGTAGCAGTTTATAAAACAGCAGAGCCACAGAAACAGAGAACTGTTCCAGTGGCTGCTTTCGTCTCTCAAGCAAGAAATCAGTGAGAGGAAGGGTGGGCAGCTAGGGAGTGCAGCAGATAAAAGAGGGAAGGAAGGGGCTGGAAGGGAGCTGACATGGGGGGAGGTGGGGGCTGGAAGTGAGCTGAAAAGAAGGGAAGGGGCTGGAAGAGAGCTGGAAAGAGGGGAAGGAGGGGGCTTGAAGGGAGCTGATATGTGGGGATGGAAGGAGCTGACACTTGGGGATGGGACTGGAAGGTGGTTGGGTAATGGGGGGGGAGGGTTGGAAGGGAGGGGGCACTGGGGCTGGAAGGGAGCTGACACCTGGGGATGGCACTGGAAGGGGGATGAACAGAGGGGAGGGTGACTGGAAGGGAAATGACATGGGATGGCGCACGGGGACTGGAAGTAAACTGTTATCTGGCATGGAATTTGGACTAGAAGGGGCTGGACAGTGGGGAAGGAGGGGGACTGGAAGAGAATGGACAACAGTGGCGGTGCTGAGAATGCAAGGGGTTTGACATTAGAAGGTACTGGAAGGGGAGGACTGGAAAGAGGGATGATATGGGAGAGGGTTACTGGGACTGGAAATAGGCTGATACTGAGGGAAGTACTGGGATTGGAAGGGGGCTGAGGCTGGACAGAAAATGGGCTTTTGCAGGGGGGGGAGCTGGAACTGGAAGAGAACTGATGCTGGTATATGCTGGGTCAGGTGGGGAAAATAGGCAGAAACTGGGGGCATGAAAAGGAAGAGGGGGCAGATATTGTGTATGTTGGGGAGGGGAAGAAACACTGCTGCTGCTGAATGTCAACTGACTCTAGTGCAGAAGCAGGGAGGCCACACTGCCACAGGCCTGGGACTGTGAACCAGGAAGGCCCAGACAGTGTGCCTCTGCCTCAGCCTACTGGATGGAGGGAAAGAGAGAGACACTAGATGGGGGACGAGAGATGATACACATGGAGAGGGAGAGAGAGTGAGCAAAAGACAGGGAAATAATGGACCAGGGAAGAAGAGCTAGGAAATGTGAGGACTGAGGTGAAAGTTGAAAAGCGGTAGGTAGATGGCTAAAAAATAACTGGGTAGTAAAGAATAGTGAAATTTGGGTGGACAGAGAGAGATAGAGAAATAAATAGAAGAAAGCCAAAAGGAAAAAAAAATCAATATCCAAGATGGAAAGAAGTGAAGAAAATAAATGGAGTGACAAGAAATGGAAGATGGACTATAGACTATAGAGAGACAGCTAAGAGAAGACAGAGGAAAGCAGAAGTCTCAGAATGGGACCAACATGATCAGAGAAAGCGTAGTTACTCACCTGTAACAGGTGATCTCCGGGAACAGCAGGAATTAAGTCTTCACATATGGATATCGTCGGTACCGACGGAGCCTGTGCGGGAATGCTCTCCAGCGTTCAAAAGGAAAGCTTTTGGGAGCATCCCACAGCGCATGCGTGCTGCCTTCTTGCCTCACTGCCTCTCTCACTTCAGCTGAGTTTAAAGCTGAGCCAAGGAGAGAGACAGAAAGAAAGATAAAGAGACAACTCCTAGGGGAGGTGGGTGGGTTGTGAAGACTTAATTCCTGCTGTTCTCGGAGATCACCTGTTACAGGTGAGTAACTACAATATCTCCAGGAACAAGCAGGAATGTAGTCTTCACATATGGGGACTCCCCAGCTGAAAGATGCCAGAGGAATGACCCCAGTGAGCTGTGAATCCGTGTGAACAGGGTCATACTTCCTCCCATGGATCCCTGGCATCCTACCGGGATGGAGGGTAGGAGTTGCATTAAGTCTGAAAGAGATGCTGTAGGACAGCCCAGCTAAACGAGGTATCCCGATGGGAGTCCTTGTCCAGACAGTAGTGGGCTGTGAAGGTATGTACTGAAGCCCAAGTAGCCGCTCTACAGATATCATCTATAGACACAGAGCGAAGATTAGCAACCAAGGCTGCCATTGCTCTGACATTATGAGCTGTAACATGGCCCTCGAGGGAAAGACCTTTACTATCATAAGTGAAGGATATGCAGTTTGCAAACCACTTAGATAGGGTTCGTTTGGAAACTGGAAGTCCCAAATGACTAGACTCAAAAGCAACAAAGAGTTGAGAAGACTTCCTATGTTGTTCAGTTCTTTGAAGGTAAAAGGCTAAAGCTCTTTTATAATCTAAGGTATGAAGGTTCCTTTCTGCACTGGAGGTATGAGGCCTAGGGAAGAATACAGGAAGGTAAACCAACTGGTTTAAATGAAAAGACGAAACCACCTTTGGCATAAAGTGTGGATGAGTCCTGAGGACTACTTTATCATGGTGGAACCTTGTATAAGGAGGGTCAGCCACTAAAGCTTGCAGTTCACTAATGCGCCTAGCAGAAGTTATTGCAATTAGGAAAATGACCTTCCAGGAAAGGAATTTTAAAGTTGTAGTGGCTAAAGGTTCAAAAGGCGGCTTCATAAGCTGCCTAAGAACCAGATTCAGGTCCCATGCCACCGGTGGCGGCTTTATGGGGGGCTTTGTCAATAGACCTCTCATGAATCTTGACACAAGTGAATGAGAAGAGATTGGTTGTCCATCTTGGGACTTGTGAAAAGCCGCAATAGCACTGAGATGGACTCGCACTGAATTTGTCTTAAGACCAGAATTTGAAAGATGGAGGAGATACTCCAGAATCAACTCCATGGGCACGGAAAGGGGGTTAAGCCCCCTTTTCGAACACCATATAGAAAACCTTTTCCATTTGAAAGCGTAGGAACGCCTTGTGGAACGTTTTCTTGAAGCCTGAAGGATATCCTTCACTTGCTGAGAGAGGTGGATATCTAAAAGTTCTATGCCTTCAGCAGTCAGGCCCAAAGGTGCAGGGACTGAGGATTGGGATGCAGAAGCTTCTCGTTCTCCTGAGAGGAGATCTGGAGCATATCCCAACTCTAGAGGAGTTGCTTGAGAGAGATGCAGACCAGAGGGTACCATGATTGCCTTGGCTAACGTGGAGCTATGAGGATCACATGCCCCCTGTCTCTCTGAAGCTTGAACAGAGTTTTGGGAATTAGGGGAAAGGGTGGGAAGGCATAGAGGAAGTCCTGACCCCAGTGGAGCTGGAAAGCATCGTTTACTAGACAGTATTGAGCCAGAATTCTGGAACAGAACCGGGGAAGTTTGGCATTCTGTGGACTTGCAAAGAGGTCTATATCTGGTGTTCCCCAGGTTTGGAACACTCGAGCCAGTTGGTCTGACTGGAGAGACCACTCGTGTGGCAGCAGTATTCGACTGAGCTTGTCTGCCCACAAGTTTTGAATGCCTGGAAGGTATACCGCTAGAAGGTGAATTTGGAGCTCTCTGGCGAGGGCCCATAGTCGCAAAGCTTCGTTGCATAGCGACAGAGAGCCCGTTACGCCTTGTTTGTTTATGTAAAACATGGCAACTTGATTGTCGGTTTGGACCAGAACTGTCTTTTGACTGAGCTGGGCCTGAAATGCTATTATAGCATTGTAAATGGTTCTTAGCTCTAAGAGGTTTATTTGACGTGAGGCCTCTTGTGAGGTCCAGAGACACTGAGTGGAAAGATCATGCAAGTGGGCTCCCCAACCCAGCTTGGATGCATCCGTTGTCAGGGTGATTTGGGGCAGTGGCTGCTGGAAGGGGGAACCTACCAGGAGGTTTTCGAGAGACTGCCACCACTGTAGGGACAAAACGAGACGCATGGAGTTCTTGATTTTTGTCTGTTAAGCGACCTGTGGCTTGGGTCCACTGCGAAGAGAGGGTCCACTGAGCCGCTCACATATGTAGGCGGGCATAAGAGACCACATGCACAGTGGATGCCATATGCCCCAGCAGTTGAAGCATTTCCTGAGCAGTTAGGAGGGTTTTCTTTACTGCTTGAGAAGCCAATTCTATTATTTGTAGACAGCGCGGCTGTGGCAGGTATGCCCTTGATTGCTATGTGTCTAAGCGAGCCCCTATGAACTCTAGGGACTGAGAAGGGGTGAGTTGAGACTTTGGGTGGTTGATTACCAGACCCAAATATTGGAGAATTCTCATGGCACGAGAGACAGCTCGTTCTGTTTCTGGAGCTGTCGGTGCTCTGATGAGCCAGTCGTCTAAGTAGGGGAAGACGAATATCCCCAGAGTTCTCAGGAATACTGCTACTACAGCCATGCATTTTGTGAAGACTCTTGGGGCAGAGGCCAGCCCGAATGGAAGGACTCTGAATTGGAAGTGGCTTCCTTGAAAGAGAAATCAAATGTACTTCCTGTGATTTACATGGATGAGGATATTCATGTACGCATCTCTTAGATCTAGAGAACATAACCAATCCTGATATGGTAGAAGTGTTCTGAGGGAGATCATCTTGAACTTTTCTCGGAACAGAAATTTGTTCAATTCTCTGAGGTCCAGGATAGGTCTGTATCCCCCTGTCTTCTTTGAAATAAGAAAATAGGGGGAGTAGAACTCCTTCCCCCGTTGGGATATGGGTACCTCTTCTATTGCTCCTTGAGCAAGAAGTGAAGAGACCTCCTGACACAGGATGTCGGTGACAGGGCCTTGAGAATTGAATTGTTTTATGACTGTAGGCGGGGGCATACTGAGAAAGTGAAGTTTGTACCCCTGTCCTACAATGGACAGAGTCCAGTTTTCTGATGTTATCTGCTGCCATCTTTTGGCAAAATGGCATAATCTGCCCGGAATGGTCAAGGGCTCTGCACCCTTCAGAGGCAAAAAGGTTAAGTTCTCTAGGTAGAAGTCAAAGCCCCTGCGGAGGCTGTACTTGCTGAGCCGGTTGGGCTCTTTGAGCTTGCGGCTTTCTTTGTTGTCTAGGTTGCTGCCCTTTTTGGGGAGCATGAACTGGACAGTGGATTGGATGGGAATAAGAGTGCTAAGATGTTTTCTTTTTATTAAAGAAAAACTTCTTGCCTATCTTTTTCTTTGATGGGTTGGCTGTAGACTTTGATAGTCTATTCAAGGTGGTATTGTCGGATTCAATCTGATTAGCCTTGCTCTGCCAATCCTTCCCAAATAAATTTTCTCCTGTACAAGGAATGTTTCCTAACTTCTCCTGCACCCACTCCTCTAAGGCAATGCGCCATGCTCCGATAGCAATAGCAGAAGTTCTGCTAATAGCCTCAAAGCAGTCAAAAGCTGCACGGTTCACGAATTTGGAGACATTCTGAGCGTGCTTGAGCAGATTAAGGTATTGAACCCATTTATCTTTGGGAAGAAGAGGGCTCATGCATTCTAAATCTGCTGTAACCTCCTCTAGGAACATTCCCATGTAAAGGGAATATGAGCTAATCCTAGTTGATTGCTTTCAATCCTCCATGCTTCGACACCCAAAGGCATCGAGTGTCCTCGATTCACGACCTGGCAGGTTGGAAGAATGTGTTTTAGCACTCTTTATTCTCCCCATGGCTGATTCCACTACCATGGAATGGTGTGGTAACTGAATCTTCTGAAACCCTGGAGAAGGTGGGACTCAGTACATGGTATCGAGGCGTCGAGAATGCGGTGACACCCTTAAGGGAGTTTCCCACATTCTGAGCATAAGATCCTGAAGGATCTGATGAATGCGCAGCATTGCTGCCTCTTTGGGAGCCAAAGAGTATTGAAGAATTCTTAGTTCTTCTGCCCTAGGTTCCTTCTCTGGAGTAACCGTGATTGAAAGCCCTTTAGCTACATCACATATGAAATCCTGAAAAGGCATGTCTTCTGGAGGAGACATTCTGCGCTCAGGAGAAGGAGATGGATCCTTCAACAGAACTGCTCTTGGGTCGGTAGAGTCATCGGAATTGGAAGACTCATCGGAGCTTTGCATCGATCGATGCTGGTACCGATGAATATTGGTACCTTGACATTTCGGTTCCAACCCTTCGATGCCGGAGAAGCTCTCGAGGCTTGGCATGGTAGGAAGCCTTCCCACCTGAGTGGGTGCCACTGGAGCCGCTACCGGTTTCGATACCGAGCTCATTTGAACCGTCTGTAGCGGTACCGAGGCAGCTAAGAGGGACGCTAGACTGCGTTCAATAGCAAGGATTCTGTTATCCATTGCTAATGCCAATGCCTGGTCGGTACCGGTGGAAATGGCTACTACCCAAGAACATGGCAACAGAAGTTCTGCAGAGGTGGAGGCCTCTGGAACATTCTGGGACCCCGTTTGTGCTTTGGAGACCGAAGACTCCCGCCAGGGCAATTTTGCTGGTGTACTTTCATCAAGGGTAGTGCCAGTGGCATCTCGACGCTTTGCAGGAGATTTACCCTTCAAGGACCGGCTAGTCTTTACAGACTTTTGTTTAGTTACCTGAGATCCATGAGAGGAAGATGAAGCCCTGGAGGACATCGATGCAACTGACATCGTATCAACCGTGAAAAGGGAACCGGCCTTTGCAGCTCTATTCTGCAGGCCCCCTTTTGGTCATCTTTCTACAGGAGAGACACTCCGCTGGACAATGTTCAGGACCTAAACATTTGAGACACCATTCATGGGTGTCGGTGACAGAAATAGTACCGCCACAGTTTGAACATTTTTTAAAACCACTAGTTGGCTTCTCCATATCTGGAGATTTTTGGGCCTAGTGCCCAAAATGGCGCCTAACCCCAGGAGGGGTGAGGCACTGAAGAAAAGAAGAAAAGTTTCCTTTTTTTTTAGAAGAAAATAAGAAAAGAGAACCAGCGGTACCGGTAGGCGTCGAATGAAGGCAGACGCGACCACAAAAAACAAGAAAGAAGATAAAGTTTTCTGTGGTGACAGGAGAGACGTCCTGTCGGCTCCGCGGAAAATGAAGAACTGAAGTGAGAGAGGCAGTGAGGTGAGAAGGCAGCATGCATGCGCTGTGGGATGCTCCCAAAAGCTTTCCTTTTGGATGTTGGGGAGCGTTCCCACGCAGGCTCCGTCGGTACCGACGATACCCATATGTGAAGACTACATTCCTGCTTGTTCCTGGAGATTAAAATGATCAGACAACAAAGGTAAAAAATAATTTTATTTTCAATTTAGTAATTGGACTTTGCATTATCTTTATATTTTACAAGGGGTAGTTTCTGCAAATGGGCTAGTTTTGTACATACTATGGCAGTCATGAACCTCACTTTTAAGCCAGGGTATGTGGAGTATGATCTTAATCTCTTAAATTTACTGCTAATGCTTGGTATAATACTTGCATCGTGCCAAAGAGAGCCTCCTATTGAAGTGCATAAGATGTAATGTATGGGTAGTCTGTTAAGATGTGCTGGGAAATTCTTCTTTATCAAGCCTATGGCTCCCAGTACAATTGGAAATATTTCTGTATCTTTTTGCCACATATTTTTGGTCTCTGATTGCATTTCTTGGTACTTCAGGATCTTCTGCCTCTCCATACGATTCACAGAATAATCACTCGGTAGAGACACTTCTATTATCAATGCCATTCTGGTATTCTTCTTCTTTACTACTATGTCAGGTTTCCTGGCATCCAGTTTCTTATCCATCGGAATGGGATTGTCCCAGGTGATCATAACCTTTTCATTCTCTGTTATTCTCTTAGGGTCATGATCCCAGTGCTTTTCAGGAACAGTGATGTTGTAGTGTTTACAGATTTTTCAGTGGAGGAGGCATGCTACTTTGTTGTGCCTTACTGTATAGAAATTTTCCGCCATCAGAACTTCACAGTCTGCTATTAGGTGAATCATTGTTTCCAGCTTTTTCTTACAGAATCGGCATATGTCTCTTGTGCCAGTTTTTTCAATACTCGCCGTAAACCATCTCATCCGTAATCTGCTATCCTGGGCTGCAATTATCAATCTTTCATCCTTTGGTTTCAGTTCACCTCTCCTCAACTATTCATGTGTCTGTTCTTGATCAACAAAAGGTTCTTGGACTAACACTGTATTTTCCACTGTATATGTGCATTTGCCACTTGTTTTTACTCGCCTGATCATCTAATTCTTTGAAGTTTTTTCTCTTGTTTTGCAAATTCTGTTTCTTCCTTTCCCATGCATGCCTATGGATTCTCACTCATTCCTTCTAATCGTCAGAACACTGTGCAAGTGTGATAATGACGGCAGAGTCTGAATGTTTACTTTCATATTTCAGTACTTTTTGTGTATTTGGATCCGATGATGCTGTCAGATAGGCTTGAAGGCCTACAATAGTAGCTCTGTAGGTGTAGTCAATCTCTATAAGTCCTAGCCTTCCTTCAGCTCTAGGAATGTACAATCTTGGCATACACTGATTCTTGTAAATTACATCATGAGCATGAAGGAGTTTTCTTGTTCGCACATCCAGTTTTTCAAGATATTTATGAAGCCAATCTACAATCCCAAAACTGTATGAGAATACAGGAATTGCCAGCTGATTGACGGCTTGTATCTTATTTCATGATGCTAAAGCACTTTTCAATAACAGTTTTAAGCTCCTGTAATATTCTTTACTGATCTTCACGCTCAATAGTTTCTTTTCAAGCGTCATTCCTTCCTCTATTCCGAGATACTTATATACGCCTTCCTATTCAATATCCTTGATGTCACAGCCCTCAGCAAGGGAGATAATTTCAGTTTTGCTAAATTTTCCTCTGAAAAAGGTTGCCTTAGCACACTTGTTAAGGCCAAAAGTCATCCTGATGTCATCAGAAAACCTTGTCACCAGACAAAGTTGCTCTGCTAATTGTTGGTCGCAGGAACTATAGAGCTTCAGATCATCTATAAATAGCAGATGGGAAGTTGCTTCTGGGTTTGTACCATCTTTAGAATTCAGGCTAAATCCATACCCCAAAGAATTGATGAGAGCACTCAGTGGATTAAGTGCCAGACAAAACAGAAATAGCGACAGTGAATCACCCTGAAATATTCCTCGTTGGTCATACATCATTCCTAACATTAAGATCCATCATCAAATCCCAAAATGAGTGTGGATTATCACATTATCATAATGAACTTAATGTACTCTATCAGACCAAAATTTATTTTATAGATTTCAAGGCAATGTATTATCCAGGCGTGTCGAATGCTGTCAAAAGCTTTCTTATAATCAATGAGATTTCTACCTTTCTTAGCACTGGCCATAATGGCCTTATTCAGCATTAACTAGTCTTTGATTCCATGTGCTCTTCTCTTATTGCCCTGTCACCATGATGTTATTGAGCTTAATGTGATCGTATATTCTGTCTGCATCTATTGCAGTAAACAGCTTATAAATTGTAGGTAAACAGGTTATTGGTTATAATTTTTGGGAATGTTACTCGGGTCTCCCTTCAGAAGAAGAAATGTTCTTCCTGTAGTAAGCCATTGTGATGTTAAGTCCGGTTGCTCGAACAATTGATTTTTGCAGTTCACCAAGTCTTGGTGGAGCGATGTTAACTGTTTGAGCCAAAAGTTGGTTACTCCATCTGGGCCAGGACTCTTCCAGTTTGGAGCTCATTTTAACCTGCTTTCCAGCTCTTCCTTTGTTACTATAGGCCATTCCATAGGTTTGATGTTTGTTTTTCCTAAATGCTTCTGTATGCTGGGTAACCATTCTGCTTTGTGACCGTGATGTATAGGGTCTTGATAGAGCTTTCTCCAGAAAGTTTTGGTTTCAGCTTTGGTTGGAGATGCTTTTACCATATTAATGCTCTTCCCCAATTCTCTGTAGAATTGTTTTGGGTTCTCTCTAAATAGTTTATTCTGATATCTTTCTTTCCTGTTTTCTTCATATCTTCAAAGTTTTTGCGCTTCTGCCGCTATTTTCAAATTATTGTTGGAACATATAAATTTTAGGTCTTCTGTTAATGCAGCATGCTTCAGTTTGATGTCTTGGATCTTCCTAAATATCTTTGATGACCTTAATCCTTTTAGATACCCATCCATCAGGGATACCTCTGCATGCAATGATTGTATTTTTCCTTTGATGCTGTTGACGTGAATACGTGTGGACTCGGGGGATTGAGGGGGTGCGCTTCGGCTCATACAAATTCAAATTATCTGCTTTCGCTGATTACCTATTAGTCTATCTGACAAGTCCCGAACGCTCTCTCCTGACTTTGTTACACGGACTTAAAATCTTTGGTAAATTCTCAGCCTATAAACTGAACCTAGATAAATCCGAGGCAATGCATACACATGACTTGCTCTGGGCCTCCTGGCAGCAATGGGCAAGCAACTTCAATGGGCAAGCAACTCACTTCAATATCTTGGGGTGACCCTGCCAGCTCACATCGCATTACAGGTGCTTAAGGGGTCCTGGCATCAGGGAGGGATGAGAGTCCCTATCTTCGGGTGTACAACTTAGCATGTTTGCTATGTCACTTAAAAGATTGGGTCTTTGATACAGAAGAATATACTCATTGAGCCTGTGAGAGGGCCTTGGTGACTCCCCTATGTTGCTATGGTATGTGCTGCATGCACCAGTGAATAAACTGCCTGGTTTACTATGGCAGTGCCCTTTGATTTGAGTGGTACACCAGATATGTTAGTGGATTTGTCAAGACTGAAACATTTGAGTTCCCGATCAGTCTGTTTGCCCATCCATAGGAATGCCGACTTCACCCCTGGCATGTCATCGGAGTGTTTTTGCTGGTGGCGACACCTGGGTGTCTTACACTTGGACCAAGTCCTGACAGAAGATGGAGAGTTGCTAGTCTTCCTGGAACTTTGTGCCCAACTTGGGTTTATGAGAGTGACCTTTTTTCTTACTTCCAGCTGCGTAATTGCATTTGCAGCTTAGATAAGGGCAATTTGTCTAGTGACTTATACACTGACTTAAAGGATTTCTTTCTTTGTGAAGAATCTGGTAGGATCATGATTTCCCAGGTGTAGTCATCTTATGGCCATGAAGATTGCTTGTCATCTTCTTCTCCTTCTTTAATCCCTAGCCAGCATTTGGAGAGAGGGCCGTCCTCTCAGCCAATACTCTGCTGTAGGTGCCGCTGGATTCCGTGTGTTGCTCACAATATGCTTCCAACCTGGCGATCAGTGGCAACATTTCTGGCCTCATTAATGGTCAGTCATTGGTTCCTTAAGTCTTCCTTGATGTGTTTGAGCCACGTTTTCTTTGGTGCCGCTCGGTGAAACCTCCAGTGGACAGGTCACTCTTGCCAGAGGAGTTTGTATGGCAGTTGACTGGTGTTTATTCTGCAAATGTGGCCAAACCAGCACAGTCTGCATTTTTGGATTTGTTCTTCGACCGAGGATTGATGGTCGCATCTTTTCCAAATTGTCTTGTTTCAAAGGCAATCATGAAGAGAGACACCCAAAATCTTTCTCTGACATCACATTTGAAAGACTTCAAGTTTGTTTAAGTCAGGTTTGAGGAGAGTCCATGTTTCAGATCTGTATAGAATTGTCAGGATCAGCATTTGTAAGACGCAAATTTTGGTCTTGGTGGAAATATTGGCCTTCTTCCAGAGGCACCATTTGAGGCGAATGCTATTGGCTTCGGAGATTGCTAGTCACCAGTTGGCTGAGGCATGGAATGCCAACTTTAGTACATCTCTAACAGGGGAAGACTTATGGAAGCTCATTGCTAAGATTCCTTGCTTCAGTGCAATGGTCTCTCTGGGATATGCAGTATCGGGTGGTCCAACATGCTTATCTTTCACCTGGTCGCTTGAGGACTGTGGGTTACAAGGTTTGGCTGGCATGTCCTTAATGTAGCGAGGACGAAGCCCTGCTTGTTCACTTATGGTCCTGCCCAAGAGTACAAGATTATTGGAGGGGCACTCACTCATTTATGGAGCAGGTTTAGCAGCAACAGTGGGCGCTTACCCCACAGGCCGCCCTACTCTATGTGATGGCAGGAGTGGCGGTTGCTGGTCAGGAATGAAAGCATTGGTTGAAGCTTTCTTGGGCTCTGGCAACACGAATAATTCTGATGGGTTGGACATCAGCAGATTCCCCCAATTATGAGATATGGTGGAATGCTCTGCACCAGCACATGCAACTTGATAAACTTTGGGCCAAAGCCGAACGCCGATGCATTCCCCGTTTTCATGCAGTATGGGATGATTCTATTCAAGTGCTACCTCCTCGTAGCTGCGGTTATATTTTAAACGATTTATGAATACACCCCTGGGGGGGTTGTCGCTCGCAGAATGGAGGGGGCAAAGGGAGAATTGGGGGGGAAGACTGAATCGATTGGGCAACAGGGACACAAGAGCCGGTAGTGTGTAAGAGTCACTACACACCGGACCGCACAACTCCCTACTGTTTGTTATTATTAGCAGGCCTTGGGGGGGGGGGGGATAATGGGGGAAGGGGGGGGAAAAACAACAAAAAACTTGTTTATCTGTAAGAGACCATAACCATCTGTTCCGATTGTTTTTATTTTGTGATATGGTCTGGTGTTTCACCTTGTTGACTTACTAAAA
Source organism: Ichthyophis bannanicus (assembly GCA_033557465.1). Taxonomy (NCBI): domain Eukaryota; kingdom Metazoa; phylum Chordata; class Amphibia; order Gymnophiona; family Ichthyophiidae; genus Ichthyophis; species Ichthyophis bannanicus. The sequence continues at coordinate 167,742,414 of CM066035.1, read as the reverse complement.
ATGTTGAAAATATAATCTGAAAAATGTAGTTGCAGGTCATGAAGCGGGAGTAATATATGGATATTTGCAGGCATACAGTCCTTTTGTACAGTTCCTATGTGCTCTGACCAGCAAGGTAGCAGTGGCACAAATCAGTGGCATTCCTGGCAAAGGATGGCAAATGTACCTTTGCATGTGATAATGAAACTGGAAGGCAGATGTGGCACAGGGTGTTAGTGATCCAAGAAAGAGGCATCGGTGCTACAATAAGCAAAAGAAAAAAAAAGCAAAAATATTCTACAAAACAAAAAAGAAGCAAAAAAAAGGAAAAAAATATATAAATATAGAAAAATAAAATATTAGACACCAGACATAAAAGATAAAATTGCAAAGCAAGCAAATAACACTAAAAGGCAAATTAAAGTTGAAAACATGTATTTGGCATTGTGGGCGTTTCAGTTTTGGATTACAGAATCACTGAAATTTTATTGCAAAAGAATCAGACATAAAAAATGTGTTTATTAAGACATGATCTGACAGATAACAAAGCAACTGAACAAGAGAATTCTGGTAGTTGGAAAATGTATATTAATCACCACTCACACTTTGGCCATAGAGAAGGCCAACTCCAAATGATATTACAAGCTGATTTTTCAGCTGAGAAGCTGATGGGTCTGCTCAGGTTGATTATTCAAGGCAGATAATATCTTGTTTATAACTGCAGCATTGCTACTATTATTATGGAGGGTTGGGGAGGAGGGAGGGCAAGATTCATAATGGTTAAATAAATGTAGCACAATGTGCTTTCAGATCCAGAAATGCCAAGATAGATGCAGGGTTTTCTCTTTTCTGACAAAACAAAGATTGGATCAACGATAGGGGGAGGGTACACTTTTATTTGATTATGTACTGCTTACTACGGTTTTTCCCATTCTGAATACCAATAAAAGAAATGGAAGCACAGACCCAAGAATGAGGGCAGGGGAGTCCAGGTTTCACAGAAAAAAATGTTTTGGTTCGTAAAGAACTAAATTCCTGTAAAATTGACATGGAGCAAGTGGATTTCCACAGCTGGCTGGCAGATTTGCTTCTGGGAGGTTGTAGCTTCTTTACCCTCAATTAGGACCCAGTGTAGCAGACCATAGCGAAGAAGGGGTTAGAGAGAAAATAATGAGAGGAAAGGAAGAGAGCAGAAAGGCTCAAGACTTGTACAACACAAGAAATATAACACTGACAGTTATTGCATTCAGTCTCCTCCCAAGTAGTCCCCTTCCAATAAAAAAACACTTCCTCAAGCATTTCTGCTACTGCTGGAAACAATTTTGGAATACCTCTCGTCATGCTATGAAGCTGCGGTGCTGAATTTTGCTTAATGGTCTCCAAGTCATCAAATCTCCTTTCTTTCAGTGGTAATTTCAGTTCTGAAAACAAGAAAAAGTCACAGGTGCAAGGTCAGGTGAGTATGGAGGCTGATGGATTTGCTCGATTTGGTGTTTGGCCAAGAATTTCTGGACAAGATGTGATGCGCGAGCTGGGGTGTTATCATGATGAAGTAACCATTCACCATTCCTGTGCAACTCTAGTGTCTTTCGACAAACTACATCTTTCAAATAAGTCAGAACTTGGACATAGTACTCCTTATTGATGGTTTGGCCTTTTTGAGCATACTTATGATGAACAGTACCCTGGTAATCAAAAAAACTATGAGTATGACCTTGACATTGTTCCTCAACTGACAGGCTTTTTGGGTCTGGGAGAGTTTGGAGTCTTCCATTGTGAGGACTGAGCCTTAGTTTCCAGGTCATAACCATAAACTCATGATTCATCACCAGTAATACTTTTGATGAAATCTGAGTCCTTTTCAACACATTTCAACAACTTCCTGGCTGCAGACAGTCAATCTTTTTGGTCAGGTGACAGGAGTTTTGACACAAATTTTGCAGACACACATCTCATCCCTAAATTGAATGGACTGCTGACCCAAAACTGCAATTCATGTCCTCAGCAAGCTCCCTGATACTCGATCGACGATTTGAGCATATTGCGGCACACACTGCTTCAACCTTTTCTTCCTATCTGCTCATGGATGGTCTTCCAGAACGTTCGTCACTGTCAATACTTTGGCGGCCCTCTTGGAAACGATTGAACCAGTCATAAACTCAAACACAACTCATGCATTCATTGTCATACACTTGCTGTAACTTGTCATAAGTATCTTTGCACGAATCTCCAAGTTTCTGGCAGAATTTAATGCAAATTACCTATTCAATTTTTTCACTCATCATAAATCTGACGAACTGCTTTTATATGATACCAAACATCACATGATTAAAAAAAGTACAGGTGTGCTGCAGCCACACTACAAGCAGAACACATAATTAGGTCACTGCATGCTTAATAGCATTGTGGTGCAACATAGTGTTATATAGCTACACAACAAGTCTCAATACTTTTTGATCACACCTCATATATGGTAATGATAGGGCTGGGGAAGTGTGAAAAGCTTCACTGGGGGTGGAGGTGAGGATGGAGAATGGATGAGACTACACTACATGGCAAGTGAATTTCTACCCAGACACATAAGCCATAAAGCAATTTTCAAATCCTTGATTACTAATCCTTATCACATCCCTATATTGAAACTCCATCAACATAGTTAAAAATAATTAAAAGGGATGTGTGTTTTAAAAACCACCCTACAATGGACCTTCCCTAAGGGTGGTATATGGTAATAAAAAAAAAGCCTGACCAAACTTGTCTGAAAAAACACTTCTTTCTTTTCTTCTGCAGTTAGTCAGCTTTTTTGTCATCCTCTTTTTGGAGCATGTTTACAAAATTGTGCTAGCTTACAATGCATTTATCCTTAAAAGTTAGCATGGAGGTGGTAAAGACCCATGCTAACTGTTGGGGGTGTGCCCAGCATGTCCCGCTGCAGTTACCGTGGGGAGACACACGTCACCATACTAACCACTGAGCACACCTAATGCGGGTGCACTTACCGACATCCATTGAAGAGGCAGTACATGCCCTCACACTAATGGCAACAATCACCAGTGATGCCTGTACTAACTGCAACATGCCATCATTGCCCACAATCTGCCCCTAACCTGCCCAGTCACTGCCCTTTCCTGCGCTAAGCAGTTACTGCGGGATTAATAACATGCTGCCCCACGCTAATAGCATGGCATGCTTAGCGCACGGTAAATCCCATGCTATCTATTAGTGTACTTTTATATGCATGCCCCTGAATCTTTCACACAACTAATTTCACATGGTGATCGGTTTTCTTTTCTCTTGCCTTTTGGTGTTAGAAGATCTGAACAGCCATTCAAAAAAATAGCGGAATTTTAGATCTTTTTAATTCTTTATATTTTTCCTATTAAAACAGTATGGCTGCCATGTTTATCTACTTGAATGCTTGGAAGTAAAGATAAAACATATTATTTTTTTAAGGTGATACTTTCTCATCGGACTAACATAATGCAACTCTGGGCTAACTTTTAAGAGCTACTGTAACACTCCCTTTGGTCCAAAAATAAGTACAATAAAAAAATTATTGCATTATATTATTTCTTTTGTTTGTTAATCTTTATTTCCACACTTTCCCTATTACAGAGAGTTGACACTAATTGTATTACAGAAGTGCCGCAGGGTTACTTGATGAAGAGCCAGAAAGCTCACCTTTGGAGTGTAAGGTTACTTTTAAAAAGGAACATATTTAAGAAAAGGACTCTGCTTGGTGACCTCTTTTTCTGCTTTTTCTCATGTTTAGTTAGAGTAGATATGCTCAGAGGTTATGGAAAACAGATCCTGAATAGAGAGAAGTCACAACAAAGCTTTACATTTATTTTTTATTTATTTATTTAAGTTCTTTTCTATACCGCGCTATTCAAATCAGTGTGGTTTACATATAACAGAACGGTATACAATGCAGTCGGGCTGTATTGTATTTACAATGAAGAGGAGCTATAACTTGGACATAACTGGGGTAACTATCTACAACTTATATACACTAGTAACAATCTGAGCTTACTAGTATTTACATGGAGTGGTGTTGGGGTTAGCTGCAAGAGAGTGTGCTGGGTATGTTGTTGGGGAGGTCCTTTATCTTGGGGTGTCTGTTTGTGAGCTGTCTTCTGGGTAGTATTGCAAGAATAGGTGGTGCTTCAGCACCTTCCTAAATTGGGACAGGTCAGTGCTTGCTCTAATGGCTGTATGGTAAAAGAGTTCCTAAATTTCCTTTTTTTTTTTAAAGATCAATCCCTTAATTTATCCTCAGAAATATTTATCTAATTACCTGCAAACAAAAAATAGTCTTCAGAATTCTTGTGATTAGTTCCTTGACGTTTTCTAAAAATATTCTTAAAATATTCTTTTAATATCTTTCTTCCTATGTATTAGTTTCCAGTTAGTTCAAATATACGATTTAAACTTCTGATTTTGGTATGCAAAGCTGTATGGGACAATAGCCCTGCATACTGGAGTAGGTTTATTTTGGTGTATTTCCCATTATGGTTAGTATGCTCAGAGAATATTTTGTTAAAAAGCCTGCCTCATGACTAAGGGGCCCTTTTACTAATGGGCGCTAGGATGTTGCACCTAAAGCATCAAAAGCATCAAAACTATGGTATGTTAGGTGCACCACCACCACATTAACTGTCAGAGGTGTGGAAAGCATTTCACCAGCAGTTAACATGGAGTACTTTCTTCTGACAGGCCACACTACTGCGGGTTCACTTAACTCCACCTATTGAGGCAGCGTTAGGTGAACCCACAATAATGCAGTTAGCAAGCGGTATGAACCTGGCACTAACTGCGCTGTGTGCACCACGTCCACTCTCTGCCCCTAACCCACCCACTCATGAACTTAACACGGGTTGCATAGATGGTGCAAGAATTGTTCCACGCAGTCATGACGGCGCACCAGCTGGCAAACATGTCCAAGCGCACATGCCTATTAGTAAAAGACCCCCGTAGTCTGATATATTGGATTACCTTGTGGAGAAAACAAATGTTGCCACCAAAGGTTACCTTATGGAGAAATGAAATGCATGAGTTGTTGAGGATGTCGTGGTTTTCTTTAGCACATGCAGAAAAGTTGGCAGTGAAAAAATTCCTTATTGTATGAGAACCATTTTTGGGGTCATTAACTATGCCTTTGTGCAGTGCTTTGATATGAGAATATGAAGTAACTGTTCAGTTTTAGATGTGTTGGGAGGGAAGAGAGGGTAGGAGAGGAAGGAAGGATGGGGCGATTATAACAAAGGGCCTTAACTAGGATCAAAGTTGATGTGTTGTGATTTTAAGCTGGTGTTTCTAATGCATTGTTTTAATGTATCCATTTGCCATAACATGCCTGAAAAAAGATGTTTAATTTTTTTTTTAACAGCCAAAGAATGCAGATTCTGACCACTCAAAAGAGTTCCTTGAGAGGGATGGGGCACACACCGTGGAATATACTCCCAAAATTGTTAAAATTACACAGAAATCATTCAGTTTCTAGGAAAAGAACTCAAGAATTCTTCTCTAATTTATTTGCAAGAAGAGTGAATGTCTCAGAAATATGGGAGGCTAGTAACTAAAGTGCACTGTCGTTAATATGCATTAAATCACCACAATGCATGTTATTTTAGTGCAGGTCCCATGTTATTCAATGGAACCTAGTTACTCATAATGCCTTAATGGAGTTAGCACGCACTAACTACACTAGTGCATCTTTGTAACTGGCCCTCTTGATGGGAAGCAGTTAGGCTATTTTCAAACAGTAGACGCGTTGGTCAGAATGTATATATATATATTTTTATTTATTTATTTATTTATTTATTTTTATTTTTATTTTTTTGCAGTACCTGCTATTTCAGTTGGTGATAGTGAGTTATGTTTCTATTAGGCATTTTAAATGTTATGTTTATATTATTTTATTCTCTCTTGATGTAACCTGATTCAAAACTTCCTGGATAGACGCAGGCTATACATGTTGATTAAAATTAAATTAAAAATGTTTCTCCTTCCCTATCATTTTGCTTTCACTCTTGATATGTCATCTATGCTGTTCTCCCTTTCTTTTCCTGGACCATGGCCTACTCACATCTATCTCTATCAGTTTTTCCTTATCGTTCCTACAGTTCAGTCCTCCACCTCTGGGTTGTGCACCTCCTCCTGCAGCTTGGAGACTGGATCCGTCAAATTCATGATCTCACTGGATGTAGTCTGCTGCACCTTCCCATCAGCCCCAGTGTGTCCAGTCTCCATGCAGCAGGAGGACGTAGTGAGCCTAGGTGCTGGGCTCACTTGAGGAACACATAAGGAGCATTAGCATATTTAGTATAGGGGGTACTGTCAATTTGGCCTTTTTTAAATTTCATTTGGAGTTCCTTTAAATTTATTTGGGGCTGCCCCTTTAAAAAACAAAACAAAACAAAACAAAACAAAAAAACATTGAGTGAAGAGACCTTCGAGGAAAGAGCAAAACTTTGTGCTGGTGCCGGTCCCTGCCTGCCTCGTGTCGGGGGGAACTGCAGGCTCATATGTCAGATCTCTCCCCTAGACAGCACGGGGGAGAGCCCTGAACAGGATCACAGCAGCATCCAAGTCCAAGGGTGTTCTGACTCAGGCATCGTCGGTCCGGGAGGCCAGTACCCAGTTTGGAGCTTTTTGTCCCGACTTTGTATTGCTTATGCATCAGGCTTTTTGCAGACAGCGTCAAGGGATTTTACCAGAAGCTTCGTCGCGGCCTGCGTCCGTGCGGCAGTCCAGCTCATATAGCAGGGGCGGAGTTTCCCCCAGACCCACAAAGAGGTCGCGGCCTAGCGATTGGTCTCCGTCAGACATGGAAGGGAATGACACGGATGAGGCTGACCTGGAATTTGAGGCAGAAATGGACGATTTAGAAGAGGGAGAGCTTCAGGAACCGGAGGATCAGGCAAAGATCATCAGGGTGTTCTGCAAGGAGGAGCTGACAGCTCTTATTACAGAATCCCTTCAGATGTTGAACCTGGCAGCAGCTTCACCGGCTGAAGAGGAGGGGGTAGAGAACCCTATCATTCAGGCGGTGAGGCAAGCGCAAGTGGTGTTTCCCGTCCACCGGGTGGTAGATAAGATGATACAGGACGAGTGGGACCAGCCAGAGGCTGGTCTCAGGGGAATCAGAACAATGAACAGGCTCTATCTTTTGGCGGATAAGGACAAGGAGCGGTTCCGGTCCCCATGAATTGATGTGGTGGTGATGGCGGTCGCTATGAAGACCACAATCCCGGTGGAAGGTAGCACGGCATTGAAGAATGCGCAGGATAGGAAGGTGGATGGCCTGTTGAAGCAGTCCTTTGAGGCGGACGCCTTGTCGTTGCAAGCTTCGATTTGCAGAGCTTGTGTGGCGAAAGCATGTCTTCGATGGTCTCAGCGATTATGCCAGGCTTCACAGCTGGATCCTGAGGGCACTGCAGAATTGGATCGGTTGGAGTCAGGCACATATTTGGCGGATGTGCATTATGATTTGATCAGGGCATTAGCCAAAAGCATGGCGTCCTTGGTAGCAGCGCGCCGTTCTTTGTGGTTACGAAGTTGGGCGGCGGATGGATCCTCTAAATCGCATCTTTCGAAGCTTCCTTTTAAGGGTAGGTTACTGTTTGGTGAGGATCTAGATAAGTTAGTTAAGGATTTGGGGGAGTCTAAGGGCGGTCGGCTCCCAGAAGATAAGCCTAAGCCAGGGAGGTCCACTCCGGCATATCGGGGCCAGTTTCGGGATCTTAGAAGGTTCCGTACTTCTTGGCTTGGCAGTCCCCAGAGAGGAAGGTTTGTGTCTAGGGGCCAGGTCTTTCGGAGCTTTCAAGGGGCCAGTAGATGTTTCGCAGGCGCCGCTTCCTCGACTGCTCAGAAACCCCAATGAAGGCTTGCGGGTCCCGGTGGGGAGTCTCCCAGTGGGAGGAAGGCTGCGGGAGTTTCTTTCTGCCTGGACCCAAATCACGACGGATCAGTGGGTTTTAGAAATCATTCGCGAGGGGTACGCTCTGGAATTTGCAGGTCCAGTCAGAGATTCCTTTGTGAGGTCTCCCTGCAGGGTTCCCCAAAAGGCGATGGCGATTCGCAAAACCCTCGATCGTCTTTTGCTCTTGCGGGCAATCAGACCGGTGCCATTAGAAGATTGCGGTTTGGGTCAATACTCAATTTATTTTGTGGTGCCCAAAAAGGTTGGATCTCTATGCCCTATTTTGGACTTAAAGGGCGTCAATTGATGTTTCCGGGTGCCGCACTTCAGGATGAAGACCTTGCGGTCCGTCATTGTGGCGGTGCGCAAGGGGGAGTATTTGACATCCTTAGACCTCACTGAGGCGTATCTTCACATCCCAATCAGAGAGGCCCATCAGAGGTTTCTTTGGTTTGCCCTTCCTTGGGGACATTTTCAGTTTCAAGTGTTACCTTTCGGGCTCGCAACGGCGCCGCAGACCTTCACCAAGATTATGGTGGTGGTGGCGGCGGCGTTGCGGAAGGAAGGAATCCTGGTTCATCCCTATCTCGACGACTGGTTGATCCAAGCGAAATCAGTGGCGGAAAGCGTTCGAGTGACAGGCAAGGTGGTGAAGTTTTTGCAGCACCTCGGCTGAGTGGTCAATCCGGCCAAAAGCCGCCTGGTGCCGTCCCAGGAGCTAGAATATCTGGGAGTTCGGTTCAACACGCGGTTAGGGGCGGTATTTCTTCCGCGTTGCCGGGCGCTAGGCCTACACCGTCTGCTCAGCAAGTTCAGAGCTGCCCCGGCGCCTTCGGCATGGGAATATCTTCGTGTGCTCAGAACGATGGCGGCAACCCTGGAGGTGGTTCCCTGGGCCAGGTTTCATATGCAGCCGCTTCAGCGGGCTTTACTTCATCGCTGGTCTCATCAGAATGATGCGTTGAGCAAATGTCTTCCCTGTCCCCCGCGAGTCAGGCGAGCTCTATGGTGGTGGCTTTTGTCCGGAACCCTGCAAGCAGGGATGCCTCTGGAGCAGCCCGTTTGGCTTCCGCTGTTGACGGATGCAAGTCTCGCGGGATGGGGAGCACACTGCGGAGAACTTTATGCGCAGGGCCGGTGGTCTTCCCATCAGCACGGGTGGTTGATCAACAAGTTAGAGTTGAGGGCAGTGTATCTGGCGCTTCAAGCCTTTGAGACAGCAGTAACCGGCCGAGCGGTGAGAGTGCTGTTGGACAACTCCGCGATGAGGCGGCACCGGCAGTGTAGCCATGGAGCAGGAGGAGGAGATTCTCTTCGCTTGGGTGGAGAAGCACCTGTCAGCGTTGTCGGCGGCACACATTGCAGGAAAGGACAATGTGACGGCGGATTTCCTCAGCCGGGTGCAAGTAGATGCGGGGGAATGGGAGCTGAATCCGCAAGTGTTTGCACTGATAGTCCGCAGATGGGGGCCACCGATCATGGATCTCATGGTGACCTTTCAGTCCGCAAAGACGAGTCGTTTCTTCAGCAGGAGGTGAGAGAGGATGTCGGAAGGGTTCGACGCCCTGATGCAGCCGTGGCTGATGCTCGGTACTCTATATGTGTTTCCGCCCTGGGCACTGATAGGCCGCGTGGTGCAGCGGATCGAAGCGCATCGCGGAAGAATGCTGTTGGTGGCTCCAGACTGGCCACGACGTCCGTGGTACGCATTTCTCATTTGCCTACTAGACGGGGAGCCGTGGAGGCTACCAGTGTTGGAGGATTTGTTAATCCAAGGTCTGCTTCGAATGCCTCAGGTGAGTCGGTTCTCGCTTACGGTTTGGCTATTGAAAGGGCTCGGCTGAAAGGCTATTCCAGCTCGGTAGTGGCAACCTTATTGCGGGCTAGGAAGCGGTCGACTTCTTTGGCATATGTTTGAGTATGGCGTATATTTGAAGATTGGTGTTCAAGACAGCAAGTTCATGCGGCTGCAGCATCCATGCCGGTGGTTTTGAACTTCCTGCAAGATGGCTTCGACAAGGGTTTGGCAGCCAGTTTGTTGAGAGTGCAGTTGGCAGCGCTAGCCTGCTATAGGGGCAGAGTGCATGGCGTACCTTTAGGGTCACATGTGGATGTTTTGCGTTTCCTAAAGGTCGTATCGAGGCTCAGGCCTTCTCGTCGGGTCGTCGTTCCCCTGTGGGATCTCAATTTGGTCTTACGGGCCTTGGTAAGGGCACCCTTTGAGCCCTTACTGAAGGCGACCGTGAAGGACTTGACCTTAAAGACGGTGTTTTTGGTGGCCATTTGCTCGGCAAGGCTCATTTTGGAATTGCAAGCCCTGTCTTGCAGGGAACCCTTCCTGTCGTTTTCTAAGGACAGGGTAATTTTGCGGCCTGTCCCATCCTTTTTGCCGAAGGTAGTGTCTCCGTTTCATCTGAATCAGTCGGTTTCTCTCCCGGTCCTTACTTCCAGGAGGGTAGCCACGGCGGATCGCGACTTACGGCTGTTGGACCTTAAACGGGTGTTACGTTGTTATTTGCATGTCTCCGAGTCATTTCGCAGATTGGATCAGCTGTTCGTGCTGTTCAGAGGTCCACGCAAGGGTGAAGCGGTGGCAAAAGCATCCATTTCTAGATGGATTAGAGAAGCCATCGCCTCAGCGTACATGTTTCAGGGGCGTGCGGTACCAGTGGGCTTACAGGCGCACTCCACTAGAGCGCAAGCAGCTTCATGGGTGGAGCACGGTTTGGTCCCGCCAGGAGATATCTGTAGAGCAGCTACGTGGTCATCGCTCCATACCTTCAGTAGGCACTATCGTTTGGATGTGCTGGTGGCGCAGGATGCCTCTTTCGGTTCTGCGGTTTTGCGAGCCGGTTTGGAGGGTCCCTCCCATTGAACACTGCTCTGTTACATCCCAGAGGTGGAGGACTGAACTGTAGGAACGATAAGGAAATGATAATTACACTTACCTGGTAATTGTAGTTCCTTGAGTGACGACAGTTCAGTCCTCAACCCCGCCTGGGGTGGTGGTAGTGTTTTCATTGGAGGGTCAGTGCCGTATTTCAGTACGAGTACAGGTAGGTGTGCTTTTCAAGGTTATCCTTGTTTCCGTTCTGTTCTAGTGGAGTGGTCTAGTGGTTAGGACAAGGTACTTCGGGCCGGGGGTTCAAGTCCCACCTGGGGACAGAAATCTCAGGCCGGAGGGTCTGGGATTTCTAGTCCTATAGGCACTTCTTGTGGTCTTGGGCAAGCCACTTAACCCTCCATTGCCCATGTTCCCTGTAAGTATTAGCGTATGTGTCTCATATCCCCTCGTGTTAAATGTATCCCCCAATTGACCGCTTTGACCCGGTGAAAAGCGGGATATAAATACAGCTAAATAAATAAGCTAAATAAATAAATCCTCTGTTTCGACGAGGGCCAGGAGGGAACGGTACGGGACACAGTTTGCTTCTGTTGGGAAAGAACATTAACTGTTCAGATAGTTAGAGTTGTTGAGGTTACCATTTTTTGGTTGGCTACTTATTTGTTGCTCCTTTGAATAATGCTTTGTCAATAGTCACTGGGGCTGATGGGAAGGTGCAGCAGACTACATCCAGTGAGATCATGAATTTGATGGGTCCAGTCTCCAAGCTGCAGGAGGAGGTGCACAACCCAGAGGTGGAGGACTGAACTGTTGTCACTCAAGGAACTACAATTACCAGGTAAGTGTAATCATCATTTACTTAATCACGTTTTGTCTCTATGGTAATTTGAGTCTGCAATAGATGTTGCTACTTTTACATTACATACAACAAAATGTTTAATTTCATCCTGCCGGTGTGAAATGACGTGTGCTAGTTCATGAGCGAAGGAAGAATATACCATATAAAGCAGCCTACATACTAGAGGTTTCTAATGTTGTGTCATGTAACAAGTGGCCGCTGACCAATGAGTGCAGCAAGGATCCGCTCTAATGGGATAACGATATTGGTGACGGGCATTCTTTATCCTATTTGGAACATTAAATGTACAGTAGTTCAGTTACCCCGTTTATTCATTAATTTAGATATTGGGGTGTTTGTGATTTTTAAGACAGTAAAATGTTTGGGCTTAATGTGTGTTAGGCTTTGCAGCTATCACAGCATTTTAGTGCAGATAGAGCCACGTTAGCTGCAAAGGCCGTACAGTATCTGTTGGGGCATGCTCCACATTTCCCTGGCAGAAACTGCAAAGAAAATGCAGAGAGCTCGCTGCAGCAGCATCGTGGATGCAGCTAATGCCATCCATTGAGCTTGCAGACACCCACTCTCCACCCATATCCCACCCACTCCAGCAGTTAGCACAGAATCTGCAGACAGCAGAAGAAATCGCTGTGCTGTCTGTTAACGTGGCCCCATAGCACATTTTATCTGTTACATTAACAGCTTAGTAAACATCCCCCTAAATTTCACATCTGGTTAGTACTTTAGAATATGGCGCAGGACCTAGGCCCTGTCTTAGAAATGAACTCTAGTTCAGAACAGTGATTCAGGTGCTTCTTGTTCTACACTTGCACTACTGCATAACCTTTGCATTGGTCTCCATTTGGCATGCTTTAAGTAGTTCAAAATGCAGCAGCATGAGAGGTGTTTGGCCTCCCTAGATGAACTCCAGTGGCCCAATTCAAAGTTCTGTGGTTGGTTTTTCAGATTGCTTGGGGTAACAGCCCATGTTCACTGAGCGATAGACTGGATTACTGTGTGCCATTAAGAATCCTGTGCTCAAGCCAAGCAGGGACGTGGTTCATTTCTTACATAAGAACATAAGATATGCCATACTGGGTCAGACCAAGGTCCATCAAGCCCAGTATTCTGTTTCCAACAGTGGCCAATCTAGGTCATATGTACCTAGCAGTTTCCCCAAGAGACACAAGTTCCACAATGCTTGTACTGGGTCAAGCATTGATATCTTCAGTCACTTTTTAATAATGGTTTATGGACCTTTCCTCCAGGAACTTGTCCAAACCTTTTTTAAACCCAGCTACACTAACAGCCTTTACTACATCCTCCGGTAACAAATTCCAGAGTTTGATTACACGTTGAGTGAAAAAATATTTTCTTTTATTAGTCTTAAATAGTTTACCCTGTAGCTTCATTGCATGTCCCCTAGTCTTTCTATATTCTGAAAAGGTAAACAATCGATCTACGTTTACCCGTTCCACTCCGTTCATTAATTTATAGACTTCTATCATATCTCCCCTCAGCCGTCTCTTTTCCAGGTTAAAGAGCCCTAACCTTTTTAGCCTTTCTTCATAGGAGTATCCTTCCATCCCCTTTACCATTTTGGTGGCTCTTCTCTGTACCTTTTCTAAAATCGCTATATCCTTTTTAAGATACGGCGACCAGAATTGCACACAATATTCAAGGTGCGGTCTCACCATGGAACGATATAGAGGCATTATAATATCTTTTGCTTTATTTTCCATTCCTTTCCTTATCATACCTAGCATTCTATTTGCTCTCTTGGCCGCTGCTGCACACTGGGCCGAGGGTTTTAACATGGTATCCACAATGACGCCTAAATCTTTTTCCTGGGTGGTGGTTCCTAATGTGGAACCTTGCATCGTGTAACCATAGTTTGGGTTGTTCTTCCCTAGGTGCATAACCTTGCACTTGTCCACATTAAATTTCATCTGCCATTTTGATGCTCAGTCTTCCAATTTATCAAGATCCTCTTGCAATTTTTCACAATCCTCTTGGGTTTTAACAACTTTAAATAGTTTTGTGTCATCTGCAAATTTGATAACCTCACTCGTTATTCCACTTTCCAGGTCATTTATGAATATGTCAAAAAGCAGTGGACCCAGCACAGATCCCTGGGGTACACCACTATTCACCTTTTTCCATTGGGAAAATTGGCCATTTAGCCCTACCCTCTGCTTTCTATCTTTTAACGAGTTCCTGATCCACAATAGTACATTGCCTCCTATCCCATGACTCTTTAGTTTTGCCAAAAGTCTCTGATGAGGGACCTTGTCAAAGGCTTTCTGAAAGTCAAGATACACAATATCAACCGACTCACCTTTGTCCACCTGTTTATTCACTCTTCAGTCAACGTTGTAAGGAAAAGGGGGGAGAAGACTTTCTCAACAGCTTCTCCAGTGCTGTGGAGCAAACCTCTCCAGGATATCAGGAAGAGCCTGAGCTATGTTGGTTACATAAAAAAAGAAAACCCTTTTTTTTGTTTACCTTAACAGATTTGTGGATGGGGGGGGGGGGGGGGTATAGCTTGGGTCATACATCTCTTGTCATTTTGTTCTGTTTTATATAGATGATGTTGATTTTTGTGCTTGCCTATCTTATGCTGACATGGTTGGTCATTTTATTTTTGTACTGTAATTTTTTTCTTCAGTGCACTGCTTTGGGTGGCATTTGCAGGGCTGGGAAGGCACTTTATAAAACTTTTAATAAATAAATGCACACATATGGTATTGAACCAGGACTAATGTTCATTGTAAATACAGCACAGCCTAGGCCGCACTGTATAAGTTACTGTTGTATGTAAACCGCACTGATTTTAAATAGCGCGGTATAAAAGACTCACTAAATAAATAAAATAAAATAAATAATGTTAATTAAATGCTCCAAACACAGAAGCTCTTCATGAAATAAATGTATACAAAAAGTAGCAGGGAGGGGGAGCGAATTGCCAAATAGTTACCTCTGCATTGAGCACAGATGGAATGGATTTGTTAGTAAAGGTCTGGTTGAAAGATTATGACTTGAGGCAGCTGGATCTATGGACAGACAGAGATCTTGTGCCAATGTTCAATAAACCAGATAATAATAATAAAGAGCACTACGGTAGCTAATCAGAGTGGTGGGGGGGGGGGGGGGAACAACTAAAGTGGCTCATAATGTAAGGGACATGTTATCGCTATGCGGGCTTGGATCTTCCATGTACTGACTAGAGACTTGAACTATGTGAGATGAGACTGCAGATCTTTCAAAGCATTAATGGATATCACAATCTGTCTCTACTGAAGCTTAATTTCTCCACTCCAGAACAAAGAGCCTTATGTCTTAACTTCCATTTCCTGCCCTCTTTCCCTGCTGGAGTGTTTGCTGTGACAATCAGGTGTTGAAATGTGCAGGACTTGGGAGGGGGAAGGGGTTACAAAGACAAGTGAATGCACAGTAATAGTTTGAACTCTCTTTGATGCATCTCTGCACTGAAGTTTCAGAATTCTGCTAATTCAATCATTTGTGTGCTGTGTGTTTAATATTTGCTGTGTACTTTTCTGCTTATTGAACATAAGGAAATAAGTTTGTTCTATGTTTTAAAGAAACTAATTCACATGACCAAAAAGAGTTTCCATTTCTGTCTCAACAACCGTCAATAGACACATCTGTAAGTGATGCCCTTAGCAAGACTTAAAAAATTTAATTACTCCATCTAGGGAAGAGGTTCCCAACTCCAGTCCTTGAGGGCCAAACACCATTCAGGTTTTCAGGCCGTCCTAATAAATATGCAAGAGATGTGTTTGCATGCACTGTCTCCATTGTATTCAAATATATCTCATGCATATTCATTAGGGACATCCTGAAAACTTAAATGGTGTTTGGCCCTCCAGGACTGGAGTTGGGAACCTCTGATCTAGGGGAATTGTATAGTGGTTAGAGCAATGGGATAAGACTCAAGGTTCAAATTCCACTTCACCCAGACATGCTTTAGGAAAGTCAATTTATCTTCATTTACCTCCAGAACCCACTTAGATTGTAAGATCTTTAGGGAAGGGATTTTATATACATGTAATACGTTAATAAATTCTAATAATGCTATGAACTGCTTTGAGCAGCATTTGGAACACTACCCTAAAAATCCAAAATGTATTTATTTTATTGTCCAGTATACTCCTTTGGCTATACATAACATGTTCTGCCTGTGGAATATGCAAAAAGAGCTCTCTGAGGACTCCTTAGGGAGTGTGGCAAGGGGTGTGTGATGGCAAGAATTCAGACCTGGCCGGACCTGCTACCTGAAGGATTCTCCCCTTGAAAAGTAGGAATGAAAGAGTTGACTAACTCTTCCAAATTCTAAGATGTCTGAAGGAGATTCTGCAAGTATTTGCCATACATCTAAAGACTTTGGATGCTCAACTAGCCCCTCTGCATCTAGAAGTGGAAAGCTCCCTAATTCCCTAGGCTACTGCAAAATGAGATCTGTAAGAAGATTCCACACCAATCCATAAGCATGCTGATATGGAATGAGATCAAGTACAATGGTAAAGTAGTGACAGGCTGCTAGACTTAACTAGTTGGGCTCGGCATTCTTGAAAATTGTTTTGTTTCACAAAGAGAAACATACCTGTTGGCCTGGAGTCAAATATACAAAGTTGAAATCAAGAGTGATATAAATTCATGATTAAAGAGACTAAGCCTTTGAAGTTTATGGTGTATTTACCAAAATAAATAGAAGGTCTTGGAACTAGCTAAATATTAGTATTGAGTTATATTGTTCATTTGATGTTAGAAAGATAAACTTTTTCTATAGTCTCGGTTTACCAGAGCAAGACTACATATTGTCATGTAGAAGACCCTTCTGAGCCTATGGAGATAGGGAGAGAAGAGGATTTTGTTTCAGAAACTGACAGGCAGTCAGAGCATATGGCTCAATGTTTTCAAGGAAAAGGTAAACAAAAAGAGTCACGAGCTGAACAGGCACGCCCATGCTGTAACGCATCCCCAAGCTCAGGAGTTAATGAGAAACACCTGGTTGGGGGAGGGGCAGAGCTAAGCCCTGAGAAGCAGGAATATAAAAAGTGGTCATTAGATTTGAGTAGGGGAATGAGGAGGAAGGAGGAAGAGAAGGAGCAGGAGTTCCAAGGAAGCTCTGAGGGAGAGACACCAGGACAAGAGCAAAGTCAAAGGCAAGGGATCTGGCAGGGGATCAAGCAAGGGAGCACGCTGACCAAAAGGCGTCAAGGAGGAGTAAGGTCCCAGAAATCCAAAGCCCAAAAGCCAGGTGTGAGCAACACAGGGCCAGTGCCGTCCAGTAAAGGCAGGAGGAAGGAGAAACCTCCTGAGGGCCTGGCTTGGGAAAACTCAGAGGCTCCAGGGAGAGAGACATACTGGCATGGAAGTACTTATACGTCTGAGGCAGAAGCTGATAAGCTAAAAGGCAAGAAAACACAACCAGTGTTTGGAAGCCTTTCTGACCCAGCAGAACAGAGAATTCCTTCCTCTTTAAAGCAAAAAGGTAGGCTTCACAACTTGTCCAGATTTGAACCTAGTTTTAAAATATTTCCTTGTAGTTGCCAGGAAGTATTAGGCTCCCCAAGCAGCAACTCCAGTATATATGGTACTTTACAGCCCTGCTCGTTAGAGTGCTACAAAGGGAAGCCACGTGAAGGCAGAGAAGAAGTTTGTTTTAAAACGCCGTATAGCAACTTGCAGACACACCCAGCTGACGATGACTTAGAAGAGATGCAGATAGATTCTGATATCAATGATGTAGCAGATAATCAGATGGATTGCACTTTGTCTATTGCTGACCATATTGAATCTGTCTGCTGAAAAATATATTAAGAAGGCTGGGAAAGCAGCAGAAGAAAAGGGAACATTTTCTTTTGCTATGAAAAGTTGTTGTTTGCTTTTGTTTGTACTGAGCACTACATGTTTTAAAGCCTGAAGCTAAAGAGGCTGGTTACCTTAGTTCCTGAATGTATTCCTTACGCCAATTATATGGCAATTGTCCTAAGTTTTCCACATGCACTTAATCTTCTTGGAAAGGGAAATAAATCCTTGTTATTTGCCTGAAACCACTCGACTACAATTTCTTCTTTTCTCAGAGGGTAAAAGGGACTACTATTCCCATAAGGCATTGCAGGAACAAATGCCACGCCATACTCCCTGAATTAGAATCCCCAGGCAGACCAACCCTCCGTGCCCTAGGCGCTGGGTTGGCCCCCAGGTGACAAGTGGCGTAGTTGTGAGGATTTTCCGCTTGGAATACAAAGGACATCCCCACTGAAAAAAAAAAGACATCAGGAGACACCAGAAGTTTGTACAAGGGGAAAAGAAAATCTGCTAAGCTGTTGGTGGAGAGCTATCGGAGATTCACTGGCAAATCGGCCAGGAGGACCAGGACTCAAGGTATAGACTCCTTTCTCAAGGCCTGAATCTACACTGTGCCAAGGTAATGGGTAACTGGGCACGGGTGTGGAAGATTCAAAAGTGAGAAAGAGAGCTACTGTTCTGCAGTTTATTTAGATAGTATTTAAAAGAAAGTCATGGTGTGCCGCACTTGGTGGGCTTTTCTTTTTGTTTGTCTCTGCAGGAACGACAGTCCTAAGGATGGATTCGCAAGAAGTGTTGCGCTGGATGTGTAACCAGTTTGAAAAGCAGATGGAGCTGGCTCATCGCACGCAAGAACAGACAAACGTGGCAATGCATGCCCAGGAGAAACCCCTTGTCGAGTTAATGGAGGCTTTACTGGCAAAGCAGAAGGCTACCGAACAAGCAAGTCCCTCATTTGCTACGGTGGTAGGACCACAAGACTGTGGAGCCTTAGCGTTTGGACAGTTAACAACCAATGATGATTTGGACGACTTTATAGAGGCCTTTGAAAGGATTGCAAGAGCTGTCAAATGGCCGCTAGAACAATGGGCAGTGAGGTTCGCCACATCCCTTACGGGGGAGGCTTTAGCTGCTTATAAGGCCATGCCTGCTGCTCTAGCATCTGACTATGATGAAGTTAAGAAAGCAGTTAAGGACAGGCTAGGACTAACACCAATGTTCTATAAGAGAATGTTTAGGGAGGCTAGGCTGAAGCCTAATGAAACACCTAAAGCATTGTATCAAAGGATTAAAGGTTTAGCGTGGAAATGGCTTGTTCCAGAGAAAAAGACTCTTGAGTCTGTGATCGATACTATCATTCTGGAACAATTCATGGAAGCAGTACCCCCTGAAGTTAAATATTTCCTGATACTACAAAGTTGCCAGACCACCGCAGAGGCAGCCATCCTCTCCGAACGCTATTTTGAGGCAGAGTTGGCCGTTAAACCGAAAGGAGGCGTTCTGAAAGTGGCTGGGGCAGCCAACTTTGGAAGATCAGAAAAGAGCTTAAGAGCTAATATGTCCAGTGTGAATGCTGTTGTACCATTGTCAAAAGGAAAATGTTATAACTGCGGGAAAGTAGGGCATTTTCAGAGAAATTGTACATTGCGAACAGCACTAATGACCGGAAAAGGAAAACAGGTGCAGGAAGGGTTCCTGTTAAAGGTGGAAGTGGAGGGCATTGTAGCTCATGCACTGCTTGACTCGGGTGCTGATCAGAGCATGGTCTCGAAGAAGCTCTGGCAGGCCATTGAAGCCCGCATGAGATCAGTACCGAGTCAAGCAGAAGGTCAGGTTAAAATACGCTGTGTGCATGGTGCATCCTCTTATTATCCGCTATATAGGCTATCAGTAAAAGGGGTGGGAACCCAAAAGGAGGTTCTGGTGGCCGTAGTCCCACTGCTCCCTCATGATATTGTCTTGGGGAGGGATTGGCCCCCATTTTGCAGAGGGATGGAGAAGGGCCTAAATGTTAAAACAGGCATGGTCTCCACCAGGTCCCAGGCGGGAACCTCAGGAGTAAGGGTTGAACCATCGGAGGGGACAGAGGGACTTCTCAAAGAGAAGGAGGAACTCCCTGAGGATAGGGATGAACCCCCAGAAAGTGAAGATGAATTGGAAGAGGAGGTATCAGAGATGCTTCCTGTACATGAGGACCTGATCAATGCCCCTTCCAAAAAGGTCAGAAAAGGAAAGGCCGATAGGCGCCGAGAGAGACAGCGCAGGACCCAAGGGAGGGCTGAGCTGGAAGCCGGAGAAGGGTTACCCTGGGTTCCCGCTGATCTTGTCAGGAAGTTTCCTTCCTTTCCAAAGGAGCAACAAGCTGACCCCGCATTGAAACGAGCATTTGAGTATGCCCAAACTGTTAGAGATACCCTTCCTAGATTCCTCCTAGATAAAGGGGTATTATATAGGGAGAGCAACGAGCCGCATACGGGAGCGGTGAGAAAACAATTAGTAGTACCAACTACATTCAAAGCAATAGTTTTACGGCTGGCCCACGATCACCCGGTAGGCGGTCATAAAGGGATCCAGGGGACGTTGGACCAAATCCTGGCCCGTTTTTATTGGGAGGGTGGTTTTAAAGAGACTACCCGCTACTGTGAGTCATGTCCCACATGTCAGCGGGATACCTCGACCAAGCCACGGGCGGTGCCCATGATACCCACGCCCACGATATCAACGCCAATTTGCCGTATGGCAATGGATATTGTAGGACCCCTGATTAAGACACCAAGAGGTTTCCAATATATATTAGTGATAGTAGACCAGGCTACTCATTTCCCATGGGCAATACCCTTGCGGAGTACCTCGGCTAGGACGATAGCCTTAGAACTAATTCAACTGTTTTGTGAGGTAGGCTTTCCACAGGAAATGCTCACGGACCAAGGCAGTAACTTCATGTCAAGGTACCTAGCCCTAGTGTGGGATGCATTTGGGGTGCGCCACATAAGGACCGCCGCATATCACCCCTAGTCCAACGGACTGGTTGAAAGGATGAACCAGACCATTAAGCAGATGCTGAGACGTGGCCTAAATGGGAAAATGTCTGAGTGGGATACCTTACTCCCATTCATTTTATATGCCTGTCGGGAGCATACGCAGGCATCCTTGGGGGCATCACCTTATGAGTTATTGTTTGGTCGAGCTCCCAGAGGGGTTTTAGACATTTTACGCAAACAATGGGTGGAGCCGGAAATTGAGGATATCGGGGTACCTCATTTCCTAAAGGATCTGAGTCGTCGCCTGAAAAGGACTTCCCAAGCATCAGTAGAAAACTTGCAGGCCAGTCAACAGCGACAAAAAAGATATTATGACCGGGGGACGAGGCCTCGGCAATTAGCAATAGGTGATAAGGTAGTAATCCTGGTGGCGGACGCCGGACCAAAGTTCAAGTCCCAATGGAGAGGTCCGTGTAAGGTGGTAGAAAAAGTAGGTCCCGTTTCCTACGCGGTAGAAAATGATAGGAGATGCCGCCAAGTCTACCATCTAAACATCCTTAAACCCTGGCATGAGAGGTCAGCAGCAGCAAGGCTAGTTAGAGTGGAAAAGCACATTAGCGCCCCATTAGGGATTACGAGCTGTCCGAATATAAGCTCGGCAGGCCGTAATATCTTAAGGGGGGGATCTGTCATGTAGAAGACCCTTCTGAGCCTATGGAGATAGGGAGAGAAGAGGATTTTGTTTCAGAAACTGACAGGCAGTCAGAGCACATGGCTCAATGTTTTCAAGGAAAAGGTAAACAAAAAGAGTCACGAGCTGAACAGGCACGCCCATGCTGTAACGTATCCCCAAGCTCAGGAGTTAATGAGAAACACCTGGTTGGGAGAGGGGTAGAGCTAAGCCCTGAGAAGCTGGAATATAAAAAGTGGTCATTAGATTTGAGTAGGGGAATGAAGAGGAAGGAGGAAGAGAAGGAGCAGGAGTTCCAAGGAAGCTCTGAGGGAGAGACGCCAGGACAAGAACAAAGACAAAGGCAAGGGATCCGGCAGGAGATCAAGCAAGGGAGCACGCTGACCAAAAGGAGTCAAGGAGGAGTAAGGTCCCAGAAAGCCAAAGCCCAAAAGCCAGGTGTGAGCAACACAGGGCCGGTGCCATCCAGTAAAGGCAGGAGGAAGGAGAAACCTCCTGAGGGCCTGGCTTGGGAAAACTCAGAGGCTCCAGGGAGAGAGGCATACTGGCATGGAAGTACTTATACGTCTGAGGCAGAAGCTGATAAGCTAAAAGGCAAGAAAACACAACCGGTGTTTGGAAGCCTCTCTGACCCAGCAGAACAGAGAATTCCTTCCTCTTTAAAGCAAAAAGGTAGGCTTCACAACTTGTCCAGATTTGAACCTAGTTTTAAAATATTTCCTTGTAGTTGCCAGGAAGTATTAGGCTCCCCAAGCAGCAACTCCAGTATATATGGTACTTTACAGCCCTGCTCGTTAGAGTGCTACAAAGGGAAGCCACGTGAAGGCAGAGAAGAAGTTTGTTTTAAAACGCCGTATAGCAACTTGCAGACACACCCAGCTGACGATGACTTAGAAGAGATGCAGATAGATTCTGATATCAATGACGTAGCAGATAATCAGATGGATTGCACTTTGTCTCTTGCTGACCATATTTTATCTCTCTGCTGAACAATATATTAAGAAGGCTGGGAAAGCAGCAGAAGAAAAGGGAACATTTTTTTTGCTATGAGAAGTTGTTGTTTGCTTTTGTTTGTACTGAGCACTGCACGTTTTAAAGCCTGAAGCTAAAGAGGCTGGTTACCTTAGTTCCTGAATGTATTCCTTACGCCAATTATATGGCAATTGTCCTAAGTTTTCCCACATGCACTTAATCTTCTTGGAAAGGGAAATAAATCCTTGTCATTTGCCTGAAACCACTCGACTACAATTTCTTCTTTTCTCAGAGGGTAAAAGGGACTACTATTCCCATAAGGCATTGCAGGAGCAAATGCCACGCCATACTCCCTGAATTAGAATCCCCAGGCAGACCAACCCTTCGTGCCCTAGGCGCTGGGTTGGCCCCCAGGTGACAATATAGAGTACTACATTAGCAAAGGACCAGCCAGCAATACATTGGTTACATGTAGTCAACAGATGAAGGTGCCAAGTCAATCCTTTAAGTTTAATTCATCTTTAACAACAAGAAACAGAAACATCACCACCACAGCCATACTGAGAATTGGAGGGCTAGGACTTATAGAAATTGACTATACCTACAGAGCTACTATCGTAGGCCTCCAAGCCTATCTGACAGCATCATCAGATCCAAATACACAAAAAGTGCTGAAATATGAAAGTAAATTTCCAGAATCTGTCTCCATCATCAAACTTGGACAAGCGTTCCGACGATTAGAAGGAATGAGCAAGAATCCACAGCTGTGCATGAGAAAGAAAGTAACAGAATTTGCAAAACAAGAGAAAATACTCTTCAAAGAATTAGATCAACAAGCGAGGAAATACAGAGTGTTACTCCAAGAACCTTTTGTCGATCAAGAACGGACAAATGAATGGTTGAGGAAAGGTAGTCTGAAACCAAAGGATGAAAGATTGATAGTTGCAGCCCAGGACAGCGGATTGCGGACAACATGGTTTACGGCGAGTATTGAAAAAACTGGCACAACAGACCTATGCCGATTCTGTAAGAAAAAGCTGGAAACAGTGACTCAGCTAACAGCAGGCTGTGAAGTTCTGATGGTGGAAAATTTCTATACAGAAAGGCACAACAAAGTAACACACCTCCTTCAATGGAAACTCTGTAAACACTACAACATCACTGTCCCTGAAAAGCACTGGGATCATGACCCTAAGAGAATAACAGAGAATGAAAAGGTTATGATCACCTGGGACATTCCCATTCCAACGGATAAGAAACGATGCCAGAAAACCTGACATAGTGGTAAAGGAGAAGAACACCAGAATGGCATTGATAGTAGAAGTGTCGATACCGAGTGATTATTCTGTAAATTGCGTGGAGAGGGAGAAGATCTTGAAGTATCCCCTCCCCTCCCCACCCCCAAACTGCCACAACGGTCCTCCTTATCCCTGTCCTTCTTCCCCATCCCCCTACCAGAGCTGAGGATTCCTTCCCCACATACATAGACACCCTATCAAATCCACCGCTCCCTCCTGTCCTCAGCCCTCAGAAGTTAAAATGTTAACAACTCATTGAACACTCGAGGGGAGGGGGGGTCAGTCAATCTAGGTATTTCCCCATCAATCCAATGATTAGTAGGTTTTCATCCCTTGGAAAAGGATGCTTGTAATGTATGGTTCTTTGTTCTGATTCATTTTTAATTATGTATGTGAAGATGTAACTCACCTAGAGATGAAACAATAGGCAAGACAGAATATTGCTCTAGAACACCAATACACCACCTTTTCGGAGGCACAGATCTGAAAATATTAATTAATTTATTTAACAGGTATTTTTTATACTGCTTTATCATTTCAATCACAGCAGTTTACATTGTAACTTAAACTTGGCAATGTACAATAAACAGAGACATTGATAACTTGGATTTTTCTGAGGCAATGGAGGGTTAAGTGACTTGCCCAAGGCCACAAGGAGTGCTAGTCGGAATTGAACCCTGGCCTCTTGCTCCCAAGCCAGTGCTCTAACTATTAGACTACTACTCTGCTCCAGAGCAAATACATCTGCTACAGATCTCTGCAAAGAAACTACAGACTATCAGAAAACCTGACCTCAGTCACACAAGTAAAGCACAGATGGACCCCTTACCCTCACAGAATAAGTGACCGCATATGACAAATAGAAAGATGCAGACAAAAACTGAACTGGAAACCCCAGGAAGTGAGAATGCATGCAATGGAGTTCTAGAAAAATAGAAACAGAAGTGCATTTCCTCTTGCACTGTTCAAAATGCAAATATATCAGATATATGCATTTCCCAAAGCTGAGAGAGAAAATCAAAGACTCAACAAAAGAATGAGCTGGAAAAATTCTGTATAATCTTGAGGGAGAGAGGAGCAAAAGCATCTATAGCAGCAAAATATTTATTTTGTTTATTTCCATGCACTTGATATATCGCCATAAAGTCAGGGACCATCATGGAAGTTTATAATAATTATGATAAAAATGGGGCAAAAGAGAGCACAGGTAAAGATAAGCAGCTGAAAGGGGAAGGAGAAAGGATTATAAAATTATAAGCTATAGGAAAGGGGAGAAACAAAGAGACAGGACTGGCCTCTTTTTATTCCACTACCTCTCTAGATAGCTATTATTTATCAACACCCTAATAAGTCCACCTCTGCCTTTCTCACTTTTTCTAAAGGATGAATAGTTTTTGATATATATAATTTGTAGTATATATTTATTTTAAAAAAATTGTGCTATAAGCGGCATGTGATGTTTTTAAATATTTTCAATAAAAGAACTTTTATTGTGATACTGATGCCATGTTTTTTGAGCTTTTCTTGAAGCATTGGATTGGCTATTTTGGATAGTACACAATTTTTCTACTGTATTTGATTGCTATCCTGTGAGGAGTATTTTTGTTTTTTTGTCAGGTGACTATTTCTAGGACAAAGTCCACAAGATTACTCATGAATTCCCCACAGGGTCAACTCCATCCCCCCCCCCCTTCACTCCCAAATCCCTCCCTCAACCTCTGTCACCCTTTCTTCCTTTTCTAAGATCACTGAGGAGGAAAGCACACATCTTCTGTCCTTCACCAAACTCTCTATCTGCTCCTCTGATTCTATTCCCACCCATCTATTAAATTTGTTCTCCTTCGCTGTCATCCCTTCCATTTGTCATATCCTCAAC
Organism: Ichthyophis bannanicus; assembly: GCA_033557465.1. Taxonomy (NCBI): domain Eukaryota; kingdom Metazoa; phylum Chordata; class Amphibia; order Gymnophiona; family Ichthyophiidae; genus Ichthyophis; species Ichthyophis bannanicus. The sequence goes on along the minus strand of CM066035.1, from coordinate 167,717,175 downwards.
TTATTGCTTTCCACTGCAATTGTTCCAGCAGCCTTCAAGCATGCTGTGGTTACACTTCTCCTCAAGAAACCCTCACTAGACCCTACCTGTCCTAGTTATAGACTCATCTCCCTCCTCCCCTTTATTTCTAAACTACTTGAAAGTGTAGTTCACTGCCATTGCCTTGAATTTCTCTCCTCTCAAGCCCTTTTGGATCCATTGTAATCTGGCTTTCATCCTCTGCATTCTACTGAAATGGCTCTTGCCAAAGTCTCCAGTGGTTTGTTCTTGGTCAAATCCAAGAGTCTTTACTCAATCCTCATCCTTTTTTACCTTTCTGCTGTTTTGACACAATTGATCATCACCTTCTCATTGATATTCTGTCCTCGCTTGGTTTTAAGGGCTCTTTTCTATCCTGGTTCTCCTTCTTATCTGTCCTACCACATTTTGAGTGTATGTTTTGGTGGATCCTCATCTACTGCTATCCCGCTCTCAAGTGGTATATCCCAAGGGTCTTGTCTTGGGATCTCTCCTTTTCTCTTTCTACACCCAGTCTCATCTCCTCCCATGGTTTTCAGTACAATCTTTACACTGATGTCTCTCATATCTACCTCTCTACACCTGAAATTGCTACAAGAATCCAGGCTTGTATCTCTGCCTGCTTATCTGGCATTGCTGCCTGGATGTCCCACCACCATCTGAAACTGAACATGGCCCAAACTTAGCTTCTTATTTTTCCCCCCTAAACCCCCCTCCTCGATATCTGTGGATAACACTATACTCCTTCCTGTCTCCTCGACTTGCAACCTTGGGGTCATCTTTGACTCTTTCCTCTCCTTCTTCACACATCCAACTGATAGCTAAAACCTGTCATTTCTTTCTACATAACATCAACAGGTTTCTCCCTTTCCTTTCTGAACAAACTACTAAGACCCTTATCCACTCTTTAGTCACCTCCCATCTAGACTTGCAACCTCTAATCTTTCACCAGTCTTACTATACTCATATAACACTCTCTTCTCAAGTTGCTTCATTGGCTCCCTGTTTCCATATCCAGCTCAAACTTCTCCTACTGACCTATAAGTGCATTCATTCTGCTGCTCCTCACAATCTTTCCTCTCTTATCTCTCCTTACAGCCCTTCTTGGGAATTCTGCTCTTCTGGCAGATTGCTTTTATCTGAAGTCTGGAGTTGACAGTAGAAGAGAAGGGCACAGTCTTCCCACCTTGCTGCTCCTTATGTCTGGAACAAATTACCTGAGTCGATACGTCAGGCTCCATCTCTAGCCCTTTTCAAATCCAGGCTAAAAATCTCACATCGTCGAGGCTGCTTTTGGATCCTGATCTGCATAGTCTCATGCTCTCCAACTATGTGTTTCCTTACCATTCCCCTAGTCCCCAGTTGTGTTGTCTATCATGACTAGATTGTAAGCTCTGATGAGCAGGGACTAGTCGTCTCTTACATGTCTCTATACAGCACTGAGTGAGCCTTTTTTTTCATGCCATCAAGTCAGTGCTGACTCCTGGAGATGCAGCAACTCCTGGGTTTCTTGACAAGGTATGATCAGATGTATATTACCAGGCCTTTTCTTCTGAAGAAGTGGAGGGTAAAGTGAGTTGCCCAAAGTCACAAGGTGTGCCTGTGGGAATCAAACCCTGATTACTTAGGTATTAGGCTGTTACTCTAACCACTAGGCTTCTCCTCTACTTCCTAAGCCTTGTAGCGCTATACAAATGAGTAGTAATAGTAGTAGTGGCAAGATGGAATGGAGTAGAAGCCTAGGAAGGAGGACAGGAGAAGCCAGGCAGAGGGGTAGCAATACAATCTGAAGAAACCTGAGGGAAGGCAGTGTGGAAAAGACAGGTCGAGTTAATCTTGGCAGTTTTCCAGGTCATGCCACATCTTGGAAAGTGGAACCAATATTTCAGCCTTATCTTGGATGGCAAATGTTTGATTTTTTTTGATCACCAATAAAGATGTTTATTATATAGTCCCTCTGGTGTCTATTCAGATAACATTTTGCATTTTTGTTTCTCTTCAAGTTAGGCCTTGAGACTTTGTCTCCCCCATTGTTTGCCAGTGAGACATTGCTTCTTATCCTTAGCTCGGGAATGTAACCAAATCAGTCTACTGCCCCATGCTAGGTTATATGCCATTTCCCTTCAACTGAAACTATCTCCACTCCATGCTAATTGACCTTAGCATGTTGGCCACCGTTGTTATCTCCCTTTGTGCAGGTCACCGTTATCTCACTTTTTAGCTTTCTATTCTTCGGGGTAGATAAGTATATAGTACTTTGCATACTTAAACAAGGATGTGTGTTTTCCTTTTTTTTTTATTTCATTGTATCTTTCCTCCAGTCCTGCTCTTTCTACTCTCTTCTGTGGCCATCACAAGAATGCTTGAATTCTATCATAGTTTCTGTTACTGCCACCTCATCTGGTAAGTTATTCCAAGCATCTATCACCCTTGCAGTAAAACAAAATCTCATATTTATTCTGAGGCACTTTTCTTCTTGCTTTGTGAGGAAGATTGCCTCCGCAGATGTGATGAAATACATGTGCGGTGTTCCTCTTGTGTATTTTTACCTATATTAAAAAGAAGCTTTCCTTTGAGTGTATTAAGGTTGCGCGTGGAAAAGCAAACATGTATTAAACATGTACAAAAGAGCATGTGTAATTTATATGGTCAGGTAAAATGTGTATATTAATACCACCCAGGTAGCTTGCTGTTAGCAAGTTGTTTGGAAATTGTTTTCTCTCCCCAGGCATTATATTCTGTCCTGACCATTTCTAGAAGTCCTGTTGACTTTTCATGAGTAATGCAGCTAACAAAGTTTAATGCAAGTTGAATTATTTATTTTGCCTAATAAGCAACTCCTTTGTGTGCATTTGCATGCCACACAGCACATTATGTTTTGAACATGCAGTTTAGTAGATAGGATCATTTTATGTTTATATTTATGGTTTTAGTACACCAAAGAACCCCTGAAGAAGGCATAGCTGAAACACGGCCATGTTGGGTTTGGCTGCCAGATACCCCTGGTGACAACTGACCTGAATAAAGTGTTCTTTTCTTTACTTACCACACATAGACTTGTTTTTCTCACTTGCCACACATAGTATAGTGCTTTCTGGTTGGACCGAAGACAACAATGTGTGTGTAACTGAAACTTGATTGACAGACACAGACCAAGTTATCATCAACCAAACTGCATCTAATGAATACACTACACACAAATATACAAGATCCGCAAAAAGAGGAGGGGGCGTTCTTACAATATCAAGGAAATGCCTGGGCTTTAAAATAGTCTTTTCACACTCCACAAAAGCGTGCAATATGCTGACAATATCCAACAATTTCACTTCTATCTGTCTAGTATACCGAGCCCCAAACAGCCAAGACGAAAACTCCTTGCTCATCCTTGAGCAAATTTGCAAATACTCAGGAAGCAAAAAGCCCCTTGTCCTGCTTGGTAACCTCAAGATCTCATCTACACCAAAAGTAAGGATGCACTGGCATTCTAGAAGGCAATGGAGGATCTTCAATAATCACAAATAATCCAGGGCCCAACACATAGAAAAGGAGCAACTTTGAATCTCATCTATATTCCTAATACCCTGCTTAACCAATACCCTCATCCACCCATTCCAACTTTTACCCCAATATCATGGTTGGATCATCACAAGCTAAGCATGACGTTAGTGATGCCATCAAAGAATGATTCAATTAAAGAGGTGCCAAAAGAACAGAGGAGATTCTCCAATCTTAATATTGATACATGTATAAAAGAGGTTATTTCAAATTTTCTCCAGGACCAAGCAGGAAGTCAGTCCTCACATATGGGTGACGTCGACGGAGCCCTCGTGCGGAGCATTTCCCCAGCTTTCAAAGAAAGCCTTTGGGAATGCAGTGCGCATGCGCGGTCCCCTTCCCGTCCAAGGGTGCCATCTTGCTCAGTCTTCTTTCTTTCGTGGAGTCCAACGCAAGTGTGTCGTGGTCACCTGTGAAAAAGTTGATTTTTTTGGTGTGGATCCGTGTTTTTTCTCGGTTCGACGCTGGTTCCCTTTCCCGCCTGGGCCCGGTACACCGGTATCGAGCCCGGATTTCATTTTTCGGTTTTTGTCCTTAGAGACTAGCATTCGCGCCATTTTTTCATTTTTCCCTGACAGCCCAGTCTTTTGACCTTGCAGGGGCTCTTTTTCCCCCGATGGCTGCCAGTGGGGTTTAAGAAGTGTGATCGGTATAAGAAACTGATGTCTCTCACCGACACACACGACTGCTGCCTCCGGTGCCTCGGGCCCAACCATGACCCGCTGGTCTGTGTCCCATGTGGCAAAATGTCCTCCAAGGCATTGAGGAGCCGGCAGCATCAACGCAAAAGGATCTTCTCTGATTCCGCGTCCAGTCGGGCCTGGACTTCGTCAGAGGCCTCGACGTCTCGGGAGTCCGACCCCGAGCGTCGTCGGGGCTCCTCTGAGAGGGGTTCTCCTTTGCGGGAGCACCGCAGGAAGAAGAAACCCGCGAGGGTGGCATCGGTGGACACTCTTGGCTCCTCGAGGGCCAGGTCGCATAGCCCCGTCCGCCGTCCCGGGTCTTTGGAGTGAGAGAGGCCTGCTAAACAACCTCATGTAGAGACGGAGGCCCCAGGTCACGTGAGTACTGAAGTCCTCGTGGACTCTCCTCCAGGGGAGCCGCCGTCGGGGCCCGAGTCGGAGGCTGCTGGGTCTCCTGAGCTCGGACTCAGGTTGACGGCCTTGGAGAGCAGTTTGGCTGCCTTCGTGGAACAGCAGTGGGTACTGATCGCCGGTCTCACCGGCGCATCTGCCCCAACCACTGGGACCTCGACATCCAAGTCGACCCCGGAGGCCGAGACAATCCTCGAGTCCATGAGATCTCGAGTCGATCCTCGGCCGAGGTCACCCTCAATCTCCCGTGCGGGACCGAGGTCATCGACGCCGGTGCCCTTGGCATCGGGGCGGATGGCATTGGTGCCCGCCCGGCCGGAGCCACTCGACTCCTCCTCAGAGGGGTCGGGATGGGAAACGGAGGACGAGGAGTCCCCAGACACCTTTCAGACCCAGTGCGTCCCTTTGGACTCACCGGAGTCTGAACCTCGGAGAAGGTCCCCCCCCATCCCCCCTGGAGGATACCCGGTTCTCGGATTTCATGAGGGACATGGCCAAGGCCTTGGCCTTCCCTCGGACCGCGAGGAGAAGCCTCGAGCCGAGGAGCTCGAGGCCTTGCAGTATGACTCTCCTCCCAAGGAGGCCTTTACTGTACTGGTTCCTCCAATGCTGGAATGGTTGCTCTTCCATATGTTGGAGGCGCCAGCCTCGACGCCGGTTCTTAGCAAGCAGGTTGATTCCATTTATTGAGTCCGCAAGAGCCCTGGGTTCCAAAAGGCACAGCTGCCGCACCACTCCATGGTTGTGGAATCGGCCATGCATCGTCTGAAGAGCCAGAAGATGCACTCCTTGGTGCCTCCAGGCAGGGAGGCCCGGAACCTGGATGCCTCAGCAGAAAGTGCTTCTAGGGTTCTATGCTTGCTTGCCGTGTCCAGACTTACCAGCTGTACATGGGCATGTACCTTCAAGACCTAGCAAAGGAGATTGCTGGGTTTTCTGCTGGTCTCTCCGAGGAACCTTTGCAGAGGTTCACAGCCTTATCAACTGGGATCCGAGAGTGCTCAAAGTTTATGTCTCGAGCAGCTTATGATGGCTTCGAGACTTCAGCCCGAGTAGCCGCGGCCGGCATTGGTGCATGCCATCAGGCCTGGCTACAGTCATCAGACCTCAAGCCATGGGTGCAGGACAAGTTGGTCGATATCCCTTGCCTAGGTGAAAACCTCTTTGGCAAGCCCATGGCTGAAAAGGCTGCAGAACTCGAGTCCGAGACTCTCAGCAGGACAAGGTTGTCCAGAAAGACCTCTGCCCCTTCTCAAAAAAAGAAGGGCTCGGGACTTCCGGTGACGTCGGGGAACAAATGGCTGCAGCTTAGCCTAGCTCCGTACTAATCCCATCTAAAAGTGTGAAATATAGCGGTTTCCCGATGAAATAGTGGTGGGGAGTGCCGTACCAGGAACGGAGATGTCTGTCCGGAAGAAGCTGGCGAATTTTCAATACGCAAAGGCGGAGAGCCGGGACCGGCGTGATTCGGGGGAGATGGAGGAGCCCGATGGGCCGGAGAGCGTGGATGAGGAGCTGGAGAGAGAGGACGGGATGTCCGATGGCGCTAATCTTAAGGACTGGCTGCGGGAGTTTCAGTGTGAGATCAAGGCCGAGCTGGCGGCGATACGGGGAGATTTAAAAGAGACATTGAATTCGATGCGGCAGGACCTGGCTGGTCTGGGACAGCGTGTTGAGGACGTTGAGGAGCACGTGGAGGGCCAGGCCGGGGAACTCCAGCAGCTGTCGGAGGCCCAGAGTAAGTTGGCACAGCAGCAGGAGGAGCTGCAAGAAAAGCTTGAAGAAATCGAGGACCGGGCCCGGCGTAATAATCTGCGGATAAGGGGAATCCCGGAATTGGAGCAGTTTAAGAATTGCAGCCAGGTGGTGCAGAGACTGTGTGCGCATATTCTGAACTTGGATGGGGGAGTGGAGGTAGGCCCAGAGGTGCCCGGAGTGGAGAGAGCACATCGGAGTTTGGGCCCCCGGCGGGAGAAGCAGAGTCGGGATATCATCGCGTGCATGAGTAGTTTCCCCCTTAAGGAGAGGGTGCTGGTGATCGCACGCAAGTTCGGGCGGATTGCTTGGGAGAACAGCGAGATAGAGATTTATAACGATCTCTCCAAGGGTACCCTGGATCGTCGTTGAGGCATGCGGGAGGTGACGGCCTTCCTGCGGGAGAAGAGCTTGCGGTATCGGTGGATGTTTCCTTTTGGGATGCTGCTGACGGTCGCTGGAGTGTCGCGGAAGGTGAAGACGGCGGAGGAGGCATGGTCGGCTCTGGTGGAGTTGGGCTGTGAGCAGGTGCCAAAGCGTGGGGCAGGAGCCCGGGCACGGCCTGAGAAAGACTGGGACAGTAAAGAAAGGCCCGGCTCACGGTGGCAGAGAGTGTCCGAGAAGGGCAAGCGATTGAAGCGGCTTTCGAATGGTTCACAACATCGGAGTGTGGAGGAGGAAGGGTGAAAGACTGATTGCCGGTCCTTAGGCACAGTGGACTTGGAGTGAGTTATGTGGGCTGTCTGGACACTCAGCTAAGGGGGGTGGCGGGTGCGGAGAGGTGGACAGGGGTTAATAGCCGATGTTTGCTGATGTTTTCAATGTTTCTGGTTGGGATGTTATGCTGTTCTGTTGTATGGGGGGGGAGGGGGGGGAAGTGTTTTATGGTTTTATGTGTGGGGGGCACTGGAGCGAGTGATGGGATAAGTATATGACACACCTGGAAGGGTTGGAGGGTGGTGGGGGGATAGGGGGGGTGGGGGGGAGGGGGGGAGGGGGGGGAGGGGTGGGGGCGAGGGGGTTATCTCCAGGTTTGGGGGGTGGTATGGTAGGGTTTGAACCTTATGGTGAAGGTTGGGACTCTGAATGTTAAGGGGTTGAATACACCCTATAAGCGAAGGAGTTTATTTCGGGAGCTACTGAGGTTGGAGTGGGAGGTGGTGTTGCTCCAAGAGACGCATTTGCGGTGGGGGGATATAGGGCGGCTGCAGCATGGGAGATTTTCGAACCAATTTTTTTCTTGCAACAGGGCTGGGAGTAAAAAGGGGGGGGGGGTTGAGATCCTGATTAAGGCGGGTAGTGGGGTTCAAGTTCAGGGGAGCTTTCGGGATAAGGAGGTGAGGATGGTGGGGGTGAGGGGGGTTATAGGGTCGGAGGAATTTACCTGTGTTTCCATCTATGGGCCTAATGGGAGTCAAGGGGAGTTTTGGAAGGATGTGGGGAAGGGTGGTGGAACAGCATATGCGAGGGCGGTTAATCGTGGGGGGGGGGGATTTTAATGTTGTGCTGCAACCGGGGTTGGATAGGCAACCACGGGGGGTGGATGGTGGGGGGAAAGATAGGGCTGGGTTAAAACAGTTGATGAAGCGGTTTAATTTTTGGATGCTTGGAGGGTGCAGAACCCCGGGAGGAGGGATTTTACGTTTTACTCCGCACCACACTGTAGCTGGAGTCGGATTGATATGGTGTTGGTGGAGGCAGAGTGGATGGGGCGGGTGAAGGAAGTGGGGATGGAGCCGGTGGTTTGGACGGATCACAGTGCGGTGGAGTTGGTCTTGAGCGGGAGGCGGGATGAGGGGGTGAAGTTTTGGCATTTAAATGAGAGTTTACTGAAGAGGGCTGAAGTGGTGGCTGATATTAAGGAGGTGATTCAAGAGTATTTGGAGCGGAATGATATGGGAGAAGTGCGGACAGTGGTGGTATGGGAAGGTTTGAAGGCAGTGATCCGGGGGAGATTCATTATGTGGGGGGCGAAGTTTAAAAAAGAAAGGAGAGTGAAGGAGGCGGAGTTGCGGGGGCAGTTGCTGCAAGCAGAGCGGGCCTATCAGGGTTCAGGGAGGATAAAGGATAGGCATGAGGCGGAGAGGTTGAGGGGGGAATTGCGGAAGTTGCAAGTTGATAGCATTGCGTTTCAGGTGAATCAGGTGAAGCAGGTGTATTATGAGTTTGGCGATAAGGCGGGGAGGTTATTGGCCCAGAAGCTGAAGCAACGGCGGGTGAATGTGATGATTTGTCAAATCAGACAGGAGACGGGGGATCTGTGCTGTGAGGAAGCGGGCATCCGGGAAAGCTTTGCACAATATTATCAGGCCCTCTACAGGACGGATAGTGGGATAGATGACGACTCTATAGGGCAGTACCTGGAGGAGGTCCATCTCCCTCAGTTGGAGGGGGTAGCTAGGGGGGGGTTGGAAGCAGCTATTTCAGTAGCAGAACTAGGAAGAGCAGTGAAGGGGTTGGTGGGGGGGAAAGCACCGGGGCTTTATGGATTTTCGGGGGGTTTCTATAAGGTGTTCTTTGAGGAATTTGGGGACCTGTTGGGCAGGGTGTTTAATGGGATGTTAGAGGACAGTGGGGAACTAACGCGGGAGATGTTAACGGCGGGGATCACTGTTCTCCCGAAAAAGGGGAAGGATCTTCGGTGTTGCAGTTCGTACCGGCCCATATCTTTATTAAATGTTGATGTTAAGTTGATGGCGAAAGTGTTGGCTGATCGCTTGGCTCCGTTGCAGCCTGGGCTGATCAGGGTGGATCAGTCCGGGTTTATTGCAGGATGGCAGGCGGGGGATAATATTCAGAGAGCCATGAGGGTGGTTTGGGAGGCTAGGCAGGGGAAGGAGGAGTGTATCTTAATGTCGATCGATGCTGAAAAAGCGTTCGATAGGGTACACTGGGGTTTTTTGATGAAGGTCTTAGGCAAGCTGGGGTGTGGGCCCAATTTTGTGAAATGGATTGGGGGGTTATATACGGGCCCGCGGGCACGGGTGAAAGTCAATGGGGGTTACTCGAGGGTGTTTGACCTTGGGCGGGGGACGCGGCAAGGTTGCCCCCTGTCGCCTTTACTGTTCACCATGGTAGTTGAGCCGTTTGCGCAGCGGATTCGGGCCAATGATAAGATAGTGGGGTTGGGGAGGGGAGGGGTACAACATAAGATCTCCTTGTATGCGGATGACATTTTGTTATATATATGTGAGCCACAGGAGGTGCTACCGGAGGTTATGCGGGAATTAGCGCACTATGGGAGGGTATCGGGCTTTCGAATGAATATAGACAAGACGGAGGTACTTAATATCTCAACGCCTCCTGCGGCGGTGGAGCAGTTAAAACGGGCTTATCCAGTGAGATGGGTGGAGAAATCCCTTGGCTATTTGGGGGTGCAGATAACAGCACGGTATGAGGATGTCTATGACGCTAACTACCCGAAGGTTTTAAAGGGGATTGGGAGGGCTTTAGAGGGGTGGATGGGATACGAGACTTCCTGGCTGGGGCGGGTGGCGGTGGTTTAAAATGGCGGTACTCCCAAAGTTGTTATATTTTGTTTCAGGCGTTGTTGGTGAAGGTTCCTGGGGCAGTTTTGCGGGGATTGCAAAGGAAGATTTTCCAGTATATTTGGAAGCGGAAGCCCCCGCGGGTAGCTCGGGCAGTTATGTTTGCTAGAGTGGAGGAGGGGGGTTGGGAGTTCCGAATCTTTTGGATTACTATAGAGCGGCTCAGTTGAGTCATGGTATGGCTTGGCGGAGGGGGGTGGAGGAGAAGCCAGGGGTGCAGTTGGAAAGATCGTATGTGAGGGGGGGGGGCGCTTAGATGCATGGTTGTGGGCTTTGCCGGACACTCGGAGGGAATTGGGGGTTGGGGCTCCGGGGATGAGAGTTGTGGCGGGCATTTGGGATGGGTGGTGGGGGCGGCGGCAGCGGGAGCAGGGGGTGGAAGTGTCGCTGGTGAACCTGTGGAGGGGGTGGAAACCGTTTCGTCCGGGGTGGGAAGGGGGGAGATTTGATCGGTGGTCGGCCAAAGGGTTGGAGTGCTTCTTTCAATTATGGGAAGGGGAGGTCCTTTTGAGCTTTGAGAGGCTACAAGAGTTATATGGCTTGGAGGAGGGGGATCGATTTGCGTATATGCAAGTGCGTCAATGTATGCGTCAGGTGCAGAGAAGGCGGGGGTTGAAGCAGGAGCTATCGCTGGTGGAGGAGGGTTGGTTGGCGCATAGGGGGGGGAGGGGGTTGATCTCTGGGCTATATAGGGGAGTGCGAGAGGCGGAGGGGGGGCAGTTCAAATACATGCGGGAGTGGGAGGAGGACCTGGGGATGTCCTTGGAGTTGAAGGATTGGAGGGTGGTGTGGTCCCAGGGTAAGAAGGCACCCCTAGCTAGCAGTATCTGGGAGAATGGGATTAAGATTTTGGTTCGCTGGTATTATACGCCCACGAGACTGCATAAGATGTTTCCGGGTGTTTCGGCGGCCTGTTGGAGGGAGTGTGGGGAGGAGGGTACTTTCTGGCACATTTGGTGGGGGTGCGGTAAAATAAGGGTTTTCTGGAGAGGGGTGCAGCAGTGGATACTGCGGGTGGTTGGGGTGGAAGTGAGGTTGCAGCCGGGGATATTTCTCCTATCGTGGTGGGGGGGGGGGGGGAGAGGCAGCAGGGGGGGCGGGTAGTTTTGGCTTGTCTTAGTGCTGCCCGCTGTGCGGTAGCGGCGGCTTGGAAGCAGCGGGAGGCGCCCTCGGAAGGTTGCTTTGTGCAATGGCTGAGGCATATTGTCCTGATGGTCCAGCAGATCTTCCTATAGTGGGTTCTTCCAACCATCGATCTCTTTGCCAGTCCACTCAACCGTCAACTACCCAGGTTCTGTTCCAGACAACCGCATCCTCTGAGAATAGCAGCAGATGCGTTTCTAATCTCTTGGTCCACGAGCCTACTGTATGCTTTTCCTCCCACGCCTCTAGTGGCCCGGACCCTTTTCAAGGTGCTTCGGGACAAGGCCTCGGTGATCCTCGTAGCCCCCAGATGGCCGAGGCAACTGTGGTTTCCACTCCTTCTGCAGTTGGCTGTGGACACTCCACTCCCTCTGGGGGTGAAACCTGATCTCCTATCTCAGGATCAAGGATCTCTCTTGCACCCCAACCTCCAGTCCCTCAATTTGATGGCCTGGATGCTGAAAGGGTAGTTCTAGCACCCTTATGGCTACCTAGGGGAAGTGGAGGAGATGGTCTTGGCCTCTAGGAGGCACTCCACTAGAAAATCTTATGCCCTCAAGTGGCATAGGTTCTCCACCTGGTGTGCTAAGCACAAGCAGGATCTGTTTTCGTGCCTGGTGCCAGTGGTGCTGCAATATTTGCTTCACCTGTCCGACCTGGGCCTTAAATCCAACTCTGTTCGTGTCCACCTCAGTGCTCTGTCAGCGCACCACTCACCGGTGGAAGGTCAGTCTCTGTCAGGCCACCCTTTAGTGGCCCGCTTCCTCAGAGGCCTCCTTTTGCTCAAGCTTCCAATTTGTCCACCAGCACCTGAGTGGGATTTGAATGTGGTCTTGCAACAACTTACTTGCCCACCATTTTGAGCCTATGGCTACTTGTCCTTTATGCTTTCTTTCCTGGAAGGCGTTGTTTTTGGTAGCTCTTACCTCAGCCAGGCGAGTCAGTGAGCTGCAAGCTCTGGTCTCAGAGCCACCATACACAAGGTTCTATAGGAACAGGGTGGTCTTAAGGACTCACCCAAAGTTCCTTCCTAAGGTTGTCTCCTCCTTCCATCTCAATCAGGAGGTGGTTCTTCCGACTTTCTTTCCCAGGCCGCATGCCAGCCGGGCTGAAATGGTCTTGCATACCCTGGACTGTAGGAGGGCGTTGTCCTTCTACCTTGACTGTACGCAGGGACATCGAAGGGCTGTTCAGCTCTTCGTATCTTTTGACCCTAATAAGCTGGGGTTACCTGTCTCCAAGCATACCTTTTCCATCTGGGTGGCAGACTGTATCGCCTGGGTGTACAGGGCAGCCGGCCTCTCCTTGCAGGGTCGAGTCACGGCCCACCGTGTCAGGGCGAAAGCCGCGTCAATAGTTCATCTCTGCTCTGTTCCATTGGCAGACATCTGCCGGGCCACTACTTGGTCTTCAAGCCAGACTTTTGCGGCCCACTACTGCCTCGAGAGGGAGTCCCGCAGGGACAGTGCTTTCGGACAGGTGGTACTCCATAATCTCTTTGAGGTATAGGCAACTCCTACCCTCCGGCCCTTGTGTTGGGCTACCGTACGGGGGCGTTCTCAGAAAGGATTTTTTCACGGATGCTGACGCTATAGAGGGAGCTTATTTTTCAGCCTGGGTTCCCGGTAGCCTGAAGCTAGGGAGTCCCATATGTGAGGACTGACTTCCTGCTTGGTCCTGGAGAAAGAGTAGTTACTCACCTGTAACAGGTGTTCTCCAGGAGCAGCAGGAATCAGTCCTCATGACCCTCCCTCCTCCCCTTGGAGTTGCAGTCCTATATATTTCATTTTGGTTTATTGCTGTCTTTTAGCTATGTCATCCGACTGAGCAAGATGGCACCCTTGGGCGGGAAGGGTACCGCGCATACGCGCTGCATTCCCAAAGGCTTTCTTTGAAAGCTGGGGAAATGCTCCCCACGAGGGCTCCGTCGATGCCGATGTCACCCATATATGAGGACTGATTCCTGCTGCTCCTGGAGAACACCTGTTACAGGTGAGTAACTACTCTTAATACCCACCTTAACAAACCTTGAAAATGCAATAGACAACTGGAACTTGTAAGAGGCCTATTGGGCTACAAGGGCCATTATCTCCCCTTACACAGAGGAAGTACACATAAACCAATTTCTCAGCAATACTTACAAACTCTTTATTACATGATATCCTTTTCTCAGCATAAATCCTTCACACACAAATTCTCTAACATGGTTACTTACAGGTACAAGGTAGCTACTATATAGGGAATAGAGAGAAGAGAAAGGTTAATGAGGCAATTCAGCACACTGCACCTCCATGACAGGGCTGAATAAACTCCCCACTTTCTCCTTTGTCCTGGTCTTTTTTTATACAGTTTTTTTTCTGTAAGGCTGACGTGACTACAAAGATTCTTTCTTTTTATGCAGCTAGTTCTCAGCAATGCTTTTTTTTATACAATATTGGCACATTTTTACATTTCCCAAGGTTCAAGTTAGCATAGAAACACCATCTCATCTTCCCCCCAAGACCAGTGCCTAATTAAGCCTTACTCCCCGGTTCCCCCTCATGTCTTCTTTTTATTTCATTTGTGTAATCTGGTTTTCTTAGCAGATGTACACTAAATGAGCAAAATTCCGTACCACTCTACTCCCCGAATTTTCTCATGCTATGTCAGCAGCTCATTCTTCCCCTGATTCTTCTTTTGGCCTAACAGTGGTCAAGAGTCCCAAGACGGCCCATGGCCTGTATCCAGCCATGCTTCACAGGCCTAGGTACAGGAGCACCGTCCCGGCCTGGGTCCGACCCCTTACAAACTCTACCCTAAAGAAAGTTTCAGCACCAACAATCAAACACCTGAGTAATCATAGAAATCACTCCGCACCATGGTTCTCAAAACAGATCAATGACATAAAAAAATTCATTTGGAAATCCAAAAGAAAATGGAGATGGACCAAGGCACAAGAAGACCTACACAAATACACCACAAAACTCCAACAATACCAACATCAAATCAATACTAGTAATAAGGCATACCCTACAAACCTCATCCTGAAATCTCTAAATAAATCACGTGAACTCTTCGACATCACACGTTCCCTAAACAAGAACAATTCAAGGCATGATGGGTCCACATCACTTAACCCTAAAACCATTGCCAACTATCTATCTAGAAGGAAAACTACGAACCACTACCTTGCATCCACTGACCCAGCCGGAAGAAAATAATCCCATCCAAGAGTCCCATGAACAATGAAGCTCTTTCCACCCACCCTCCACTGACCAATTACAAAACATAGTGACCAAAATTAACACCACTACCTCCCCCCTTCTTCCTTGTCCTGTCTCTTGGATTAAGCTAAATACTAGACAACTGATACCTACACTACACAGTATCATGTGGCTCTCTCTTATACAGGGAATCATGCCCCCTACCTCAAAAAATAATTGTGAGACCCATACTAAAGAACCAAACATTGGATCCATCAGACCCCAGCTCCTACAGACACATCTCGAGTCTCCCTTTTCTGACAAAACTGATACAGAAAATAGTGCTAACCCAATTGCAAGATCATATTAACCTCCATACCCCGCTTGACCCCCACCAATATGGGTTCAAGCCAAATAATAGTGTGGAAACGCTGTTCACCTCTCTATTGGATAGAGTCAGAACTAATATTTATGATGTCAGACTGGGTATACTTTTGATATTTATTTATAATTCATTCAACACTACTGGACTGTTTGAAGAATATGGGCTTAAATGACATCACCCTCCAATGGTTCTCTTCCTACCTCAGTCAACACAAACTACAAGTAAAGTCTGGCCCAAACTATTCCAGGATACTTGACCAACCACAAGGAATACCTCAGGGATCAGCACTCTCTGCTGTATTATTCAATATATACCTTCATCCCTTGTGTGACATAATAAAAAGCTACAACATTGAATACCAAATCTATGCAGATGATATAATGGTCTTTGCCCCATTCCACACAGCTCAATCCAACTTCTCCATGATTATATCCTGCCTGGAAACAATGACCAAATTGCTACATCAACAAAACCTCCACAAACTATTCTAAATTGGAAACGCTCATCAAAACCCGTAACAGCTCATTCACAGCCCCGAACAAACTTAAAAGTATATCAAGGCGACATAGAGATCAAGCAGGAAGTGAGGTATCTTGGAGTCATAATGGACCGTAACTTAAATTTCCAACACACATATCTAAAGCAACAAGATCAGCATACCATAAACTGCAAACAATACAAAGACTCCAACCACTCCTGGATGAGAAGAGCTTCCATACCGTCTGCCAGGCAATGATTATGCTGATACTGGATTATTGCAACTCCATTTATCAAGGTCTGCCAAAACACAGCATCCAACCCTTACGACTAATACAAAACACGGCAGCAAGAATAATATCTCGAGTACCAAGGAGCACACACATATCCCCTACATTAAAACAACTGCACTGGCTCCCAATCCTTCAGAGAACCAAATTCAAATCTCTCATGATCATCTTTAAGATAATTTATCAACTGGCACCAATCACCCTCCAGCCAATAGTCCAGAGAGATCCAAAAACAAGGAACCACTGAGCCTCTACAAGAAAACTATTGCTCATTCCAAAGGCAAAAACTAAAGCCAAATCTAATCTGCAATAGAGCGCCCTCCCTCTATGCACCAATGTTTTGGAACTCGCTACCGGAAGCAATAAGAGCCAAGCACTAAAGCTCTAGCATAGGGTTTTCTAATGCAAGTTTAACGCAAAGGTTTTGCTCAGCTGTGAGCTGTGCGCAAAAGTCTGCGTTAAACATGGAGAATAAGCCAGGCACATGCACAGGATTCTACATTTGTAGCACCTATATCCTATGCAAAAAAATCCAGCACTTGCGTGCATATGCTGGAATCTTGCCCATACAGCAATATTATTCTGTGCATAATATCATCAGTGTTAGTAAACTGATATATTGCGCAGAATAATGATGTTTATGTGCCAGATAGCATTCCAGTTCATGCACATTATATTGTTCCAGCACACTTCCCCCTCATGTTTTTTTTTCCAGCCAAGCCAGTAAAAAAAGCTGTGGATGCTGTACGCTCAAGAAACAGGCATACATTCCTCACCAGCACCGACCACAGACCTATGCGCTAACCCTTAACTTCTCAGAGTTTGCGTTAAAATCCCAGTGTTGAACTCAGCCTTCTGCGTCTTCTCTGCACTTCTCTACATCTGCACTGCATAGCTAATTGATTCATCAGCATCCATTTAAATGTGCTGTGAGCTGCCATTAGCACACTGATTAAGCTCACGTTAGACCCTTTCCGCATTCTGTACCCACACTAATACAGAACACTGCGCAAACACCACACTGTCACCTGTGGTAAAGGCAGCAACACTTTGCTGCCTCATGGCTATGGCACAGGGTTATTAAAACAGATTCACAGATGCACTCATGGGGGAAAAGGGAAAACCAGGAATAGATTCAAACCTAAAACACCTGTTGGGTTTCTATAGACCCTGGACACAAGAGATTGCATGTAAGGAAACATGAATGTTTTCTTCAGACTTCTTTATTAATCACCTTTGCATGCTCAGTCATCTTTTTTCCAACAAGGCATGCTTGTAGTCAGGTGCTTTTCAAGTCAGAGCACAGATAGAAACTCTGTGATCACTCTTCTGCTATTTAATCAGTGCTTATTTCTTTCAATTAGAAAGGTCACAGAAAGACCAATATTCAAAAGCGGTAACCAAGATAGCCAGGTAAATTTACCCGAGTTTCTTTATCTAGATGTTCAGTAGCATTTATCTGTTTAAAAGGGCCACCGAGTATCTGAATAAATCTGGCCTATCAAAACTTGGCCAACTAGATTTACAGACTTGATTGGCTGGCTCTGAAACTCTGTGATAACTAGTTATAAATAATAAAGCCATGATTCTTCCTCCCACCCAAGCTCCCCACCCCTTCCCAATACTCTCCAAACATTAAAAAAAATAAGAATGGACCCGATCCGCCAGCCTCCATCCTCATCCCATCCTCACTGGCATTAGAAAAAAACTGCAGGTAAACATCCTTTCTATACCCCACTCAGCAAGTGCCCCCTAGAACTCTCTGACAGCCTATCTGTGGGATGGAAGCTCATATTCAACATTTATATCTGATATTAACTATTGGCTATTTGAACAATCATTTTTGGCTCATTAGGCCTTTCTGAATTTCACGTACTTTGGTGCTCTAGTATGTTTGTGTTTTTGCAAGACAATTTAATGTGCTATTCATTTCCCCTTCCTGATAAGTGTTTGTCATAACTGAGTTGATCTTATATTGTTGTTTATCACTAACATTACTTCTTTATTGTAAGCCATCATGATGTTATTTTTATTTCAAATGACATGTCAAAGAATTATGAATACATAAATAAATAAAGTTGGACCTGCTATACCTGTAGCCTAATTTGTGCATGGAAATCATATATTGAGCAACTGAATTTGGATCTTGCACCTGCCACGTCCCCAGCTTTTTTTCCTCTAATACATAGAGGCTTGTTTACAAAGCCACGATAGCGGTTTCCGATCGTTATCGGGGCTGCGTCTCCGATAATGATCGGAAACCGCTACCGCGGCTTTGTAAACAAGCCCCATAGAGTTTTGTGGATAGTAACTTATATGCATAAAAGTTTTATGTTTAAGGGCCCAAAATTTTTTTAAAAAATGCTCCTTATGTGGTCAGCGCTGCTGCTGTCAGCTCTGAATATCAGCCCCATTCTGTTTTAATTCTCTACACAATACTCAGGACCAGGCATGGCTCGGAGAAAGCCTGCACTTGTGTTTTGGAAATCGTGCTTGCCTAGATTAATTACACGTCTTTTAAATCTGATTGGAGATCCAAGATGGCCGCTCGATCCGCACGTCTGTGAGCTGCTTCTTCATGCCGAAGCGTAAGGGGAAACTACGGAAGGACCCTCCCCAGCCTAAGCAGACCTCTTCTGTGATTACCTCTAATGATGGACCGATGGATACTTTTGTGCAGCTACATGGACAGGCCCGGTCAGTCTCCGGAGTAATCCCGATTGAGTCGATGCCGAGACCCGAGAGTCCGTCATCTTCCTCTGGGTGTGATCTCACTCCGGATTTGCAAAATCCACCCGCACTCCCTACAGACTTCCTGGACCTCAGCGTTTCTGAAGTGGTGCAACCTGTTGAGGTCGGTGCTGTTTCTTCAGTGGGAGGGAAAGCTGCGGTCACAGATTCGGTGGATCTGGGGTCACTGTCTGAGGGAACAGAGGTGGACGAGGCAGAGAAGTTAAAAGTCCCCCAGGATTTAAAAGCTTTACCAGGGGAGAGGAGAAGTGCGACATTTTCCCCTGAGGCCCTGCCCGAATTACCTCTGTTGATGCCTTTTTCTTTGGAGAGTCCTGAATACATTACCTTGGACTCCATCTGGATAGCACTGACTAAGTTTGGTGAGTGTTTAGTATCTCAAACTAATGCCACTTTGAAGTTGATACAAGAAAATAAGATGAACATACAGAATTGTCAGAACTGTGACTCTTTTGCAGTCTCAAGCTTCTGTGATGGACAGTAAGGTTACACACAGCTGGAGGAAAAGTTTAATGATGTTTGTAAAGATATGTTTAATTCCCTTAAATTTTGGGTTTTCCAGGCCCTAGTGACACCTCATTTTGACTATGCTAATATAATACTACATGGCCTTCCAAAAAATACCCTGAACCCGCTCCAGCTAGCCATGAATGCAGCGGCTCGTGTCCTGTGTGGAGCATCCAGGAAGGACCACATCGCGCCTATATTGAAAGCGCTCCATTGGCTACCAATAAGCTGCAGAATCCTATACAAGACCCTCCTCATCACCTTTAAAGCATTCAACAAGACATCACCTTCTGCAATTACTGATCTACTCGTTCATACCCCCAACAACAGATCCAGAAGAGCATTTGCGGTAAATACTCTAGTCATACCAAGCGAATCTATAAAACGTAACCAATCAACTATCAATAGAACATTTGCAAGCTATGCCCCCAGATGTTGGAACAAACTCCCTTCTAGCATAAGGGCAATCAGTGACCTTAAGCAATTTAGAAAAGCCCTCAAACATCACCTGTTCCTCATGCACTTTACACAGCCTGATGATCCCACCCCATCCACACACTCAATCACCCATGGTCAACGGAGAACTCACCCACACTAAAACTGCAATATGATTGCACACCGTACGATACTACAGCACTCTAACCCTTCTTATCTAGCAGAGTACAAACACGCTGTAAACTAAAATTGGATTGTAAAACTTGTTATGAGCCTTAACATGTTATTCAATTATAGCTAAATTGTATTATGTATATAGTTTCCCCAGTTAAATCCATGTTAAAATCCTTGTTCTCTGTAAACGTAGGACGAAATTTGTAAGTCCAAGTGTTTATTGTTCGATGTAAACCGCACTGATGAAAAATAGCGCGGTATATAAGAAATGTTAAATAAATAAATGTTGGGAGTTAAATTTAAAATGGAAATGCTGGAAAATCAGAACAGGGCTATGAATATTAGAATATTGAATTTTCTTCGTTCTTCTATGGTTACCCCCCATGATATGTTCAAGATATATCTGAGTGAAGTATTAAACGTTCCTGAAGATTCGCATCCCCCAATTTCCAAAATTTATTATCTTCCCACTGGGAAAAAAATAAAAAGTCCGGCCGGGGATTCCCCTATTAATGAAGAAGCTTTAGATGTATTGAATATTTCTGAGATTTTAGACACTTCTGTATCTGATACTGTGGTTCCAGCAACTTTGTTAATTTCATTGGCATTAGTGTCTGATCGTGAGTGGTTATTGAAAATGTATTTCAAAAAACGTTCCATTCTGTTTAAAGGGCTTGCTATCCGAATGTTTCCTGACTTATCACGTGATACGCAAAAAAGGAGAAGAGAGTTTTTGCTGCTTAAAGCGGGGGTGATTCAGATGGGTGGCTTATTTTTTCTCAAATTTCCTTGCAAATGTTTGGTTAAATTGCAATCTGTATCTTATATTTTTTTGAACCTACTAAATTAGTCTCCTTTATTAGTGCTCGCTTGTCTGCTGGCCCCTAGGTGGGTGGGTATTTTTGCTATATAGGTATACTGGTCCCTGCGGATCTAGCTGTTCCTAATGAGTTTATAACTCTTCGTTTTCCTAGTAGTGGGTCTCCTCAGTGTGAGGACTTGTAAGACTGGGTTATAACTATATTTCATCTGAGTGTATTTTTCCTTGTTTATTACTTGATCAAGTCTTTTTTCTGTATCAAGTATGATTGCTTGTATAATTTTGTTTGAAATCTTATAAATAAATAAATTAAACAAAAATAAATAAATCTGGTTGAAGAATAGTGCAGAGAGGAAGCAGCTCTTACTGTAACAAGCACTAAATAAAAGAAGAGACCTGATCTGGCGACCACTAAAGCGGTACTGAATTATAATCTTAGAGAAACTGATCTAAAGCCTAGATAAAGACTACATAAAAGGGTCTCGTTACATACAAAGGGGAACATTGCAATAACAAAGATACTACTGTTTGTGACTTTCTTGTCATTGCTTTATTTTGAGGTTTTATGCATATCATGACAGAAAGGAATCTTAGTCATAAGTAGTATATTGGGTATGATCTCAAGCTCTATGATTTGTTGCTAGTATTTTTCTTAATGCTTGCATTGTACTAAACAGAGCCTTCTTTGCTTGCATTGTACTAAACAGAGCCTTCATAGATTGAAATATGTACAGTAATTTATCAAGGTGTCCTTGGAAGTTCTTTTTAATCAAGCTACGGGTATCCAATGTTGTTGTTAACTGCTATCAAGTTGATGTTGACTTATGGCAACCCTGTAGATAGTTGTCTTAGTCGGTGCTCAGTCTTCAGTCAGGCACTAATTATTCACAGAGTGGCATCTGTTTCTGCTGTTATTGTATCGATCCTTCACATTACCAGTCTTCCTCACTTGCATCAACCTTGCCAACAATCATGTCTTCTTTTAATGATCTTTTTTTTTTGCATGATGTGTCTAAAGTTGAAGTCTTGTAATTTGAGTTTCCAAACAAAGCTTAGGTTTGATCTCCTTCAGTACCAATTGATTTGGTCTTCAAGCAGTCCATGGTATACACAGTATTCATCACCATTCTACCAAGAGCTGATGATATCACAATACTGGCTGAAAGTAAAGATGATCTGAAACATCTGATTCTCAAGATCAAGGCACAGTCTTAAAATGTGCCTGCACCGTAACACAGAGAAGGCAAAGATCCTGACAACAGGCACAATCAATAAGTTCACTGTTGGAGAAAAAATTGAAATAGTAGAGATCTTTAACCTGCTTGTATCAATAATCAATAAAGAAATGACAAGCAGTCAAGAAATCCGATAATGCATTGCTCTTGCCAGAATGGCTATGAAGGACCTAGACAAGCCTCTCAAGAGCAGAGAGATCTCTCTCCAAAGATTTGACTTGTCCAAGCCCATGATCTGTGGCCCGTGTGGCAAAATGTCTACCAAGGCACTTCGAAGCCGTCAGCACCAGAAGGAAAGGATTGTCTCAGATTCTGCCTCCGGCCAGGCCCGGACCTCGTCTGAGGCCTCGACGTCTCGGGAGTCTGATCCCGAGCATCGCCGGGGTTCCTTGGACAGGGGGTCCCCCGACCGGGAACGCAAGAGGAAGAAGCGGCTCGTGAGGGCGGCGTTGGAAGAGGTCCCTGGTTCCTCGAGGGCTAGGTCTAAGACCCCCGACCGCCGTCCCGGACCTTTGGAACAGAAGAAGCCATCCAAAGTACCTCATGTAGAGCCGGAGACCGTCGGGCACGTAAGTCCTGTAGTCCTCGTGGACTCTCCTCCGAGGGAGCCGACGTCGGGCCCGGCGCGGCCAGGGCCCGAGTCAGTGGCTGCTGAGTCTCCTGAGCTTGGACTCAGGCTGACAGCCTTGGAGTGCAGATTGTCTGCCTTCATGGATCAGCAGCGGGTACTGATGGCCAGTCTCGCTGGTGCATCTGCCCTGACCACCGGGACATCGATGTCGAAGTCGACCCCGGAGACTGGGCCGATACTCAAGATCATGAATGCTCGAAGTCGTCCTCGGTCAAGGTCCCCCTCGACCTCCCCCTCAGAGCCGAGGGCGTCGATGCCGGTGCCTTCGGCATCGGGGCGGGTGCTACCTCAACCCGTGTGGTTGGAGCCCCTCGACTCCTCTTCAGATGAGTCAGCGTGGGAGACAGAGGACGAGGAGTCCCCCGACACCTTCCGGACTCGGTGCATCCCTTCGGACTCACCGCAGTCTGAGCCCCGGAGTAGGTCCCCTCTGGAGGACACCCGGTTCTCGGAGTTCGTGCAGGACATGGCCAAGGCATTGGCGATCCCTGCAGACCCCGAGGAGGAGCCTCGAGACAAAGAGCTCGAGGCCCTCCAGTATGACTCTCCTCCGAAGGAGGCCTTTACTGTTCCAGTTCCTCCGATGCTGGAACAGCTCCTCTTTCGGATGTGGGAGGCACCGGCCTCGGCGCCAGTCTTGAGCAAGCGGGTCGATTCCATTTATCGACTCCATAAGAGCCCTGGCTTCCAAAAGGCGCAGCTGCCGCACCATTCCATGGTGGTGGAATCGGCCATGCATCGTCTGAAGAGCCAGAAGATGCACTCTGCGGTGCCCCCCGGCAGGGAGGCCAGGAACCTGGATGCTTTCAGCAGAAATTGCTTCCAGGGCTCGATGCTTGCTTGCCGTGTCCAGTCATACCAGCTGTACATGGGCATGTACCTACGAGACCTGGCGAAAGAGCTTGCCGGTTTCTCTGCTGGCCTCTCCGGGGAACCTTTGCAGAGGTTCCAGTCTTTGTCTTCAGGAATCCGGGACTGTTCCAAGTTCATGTCCTGAGCGGCCTACGATGGCTTTGAGGCTTCGGCTCGTGTGGCAGCAGCCGGCATCGGAGCCCGACGCCAGGCATGGCTGCAGTCATCGGATCTCGAGCCCTGGGTGCAGGACAAGTTGGTCGATGTCCCTTGCCGGGGTCAAAACCTTTTTGGCAAGCCCATGGCCGAGAAGGCGGCTGAGCTCAAAACCGAGCACCTGACTAGGACAAGGCTGTCCAGAAAGACTTCTGCCCCTTCTCACAAAAAGAAGGGCTCGGGTAAAAAGCCCTTCTACCCGAGAAAGGTGGCTGCCTACAAACCTTTCCCTCAGTACCAGGCCTCCCCAGCTCCCCAACAGGGGCAGCAGGTCAAGGGGCAGGGACATAGGCCCCATAGGCAGAAGACCCCCAAGCCTCCGGCTCCTGCTCCTACCCAGCAGGGAGGGGGTTTTTGACTCCCACAGCATAGCCTCTCCGCCTCTGCTGCCCCATTCCTGCACAGGAGGTCGCTTAGCCCTGTTTGCCCACAGGTAGCCACCCATTACAGGGGATGCTTGGGTATTAAGCATAGTCCACCAGGGCTATATGCTTCATTTCCAGCAGTTACCTCCTGCCTCCTGTGTGGCCTCTCCTGCACACAAACCTTCTCCTCCAAGAACTTCAGGGTCTGCTTCTGGACAAGGCGGTGGAGCCTGTACCTCCTCGCCTACAGGGGCACGGTTTCTACTCCAGGTATTTTCTGGTGCCAAAGAGAACCGGAGGCCTAAGACCTATCCTAGACCTCAGGAACCTCAACAAGTTCTTGGAAAAAGAGAAGTTCAAGACGCTTACTCTTGGAACACTTCTGCCCTACCTCCAGCAGAGAGATTGGCTATGCTCTTTAGATCTAAAGGATGCATCCACTCACATCCTCATTCATCCAGACCACAGAAAGTACCTCAGGTTCATGGTGGGAGGAAACCATTACCAGTACAGAATGCTGCCTTTTGGCCTAACTTCCGCCCCACGGGTCTTTACAAAGTGCCTAGCTGTGGTGGCGGCCTACTTGAGGACTCAAGGGGTTTTTGTCTTCCCCTATCTGGACGACTGGCTCATCCGAGGTCAGACTTACCAGGAGGCCAGGCAGGCCACCTTCAGGAATGTCACACTCCTTCAAGACCTAGGCTTTGTCATAAACTTCGCAAAGTCCACTTTGCTCCCCTCCCAGAACCTAGAGTTCATAGGAGCACGGCTGGTCTCTCTGCAAGCAAGGACTTACTTGCCCGAGGACAGAGCTCAAAGGCTCATGGAGTTGGCATCCCGGTTTCTCAGCCTGCCAAGGGTTCCTGCCAGGCTCTGTCTGCAGCTCCTAGGACACATGGCACCGACTGTACATGTGACCCCCAAAGCCCGCCTCCACATGAGGCCTGCACAGTGGTGCCTCAGAACTCAGTGGAAGCAAGCCACTGGGAATCTAGCAGACAAAGTCAGGGTGTCCAAGCCATTCCTGGCTTCCCTTCAGTGGTGGCTACACCCCCCCAACTTGCTTCAGGGGGTGCCATTTCAAATGCCTGTCCCCACTGTGGTGTTGACGACAGATGCCTCCTTACAGGGCTGGGGTGCACACTGTCAGGGGAGCTGCTCTCAAGGCCTCTGGTCCCCATGGGAAGCCACGCAACAGATCAACCTACTAGAGCTGCGGGCTATTCGCTTAGCCCTCAAGGTTTTTTCTCACACTTTGGCTCACCAGTCTGTTCTAGTTCAGACGGACAACCAAGTAGCCATGTTCTATGTGAACAAACAGGGCGGCACTGGCTCCAGGCCTCTATGCCTGGAAGCACAGGCCCTTTGCTCTTTTGCCCTCAGGCACCAGATGTTGCTGAGGGCTGTTTATCTTCCTGGCCAGGAGAACTTTCTAAAAAACAGCACTCTGCCACGTAGGCAACCTAGGTAACAGTCAGGAGACGTGGCAGTGATTCAAGCCTTTATTATTCCACAGATCAAGCGTGCCAAACCCGACACTGGCCGTGTTTCGTATTACACTTCCTCAGGGGTTTACGGCTCACTAAGAATAAACACATATAAGACCCAGACACACAACAAATAAATAAATATAAAAACAATGTAACAATGTTAAAAACTATTAAAAAGATAAATAGAACTCGTGACACATAAAATATGTTAACTAAAACATTAATCAAAATATTATAAAACAAAACAAGCTGTGATAACCAATGATAAAATAATCTAAAAATTAAGAATATAAATACATAAATAACATGCACTATCTAAATAACATTAATATATGAATTATACATATATTGCAAAAGACAACATTTACTAAAAGACACCATTTGGTGAGAACCGAAATAAGCTAAAAGGAGAAAGAGGAGGACCAAGGAAGATTAACTACCATTGAATAAAGAGTGTGAATTAAAAGTGAATAAAATGACTAAACAGTTATATAACTAAACAATTAAAAGGGTACTTGTGAAACAATCAAAACTTGTGACCCATGGATAGAACCAAATTAAAATGTAATAAATATGATCAAACACCATTAAAAATATGTAGTATAAAATATTGTATTATCATACTGCTATGGCATCCCGTGCAACACGGGCAAACTCCTGATCTTGCCGGGACAACAGAATTATGTTCCGGTGCACATACAATATAATTGAAATTATCTAATGAAATGAATAAAAGAATTTTATATGATTGTTAGTATCCACGTGCTATATCCAATAGATCATAACTTTAAAAAAATGAAAAATGATGAATCGCCCGTATTTTATAACAGGGAAAACCTTGCACACTTGGGATCTGGTCTAAATTTTAAAACGCCAAAATAGTAATTACACTTACCTGGTAATTGTAGTTCCTTGAGAGACGACAGCTTAGTCCTCGACGTATGGGTAGTGTACCTCCTCCTGCAGCATGAAGACTGGACCAATCAGAATTCAACTCCCCTGGATCCGTCACCCCAGGCAACTCTGGAACTCCAGTGAACTACTGTCAAAGCAAACTCAAACACATAGCTAACCTTTACGACGGTCCCTTTACAGGATATATATATATATATTTTTTTTTTTTTCGTTTTGAAATTGTATCCAAAAGCCACAAGACATAGGGACAGAAAGTCCCGCCCCTGCCACTGCAGAAACAGAGAGCGAGCATGAAAGGAAACAAAAAACATTGTAGCGAAAGCAAGGAAAAGAAGGAAAAGAAGGAAAAGAAGGGAACGCACTCACCTGGGAATATGTACCTCTGAACCCAAGGCGTGCCGCGCTAAAAGAAAGGAAATAGGGAGAGGCAGGAGGACTAAGCTGTCGTCTCTCAAGGAACTACAATTACCAGGTAAGTGTAATTACTATTTCCTTATCGTTCCTCCAGCTTAGTCCTCGACGTATGGGATGTATCAAAGCAGCCTAACGGGCGGGATTTTGCCAGCCGGCACGCAGAACCGCGGAACCAAAACCGGCATCGCTCGCCGCCAAGACATCAAGTCGATAATGTTTACTGAAAGTATGCAAAGAAGACCACGTGGCCGCCTTACAGATATCCACTGGCGAAACTAATCCGAACTCCGCCCAGGACGCGGCTTGCGCTCGCGTAGAATGAGCACGCAACCCATAGGCGGGACTCGACCGTGTAAGAGATAAGCCGAGCCAATGGCTTCTTTAATCCACCGAGCAATAGAGGCCTTTGCCGCCGCTTCACCTTTGCGGGAACCTCCAAACAGCACAAATAAGCGGTCCGTTTTACGAAAATCACTGGTAACTTTCAAATAGCGGCGCAAGACCCTCTTGAGGTCCAACCGACTGAGACCACGATCCGAAGCCCGTCCCTCCGACTCCAAAAATACCGGAAGGGAAACGACCTGATTCAAGTGGAAAGGAGAAGCCACCTTAGGTAAAAAGGAAGGCACAGGTCGCAGAACCACCTTTTGAGCCGAGAAGGACAGGAAAGGCTCTCTGCATGAAAGAGCCTGGAGCTCAGAAATACGGCGTGCCGAACAAATCGCCACAAGAAAAACCGTTTTGAGAGTCAAATCCTTTACGGAACTGCGAGAAAGAGGCTCAAAAGGCGCTGCCGAGAGGACCCTCAACACCAAATTAAGATCCCATGAGGGCACCGAGACCCTGCGAGCCGGACGTAACCGAGAGACAGCTTGCAAGAAACGAACTACATCAGCATGAGCCCCTAAAGACACACCTTGAACCTTTCCACGATAACAGGACAGTGCCGCCAATTGGACACGCAAAGAACTGGCGGCCAAACCTTTAGCAAAACCGTCTTGCAAGAAATCCAGGATCACCGGAAGAGAGGCTGTAGCCGCTCGTAGCTGATGTCGAGAGCACCAGTCCTCAAAAATACGCCAAACGCGAACATAGGCCAGCGACGTGGAACGTTTGCGCGCTTGCAACAGGGTCGCCACGACCGAACGGGAATAACCCCATTTCCTCAGCCGAGCCCTTTCAATAGCCAGGCCGTAAGAGAGAATCTCCCCACTTGAGGCATGCGAAGAGGACCCTGACACAACAGATCCGGAACCAAGGGAAGCCTCCACGGAGAACCGTCCACCAACCGCATCAGATCGGCATACCAAGGCTGACGAGGCCAATCTGGCGCTATCAACAGCACTCGACCCCGGTGAGCCTCGATACGCTGAATCACTCGTCCCAGCAGGGGCCACGGAGGAAACACGTAGAGAAGACCCGCGGAGGGCCAAATCTGCAAGAGGGCATCCAAACCCTCGGACATCGGCTCCCGCCGTCGACTGTAGAATCGAGCCGCCTTCGCCGAGTGGAACGTGGCCATCAAGTCCATGACCGGTTGTCCCCAACGCTGAACCAGCTGTGCAAACACCCTGGGATGAAGTTCCCATTCGCCGGGATCCACCTGAACCCTGCTGAGAAAGTCCGCCGTTACGTTGTCTTTTCCGGCGATGTGTGCCGCGGAGAGGGCTGGCAGTCGGGGCTCCACCCACTCGAACAACGTTCGAGTCTCCGCCTCCAGACCGACGCTTCCGGTTCCCCCCTGTCGGTTGATGTAGGCCACAGTCGCCGCATTGTCGGAGAGAACTCGCACCGCCCGAGACGATATACGAGTCTCGAAGTGTTGCAATGCCAATCGAACGGCCCGAAGTTCCAAGCGATTGATCGACCAAGTGCTCTCCTCCGGAGACCAGAGCCCCTGAGTGAACTGACCCTCGTAGTGAGCGCCCCAGCCCGTCAGGCAGGCATCCGTCAAGAGCGGAACCCACATTGGCTGCTCCAATGGCATCCCTACGCGAAGTGTTACTGGACTCAACCACCATCGGAGGTCCCTCCGAACCGCCATCAGGCAAGGTAGACGTTTGCTCAGGGAGTCGGACTGGTTGGACCAGCGACGGAGCAAGGCCCGCTGGAGCGAACGCATGTGAAAGCGTGCCCAAGGCACTACCTCCAGAGAAGCTGCCATAGTCCCCAGCAATTGCAGATAATGCCATGCCGACGGGGCTGGAGACTGACGGAACTTCCACACGAGGGACTGAAGGGTCAAGATCCTGCGGTCGGGAAGAGAAACCAACCCCGCACCTGTTTCGAACTGCACCCCCAAATACTCCAGGAGCTGCGTTGGTACCAAATGGCTTTTGTGGGGGTTGACCACCCAGCCGAGTGACTGTAAGAGCGCCACTACCTTTGCCGTCGCCGCCAAGCTTTCCACGCGAGACTTCCCGCGAATCAACCAATCGTCCAGATAGGGATGCACTAGTACGCCGTCTTTGCGCAAGGCTGCTGCCACCACCACCATGATTTTGGTGAAGACCCGCGGTGCGGTCGCCAGCCCGAAGGGCAAAGCCTGAAACTGGAAATGACCCCAGGGCAGTGCGAAGCGGAGATACTTCTGCTGGTCTTCTCGAATCGGGATATGGAGATAAGCCTCCGTGAGGTCGAGAGACGTGAGAAACTCGCCCCGGCGAACAGCTACTATGACGGACCTCAGGGTTTCCATTCGAAAGTGGGGAATCCGCAGACAACGATTCACTCCTTTGAGATCCAAAATGGGACGAAGATCTCCACCCTTCTTTGGCACCACGAAATAGATGGAGTAGTACCGTCCCAGACCATATTCCGCTTGTGGTACGGGAATAACCGCCCCCAGCTGAAGAAGACGATCGAGCGTTTGGCGGACCTGAAGGGTCTTTCGGACACCCCGGCAGGGGGACGCTACAAAGGAATCGAGCACTGGACGTGCCAAATCGAGAACATACCCGTCCCGAATGATGTCCAAAACCCACTGATCGGAAGTAATTTGGGTCCAAGCGGAGAGAAAACGTCGAAGACGTCCTCCGATTAATGGTAGCTCCACCTGGACCCGCCGCCCTTCATTGGGGCTTGCGAGCGGCTGGGGAACCGGTCGCCGAGAATCCTCGGCTGGCTCCTCGAAAGCCACGAAACCCCGACACTCTGGAGCTAAATCTGCCACGCTGGAAGCCCCCATAACGGGGCGAACGGAACCTACGAAAGTCCCGAAACTGCCCCCGAGCCACCGGAATCGACCTACCCCGCTTGGGTCTGTCTTCCGGTAGGCGACCGCCTTTGGACTCTCCTAGATCTTTGACCAATTTATCCAAATCCTCACCGAAGAGGAGTCTACCCTTAAACGGTAATTTTCCCAACCGTGACTTGGAAGAGCCATCGGCCGCCCAATTTTTTAACCAAAGGGCTCGACGGGATGCCACCACGGATGCCATGCTATTAGAAAGAGCGCGGATGAGATCATACTGGACGTCCGCCAAATACGCCGCACCAGATTCCAAGCGGTGTGAACTTCCGTCAACATGTCGGCCTCCAAGGAAGGAGTCTGCTGAAACCGCTGAACCCAGCGTAAACAGGCACGGGCAACCCAAGCTCCACAGACGGAAGCCTGTAAGGCAATCGCGTCCGCTTCAAAGGCTTGCTTTAACAGTCTGTCCATTTTCCGATCCTGCGGCTCCCGTAAAGCCGCACTCCCTCCTACCGGAATGGTGGTTTTCTTAGTCACCGCCGACACGGCTGCGTCGACTTTAGGAGACCGAAAACGTTCTAGATCTGCGTCTGACAAAGGATAAAGACGACGCATAATCTTAACCCCTTTGAGGCCCGATTCAGGAGTGTCCCACTCGGCCTGAATCATCTGGTCAATTACTTTGTGAATGGGGAACACCACATTAGTTTGTCGCACTGCTTGAATGATGGGATCCGCTCCGTCGGCCTCCGCCACCGGAGCCGTAGGAGCCAACCCCAAAGTCTGAAGCGCCTCCGAAACCAGAGCTGGCAGCTCCTCACGGCGGAACACGCGAATAATCTTTGCCTGATCCTCCGGCTTGGGAAGCTCGCCCTCTTCCAAACCATCGGCATCCACCTCCTGGTCGAACTCAGGTTCATCACCTTCAGGCCATTCAGCCTCTGAAGGAAAAGAGTCGTGCACCCGCTGCCGCTTAGGAGCCCTGCTGTCGGACAACGGGGACTCTCCGGAAGAGGACTGAGCAGACAGTCCCTGCGCTGGGGCAGGTGCAGCTCCCATAACCTGGCGCCTACGGCAGAACGCCTGGTGCAGGAGCAAAACAAAATCGGGAGAAAAATCCTCCAAGGGCAAAGCCCCCCCGAGGCTGGACTGTCCCACAGATGGTAAGCAACTGGCAGAAGAAAGCCCCGAGGGTCCCTCCAAAGGAGACTCCAAGTCTCCTGTTGCGGCAGCAGTCTGTGCCGTCGTAGGTAAAGCACTTTCCAGGCGCTGTTCCATACTGCGGGACAGCGAGGCACAGCGAGGGCACACTCCTGTCTCCGCGTCAGCGCCCCGCCGAGATCCACAAATGAGACAGAGGGATCCCCCTGGCATGGGAACCTTTGCGCTGGGAAAGCTAGCAGTGCACTACTGAAAATGGCAAGAACCGGCTGAAGGCCCCAAAGGAACCCAGCGGTAACTGAACGGTAGCAGCCAAGGAAAAATCTGTGCAGATGTAAGGAGGGAAACTTCTCCCCCTTGCTCAGCTAGCAGCAGATGAGACTCCCGATAGATCAGGGCCCTTTCTGTCCCCCTGTAAATCTCTGTACATATATATATATATATTTTTTTTGTAAAGATTAGGCCACCCAAGGACACCCCAGGGCAGACCAACCGCGTATTCCACAACTGCCCCGCTGAGAAGAGGAAGCACACACTGAGCACCTCCCCCCCCCTTAGGAGCCGCGAGACCGGTGGATGCGGAGGATAAAGGGCCGACCAGAAACTAAAAACAACTGAAAACAAGAGAAAACTGACGAAACAAGCTAAAATATGGAAGGAAATGAAAGAAAGGAAAAAAGGCTACCGCGGGAAGCACGAAGGAAAACAAACCGCGATTCAGAAAAAAATGGCCGCGGCAGTCAGGAAAGTTGGCGCGCTTTTTCCCCCGCCGAGAAAAAAACGCCCGAGGGAAGCCAACCCCGCATGTAGAGACCTCGCACCCCCCGAATACCGCGACCCCGGGAGTCCCCCGAACAAGCAGGCTTAGTACAGAGAAATCGCAGAACAGCAGGGGAGATTACAGAACGCGGCTCTGAAGCAGTTCTGATCTCCCCCAGCTGACAGCACTCACCGGCACCAAATAAGTAAATTCAGCAACCCTCCGGAGAGGAGTCGCTGTGCAGCTGCCGCCGGAGCTCTGCCCCGAAGATCCCTGGGGCAGAGATCCGTTCATCCAAAGGGGAAATGACTCACAAATCAAAAGCGGCAAAGGCTGAGCAGGAGAGGGACTTTCCTGAGGCCCCCCCCTCACGGAGTGCCGTGATAGTCAGAAGAAATTTAAAGGAATAGTAACCTGACAACTATAAAAGAAAAATAAGCCCAAATAGGACCCAAACTAAAGACCCTAAAAGGTTAGCTAGGGAAAAAAGGACAAATAACTCCTCAACCAGTGAGCCCAGCTAGGCTCACTAACGTCTTCCTGCTGCATGAAGACTGGACACACTGGAGTTCCAGAGTTGCCTGGGGTGACGGATCCAGGGGAGTTGAATTCTGATTGGTCCAGTCTTCATGCTGCAGGAGGAGGTACACTACCCATACGTCGAGGACTAAGCTGGAGGAACGATAAGGAACACAAGTTTTTACTATGAATGCTGATAATAAAAATATTATATCTACATACTATAAAATGATATCGGTGCCATGTATTACCTCACTTGATTCCAAACATTATACGCTATGTAAAATGAACGATTAAAAACGATCATCTCATTGGGACACCTATATGTACGCTGTAAATATTAAAAACTATGCCACTATAAAACCAACTAAACATACAAGACAAAAATTAAAGAGTGAAAATAAAACGCAGATAAGAGTAAACCATAAATATAATGTATATAATAAAACACCAATACTAAAATATTATGTAAAACAAATATGCAAACCCATATTACTATAACTACCCAAGCGGCGGGCACACCTTAATCATACCCAAAAAGCAGAAATAGCTCCATATCATGAACACTATAAATAAAACTATTCTAAAAGTAAATAAATAAATATATAAACGATAATAAAAAGTGAAACGCCCAACTGTCCGACCGGCCACATTTGACGAGGCCAAACTGAGAATCAGATGTAACAAGAAACTTCCTTTTAAAAAAAAACTATGGCATCGAAAAAAAGACTGTACTATATGTATATAACATAAAGACCAAAGCCATGCCAACATCTCACTATGCTCCAAATATTTCGTAGATAACTACTAACATATCCAAACCTGTAAAAGTTACAGAGGGAACCCCGCTCGCGAGCGGATCAACAGCTTCTATTCATTAGAACGCCCGCACATGCGCTGTGAATATTTAAAGCTCTGCTTTTGGCGGGAAGTGTAGTAGATGA
Organism: Ichthyophis bannanicus; assembly: GCA_033557465.1. Taxonomy (NCBI): domain Eukaryota; kingdom Metazoa; phylum Chordata; class Amphibia; order Gymnophiona; family Ichthyophiidae; genus Ichthyophis; species Ichthyophis bannanicus. The sequence goes on along the minus strand of CM066035.1, from coordinate 167,684,346 downwards.
AACTATATGTCAAAAAGAAAGTAGAGCTGACATTTTTTGATAAATTAAAAAGGTTGTGAATTAGAAACTAACGAATGGAAAGATGTTTGAAACCACCCTAAAAAAAGTTGAGATTACAGAAGACGACGACCCAATCCGCGTTGGCCTTGGCCTAATTCAAATGAAAACTGAGGGGATTAAATTTATGAATTATGTATCATTCTTATAGTGTATGCCAGGGAAATAGATTAAAAAAATGACAGCTCACGGAGACAAAACCCAAGACACCATCCAATAAACGAATCGCACAAATAACACTATTAGGATAAGATAATACTTCTATCTAACAATATAACGTGAATGTTAAAAAAACGGACCTTTATGCCACATGGGGGGGTGGATGCAAAAAAAGAAACATAAACCCTGATAAAAAATGAATAAGAAAAACGTGTGTATGATCATAAAAAAACGGATAAATCTAATTCCAGATTTAATCCATGTGGGGCAATAGTATTAAGTAAAAAAATGTACTTTTGTTCCAACCTGAGACACACAGTAGCAGATATTAAATTTTTTGTCTTAAAGAAAGTCCAACAAAATTGGAGGGGAGGTGATCTGGTTAAAACAACTCTCAGGTTGGAACAAAAGTCATTTTTTTAATCTATTTCCCTGGCATACACTATAAGAATGATACATAATTCATAAATTTAATGTGTAAATCAGAGCAACAGTGCAATAATTTTCACAGTCAGTTGGATCACCTTTCTTCAGTACTGGTATGAGCACAGATCTTTTTCAGTCAGTCAGCCAGCTGTGATATTGTCTTCCAAATTTCCTGTCAGAGCCTTGTAAGTATTATAACAACTGCACCTGATTGCTGTAATACTTAAATGCAGCACCATACCTAGGCCTGTGCGAGTGGTGCAGTCGCACAGGGTACAAAAAAAATAGGAGCACATTTAGGGTTACCAACCATTGGCCTCAGCTCACCTCCACTCTGTCCACCCGGCCAGCCCTTTGCCTCGCTGTCGCTTTTCCTGTTCCCTTAGTGGCAGAGGCAGTGGACCTCCAATTAAAAAATACAAATAAACAAACATAGGTCTTTGCAACTCCGCACTTGGATAGCTGGTCTGGTCCCTCCCTCCTCTGACGCGAGCATACATCAGAGGAGGAAAGGATCAGACCAGCTATGCAAGCATGGAGTCAGAAAGACCCTTTTTTTTTTTTTAAATTGGAGGAGATCCGCTGTCGCTACTGCTGCCACCATGTGAACAGGAAAAGCGGCAATGGGGTAAGGGCAGGCAGCATGGGGGGATAGGCAGCTGGACATGGTGGGGTAAGATGGGGAAATGCTGGGCATATGGAGATAGGGGCAGAAGGGCTATGCTGGGAATGGGGGTATGGGGCAAATGACTAAAGTCTGCTATCACGGGGGGGGGGGGGGCACCAGGTTTGCGAGTCACACAAGGTGCATTTATGGCTTGGTATGGCCCTGCTTCATTGGGAATGCCATAAATGCTTAGTGCATTTGTTTTTTATAATGCTTTCAGTGTTGTTTCAACTTCTTTCATCAACAGTGGTTCCTGATTGTAAAGTACAGGTTGAAACAGCTGTTGATCCACTTAATCTATATGGTATATTTATTCAGTATTTTATTTCCACCTTTCCTCAGTCTTCTCCACATCATTCCACATGGATCCTTCAGTGTCTTTTGGCATGCCAATTAGAGACTGGAATTTTCTCTAGATAGGTTTAAGAAAGATGCTCTTGTTCTTCTCTGTAATATCTGTTGGTGCATATACCTGAATAATAGTTGTGTTGATGGGCATTCCTTGTAGACAAGTAGAAATCAAGCATTCACTGATTGCACTATTATTCATTACAGTTTTTGCAAGCTTTTTCTTAATTACAAATGCAACACTAGTTCTTTTTTGTCTTTCATTTCTGGCATAGCATATCATCTCGCTCCCACAAGGCCCCACCAGTACAAGTCCCGACCTGCAACCATCAACCAGAAGATTTAAACCATTCGATATGGATAGCTTCCTCAAAGAAACCATCGAACAACTGCCTACAGACTCCACCGATCCTGAAGTTCTCATAAAGAATTGGAACACCACCATCTGAAAAACAGCAATCACCCCCAATACCTCAAAGACCAAAAAGACAGCAAATACAAAGACGCACAAAAAGCAACCCAAGACTGATTGGTATACCCAACCCTCCAACACCTAAAGAGACAACTCCGCAAACATGAAAGAAAATGGTGAAAAATAAAGCAAGAAAGAGACAAAGCACAATATCCACAGTTGAAGGAATACCATATTGAAACAGACAAAGTAAAGCGAGACCACCACACCAAACTACTAAAATCTGTACTCAACTGACCGAGAGCTCTTCTCCATTGTGAAACAGCTAACAAAAACTCCAACCACCAACAACCAAGAAATCAAGATCACCCACCAACAACTTGCCCAATACTACAAACAGCTACAACTGCAACCAAAAAACACCACCCACCACCAAGGACAAACACACAGACACCTGGAGCTCCATCATAACCATGGATGATCACATAGACAGCTAGAGGTCATTCAACCAAATCGACGAAAGACAAATTCAGAACACCATAACAAACCTAAATACAACAACCTCCCCCCTGGATCCCTACCCCACATCATGGATAAAGGTAACCAAAGAAAAACTCAGTGGAATAATCATCAAATTCACACAAGAGATACTTTAATAAGGAATCATCCTCACAAGCCTGAAAACCTCCTCAAATCATCCTACATTGAAAAAAACAACCCTGGCTACATCAGACCCGGCATCATAGAGACCCATTGCAAGTCTACCCTTCGCAGCCAAAGTCATAGAAAAAATGGTGCAACACCAACTACAAGAACACATTGACAGACACGATCTCCTAGATTCCCAGCAGCACAGTTTCCGACCTCAACATGGAATAAAAACATTAATTACATTAACAAACACACTCACCCAAGGAATACAGCAGGCCAACCAAGGCTTCCTGTTAATCTTCCTAGACATTTCATCAGCCTTCGACACCGTCAATCACCAAATACTACTACCATGCCTTCACACAATTGGAATACAGGAAACGGTTCACAAATGGTTAACATCCTACTTCACCGACGGATATCAGCAGATAAGGATTGGAAACTCCTCCTCAACCCCATACAAACAAATCCAAGATGTCCTGCAGAGGATCCACTCTCTCTGCTATGCTCTTCAACCTATACCTGCGACCCCTCTGCTCAATCATTAGGAAACACCAACTACACCTCCATGTCTATGCCAAAGACATTATGATTTATGGATCAATAGACACATGCCAACCTGAAATAACAGCCCTCCAAGAATGCTTCATCGAAGTAACAAAGTGGCTAACAGAAAACAACCTCCAAATAAAGTAGAATAAGACAGAGGCCCTCTACGTGACAAGAGATACAGCATTCGTTCCACCCCCAATGATAACAATGAACAACATCACAATTAAAACCAAAACAGAGGTGAAATACCTAGGATTTCACTAAAGAGGATGTCATGATAGTTTCAGTGGAATGAACAGGATGGAAACTGGACTGCCAAGGGTGAAGGGCATTGGTATGATCTAGATGAGTGGAGGAGTAGCCTAATGGTTAGAGCACTGGCTTGGGAACCAAGAAACCAGGGTTTGATTCCCACTAGCATTCCTTGTGGCCTTGGGCCTCCATTGCCTCAGAAAAATCCAAGTTATCAATGTCCCTGTTTAATGTACATTACCAAGTTTAAGTTACAATGTAAACCACTTTGACCGAAATGATAAAGCTGTATAAAAAAACCTGTTTAAATAAATAAATAACTAAGTTGGGAAGAAACTAGCTTTTCAAATATTTTAGAGAGTAAGGTGACAGCAAACAATTACAGGGGACATGCAGATAAACACCATCCAGATGTCTATCTGCCAAAACAAGCACTTTTCCAATGCCTATTCATGCGTTGAGCAGGTATAATGCTTGGATGTGGCTTGGGATGTTCAGGATATTTCTGAAATTGGGTGAGGATATCAAAGTTCTGGGAACACCCTGGACATGCTTACTCCAGACCCCAATTCAGACTTGGATGTCCTTGCCTCAGGGACGTCCATAGAGCCAGCTTCTAAAATGGCTCTGGGGATGTCTCCATGCTTTGGATGTCTCCATGCCCATTTTTAGATGTCCAAAGCATGAATATGGCTTCTAAAATAACCCCCTAATTCTTAACATAAGAACAAAAGATATGCCTTATTGGGTCAGACCAAGGTCCATCAAACCCCATATCCTGTTTCTAACAGTGAACAATCCAGGTCACAAGTACCTGTCAGGTTCCCAAAAAGGTATCCTGGGGTAAGCATTGGATTTATTTGGTCCTCTTTAATAATGGTTTATGGACTTTTCCTCCAGTAATTTGTTTGAACCATTTTTAAGCCCAGCTACACTAATAGCTGTTATTACATTCTCCGGTAACAAATTCTCCTTTCTCAGTCTCTGTGGATAAGTTTCTACTCCTCCCCGTTTCCTTGGCTCGCAACCTTGTGATTGTCTTTGACTTCTCTCTCCTCCACACACATCCATCTGATAGCTAAGAACTGTCGTTTCTTTCCCTATAACATCAACAAAATCTGCCCATTCCTTTCTGAACACACTACTAAGACACTTATCCACTCCTTAATCACCTCCCGTCTTGACTACTGTAACCTACTCCTTGCTGGTCTCCCTTTGAATCATCTCTCTCCTCTTCAATCTGTTCAACACTCTGCTGCGCGGCTAATCTTCTGCCAGCCTCATCATGCCCATATTACCCCTCTTCTCAAGTCACTTCATTGGCTCCCTGTCTGTTTCCACATCCATTTCAAACTTCTGCTGACCTATAAGTGCCTTCACTCTGCAGCTCCTCACTACCTTTCTTCTCTTATCTTTCCTTACACCCCCCTCAGGAACTCTGCTCTTCTGGCAAATTGCTTCTATCTGTGCCCTTCTCTTCTATTGCTAACTACAGACTTCGCTCCTTTCACCTTGCTGCACCTTACGCCTGGAACAAACTACCTCTGTCTGTACGTCAGGCACCTTCTCTGACCCTTTTCAAATCCAGGTTGAAAACTCACCTCTTTGCTGCTGCTTTTGGATTTTGACTCACCTGATCTCCTTGTTTCTTTACCCTCCCCCCTTGTTTTATCCCTGTCTACACCTTCTGTGTTGTCTATCTTGACTAGATTGTAAGCTCTGATGAGCAGGGACTGTCTCTTACATGTCTGTGCAGCACTGCATACGTCTTGTAGCGCTATACAAATATTCAGTAGTAGTAGTAGTGATTACATATTGAGTGAAAAATATTTTCTCCTATTAGTCTTAAATGGGCTACATTGTAGCTTCATTGCATGTCCCCTAGTCTTTCTATTTTTTGAAGGAGTAAACAACTGATCTAGGTTTACTCATTCCACTTCATTCATTATTTTATAGACCTCTATCATATCTCCCCCTCAGGCTTCTTTTTTACAAGTTGAACAACCCTAACCTTTTAAGCCTTTCCTCATAGGAGTATCCTCCATCCCCTTTACCAATTTGGTGGCTCTTCTCTGTACCTTTTCCAATCCTTTTTAAGATTTGGTGACCAGAATTGCACACAATATTTAAGATAGAGTGGCACAAAACAGAGGCATCATAATATCCTTGGTTTGGTCTCCATTCCTTTCCTTATGATTTCTAGCATTCTATTTGCTTTCTTGGCTGCCGCAACACATTGGGCAGAGAGTTTCAATGTATTATCCACGATGATGCCTAAATCCTTTTCTTGGGCGGTGGTTCCTAATGTGGAATCTTGCATCGTATAGTTTGGGTTGTTCTTCACTCAGTGCATACAATTTCTTCCCTAAGTCCGCATTAAATTTCATCTGCCATTTGGACATCCAGTCTTTCAATTTATCAACGTCCTCTTGCAATTTTTCACAATCCTCTTGCATTTTAACAACATTGAATAATTTTGTGTCATCTGCAAATTTGATCTTTTCACTCATTAATTCCATTTCCAGGTCATCACTTATGAATATGTTAAGAAGCAGCAGTCCCATCACAGATCCTTTGGATACTCTACTAGTCACCATTCTCCATTGAGAAAATTGGCCATTTAGCCCTACTCTGTTTTCTGTCTTTTAACCAGCTTCCGATCCACAATAGTACACTGCTTTCTATCCCATGGCTTTTTCATTTCCTCAAGAGTCTCCCATGTGGGACGTTGTCAGAGGATTTCTGAAAATCCAGATACACTATATTAACCGACTCACCTTTATCTACCTGTCAATGATAATGTTCCCCTAATCTTTCTGTATTCCCTTTCAGGGGCTATATTTTGCTGCTAGAAGGAATGGGATTCTTACTAGAAATCACAGAGCAGCTGAAACTGAAGTACTTGCTAAGAGTGCACTTAAAGGAATTTTGCAAGAATATTTGCAAGTATTTTGCCCAGGGAAAGAGAGAAGCCCAACCAGGAAACCACCAAGTAAAGAAGAATGGAGAAGAAAGAAAATACAACTTTAGATGTAAGGACTCAAAGCAAATTAAAGTCTTCTAACTTTGAAACATTTTTGAATTCTATTTTTTGCCTTTGGCTTTTTCCACATTTATCTTGTAAATACTTAAGTTTTGGGTGTAATTGATAATGGGAGATATGATAGAAGTTTATAAAAACTATCTTCAATGATAGAAATATTCCAAGGAATCCAAGCCAAAGCACCTCAGCACAACGTTCACCAGACAGAAAACAGAAGGCCTCAGACTAAATACAAATCAAACTCTCCCTACCAGATCATAAGGTACAGCAGAACACATATCAGAATAAACCCATAAGATGTGCACTAATAAATGCACAGTCAGTATGGAACAAGATACACACTATAACCGACTATATAAACGACCACCAGATAGACACAATGTGTATGACAGAATCATGGCTAACTAATACTCATAACGTCATCCTAAACCAGCTTATTGCCCCACCTCACAATGTGTATAACTGTCCAAGAACAAACAGAAGGGGTGGAAGAGTACTAATAGCAGCAAAACAGTAGCTAAAATTCAACACAATTTCCACCTATAATACAAAGGGGAGAAAAACTATAACAATCGCAAACAAGCACCTCACAATCTGCCTAAGATACAGAGCTCCAAATATCACAGCAGAAAAGCTATCAACCATCCTGGAAACAGTATGTATACATACACCACCACACAAGCACCTCATAACACTAGGACACCTAAACCTAACACTGTTGACCTCCAAAGATACCAATTCCTTCCTAAACGCCATGGAGGCTCTACAATATACACAGTTGATCAAAACCCCAACTCACAAGAAAGGGAGGGCTCTGGATCTCATCTTTGTCCCTAACCACATGTTGGACTACAACATCATGACCCATACAACAGCATCACAAGTACACAAGGTCAGACTACTACATGCCAACTTTTGACCTAAAGCTATGCACAATGCTAAACAAACAAGAAGACACACTGAATGAACACAGAAGATTCAAGAACTTTGACAAAGAAATCCTCATAAAAGAGTGATACCACATCTAGAACTCAATACAATGAACTTGGAAGCCATCATCAGCAACTGGAATGACACCATAGCCAATGCTTCATTAGCACCATGCAAAAAAGCACCCCAAAACAGAAAACATCTTGCACCATGGTACTCCAATGAAATCAAAGAGAACACTAAGAAAGATTGAACGCAAATGGCGGCATATTAGAAACCAAGAGAACCAACAGAAATATAAAACCAAGCAACAAGAATATAATGATGTAATCAACAACTGCAAAAAGGAATACCACACCAACGTCACAATGAGCTCACTCAACAAACCTAGAGAACTCTTTGAAATAGCACCGCATATTCACAAAAGAGCCTGCACATGAGAAAGCAAACAACAAAATAAACCCACAAGAGATGGCAAACTTCCTAGAATTAAAATTCAAAATCATAAAAGCTGAGACGCCATTACACATACAATATGCACATTTTCACACCCCACTGGCAATAGAACATAAGAACATAAGATATGCCATACTGGGTCAGACCAAGGTCCATCAAGACCAGTATCTTGTTTCCAGCAATGGCCAATCTAGGTCATAAGTATCTAGCAGTTTCCACAAAAGATACAGGTTCCACAATGCTTGTATTGCGTCAAGCAGTGATATCCCGGGTCCCTTTTAATAATGGTTTATGGACCTTTCCTCCAAACCTTTTTTCAACCCAGCTACACTAACAACTTTTATTATATCCTCTGGTAGCAAATTCCAGAAATTCATTACACGTTGAGTGAAAAAATATTTTCTCTTATTAGTCTTAAAGATGTTACCTTTCTGATTCTGATGACATAAACAATCGAGCTACTTTTACACGTTCCACTCCATTCATTAATTTATAGACCTCTATCATATTTCCCCTCAGCCGTCTCTTTTCCAGGTTGAAGAGCCCTAACCTTCTTAGCCTCTCTTCATAGAGGTATCTTTCTATCCCCTTTACCATTTTGGTGGCTCTTCTCTGTACCTTTTCTAATGACGCTATATCCTTTTTAAGATACGGAGACCAGAACTGCACACAATATTCAAGGTGCGGTTGCACCATGGAACGATGCAGAGGCATTATAATATCCTTTGTTTTATTTTCCATTCCTTTACGTATAATACCTAGCATTCTGTTTGCTCTCTTGGCTGCCGCTTGCCACTGGGCCGAGGGTTTTAACATGTTATCCACGATGATGCCTAAATCTGGGTGGTGGTTCCCAATGTGGAACCTTGCATTATGTAACCATAGTTTGGGTTGTTCTTTCCTAAGTGCATAACTTTGCATTTGTCCACATTAAATTTCATCTGCCATGTGGATGCCCAGTCTTCCAATTTATCAAGATCATCTTGCAACTTTCCACAATCCTCATGGGTTTTAACAACTTTGAAGTTCTGTATCATCTGCAAATTTGATAACCTCACTCATTATTCCCATTTCCAGGTCATTTATGAATATGTTAAAAAGCAGCAGATTCAGTACAGATCCCTGGGGGTACTCCACTATTCACTTTTCTCCATTGGGAAAATTGGCCATTTAGCTCTACCCTCTGCTTTACTAGTACTATTTAGCACTTCTAGAGCGCCACGCACGCAGCGCTGCACAGCTAACCTAACCTACAAGAGGTAGTCAGCATACATGACACAAAGGAGAGCACCAAACTCGCAGAGTCCAAACCAAACAAAAGAGCGAGCAGGATAAGGGTCACTTGCACTTTATTAATGAACAACCCCGACGCGTTTTGGCAGGTGCCTTCATCAGGGGCTAAAAGGACTGCAAACCACATAAACAAATAGATAAAACATCAATAAATACACATTTTTATTTTTCAAATATGTTCAATTTGTCCCTTCGCCATATTTTTAATGTATTGGCATTTATATACATGGATTGTTATTACATTGATTTCTTTCAGTTCTTATATGTATTTTACTTTTTCTTTTCTTACATTAAGTTATTTATGTTTTTATGATGTGGTTAAAATATCCTCAATTGTTTTATTGGTGTTTATCGTCCTTTAATGGTAGATTGTTTTTATTTAGATTCTATAGATACATCTACATAGTATATGTCTGGTCTGGGTCTCCCATTTTCCTTGTTTTTTACTGTTCTCCCATTGTTGTTTCATATGGTGCTAATGTGAAGTTATATGCATTTTTGATATTTTAACATATTTATTGTCTTTACAGCATTTTATATTGTACTATTGGTCACACATTGTTTATGCGCTTCCTTTAATGCATGACTAGAGTACAACGTGTGAGTAGAATTTTTTTTTTACTTGTGGTCTTATATTGATGTTCAAATATATTATTATTATAAATATTATTATTTTTATTTTTTAACACATATTGTTTTAACATGTATTTATTGATGTTTTATCTATTTGTTTATGTGGTTTGCAGTCCTTTTAGCCCCCTGATGAAGGCACCTGCCGAAACGCGTCGGGGTTGTTCATTAATAAAGTGCAAGTGACCCTTATCCTGCTCGCTCTTTTGTTTGGTCAGCATACATGAGACAGTCCCTGCCCGTCAGAGTCATACTCATCAGAGCTTACAATCAGAGTAGTACATTAGTTAAAAACAGTGTAGAGTGTTAATCGGTTCTTTCTTTCTTTCTATCTTTTCACCAGTTCCTGATCCACAATAGTACACTGCCTCCTATCCCATGACTTTTTAGTTTTTCCAAATGTCTCTGATGAGGACCTTGTCAAAGGCTTTCTGAAAGTCCAGATAGACAAAGGTGAGTCGGTTGATATAGTGTATCTGTTTATTTACACCTTCAAAAAAACATAACAGATTAGTAAGACAAGATCTTCCTTGTCTAAAGCCATATTGGCTGTCTCCCATTAAGCCATGACTATCTACATGTTCAGTAATTTTCTTCTTTATGATGGTTTCTACCATTTTTCCTGGTATTGACGTCAGGCTCACCAGTCTGTAGTTTTTCGGATCACCCCTGGAACCCTTTTTAAAAATTGGTGTTGCATTGGCCATCCTCCAATCTTCAGGTATTACAGATGATTTTAATGATAGTTCACAGATTCCTAATAGCAGATCTGCAATCTCATTTTTCAGCTCTTTCAACACTCTTGGATGTATATCATCCAGTCCAAGTGATTTGCTACTCTTCAGTTTATCAAATACATCTTCCCGGTGTATCGATATTTCTTTCAAATCTTCCACAGTATCAGCTTTAAATACCACTTCAGTCATGGGTAACATCCCTACATCTTCCTCAGTAAAGACTGAAGCAAGGAATTCATTCAGTCTCTTTGCTATGGCCTTGCCCGCTCTTAGTGCCCCTTTTAGCTCTCTATCATCTAATGGTCCAACTGACTCTCTCACAGGTTTTTTTGCTATGAATGTTCTTGAAAAGTCTTTATTATGCATTTTTGCTTCCACAGCAAGCTTCTCGAATTCTCTTTTTGCCTGCCTTATCAATGCTTTGCATCTAACTTGCCAGTGCTTATGCTGTTTCCAATATTCGTCATTTGGCTCTTTTTTTCCATTTCCTGAAAGATGCTTTTTTGGCAACAAAAGCCTCTCTAACCTCACCTTTAAACCATGCTGGCAGTTTTTTGGACTTCCTTCCACTTTTCTTAAAGCGTGGAATACAGCTGGTCTGGGCTTCCAAGATAGTATTTTTAAACAACACTCAAGCTTTATGTAAGTCTTTAACCTTTGCAACTGTTTCTTTTAGTTTTTTCTTAACTTTTTTCTCATTTTATCATATTCTCCCTTTTGAAAGTTAAAAGGTAGTACTGTGGATTTCCTTACCATCCCTCTCGTAAATCAAATGCGATCATACTATGATCACTATTGCCAAGTAGCCTCAACGCCCTTATCTCTTGCACCAGATCTGGTGTTCCACTAAGTCCAAAATGGCTTCCCCTCTGGTCGGTTTATGAACCAGTTGCTCCAAGCAGCAGCCATTTTTTTTTATCTAGAAACTTTATCTCCCTAGCATCTCCTGCCATGACACTGACCCAGTCTATACCGGGGTAATTGAAATCACCATTATTACTGTGCTGTAACTTTTGTTAACTTCCCTGATTTCTTTGAGCATTTCATCATCCATTTGTTCATTCTGACCAGGCGGTCGATAGTACACCCCCACTGCCATCGCCTTCCCCTTTTTACATGGAATTTCAATCCATAGAGATTCTACAGTAAATTTTGTTTCCTGCAAAACTTTAATCCTTTGTGATTCAATGCCCTCTCTAACAGAGCGCAACCCCTCCACCAATTTGATCATTACGATATAGTTTGTACCCAGGTATCACATTCCATACACCAACCGTAGAACAGCAAGATAGCATCATATCCGATCTAAACAGTACTATATCACCCCTAGATTCATGCCCTGTGTCATGGATCAAGCTAGCAACTTTAAAGGAACTAGGTCCAACCCTACTCAAAATCATACAATTATCGCTTTTACAAGGCTACATGCCCACTAACCTAAAATAAGCATCTATAAGACCGACGCTAAAGAACTCCTTACTTGAATCAAAGGAACCCAGTACATACAGACCTATCTCCAGCTTGTCATTTATCACCAAAATAAATGAATATGTATGAGATAGATCTGCATGCACTGCTTCCATTGTATGCAGATCTATCTCATGCATATTCATTGTGGATATCCTGAAAGCCTGACTGGCCTGGGGGTCCTAGAGGACTGGGTTGAGAACCACTGATGTGGATCAACATGCTCAATTACATCCTCATGAACACAGCTTCAAACCCAACCACAGCGTAGAGACATTACTCACATCATATTTTGACAGACTAATTAAAGGCATAGACAACATAAGACAAGGCTTCATCTTATTCTTCCTAGACATCACAGCAGCCTTTGACACAGTAAACCAACCCAGACATTAATACAAAGACTACAAGAAATAGGTCTAAGCAACACCACTCTGAAGTGGTTTCAATCATACTTAACGCACCAACAGCAAGTCGAAGTGGACCACACAAATCAAGCCCATTTGGACAACACCAAGGAATTCCACAAAACTTATCCCTTTCCTTGCTGCTTTTCAATATATACCTCCAACCATTATGTGCCATAATAAGAGATCATACTGTGTTATACACGGGACCTTCTTCTGAAGGAGTTAGCAGGCCTTCTCGAGGACCAAGCGGTGGAACCTTCTACTCCAGGTACTTCCTCATGCCAAAGATAACAGGGGGCCTAAGGCCCATCCTTGACCTGCGCAACCTCAACAAATTCCTGGTGACGGAGAAGTTCAAGATGCTCTCCCTTGGGACATTGCTGCCTTACCTCCGCCAGGGAGACTGGCTATGCTCCTTAGACCTAAAGGATGCCTATACTCACATCCTAATCCACCCAAACCACAGGCAATACCTACGCTTTGTGGTGGGGGACAATAATTTCCAATACAGGGTGCTTCCCTTCAGCCTAGCCTCAGCCCCCAGGGTATTCACAAAGTATCTGGCAGTGGTCGCCACCTTTCTCAGGCTCCAAGGGATATCTGTCTTCCCCTATCTTGATGGCTGCCTCATCAAGGGCACAACAGCCCACGAGGTGCAGCAGACCACGACACGCACCACCCGGGTCCTGCAACACTTGGGTTTCGTTATAAACTACCCCAAGTCAAACCTTTGCCCGTTGCAAGGGCTGGAATTCATTGGGGCAAGAATCAACACCCTTCAGTCAAAGACCTTCCTACCCGCAGACAGGTCAGTCAGGCTCATTGTGCTAGCCAGAGATATACAGCACCGTCCCTCGGTGCCAGACAGGCATCTGCTGCGCCTTCTCGGGCACATGGCCTCCACGGTGCATGTCACTCCAGATGCCCACCTCCACATGCGAACAGCACAGTGGTGCCTCAGGGACCAATGGTCCCAGGCCACGGGACACCTCCAGGACAGAGTCCAAGTGACCTGACAGCTGGTAAAGTCCCTGATCTGGTGGCTGTCGCCCCAGTACTTGGAGGCGGGGATGCCTTTCCAGGCTCCCCAACACTCGAGGGTTTTCACCACAGATGCCTTCCTGCTGGGCTAGGGAGCCCATTGCAAGGGCTACCGCACCCAGGGCACTTGTTTCCTGGATGAGAGCACTTAGCAGATCAACCTTCTGGAACTACGGGCCATTCATCTCGCACTGAAGGTCTTCCATCATCGCCTGGGCCACCAGTCAGTCCTAGTTCAGATGGACAACCAGGTGGCCATGTTCTATGTGAACAAGCAGGGAGGCACAGGGTCCCGTGCCCTCTGCCAGGAAGCCATGGATCTGTGCTCTTATGCAGTCCAACAGGGCATCTTCCTCAGAGCAGTATAGCTGCCAGGCCAAGACAACTTGCTGGCTGACAGACTCAGCAGGATTCTCCAGCCACACGAGTGGCAGCTGTACCCAGGGGTCACCAGCAGGCTTTTCCAAACCTGGGGGGAACTGGTGATGGACCTGTTTGCAAGCTCGGACTATCACCCCACTTCTGCTCCAGGCAGCCTAATCCCGCCAGGGTGGCTGCCGATGCCTTCCTGGTCTCATGGTTGGAGAGGCTTCTGAATGCTTTTCCTCTGACACCACTGATCACCAGGACTCTGTTCAAGATTCTCCATGACAGGGCCTCGGTCATCTTGGTGGCTCCAAGGTGGCCCAGGCAACCGTGGTTTCCACTGCTTATGCAGCTAGCAGTAGAGGCCCCCATACCCCTGGGGTCCACACACTGGCTCCTTTCTCAGGAGGGGGACTCTCTCCTGCACCCCAACCTTGGCTCCCTCTCGCTGATGGCATGGCTGTTGAGAGGGTGACTTTAGCCCTGCTCCACCTCCCGAAAGAGGTGGAGGATGTTCTGATTGCATCGCGTAAGGCGTCTACCAGACGGGCATCCGCCTTTAAGTGGCGTATATTTGCACTTTGGTGCACTGATCGGGGGGGCTGACCCCCTTCTCTTGCCCGGTGGTCATGGTGTTGCAATACCTGCTTCACCTCTCTCATGCAGGGCTCAAGTCTAACTCTGTGAGAGTACATCTCAGTGCTCTGATGGCGAACCACCATCAGGTGAACGGGAAGCCCCTCTCGGCCCACCCAGTGGTGTCCCGCTTCCTAAGGAGTCTACTCCTGTCTAAGCCCCCGGTTTGCTCCCCGGCGTCCAAGTGGGATCTCAATGTGGTGTTGGGGCAGCTCACCCTGTCGCCATTCAAGCCTCTGGCGATGTGCCACCTTCACTATCTCTCCTGGAAGGTGGTTTTCCTGGTTGTGCTCACTTCTGCCCGTAGGGTAAGCGAGCTCCAGGCCTTCATGGCTGAGGCGCCTTACACCAGGTTTTACATGAATAGGGTGGTGCTTCGCATGCATCCCAAATTCCTTCCGAAAGTGGTGTCCTCTTTCCACCTCAACCAGGAGGTGGTCCTCCCTACTTTCTTTCCCAGACCGCACGCCAGTCAGGCAAAGACGGTCCTCCATACCTTGGATCATAAGAGGACCTTGTCCTTCTATATCCAATGCAGTCAAGGCCACCGTAAAGTCTCTCAGCTTTTCGTTTCCTACGACCCCAGTAAGCTGGGGGAGGCGGTGTCCAAGCATATGCGTATAGGTGGAGGACTGTATTGCCTGAGTTTATGAGGAGAGGCTTCCGCTGGAAGGCCGGGTCATGACGCACCAAGTCAGGGCTATGGCAACCTCAGTTGCTCACCTGCGTTCAGTCCCTCTGGCAGACATCTGCCGGGCTGCCACCTGGTCTTCAGTCCATACCTTCACAGCTCATTACTGCCTGGATAAAGAGTCCCTTCAGCCAGGCTGTGCTCCGTAACCTTTTTGAGGCCTAGGCAACTCCTACCCTCCGACCCTTCTGTGTTCAGGCTACCGGAGTGCTAGTTCATTCAGACACAGAGGTCCTGGTTGGTCCGTTATATGGATTTCATTGCTGCTGCTTGTGGCTCTTCACGAGGGAGCCTTTTTTGGCTATAGGTTCTTGGTAGCCTGTAGCTGGGGAGTCCCATATGCGAGGACTGACTTCCTGCTTGTTTCCAGAGAAAGCGTAGTTACTCACCTGTAACAGGTGTTCTCCAGGGAAAGCAGGAATCAGTCCTCACAACCCTCCCTCCTCCCTTTGGAGTTGCAGTCATACCATCTTTATTTGTTTTTGCTGGGTTTTTTAGCTATGTCATTTGATTGAGCAAGATGGCACCCTTGGGCGGGAAGGGGACCACGAATATGTGGTAGCAATCTCAAAGGCTTTCTTTGAAAGCTGGGGATTTGCTCCGCGGGGGCTCCATCGGCACCGACGTCACCCATATGTGAGGACTGATTCCTGCTATCCCCAGAGAACACCTGTTACAGGTGAGTAACTACTCTATCTCAGCTGCCAAATTCTTGACCATTCTTCAAGTTTAGCTAGCTCCCTCCTCATGTTTTCTACTCCTTCCTAGGTGTCTACTCTATTGCATATTGGAGTGGAGGAGTGGCCTAGTGGTTGGGGCAAGGTACTTCAGGCCGGAAGGTCGGGGGTTCAAATCCCACTAGAGGACAGCAACCTTGGGCCGGAAGGACTAGGGTTTGTTAGTCCCACAGATGCTCCTTGTGGTCTTGGGCAAGCCACTTAACCCTCCATAGCCCATGTTTCCTGTAAAATAGTTATCTCCAAGTTATAATGCCCTGTTCAATGTAATTTCAGTTTGTTCAATGTAAACCGCACTGATGCAGAATAGCGCGGTATATAAGAGAATGTAAATAAATAAATAAATATTTTGGTATCATCTGCAAAAGAGGCAAACCTTACCCAACAGCCGTTCTGCAATTTCACTAATAAAGATGTTAAAAAGAATCAAACACAGACAGATCTCTGTGGCACATCACTGGTAACCTCCGTCTCTTCAGAGTGGGCTCCATTTACCCGTACCCTTTGTCGCCTCCCACTCAACCAATTTCTAACCCACTCAGTAATCTTAGGGTCCATCCCTAGGGTGCTCAGTTTGTTTATAAGTCGCCTGTACAGAACAGTGTTAAAGGCTTTACTGAAATCCAAGTACACCACTTCTAGGACTCTCTCTCGCTCCAACTCCCTGGTCACCCAGTCAAAGAAATCAATCAGATTTGTCTGACAAGACCTGGCTCTGGTGAATCCATTCTGCCTCCAATCCTGTAATCCACTGGACTCCAGAAACCTCATTATTTTTGCTTTCAGCAGCGTTTCCAATAATTTACTCACCAGAGAGGTTAGACTAACCGGCCTCTAATTTTCAACCACATCCTTACTTCCGCTTTCGTATAAAGGAACCACATGTGCCTCTCTCCAATCCTCTGGCACCACTCCCGACTCCAAAGAGGCATTGAAAAGGTCAGTCAGTAGAGCAGTTAGAATGTCCCCAAGTTCCCTCAGTATTCTAGAGTGTATCCCATCCAGTCCCATCACTTGTCTACTTTAGGTTTAGCTGGTTTCTAACGAACACAGTCCTCTGAAAATTGTTCAAGATGCCCCTCGCTTCTCTTCCTGTTTGTGGATGTTTTCTGAGGTCCTGCTCCTGGTTCTTCACCTGTGAACTCAGAACAGAAATATTTGTTAAGCATTTCCGCTTCATCCTCATCACCTTCTATATATTACTCCCCTTCACCCTTGAGTCTGACAATACCGCTTTTGCCCTTCATCTCCTCAGTAACATAACTGTAAAATGTCTTATCCCCCCTTTTATTGCATTGGCTATTTCCCCTATTTCTGAATCTTTGCTTTCCTGGCTACTTTGCTAGCTTCTCTAAGTTATTCCAAATAAAGATGCCTGTCTTCCTCTCTCTGTGATCTCTTGGTATTTCATAAAGGCCTCCTCCTTTTTCTTAACCTTTTCAGCTACTTTTTTTTGAAACCTTAGTGGCCTCCTTTTTTCTTTACCTTTATTTACCTTTCTAAGAAAAAAAGTTTGTTGCCCTTAAGATATCCCCTTTCAGTTTTTCCCATTGTTTTTCTACATCACTCAGCTGTTGCCATCCCGCTAATGATCATTGGAGTATTGGCCCATCCTGGCAATGTTAGTTTTCGTAAAGTCAAAGACCCTTGCTTTTGAATGGATTTTATCAGCCCTAGTCCTAACACTGAACCACACCATCTGGTGAGCAATGGATGCAAGATGATATCCCACTATAACATCTGAAACACTTTCACCATTTGTAAGCACCAAGTCCAGCATGGCCCCTGCACATGTGGGTTCTGTTACCAGTTGCCTGAATTGTTCTCCCTGTAGAGAATCCAGGATGACACTGCAGCAGGGATGTGCCAATCAACAGGCAGCATATTGAAAAAAAACTTTCAGTAGCACTTCCGCTTTCTGGCAAATGTCACAATAACCTGTTCACTGTAATCTTTCAAGTTATGTATAATCCAGGTTAACTGACAAACACAGGAGGCAAGGGCCGAGTGAGGTCACTGGTGCTAGTTTTATTCAAAATAAACCCCAACGCGTTTTAGCAGCATGCCTTCTTCAGGGGATACATATTTCTCTGCTGACTTCAGATACATTGCCCATAAGCTCTCGAGACTGAATAGAGTCTTTTTAAAGACTATATACGTACACGGTGCCAATATGCGTACCTCCTGAAAAAGGCATGCTGCTGTTGGGATATTTTTGGCTTAGGGATAGTTTTGCTCCTTCAGCTGCTATCTGTGACTGTAATCATGGCCTGCCTGCAGTTTGCACGATGAAGAAAAGAAAATGTCCTGTGGGCTAAGAAAGTATATGCTACAAGACAGCTTTGCGGCCTGCTGTAGTATGGAGGCCTTGCTTTGAGTAGAAGTACATAAAGTCAGGCTCAGAGAGAAATACAGGTCAACTCAGAGAAATAACACAGGTACACTACCAAAAAACTGCCTCCAGTTTTGCAACTGATTCCTATAGATTTTGGGGTGCTGAATCCAGGAAAAATAGCCAAAATGTTCCATCACGTCACGTTTTCTTGCAAAATTAGATTTCTTACCCATATAAGGAATGTTCACATAATTTCTTTTTAGCCGACTGCAGTTTATTTTCTTGGCCCAAAATAGAGGTTGTAATGGTTAACTAACTAGAAACACTCCCTCATGATATTTTAGAGTGTTTTGTACTCATTTTATACATTAACAGGACAATTGGGAGGCGGGGGGCTAAATCCAGTACTCGCGCTGGCGCATGTTCTTTCCTGTTCGCCTCGCCTCGTTCGCTCGCTCAAACACGGTGGTTGCGACATGAACGTTCCTGTCAAATTTCAGTTTCTTGCAAGTTCATTATTACCTTTTGTTTGCTCAGTCGTAATCCAGCTTTATTCCGAAGTGGTTCACTACAGTTGTAGTTTGCAGTGCTGTGTATTTGTGATGGCTCACAGAGCCAGAGGTTGCGTCAACTCTCCGGACAGTTTTTGTTTTATTTGTGGGGAATATACCGTGAAAAAGCGGCAGAGGAACATTTCTGCATTTATTAAAAAAGTATATTTCGCCTATTTCGGTTTGAAGTTAGGCGATCAAGACAAACCGTGGGCTCCTCACAAAGTGTGCAAGACATGTGAGGAAGATCTACGCTTATGGATGAAAGGTAAAAAACAAGCATTTCGTTTCGGAATACCTATGATGTGGCGTGAACAAAGAGACCACAGCAGTGACTGCTATTTTTGCTCTTGCATTGTGAAGGGATACAACTTAAAAAATAAGAACGTAATAAGTTACCCCAACCTTCCCTCAGCAATTAGGCCTATGCCTCATAGCAACGAAGTACCTGTGCCTGAACCACCAAAATCTTTGGATCATATTTGTGTGGACGGTTCTGATCATGATGAGACTCATCAGATGGCTTTTCCCGATGAGTCCAGTACTTCCGAGTTTGAAACTGAACCAGATCCGAAACCTGAACTTTTCTCTCAAGCTGAATTGAATGATTTAGTCCGGGATTTAGGACTCCCAAAAGATGCTGCCCAACTGCTAGGTTCTCGGCTTAAACAGAAAAATCTATTGTCACCAGGAACAACTTTTTATTGGTACCGCAACCGCGAGACACAATTTTTGAAGTATTTCAGCAAAGAGGAAGATTTGGTATTTTGCAACGATATATACGGAGTGATGGAAAAGTTTAAACTCAAGTATGATCCTGCTGAATGGCGGCTGTTCATTGATTCGTCAAAAGACAGCATAAAAGGTGTTCTTCTTCATAATGGCAACACATTCGCTTCAGTTCCTATTGCTCACTCTGTTATTCTCCAAGAAAAATATGAGAATTTGGCCCTGATTCTTCAGAAGATTCGTTATGATGAGCATAAGTGGATGATTTGTGGAGACTTTAAAATTCTATCCATGCTATTAGGGCATGGGTGTTTGTCTTCATGTATTGCAATGGTGCGGTTTGCGTTTTCTATTCTTACATACATACCTGTACAACATTTTTTGCACATTGCTTTGCTTTGCTTTGTGTCTAACCTCGCTCTTATATGCTCAATGTTTGTGCACATGTATGTGGCTGTTTTAAGTGCAGACAATTTTGCTACCATCAGTGTGTTTTGTTTACATTACTCTATTCTTATGTGCTGCCTTGTTACAATTTTCTTTATTCTTATTTGAATAACTACTAAACAATTAGTATAAAGAATTCATCCAAGAAACTTTTATCTCGATCGCACTCAATCTGAAACGTTCACCTCAAACTGCTAACCCAATGTAACAAAGAATCTGTACGTGATGGAGCAAATTGGTTACCAGATTTGGATTCAGCGCCGCGGCAGAATCGAGTGTGCCGCGGGGCCCCCCCTGCCCAGCAGAGCCTGCCCTCCCCGGTATCACCTCTCTCAGCTGCCTCCCTCCAGTCACACGCGCCGGCTTTCAGAGCGCGAGGGAAGAGTTTTTCCCTCGCTGCTCTGTTTAAGCCCGCGGGGGCTGATGGGACTTCCCATCAGCCCCCGCGGGCGTAACAGAGCAGCGAGCGAGAAACTCACCTCGCGCTCTGAAAGCCGGCGCGTGTGACTGGAGGGAGGCAGCTGAGAGAGGTGATACCGGGGAGGGCAGGCCAGGCTCTGCTGGGCAGGGGGGGGCCCCGCGGCACACTCGATTCTGCCGCGGCGGCCCCGGCCCCGGCAGAGGCAGCGACAGCTTTTTTTTTTTTTTTAATTTTAATGATGGATCAGAATGTTTTTTGCGCGGGGCCCCCTGAAACGCAGGGCCCTGTGCAAAAAACATTCCCGGTGGGCCCTTGCCAGCTGTGTGCCCTACGCCACGGCGTACGTGGCGTATAGGCAAATCCGGCCCTGGCTGGGAGACAGATGGCAAACACACTGGACACCTTGTTTTTCTCCTGACTTCCTCAGTCCTCGACCCTCTCTTATCAGAGCCCAGGCATACCACAAGATAAACATCCCCAAGGCAAGTTGGATAAGGAAAGACAAAACCCTAATATTCAGTGATGCACTGCTGTTTCTTATAATGGGTCTCTAACTAACTGTGATACATATGATGTGGTATACTGGCTGCAGAAAATAATTCAACAAGGATGCAGAAATATATCATCATTATTGCTTAATATTACAATTTTCAGTTTTTGTGTGTCCCAAGTTGCTATTGTGACCCAGCTCACTAAAATACCCTAGTGACTGAATATTCCATATCTCAATTATTAATACAATGTTTAATGGCAAAGTATATTTATGTGCTGCAGGGATAACAAAGCCAAAACATCTGACACTATATATTGCGTTTCGACTTATCTGCATCAGGGATGAAAAGTTCAACTGGTAAGCTCTCAATAGGTCAAAGCAATCCAAGCCCACACATACTCCAAAAAACAGCTGTAAGTAAGCAGAGAATATTCGGATGTTTTGTGGATTTTGTTGGCTTTTTGCTGGTCAGCTGTTCTAGCGCATTATTGATTTTTGAAAATTTCTTTTGTAACTTCTCTCTATAAGATAATAGTAAATTAGATAAATTAAAAGAAAACTATTTTTTCTTCCCCCATAGTACCTCCTTTTTTTGGGGACCTTGGGGTAAGTCAGGAGGACTGATGATTAAGTGCTGAGCTTACCTGGCTTTGTAGCCTTGAATATCTCTTCGCTCTCATGCTGGAAGCATTCATTGCTCAACTAAAATTTAAGGTCCTATATATAAACTTTTTTTTTTTTTTTTTAAGTATTTAGTGCAGGATTTGTGTTTTTTGTTAGTGTATACTTTTTGATCCTGTTTCTTTAGATATATTTTTGCATAATTCTAATGCAGGCACTGCATAGTTTTAACAAGGTAAACTGAAGTGCTTCTGTTTCTTGCTAGAGACAGGATGCAGTGCTGGCATTCGAAGTATAGTACAGCGGAGAGAAGGGAAACGCTCCCACGACCGAGTCAAAAATGCCGCTGCAGATCAGACAGAAGAGGTGAGTGACTGGGATTTGAGATGGACTGCTGGTGTGCCTGGGAAGTGGCTGGGGACTGCAGATGGGCTCATGGTGTGAGTCAGAGAGGTGGCTGGGGGTGGGCATCTGATGATTTGGGGGGTGGCTGGGCACTGTAGAAGGGCAGATGGTGAGTCAGGGGGTAACTGAGGGCTCAAGATGGGCTGATGCTGAGTCAGACAGTGGCTGGGGGCTTGAGATGGGTTTACACCTGGCGGGGGGGGGGGGGGGAAGAAAGAAAGGTGGAGGTATGTGCTTGGGAATAAAGGAGGAGAGGTAAGGGAGATATATGTTTTGGTGAAGGGGAGGGGAGGGGAGGGGAGAAAGGAAGAGAGGTCAGGGTATGTGCATGAGGGTAGACCTTAGGAACAGACAATAGTAGGGATCTTGCTAGAACAGCAGTTTTCAACTGCTGTACGGCAGCACATTGGTGTGCCACAAATGGTCTGCAAGTGTGCCGTGGGAGTTTGGGGGAGGGTCATTTATTAGTAGGGCCGGGGGGGGGGGGTTGAGGAAGGGTAAAAACTAGTTATTCTTCAGTCAGCTGTTTGTATCAGATGTGTTATTCTATGTGAAAAGCGGGATATAAATACAGCTAAAGAAATAAATAAAACAAATAAATAAATAAATGTAAGCTTGTGCTACTGCACATGGAAGTGAGATGGCTATCTTGAGGGCAGGTGCTTTCAAGGTTGTACGAACTGAGGGAAGAGCTTTAATTTTTATTTTTATATCAGAAGAAACTGACCTGCTAAATGATGAGAGCTG
This sequence comes from Ichthyophis bannanicus, assembly GCA_033557465.1. Classification (NCBI taxonomy): domain Eukaryota; kingdom Metazoa; phylum Chordata; class Amphibia; order Gymnophiona; family Ichthyophiidae; genus Ichthyophis; species Ichthyophis bannanicus. The sequence continues at coordinate 167,661,636 of CM066035.1, read as the reverse complement.
GTACAATAAAGCTGCAATCCTAGCTGACATTTTCCAAGCTTTGAACACTCTTAACAAGAGTATGCAGGGAAAGAATTAAAATATTCTTACTTGTACTGACAAAGTTATCTCCTTTAAAAAAGTCTAACACTATGGGGAGCCAGAATAAGAAAAAAAAAAAGAACAAAGTTGAAATGCTGAACTGACAGAAAGTTGCAGAATGGACAAAAATCTTGTCAATTTTATTCTACAAAGTTTGTCAATGCTGCGTAAAAACATTGAAAAGTATTTCCTGTCACCTGATGCATCTTCCTTAGAATGGGTGAGAAATCCTTTTGTGTTAAATGCATTACTGAACTTTAAACATAATCTTAATCTCATTGTTTAAATGATAAAATATATCCTTAAAAAACTGATGGTGTACCTTGACAATTTTAGCGGCTTGTCAGAGTGCCATGAGCTGTGCTAGAAGTTAGCGTGAGAGAGAACAGAGGGGCAGGGAAGGCACGGGAAGAGAACCGTTACTGGAGCTAGAGAGCTAAGGAGGGATAAGACAGGGGGAATTTCAGGAATAGAGGAGTTGGAGAAGTCTGCCCAAAAAAATAGTAATAAAACATGCAGAATTTTGCTGAATCTTAAAATACTGTATGCAGAATTTTAATTGGTTTTGTGTAGAATTCTCCCAGGAGTACTGGACTGGAGGCTGGAAGGTGTCATCTCCAGATAACGAGAGAGGAGAAAAGAATTTTCCAAGTGTTTCAGGACCTTTGGTTTTTACCTTTCTGTCTGTGAAGATACCAGCTTCCATTTTTAATCATCAGCAAAAACACTGGGAGTCATTTCAAGAGACAGCATGCGCACAAACATCAGCACTAGTATTTAACATTAATAAACGTATTCAGTGGTGCTGAATATAGGTATAATGGGGTCAGCACCGCCACTCCTCCCTCACGCTGGCCCTTCACTATACAGGTAGTATCAGGTGGGCTAGAGGGATTTTCAGCCTAACATGATTCATAAAGTGAAAATATAAGAGTACTGAAGTTATGTTCATTGGTTGCTGCTGCTTATAGCCCTGTTTGACCCAGCAGCCCCTGTGTTTTCTTGGCAAGGTATGACCAGAAGTAGATTGCCTCGGAAGAAAAAGCCTGGCAATGGCGGGTAAAGTGACTTGTCCCAGGTCAGAAGGAATGCCAGTGGGAATTGAACCCTGGTCTCTTGAATACGGAGCTGTTGCTCTAACCAATAGGCAGCTACTCTTCTCCCTTTATATATATAGTCACTCAGAATGGGAGCTGACCTCTTTTGGGTCAGTGTGCAAAGAGAGGATTTAGAAAGAGATTGCTTCCATCAAATGTCCATTGAATGCAGGATCTTAAAGTTGGTCTTTCTCCTGCCTCTCGGGATGGAGAAGGAGAGTGGTCTACCTCTTCACAACTATAGTTCTTAGATACATTCAGAACAGGTAGTGCTTAAGGGCTCTACTACACTATTTTTCCCCTGCAATTATTATTATAGGTATTGAGATTCAAAGAGGTTTATCCAGTTAGCAGCACCTGCTAACTCCATAAACCCCATTGAGAGGGATATTCAGTGGCGCTAGACCAACATTACTACTGAATTTTCCCTTTAACTGTTGCAGCACTATCCAGACAGTGCCAGGGTGGTGTTTGGTTAGGATGAGGGCAGGCACAGTGCTAATCCAGTTTGTGGTGATTTCGGTCCATTAACCAGATAAATGCCCACATCAAGATAGGCCACTGGAAAGGCTATCCTACCTTTAGATGGTTTCGCCGTCCGAATTGCAGCTGAATATCACTGCTATCCAGTTAGCAATGGCAGTCAGCACTAAACTCAGATATTCAGTGCTGGAGGATATCCAGGTTCTGGCACTGAATATACAGTTTCAGTTTTAGCCATGGTAGCCAGGCGCTTTAAAACACTGAGTGCCGTGGCTGAATATTGACCTGATAGTATACACACCATTGCAGCTTATCCTAATTACCAAATAAATACAGAATATGCCACATAATGAAATATAAAAGGGAGTGCCTGATGAAATCCATTGAAAGTCATAAAATGTAAAAGGAACACACTTTTGACAATGCAGGACAGCAACAATGAGAGGCAGGGAGAGGCTGACATGTCTGGACCTGGTAACTCGCCCTTGGCAGTTTTAATTAAACAGTACATTCAGTCTTGCATTCAGAATAAAACCACCTTAAGGGAGGATTGGTTTGTAAAATCCTGTAGACATGTTATTCCCTGCCTCTTGGACCAGCTGTGAAACAAATTAAAAGGGTTTCCTTATTTTGTGCTTGTAAGAAGAAATGCTTGGTACATCTAGCCTTGAGTGACAATAAATGCAAAGTTTAGTACAAGAGCCACCAGCAGGCATTGTTGGCATGAAACTAAAGCCCATCAGCTGTGTGCCAAACCATTGCTTTGGAAGAAGATTTGGCTTGTGGAGAGAGAAAGAGAGAACTAAGGGTGCCAAACTTCAAAAAAGGGGCAGCGGAAACACACTTTATCAGATGCTTTTCTAGGCAGACTAAAAGAAAATGTTTAGGTTTCTAAGAGCAATTAAATGCACATATTCTCCAGGATCCCTTTTCTTATCAAGCTTCACTTCCTCTCATGTTCACAGCAGACTGGTCTTGCAGCACTAGGAAGCAGGCTGCTGTACTTAAGTGTCTTTGCCCAAACTGATCTTCCCTATTTCTTTTACAGAAAAATAAGCAAAGGGGGAACCTTTTTAGTTTGATCACCTGGTATCCTGGTGTAATTCTCTTCTCCTCACCATGGTGGGCTAATTTACTGTCTTCCGAAAATGTCATCTCTAGTAAAATCAACTTTGTCCCATTCTGGCTTTCTGTAAACACATTCTTTTTCAGAATATCAAGCAACGAAGCTACACTACTACTACTGAAAGGTGCTCTTTTCTCCTTTTAAGAGAAGCGAAGCATTTAACACAGGAAACGAGCAGCCGTCATTTGCTTGTAACAAACTCCCCCTTCCCCACCAGATTAGACTTACCCCTATTAGCATCTCAAAGCATCTCATCAACCACCCCCCACCACCACCAAAACTACCTCACAGTTTTTATTCAGAAACAGAAAAGTCTGACACAAAATTTGGATTTCAGTAGACCACAGCTTTTATTACACAAGTGAAAAGGAAAATAGAAGCCACATTCTCAAGCCAATATCTCCAAATACCAGGATATCTTCTTAAAGGTACCATCCATCATATAAGTAGCTGGATGACTCTCTAATCTATAGGCTGCAACGCAGCCTCCACTGTATGATGCCCCGGTACCCCGCCATATGCCAGCTAGGGAACTGTCCTCTGTCAGGTCAGCCGGACCTTCCAGGTGGGCAGCTGGACCAAACCCAAGGCCTTGCTCTCCATAAATGTACAATAGAGTTATAAGCCCCGCATCTAAAATAAAAACTGATTTGGGTATTCAGCTATAACCCTCCGCAAAATAAAAGACCTTCACCAATTCAAAAAAGAACTAAAAACATACCTTTTCACAAAACACTTTGAGATCCCCTACCAACAAAAAACCTCTCCGATACAATCACAGAAACACATTCACAGTTCTCAAGACAGAACAAATGATTAAACATAAGAAAGACACTTACTCTACTCTGCCTTACCCTACAGACAAAGATTTACACAAACAAATGGCTATATCTCTATTGTAAATAATACCGGTAACTCAATTATGTTGTGATGACCTGTACATAGTTTGAATAGTGTTATTCTAGTTAATGTTCAAAACATGTTCAATGTAACTAAACGTGTACATAGTTAACACAAGTTCCATGTAAAATATACAGAAGTATATTGATTTTTGTTCGATGTGAACCGCCCCTGATCTCTGGAAGGGGCGGTATATAAGAAACTGTTAAATAAATAAATAAATAAATAAATAAATAAAAATAGGCTCAGGGACAGGAAGCTCCTGCCCTGAGCCCCCCCAAAAGCTGTGGCCTACCCCTTCCTGCTAACAGACATATTCCAAGGCTTCTTGAATACCATTCAAAAACAAGGGCAAACCTATCTCAGATAAATGAACTTGATCTTGCCAATATAAATCCTCATACTCTGGAACAGCCCTGCCATACTTAATGGTACCAGATGTCCCTGATTTTCAGGGATTGTCCCTAATTCCAATCTGTTAGGCAGCTTCCTGTCCCCGTTTCAGCAATGGGGACAGAGGGGGTAGAAAGAAAGTTTATTTTCAATTAAGTGCTTTAAATGAGTCAGTTTTTCGATTTTACATTATCATTACATTTTGAACAATACACGGGAAATTCATCACTGTCTCTATTTCTCTGTCCATTTATCTGCTTAGAAGTGGTATTGTATCTAGCCCTATGCGAGCGGTGCAGCTGCACAGAGCGCAAAGGCTTAGGGGGCGCATTTTGGCTGCCTGCTGTTGCCCTGTTGCTGCCACTTTTTGTTCTCTCAGTGGCGGCAGGGCAATGGCAGGCAGCCAAAATGCACCCCCTAAGCCTTTTCACGGGTCTTTCTGCAGGTTTGATCCCTCCCTGCTCTGACGTGATGTAGATCTGCTGCTGCAGCCTGCACATCGGGCACATGCCACCCCCCATACTTCTGGCCAGCGCTGCCCGCTCTTGCCCTGCTGCCGGCATCACCATGGAAAAAATAGAAGGCAGCAGGGCAGGAGCAGGCAGCAGCTGGATGGAGGTATGGGGAGGAGGGGGGGTGTGCGCCTGATGTGCAAGTCACACAGGACACGATTCTGGCTCAGTATGGCTCTGCTTATAAGTGATACTGTAGCTGTCATGGGAAGGTTGGTATGGGGACAGGGTAAGGTTTCCTTTTTCCTCCTCAATGCCTTGTTGCTCAAACCTGAAACTAAGAAATTAAGATATCCCTTCCTCCATGCTCCCCACACCCTCACTTTAGATAAATGTCCCAGATTTGCCTGCATAAAATTTGGTAACCCTACCCATATTCTCCACCCACTGACAAATTTGTCTGTTGACTTTCACTAATTCCCACTTCTACTTGCTTTCATTTCTAAAACAGCACCTTAGAATTATATATGACCAGCAAAACATTACCTCTGGAAACAACTGTAAAACTACATGAAAATGATATTTTGATTGTAGGATGATGATATTTTGATGGTAGGATAAGCTGCCTGCATGTTTGGTTTGTTAAGACATTGCCTCAATACAGACAACCAACACATCTGGGACCTCCAAGGTAAGTGCTTGATATTGCAGGAAAGACAGCAATTGACACCAATGCATTCCATTCATGTCCATCCACTTCAATCTCACACACACAGCTGCCAAGTCCCAGATGATGTCTCAAAGGCCACACAACCACATGCTCACCAACCCAGTGCACAAATGAGTGCCCATCATCCACTCCACGCTGGAATTCAAGCAACGTCTTGTAAACTAAATTCAGTAAATTAAGTAGATGCCCCCAACCTCCTCGCAAAGTAACCAAGACTAATTTGGACTATATCAGGAGACACCTGCCAGTACTCTTATGACATCTGCCCTAAGCCCAGTATCCACTGCACCAATCAAAAAGAATGAGTGCTGAAATTGCTGGCCTCAAAACCACCTTAGCCAAGGCTCTCCACATCACCATAGTGAATTGGTATTGCATTGGTGGTGAGGAATCAGCATGTATCAACAATGGACCCCGTTTCCCTCAAGTGGAGGAGGAAGAACTTGAGCAAGTTAAGGTTCCCGCCACCCTGCACAATACCAAAACTTGCCCCCTTCCCAACTGATCTATCTTTGACTTATGAGTCCTCAGTTTCACACTATTGGCATCGATCCACATCCTCCAAAAATAAACCCTTATTTAACACCACTTTCTTGGATTTGACAATTAGCTCCCCTACTCTGAAGCCCCCCAAAAAAGGCCAATGAGAATGTGGCACTGAAAAAGCTAATTTCAAAAACTGAGTTACAGACTACAGTATATGCAGCGCAGCCATCACGCATATCAAAACCGCATGAATTATCGGGCACCTACTGTTGCCCGATAATTCATGCGGTTAATATCTTTGTTAGTGATATAGCGGAAGTGCTGTCGGGTAAGGTTTGCCTCTTTGCGGATAACACCAAAAGCTGCAATAGAGTAGACACCCAGGAAGGTGTAGATAACATGAGGAGGGATCTAGCTAAGCTTGAAGAATGGTCTAGAATTTGGCAGCTGGGATTTAATGTTAAAAAATGTAAGGTCATGCATTTGGGCTGCAGCAATCCAAGGGAGCAATATAGTATAGGGGGTGAAGTACTTTTGTCCACTAAAGAAGAGCGGGACCTAGGCGTGGTTGTGTCTGATGATCTTAAAGTAGCTAAACAGGTAGAAAAGACGACGGCAAAAGCTAAAAGCATGCTTGGGTGAATACGGAGAGGAATGGCTAGCAGAAAAAAGGAGGTGATAATGCCTCTGTATAAGTCTTTGGTGCAACCTCATTTGGAGCATAGTGTGCAATTTTGGAGACCGCACCTTCAAAAGGATGTGAACAGGATGGAGTCGGTGCAGAGGGTGGCTACTAAAATGATTAGTGGTCTTCATTATAAAGCATATGAGGACAGACTGAAGGATCTTAATATGTACACCTTAGAGGAAAGGCGGGATAGAAGTGATATGATTGAGATGTTTAAATACCTCCGTGGCATAAATGTTCAGGGAGAGAGCCTCTTTCAATTGAAAGCAAGTTCTGCTACGAGGGGACAAGGGATGAGGGTGAAGGGAGATAGATTCAGGAGTGATATGCGGAAATATTTATTTACGGAAAGAGTAGTGGATCCGTGGAATAGTCTCCCAGTGGAGGTGGTAGAGATGAGGACAGTAACTGAATTCAAAAAAGCATGGGACAAACATAGAGGATCTCTAAAGGTAAAAAGGTGACTGTTGTAGTTGTTGATATGGAAGGACAGACTAGATAGAAATATGATGACAGAAAAAGACCACATGGCCTATGTTTCTATGTTGTTGTTGTTAAGTGCCATCGAGTCGGAGTCGACTCATGGCGACCCTCTGGATAGCTATCCTAAACTGTGTTCGGTCTTGAGTCAGGCGGCTCATTGTTGACAGACTGGTACCCGTAGCTGCTGTTATTGTATCGATCCATCTCATTGCTGGCCTTCCTCTTTTGCGCTGACCTTCTATCTTGCATGATGTCTTTCTCTAATGATCTCTCTCTTCGCATGATGTGTCCAAAGTATGAAAGTCGAAGTCTTGTCATCTGAGCTTCTAAATAAAGCTTAGGTTTGATCTCCTCTAGTACTGACTGGTTTGTTCTTCGGGCAGTCCATGGTATCCACAGTATTCGCCACCAGCACCATAATTCAAAGGCATCAATTTTCTTCCTGTCTATGTTTTTCACTGTCCAGCTTTCACATCCATATGATGTTATTGAAAGTACCATGGCTTGAACAAGTTGAATCTTTGTATGGAGAGAGGCATCTCTGCTCTTGAGAATCTTATCTAGGTCTTTCATAGCCATTCTGCCAAGACCAACGCGTCGTCTGATTTCTTGACTGCTTGTTGCTTCTTTATTGATAGTTGATCCAAAGTAGGTTAAAGTTGTTCACGATTTCAATTTCTTCTCCTTCAACGATGAACCTGTTGATTATTTATTTATTTATTTAACATGTTTTGTATCCCGCCTTTTCCTTCAATCAAAGCGGTTAATACAGCACAAAGTTAAACAAAGGTGAGGGAAACATACATTGCATTATCATTACATCACAACAAAACACTAGGAGTACAAACAGGGAACACAGTACATAACTTACATTACATTACCTTACATTAACTACAAACAGCATATCGCTGAACAGAATGAGCATATAGCAGCAGATAGTGGGTCTCGCACGGTCCACCGCCTAAGGGCCACGCCAAAGGGCCCTCTTGCGAGGCCCTCAGGCGCGGGCCCGCAAGGCACGGGCGCGCCATTGCTGAAGGGATTTTAAATGATTTGAAAAGTGCTCAGATTGGCTGCAGTTTTCTCTCACACACAGTTCCCAACTAAGTAGGCACAGCTGATTCTCACTCACTGCTCACAGGATCGTTGGAGCCTTTGCTGAAGGGATTCTAAATGATTTGAAAAGTGCTCAGATTGGCTGCAGTTTTCTCTCACACACAGTTCCCAACTAAGTAGGCACAGCTGATTCTCACTCACTGCTCACAGGATCGTTGGAGCCTTTGCTGAAGGGATTCTAAATGATTTGAAAAGTGCTCAGATTGGCTGCAGTTTTCTCTCACACACAGTTCCCAACTAAGTAGGCATAGCTGATTCTCACTCACTGCTCACAGGATCGTTGGAGCCTTTGCTGAAGGGATTCTAAATGATTTGAAAAGTGCTCAGATTGGCTGCAGGTTTCTCTCACACACAGTTCCCAACTAAGTAGGCACAGCTGATTCTCACTCACTGCTCACAGGATCGTTGGAGCCTTTGCTGAAGGGATTCTAAATGATTTGAAAAGTGCTCAGATTGGCTGCAGTTTTCTCTCACACACAGTTCCCAACTAAGTAGGCACAGCTGATTCTCACTCACTGCTCACAGGATCGTTGGAGCCTTTGCTGAAGGGATTCTAAATGATTTGAAAAGTGCTCAGATTGGCTGCAGTTTTCTCTCACACACAGTTCCCAACTAAGTAGGCATAGCTGATTCTCACTCACTGCTCACAGGATCGTTGGAGCCTTTGCTGAAGGGATTCTAAATGATTTGAAAAGTGCTCAGATTGGCTGCAGGTTTCTCTCACACACAGTTCCCAACTAAGTAGGCACAGCTGATTCTCACTCACTGCTCACAGGATCGTTGGAGCCTTTGCTGAAGGGATTCTAAATGATTTGAAAAGTGCTCAGATTGGCTGCAGTTTTCTCTCACACACAGTTCCAATCTAAGTAGGCACAGCTGATTCTCACTCACTGCTCACAGGATCGTTGGAGCCTTTGCTGAAGGGATTCTAAATGATTTGAAAAGTGCTCAGATTGGCTGCAGTTTTCTCTCACACACAGTTCCCAACTAAGTAGGCACAGCTGATTCTCACTCACTGCTCACAGGATCGTTGGAGCCTTTGCTGAAGGGATTCTAAATGATTTGAAAAGTGCTCAGATTGGCTGCAGTTTTCTCTCACACACAGTTCCCAACTAAGTAGGCACAGCTGATTCTCACTCACTGCTCACAGGATCGTTGGAGCCTTTGCTGAAGGGATTCTAAATGATTTGAAAAGTGCTCAGATTGGCTGCAGTTTTCTCTCACACACAGTTCCCAACTAAGTAGGCACAGCTGATTCTCACTCACTGCTCACAGGATCGTTGGAGCCTTTGCTGAAGGGATTCTAAATGATTTGAAAAGTGCTCAGATTGGCTGCAGTTTTCTCTCACACACAGTTCCCAACTAAGTAGGCACAGCTGATTCTCACTCACTGCTCACAGGATCGTTGGAGCCTTTGCTGAAGGGATTCTAAATGATTTGAAAAGTGCTCAGATTGGCTGCAGTTTTCTCTCACACACAGTTCCCAACTAAGTAGGCACAGCTGATTCTCACTCACTGCTCACAGTTGTCATGATCTTTGTCTTCTTTACATTAAGGTGCAGGCCCATTTTGAGACTATGTTCTTTGATTGTGAGAAGCAAATGTTTCACATCATCTTCACTTTCAGCCAGCAATGTGGGATCATCAGCATAGCGAAGGTTGTTGATGAGTCTTCCACCAATCTTCACACCTCTGTTGTCTTCATACAATCCTGCTTCTCTGATGATTTGTTCTGCATACAAATTAAACAGGTAGGGAGAAAGTATGCAGCCTTGTCTTACACCTTTGCTTCTCCAGGACCAAGCAGGAAGTCAGTCCTCCCATACGGGTGACGTCGGTACTGACGGAACCCCCGTGCGGAGCATTTCCCCAGCTTTCATAGAAAGCCTTTGGGAATGCAGCGCGCATGCGCGGTCCCCTTCCCGCCCAAGGGTGCCATCTTGCTCAGTCTTCTTTTTTCCGTGGAGCACGATGGATGTATATTCCTTTCACCTGAGGAAGAAGTTGATTTTCTCTGCGTTAACCTGTTTTTCTTCGGTTCGACGCCGGTTTCCCTTTCCCGCCTGGGCCCGATACGTCGATATCGAGCCCGGATCTCTTTTTCGGTTTTTGTCCTTAGTGACTAGCGTTCGTGCCATTTTTTCTTTTTTCACTGGCAGCCCTGTCTTTTGACCTTGCAGGGGCCCTTTTTCCCCAGATGGCTGCCAGCGGGTTTAAAAAGTGTGATCGGTGTAAGAAACGTATATCTCTCACGACACACATGACTGCTGCCTCCGGTGCCTCGGACCCGATCATGACCCGATGATCTGTGGTCCGTGTGGGAAGATGTCCTCTAAGGCGTTAAGGAGTCAGCAGCACCAGAAGGAAAGAATCTTCTCTGACTCCGCGTCCGGTAGGGCCCGGACCTCATCAGAGGGCTCGACATCTCTGGACTCCGGCCCCAAGCAGTGTTGAGGCTCCTCTGAAAGGGGGTCTCCCTTGCGGGAGCATCGTAAGAAGAAAAAACCAGCGAGGGCAGCATCGTTGGATGCACTTGGCTCCTCGAGGGCCAAGTCGCATAGCCCCGAGCGCCATCCCGGGTCTTCGGAGTCAGAGAGGCCTGCAAAACAACCTCGCGTGGAGATGGAGTCCCCGGGTCACGTGAGTACTGTAGTCCTCGTGGACTCACCTCCAGGGGAGCCAACATCGGGCCCGGCACTGCCGGGGCATGTGTCGGGGGCTGCTGAGTCTCCTGAGCTCGGACTCATGTTGACGGCCTTGGAGAGCAGCTTGGCTGCCTTCATGGAACAGCAGCGGGCACTGATCGCCGGTCTCACCAGTGCATCTGCCCCGACCACTGGGACATCAATGTCCAAGTCGACCCCGGAGGCCGAGCCGATCCTCGAGTCCATGCGAGCTCGAGTTGATCCTCGGCCAAGGTCCCCCTCGGCCTCCCGTTCGGGACAGAGGTCGTTGACGCCGGAACCCTCGGCGTCGGGACAGATGGCATCGATGCCTGCCCGACGAGAGCCGCTCGATTCCTCTTCCGAGGAGTCCGGCTGGGAGACGGAGGATGAGGAGTTGCCCGACACCTTTCGGACTGGGTGCGTTCCTTCGGACTCGCCCGAGTCCGACCCTCAGAGAAGGTCCCCCCTGGAGGATACCCGGTTCTCGGACTTCGTGCGAGACATGGCCAAGGCTTTGGCATTCCCCGCGGATCTCGAAGAGGAGCCGAGAAGCTCAAGGCCCTACAGTATGACTCTCCTCCGAAGGAGGCCTTTACTGTTCCGGTTCCTTCGATGCTGGAACGGTTGCTCTTCCACATGTGGGAGGCGCCGGCATCGACGCCGGTTTTAAGCAAGCGGGTCGATTCCATCTATCGAGTCCGCAAGAGCCCCGGGTTCCAAAAGGCACAATTACCGCACCACTCCATGGTTGTGGAATCGGCCATGCATCGTCTGAAGAGTCAGAAGATGCACTCCTCGGTGCCTCCCGGCTGCGAGGCCCAGAACCTGGATGCCCTCAGTAAGAAGTGCTTCCAGGGCTCTATGCTTGCTTGCCGTGTCCAGACCTACCAGCTGTACATGGGCATGTACCTTTGAGACCTGGCAAAGGAGATTGCCGGGTTCTCTGCTGGTCTCTCCGACGAACCTTTGCAGAGGTTCAATGCTCTGTCCTCGGGTATTCGTGAGTGCTCGAAGTTTATATCTCGAGCAGCCTATGATGGCTTCGAGGCTTCGGCCCGAGTAGCCGTGGCCGGTATCGGTGCATGCTGTCAGGCTTGGCTACAGTCATCGGACCTCGAGCCATGGGTGCAGGACAAGTTGGTCGATGTCCCCTGCCGAGGTGAAAACCTCTTTGGCAAGCCCATGGCTGACAAGGCTGCCGAACTCGAGACCAAGACTCTTACCCGGACAAGGCTGTCCAGAAAAACCTCTGCCCCTTCTCAGAAGAAGAAGGGCTCGGGAAAAAAGACCTTTTACCCGAGGAAGTCATCTGCCTATAAACAGTACCCTCATTATCAGGCCTCTGTAGCTCCCCAACAGAGTCAGCAGACCAAGGGGCAGGATCATGGGTCCCGTAGGCAGAAGGCCCCCAAGCCTCCTACTCCGGCTCCTGCTCAGCAGGGAGGGGGATTTTGACTGCTTTGGCATAGCCTCTCCTCCTCAGCTGGTCCCCATCAGCACTGGAGGCAGGCTGGCCCTGTTCGCCCACAGATGGTCAGCCGTCACAAGGGATACCTGGGTTCTAAGTATAGTCCAGAAGGGCTATCTCCTCCACTTCCAGCAGGTACCCCCTCCTATTTTCCAGGGGAGCCTCCCAGACTCCCTCTGCACAGGGACTTACTCCTGCAGGAGTTGCAAGGTCTTCTGAAGAAACAGGCAGTGGAACCAGTGCCCCACCACCTGAGAGGTCACGGCTTCTATTCCAGGTACTTCCTGGTGCCAAAGAGAACAGGAGGCCTCAGACACATCCTAGACTTCTGAAACCTGAACAAGTTTCTGGTGAGGGAAAAGTTCAAGATGCTTACCCTTGGAATCCTGCTGCCCTACCTCCAGCAGGGAGATTGGCTATGCTCCTTAGATCTAAAGGATGCTTATACTCACATCCTTATTCATCCAGACCACAGACAATATCTCAGATTTGTAGTGGGAGGAAACCATTATCAGTACAGAGTACTGCCTTTTGGCCTTACATCCACCCCCAGGGTATTCACCAAGTGCCTGGCGATGGTATCGGCCTACCTCAGGGTTCAAGGCCTCTTTGTCTTTCCATATCTGGATGATTGGCTCATCAGGGGTCAATCTCTGCAAGAGGCCAATCAAGCCACCCTTCGCACTGTCGCTCTGCTTCAGCACCTGGGGTTTGTCATAAACTTTGCAAAGTCCAGTTTGCAACCCTCCCAGAACATGGAGTTCATAGGAGCTCGACAGGACACCTTTCAGGCAAAGGCCTTTCTACCAGTGGACAGGGCCCACAGATTGATGGATCTAGCCAGGCTATTCCACAGCACTTCTCTGGTCTCCGCCAGACAATTCCTGAGGCTCTTAGGCCACATGGCATCCACGGTCCATGTGACTCCAAATGCCCGTCTGCACATGAGGCCAGCTCAATGGGGCCTCAGGACTCAGTGGCACCAGGCCACAGGAAGCCTCACGGACACAGTGAGGGTGTCCAGCCTACTACAGTCTTCTCTGCAATGGTGGCTTCATCCTCTGAATCTAGTGCAAGGGATGCCTTTTCAGGCACCTCCACACTCTCAGGTGCTGACAACCGATGCTTCTCTTCAAGGTTGGGGTGCACATTGCCAAGGGGCATGTACTCAATGCCTGTGGACTCCTTGGGAGGCCACACAGCAGATCAATCTCTTAGAGCTGAGAGCTATCCGCTTAGCCCTGAGAACTTTCTCTCATCTCATCTCTCACCAGTCCGTCTTGGTTCAGACGGACAATCAAGTGGCTATGTTCTATGTGAACAAACAAGGGGGCACAGGGTCCTGCCTTCTCTGTCAGAAAGCGCAGAAACTGTGCTCCTGGGCAGTTAATCATGGCATTCTTCTCAAAGCAGTCTACCTCCCGGGTCAGGAGAATTACCTGGCGGACAGATTGAGCAATATCCTGCAGCCGCACGAGTGGCAGTTGAACCCTTTAGTGGTTCAACAGATCTTCCTAAGATGGGGTCTTCCAACCATAGATCTCTTTGCCAGTCCTCTGAACCATCAACTACCCAGGTTCTGTTCCAGACAACCGCATCCTCTCAGAGTAGCAGCGGATGCGTTTCTCATTCCATGGTCTACAGGCCTACTATATGCGTTTCCTCCCACGCCTCTAGTGTCCAAGACACTATTCAAGGTGACCCGGGACAAGGCCTCAGTGATTCTGGTGGCCCCCAGGTGGCCAAGGCAACCCTGGTTCCCACTACTGTTGCAACTGGTGCTGGACACTCCTCTTCCTCTGGGGATGCAACCCGATCTCCTGTCTCAGGAGCAGGGATCCCTCTTGCACCCCAATCTCCAGTCCCTCAATTTGATGGCCTGGCTGCTGAAAGGGTAGTCCTAGCGCCTTTACTACTGCCTAGGGAAGTGGAGGATGTAGTCTTGGCCTTTAGGAGGCAGTTCACCAGAAAGTCTTATGCCCTTAAGTGGCGTAGATTCTCTACCTGGTGTACTCAACACAATGAGAATCCCTTCTCATGCCTGCTACCAGTGGTGCTGCAGTATTTGCTTCACCTGTCCAACCTAGGCCTTAAGTCCAATTCTGTTAGAGTTCATCTTAGTGCTCTTTCAGCACACCACTCACAGGTGGAGGGTCAGTCTCTCTCCAGTCATCCTTTGGTGGCTCATTTCCTCAGAGGCCTGCTTTTGTTTAAGCCTCCCGTGCGTCCACCTGCCACTGAATGGGATTTAAATGTGGTCTTGCAACGGCTTACTTGCTATCTGCGTTTTCTATCCTGGAAAACGCTATTTCTGGTAGCCCTTACCTCAGCAAGGCGGGTGAGTGAGCTTCAGGCCCTAGTATCAGAAGCACCTTATACTAGGTTCTATAGGAACAGGGTGGTCTTACGGACTCACCCTAAGTTCCTTCCAAAGGTTGTCTCCTCCTTCCACCTCAATCAGGAGGTGGTTCTTCCGACTTTCTTTCCCAGGCCTCATGCTAGCCGGGCTGAGCTGGTCTTGCATACCCTGGACTGTAGGAGGGCGTTGTCTTTCTACCTTGACCGTACGTGGGAGCACCAGAGGGCAATTCAGCTCTTCGTCTCTGATCCCAATAAGTTGGGGTTGGCTGTCTCCAAGCGTACTTTGTCCATATGGGTAACTGACTGCATCGCCTGGGCTTACAGGGCAGCCGGCCTCTCGTTGCAGGGTCGAGTTAAGGCTCACCATGTCAGGGCGAAGGCTGCGTCAGTGGCTCATCTCCGCTCTGTTCCGTTGACAGACATCTGCCGGGCCGCTACTTGGTCTTCAAGGCAGACTTTTGCGGCCCACTACTGCCTTGAAAGGGAGTCCCGCAGGGACAGTGCTTTCGGGCAAGCGGTACTCCATAATCTCTTTGGGGTCTAGGCAACTCCTACCCTTCGGCCCTGGTGTTGGGCTACCTTTCGGGGGCGTTATCAGAGAAGATTCTGTTCTTGCATGCTGAGGCTCTAGAGGGAGCTCATTTTTTCAGTTTGGGGCCTCTGGTAGCCCTGAGCTAGGGAGTCCCATATGTGAGGACTGACTTCATGCTTGGTCCTGGAGAAAGAGTAGTTACTCACCTGTAACAGGTGTTCTCCAGGAGCAGCAGGAATCAGTCCTCACAACCCTCCCTCCTCCCCTTGGAGTTGCAGTCCTATGATTTATTTTTGCTGTCTTTTAGCTATGTCATCAGACTGAGCAAAATGGCACCCTTGGGCGGGAAGGGACTGCGCATGCACGCTGCATTCCCAAAGGCTTTCTATGAAAGCTGGGGAAATGCTCCACACGGGGGCTCCGTCGGCGCCGACGTCACCCGTATGTGAGGACTGATTCCTGCTGCTCCTGGAGAACACCTGTTACAGGTGAGTAACTACTCTTTATTTTAAACCATTCTGTTTCTCCTAGTTCCGTTCGAACTGCTGCTTCTTGATCAATGTATAGATTTTGCAAGAGTACGATCAGGTGTTCTGGTCTACCCATGTTTCTTAATGTGGCCCAGAGTTTCTCATGGTTTACACAGTCAAAAGCCTTGCTATAGTCAATAAAGCACAAATAGATACCCTTTTGGTATTCTTTAGTCTTTTCAAGGATCCATCTCACATTCGCAATGATTTCTCTCGTTCCTCGCCCTTTCCTGAACCCTGCTTGCACTTCAGGTAGTTCTTGTTCCAGGTATGGTTGTAGTCTCTTTTGAATAATCTTCAGTAGAATCTTGCTGGCATGTGGGATCAGAGCGATTGTGCAATAATTTCCACAGTCAGTTGGATCATCTTTCTTTAGTATTGGTATAAACACAGATATTTTCCAGTTAGTTGTCCATGATGTTGTCTTCCATATTTCTTGGCAGAGCCTTGTAAGTACGGTAACAGCTGCATTAGATTGCTGTAATACTTCTATGGGAATGCTATCAATGCCTGATGCTTTGTTCTTTGATAAGGCTTTCAATGCTGCTTTAACTTCTTCTTTCATCACCAATGGTTCCCGATCATAAGGTACAGGTTGAAACGGCTGTTGGTCCACTTGATCTTTTTATCATATAAAAACTTTGTATATTCCTTCCACCTTTTCTTGATCTTCTCAGCATCATTCAACATAGAACCTTGAGCATCTTGTAACATTTAATTTCGAGGCTGGAACTTTTTCTTTAACTCTTGTAGCTTTAGGAAAGCCGATCTTGTTCTTCCTCTAATAGTTTCTGCTTCTATTTTCTTGCATGCGTCGTCGTCGTACTTTTCCTTGTCCTGTCTTGCTGCATGTTGGAAATCTCTGTTGAGTTCTGTTATTGTCTTTCTTTCTCCTCTGGCTTTAGCTTCTCTGCGTTTCTGGGCAATTTTCAGAGTTTCTTCCGTCATCCATTTTGGCCGTTTTTGCTTTTCACCTTTTGTAGAGACTTCTCGCTTTCTTCCAACACAACCTTCTTGATGTCATTCCATAACTCTTCTGGAGCTCTGTCATTTGTATCTAAAGCAGCAAATCAATTTTGCAGGCAGTCTTTAAATTCCAGTGGTATATTCTCAAGGTCATATTTTGCTGAATTCATGAGTGGTTTGCTCTTTTTCAACTTTAGCTTGAGTTTGCATACTAGTAGTTGATGATCTGTACCACAGTCAGCTCCAGGTTTTGTCTTTGTTGATGTTATAGAATTTTTCCATCGTTGACTTCCACAGATGTAGTCAATTTGATTTTTATACAATCCATTGGGTGAAGTCCATGTGTACAGTCGCTGCTTGTGTTGATGGAAGGTGGTGTTTGAGATGAATAGATCGTTGGTCTTGCAGAATTCTATCAGTCTTTCTCCAGCTTCATTTCTGTTGCCAAGTCCATATTTTTCAACTACTTTGCCTTCTTATTTGTTGCCAACTTTTGCGTTCCAGTCACCCATGACTATCAGGATATCCTGTTTGCATGTTCTGTCAATTTCAGCTTGTACTTGTTCATAGAACTCTTCAATTTCATTCTCTTCTGCAGCTGTTGTTGGGGAATATACTTGAATTATAGTTGTGTTGATAGGCATTCCTCGTAGACGAATAGAGATTAAGCGTTCGCTGACTGCATTGTATTTCATTACAGTTCTTGCAAGTTTCTTCTTTATTATAAATGCAACACCATTTCTTCTTTGTCTTTCATTTCCAGCACAGTAGACCATGTGATCATCTGATGCAAGGTGCCCGATGCCAGTCCATTTCAGTTCGCTGACACCCAACAGATCAAGTTGTACACGTTCCATTTCATTCTTGACCACCTCCAACTTCCCTTGGTTCATGCTTCGTACGTTCCATGTTCCAATGCGTAAGACATCTTTACAGCTTCTGACTCTCATTTCATGCGCAGCTACATCAGCAGTCAGACGTCCCGAGGGCTTTGATCCAACGACATCATAAATGCTGGCTTTACTCTGAGAAGTCTTCAGCTCTTCCCCAGTAGCTAGTTGAGTGCCTTCCGACCTGGGGGTCTCATCTTCCAGCACTATAGCACAATTTGTTTTGTTGTAACTATCCATTGGGTTTTCATGGCAAGATACAGAAGTAGATTGCTGGCCTTTCTTCCGCACAGTTTAAGTTTGGTGTTGTTGCCGTTGTCGCGGAAATGTGATCCTCCGCCGTCAACACTATCCCATTCTGCTGCTGCCCAGATGGGTGGTTTGTCTTGGTCTGGCACCTCAGCTGAGACCTGTCCATCTTGGGAGACCCTGCCAGTAGTTAAACTACCGATAGTTTAGCTCTCAGCATCACTGATGCACACAAGCCCTCACAGTACAACAAGCTGCGAACCAAGTGAGGGCACCTACTATCAAGGAGTAAATTTTGCCACCATCCCAATCCCTTCAACATGCAGTGAATCAAACAAACTGCCTGAAAAGCTTTCTCCACCCCATTCTCTTTAGCATACAGAACATATTCTGCAATTCACAGATCAGAAATGGGCCCAAACTCCCAATCCAACATTCTCAGGAATTCTGCTATTTTGTGGTATCCACTCTCATAGGATGCCCAGGCAGATGGGGTAAGTGACCCTCGCAACAAACTCTAGACTTCAGGATTTACAGGTTCCAGAGGTGTTCCGTTACTGCGTGTCCATGCTCTTCTGCTCCTGGTGTCAGACTCCATAAAAACAATCACTTAAAACAAGAAAGAACCAGCAATCCGATTATCCCTACCAGGCACATATCTAGCCCTGGCATTATATTTAACTGCAAGCCATGCAGTACAAACATCTGCAACAGATCAGAAACCATTAAGCAACAAGTATGCTATTGGCAACATCCATTACCCCTTTGTTATCACACTGAAATATAATACTTTTTATTTCTCAGTAGAGAAGGCCAAATCGTTAACGCAACTACTAACAGAACAATTCCAAGAATGTAATATTCCTAGCAACTCCCGACAGGGGCGGCACAAGGGGGGTGCGGGGCCATGTGCCGAGGCTCAATGTGAGGCCTCATTTGCATAAGGAGTCTCATTTACATAAATATTTGCATAATGTTAACATGCACTAACCTTTAGTAAATATGCCTCTTAAAGTGTGTCTGGTTAAAGAAAGACTACCAGATTTCTATATTACTATACCCCAGTGCCAACCGCCAGGCACATATGGAAGTACTTTAAACACTTCCCATTTAGAACCCATAGCAAACCCTCTGTATCATAACAGCACTACCAGGATTCACAAAGCACCAAACCCTAGCTATCAAAAGACAACACTGCAAATATTAAAGCAATACATCTCAGAGAATACCAATACATCCCCTACTGGGCAAAGAGAACAAGTGGCACTGTAATAGAAACTACATGAACAGAATACTTCAGCTCGGTTACACATGCAGAATATAGACCGCCACCAAACAAAGAACAAGGGATCACAATTTAAAAATAGGAAGACAACACTGGAGAAATAAAACTATAAATTAATTTCCTCTTGTACTAAACAAAACACAAGGACGTTAACAATGCACATTTCCCGGAGCTGACATACTCCAGCGAATATCTTTATCTTTCATCTTTGTTGTGTTTCTGGACATACCGCCTTGGCCTAGGCATACAGGCAGTTTACAACGTACTGTATATTCAAAAGACCGTGAGGAGAGAAAAGAAAAAGAATGCAATTAACTGACAGGACAGAGGAGGTAACGAATAAAAGAGGACAGAGACAGAAATAGAAATAGAAGAGGAGAGGATGAACCTACAGGAGACCAGAGTAGAGCCGGGGAAATTCAGGGTATTCATGGTGGGGTGGTGGGTAGGTCAAAGGATAACTCGAAGAAGTGAGTCTTTACCGCAAAATAAAGTACTTTTTTACCTTTAGTTGTTTGGGCATTTTATTTTTTAGTTGCAATTGCTCCAGTCACTTTCTTCTGGTTTCTTTGTGTCTTCTGCTAACTCTCCATTGTCTGCTGTCCATTTGTCCTTTCTTCTCTCCTAGTTTTTTCCCTATTCTTGCTCTATATCTGCTTTAACATACCAATCTTTCCCCTTTGGTCTTTTTCCCATTTCTTTCTTTATTCCTTTTTCAACCACTCAAATTTCACCCTTCCATCCTCAATCCTCACTTACTCCTACCAATACATGGCCAATCGTAGATTTTTCTTCCCTCCCACACATAATATATTTTCCCCTCTCCATCCTCACTCCCCCAGCCCCATCCTCTTCTAGTCCTCCCCCAACATCAGCTTCCTTCTAGTTCCAGCCCCACCCAGCATCTGCTCCCTTCTAGTCCCATTCTACAATCCCCCCGCATCAGCCCATTTCCAGTCCTAGCCCCCCATCAGTCATTTCCAGTCCCATCCTAGCCCCCGTCAGTCCATTTCCAGTCTAAGCCCCCTCCCATCATCCCATTTTCAGTCCCATCCTAGCACCCCATCAGCCCGTTTCCAGTCCTAGCCCACCCTCCCCAAAGAGCCTCTGCTTAGCCGGATACAGGAGGGCAGTATTCAGAAAGATCAATTTACACAGATAAATCACTTTGAATATTACTTTTGAACAGGAGGGTTTTCAAAGACTTATAACGTATGTTGGTACTTTTGCTTATGTATGGTATATTTATTTTCGAACAAAAACAAAACAGGTAGTGTTTCATTTAAAATTAGGGTAAAATGTGGACGCTAAAAGCAGCTGCATAGTTTTACCTCTCAGAGCCATCCAGACAAAAAAAAGCAGGTAGAAGTAGCATGCGGACTTATGAAAATACCATAGACATGCATGATTTTTCTCACCCAATCAAAACGTCGCCAGAATTGACTCCTCACAAGCTGGCTAAAAGTATGCATGGTATGGAAACCCACACACACTCTTAGCTGCTCAAAGGAGAGCAATTTTTAGGAAAAAGTCATTTTAGCCAAGTAAATGTTTTTGAAAATTGTCCTCAGAGTGTGCAAGGTGCATTACAACCCGATTTCATAAAATGTAAAACCTGTCATGTCATTACAATCAAGCCTTCAGCAACAATGTACAGGGCAGGAACAGAGTGGCTTAGGTTACTGAGAGACAATTTCTCTGCAGTGTTACAGTGCGTTCTTTGTGCAGGAAGTCCAGAATCTATAGTGTGATATTTGCCAAAAATTCGGAAGCCTTCATACAGTGTGAAGTAACACATTTATAATGTGTGTGATCCACTCTTCTTCTTCTTAGAAGCACTCAAAGCTATAGGTGTGCAAAAACTATCGTGGAACACTCAAACTTCCCTGAACCTTCAGAAACTTGACAAAGTTTTCTGTCTGCAGGATGGTGTTCTCACAAAGACACACCATGTTTGGACATAAAAGTCAGTGCCGGCTTCAGAGGGAGACGAGCAGGCCCTGGCTGACCTCTGTACAGCCGCGAAGTGAAAAGCACCGTTTTTATTCACTCCGGTAGCTGTGTTCTAATGAAGGCCGCTGGCGCACTGGAGGTTAAAGAGCATTTCCTGTTTCCCGGCACGCAGCGCACCTGCGGCATACATTAGAACACAGCTACCGGAATGAAGAAAAATGGTGCTCTTCACTTCGCAGCTGTACAGAGGTCAGTCGGGGCCTGCCTGGCTCCCTCTGAAGCCACCCTGCCGGGAGCTGAACAGCATGTGCAGGATGTTGCTGGCGCATGGCCCTGTGCGAACATCATTCTTGCACAATGGACGGGCCAGCCCTGACTCCCGACCTCACCCAAGTTTCAAACTATTTTAATGCACATCACACCCGTTTGCAATACACATCAAAACTCAAACCCCCAGCTGTATTTGAAAAGAGCTCTAAGTCAGAACTTGGTATAGCATCCGACTGTCACACAGACATGCCATTAAAATCACATAGAAATGAGTCCTAAATCCTCAAGATCTCATGAATGGCCGCTGAGATCCAGATGAAATGGTGCTTCCTGACTAATTTCCATGAGGCGGCAAACAGGCAACTTAAAAATAGCCTACCCATCAGAATGACTCAACAAGCAGAGTTAAGGCTACCAATTAAAGACTGCATAGTGCACAATGTAACTTTTTTGAAAGCCTGCATCACCTTCACTAAATCCTTTAACTTACACACTTTCTCCTCAGGCAACTTAGATATCATCTCTGTAGTATCTAACTGAATGCCCAGGGAAGTAAGTACTCTTGCCAGCCCCTCTGATTTCTCATGTGCCAGACGAATATCAAAATCTTCTGCCACCTCCAGGAATCCTTTCATGAACCTATTGCAAATATCAGTTCTATCTGTACCCACAAAAAGGAAATCATCTAAACATAGAATGTTAGCACAGTCCATAAAGTGCAGCTACTCACCTGTAACAGGTGATCTCCGGGAACAGCAGGAATTTAGTCCTCACATATGGTGACATCAGGTACCGACGCAGCCAACGCAGGAAACTCCCCAGCTACCAATAGGAAAGCGTTTGGGAGCAGTCCACTGTATATATGCTGGTGCCTTCCCGCTCTTCTGACTCTCCTCAGTTGAGTGTATAGCTGAAGAAAGTCGAGTAAAGGAGAGATAGAGATAGAGAACTACAATTTAGGAAGGTGGGCTGGTTGTGAGGACTAAATTCTTGCTGTTCCCAGAGATCACCTGTTACAGGTGAGTAACTACGCTATCTCCAGGAACAAGCAGAAATGTAGTCCTCACATATGGGACTCCCTAGCTGAGACATCTCGGGGATGTCTGTGAATCGTTGCCCTCAACCTCCCGTAGCCGAGATCTGAAAGAGTGGTCAGGGGGGTAAGAATTGTGCTAAGTCCCAAAGAGATGTTGAAGGATTGCTTAGCCAAAGGCTGCATCACGGCGGTAGTCCTTGTCCAAGCAGTAGTGGGCCACAAAGGTGTGGATGGAGGGCCACGTAGCAGCTCAGCATATAGAAACATAGAAATATGATGACAGAAAAAGACCACATGGCCTATCTAGTCTGTCCTTCCATATCAACAACTACAACAATCACCTTTTTACCTTTAGAGATCCTCTGTGTTTGTCCCATGCTTTTTTGAATTCAGTTACTGTCCTCATCTCTACCACCTCCACTGGGAGACTATTCCACGGATCCACTACTATTTCCGTAAAGAAATATTTCCGCATATCACTCCTGAATCTATCCCCCTTCACCCTCATCCCATGTCCCCTCGTAGCAGAACTTGCTTTCAATTGAAAGAGGCTCTCTCCCTGAACATTTATGCCACGGAGGTATTTAAACATCTCAATCATATCACCTCTATCCCGCCTTTCCTCTAAGGTGTACATATTAAGATCCTTCAGTCTGTCCTCATATGCTTTATAATGAAGACCACTAATCATTTTAGTAGCCACCCTCTGCACCGACTCCATCCTGTTCACATCCTTTTGAAGGTGCGGTCTCCAGAATTGCACACTATACTACAAATGAGGTCGCACCAAAGACTTATACAGAGGCATTATCACCTCCTTTTTTCTGCTAGCCATTCCTCTCCGTATGCACCCAAGCATCCTTTTAGCTTTTGCCGTCGCCTTTTCTACCTGTTTAGCTACTTTAAGATCATCAGACACAACCACGCCTAGGTCCCGCTCTTCTTTAGTGGACAAAAGTACTTCACCCCCTATACTATATTGCTCCCTTGGATTGCTGCAGCCCAAATGCATGACCTTACATTTTTTAACGTTAAATCCCAGCTGCCAAATTCTAGACCATTCTTCAAGTTAGCTAGATCCCTCCTCATGTTATCTACACCTTCCTGGGTGTCTACTCTATTGCAGATTTTGGTATCATCCGCAAAGAGGCAAACCTTACCCGACAGATATTTCAGAGATGGAGACTGCTCGGAGGTTTGCAACCAAGGTAGACATTGCCTGAACGTTGTGAGCAGTGACCTGTCCTGCTAGGGAGAGTCCTGCTTTACCATAGCAGAAAGATATGCAGTCTGCTATCCAGCATGAAAGGGATCGCTTGGTTACTGGTAGACCCAGATGAGCTGGATCAAAGGATATGAAAAGTTGAGAGGACTTCCTAATGGTTTTCATCCTCTGTAGACAGAAAGCCAAAGTCCTTTTGCAGTCCAGGGTATGCAGGAAGGCTTCCGCACTGGAAGGGTGTGGTCTGGGGAAGAAGACAGGGAGGTTGACTGTCTGATTGATATGAAAAGCAGAGACCACTTTCAGGAGGAAATGTGGGTGTGTCCACAGGACCACCTTGTCGTGATGAAAGCGGGTGTAAGGAGCATGAGAGCCACTAGGGCCTGTAGGTCACTTACACTTCTGGCTGAGGTTAGGGCTATGAGGAATAGCACTTTCCAAGAGACATAGCAGAGCTGTGCTGTAGCCAGTGGTTCAAAGGGCAGTTTGAGTAGTTGAGCTAGAATCACATTGAGATCCCACGCCACTGGTGGTGGGCGGATAGGCGGCTTAGTTATGAGGCAGCCCCTCATTAACTCCTACTAGGGGGAGTGGTGGAGATTGGTTTACCATTCAAGTGGGATATGAAAAGCCGAGATGGCACTGAGGTGCACTCTTACCGAATTAGATTTGAGACCCTGAGAGGAGAGAAGCCATAGGTAGCGCAGTAGTGTCGGAACAGACTTCTTCAAATGGATTATGGGTGTTGTTGGAACACCATGAGGCATATCTGCACCACTAAAGGGAGTAGGCCTTTCTAGTGGATGGCTTCCTAGAGGAGATGAGGATATTTTTGACTTCCGCCGATAGGGGAAAGTGGCATAAAGCTAAGCTCTCAGGAGCCATGCTGTCAGTCGAAGGGACCGCATATTGGGATGGAGGAGTGTTGTTCTGAGATAGAAGACCCGGATGGGATCCTAGATGGATCGGTGGGGTCAGAGAGCTGTAGGAGGAAGGGAAACCATGGTTGGTGGGCCCAGTGAGGCATTATAAGGGTCATGTAGCCTTTGTCCTCCTTGAGTTTCAAAAGGGTTTTCAATATTAGGGGTGTGGGGAGGAAATGCGTAAAGCAGACCTCGACCCCAGTGAATCATGAAGGCATCGGCCACAATGCTGAGTCTTGATGGGATCTTTGAGCAGAAGCAGGGAAGTTTGGTATTCAGTGGAGTAGCAAAGAGGTCGATCCATGGAGTTCCCCAGGTGTCGAGCACGTTGTCGGTCAATGCACGGTAGAGGGACCATTAGTGCAGTTGCAGCAAGTGGCTGAGTTTGTCCACTTGTAGATTGTCCTGACCTGGAATGTAGACTGCTCTCAACTGCATGTGTTGCTGAATGGCAAAATTCCATAGTTGGCAAGCTTCTTCACATAGGGAAAGGGAGCCCGTCCCTCCTTGTTTGTTTATGTAAAACAGTGCTACTTGATTGTCCGTAGGTATGAGGATAGACCTGCTGATATTGGAAGACATGGAGAGCTCTCAACACCACTCAAAGTTCCAGGAGATTTATTTGTTGTCTTGACTCTTAGGCAGTCCAAAGGCCCTGCATGGAGAGAACATCTAGGTGAGTTCCCCATCCATACTTTGAAGCATCCGTGGTTAGGGTATGCTGTGGATTGGGGGGTTGGAATGGTGACACTTTGAGGAGATTTTCCAGAACGGACCACCATTAGAAAGTGTGTGCCATGGGAGGCGTGATTTTGATGGAAGCACGCAGAACTCCCATGGTCTGGGACCACTGAGTCGATAGAGTCCATTGAGTTTGCCGCATGTGCAGTCTGGAGTGTGGGACTACATGAACGGTGGAGGCTATGTGTCCCAGCAGCTGTAAGAAGGAGCATGTTGGAGCACAATGGCACTGACACATGCTGTTTGCTAGGAGAATGAGTCTTTGCATTCGGTCTTGTGGGAGAAAGGCCTTGCACTGGGTGGTGTCTAGGATGGCTCCAATAAACTCTAGCCTTTGAGTGGGGATGAGGTGTGATTTTGGAATGTTTATCATGAACCCTAGGGACTGCAGAAGTCCTATGGTTCTGTACTGGGTTGAGCAGAGTTTTTGAGGGGAGTCTGCCTTTATGAGCCAGTCGTCTAAGTAAGGGAAAACAAACATTTTGCTGATGCGCAGATGAGCAGCTACCACAGCCATGCATTTTGTGAAAACTCTTGGTGCTGAGGCTAGGCCAAAGGGAAGAACTCTGTATTGATAATGCACCCCTTGGCATATGAATCTGAAATATTGCCTGCGAGAGGGGTGGATGAGTATGTGAGTGTAGGCCTCTTTGAGGTCCAGGGAACAAAGCCAGTCATTTTGTTGGAGATGAGGAAGAAGGGTTCCCAGTGAGATCATCCTGAATTTTTCTTTTACAAGGAGCCTGTTGAGGTCTCAAAGATCCAGAATGGGCTTGAGGTCTCCTGACTTCTTTGGAATGAAGAAGTAGGGGGAGTAGAACCCTTTGCGGTGTTCTTGAGGAGGTACAGGTTCAATGGTTCCCTGGGTTAGGAGAGAGGTTACCTCCTCTTGTAGAAGGGCATTGAGGGAGGCCTCTGAAGGAGCTTGGTTTCTGAAGTGGTGAGGGGGGAGCTCCTGAAAGTTGAGATGGTATTATTCTGGATGATGGTGAGGGTCCATCTCTCTGAAGTGATTTTTATCCATTGTGCGATGAAGTTGGAGAGTCGTCCTGGGATGAGCAGTGCATCAAAATGGGATGGACTGGCTATGCTCCTGTGGAGGGAATCAAAAAGACGATGTGGCGACTGCTGGTGGCTACGGCTGTGGTTGCTGCTTTGACAGCATGGGCTTTTTGGCCTGTTTGGGCCCCTGCTGTTTTTGCTGTGAAGGGCAGGCAGGCTGGGAATACTGATAAAATCTCCTCTTTTTGGGATAGAAGAGTTTTTTCAATTGGGTCTTCTTTTTAGAGGGGGTCAGATATTTTTCTTGACAGCCTTTTAAGAGTAGTGTCGTCAGTTTCCAGCTCACCGGCCTTCTCACGCCAGTTCTTTCCAAACAGGTTCTCACCTGTACAGGGGATGTTAGCTAGCTTGTCTTGTACCCAACTGTTCTAAGTCAGAGGATTGAAGCCATGCTAATTGTCTTGCTATGGAGGAGACTCTACTAGAAGACTCAAACGCATCAAAGGCCACCCTGTTCATAAACTTTGACATGTTTTGGCCGTAGGACAACACTGCTTGGAAGGCTGAGCATATCTCATTTGGAAGGAAAGGTAAAAAGCCTTCCCAGTTCTTATTCAACTCCTTGAGGAACATCCCCATGTAGAGGATGTAAGCGTTGATTCGGCTAGCTAACATGGAAGACTGGAAAGTACAGTGAACGAAGGAATTGAGGGTTCTCGATTCCTGGCCTGGAGGGAGAGATGTGTGTGTTTTCCCACTTTTAATATAGCGCAACGCCAATTCCACCACCACCATAGAGTGATGGGGAAGCTGAGCTTCTGAAAGCCGGGGCATTCAGGGGACTCGATACATAGCATCAAGCCGGCAATTTATGGGGAAGATGGTTAAAGGTGTCTCCCACATTGTCAACATTAAGTTATGGAGGATGCAATGCACTGGAAGGATGGTGGCTTCCTTTGGTGCAGTCGGGTATTGCAATATCTCCAACTTCTCTGCCCTGGGTTCCGGCTCTGAAGCTGCAGGGATGGAAATTCCTGCTGCCATATCCCGAATGAATTCTTGAAATGACATGTTCTCCGACGGAGATTTTCTCCGGGTACTGGATTGTGGAGGAGATGTCTCTGGTGCAAAATCCCTAAGATCCTCGGAGTCCAGTGATCGATGATCCGAGTCTGAGGTATCAGAATCGGACTCCAGAGAATGGCGGTGGTGCCAGTGTCGATTAATGTGGTGGCGTCGTTCGATGTCTTCCGGTTCCATCCGAAATCTGGACCACAAAGGGTCCGAGCTTGGTGGGAATTGAGAAGGTAATGGCATCGGAGATGGTGTTGGCATCAGGAGTGCCTTCAGTATCAAGAGCATTGAGGACATCGGTACCATCTGTGCCTGCTGGGATGATACCGGTGGAGGCATTGATGGGAGGGGCAGAGGGTGTTACTGGCACTGAGGCCACTAGGAGAGTTGCTAAGATCTGTTCTAGAGTCAGTATGTGCTGCTCTAGAGTAGTCACCTCCAAGGAAGCTCTTGAGAGAGGCTCAAAAGGTGACAGTAGTATAATGGGTACACTACTCGTCAAACTGATTGACAGGTGAGATAAGGATGACATCAGCCAATCAGCATTCACTTCTGGTTTATATCCTGCTCTCCTCTCCCCGCCCATGCCCCTCCCCTCCCATAGAAATGAATGGGGGATAGCCCCTCCTAGCCACACCCCCACATCCACCCCCTACATGGCCTCAATCCCACCCATGGGACGCCCATGCGCCGCCCCTAAGGATGATGTCAACCAATCAGTGCTCACTTCCAGGGTTATGCCGCCCCCCCACCCCTCTCACCTTCAACCACGCTCCCGGAAACAGGGTGTCTGACCCCAGAAATGTGTTTTGCTTCCTGTTTATGCTGACATAAGTGGAAGCAGAGTGACTGACCCTGTAATGTGTTTTACTCCCGGTTTAGGCTGACATCAGCAGAAGCAGGAACCCAGTAAACAAGAACTTAAAATGTGTTTATTTCCCTGCCTGAGTTTTTAATTTTTTTTTTTATCACAAAGCAGTGCAATGCCTTTCTGTGTATTGCAAACTATTTATAACTGATTGTTAAAAATAACCCTTTGGTAGCAACAGGAACCGACAAGAGCTTTATTTAAATGTGTATTCATTAGTAAAAACACAAGAATGCAGCCTGTAATGTGATGCTGGCATACAGCATTTGGTAGAGTCATACAGGACTTTCTTTCCACATGTTAAATGCAATTAACACATCTTTGTTAGAGAAAACAGTTATATCCATGTGATAGAATTTTGCTTTCAAGACCTCACTGTTAAAGAGAAGTATTCTGATAGCAGAGTGGTTCAGGCTGAAACACAGAGAGATCTGGGTTCAAATCCCACTTTAGCTATGTGAATACACATTTAAATAAAGCCCTTGTCGGTTCCTTTGCTACCCATGCTTGTCCCATGCTTTTTTATTTATTTATTTATTTATTTTTATTTACATTCTCTTATATACCGCGCTATTCTGCATCAGTGCGGTTTACATTGAACAAACTGAAATTACATTGAACAGGGCATTATAACTTGGAGATGACTATTTTACAGGGAACATGGGCTATGGAGGGTTAAGTGGCTTGCCCAAGACCACAAGGAGCACCTGTGGGACTAGAAACCCCAGTCCTTCCGGCCCAAGGTTGCTGTCCTCTAGTGGGATTTGAACCCCCGACCTTCCGGCAGAATTCAGATACTGTCCTCATCTCTACCACCTCCACTGGGAGACTATTCCATGGATCCACCACTCTTTCCATAAAGAAATATTTCCGCATATCACTCCTGAATCTATCCCCCTTCACGCTCATCCCATGTCCCGTCGTATCAGAACTTGCTTTCAATTGAAAGAGGCTCTCCCCCTGTGCATTAATGCCATGGAGGTATTTAAACATCTCAATCATATCACCTCTATCCTGCCTTTCCTCTAAGGTGTTCTTATTAAGATCCTTAAGTCTGTCCTGATGTGCTTTATAATGAAGACCACTAACCATTTTAGTAGCCACCTGTACTAACTCCATCCTGTTTATATCCTTTTGAAGGTGCGGTCTCCAGAACTGCACACTATACTCCAAATGAGGTCACACCAAAGACTTATACAGAGGCACTATCACCTCCTTTTCTGTGCTAGCCATTCCTCTCCGTATGCACCCAAGCATTCTTCTAGCTTTTGCTGTCGCCTTTTCTACCTGTTTAGCTACTTTAAGATCATTAGACACAACCACGTCTAGGTCCCGCTCTTCTTTAGTGGACAAAAGTACTTCATCCCCTATACTATATTGCTCCCTTGGAGTGCTGCAGCCCAAATGCATGACCTTGCATTTTTTTAACATTAAATCCCATCTGCCAAATTCTTGACAATTCTTCAAGTTTAGCTAGATCCCTCCTCATGTTATCTACACCTTCCTGGGTGTCTACTCTATTGCAGATTTTGGTATTATCCGCAAACCTTACCCGACAGCCCTTCCGCTATATCACTAACAAAGATGTTAAAAAGAATCGGACTAAGGACAGATCCCTGGGGCACACCACTGGTAACTTCCTTCTCCTCAGAGTGAGCTCCATTTACCTGTACTCTTTGTCGCCTCCCACACAACCAATTTCTAACCCAAGCAGTAACTTTAGGGTCCATCCCTAGGGGGTTCAGTTTGTTTATAAGTCGCCTGTGAGGAACGGTGTCAAAGGCTTTACTGAAATCTAAATACACCACATCTAAGGCTCTCCCTCGGTCCAACTCCCTGGTCACCCAGTCAAAGAAATCAATCAGATTTGTCTGACAAGACCTGCCTCTGGTGAATCCATGCTGCCTCGGATCCTGTAATCTGCTGGACTCCAGAAACATCAATATTTTCTCTTTCAGCAGCATTTACAATAATTTACTCACCACTGAAGTTAAACTAACCGGCCTGTAGTTTTCAACCACATCCTTACTTCCGCTTTTGTGTAAAGGCACCACATAAGCCTGTCTCCAGTCCTTTGGCACTACTCCCGACTCCAACGAGGCATTGAAAAGGTCAGTCAGTGGAACTGCTAGAACATCCCCAAGTTCCCTCAGTATTCTAGGTTTATCCCATCCGGTCCCATTGCTTTGTCTACTTTAAGTTGAGCTCGTTTCTCATGAACACAGTCTTCTGAAAATTGTTCAAGATGCCCCTCGCTTCTGTTCCTGTTTGTGGGTGTTTTCTGAGGTCCTGTTCCTGGTTCTTCAGTTCTAAATAGTCTGCAATACACATAAAAGCATTGCACTGTTTTGTGATAAAAAAAAGAAGTCAGGCAGGGAGATCAAAACATTTTAGGTTCTTGTTTTCCGGGCTCCTACTTCCACTGATGTCTGCATAAACTGGAAGCAAAGCACATTTCCAGGGTCAGGCACCCTGTTTCCGGTGATGTCATTTCCAAAGACATAGGTTGGGGGGGGCGTGGTTGAGGGTGGGAGGTGGTGGGTGTGTGGGTGGGGCATAACCCCAGAAGTGAGTGCTGATCGGTTGACATCATCCTTAGGGGCAGAAGTCTCCGGGACCGGGTGACTGGCAGCGGGAGCCTCTGGAACCGAGCGACTGGGGATGGGGGCCCCTAAAGTTATATCCCGGGTCGGCGATGAGCTGGGAGCCATGAGGGGAGGCTCCGGAGGCGGCTGGGCCACAAGGAAATCTTTTAGAGCATGGCCTCTCAATCTGAGGGCTCTGGGAGACATCCAGGAACAGTGTTGGCAGTCGGAGACCTGGTGATTAGCCCTTAAGCACCTTACACAGCGGTCCTGTGCATCAGTGCAGCTCATGTTTCTGGAACAATGCAGGCATTTATTAAAGCCTGGTTTAGTTGAAGGCATCTTCTTACTGTGAGTATATGTATTCTTTCTTTCTTCTCTGGCCGGTAGGAGGAGAGCAGGATTCCATGTGTGGTAGGCACGGCGGAAGAAAAAAAGACTGGCTGGCTAGGGGCAGGCTCGTGGGTTGGGCCTCTGGCTCATGCTCAGAAAGGTTTCTGAGCTCTAGAGAGCACTTCCGTGTACGGCGCCATCGGAGGACATCACCAGGTGTGGCTGACAAATCCTGCTTGTCCAAGGAGAACTAGTTGTGCACATGTTAATTTGTAGGTATATACACAAAGGGCCCGATTCAGTCTCAGACGTCGATCCCCTCTGTACGTCCGGTCTGAACCGGATGTACAGAGGGTATCACAATTCTGATCCCACAGGGCACATCTAGCCCTGCGGGATCAGAATCGCGAACAGTCCTGCATGTGCAGGCCAGGACTGCGTTTCAGTCTGGCTTGTATGTGCAGGACTGTCCCTGCTAACTCAGTCAGATCCTCAATGGAGCTGCAGTGCCATGTTGTCTTGGCACTGTGGCTCCACTGAAGAGCCATGATGTTGGCCGACACAAAATAAAATGAATTCCCCGCAGCTCGACCCCCGATCTAGCCTCATAAGGCCAGGGTCGAGCTGCAGGGAATGTCCCCCGGCCCCTCCCCTGCCCCATCCGTGCCCCGGCTGTCACCAAAAGAAACATCCAGGGAAGTTATTCCACCTCGGAGGTGGAATAACTTCCCTGCACATGTCGCCAGCCCTGTATGTCCAGGGCCGGCAACTGCTCAGAGTCTGCCCCCGAGCCGACCAAGCACAACCGGGGAGGGAAGTTAGTCAAGGCCGGAAGAAGGTACAAAAAGCGAGGATGGACGTCCCGTGGTACAGAATAACCCCCAAAGTGATTTTGCACACATTTACATTTTTAGGCAAGGATAAGTAAGTAATATTTACATTATCCAATTAAAGCGAGTAAACTAAAGCACAGAAAAACACCAAGATTTGCCAAAACAATATTAAAGAGAGGAGGAGGTGCAAAAGTGGTATTGTCAGACTCAAGGGTGAAGAGGAGGAATATGTAGAAGCATATAAAGTGGAATTGCTTAATATTTTTGTTCTGTATTCACAGATGAAAGACCAGAAACAGGACCTCAGAAAACACCTACAAATAGGAACAGAAGTGAAGGGGATCTTGAATGATTTTCAGAAGACTGTGCTCATGAGGAACTAGCTAAACTAAAAGTAGACAAAGTGATGGGACCAGATGAGATACATCCAAGAATATTGAAGGAATGGGAACGTTTAGTGGCTCTAGACTGATTGACCTTTTCAATAGTTATTTATTTTATTTAACAGGATTTTTATACCACCTTCTCCTACAATCAAAGCGGTTTACATAGAACTTCAAAAATGCTACAGAGAACTCAATAAACAAAACTGGTAGGGGAGGCATACTGGAGGTGCCAGGAGGCAGAACCTATATACATGGCAACATGGTAGATGGGGTGAGCTATGCTTTAGTTTTGATCAGTGAGGTGACGGGACTAGGTGTTTTCTTTGAAGTGGTCGGTGAAGAGGAGAAGGTCTTGAGAAGTTTTCGAAAGTCCTTTAAGTCTTTGGTGGTTCTGATTTCTTTTGGCAAGTTGTTCCAGATGGTGGACGCAGCTAAGAAGAGAGATCTTTAGAGTCAGAAGTGGTCCCAGAGGACTGGAGAAAGGCACATGTGGTCCCTTTACACAAAAGCGGAAGTAAAGGTGATGTTGAGATCTACAGGCTGGTTAGTCTAACCTCTGTGGTAAGTAAATTATTGGAAACCATGCTAAAACAGAGGATAGTGAGGTTTCTGGAGTTCAATGGACTGCAGGATCCGAGGCAGCATGGGTTTACTAGAGGTAGGTCTTATCTGACAAATCTGATTGATTTCTTTGACTGAGTGACCAGGGAGAGCCCTAGATGTGGTATATTTAGATTTCAGTAAAGCTTTTGACACCGTTCCGCACAGGTGACTTACAAACAAAATGGACTAATACTCAAAAATCCTTGCTCTTGTGTGAAGACCTCTTACAAAAGCATCTTAATGCTTAAAAGACATAAGTAAGCAACTATTGAGAGATAGTGAAATCAAGAGGAAAAAGACCCCAGTAATCACCCCGAGTCGAGCACTACGACTCCAAAGGGAGAAGCTATCAAATCCAGACTCAAGAAAATTAAAAAAAAAAAAAAAAAGAATAGTCAGTTCATACATCAGAAAAAAACCCTCTTGAAATTGAAAATAAAAGCATTCATTCAGAACTATGACTAGATAGTAAAGCTTCGCTTTCATGAGTAGCAATAGCAAACATGTACTTAGCTTAACAAAGTGTAAATGGACAAGTCTTTACTTCGACACCTGGTGTTTCGCTGGTATGCTTCCTCAAGGAGTAAGACTTGAGCACCCAGTCATGTCTCTAAAACAAAAAAATGACATCCAAAATTATATCATAGCAAAACTATCTCCCAAAAGAAAATGGTAGTCAGGACGCTGAACATAAATTGTTGGTTTAAACACAAAAAAGGGAAACAAATAAACAAAGAAGCATAGACAAGCTATTACTGTGATTGAAATCCTGAGATGTAGCAAAATATGCTGACAAACGTTTTTCTTAGTGACTGGAATTAGGCTAGACACACTGTGTAACTCATTCAAGCTGTTTTAAAACCAAACTGAATGAGAATCTAAATTGATTTATCGAAGTAAGAACTTTAAGTGACTTATTGGAGAGCTTGATTTGAGCACCGGTTTGATTAAAAGTTCAACAGTGTGAGATTTGCTTTCTATAGCATTGGAGTCCTTCAACCACTGCAGGAAAAGTCTGAAAGTATAAAACTCCCAGGGCAGTGAAAGAAGAGAGGAGTAGCAGCTTAATGGCTAGAGTACTGTCTTGGTAACCAAGAGACCAGGGTTCAATTCTCACTGGCACTCCTTGTGATCTTGGGCAAATCACTTAATCCTCCATTACCTCGGAAGAAAGGATTGGCAGTCTACGTCTGGTCACACTGCCAAGAAAACCCAGGAGCTGCTAGGTCACCAGGAGTTGACTCAAAGGCATACATTACATTGCATTTTAGCAGTGAAAGAAACCCTGAAAGTGAGCTGTTTTAAAACAGTGTAATGCTCAAAGGATCTGTTTAATTCTGAAGAAGAGTGCATGTGAAAAAGAGAAGGATTGAATATGTGTAAGAGGAAAATCCCCTTTGCCATATTTAAAGAACTAAATTTGCCAAGTGGCAATTGGTATAGTTTTTCCTGAATGGACTGGCAGTTGTAAAGGACTGATTTTGGCATATACTGAAAGAAAAACATGGTTTTGGCACAAAGTTCTATAGGAGGGAAAGATAGGGACTTTGCTTATCTGTTATTTTTTGTGGGAATAGCCAGCCTCAGAAGTATCAGAAATAGAAAAAAATAAGTAAGTTCTGATTTGAATTCAAGATTCAAGAAGTTGTGGAGTACATTGCAGAAAAAAAAATATTTTGTCTGTAAGCTGGGAGTTTCCATTTGTGGTTTACCTGAGGTAACTCAGCCATCCATGGCATAACATCAAGGTAAAGTAGGGTAAAGCCCCCGTGGAAGACCCAGTTTACATTATCTTTATATACTGTACATAGTTGAAAAAAAGTTCATCATCTAGCCGGTTTACAACATATAGGACACATCTCTGAGAAGAAACAGACAGGAAAGGAGGATGTCCAGACCAAGGTTACCAAAAGCCATATGGATGGAGACTTAAGAACTTAAATATGTATATCCTACTACTACTACTACCACTAGTATTAATCATTTGTATAGCGCTACAAGGCATACACAGCGCTGTACATATAGATTCAGAGCTTACAATCTAATCAAAGGGGAAGGGTGACAGAGGGGGTATGATAAAGACATTCAAATACCCAACGTATAAATAATGTACAACAAACGTACATTTTTAAAAATAAAGAATTCTCTAGGACTCGAGGTCACAGTGTGAGGTTACAATGGCAGATTCAACAGCAATATCAGAAAATGTTTTTCATTAAAAGAGTGATGGATGTATAGAATGACCTCCCAGTATAGGAAAAATAGCAACTGAATTCAAGAAAACATGGGATAAATACTGTCAGATCAACTGGGGTCAGCATCAATTGAACATGGTATCAGGAATGGCAGAATAAATGCACCTCTCAGTACTTATTAGCCATTGTATTTAAAGATTTTGTGCTTTACAATGCTATGAACTGTAAATATGTTCTACATAGCCCCTAGTTTCATATAATCTGCATTATAGCAAAATTTTCAGCATGGCTGTGTGTAAAACATTTGCATGAAAATCAGAAATCAAATGAAGATAAGGGTGTTTGATAATTCCTGATTTGATTTTCTCAGATATAAGAATTAATGGAACAAAATAAGATCAAAGTTGGATAACACTATGCACAAGCAGCAGAATATTCTTAACGGCTAATGGTATTGGTTGGAATTGAAGCCAGCATAGATTCTGTACAGATAAATGCTGAAAATTACGCAATCACATTGCATCAGTAGGTTTTTATGAGCATGTAAATTACCTCTCTGCTGGGCATGGGCACACTCTCCGAAGGTTTGTGCTGAAGTATTTTATAGCTGAAAAATTATTAGAGGTTTCAGGCAAATGAGGCATGCTTGGCTAAGGCATAGCACTGATAGTAAATGAA
Organism: Ichthyophis bannanicus; assembly: GCA_033557465.1. Lineage (NCBI taxonomy): Eukaryota > Metazoa > Chordata > Amphibia > Gymnophiona > Ichthyophiidae > Ichthyophis > Ichthyophis bannanicus. The sequence continues at coordinate 167,625,952 of CM066035.1, read as the reverse complement.
AAGGCAGTATAGAAAAATTGTTAAATAAAGGATTCAGGTGATAGGGAAATTCTGTACACATATATACATGCAAATAAAGGTGTGTATGCAAGCCAACGTCACTATTCAGACTTCCTTCACCATGATCGACTGTCTGAATGGTGGAGTCTCACAGTACTGATACTGCAGTTTTAAGTTTCTCAAGACTTGGAAACAGGAGATCAGCCTGAACCTCCTACCCATGCAACTCAATCATACAGGGTAAATCGCAGTGGGGGAAGCCTGAACCATGGTGTTTTTGAGGTGTTGCAGTCAGGAACAAGAATGGATGAGTGAGAAAGGGGCTGGATAAAAGGGGTGGGGAGTTTGAGAGAGACAGATACTACAAAAACTTGGGAGGGGATCATGAGAGAGAGACACTGACTGGGGGAAGGCTGGGTGAGATTATTAGACAGCCTAGATTAAGCCTGGGAGGGAGAGTCCAAGATACACACATGCAGCCCCCCAACACACTCCACAACATACATACAAGTGCACACAACCCAACACTCCCCATGACACACAAATGCACGAAGCTCCCAAAACTCCCCATGACACACATTCCTTGCGACACACAAAAACATGCAGCCCCTGACACTCCCACCCAGACACACACATGCCATGCTTCCCTTGGCACTTGCTTTGAGAAAGACATGAAGCGCCCCCGCCCCCCCACATGCCTGATTCTGGAAATGGGGGAAATACACCATTGTTTTATGCAGACATTCTATTTCACACCAACTCATCTCTGACAGATCTCTCCCCCTTGAATACATATCTCACTCATGTTGCGGCCTGGTTGTCTACCAATCACCTTCTACTTAACGCTTCGAAAAGTACCGCAACTCGGCTCACTGGTCCTACTACCTCTCCTTCTGTTTCTCCTATTCTCAATGGGTCGCCTATTTGTCTCACGTCATCTTTTCACTACCTTGGAGCCACATTGGATTCTTCACTCTCTTTCCATGATCACATAATCCAAATCCAGCGCTCACTTTTCTTTCTTCATCATATCAGAGCAGTCCGTTTCCTTCCAACCACTCCTGCCTTAACCACTCTTTGTTGTCTCTCATTCTATCTAGACTTGACTATTGTAATGTAGCACTTGCCAGCCTCCCTCAATACTCTTTACAGCACCTTCAACTTATTCAGTACACTGCGGCCAGATTAATTTTTCACGCATCCAGATTTGATCACATCACCTCCCTCCTCATCCGTTTACACTGGCTTCCTGTACAATCCCGTATTCATTACAAGATTCTCACCCAGGTTCATAAAACACTTAACACTGGTTCCCCGGATTACTTAGCATTCTCCCTTATTCCGCTTGCCCCACAATGCTCTCCATGCAATTCATATGAACCATCTTCTCCTTCCCTCTCCTTTTCTGGCCCATCTTCAATATACTAGCCATTCGGCATTTTATTTCCTCAGACCCTCCCTTTGGAATAATCTTCCTCTACATTTCGGGTTAGAGTCTTCTTTTACAGAATTCAAAGCCCAACTTAAAACCCACCTTTTCCGCAATTTTTGACCTCCCACTGGATTCCTACCCGCCCCCTCCTCCAGCCCTGCCATGTCTTATTTTCCCATCTGTCCTATACATACTGGTGTTCTTTTCATTTTCTGCTTCAGTTTTTATTGTATTCTATTGTAAACCACTTTGCTGTACCCACATTAAGCAGTATAGCAAATCTTAAATAAATGAAAATGAAATGAAATTGTGTCAAAACTCTATTGTGCACTTTTCAATTTGTTTCTCATTTCAGAAATTGGCCTCAAATGGGATAACCAGGATCTGGATTAGGCTTAGTAAACATCTTCAATCGTATACTTGGACATGGTTTCACAGAACTACTGGCACAAGAACATGGCAAAGAAAGTGTCTTTGGAGTAAATCTCTAAAAGTGGAGTCAATAGATTCACAAGGCAAAAAAATTCAAGCCCTGGGATCTGCACAGTGTTCCAGCCCCAATAAACTTTGGGCCAATCGGGAAACAGGAACAAAGATACAAGATACAATTAAGGGCAGGCTGGCTAAAGCCCAAATGGAGACTTAATAGCTCTTCCTGCAAGATACCTCCCTTCTAACTTAATGGTTACTGGTTTAAGGACAGCCTACCTGTGTCAACACTGGGAGGAATAAAAAAACAATTTTGGATTTTTAAAAATGTGTTCAGATTAAAAATGATATGAAATGACATACAAAATATCATTGATATTTCCTGTGTCATTTCAAACAAATGCATACTCAAAACTACTGTAAAGCTCTGAGCATGCACAGTCCTTCCCATGCACAGCAGTCCCCTTGGATGCTGTTAGTTTAAAGTTCAGAATCAGCTTTCAAGGAGATGGTTGGGATTGTCCGCCCATTTCAATACTGCCTGTTGAGAGAGAAAGCAAAGTAGCTTACCTGTAAGAAGTACTTTCCATTGAACAATCTGCTTGCAAATGCTGTACTGAGGCATTGCCTCTGTGCTTCCCGGTCGCCCACAAAACTGCTTTCTCTCTTATAAATACTGTCCCCCCCAAAGCTCACTTACAATTCCCATTATTGGCCCTCTTGCCCTTTCCTTTTGCCTCCCAGCCCTGCCCCCCTCACCCACATAGACAGCGGGGGGTAGGGAATGGTTGGCTGGAATACAACTAGTGGTTTTGAAGAAACATGGCAGACAATAAAGAGTTAAGTTGGAACAGGAAGGATATTGACCTTTAGATAAGGTTGATGACACACACAGAAATAGAGCAAAGAGGGACATTGGGAGTTGGCACACCAGCACACCACAACAAAATGGTATGGGATGGACAGTTTGAACCCCGGGCTGAGTCTCTCACTTAGAGACAAACCAGCAAACTGAACAACTATATAGAACGAATGAGGAATATAATCAGAGAGAGAACAATGAGGTGAGCTCAGCCATGGCTCCTTCTCCTATCCGAGAACACGTAGATTTCCTAAAGGTTGGTGCCTTCCCTCTAGCCCTATTTGCATTGCAAGTGTCTTCCTAGCCTGGACTCATAGGAGGAAAACATCTGCTGGAAATCTGGGCATCTACAACTTTCTCTTTCTCAACCCTATACACAGCTCCCATCAATGCAATTCTGCAAGCAATCTAATGGGTAATACTGTATAAAGATTTATTTATTTATAATCTATTTTTTATTGAGTATTCATTAAGTAACATGCAAGAAAACAGTTACAAGGTATGAAGGCAAGATTATAACAACAATAAATCATTTAAAAAAGATTTTCATACATCTCTTATGATTTTAACTTTTACTTGCACTAAATTGCATTTAACATCACTTAAAATCAATGAAGTAGCTATAAGAACATAAGATATGCCATACTAGTTCAGGCCAAGGTCCATCAAGCCCAGTATCCTGTTTCCAAGTGACCAATCTAGGTCACAAGTACCTAACAGTTTGCCCAGAAGACACAGGTTCCACAATGCTTGTATTGGTCAAGCAGTGGATATTCTGGGTCCCCTTTAATAATGGTTTATGAACTTTTCCTCCAGGAACTTGTCCAAATCTTTTTTAAATCCGGCTACACTAACAGCTTTTACTACATCCTCCAGAAGCAAATTCCAGAGTTTGATTACATGTTGAGTCTTAAATAGGTTACCCTGTAGCTTCATTGCATGCCTCCTAGTCTTTCTATATTTTGATGGCATAAAGCGTAGTTACTGACCTGTAACAGGTGATCTCCGGGAACAGCAGGAATTTAGTCTTCACATATGGGTAATGTCAGTACCGACGGAGCCCACGTGGGAACGCTCCCCAGCGTCCAATAGGAAAGCCTTTGGGAGCATTCCCACTGCACCTGCATAGCAGTCTTCCCGCCTTTCCAGCTCTCCCTCCTCAGTTGAGTTTGTAGCTGAGATAAGAGAGAAGGAGAAGAGAAGAAGAACTACAACTCCTAGGGGAGGAGGGTGGGTTGTGAAGACTAAATTCCTGCTGTTCCTGGAGATCACCTGTTACAGGTGAGTAACTACGCTATCTCCAGGAACAAGTAGGAATGTAATCTCCACATATGGGACCCCCTAGCTTGGAGATGCCAGAGAGATGACCTCAGAGTGAGCTGTGGATCACAGGCATAACTAAGTAGGTCATATATCCTCCAAGGATATCTGGTATCGAAACGAGGGATGGGGGGTAGGAGTTGATCTAAGTCTGAAAGAGATACTGGAGAACAGCTTGGCCAAACAAGCCTTCCCGGCGGGAGTCCTTGTCCAGGCAATAAAGAGCAGCAAAAGTGTGGACAGAAGACCAAGTTGCTGTGCTTTGCATATCTCATCAATTGCTACAGAGCGTAAATTTGCCATAGAAACAGCCATGGCCCAAACATTATGTGCAGTGACGCGACCTTCGAGAGAGTGTCCTAGCTTTTCATAAGCAAAGGAGATGCAGTCCGCTATCCACCTGGAAAGAGTTTGTTTGGACACTGGGAATCTCAGGTAACTTGAGTCAAATGAGATGAAAAGTTAGGAAGCTTTTCTGTGCTTTCAAGTTCTCTGGAGATAGAAAGCCAAGGCACATTTGCAATCCAGAGTGTGAATGGTTGCCTCTGCCCTAGAGGTATGAGGTCTAGGGAAAAAGACAGGAAGGTAGACTGACTGGTTTAAATGGAAGGGCAAGACGACCTTCAGCATAAAGTGAGGATGAGTCCTAAGGACTACCTTATCATGGTGGAATCATGTATAAGGAGGGTCACTCACTAAAGCCTGGAGCTCACTAATGCGTTTTGCTGAGGTGAGGACTATAAGGAAGGTGACTTTCCACATGAGAAACTTCAGTGAGGTAGTGGCTAGAGGTTCAAAGGGTGGCTTGAGAAGCTGTCCTAAAACAACATTATGATCCTGTACCACTGGAGGGGGCTTAATGGGAGGTTTGGTTAATAGAAAACCCTTCATGAAGCATGCTACAAGCGGCTGAGAAGAGATGGGCTGGCCATCTAAGGGCATGTGAGAGGCCGCAATTGCACTTAGGTGCACTCTTACCAAATTGATTTTGAGTCCAGAAGAAGATAGGTAGAGGAGATACTCAAGTAATGCCTCCACCAGAGCTGAGAAGGCATAAGAGCCTGTTGGATGGCTTCCTAGAAGTCAAGAGGATGTCCTTAACCTCTTGGGAAAGATTAACGTCCTGGAAGGCTAAGCCCTCAGTAGCCATGTGGTGAGATGCAGGGACTCTGGATTGGGATGGAGCAACGTCCCCTCCTCCTGAAAGAAGAGATCTGGAGCAGACCCCAGATCTATGGGTTGAGCCCGAGATAGACGTAGAAGGAGAGGATATCATGGTTGTCGTGGCCAGCGTGGGGCTATGAGTATCATGTAGCCCCTGTCTCTCTGGAGTTTGAATAGTCTCTTAGGAATGAGGGGAATGGGAGGGAAGGCATATAGGAAGCCTTGACCCCAGTGGAGGTGAAAAGCCTCGACCTAATGGCTGTCCGGTGCAGGTGTCCTGGAGCAGAAGCGAGGAAGCTTGGCATTCTGAGGACTTGCGAACAGGTCTATCTCTAGGGTTCCCCAGATCTGAAAAATGTGAGCAACCTTGTCTGCATGGAGAGACCACTCGTGGGATAGAAGAACTAGGCTTAGTTTGTTCACCAAGACATTCTGTTGGCCCAGAAGATACACCGCAAGTAGATGAATGTGATACTGTATGGCAAAAGACCACAGATGCAGGGCTTCGCTGCAGAGGGTCCAAGAGCCTGTTCCACCCTTCTTGCTCAAGTAGAACATGGATACTTGATTGTCAATATCAATTTATTCTTAGCTTTTGCTCCTGAGAGTTATAATGATTCTGTACTTGGGATTGCCATGCCGTGAACAGTTTAGCTTCCCAATGGTGCTCATTTCCTTTCATACCAGCGTATCTGGCAATTAAATCCTTGTGGCAATTTAGACTGCACATGTGCCCATTAACAGGATGCCCCTTGCTCTATTGTGTGCTCAGAATAAAAAGGGTGTATAGATACAGTTTATCCACTTTATGTATTTGAGCTTCTTATGAAGTAGGGTATATAATTATAAATGTGACATATGCCATTATTTCCTTTGTTTTGGGAGCTGTGTATTAGTTATTTATGATCAACTGACCTTAGCTCACTTCCATATGTATGGTCCACAGGTTTTATAAGACAGCTCATAACCTGGAGAGTGTGTGTGTTCGTATCCCTACTGTGGGTGAGTTATTTTGTCATAGGTGCCTCCATTCTCCCTTTTTCTCAGACATTGCTATTGTTCTGTATTGCTGTCATCTATCGTCGTTCCTTTGTTCTGCTGATTTATTTTTTTGGATTCATTTTATCTTTTTTACAGTCTTATGTATTTGACTTATGACTGCTGGATGAACTTTGTTTTTTACTGTCTTAATTTTTAATGGTGTCCTTGGCTTGATTTGGTTTTACCTGAAATTTGCTTTGTTCTTATTTATAATTGTATGGGTCACATATGTAATTATTTATTTAATTTTTAATATGCTTTTTATTTACGTATTAATTTTAATGTGATGTTTGTTTTAGAGAGGTCATTATCTCCTGAAAAAGGCTTAGGATGAAACATTTGCAGAGACACTTTGTGGATATTCAAAGCTCACCGCTGCATCCTACAGCATAGTGTGTCCTGCTTCATTTGTGTCCTGTAGTCACTGCCGGTGGGGTGTTTCCTTCTTGTGCCTTATTTTCTGTTGCGGGCTCCATATCATTTTGGTCCTCTTCCTCTGAACTGTTTAAAGTTTTTTTTATATCCTTTGCAAGGTATGCTTTTTAGCTTCGGCCAGAATTAAAATTAGTTCAGCCTACATGTGTGCTGGAAGGGTGGTGGATATACCCTGAACCTTTTAAAGTAGGGAATGCATATATTGCACAATATATAGTTGGTGGGAAACAATTCTTGCAGAGAATATAGATCTGAAATATTCTCTTTCCTAAGTGGGCTAGTTACCTGGGATTATTACCAGATAGAGAAATGCAATACTCTCGGCATTCTTTAGCCTTTGTTATGGCTATGATCACAGTAACTGAGACAGTTGAGTCTTTTAAACATTGGGGTAGGCTGCATTTTATATTTAAGGTCTAGACTGATAAACACTAGTTTGACAAAAAGTGGACTCTACCACATGAAGGCCTGCTGTTCTTGATGCATAGCATGGACCGGCACAGCTTCTATAAACTTAAGGAGCACAAAGACATTAGACCTTGGTTCAGCTTCCTGCTATGAAGGGCAGGGAACTTCCTTAGCCATCTCTTGAATAATCTAGGAGAGAAAATATCCTCAGGACAGAGTTCCTTGTAGAATGTGGAGATGGGTCAGAAGATATTCCCATTGATAGTTCTCGGTTCTATAAAACCTTCTAGAACAGTACAGAAATATGCAAAGAGGAGATGAAGCAGGTACAGAATGTTCTTCTTGGAACTCTGAATCTGATAAGGATATAAGAAACCAGGGGATCCTTGAGATATTACTGGCCCTCCCTATACTGGTGTCCCAGTGGACTACAAGGACTAGAGTGCAGAATGGGAAGAAATCAAAAGACCAATCTGCGATCATAACAAGGACTAAAGTTGAAATTAGTAGGTTTTTATCAACTGACTTTTGTTAAGTCTGCTGCACCATGCTAGTTCACCAAAGAAGCAAGAATATGGAACATGGTGCAAGCAATGCCCATGAAGAGGATTTAACAATTTTTATACCACTTTATCATTTCAGTCAAAGCAGATTACACTGTAACAAACTTGGTAATGTACTTTAAACAGGAACATTGATAACTTGGATTTTTTTTCTGAGGCATTTGAGGGTTAAGGATGCCTGTGTCCGATCAATGCTAGAATAATCTTTGCGCTGAGCTGTCTGCAGCACCGCATATTACAGGAGAGATTTGCATGTGACATGGAGCCAAGGATGGTCCTAGAAAGTTTTCTTGCATGGAAATAGGAGTTACAGGTGATAGAATAACCATGTAATTCAGTTTTCTGCACTTTGGAGTTGTGCACTAGATATGACTATTTGCACCATATAAAGTGGTGGTCCTTAGAGACCACCTTTGGATCAGGAGCTTCGGATGGTTGCTCCTGCTCAAGTCGGTATAAGTTTGTGCTTTTGATCAAAAGGTCTCAGTTTAGACTTATGCCTCAAGATGAACAGCACTTATTTTTTTCACAAATGAAGACGTATGCTACTATCAGGGCCGGATTTGCCTATACGCCACGTACGCCGTGGCGTAGGGCCCACAGCTGGCAAGGGCCCACCGGGAATGTTTTTTGCACAGGGCCCCGCGTTTCAGGGGGCCCCGCGCAAAAAACATTCTGATCCATCATTAAAATTAAAAAAAAAAAAAAAAAAGCTGTCGCTGCCTCTGCCGGGGCCGGGGCCGCCGCGGCAGAATCGAGTGTGCCGCGGGGCCCCCCCTGCCCAGCAGAGCCTGGCCTGCCCTCCCCGGTATCACCTCTCTCAGCTGCCTCCCTCCAGTCACACGCGCCGGCTTTCAGAGCGCGAGGTGAGTTTCTCGCTCGCTGCTCTGTTAATCCCGCGGGGGCTGATGGGAAGTCCCATCAGCCCCCGCGGGCTTAAACAGAGCAGCGAGGGAAAAACTCTTCCCTCGCGCTCTGAAAGCCGGCGCGTGTGACTGGAGGGAGGCAGCTGAGAGAGGTGATACCGGGGAGGGCAGGCTCTGCTGGGCAGGGGGGGCCCCGCGGCACACTCGATTCTGCCGCGGCGGCCCCGGCATCGGCAGAGGCAGCGACAGCTTGTTTTGTAAAAAAAAATTCGCTGGGCTGGGGGGGTTAGGACTGGTGATGGGCTGGGGGGTTAGGAGTGGTAATTGCTGTGGGCTGTTGGGGGGTTAGGAATGGTGATGGGCTGGGGGGGGTAGGAGTGGTAATGGTTGTGGGCTGTTGGGGGGGTTAGGAGTGGTGATGGGCTGGGGGGTTAGGAGTGGTAATGGCTGTGGGCTGCTGGGGGGGTTAGGACTGGTGATGGGCTGGGCGGGTTAGGAGTGGTAATGGCTGTGGGCTGTTGGGGGGGGTTAGGACTGGTGATGGGCTGGGGGGGGTTAGGAGTGGTAATGGCTGTGGGCTGTTGGGGGTGTTAGGACTGGTAATGGGCTATGGGGGGGTTAGGAGTGGTGATGGGCTAGGGGGGGCTATGGGCTATGGGGGAGCTAAGTCTATATGGGCTGATGGGATTAGGACTGGAAGTGGGTTGATGGGGGCTTAGGACTGGTAATGGGCTATGGGGGGGGCTTAAACTAAAAATTGGGTGATGGGGATTAGGACTGGAAATGGGCTGGTGGGATTAGGACTGGGAGTGGGCTATGGGGGGCTAGGACTGGTAATGGGTTGGGGGGGTTGCTAGGACTGGAAATGGGCTGGGGGATTAAGACTGGAGGTGGGCTGATGGAGTTAGGACTGGTAATGGGCTGTGGGCTGTTGGGGGGGGGGTTAGGACTGGTAATGGGCTATGGGGGGCTAGGACAGGAAATGGGCTGATGGGAAGGGGTTAGGACTTGAGGTGGGCTGATGGGGTTAGGACTGGAAATGGACTGTGGGCTGATCGGGGGGTTAGGACTGGCAATGGGCTATGGGGGGGTTAAGACTGGTAATGGGCTGTTGGCTGATGGGGGCTGTCTGGTAATGGGCTATAGGGGGTTAGGACTGATAATGGACTATGGGGGGGGCTATGACAGGAAATGGGCTGATGGGGAGGGGTTAGGACTTCAGGTGGGCTGATGGGGTTAGGACTGGTAATGGACTGTGGGCTGATGGGGGGGGGGGTTAGGACTGGCAATGGGCTATGGGGGGCTGACTGGAAATGGGTTGATGGGGGTTAGGACTGGAAGTGGGCTGATGTGGGGTTAGGACTGGAAGTGGGCTGATGGGGGGTTAGGACTGGTAATGGGTTATAGTGGGGGCTTAACTGAAATGGGGTGATGGGGGGTTAGGACTGGGAAGTGGGTTGATGGGGGGCTAGGACTGGATTGGGTTGATGGGGGGGCTAGGCCTGGAAATGGGCTAATGGGTGGCTAGGCCTGGAAATGGGCTGATGCAGGGACTAGAAGGGAATGGATGCTGGGTGAGGCTGGAACTAGAAGGGAGCTGGTGTTGGGGGAGGATTAGAATGGGATGGGGCTGGGAGAGTAAAATGGAGAGGGGAAAAATATTTTGTGTGGGAGGGATAAAAAATCTACAATTGGCCGGGTATTGGGAGAGTAAGTGGGGATTGAGGATGGAGGGGTAAATTTTGAGTAGATGAAATAGGAATGAGGAAAGAGCAACAGGAGAAAGATTAGTATGTTAAAGCAGATGTAGAGAGAGAATGGAAAAAAAAACCCAAGAAGACAGAAGAAAGGACAAATGGATGGAGAGTTAGCAGAAGACACGAAGAAACCAGAAGAAAGTGGCTGGAACAATTGCAACTGAAAAAAAATGCACAAAAGGTAGAAAAATATCTCTTTATTTTGAATTTATTAACTGGAATATGTCAGCTCTGGGAAATGTGCATCATTAAATTTTGCACTTTGTTTAGTACAAGAGGAAATTAATTTATAGTTTTATTTCTACAGTGTTGTTGTATATTCCAAGTTTGGCTTTTGGGGTTCCCAGTTTAATTATTGTCTTCCTGTTTCTAAATTGTGATTCCTTGTTTGGTGATGGTCTATGTTGTGCATGTGTAACTGAGCTGAGGTATTCTGTTTATATAATTCCTATTTGACATTGCCACTTGTTCTTTCCCCAGTAGGTCATGTATTGTTGTTCTCTGAAATGTATTGGTTTAATATTTGCAGTGTTGCCTTTTGATAGTTAGGGTATGGTGCTTTGTGAGTCCTGGTAGTGCTGTTAGGATATGGCGGGTTTGCTATGGGTTCTAAATGGGCAGTGTTTGTAGTAGTTCCTAATGTGCCTGGCGGTTGGTACTGGATTATAGTAATGTAGAAACCTTTTAGTCTTTCTTTATCCATATACTCATTAAGAGGCATGTTTACTAAAAGTTAGTGTATGGCAGAGCTACTCAATTCCAGTCCTGGTGGTCCACAATCCTGCAGGTTTTCAGGATATCCCTAATAAATATGCATGAGATATATATGCATTGGAGATATCCTGCCAACCTGACTGGTTTGTGGCCCTCCAGGGCTGGATTTGGAGACCCCTGCCTTACATCTCTGTCATTTACGATTGTGAGTGGGCAAGGTGCAGATGTCCAAGACATCAAAAAAGTTAGATAGCATTTGTCACATTCCTCCTTGCTTCTCACCACCACCAAAATATTATCTATTAGACAACTTTTTGGTGGTGGTGAGAATCGAGGAGGAATGTGACACATTCTATCTACCCTTTTGATGTCTAGGATATCTGTACCTTGTTGCCCTTTAACCTTTCCCAGCATTCCCGGCTTCACAGAAACAGCCGCCAGCGTGAAGGAAAAGGCTCTTCACGCTGGCGGCTGTACAGAGGGAGCCGGGGCCTCGCGCGGGCTTCCCCGGCTCCCTCTGAAGCCCCTCAGACAGCCGCGATGCTGTCCGGGGGGCCAGGACTGCATGGGGGGGCCCAGGACTGCACGGGGGCACGGGGGGGGGGGCCCAGGACTGCACGGGGGCGGGCCCAGGACTGCACGGAGGCACGGGGGGGGGGGGGACACGGGGGGGGCCCAGGACTGCACGGGGACATGGGGGGGGGCCCACAATTTTTCTTGGCGTAGGGCCTCACTCTAGCTAAATCCGGCCCTGGCTACTATGTAAAAGGATGGAAGCAATATCCAGAGAAGAGGACCAGTGGGGACAGCACAGAGCCAGCAGACTTTTGTGCCAATCACTTTTTCTTCATCTTTAAAAGACCCTCCTGTGCTGATAGAAAATTTTTTCCCTGCTCCATGAGAACATTCTACTGCTCCTGCATGGTCACTGAGACCTAAACTGAAGCTGCAGTTTGTGCGCATTGCTGCTAGCAATTTTGACATTGTAGATGGGGCAGGGTTGAAACCCTAGTTTGAGATGCACCCATGGTTATACAACTCAAAAGGAAACTTTTATGTTTTTAATGACATTCTTTTTCGATTCTCTATATTTGTATTGATTTTTACCCGCTTTGACGTTTATTCTAAAAGCCGTATATCAAATTTTAATAAATGAAATGAAGAGAAATGAAAAAATACGGAAGAAAATTTATTTATTTATTTATTTATTTAGTATACATTTTGTATACCGCTACTTCCAGCGATCAGCAGCGTTTTTTGATTACAGATTGGAAATTGTCAAATCATGACTGGAAATTTTTGAGGTATAAACACATTGATTAGACAGGAAAGCACAGCACACAGAGAACTATTTTACAGGGAACATGGGCTATGGAGGGTTAAGTGGCTTGCCCAAGACCACAAGGAGCACCTGTGGGACTAGAAACCCCAGTCCTTCCGGCCCAAGGTTGCTGTCCTCTAGTGGGATTTGAACCCCCGACCTTCCGGCCCGAAGTACCTTGCCCCAACCACTAGGCCACTCCTCCACTCCAAGCAGCAAATTACAAGCAGCAAAAGTATAAACAAGAAAATAATTTCTTACAAAAATTCTGGAAGAGCTTTGTTTCATTTCTGTTCAGCAAGCAGAAAAAACAAACAAAGCTGAGAAGATACATAGGACCACTAGTATGTGAGAGACTGCATATTCGCAGAACTTTACAAGAGCTCTGAGCTCTGGAAAAGCAGTTACTCACCTGTAACAGGTGATCTCCGGGAACAGTAGAAATTTAGTCTTTGCATATGGGTGACGTCGGTACCGACGGAGCCCGCGAGGGAACACTCCCCAGTGTCCAATAGGAAAGCTTTTGGGAGCATCCCACTGCACCTGTACAGCTGCCTTCCAGCCCTTCCTCCTCAGTTGAATTTGTAGCTGAGATAAAAGGACAGAAAGAAAAAGAAGACCTACAACTCCAAAGGAAGGAGGGATGGGTTGTGAAGACTAAATGCCTGCTGTTCCCGGAGATCACCTGTTACAGGTGAGTAACTACGCTATCTCTAGGAACAAGCAGGAATGTAGTCTTCACATATGGGACTCCCTAGCTAGAAGATGCCAGAGAGATGACCTCAGAATCGGCAGTGGTTTGCCTCAGGTATGCCTTCATGTATGTCTGTTATCAAAGTCTGGGACGGAGGGTAGGAGTTGCTCTAAGTCTGAAAGCGATGCTGAAGAACAGCCTGACCAAACATGGCATCCCGGCGGGAGACCTTGTCCAGACAGTAGTGAACAGCAAAAGTATGGACCGAAGACCAAGTTGCTGCTTTTCAGATCTCGTCAATAGCTACAGATCGCAGATTTGCCATTGAGGTAGCCATGACCCTCGAGAGTGAGTCCAGCCTTCTCATAAGCAAAAGTGATGCAGCCTGCTATCCACTTGGAGAGAGTACATTTGGAGACTGGCAATCTGAGGTGACTAGAGTCAAAGGAGATGAACAGCTGAGAACTCTTCTGGTGTTTTTGAGTCCTGTGAAGATAAAAAGTTAAGGCACGTTTACAATCCACAGTGTGGAGGGTTGCTTCTGCCCTAGATGAATGAGGTCTAGTGAAAACACAGGAAGATAGACTGACTGGTTCAAATGGAAGGGCAAGACCACCTTCGGCATGAAGTGAGGATCGATCAGTCCTAAGGAATACCTTATCATGGTGGAACCGTGTGTAAGGTGGGTCACCCACCAAGGCCTGGAGCTCACTAATGCACCTTGCTAAAGTGAGGATAATGAGGAAGATGACCTTCCATGTGAGAAACTTAAGTGACGTAGTGGCAAGAGGTTCAAAGGGCGGCTTGAGAAGCTGTCCTAGAACAACATTGAGATCCCATGCCACTGGTGGTGGCTTAATGGGAGGCTTGGTTAATAGAAGACCCCTTATGAAGTGTGCTATGAGTGACTGAGAGGAGATGGGTTGGCCATCTAAGGGCACGTGAGAGGCCGCAATTGCACTTAAGTGTACTTTTACCGAATTGGTTTTGAGTCTAGAAGAAGACAGGTGGAGGAGATACTCAAGTAGCACCTCCACTGGAGCTGAGAAGGGATTAAGATTCTTCTGAGAAAACCATAAGGAAAATCTACGCCACTTGAAAGCGTAGGACTATCTAGTGGATGGCTTTCTAGAAATTAAGAGGATGTCCTTAACCTCCTGGGGAAGGTTAATACCTTGGACGGCTATGCCTAGAGCAGCCATGCTGTGAGATGGAGATACTGAGGATTGGAATGGAGCAGCATCCCCTCCTCCTGAGAGAGAGGATCTGGAACAGACCCCAGATCTATTGGTTGAGTCTGAGACAGACATAGCAAGAGAGGGTACCACGGTTGATGTGGCCAGCATGGGGCTATAAGAATCATAAAGCCCCTGTCCTCTTGGAGTTTGAAAAGAGTTTTGGGGATTAGAGGAATGGGAGGGAAGGCATATAATAAGCTGTATCCCCAGTGGAGGTGAAAAAGCATCCATCTGTAGGCTGTCTGACGCAGGGGGTCCAGGTATAGAAGTGAGAAAGCTTGGCATTCTGAGAACTTGTGAAAAGGTCTATCTCTGGAGTCCCCCAGATCTGAAAAATGTAGAAGAATATGTCTACATGAAGAGACCACACGTGGGGGAGAAGGATTTGACTTAATCTGTCCACTAATACATTGTGCTTGCCCAGGAGATACACTGCTTGGAGAAAAATGTGATGATGTATGGCAAAGGACCAGAGATGTACAGCCTCACTGCAGAGGGTCCAAGAACCTGTTCTGCTTTGCTTGTTCACGTAGAACATGGTCATTTGATTTTCGGTTTGGACTAGGACTCTGTGGCAACGAAGATGGTCCTGGAATACTTTGAGAGCATTGAGAATAGCTCTGAGCTCCAGCAGATTTATGTGGAGTTGTGACTCCTGCTGAGATCAGAGGCCTTGAGTGGAGAGAGATCCCAGATGGACTCCCCAGTCCAGTTTGGATGTGTCTGTCATCAGGGTACATCGATGTGTAGGCATCTGAAAAGGTGACCCTATAAGGAGATTTTCTGGGGATCACCACCACTGGAGAGACAAGACCAAAAGGGTAGAGACTTATCTTGTCCCCTAGGCGACCTGATGCTTGAGACCACTGGGATTGCCATTATCCATTGGGTTGTGCACATGTGTAAATGGGCATAAGGAACTACATGCATTGTTGATGCCATATGACCCAGAAATTGCAGCATTTATCGAGCAGTAAGATAGACACAGGTCTGCGACTAAAAAGCTGTTTGATTATTTTCATCTAATTTCCATGTATTTTGGTGTGCTGAAAACAAATAAAATATTGAAAAAACTCCTAGACGTCATGATTTGCCACAACATGCAAAATTGTCTTCAAATTTATCAAATTTTTTCAAATTAGAATAAATTAATTCAAATTACTATTAATTAATTCACATAAGTGCATTTAAGATATAAAATGCCAAAAAAACCTTAAAGGGGTTGTCCGAGTTATGTAAAAAAAAATATAGCACTGTAAATCTGATGGTCAGCAATTTATACATAAGCTAAGCAAGTTTTAAGTCCGTGCTTCTAATGGTAGAAGGGGTTAATTTTTCCTGAATAATCCAGTGGGAGGTAGACATAGGGCAGATAGCAGCAGCTCCGGTCAATGCAGGGGGGCGTGGCCAGCACTGTGACATCTCGTGTACAGACACAGAGCTGCTCTCTCCTGCATGCCACACTTGTGCATGAATCATCATCAGGTTCTTGGTTCTAGGCTGTTCACACTTTTTCATCGCAATTCGTGTTAGCTCGTCATTCTTCAACCGTTATGTTATGGCTCCGCGAAAGTGTATTAATTCACCAGACAGTTTCTGTTTCATCTATGGTGAGTATACAGTGTTGAAGCAACAGCAGAATATTACAGACTTTGTGAAAAAAGTATACTTTGCATACTCTGGACTAAAAATTGGAGATCAAGATAAAGTCTGGGCGCCTCATAAAGTGTGCAAACGGTGTGTTGAGGACCTCTGAAACTGGTTCAAGGGTAAGAAAAAATCTTTCCGTTATGGGATTTCTATGGTATGGCGAGAGCAAAAGAACCATAGTGATGATTGTTACTTTTGTTCATGCGATGTGAAAGGGTTTAATTCCAAATGGAAGCATTCCATTTCATACCCCAATCTTCACTCGGCAATTCGCCCCATCCCCATGGCAAAGATATACAAGTACCCAAGCCTCCTGCTACTTTGGAAGAGATACCTAGCTCCGATGAAGGTGAAGTCATACCTGAACCAGATGACGAATCAAGTTCTGACTTTGAAGATGATACAAGACCAAAATTGTTTTCTCAGGAGGAGATGAATGATTTGGTAAGAGACTTGAATCTTCCCAAAGATGCCGCTGAGTTACTCGGATCAAGGCTGAAAAGCAGTAATTTATTGTTGCCAGGAGTGTCATCTTCATGGTTCAGACATCGTGAAAAGGAGTTTGTTCCTTACTTCGCCCAGGAAGACAAGTTGGTTTATTGCATCGATGTCGAAGGTCTGATGGGTCAATTTAAAATCCAATATGATTCAGAGCAATGGCGTCTTTTTATAGATTCTTCAAAAAAAGTCTCAAAGCAGTTTTACTCCACAACGGTTTTTACGCTTCCATACCTGTAGGTCATTCCGTACACTTGAAGGAAACCTATGAGAACTTGGAATTGGTTCTTCGTAAACTTAAATATGAAGACCATGGTTGGCAAGTGTGTGGGGACTTGAAGGTCTTGTGCATGCTGCTCGGACAACAAGCTGGGTATACCAAATATCCTTGTTTTCTGTGTCTATGGGACAGTCGAGACCGACAAAATCACTGGACCAAGAAGAGTTGGCAGCCAAGGGTGCTAACAGTCGGTGAAAAAAATGTCCTCCGAGAAACTTTGGTACCTTCCCATAAAGTTCTTCTACCACCTCTCCACATAAAATTGGGAATGATGAAGCAATTCGTAAAATCACTTCCAAGAGATGGATAATGCTTCAAATACTTGGTCACCAAGTTTCCAGGCCTGTTGGAGGCAAAATTGAAGGAAGGTGTGTTCGTCGGACCAGACATTAGAAGGCTTATAGTTGATCAAGAGTTTGTCAATACCATGACGGATCCTCAAAAAGAAGGGTGGATTGCATTTAAAGAAGTCGTGCAGAAATTTTTAGGCAATAACAAAGATCCTCATTACAAAAAGATCGTTGGACGAATGCTGAAAGCATTTCAAGCTTTAGGTTGCCTGATGAGTTTCAAAGTGCATTTCCTCCAGTCCCACCTTGACTACTATCCTGAAAATTTGGGAGCTGTGAGTGAGGAACAAGGTGAACGATTCCACCAAGACATTAAAGAGATGGAAAGGAGATACCAGGGAAAATGGAGCATTACAATGATGGCAGACTACTGTTGGATGCTTCATTGAGACATTCCAGATGCTACTCACAAGCGTAAATGCACCAAGAGGAGCCTCACAAGGAAGAAGAATCAAGTTTAGTGTGTGTAGGTGAGCTCATTTCAGTTCAAAAAAGGATTTTCATGAAAATATTGTAATAAAACTTTAATTTTATAAGTCTATTTCCATTTATTTTGAGGTATTGCCTTATTTAACATAGTTACCTAAATTGTCAGGAAACGTGATGTCCTATGACAAAATGAAGGTCATTTTTGGATTCAGCGCACCAAAAAACAAAGATTATGTGGAATAACCAAAACAGCTCTCAAAAAATGTTTTTTGCAGACTATAGTTCTTGAGACATGCCTGAGATGCTAACTGATTGAGACGAGCGCAGTAGAGTTGGGGTAGAAATGCCCTTGACTGCTGAGTATTTAAGAGGACCCCTATGAACTCTAGAGTTTGAGAGGGGACGAGTTGGAACTTTGGAAGATTTATGACAAATCCCAAGTGTTGTAACACCTGCATGGTGTATGAGAGGGACAGACTGGCCGCTTGAGAGGTGCTTGCTCTTATGAGCCAGTCGTCTAAGTAAGGGAAGACAAATATCCCTAAAATCCTTAGAAATGCAGCTACTACCACCATACATTTTGTGAAGACACTTGGAGTAGAGGCGAGGCCGAAAGGTAGGACTCCGTATTGATAGTGTCTTCCCTGAAACATGAAGCGCAGGAATTTTCTGTGTTCTGGATGGATACAAATATGAGTGTACACTTCCTTTAGATCTAGAGAACAGAGCCAGTCCTGTCTCTGGAGGTAGGGAAGAAGGGTCCCCAGGGAGACCATCTTGAACTTCTCCCATATGAGATACTTGTTTAAGTCCCTGAGGTCCAGAATGGGCCTGTATCCCCCTGTTTTCTTTGGAATAAAAAAGTAGGGAGAATAGAAGCCCATTCCCCACAGGGATGTTTGAACCTCCTCTACTGTGCCCTGCAGTAAAAGGGAGGTGACTTCTTGCAGTAATAGAGCAGTGAGAGCGGCTGAGAATGGAACTCTCTTGGTGAAGCTGGCAGGGGGGAGGGGGGTAGGCTTCGTAGATGAAGTCTGTATCCCTCCCGTACTATTGTTAATGTGCACTGCTCCGAGGTGATGAGATACCATCTGTGGGCATATGGCAGAGTCTGCCGGGAATGTGGATAGGGTCAGAATTCTTCAGAGGCAGGTCAGCTATGTTCTCTAGAAAGGAGTCAAAAATCTGAAGCAGACTGAGTCTGCTGAGGTGGCTGAGACTTGGGAGTCTCAGCCTTCTTTTGATGAACATAAGAACATAAGATATGCCATAATGGGTCTGACCAAGGTACAATAAAGCCCAGTATCCTGTTTCCAACAGTGGCCAATCTAGGTCATACGCACCTAGCAGTTTCCCCAAAAGACACAGGTTCCACAATGCTTGTACTGGGTCAAGCATTGATATCCTCGGTCCCTTCTTAATAATGGCTTATGGACCTTTCCTCCAGGAACTTGTCCAAACCGTTTCTAAACCCAGCTACACTAACAGCCTTCACTACATCCTCCGGTAACAAATTCCAGAGTTTGATTACACGTTGAGTGAAAAAATATTTCCTTTTATTAGTCTTAAATAGTTTACCCTGTAGCTTCATTGCATGTCCTCTAGTCTTTCTATATTCTGATAACGTAAACAATCGATCTACGTTTACGCGTTCCACTCCATTCATTAACTTATAGACTTCTATCATATCTCCCCTCAGCTCTCTCTTTTCCAGGTTAAAGAGCCCTAACCTTTTTTAGCCTTTCTTCATAAGAGTATTCTTCCATCTCCTTTACAATTTTGGTGGCTCTTCTCTGAACCTTTTCTAATAACGCTATATCCTTTTTAAGATACGGCGACCAGAATTGCACACAATATTCAAGGTGCAGTCTCACCATGGTACGATATAGAGGCATTATATCTTTTGTTTTATTTTCCATTCCTTTCCTTATGATACCTAACATTCTATTTGCTCTCTTGGCCGCCGCTGCACACTGGGCCAAGGGTTTTAACATGTTATCCACAATGACGCCTAAATCTTTTTCCTGGGTGGTGGTTCCTAATGTGGAACCTTGTATCGTGTAACCAAATTCCCCCTTTGCCTGCCTTATCAATGCCTTGCATTTGACTTGCCAGTGCTTGTGCTGTTTCCAGGTTTCATTGTTTGGCTCTTTTTTCCATTTCCTGAAAGATACTTTTTTGGCAACAACAGCCTCTCTGACCTCACTTTAAAACGATGCTGGCAGTTGTTTGGACTTCCTTCCACTTTTCTTAAAGCGTGGAATACAGCTGGTCTGGGCTTCCAAGATAGTATTTTTCAACAACACCCAAGCTTGATATAAGTCTTTAACCTTTGCAACTGCTCCGTTTAGTTTTTTCTTAACTATTTTCCTAATTTTATCATAGTCTCCCTTTCGAAAGTTAAAAGGTAGTACTGTGGATTTCCTTACTATCCCTCCTCCACTAATTAAATCAAACACGATCATGCTATGATCACTATTGCCAAGTGGCCCCAACACCCTTATCTCTTGCACTAGATCTGGTGTTCCACTAAGGACTAATATGGCTTCCCCTCTGGTTGGTTCATGAACCAGCTGCTCCAAGAAGCAGTCATTTATTTCATCTAGGAACTTTATCTCCCTAGCATGTCCTGCCGTGACACTGACCCAGTCGATACCGGGGTAATTGAAATCATTATTATTATTACTGCGCTGTAACTTTTGTTAGCTTCCTTGATTTGTTTGAGCATTTCATCATCCATTTGTTCATTCTGGCCAGGTGGTCGATAGTACACCCCCACTGCCATCGCCTTCCCCTTTTTACATGGAATTTCAATCCATAGAGAATCTACAGCAAAATTTGTTTCCTGCAAAACTTTAATCCTTTCTGACTCAATGCCCTCTCTAACATAGAGCGCAACCCCTCCACCAATTTGATTAGTTCTATCATTACGATATAGTTTGTACTAAGGTATCAGTGTCCCACTGGTTGTCCTCCTTCCACCATATCTCTGATATTCCAATCATATCTAACCTCTCATTTAGTGCTATATATTCTAACTCTCCCATCTTATTTTTTAGACTTCTAGCATTTGCATACAAGCATTTTAGAGACTGTATTTTATTCATATTAATCTGGCTATTGGTAGGGATGGATAATTTGGGATCTTTAAGCTCTGTCTGCTCCATACTCAAAGGCATTTGGGCTACTTTACTCTTTTTTGGAACCTCTCTGCTTTTGGTAGTATCCTTCAAGAAAACATTCTTCCGAACCATCTGCTCTTGGGCGACTGTCGGCTTTCCCCTATTATCTAGTTTAAAAGCTGCTCTATCTCCTTTTTAAAGGTTAATGCTAGCAGCCTGGTTCCATCTCACTTAAGGTGAAGCCCATCCCTTCGGAAGAGCCCCTCCTTTCCCCAGAATGTTCCCCAGTTCCTAACAAATCCAAAACACTCATCTCTGCACCATTATCTCATCCACGCATTGAGACTCCGGAGCTCTGCCTGCCTTTTGGGTCCTGCGCGTGGAACGGGAAGCATTTTGGAGAACGCTACCCTGGAAGTTCTGGACTTCAACTTCCTACCTAAAAGCCTAAATTTAGCCTCCAGAACTTTCCTACCACATTTTCCTATGTCATTGGTACCGACATATACCAAGACAGCAGACTCCTTCCCAGCACTAAGACCTTATCTAGGTGGTGCATGAGGTCCGCTACCTTCGCATCAGGCAGGCATGTTACCAGGCGATCCTCACATCCACCAGCCACCCAGCTATCTACATGCCTAATGATCGAATCACCAACTATAATGGCTGTCCTAACCCTTCCTTCATGGGAACATGGCCCTGGAGAAACGTCCTCGGTGCGAGAGGGTTTAACATCACCTGGAGGACAGATCCTAGTTACAGGATCACTTCCTGCCACACCAAGGTGATGCTCTCTTGTCATGTGACCTCTCTCCTCCATGGCAACAGGGATGCTGCCAGACTGGAGGTGGGACTTCAGGACTATATCCCTGTAGGTCTCATCTATGTACCTCTCTGTCTTTCTTATGTCTTCCTAGTCTGCTACTCTAGCCTCTAGAGAATGGACTTGTTCCCTGAGAGCAAAGAGCTCCTTTCATCTAGTGCTCACGTAAGACCTCTCACCAACTGGGAGAAAATCATACATGTGACACTCAATGCAAAAGACTGGAAAGCCCCCATCTTGCTGCTGGACTGCTGTTTGCATCTTAGTTTTAAACTTGTGTTTAGATCTTTAAGTTCTTTACTTACTAAGGGTTGCTATGGATATTTATACTACTAAAACTGTACTTAATACGTTTAATATACCTTGTTCACCTGAAACTTAATTAATCTCAGGTCCTTAGTGTATGACTGATTTGGATAACGAGCTTCACCTGCACGCACCTCCTTTCCTTTAAGATGTGTAAGTACTTATAAAGCTATGATTATCCCAGGGGTGGGTGGGTGTTGGGGAGGGAGGGAGGGAAATAACACTTATTAACAGAGGGCTGCTACACAGTACCCTATCCTGTGCTGCTGAGGTAAGCTGTGACCAACTTCCTGGGTGATTAGCAGTCCTTGCTTGGATTGGAGGAGTTTTTCAAAATGGCCTTTTGACCTGCCACCTGGTGTTAACACCTATTGAAAAGATTTCACAGGTCTCTTGCCCCATAGGTAGAAGGCCTCTTTGTAAAGGTCTCTAGAAGACTATTTGTTGCTCAAAGAGTACTGACCCTGTTTTGCCTTTTATGCTAAGTTATATTGTGATTTGATTTAAATTACAGCTCTTTGCTGCTGCTAGGCTCTGACTTATTATGAAATGTAAACTACAAGCTATCTGCTGGGTTCTAAATTTAACCAGAAAGCTCTCTTCTGTGTTTTAAATTTAAACTAAAAGTACTTTGTTATTACTAGGCCCTGAGTGACTATTAAATTTAAACTACAAGCTCTCTGCTGGGTATGAAATGTAACCAGAAAGTTCTTTTCTGTGTTTTAAATTTAAACTTAAACTGCTGCTAGTTACTAGGCCCTGACTGATTTAACAAAAAACACTGGGTTCACAGATTAGTTAGCTTTAATACAAAGAAGTCCTTTCAGAAAATTCC
Organism: Ichthyophis bannanicus; assembly: GCA_033557465.1. Lineage (NCBI taxonomy): Eukaryota > Metazoa > Chordata > Amphibia > Gymnophiona > Ichthyophiidae > Ichthyophis > Ichthyophis bannanicus. Next base: position 167,603,415 of record CM066035.1, on the reverse strand, counting down.
CAGAAGTATATACTCACAATTGCAGATCTCTCTCCAGAAGTAGCAGTCCCTTTTTCTAGTCCTACAAGATGTTTTGGAGGTTGTTGTCCCTTCTGAGGAGCATGATGCTGACATTGAACAGCAGGAGTATAAGGAGTTAACTTCTTATTTTTACTAAAGGCAGCGTTCTTTGCTGCTGCCTTCTTTTTAGCTGGGTTGGCAGTAGATCTAGAGAGCCTATTGAGGGTAGCGTTCTCAGACACCAACTGAGAGGCCTTGCTAAAAAGGTTTTTGCAATTGCAAGGGATATTACCCAGCTTATCTTGAACCCACTGTTCAAGATTTGATGCCTGGAGCTAAGCAATCCTGCGTGCACCAATGCAGATAGATGCAGTTGTGCTGATGCACTCAAATAAATCAAAAGTTGCTCTGTTGACAAATTTTGAGACATTCTGAGCATGCTTTAAAAGGGTGAGATAATCTGCCCTCTTGTCATCGGGGAGAAGAGGAGCCATTAACTCCAAATCCTTAGTCACCTCTTTGAGGAACATACCCATATGGAGTATGCAGGAACTGATTCTGGCTGATAGCATGGAGGCTTGAAAGCAATATCGACCAAAAGCATCGTTCTCGATTACCTACCCGGAGGGTTAGAGGAATTGTTTTTGTGTTCTTGATTCGACGCATTACTGATTCCACTACCATGGAATGATGCGGCAATTGTGTCTTTTGAAAACCGGGACACTCCGGTACCCAGTATCGAGTCAGCAGGTATGGGGAGAAGTAGTAAGAGGTGCCTCCCACATATAAAGCATGAGGTCATGACGTTTCCGATGGATAGGTAGCATAGCCGCTTCTTTTGGAGCTGCTGGGTATTGAAGAATTTCCATTTCTTTGGCCCTAGGCTCTTTCTCCAGTTACTGTTATGGACAGGCCCCTGGCAACATCGCAAATAGTCTTGAAAAGACGTCCTCTGGTGGGGACATGCGGCGTTGTGTAAACTGAGACAGGTCTTCTGGTAGGGTTTGCATGTCTTGAGTACTGGCCGATTCTTCGTCCGAGGAATCTGAATCCAAAGACTCGAAGTATCGACGGGCAGGGTATTCCCGCTCCGTACAAACTCGGTACTGGTTGAAGCTGGTACCTGGAATATGTGTAGTCTATACCAGAAACGGATTAGAAGGCTGGCATGGGCGGTAGCATGGAAAGTGGCAAGAAAGTCGATGCAGTCTATATGCGGAACCGACTGTAAGAGTTTAACTGGAATCAAGGCTGCCAGTAAGGCTGCTGAGCTCCGCTCGATGGCAAGGATGCGCTGATCCATGGAACTTGCCGATGCTTGACTATCGGTACCCGAATTGCGGGCCACGATCCCTGAGCATGGCATCAGGCGCTCTCTGGAGGTGGAGGCCTCGGGAGCATCCTGGAACTCCACTAAGGCTTTGAAAGGAAGGTCCTCCCGCTGGGGTTGTTTGCCCGAGGCATCTCAATGCTTAGGAGATTCACCCTTGTGTGTGGGGGTGGGGGGTGGCCAGTCTTTGATGAAGACTTAGGTTTCGATACCTTAGATCCATGGGAGGAAGATGAAGCTCTTGATAATGTCAAAGCTAAAGAAACAGCATCGGAGTTGAAGAGGGTGCCCAGCTTTACAGCTCAATTCTGTAGGCCTCTCTTCATCATCTTTCTGCAGAGAGGAGACAGGATTTGCTTCCTATCGGCTCCACGATAAATGAAGAACTGAGGAGGGAGAGCTAGAAAGGCAGGAAGGCAGCTACGCAGGCGCAGTAGGATGCTCCCAAAAGCTTTCCTATTGGATGCTGGGGAGTGTTCCTGCGCGGGCTCAGTCAGTACTGACGTCACCCATATGTGAAGACTATATTCCTGCTTGTTCTTGGAGATAGTTCTATCTTGATGCTTTTAGATAACATCCTCACTTGTACCTCCAATGCAATCTTGCTTGCCAACAAAGAATTACTTAAAAGAAAATTATTTAGCTTGAATTATGCTGTTTTAATGAAATCTTTTTTTTATTGTATTTCAATTGAATTCATTATGTTTTATGCTGCTGTTATTTATAGTAATGTGTTTTAATATGGTTTTTAGTTTAGATTATTGGATTTGCTTGACATGTAATCACCAAAGTGGTTTACAAAACTATAACAATAATAAAAGCACTAATAAATTCAAGATACAAAACGATTGACACACACAAAAAAAAATGTTAAGTACTGTGGTTATTTATTAACTCTCTTTATCCACCCACAGCTGAAAAGCCTGGTAGACAACCGTTGATTAACGAAAGGCATGAGTGAAGAACAAGTCTTAAAACTATTTTTAAACTTGGCATTGCTGCTGGACTCTAAAATCAAATGGTAAGGCGCTTCAAAGTGATGGAACATGAAAGTAACAGGATGGAGGTGGAATAATGAAGATATTAAGGGGCTTGTTTACAAAGCCACGGTAGCAGTTTCCAATGGTTATCGGAGCTGCGGCTCCATTGAAATCAAGCCCCTAAGTTGTAATGATGTATTTAGTTAGGGTTTGGGGCATTAGGAATAAACAAAGAAAGATTTCTTGGTAGACTAGTTTGCACTGCTTTATGGGCTAGCATTAGACTCAAACTGTATCTTTCAAGAAAATGCAAGTCAGTGAAGATCATTTATTGTATTTTTCAAGCGTGCAGTACAAATAAAACTAGATATGGATTTACAAATATAAATTTTAGCTGTACTTGTTTTATTTCTTTTATTATTAGTTGTAATTGGTTAGTTTAAAAATTGTTCTGCTTGTGATTAAAGTTTTGCAGGAAACAAAATTGCTGTAGAATCTCTATGGATTGAAATTCCATGTAAAAAGGGGAAGGCGATGGCAGTGGGGGTGTACTATCGACCACTGGGCCAGAATGAACAAATGGATGATGAAATGCTCAAAGAAATCAAGGAAGCTAACAAAAGTTACAGCGCAGTAATAATAATGGGTGATTTCAATTACCCCGGTATCGACAGGACATGCTAGGGAGATAAAGTTCCTAGATGACATAAATGACTGCTTCTTGGAGCAGCTGGTTCATGAACCGACCAGAGGGGAAGCCATATTAGACCTAGTCCTTAGTGGAACACCAGATCTAGTGCAAGAGATAAGGGTGTTGGGGCCACTTGGCAATAGTGATCATAGCATGATCGCCTTTGCTTTAATTAGTGGAGGAGGGATAGTACGGAAATCCACAGTACTACCTTTTAACTTTCGAAAGGGAGACTATGATAAAATGAGGAAAATAGTTAAGAAAAAACTAAAAGGAGCAGTTGCAAAGGTTAAAGACTAACATCAAGCTTGGGTGTTGTTGAAAAATACTATCTTGGCAGCCCAGACCAGCTGTATTCCACGCTTTAAGAAAAGTGGAAGGAAGTCCAAAAAACTGCCAGCATGGTTTAAAGGTGAGGTCAGAGAGACTGTTGTTGCCAAAAAAGCATCTTTCAGGAAATGGAAAAAAGAGCCAAACGACGAAACCTGGAAACAGCACAAGCATTGGCAAGTCAAATGCAAGGCATTGATAAAGCAGACAAAGGGAGAATTTGAGAAGCTTGCTGTGGAAGCAAAAACGCGAAATAAAGATTTTTTCAAGTACATTCATAGCAAAAAACCTGTGAGAGAGTCAACTGGTCCATTAGACGATAGAGGAGTTAAAGGGGCATTAAGAGGCGACAAGGCGATAGCAGAGAGACTGAATGAATTCTTTGATATGGTCTTTACTGAGGAAGATGTAGGGATGTTACCCATGACTGAAGTGATATTTAAAGGTGCGGAAGAATTGAAGGAAATATCGATACATCGGGAAGATGTATTACAACTATTAGATAAACTGAAGAGTAGCAAATCACCTGGGCCGGAAGGTATACATCCAAGGGTGTTGAAAGAACTGAAATATGAGATTGCAGACCTGCTATTAGTAATCTGTGAACTATCATTAAAATCATCTCTAATACCTGAAGATTGGAGGATCGCCAACGTAACACCAATTTTTAAAAAGGGCTCCAGGGGTGATCCGGGAAACTAGAGAACGGTGAGCCTCACGTCAGTACCGGGAAAAATGGTAGAAACCATCATAAAGAATAAAATTACTCAACATGTAGATAGTCATGGCCTAATGGGAGACAGCCAACATGGCTTTAGACAAGGAAGATCTTGTCTTACTAATCTGTTATATTTTTTTAAAAGTGTGAATAAACAGGTGGACAAAGGTGAGTCGGTTGATATAGTGTATCTGGACTTTCAGAAAGCCTTTGACAAGGTCCCTCATCAGAGACTTTTGGCAAAACTAAAGAGTCATGGGATAGGAGGCAGTGTACTACTGTGGATCAAGAACTGGTTAAAAGATAGAAAGCAGAGGGTTGGGCTAAATGGCCAATTTTCCCAATGGAGAAAGGTGAATAGTGGTGTACCCCAGGGATCTGTGCTGGGTCCGCTTTTTGACATATTCATAAATGACCTGGAAAGTGGAATAACGAGTGAGATTATCAAATTTGCAGATGACACAAAACTATTTAAAGTTGTTAAAATCCAAGAGGATTGTGGAAAATTGCAAGAGGATCTTGATAAATTGGAAGACTGGGCATCAAAATGGCAGATGAAATTTAATGTGGACAAGTGCAAAGTTATGCACCTAGGGAAGAACAACCCAAACTATGGTTACACAATGCAAGGTTCAACATTAGGAACCACCACCCAGGAAAAAGATTTAGGTGTCATTGTGGATACCATGTTAAAACCCTCGGCCCAGTGTGCAGCGGCAGCCAAGAGAGCAAATAGAATGCAAAATATCATAAAGAAAGGAATGGAAAATAAAACAAAAGATATTATAATGCCTCTATATCGTTCCATGGTGAGACCACACCTTGAATATTGTGTGCAATTCTGGTCGCACCTTGAATATTGTGTGCAATTCTGGTCGCCGTATCTTAAAAAGGATATAGAGTTATTAGAAAAGGTTCAGAGAAGAGCCACCAAAATGGTAAAGGGGATGGAAGGATACTCCTATGAAGAAATGCTAAAAAGGTTAGGGCTCTTTAACCTGGAAAAGAGACGGCTGAGGGGAGATATGATAGAAGTCTATAAATTAATGAACGGAGTGGAACGGGTAAACGTAGATCGATTGTTTACGTTATCGAAATATAGAAAGACTAGGGGACATGTAATGAAGCTACAGGTTAAACTATTTAAGACTAATAAAATATTTTTTCACTCAACGTGTATTCAAACTCTGGAATTTGTTACCGGAGGATGTAGTAAAGGCTGTTAGTGTAGCTGGGTTTAAAAAATGTTTGGACAAATTCCTGGAGGAAAGGTCCATAATCCATTATTAAGAAGGGACCCAAGATATCAATGCTTGACCCAGTACAAGCATTGCAGAACCTGTGTCTTTTGGGGAAACTGCTAGGTACGTATGACCTAGATTGGCCACTGTTGGAAACAGGATACTGGGCTTGATGGACCTTGGTCTGACCCAGTATGGCATATCTTATGTTCTTATGTTCTTTCTATTTTGTGAGCTTCCCTTTCTGTGTGGATGTACAAATTTGAGACAAATATTTTATTCTCAGTATTTCATTAAAAAAAACAACCACCACCACCTTTGAAAGGGGAAAATCCTAGAAACTCTGAATTGTGTTTGCTGTGTTGGTGAAATATCTTGACGTGAAACCATGAATTGTGTTTGCTGTGTTGGTCTAAACAGCTTTTATATTATACCTTTCCAGTAGTAGTTCAAGGTGATTTACATTCAGTTACAGTAGGCACACCCCTGTTCAGGAGGACTTGCAATCTAAGTTTGTACTAAACTGGAAATAACTTTCACTCTGGGAAATTATGCATCTAAAATTTCAAAATTATGCAAAAATAAGCACTTATTTCCTACACAAACAGATTGAATAAAGCTATAGAACTTGCTTACAAATAGATGCAGGCACTTCAGAAAATGTGTTCCTAGAACCAGATAACCGTGTGTAACAGCATGCATTGAAAGAATGAGTGTGGTATGTTGGGTGGTGAAGTGGGTTTGTGTTTGTGTAATATTGCATGGGTTGCGAATGACTGATTAACGTATAAGACTTGCACCGAGTTACAGCTACATGCATGCTGAGTGTGTGTAATGAGTTTCTGAAGTGAATTTGCAAAGCCAAGCAATTGAGTTTGGTATGTTTAAATGGATGAGAGGTTATCATAGGAGACTCTATGTTTGTCCATGGCAGGCTAAGTGGGAATGGATGGAATGCAAGGGTGTAGAGATTATATTGAAAAACATGCACACACAAACCCGAACTACACACTTGTAATGTTTGTAAATGAGACAGTGGGTGGCTGTGCTCATGTAACTGTATGTTGAATGATCCCCCTAGTCACGGAGAAAAATCTCCCTCTCATCTGAAGGTAGCAGCTTTCACATCTTATTGTCAATTGCAGGCAGACATCCATTCCTCATGCCACATTTGTTCAGGCTAGGGGGATCTTGGATGATTTCAAGACAACACATTAGAATGAAGAGATTCACCAATACGATGGCTCTCAGTCTCCAAGACAGGATGGGAAAGAAGAATAACTGAGGATGAGGTGCTGCAGGACTCCTGACACACCCTGTCCCCGCTACACAAAGGCTGCTGTTCATCGCTTTGGCAATGGTTCTTTACTTCTGTATGTCAGTTACTTGACTACAGTAGGGAGCCAACGTAGGGAGTCAGGAAGAGAAAGCGTAGTTACTCACCTGTAACAGGTGTTCTCCAGGAGCAGCAGGAATCAGTCCTCACTTATGGGTGACGTCGGCGCCGACGGAGCCCTCGCGGAGCAATTTTCCCCAGCTTTCAAAGAAAGCCTTTGGGAATTGCAGCGCGCATGCGCGGTCGTCTTCCCGCCCGAAGGTGCCATCTTAGCCAGTCAGATGACATAGCTAAAAAAGACAGCATAAAAATTTGCAAAAAGAACATAAGCAGACGATTGCAACTCCAAGGGGAGGAGGGAGGGTAGTGAGGACTGATTCCTGCTGCTCCTGGAGAACACCTGTTACAGGTGAGTAACTACGCTTTCTCCAGGACCAAGCAGGAAGTCAGTCCTCACTTATGGGACTCCCAAGCTCAAGGCTACCGGAGACCCTAAGCACAAAAATGAGCTCCTTCTAGCTCAGCAGCACAGAAGGAAAGAATCTTCGCTGAATTATCACCCACCGGTAGCCACATCCGGGATGGAGGGTAGGAGGTGCTCAGACCTCAAAGAGATTACGGAGGACTGCCTGTCCGAAAGCACTGTCCCTACGGGACTCCCTCTCGAGACAGTAATGGACCGCAAAAGTCTGGCTCGAAGACCAGTAGCGGCCCGGCAGATGTCTGCCAGCGGAACAGAGCGGAGGTAAAGCCACTGACGTGGCCTTTGCCCGAACAATGAGCCGTGACTCGACTTTCTAAGGAGAGTCCGGCTGCCCCATAAGCCCAAGAGATAGTCCGCAACCCAGATGGACAGAGTACGCTTGGAGACCGGGAGCCCCAATTTATTGGGGTCAAAAGACACAAAAAGCTGAGCAGCTTTACGGTGCTCCCGCGTACGGTCAAGGTAGAAGTTCAATGCCCTTCTACAGTCCAGGGTATGGAGGACCGTCTCAGCTCGGCTGATTCATGTGAAAAGGGGAGACCACTTTAGGCAGAAACTTAGGGTGAGTCCGTAGGACTACCCTATTCTTGTAGAACCGAGTGTAGGGGGGATCAGACACGAGGGCCTGCAATTCACTCACGCGCCTAGCGGAAGTGAGGGCTATCAAGAACAGCGTTTTCCAAGACAGACAACGGAGAGAACAGGTAGCCATAGGTTCAAAAGGCGGACAGGTGATCCGCTGCAAAACCACATTCAGGTCCCAGTCAGGTGCTGGCGGGCGCAGAGGTGGTTTAAGTAGAAGGAGACCTCGGAGAAACCTCGCTACGAGAGGGTCGTTGGAGAGAGGTCTGCCGTCTACCGGCACATGATGTGCTGAAAGAGCACTGAGGTGAAAATTTACGGAGTTTGACTTAAGTCCAAGATTAGAAAGGTGAAGAAAGTAATGCAAGATCAAAGACACAGGGCATGAGAAGGGATCCTGAGACTGTTGGGAACACCAGATTGCAAAGCGACGCCATTTAAGGGCGTAGCATTTGCGGGTAGAAGGCCGTCGCAAAGCCAAGACGACCTCCTCCACCTCCGCCGGCAAGAGAAGAGGAGCAAGGACTACCCTCTCAGCAGCCAGGCCATGAGGTTGAGAGACCTGAGGTTGGGGTGCAGTAGGGACCCCTGATCCTGAGTGAGGAGATCCGGTTGTACCCCCAGAGGGAAGGGATCCTCCACCGCCAGTTGCAGCAGGAGCGGAAACCACGGCTGCCTGGGCCAGCGAGGGGGCCACCAGGATCATGAAGGCTTTGTCTCGGAGAACCTTGAAAAGAGTCCGAGAGACTAACGGGATGGAGGGAAAGCGTACAGAAGGCTCCCCGACATGAGATCAGAAAGGTGTCCGCCGCAACCCGAAGGGGGTGTGGCTGACGGGAGCAGAAGCGAGGAAGCTGCCGGTTGTGAGGACTGGCAAAGAGATCCACCATGGGGAGACCCCACCTGAGGAAGAGCTTCTGAACGATCAAGGGATCCAGACGCCACTCGTGCGGCTGGAGGACCCTGCTGAGTTTGTCTGCCAGGCAATTTTCTTGGCCGGGAGATAGACTGCCTTGAGGAGAATGCCGTGACTGACGGCCCAAGAGCAGAGTTTCTGTGCCTCCCGGCAGAGGAGGAAGGAGCCCGTGCCCCCTGCTTGTTCACGTAGAACATGGCAACTTGATTGTCCGTCTGGACAAGGACGGACTGTTGGGAGGTCAGGTGGGAGAAGGCCTTGAGAGCTAGGCGGATCGCCCTGAGCTCCAGGAAGTTGATCTGCTGAGCAGACTCCCACTTGGTCCAGAGGCCCTGAGTACGTGCCTCTTGGCAATGTGCTCCCCAGCCCAGGAGGGATGCATCGGTGGTCAGCACCCGGTTCGGCTGAGGTGAATGTAAACGCATTCCTAATATCAGGTTCGGCTGCCGGAGCAACCACCGGATAGACGAGACCAGCGGCTCGGAGACGCGCACTAGGTCTGCTAGGCGCTGTGGCTTGTCGCCACTGCCGGCGGAGACACCATTGAGCAGGCCGCATATTCAGGCGGGCATTGGGGGTCACATGGACGGTGGAAGCCATATGGCCGAGCAGTCTCAGGAAGCGCCTGGCGGAGACCAGGGGCTGGCTGCGAAAGCGGTCGGCTAGGTCCATGAGCCGCTGAGCCCTGTCGAGCGGTAGGTACGCTCGCGCCTGAGGAGTGTGCAGTCTTGCGCCGATGAACTCGAGATCCTGTGAGGAGAGCAAAGTGGACTTTGCGAAGTTTATGACAAAGCCCAAGTGCTGCAGCAGAGTCACCGTGCGGGACGTGGCGTTGGTGACCTCCTGAGCGGACGCTGCTCTGATGAGCCAGTCGTCGAGGTACGGAAAAACATAGAGGCCGTGAAGCCGGAGATGGGCCGCCACGACCGCGAGACCATTTGTGAAGACTCGCGGTGCGGAGGACAGGCCGAAGGGCAGTACTCTGTACTGGTAATGATTTCCTGCCACCACAAACCTTAGGTATTGGCGGTGGCTGGGGTGGATGAGGATGTGCGTGTAGGCATCCTTTAGATCCAAGGAGCATAGCCAATCTCCCTGCTGGAGGTAGGGCAGAAGGATTCCAAGGGTAAGCATTTTGAACTTCTCCGCACAAGGAACTTGTTGAGGTTGCGCAAGTCCAGGATGGGTCTGAGGCCTCCTGTTCTCTTTGGTATCAGAAAATACCTTGAATAGAAGCCTTGACCTCTCAGGTGGTGTGGCACCGGTTCCACCGCCTGTTCCTGCAGAAGACCTGCTAACTCCTGAAGGAGCAACTCCCTGTGCAGAGGGGGGCGCGGAGGCTCTCCCGGAAAATAGGAAGTGGAGGAGGTAGCCCTCTCGCACGACCTGAAGCACCCAGGCATCTGTGGTGATGCTGGACCACCCATGGGCGAAGTGAACCAGCCGGCCTCCGGTGCTGGGGGGGACCAGCGGGGGGGGAGAGGCTATGCTGAGCGAGTCAAAAACCCCCACCCTGCTGAGCAGGGGCTGGTGGTGCAGGCTTGGGGGCTTGCTGCCTACGGGACCCGTTACCCCGTCCCTTGGCCTGCTGGCCCTGTGGGGGAGCTGCAGGGGCCTGATAATGGGGGTATTGTTTGTAGGCAGCTGCCTTCCTCGGGTAAAAGGACTTTTTCCCGAGCCCTTCTTTTTCTGGGAAGGGGCGGAGGTCTTCCTAGAAAGCCTGGGTCCTGGTGAGAGTCTCAGTCTCAATTTGTGCAGCCTTTTCCGCCATGGGCTTGCCAAAGAGGTTTTCGCCTCGGCAGGGGACATCGACCAACTTGTCCTGTACCCAGGGTTCAAGGTCGGACGACTGAAGCCAAGCCTGTCGGCGGGCACCGATGCCGGCTGCGGCTACTCGAGCCGAGGCTTCAAAGCCATCATAGGCTGCTCGGGACATGAACTTCGAGCATTCCCGAATACCCGTGGACAAGGCCAGGAACCTCCGCAAAGGCTCCTCGGAGAGACCAGCGGAGAATCTGGCTAGCTCTTTAGCCAGATCCCTGAGATACATGCCATGTATAGCTGGTAAGTCTGGACCACGACAGGCGAGCATAGAGCCCTGGAAGCACTTCTTGCCAAGGCCATCCAGGTTACGGGCCTCCCTTCCAGGAGGCACCGAGGAGTGCATCTTCTGGCTCTTAAGACGATGCATGGCCGATTCTACTACCATGGAATGGTGTGGCAACTGCGCCTTTTGAAAGCCAGGGCTCTTGCGGACTCGATAGATAGAAGCGACCCGCTTGCTCAGGACCGGCGAGGAGGCCGGACTCTCCCACATGCGGAAGAGTAGTCGTTCCAGCATAGGAGGAACCGGCACAGTAAAGTGTTCCCTCGCGGGAGGAGTCATACTGGAGGGCGTCGAGCTCCTCGGCTCGAGGCTCCTCCTCGGGATCCGCAGGGAAGGCCAAAGCCTTGGCCATATCCCTAACGAAGTCCGAGAACCGGGCATCCTCCGGGGGGGATGCTTCCGAGGCTCGGACTCCGGAGAGTCCGATGGGACACACCGAGTCCGGAAAGAATCAGGTGACTCTTCCTCCTCAGACTCCCAGACCGACTCCGACGAGGACTCGGTGGGGTCGGCCCGGGCAGGGAGCGGCGCCAGCCGCCCCGACGCCGAGGGAGTCGGCGTCGGCGACCTCGGTCCCGAACGGGAGGCCGAGGGCGACCTCGACGAGGATCGACTCGAGTTCTCATCGACTCGAGGATGGCTCGGTCTCGGGGTCGACTTGGACGTCGACGTCCGGCGGTCGGGGCAGCGACGCCAGCGAAGCCAGCGAGCAGTGCCGCTGCTGGTCCATGAAGGCAGACAGTCTGCTCTCCAAGGCCGTCAACCTGAGTCCGAGCTCAGGTGAACCAGCAGCCCCCCGACTCGGGCCCGACGGCGTCGGGCCCGACGTCGGCTGTCGCGGAGGCGAGTCCAGAAGGATACAGGACTTACCGGGCAGGCATCTCGACTCCAGGCGAGGTCGCTTCGGAAGGTGTTCCTTCTCCAAGGACCGGGGCGGCTGTCGGGGCTATGCGACCTGGCCCTCGCGGAGCCAGGAGCGTCCACGACGCCGCCCTCGCGGGTTTTTCCTTCCGACGATGGTCCCCGGAGGGAGAACCCCGGTCGGAGGAGCTCCGGCGACGGTCCGAGCTGGAGCCCTTTGACACGGAGGCCTCCGACGAGGTCGGGTACGGCTGGGGTCAGCGAAGATTCTTTCGCGCTGATGCCGCCGACTTCTCAACGCTCTTCGAGGACAGTTTGCTGCAGGGCCCACAGATCAGTTCTTCATGATCCGGGCCCAAGCAGCGGAGGCAAAAGTCGTGTGTGTCGGTTAGTGACATATTTCGGTCACACCGACCACACCGCTTAAAGCCACTGGCAGCCATCGGGGGAAAAAGGGCCCCTGCGAGGTCAAAGGACCGGGCTGCCAGGGAAAACGAAAACGAAAGCTGACTAAGTCAGAAAAACCGAAAAACGTTAGAGGACTCGAGACCGGCGTCGCGAGTCGGGCGGGAAAACGATCGGGTCGAAAGAAAAAGTATAAAATAAGAGGAAAATCAACTTTTCGCGGGGACAAGACGGGGACGTCTGCAGGGCTCCGCGGAAAAAAGAAGACTGGCTAAGATGGCACTTCGGGCGGGGAAGACGACCGCGCATGCGCGCTGCAATTCCCAAAGGCTTTCTTTGAAAGCTGGGGAAAATTGCTCCGCGAGGGCTCCGTCGGCGCCGACGTCACCCATAAGTGAGGACTGACTTCCTGCTTGGTCCTGGAGAACAAAGGTACTTAAATAGCTCCAACAGCAGGGTTGCTTTCACCAAACTGTGTTGCTTTCTGAATTTCTAGGCTGGATTTTTTTGCACCATGCTGTTACCGATGATTCTCCTTCCTCACTTCCTCAGTACTGGAGAAAGGAAGGAGCAAGAACATAGAGGTAGCACTGCTCCACATATGCACACCAATAAAAAAGGTCACAGGCAGCTTGCAGGACAAAGTCTGCTGTAAACCAATTGATGTACCGACAAATTTATGTGACAATTTTCTGCATCACTGAATGCATGCATAACGTTTGCACATAATCCCATTACCTGAGATATAAACTCTGTGGAGCAGCAGACCTTAGCAGGCTAGTCAGAGCTGAGAAAAAATTACTTTCAGAATATGGGGCCGGAGGGATCCTAAGAAAATCATATCAGCTAAAAGAAATGGTAAGCTTAAAATGACCTACTTGTTCCAAGTACATCAGTTATTCATATTCCATTCATAACTATAACTACTGAGAAGTTCACAGCAGGAATTGAAGCAACATGGATTCTCCCTAGGAGAAAATATCTTGACATGAAAGAAACAACAAAATAATGAGCATTAGCTAGTTCTCTAATAGTGTTCTGCTTAAGACCCAAGAGTACGGATGTATAAACTAGAGAATATGTGAACTAATTTTGTAGTTTGAAATTCTTTAAAATTTGAAGTAAGGAGGCCATTATTGGTAACATTTACTAGTGTATTCCCACAAGGTTTTCTAAGGATCAACATGAAAGAACCCAATGAAATTTTTCCAGCGATCTAAATTTAATCTTGAACAGTCATCATACTCAAATCTACCAGTTTCCAGTTCAAATCTAAGTATCTGATACACACCAAGGCTTCTTTAGAGAATGTGGACATTTGTGCACTTCAGAGATATCCCACAGTGGCAACAGGATACAGGTTATCATGAGGTGGCATTCCTTCTGGCATATACAATCTGTAGAATGAATGCACTGTAGGGGAAGGTGCACAAAGTTACTTTAATGACGCTTTTGAGAACTCTGCAAATATATTATTACAGATGAATTTACATGGGGTAGGAGTGTATTTCATAACAGGATGTCTATGTGAAATGTCCAAAAAGGTGCTTAATTTTATTCAAGCAACACAGGCACCTACATCCTTTTCTAAAATAGGCTTGTACAATGAACCTCAGTAGTGCACAAATTCACACTTGCTCTCAAGACTAAATTTGTGCATTATTGTCTTGTGTGCACATGTACAGTACATCACAACTTTACTCCAGCTTTGCCCAAATGATGCCCTCAAGAATGTTAATGCACAGATCACAAAGGTAGGTATAATCTTACGCTGTGCCTACTTTTTATGCACCCAACCCAAAAAACCCAAAAGTGTTTCCCACAGTTATTCTATAATCCTTAATAAGAGAAACCCTAATCAATACATTTTTGCTGGAACACACACCATGAAGACAAACCATTTCTTCTAGCAGTGTGTTGTTCCTTTTTTCTTTTTAAAAGGGGGACGCAACCCCTACAAGTGCTAAGGAGACACAAACCTCTTAGTACATACCGGTATAACCATTCTTTCAGATTTAACTGTATTCATGAATCAAGGAAAAGTCACTTAGCTGATCTCCGTTATGGAGAACCGATCTGCTGAAGAGAATGCCGGTCAGAAAAGGAGAAGGCAAGCTACCACGTTTCACCAAGCACAAAACAAAACAAAAAAAACGCCAGCCCTTCAGCTTCAATCGTTCTTCCTCAAACCTCTCTCTCTTACAGACTTTTCAAGCTCCCAGAAAAACATCTGTAAAAAGCAACAAAATTGTGGTGCCATCACAAACTTAGTAACCCAACGTTGCGTTTCAAGCCATAAATTCTCCTGGCTCTTCTTCAAACTTCATTGCTTTTTGAACAGTCCCAGAGCGCCATGATCTTTAAACCTCATGCTTTGATCACATGACAGGTCCAGAACCAATGGGACCCAACAAATGTAAGCACTCCAACTAATTCAGGGGTTTATAAAATACTCCACCAGTCCAAAGAGGAATTTAAGCCCTTAGGCGACACAGAATCCAAAGAGTAAATCCAAACTTGTTCGCGATAACGCAAAACAGAATCACGATCTCCCCCTCTAAGTTTTATTGGTATGTGATCCAAGATTCTCCAGCGCAAATCAGCAAATTTATGTTGTTGTTCTTGACAATGAGATACCATCGGGGCTGACACTACTCCTGTAGTTATGCGGAAGCGATGTTCTAATAATCGCTGTTTCATCGTTCTGGTAGTCTTGCCAATGTATAATTTTAAACATGGGCAAATTATGACATATACTACAAATGATGATTGACATGTAGTATGAAATTTACTATAAATTTGCCGACGCTGAGATGAATGTTCCCACACTTCCCCTTCCAAAGTCTGAATACAAAAATAACAATTCATGCATTGAAAATGTCCCCGAATACCATCCTCAGGGGGTGGAGCACTATTTTGATGTACTTTTATGCACGGCATTTTATAACAGTCATCTTCTCTGTGTAAAATCATCTTTAGGTATAAATAATTTAATCTGCAGAGCTGGTAACAAAATTAGCTTTAAAACAACCGGCTTAGAAAATACTTTTACAACGTACTACTTCAGTAATTCTTTCTATATATAATCAGCCTTTTACTATTGTGCCTCCCACTCTCTGGAATTCCCTCCCATCTGACACCCGGTCAGGAAACTTCAGACCGTAAATTTAAGACCGACCGAAAAAACACACCTGTTCCGACAGGCCTTTAACAGTGAATTATAGCCTGGACCTAGTTGCAAACAGCACATGCTAACTATTAGCCTAGCTTAGAAAACATGCTCCTTAATGTCTATTTAGTATCTTGACCAATCATTTTGAAAGATGCCATGATGATAGGCAGTTCTATTTTGATTGGTTATCGTTTCCTTTAATTACAACTCTTCTGTGTGTATATATCATCCCAGAAATCAGTGCCTTTGGGGCTTGGGCTTGGCATGGAGACACACTGGAAAGTTGATGAAGGAAGTAATGTTTTTTGAATTTTATTTGCAGTAATTAAAAAAAAGGTGTAAAAAATAATATTGAAAAAGAGTGGATCACTGTGAGACCGACGATGAAAGCAAAGTGCTTAGTAAACATGCTCCTAGCATGCAAATGTCCTTTTAAATCACGAACAATGTTATAACTTGCCAAATGTCATTAAAAGTGAACATACAAACTCATGCTGCTATTTCAACAAATGTTTTATAAAAAGATCATTGACAATCAATGTTTACAGCAATTCTAAATGATCAAAAATATAATGTAAAAAAAGTAACATACGATCTTTCAAATCTGCATATTCAACCCATGCAGAGCCATGCTGTCCAGATGAAAGAGCCAATAGTGTTCAGTTTTGTTTAGGATGGCCTCGATATCACCTCTGCATCAATCAACCAGAACCGTAAGTTTATCCATCTGGGAGACCCAAACCAGTGCTGAGCAGAGATACAATGTTTAACCATAGGTACCATGTCAAATAATGATATCCTCCTCATATTTTAAGTGTACAGCCAAAAGATTATTTGCTTTTATTGATATAAAATAAAAGGAAAAAAGACCTCAGTATCAAAAGAGCTGTAAAAAACAGCTTTTAACATTGTGCTCATACACTGCAAGTCATTAAAAAACGTTCAGGTGCAGACATTTCCTGATTGAGACAACTCTGGTGCTCAATAAGTCGTGTCCGCATCACCGTGATTGTACGGCCCACATGAGCAAGGAGAATCAATCACATATACAATGGAGATGAACTGACAATCAGTGTAGTAGCACAGATTGAATTGTTCTCCTGTGCCTGGATGACAAAAATTTATCACTAATTAAACCCATGGTACAAAAGTCACAATTGGCACCTTGATTACATTAGAAATGACCAGGCCCCTCTGCTGGGAAATTCCTTTATCAGTACATAAGTCAGACTTCACAATTAAATTTCTCAGATTGCAACCCTGTATATAGGCAAACGAAGGTAATGCCTGAAAATTTCATGAGTTGATAAAACAGATCAAGTTTTCCAGATGATCATATTAACTTTGCCAGGAATTTAAGGCGCCAAGACCAATCATTATAAAGTGCCCTTAGATAAGCCCATTTACTACAAGAATAAAGACAACCCTAATTCAAAAACTTTTGTACTAATTTTTTGTTTGCTCCTGAGCTACTCAGATATAACCCTTTCCCCATCCTCCACCTAAGCTCCCATGTCTTTTGCATTAATGTGCACCTTTCATCTCCAGTCTACTTTGCCAGGGTGTTCAGACATGTCCTTCCAAACCTATCTCCTCTCACTGCAGAAAATTCCCATGGGACACTCCTGAAAGGCCAATAAATGTCTCTTTAGCAAATACCATTCTCATTCACAGTGTGCAGAGAAAGATTGTTTGAATCGTTGTGGGACTGATAATAAAGCAAAGCAGTATATTATTTTTGAAATTTAATCCACTAATGTATGAAGGTCTCATTATATATAGAACTAACTATGGAAGTATTAGTACATCTGTTTAAAGAGAATTTTCTAAGCTGGTTGTTGTACTAAAGTAAAATCATCTTTATACATGGAAACACTACAAAATTATTCCTAATATGTCCACTTGGATCCTATAAGAACATGAGAATTGCTATATTAGGTAAGACCAAATATTTAACAATGGCCAGTTCAGGTCACAAGTAGATGGATTTCATGATTTTCTCAAGTCCATCTTAATAATGGTTTATGGACTTTTACTCCAGGAACTTGTTCAAGCTTTCTTAAACCCAACTACACTAATAGCTTTTATCACATCCTCTGGCAATGAATTCCAGAGTTTAATAAATCATTGACTGAAACACATTTTCTCAGGTTTGTGTTAAATGCACAACTTAGTAACTTTATTGTGTGCCCCCTAGATCTTTCTACTTCTTGAAAGAACTAATTTTCTGTTACCCATTTTTCTCCATTGTTTATCTCCTCCTTAATGAGCCCTACCCTCTTTAGCTTTTCCTCATAGGGGAGTTGTTCCATCCCTTTTATAATTCTGATCACCTCCATCCTGTACATTTAAAACTCTGCATCATCATTTTTGAGATGCAGGAACTAGAACTGTACACATACTATATTCTGTTTAATTCTCCATTCCTTTCCTAATAATGCCTAACATTTTATTTGTTTTCTTGGCTGCCACTGCACATTGAGCAGATTTCAACATATTGTCCAAAATGATGCCTTGATCCTTTTCGTGGGTGATACTTCTAAAAGGGAACCCTGAACTGTGTCGCTATAGATTGAATGTGATCAAGGGCAAAGTAATGCATGTAGGGAAGAACAACCCAATTTCATCTGTCATTTGGATGCCTAGTCTCCCAAGGTCCCTTTGCAATTTCACACAACTTTGAATCACTGTGTCATCAGCAAATTTGATCATCTCACTTGTTCCTATAATCAGGTAATTTATAAATATGTTAAAAGGGAATTGGACTTAGTTCACGCCTTTTATCAGAAAGCCAGGCGAGTAACAATCAGGTACAAGCAACTCTATTCACCCTTTCCATTGAGAAATTCACCATTTACCCTACTCTGTTTAACGCACTCTCAGCCATAGGATACTTCCATACTGCCTTCTATCCCATCACTTTTCAATTTCCTCAGAAGTCTCTCATGAGGTATTTTGTCAAATGCTGTTTGAAAATTCAGATACATTATATCAATTGGCTCACCTTTATCCATGCTTCTTCATGACTTAAAAAAAATGGAAGATTGGTGAAGCAAAACTTCATTTGGTTAAATCCATTTTGGCTTTGTCCCATTAAACCATGAAACAGTTTCTACCGTTTTGCCTTCCCTTACTTAAAAGTCTCAAGAATAGAAATAAATCCTGAAAAATGCAGGGGGAACAATATACTTGCATAAACGGCAACTATATTAAGCATTATAACAAGGAGAGATGGTAGACATTCAGATAAGTAAATGAAAGTGGGCAGAGGGCACAGCTGAAGTCTACAATTGTGCATCAATATTGACAGTATATAAAAAGGCAAATTTAAAATGATAAAAGGATCCAAAATTATTTTTATAATATAGATCTTATACATGGAAGGGTATCTGCAATTAAAGTTAAAATTTAATATGCATTAGAAACTACCAGCATATGAAAATATTTAAAATTATGTAATCTGTCTTTTGAAATAAAGTTCTTTATTGATTACCACCACATACAAAGACAAAATGAGGTATCCAATAAGCATAAATGCAGAAAAGTCCTAAGTACTTAAAACTTCTAAAGTCATAGTGGATAATACACATTTTTACCAGTTTTCAGTGTGTTTTGACATGTAGTAGTTTTTTTAAAACTATGTAGTAAAAAATTTAGAGAAGACCCATTAAATGTAATTATAATGCATGAGAGTTCATGTTCATAAAACCACTCCCCCCTCCAAAACAAACAGAGGAATACTATATCAATGCATGAAATAATTTCTCAGATTTTTGGTCTGCTTGTTTTGCAAGATAAACAGTTTTACATACTTTAAAATGTTATAAACTTACAAGATGTGTTTTTAAACACAAGGTATAGATGTATACCACATAACCAACAATGCAGAAGTATAAGGGTGTAACAGAATTTACCTAAATGTCTAATATACTGGCATGCTCTTAAAACTAAAAACATAATAAAGTAAACATTGCTACTACATTTATTCAACAAGTGTGCACCTACAAGTTCTCTAGAACGAGTCATTTAAAATATGATGTATTCTTTCAAACTACAAAATCAAGTCACTGTTAAATGACACTTGAAAGTTGTATAAAAACATGCTTAACATAAAAAAAATCATTGTCAATGTTAAGTTCATCCAATGTGCAAAAGCTTTGAACTGTTAATTCATTTTCATTTTCTTGCATTGTTTAAGTTTCAACACTGATTGGTATGATTTTTGATCCAGGTAATATTTTTGTTATCTTGCGGACACAGCAACATATTCCTAAGCTTTCATCATTCTAGAGCAGTGATTTACAGCTAGTCATCATGGTTTCCTTTCTAGCGTATTCTAAAAGGTT
The DNA here is from genome assembly GCA_033557465.1 of Ichthyophis bannanicus. Taxonomy (NCBI): domain Eukaryota; kingdom Metazoa; phylum Chordata; class Amphibia; order Gymnophiona; family Ichthyophiidae; genus Ichthyophis; species Ichthyophis bannanicus. The sequence goes on along the minus strand of CM066035.1, from coordinate 167,583,916 downwards.
TTTCATTAAGAAGCTAGTAAAAAAAATTAACTGTTTTTTTATATGTACATCCATTAGCAATATTCAAAAGACTCACGCAGGATAGTATAAATTGAATGCTTCAAAACTAAAACGTTTTTTTCTTCTGCCCATCACTTGTTCAAAGAAAACAAAAATGATTGCCTAATCAATTTGCTGGTAGCCACCAGGACTACCCAATGAAGCAAATTTTTCTGCTCCCCTTGGCAGAGTAATAAAAGAGCCACAAGGTGGCTTACTTTGGGAGCAATTCAAGGATCCCCAGTTTATGTCAGTACCTACATCAAATACTATTGAATAAAAGTATAAGCAATATAGTGTTTTCTATATAAAAAATGTACTTTGTAGCTTATACTGAAACCTTTGATCATGCGCGTTTTGTTCATTTTAAAAAATACTCTTTGGAAACGGATATAACTCTTGCAGAGAACCCTATATTACATTTCTTCCCATTAAAATAAAGGTACAATCAGATACCTTTTAACCCACTGCTAATTACCATTGTTACTTACAGTTCATTACTTGATCACTTCACCATTTAACACTTAACTTTACACACTTCCACACACTACCCAAACCAAGGGCTTATTTTTCAGCACACATACACAGATATTTACCATTTTGTCTAACTTTAAAAAAAAAATTATATATATAGTATATTTATATATTTACCCTAAAATAAGAACTGATAAGGATTAATGACACTTTTCAAATAAAAGTAAATAATTCATACAGGTTTGCTCCTACTAAAGTTCATTTATATTCCATCATGGTCTTCTTAAAACTTGAACTAATACTAGGAGAGAACATTTCATAAAATTTGTATTTGATACACAAACTGGTTTTATTTGCTTGATGTCCACTTGGACAGCATATAGATGATGCTCACAACGATGCCTTGGTTCTAATTGCTTAAACTTACTGATGCATATTCCTTACAGCCCTGTCTCTGGTGTCACTGAATATCTGAAGCATGGGTTTATTTGTATAGTGCTACCTCAAGCAGTAGCTTCATTACTGTAAGTGGTAGAGAACAAAGTGGCATGAGCAACAGAACAGGTGTTTCTACCAAAAATCGTATTATTAAACTGGTTTTCAAATGCAGTGAGAGTTTCTAGCAAAGGCTGTGTGCAGAGGATCTCCATACAGATTAACAGAGCAAAAAATTGAAAAAAAAAAAGCAATGCCGAAAGATTGTTTGCACTCAAAACTGTGCTCAGAACTCATGCTGTACTTTAATTACATTAGCAATTAGATAAGGCCTTTTCAACTAGAAATGCACAATGCTCTGTTATTCAGCCCATTGTATTCTCTGTGGCTTACTTGTTTGTTACTTCCTTGAGTGCCAAACATAGAAACTCCCATGCTTCACATATTTAGTGACACCAGAAAGAATGCTTTAAGGAACATATGTCAATAAGTAGAAGCAATTAAAACTAGCCCTTTCAAGGCCTACTTTAAATTTTTAATCCACATTCTGCAGCCGGGTAAATTTTTGCATATTTCAGGAAAATTGTACCCCTCTTATTCAAGATGTTCTAATAGTGATTTTCCTTCTGCTATGGTCATGTATTATATACCATTTGATAGGAATATTTAGTCAGAATTTTGGATCCCAAGAGTTTTGGGCTCGGCCTGGAAAGGACTAGGTTATCACTATGTGAACTGTATGTGGACTAGTTCACAGCCTTCTGATTCTTTTCATCAGATTTATGGATTTAGTAAAATTGCAAACTGCAATAATGTGTAAGAAAAATAAGCCACTGGTCACTTGTTACAAAGCATAATAGAAAGGTAATTAATTAAACTGGCAAAGAAAATATGAACTTACCTACCACACTAAAGCGTAGTGACTCACCTGTAACAGGTGATCTCCGGGAACAGCAGGAATTTAGTCTTTATATATGGGTATTGTCGGTACCGAAGGAGCCTGCACGGGAATGCTCCCCAGCATCCAATAGGAATGCTTTTGGGAGCATCCCTCAGCACATGCGCGCTGCCTTCCCGCCTTTCCAACTGTCCCTCTTCAGTTAAGTTTGTAGCTGAGTGAAAGGATAGAGGGAGAGAGGAAAGAGACAGAGATAGAGAGACAACTCCTAGGGGTGGTGGGTGGGTTGTGAAGACTACATTCCTGCTGTTCCCGGGGATCACCTGTTACAGGTGAGTAACTATGCTATCTCCAGGAACAAGCAGGAATGTAGTCTTCACATATGGGGACTCCCTAGCTGAAGATGCCAGGGAGATAGCCCCAGGAAGCTGCCACCTATAGTAAGGTGGGCCATGCTTCTTCCCATGGATCTCTGGCATCCCACCAGGGTTGGTGGGTAGGAGTTGAATTAGGTCTGAAAGAGATTCTGAAGGACAGCTTGGCCAAAGAAGGCATCCCGACGGGAGGCTTTATCTAGGCAGTAGTGGGCTGTAAAGATGTGTACCGAAGCCCAGGTGGCTGCTCGACAAATGTCATCAATAGACACAGAGTGAAGGTTAGCCATAGAGGCTGCCATGGCTCTCACATTATGAGCTGTGACATGGCCTTGAAGAGGAAGACTCTTACTCTCATAAGCAAAGGATATGCATTGTGCAATCCGTTTGGATAGAGTTCTCTTGGAGACTGGAAGTCCCAAATGAGTAGAATCAAAAGCAATAAGAAGTTGAGAAGACTTTCTATGTTGCTGTGTTCTTTGTAGGTAAAAAGCCAAGGCTCTTTTACAATCCAAAGTATGAAGGTTCCTTTCTGCATTAGAGGCATGAGGCCTCGGAAAGAATACAGGAAGATAAATTGATTGATTTAAATGAAAAGGCGAAACCACCTTTGGCATAAAGTGTGGATGAGTTCTGAGAACAACCTTATCATGGTGAAACCTAGTATAAGGAGGACGAGCCACTAAAGCTTGCAATTCACTAATGCGACATGCAGAGGTGATTGTAATTAGGAAGATGACCTTCCAGGACAAAAGCTTTAGGGTTGTAGTGGCTAAAGGTTCTAAAGGCGGTTTCATAAGCTGCCTGAGAACTAGGTTTAAATCCCATGCCACCGGTTGTGGCCTGATGGGAGGCTTTGTTCATAGAAGACCTCTCATAAATCTTGATATGAGTGGATGAGAGGAAATTGGTTGTCCATTTAGAGGCTTATAGGAAGCTGCAATTGCACTAAGATGGACTCTTACTGAATTGGTCTTTAGACCAGAATTTTATAAATGAAGTAGATACTCTAGTATTGATTCCAAAGGTATCATAAGGGGGTTTAACCCTTTCTGGGAACACCATATAGTAAAACATTTCCATTTGAAGGCGTAAGAGCGTCTTGTGGAAGGTTTTCTAGAAGCCTGAAGGATATCCTTTACCTGTTGGGAAAGGTTGAGATCCTGAAGGTCTAAGCTTTCAGCAACCAGGCCCTGAGATGCAGGGACTGTGGATTCGGGTGCCATAGCATCCTGCTCTCTTGGGAGAGGAGATCTGGAGCATAGCCTAACTCCAGAGGTGCAGCTTGAGAGAGATGTAGAAGCAGGGGATACCACGTTTGGCGTGGCCACCGTGGTGCTATGAGGATCATACGACCTCTGTCTCTCTGAAGCTTGAAGAGTGTTTTGGGGATGAGGGGAAAGGGTGGGAAGGCATAGAGGAAGTCATGACCCCAGTGAAGAAGGAAGGCGTCCTTTGCCTGGCAATTTTGAGCCGGAATTCTGGAACAGAACCGGGGAAGATTGGCATTCAGTGGACTTGCAAATAGGTCTATGTCTGGGGTTCCCCAGATCTGAAATATCTTGGCCACCTGGTCTAGGTGGAGAGACCATTTGTGAGGAAGCAGTACTCGGCTGAGTTTATCTGCCCAAAGGTTTTGAAAGACTGGAAGATATACTACGAGAAGGTGAATTTGATGCTCTCTGGCGAGGGCCCATAGTCATAAAGCTTCTTTACATAACGACAGAGAGCCTGTGCCCCCCTGCTTGCTCACGAAGAACATAGCTACTTGATTGTCCATTTGGACTAGGACTGTCTTGTAGCTGAGCTGGCCATGGAATAGTCGAAGAGCTAGATAGATTGCTCTGAGTTCCAGGAGGTTTATGTGAAGACAAGCCTCCTGTGGAGTCCAGGTACTCTGGGTAGAGAGATGATGCAGGTGTGCTCCCCATCCCACCTGTGATGCATCTGTTGTTAGAGTGGCCTGGAATAGAGGTTGCTGGAAAGGAGACCCCAGTAGAAGATTTTCAAGTGATTGCCACCATTGGAGGGACAAAATCAGTTGTTGTGAGTTTGATATCTTGTCAGACAGATGTCCTGTGGCCTGTGTCCACTGTGTGGATAGGGTCCACTGGGCTGCTCGCATATGAAGGCGAGCATAGGGAACCACATGAACCGTGGATGCCATATGTCCCAATAGTTGTAGTAGTTCTCGAGCAGTTAGGGAGGACTTCACCGCTGCTTGAGAAGCTAGCTGCACTATGCAAAGACAGTCAGGTTGTGGAAGAAAAGCCCTTGACTGTCTGGTATCTAAACGAGCTCCTATGAACTCCAGGGACTGAGACGGAGCAAGTTTGGATTTTGGGAGGTTTATGACCAATCCCAAGTATTGAAGGATTCGCATTGTACGAGACAGTGCAGAGCTGGCCTCTGGAACCGTGGGGGCTCGAATGAGCCAGTCGTCTAAGTAAGGGAAGACGAATATCCCTAGGGTTCGCAGAAATGCAGCTACTACTCCCATGAATTTTGTGAATACTCTTGGTGCCGAAGCCAGACCAAAGGGAAGAACCCTGCACTGGAAATGTTTTCCCCTGAAAAGGAATCGTAAGAATTTCCTGTGATCTGGATGTATCAGAATGTGAGTATATGCATCCTTTAGATCTAGAAAACAAAGCCAATCCTGACTTTGAAGGTATGGCAGAAGAGTTCCCAGAGAAATCATTTTGAACTTTTCTCGGAACAGGTATTTGTTCAATTCTCTGAGGTCTAGAATGGGTCTGTGTCCTCCTGTTTTCTTTGGAATAAGAAAATAGGGGGAGTAGAACCCTGTACCCTGTTGAAGAATGGGAACCTCCTCTATTACTCCTTGAGCAAGGCGTGTTGAGACCTCTCGATCCAGTAGATTGTCTGTAGACGTTTGGGAATTGAACTGTCTTATGATTGTAGGAGGGGGCATAATGTGAAAATGAAGCTTGTACCCCTCTCCCACAATGGACAGAGTCCAATTTCTGCTGTTATTTGGTGCCATCTGTTGGAAAAATGACACAACCTGCCTGGAATGTTTAGGGGTTCTGGACCTTTCAGAGGCAGGAAAGCTAAGTTCTCTATGAAGGAGTCAAAGCCCTTGAGGGGCGCTGGGCCTGTGGAGTTGGTTGAGCTCTAAGGCCTTTTGGCTTCTTTTGTTGTCTGGATTGTTGTTGTTGACCTTTCTGGGCAACCTGACCCTGAGCTTGCCCTCACTGGGTATAGGATGGATAAAACGTCCTCTTTTTGCTGAAAAAGGGTTTTTTTATAGGGTTTCTATTTGGCTGGAGAGGCTGTAGATTTTGACAATCTATCTAAAGTGATACTGTCAGCATCTATCTCATTAGCCTCTTCCTGCCAAAGAGGTTTTCTCCTGTGCAAGGGATGTTTCCCAATTTATCCTGTACCCAAATTTCCAATTCTGATGCCTGAAGCCAGGCAATCCGACATGCACCAATGGCAATAGCAGAGGTTCTGCTGATGCATTCAAAGCAGTCAAAGACTGCACAATTTACAAACTTGGAGACATCTTGAGCATGCTTGACAAGAGTAAGGAAGTCTTGTCGTTTGTCATCAGGGAGAAGGGGGCTCATAAGCTCCAGATCTCCTGTGACCTCTTTGAGGAATATTCCCATATATAAAATATATGAGCTGATCCTAGCTGAAAGCATGGAAGCCTGAAATGTTCGATGCCCAAAAGCGTCAAGAGTCCTGCATTCATGACCTGGAGGATTGGATGCATGTCTTTTTGCACTTTTCATCCTATGCATGGCTGACTCAACTAATGGTGTGGCAGCTGAGTCTTTTGAAAACCAGGACATGGCAGAACTTGATATATGGTATCGAGTCTCCTAGAATGAGGAGATGTGGTCAAAGGTGTCTCCCACATTCTGAGCATCAAATCATGAAGAATTTCATGAATGGGCAGAGTGGCTGCCTCCTTGAGAGCCTTAGGGTATTGGAGAATTTCTAATTCCTTTGCTCTAGGTTATTTTTCAGGAGCTACCGTGATTGAAAGGCCTGAGGCCACATCATGAATAAAATCCTGAAAAGACATGTCTTCTGGAGGAGACATTCTGCGTTGGAGAGGAGTCTTCCGGGAGAAACACTCTGGTACCGGCAGAATTATCAAAGTCTTCGGAATCGGAGGATTAGAAGTCTCTCTGATCCCGATGTTCATGCAAAGCACGGTCTTGGTATCGATCGAAGTCGGTACCAAGTTGGTCCGGTACCGATCTATCGATGCCAGAAAAAGTCAGCATGGGAAGAGTTCCCACTGGGGCTGGTACCACAGTTATAAGGAGAGCTGCAAGGCTGCGTTCGATAGCGAGAAATCTCTGGTCTATCGATGCTGCCGATGCCTGGGTATTGGTACCAGTAAAAGCGGCTGGAACCCCTCAGCATGGCACCAGTAGTTCTGCCGATGTCGAAGCCTCAAGAACATCCTGGAACCCCGTTGATGCCTTGGAGGCCGAAGCCTCCCGCCAGGGCTGTTTTACCGGTGTAGTTTCCTCAAGGGCAATGCCAATGGCCTCTCGATGCTTTGAAGGAGGGCTACCCTTTGAGGACCGGCTCTTATGTTTAGTTACCCGAGATCCATGAGAGGAAGACGAGGCATCCGAAGAACCTGGAATCCGAAGAAAAGAGGGTACCGAGCTTTGCAGCTCAGTTCTGTCTTCCTCTTTTAGTCATCCCCATAGAAGAGAGACACTCAGATGGAGAATGGTCAGGGCCTAAACATTTTAGACACCGGTCATGGGTGTCGGTAACGGAGATGGTATCGCCACACTTAGTACATTTTTTAAAACCACTAGCTGGTTTTTCCATCTTTTAGGAAAAGTGGGGCCTAATGCCCAAAATGGCAAGTAGCACCAAAAAGAAAACGTTTCTGAAGAGAAACAGTTCAGAAGTATATATATTTTTTTTTTGAAAAGAAGAAAAAAGAACCGTCGGTACCGGTAGGTGTCATGCGGAGGCAGACGCGACCACAAAAAAGCAAGTTTAAAGAATAAATTTTCTGCGGTGACAGGGTGTGTGTCCTGTCGGCTCCATGGAAAACGAAGAACTGAAGAGGGACAGTTGGAAAGGCGGAAAGGCAGCGCGCATGTGCTGAGGGATGCTCCCAAAAGCATTCTAATTGGACGCTGGGGAGCGTTCCCGCGCAGGCTCCGTCGATACCGACGATACCTATATGTGAAGACTACATTCCTGCTTGTTCCTGGAGATACAAAAAAAGGTAACATTTCAGATTTAAATAAAGCTAATTCAAATCATTAAGTTTAGATTTCATCATAAAAAGAACACTTAACTCCCAAAGCTACAACTATAGTTAATATCCACTATTATAGATTCTACTTCAACATACAGTTATGCTAAAAAGTATGCAAAATTAATTCATGCTCATACCTGTTTCTATTTAACTGATCCAAGACAAACACAAATTTGATCACATTTTTCTAATAATAGCAGAAAAACTAACAAGAATCTTTAGCCTAGAACTGATCCATAGTCCCCAAATCAGCAATGAGTTGTTTTGATCAGTTACATCATTTTTGGCTTGTTGGACCAAAAAGTCAAGACATGCCACTTACCTTGTAGACAGGAAATGAGAAGATGAACTACAAGCTGCAACATGCAGAAGTTAACTTACAAATCGGAGTATTTAGCTATCATAGTTTGCAAGCATGTAATAAAAAAACTAAAGAAATGATGCCATTCATCACTCAAATAAGTTTTATCTCTTAATGACCAGCACTTGTAAAGGCAATTGAAAGAGAAGAGATCATAACACAGGTACTGATTCTTCAGGATCCCGACTGTAAAAAGAAGTCAGCAACATAAAGCAGCAATGGACAAGGAGGAGGAAAGTTATTTGATAAAAAAATCTTTTAGCATGCCTGAGCATTTATCTTTTTCTCAATACCAGCCATAAATCTGTCAGGGTGGCTTGTTAACGTCAGGTACAGATGTCTTGTATTTTTTAGATCCTTTAGAAGGCAATATTCCCCAGATCTTTATAACCATGTAAGAAAGCTCTCTTTATCTAGCTTGGTGGCTGCCAGCACAGATTCCATGTCATTAAGGATGTCAGAACTCAAAGCCTCTTGCAGACTTGGCATCAGTTCTTCTCCTTCTACATTCATTGCTTCTCCTTCTAGTGTCCCAAGGTCCACATTTGTCCCTGGAACGGCTTCTAAGTAATCTGGGAAACGATTCTGTTGGGAAGGCATGTTACTTTGACCGATGGTATCACCTAATTGCAACACAAGAAAATAAATGTATTAGAATCATGATGAAAATTTCACTTACATTGTGAAAAAAATAACTGAAAAATACACACAAAATATAAGTTGAAGTCAATGGTGTCCTTTTATTAAGGTGCAGTAGATTTCTGCACTTACCGCGCATTTTGATTAAAAATTAAGATGCCAAAAAATGCCAAGCAAAATATAGCTTTAAACAATAGCGCTTAATATCCAGACACCACCACCCACGGTAGAGCCACACATAGCTGCACTAGCAAGTCGTGCGTGATCGGCCGTCTGCGGTCCCTAGGCACTGGCTCTGCCCTCCCCCACCGGTGCAATACCCGCCGGGTTAAGAACTCACCAGCTGCCGGTGCCCATCCCACCGCTCTGGCAAAAAACATAAACCCAGCTAAATGAGAACAGACCGCTGACTTAGAACTCTCCTGTTCCTTGGCAGCCACTACATATTGGGCCAACATCTGATCAGACACCAAATCTAGTGGACATCCCTGCGCCACCAAAAACTCCTCCACCTTGTCGCAGCCCCGATGATACGCTGACCATGTTGCTCGCGCCACTGAGCTCTGCAGAAAACTCAGCATCCCCTCAGGCCAACGTGCCATAAGCACTCTGGGACCATCACTCCAACTGCGTCTGCTCCTGGCGCCAGTCTCCAAAACCGGTCCCACTGAAAACGAGAAAGAGTGCCAGCCACCTCATTAGTACTTTCCAGGATATGCCTCGCTTTGATCATTACGTTCAAACGTAAACAAGCTAGCACCACCTCCCCGCATCAGTTCCGCCACCTGCACACATCTCGGGGTATAATGATTGATCACGCTAACTACCACTGCATTATCACACCACCACAATACCCGCCTGTTACGAAGGTGCTCTGGCCACAATTCCAATGTCACCAGCATGGGAAACAGCTCCAAAAAGGCCACATTGGTCACTGAACGCGAGTCATGCCACGCCTGCAGCCGAAGCAAAGCATATAGGAAGCAAGAGTTCCCTCAATGGCTTAGGGACTGGGAAGAATTCCCCAGCCCAGCTCCTGTTGCCTCTGACCCTCAGCAGCAGCACTTGTATCTCCCAAGAACAGAGTTTACCCCAGAGCAGAGGTCTGAGTACAGGTTTGCAAAAACTCAGAGATCCTATGCAGGTCAAGCCCAAGAGGGGATGCAGTGGGAAAGCACTATCCCAGAGAATATTCAGGAGCCAATGGATTGCAGTTTGGGAGTAACAGATGATTTAGAATCTCTGCGTTAAAGAGAAGAAAAGGAAGTGTGTTTTTGATTTCTTTGGAGGAAGATAATACTTTTGTGTTTTGGGGAAAACAAAGAAGAAGCTTGGTTTTGTTAAAGTGTTCTTTTGCCTGTGATGTAACAGCTTAATTTGTGTTATCCTTATCTGAAAGCCATCCGCATGGGACAGGGAATAAATCCCATCCTTAATTCCACTTTGGACACGACTCTTGAGTCATTATTCTTCCACAACTCAAACTGGGTCTCCATCTAGGCAGCTGCCTAGGGTGACACAGTCAGCCAACAGGCTTACACGCCGCAGAAACACCCTACCCATCGGGATGACACAGCAAGAGAAATTTAAAGCCCCAAGTAACGCCTGCAATTCCCTCAAAGTCATCTTACGGGACGCCCTCGCATTGGCTACCAACACCTGCAACTTTGAGACCTTATCCTGCGGAAGCCTAGCCTAGCGGAAGCCTCTGAGTCCAATTACACCCCTAAAAAGGTTAGCCGCCTGGCCGGACCTTCCGTCTTCTCCTCTGCCAAAGGTACCCCGATTTCCTTGGCCAAGACCAGAAAACCGCTCACTAAGCTCTGGCACGCCGTGGAATTTGCTGCTCCTACAAAGAAAAAATCATCCAAATAATGTACCACGTTTGCACAACCTACTTCCTGCACCCAATGTAGGAATGTACTAAATTTTTCAAAGTAAGCACAGGACACTGAACATCCCATAGGCATGGCATTTATCAAAATAAAACCTGTCCTCAAACTGAAAACCTAACAGTGGAAAACTAGACGGGTGCACCGGCAGCAAACGGAAAGCCGACTCAATGGCGACACCATTTCCATACAAAATTATGGTATCTCAACAACACACCAAGTATGATACTCAAACCCTTAGTGGTGGTTATATTTCAGCGAAACTACTGAATTATGACTCCATGTAATAAATTTTGTAAATAGTTTTCCCCTGTTATCCAAGTTTTTGTGCCCTGTTACCTGTAAAACTCATACGCTTTCAACTGTACTGAGCATTTTTGTTACATGTAAACCGCGCTGATGCTGAATAGTGCGGTATATAAGAGACTATAAATAAATAAATAAATATCCACCTTGGCCATCCATGCACTACCACTCGCCTGCCTCACCAATTCCACCGCCTGATCGAATGACGCATATCGCACAGTACACTTATCCCGAGGTATATGATCGTTAACCGAGGTTCCTTCCGGACAGAACAAATTATGGATTATCCGAAACTTCCCCACTTCCTTTTTTGGTACAACACCCAACAGGGAAACTACTAAATTCGGGAACGGCCTCTCCCCAAATGGACCTGCAATCCTGCCTAACTCCAGCTCCCGTAACAATTTATCCCGCACTATAGTCGCCAAATGCCACACCGAGGGGGGAATTGCACGCTGCACCACCTACTACCTGGCCAGACACTGTTATAACAAAGCCTTCCTGAAACCCCTTTTCCAACACCACCCTGTCCCCTTGTCTCGGGTATTGCTGAAGACGAGCCCGCAACTCCTCTACCCTAATCGGGGTAGGGGCAAGACCGCTTAATTCAGTCTTACTTCGTGACCGGCCCACTTGTCGAGGCGGCCACTTTTTTGCAGCATTTTGTCGCTGCATGCCCCCCACCGCAACATTTGAGCATGCGTGTCGGAACTTGCAATCCGGAAAGGGACACGTTGACTTGTTGAATCTCCAGAAAACATTCCCCGTTCCGGTACCACCAACTCTCTGCTACAAATTGCCTCCTGTAGGCCGAAAGGAACGACCCGTGCTCCCTAGCAGCGCGCGCCCTGCTTTTCCTCCCCCCATTCACCCAGCGCCCGATTTAGCCAACATTTGCATCAACCATAAATTAATATCCTGGGAACCCCAGGACAAGAACCTATTTTCTTCCATTTTATCTCTGAACTTCTCATAGTAGTTCAGCCACGACCATCCTTCATGCATCTGCGCCGCCTCTAGAATTGCATCCGCATAAGCCAACATCCCATACTGTTCAGGATACTGATGCCCCCATATACTCGCCAAACGCAAAAAAGCTTGTGTCCAGTTCAACACATTCCGGGACATCTTTTTTATTCGCTCTGCCTTCTCGTCCTCCTTCCTCTTCCTTTTTTTTGAAGCGCTATTGTTTAAAGCTATATTTTGCTTGGCATTTTTTGGCACCTTTAGAACTGGTGAGCTGGTAGCCGACATCAGGGGGTCGGGCAGCGTTGGTGGTTTGCTTCACCAGCATGTGCAGGTGGAGGGTGGGCATGTGTGAGTGTTGTTGGCTCATTCTAAGATGGACCAGCAAGGGCGAGGGTGGTGGGTAGTGTTGCAGGAGATAGAGGGTGTCACTACATGTACAGTGGCGGCCTTGCGTGACTACATGCGGTGGCACCCTGCAGTGGGAGGTTTGATGTTTATGCATGCGATGCTTGGGTGGTTACGAGGTTCCAGATGACAGTGGTGTTACGGATGGTGTTGCAGCGGATAGGGGAGGAGCTGCTTCAGTTTGCAGCGCATTCCTTCCATATTGGGGCAGCAACTAGTGCAGCGGCTGCAGGTTTGTCTGAACAGGAGGTGCAGCGCATCGGGAGATGGCGTTCGAAGGCCTTTTTGGGATACGTTCGTTGGTAAAGGGGGGGGGAGAAACGGTACTGGCATGGTTAATTTTCTTTTCTTTTGCAGATAGAGGCAGAAATCCACATGGCTGTTGGCCGATTGGCCATTCGTTTGTGCATTGGGTGGGTCAGCGAGCGGCTGTGCGGCCTCTGGGGCAAATCTTGGCCTGGATCCGGTGGTGGTGTCCGTCACATGGCTGGGTGAGCGAGGTCTATGATGGATGCAGCTGCTCTCTTTGCTTTGGCACTACCTGCGTCTTCGGGAGGCACCTGATTTGATTTTAATACATTTGGGGGGCAACGATTTGTCATTTTGAACCTGCAAGCAATTGATCAGAGCGGTGCAGTGAGATCTGGGGGAGGTGCTTCAATTGTTTCCTGGGGTAATAGTACTGTGGTCAGACATTATCCCACGGCCGATTTGCCGGGACCAGCAGTGCTGGTCGAGGGTATTAACTAAGATCAACCAACAAATCGGCCGTTGGGTATGTGCAAACGGGGGTTACCAAATAATGCATTCATGGGCGGAGGTGGGCTGTGCGGGATTGTATGGCCGGGATGGGGTACATTTATCCCCAGTTGGGTGGGATTTACTATTGAATAACTGGCAGGAAGCGTTAGAATGGGTAGCTCTGCAGGATTCTTGCTGGTCGCAGCTTTTGGGGGGGCGGCACAGGGATGCTGAGGTCACCTGCGCCGGTGGTGGGATCCTGGAGGTTTCTGGGGTCCGGAGCCATAGCATAAGCTTGGGACAGGGGTGGGGTACCCCCGACCCGGACAACCCCTGGCTGGCTTTTGCTAATTACATGGCAAAATTGGGGCTAAGGGGGGGGGGGGAAGGAAGTTGGCAAAGCGGAGGCGAGCTCGCCTTGCTAGTGATATGGCTGGTGAGATATCATTCCGCTATTGTATGCACTATGGATTGTTATTGGAGTTGATTGTTGATTTGTTTAAGGGTAATAAAGCTGCGACCAGATGTTTTCCCAAAAGAAACTGTCAGAGATTTGTGTGGGAAAGGGGGAGGGGTGGGGGGAGGTGGAGCATCTAGTCTGCCCTACCTCGGTTACTGAAAAATACACACAAAATATAAGTTGAAGTCAATGGTGTCCTTTTACCAAAGGTGCGGTAGATTTCTGCACTTACCGCACATTTTGATTAAAAATTAATATGTGATAAGTGCAAAAATTGTGTGTTAACTCTCGAGGGTGTGACCAGCATGCACCCAGCAATAACCACACTGAAAAACAGCCTAACATGCAGCAGCATTCACAATTAACATGAGTGCACTTTGAGGGGACGTTATGTGCACCTTCACTAATTTCAATATTGACAATTAGTGGTATGTTTACTATACTGCGTTAGGCTTTTTGCAGATAACATGCCATTATAGTGCAAACAACACTGCTGTTGGGGGCATGCACAGCATTTTCCCCAGCAGACAATACATTGAAATTGCAAAGATCACGGCCCAGCAGAACTGAGGTCATGTTATGTGCACCCGTGCTGTCTACAGCTTTGACGGTAACCGTGTGCTATTTGTGCCTGTGGTAACTGCATTGCAGACACACCCATTCTCTGCCCCTAGCTTGCCCATGCTTGCAAGTACAGTGGTTTCTGCAGATCGTGCAGCAAAATCACTGCACTATTTACATTTTTCCTGCGCTGTTCACAGAGGCTGATAGCATGCACTGTCAACAGCATTAACAGGTAGTGCAAACATGCCCCCTTAGTACGTGGTGTGTATTCCCACTCTAACTGCAATGTGCAGTCCATACCTGCTCTCTAATTCTAACCCATCCAGTTGGCACAGTCACATGATGTGCAGTTAACGCAAGAATTAGCAAGCAGTAATCGTCATGCCAGCGCAGTAACAGCATGAGCCCACATTAACAATTACCTGACATAAATCCACGCGGTAACTCCTTAGTGCACTTTAGTAAAAGGTCCTCAATGTTATTTAAAAAGTTTATGTAAAATTGTACTTCTATAATGTGACTAATACACTGTACTTGCCCGAGTGAAGTTAGCTAGGTGGGTTGCAAATGATAAGTCTTACAATTTATCAAATTCACATATGATAATGTTTGCAAACTTGTCTACTGTAATATTTCTACAATTAAGAAGAACTGTATCAACTTTAATGAACAAACACTCCACATTGGCAAGTGCTTTAAAATTGCTGAAGGGTCTGAAGACTCATTATTTAACCCTGTTGTGCAAGTTTCTAACTATAATGATACTGGAAAAAAATAGATTCCTTACACAAACATTTTCAAGACTACATAGGTTCCTTCAGATATTTTAAACTGAAAGGGAAGCTTCCCTCTTGTGTGCAACAGACTGCCTAACAAAATTACAACGATGCATTCAAATGTAATATCCTTAGCCAAAGAATGAATTACATTTGAAGTCCAAAAAACTGCCAGCATGGTTTAAAAGTGAGGTCAGAGAGGCTGTTACCAAAAAAGCAGCCAAATGAAAAAAACTGGAACTAACATAAGCATTGGCAAGTTAGATGTAAGGCATTGATAAGACAGACAAAGAGAGAATTAGAGAAGCTTGCTGTGGAAGCTAAAACGCGTAATAAAGACCTTTTCAAGTACATTTGTAGCAAAAAACCTGTGAGAGTCAGTTGGATCATTAGATGATAGAGGGGTAAAAGGAGCACTAACAGCGGACAAGGCATAGCGGAGAGACTGAATGAATTCTTGGCTTCGGTTTTTACTGAGGAAGATGTAGGGATATTACCCATGATTGAAATGGTATTTATTTATTTGAAAAACTTTTATATACCGCCACTTCCTATATCAGTGGCGGTTTACAGGGAACAAAAGAAATAAGTACATGGAACATTATGCAACATTGCGTCTATATACAAAGAACAAAATAAACCAAAGTATTTATTTACAACTTATAACAAAAACCTTTTGAATATTTACAAACTGCGGCATTTATAACCTGTAACATCAATCAGCTTTGGATAGTGTTAAATTGTAAGTGAGTAGTTAGGTAGAATTGACAGATTGAGCTATGGGGGCTGAGAGGCCAGATCAGAGGATTGGTAGTAATGTTGGGTGAATAAGTATGTTTTCAGTTCTTTTCGGAATGTTTGGAGATCTTTTATCTCACTTAATTGGTCAGGGAGGTTATTCCATTGTGTAGGTGCTACATATGAGAAAGCGCTGTTGCTTGTTATTTGATTTGTCTTTATTATTGTATCTGGTACTTGAATGGTATTAAGGTTCCTCCTTCTTCTCAATCTATTATTTAAAGGGCTATGAATCAGTGTAGATAGATATGATGGGGCGATATTATTAACTAACTTAAATGTAGTCAATATGATTTTATATTGTAAATAATTGCCCCGGTTATCCAAGTTTTTGTTCCTTGTTCTATGTAAAAAACAGATAACATGTACCTTATCTGATGTTTTCTTGTTCTATGTAAACCACGCTGATTATAAATAGAGCGGTATATAAAGATGTTAAATAAATAAATAAATATTGGATCCTACTGGCAACAGGAAGCCAATGTAAAGAGTATAAAATGGGAAAAATGTGGTCAGACAATTTAACCCTTGAAATTATTCGTGCGGCAACATTCTGGGCCATCTGAAGTATATTTTGATTCTTCTTTTTTATGCCTTTGAGTATACCATTACAATAGTCAAGGTGAGGTGTTATTAGAATTTGAGTAATGGTTCTGAAATCGTCTTTTTCTATAAGTGGTCTAAGCTGCTGGATAGTTCTAAGCTTGAAATAGATTGTTCTGGCTATTTTCTTAATGTGAGAGGTGAAGCTAAGAGTCCTGTCAAGGGTGACTCCCAAATATTTTATTTCCTGCTTCACCAGGAGGGAGAGGATTTGGAGTTTAATGTCTGACGGAGGTGAGAAGTTAGGGTTTCTCAAAGTAAATAGTACTTCAGTTTTCTTAAAATTAATGTGCATATTCCTTGATCGAAGCCATAGTTCGGCTTCAGAGAGGCAGGTTGATAGGTTATCATAGTTAGGGTCATTTGTGTTAATTGGGGTGTACAGCATAATATCGTCCGCATAAATGTGGTAGTTTATATTATGGCTTTTGAAGATGGTGCATATCGGTTGTAGATATAGATTAAACAAGAGGGCAGAAAGTGATGAGCCTTGTGGTATTTAAAGGTGATGCCGCAGAAGAATTGAAAGAAATATTGATACATCGGGAAAATGTATTACAACTATTTGATAAACTGAAGAGTAGCAAATCACCTAGACCGGATGGTATACATGCAAGGGTGTTGAATAAACTGAAATATGAGATTGTAGACCTACTATTAGTAATTTGTGAACTATCATTAAAATCATCTGTAATACCTGAAGATTGGAGGATGGCCAGTATAACGCCAATTTTTAAAAAGGGTTCCAGGGGTGATCCAGGAAACGACAGACCGGCGAGCCTGACATCAGTATAGGGAGAAATAGTTGAAACCATTATAAAGAACAAAATTACTGAACATGTAGATAGTCATGCTTAATGGGAGACAGCCAACATGGCTTTCGCCAAGGAAGGTCTTGTCGTACTAATCTGTTATGCTTTTTTGAAAGTGTGAATAAACAGACAAAGGTGAGTCGGTTGATATAGTGTATCTGGATTTTCAGAAAACCTTTGAGAAGGTCCCTCATGAGAGGCTCTTGGCGAAATTAAAAAGTCATGGAATAGGAGGCAGTGTACTATTGTGGATCAGGGAAAAAAAAGCATGCTATGTCCTTTATTAAAAGTTAATAGTGCAGATCACTTGTTCTTTAAATGCACGCTCCCTTTAATGTTTAATATTTCTGTGACAGAATTCTGTCTATTCAGTGATAGGTTACACTTCTAACATTCTTCTACATTATAAGATCCTGGTTTTATAGATATTTTGGGGTCTCAGGCAGTTTAAAAGTGGACCTTTCGAGGGAGAGAAGATTGGTGAATGGGATAATTGTGGAATTTTCTATGGGTTTACCTAGCTGACCTTACTGATTGTCTACATAGCTTGACTAGCTAGCCAGCCATATATTTAAATCTTTATGCATATTTGATAGGTAGGTTGCAGTTTTTTCTTATCTTAGTTAAAGGATAACCCCCATGGCTTTTTGGCTTAGGAGTCTAATACTTGTGTTGATGCTCTGGCCTGTTATGTTGGGTATTAGGATGGGAGACGGAAGGGAGATGTTTATGGGTTTTTCTTTGGTAGACACATTGTGAGGTGTTTTTTATTTAATTTATTTATTTACGTACAGAGGCTTCTTTTTATTTTTTTGCAATTTGCATCCAATATTCATCTTTTGTGCCAAACAGTGTCTCATAATAATTTAAGTTTATATCCTTGAATGTAAATGGTTTAAATCACCATGTTAAATGTAAGAAAATATTCAATTACCTCAATGTGAATGTGATCTTTCTACAAGAAACTTATTTGATGAATGAAGACTATGTCCAGTTGCAATCTGGATATTTAGATCATCATATTTTTTCTCCAGGTATCAATAAGAAAAATGGGGTTTTAATTTTCTTTCACAAGGGTTTGCCAGTTGAAATTTTACATCAAAAATTAGATGAGGGTTGCTGGCTCTGTTTAAATGTTTTACTGGATGGGCGTAGGTGTACAATAATGAGTATCTATGCACCCACATCTCCTCCCATGCAAGTTTTTTTGAGAGTCTTAATACTGCCTTATTAGCTTTTGGGTCAAAAGAGATAATACTGGGTGGTGGATTTCAACACAACCTTGAATGACAAATTGGACAGAAAAGCCTTCAGTAAAACAACAATTAGTAATTCCAATGTTGCATTACAAGATTTATTGGAAAATCTGGGGTTGGCTGATGTTTGGCGTTATTGCAATGTTTCCCAATGAGCCTACACCTTCTTTTCTCTTTCTCATCACACATATAGGCGAATTGATTACCTCTTCATTTCTAAATCTTTTATTCCAGATATGAAAAACTGTTTAATAAATCCAATTCACATTTTGGATCAAATAGCTATTACTCTAGACTTAATGTCCTGGCCAGGGGCGGTCCAAGGGGGGTGCGGGGCCATGTGCGGAGACTCGGTGCAGGGCCTCATTTGCATAAGGGACCTCATTTGCATAAATATTTGCATAATGTTACCATACACTAACTTTTAGTAAACATGCCTCTTAATGAGTATATGGATAAAGAAAGACTAAAAGATTTCTACATTACTATAATCCAGTGACAACTGCCAGGCACATTAGGAACTACTACAAACACTGCCCATTTAGAACCCATAGCAAACCCGCCGTATCATAACAGCACTACCAGGACTCACAAAGCACAAGACCCTACCTATCAAAAGGCAACACTACAAATATTAAACCAATACATTTCAGAGAACAACAATACATGACCTACTGGGGAAAGAGAACAAGTGGCAATGTCAAATAGGAATTACATAAACAGAATACCTCAGCTCAGTTACACGTGCAGAACATAGACCGTCACCAAACAAGAAATCACAATGTAGAAACAGGAAGACAATAATTAAACTGGGAACCCGAAAAGCCCAACAACACTGTAGAAATAAAACTATAAATGAATTTCCTCTTGTACTAAACAAAGTGCAGACATTAATGATGCACATTTCCCAGAGCTGGCATATTTCAGTTAATAAATTCAATAAAGAGATATTTTTCTACATTTTGTGCATTTTTTTCAGTTGCAATTGCTCCAGACACTTTCTTCTGGTTTCTTTGTGTCTTCTGCTAACTTTCCATCGTCTGCTGTCCATTTGTCCTTTCTTCACTCTTCTAGTTTTTTTCCATTCTCTCTCTACATTTGCTTTAACATACTAATCTTTCTCCTTTTGCTCTTTCCTCATTCCTATTCCATCCACTCAAATTTTACCCCGCCATCCTCAATCCCTACTTACTCTCCCAATATCCGGCCAATTGTAGATTTGTCTTCCCTCCCACACAAAATATTTTTTCCCTCTCCATTTCACTCTCCCAGCTCTATCCCATTCTAATCCTCCCCCAACATCAGCTCCCTTCTAGTTCCAACCCTACCCAGCATACGCTCCCTTCTAGTCCCCGCATCAGCCCATTTCTAGTCCTAGCTCCCCCATCCGAGTCCCTCCATCAGCTCATTTCCAATCCCAGCCCCCCATCAGCCCATTCTAGTCCTTTCCTAGCCCCACCATCAGCCCATGTCAAATCCTAGCTCCCTTCCACTCAGCCCATTTCCAATCCAAGCCCCTCATGAGCCTACTTCCAGTTCTAGCCCCTCCATGTGTCCATTTCAATCCAAGCCCCCCGACAGCCCATTTCCAGTCCTATCCTAGCCCTCCATCAGCCCATTTCCTGTCCTAGCCCCCCCTCACTCAGCCCATTTCCAGTCCTAGCTCCCTCCCCTCACAGCCCATTTCCATTCCAAGCACCCCTCCCCATCAGCTATTTGTAGTTCAAGCCTTCCTTCCATTCAGCCCATTTCCATTCCAAGCCCCCATCCCCATCAGCTATTTGCAGTTCAAGCCCTCCTTCCACTCAGCCCATTTCCAGTCCTAGCCACTCCCCCAGCCCATTACCAGTCCTAGCCCCCCATAACCCATTACCAGTCCTAAGCCCATCAGCCCACTTCCAGTCCTAAGCCTCCCCATCAGCCCATTTTCAGTCTTAGCCCCCCCCATAGCCCATTACCAGTCCTAACCCCCATCAGCCCATTTCAAGTCCTAGCTCCCCCATCCGAGTCCCTCCATCAGCTCATTTCCAATCCCAGACCCCCATCAGCCCATTTCTAGTCCTTTCCTAGCCCCTAGCACCAGCCCTTCGAAGGAACAAATTATCCTAGGAGACTTCAACCTCCCATCACTCCAGGAGAAGCAAGCAGAAACCTTCCTCAACGCCATGACAGCAATGGACCTGACACAAATCATACAAGAACCAACACATGAAAAAGGAAATATACTTGACCTCATATTTCTAAACTCCCAAACCACCTCCTCATACAGAAAACCAACAATCTCGCCAGTACCGTGGTCAGACCACTACATTATCAACATATCCCACACCTATCAACTCAAAAATAACAGAGAAAACAAACACCACGCAAGGAGATTCAAAGCATTTAACAAGGAAGACTTCCTAACAAAAACCCTGCCTAACTTACTCACAAACTCCAACAACTTGATGTCCTGATCCACAACTGGAATACCACAATCTCCTCAGCAGCCAGCACAACTAGAAACAGCACCAATACCAGACCCATCTCCTCAAAAGCCCGATGGTTCACCCCCAGCCTCCGCAAACTGAAAACCAGACTTAGAAGAACCGAAAGGAAATGGAGAAAAACCAAAAGCGACAGAGACAAAGCAAAATACCTCTACGAACTCAATGCATACCACTCAGAAACTGACAATGCCAAAAAAATCTACTACACCAAAATCATCGCAACAGCCATAAACAAACCTCGAGAGCTCTTCCAAATTGTCAAAAATCTAACAAAAGCACCCAGTAACTCCGACCAGCTGCCAGATATCCCCCCTGATCTTCTAGCCCGACAATACAAACAGCTTCAGCAACCACAAAACCCACATCACTACGCTGAAACAACCACCAAGACGACTTCATACCCCACCCTGAACAGAGACTGGAATACATTTGACATAACCTCAAAAGAAGAAATATCTTCCACCATCTCCTGCTTGAACACCACCACCTCCCCGCTGGATCCTTGCCCTGCCGACTGGATAAAGAAAACCAAAGAAGACCTCAGTGCACCACTAACCCACATCGTAAATGAATCCTTTAAACAAGGACACATGCCAGACGCCCTCAAGACCACAATCATCCAACCAACCCTAAAAAAGCACAACCTAGATCCCCTAAACCCCACCTCCTACAGGCCAGTAGCAAGCCTCCCACTCACCGCAAAGATAATCGAGAAGATAGTCCAACGTCAGCTTCAAGAACACCTAGACGTTAACAACATACTGGACCCGCAGCAACACGGATTCCGACCATTACATGGGGTCGAGACCCTAATGACCATGCTGATGAACACCCTCATCATAGGAACCCAAGAGAAACACTCCGGATACATCCTAATTTTTCTGGATATATCAGCGGCATTCGACACCATCTCCCATAACACCCTTATCCACAGACTCCAAACAATCGGGATCAAAAATACTGTACTCCAATGGTTCAGGTCCTATCTAACCAACCGACAGCAACTGATCCACACCAAAACCTCCACCTCACCCCTCTTCCAGCAACATCAAGGAGTACCTCAAGGATCCACACTATCAGCCATGCTTTTCAACATCTACCTCCGTCCACTCTGCTCAGTCATACGCACTCACAATGTCAACTTCCACATATACGCCGATGACATAATGCTCTACGCCCCAATTACAACCACGGACCCAACAAACGACCAGCTATCAACCTGCTTCACCGACGTATCCAACTGGCTACAAGAGAACAACTTATCCATTAACATAAAGAAGACCGAAGCCCTTATAGTGACAAAAGACCCAGACTTCAAACCACCCACTCACCTCACCATGGGAACCACGCAAATTCAAGTACAACCACACAAGATATCTTGGCATTATCATTGACCAAGCCCTAACCCTTAAGCAACAAATCAACAAGACCACGAGAACTGTATTCCACAAGGCAAAAACGGTACAACGCCTCCGACCCCTCCTCGAACCACAAGACTTCAGGACAGTAATGCAAGCTCTAACACTCCCTCATCTGGACTACTGCAACATAATCTACCATGGCCTACCTGCCACACAGACCAATCCCCTCCGAACTGCCCTAAACACCACGGTGAGAATAATTCACAATGCAAAGAAACGAGACCACATCACCCCAATTCTGAGAGACCTTCATATTCTCCTCATCAAAGCAAGAATCAAGTACAAAACTCTTCTACTCACCCACAAAACCATCCACCAAACACAAGGCACCCCACTCCGCACCCTACTGCCTTGCCCAACCCACAGCAGAACAACCAGACAATCCTCCAACAGCTCCGTTACCATCCCCCACAAAAGAACCAAAGCAACTCAACGGACCTGCAACAGAGCCTTTGAACTCTATGCTCCATCCCTCTGGAACTCTCCACCAAACCACATCAGGAACAACGGTGATCTCCCATCATTCAAAAAGCAGCTAAAAACCATCCTATTCCAAGAACATCTCTGAATAGGAACCCCCCTATTTCTCTCCAAGAAATCCAAACCAGTAACTATGCTATCTTGTCAGTCTATATGTTCATCCCAAAAATCATCAATGTTGAGCCCCCGGTGATGGCCCCCCCCCACATTTGATTTCCCCCCCGGTTATATGTCCCACCGCTTTGACCCGGTGAAAAGCGGGATATAAATACAGTTAAATAAATACATAAATAAATAAATTATCAGCCCATGTCAAATCCTAGCTCCCCTCCACTCAGCCCATTTCTAATCCAAGCCCCCCATGAGCCTACTTCCAGTTCTAGCCCCTCCATGAGTCCATTTCAATCCAAGCCCCCCCAACAGCCCATTTCCAGTCCTATCCTAGCTCTCCATCAGCCCATTTCCTGTCCTAGCCCCCCTCACTCAGCCCATTTCCAGTCCTAGCTCCCTCCCCTTACAGCCCATTTTCATTCCAAGCCCCCTCCCCATCAGCTATTTGCAGTTCAAGCCCTCCTTCCACTCAGCCCATTTCCAATCCTAGCCACCCCCCAGCCCATTACCAGTCCTAGCCCCCCCCATAGCCCATTACCAGTCCTAAGCCCCATCAACCCACTTCCAGTCCTAAGCCCCCCAACACCCCATTTTCAGTCTTAGCCCCCCCCAGCCCATTACCAGTCCTAACCCCAATCAGCCCATTTCCAGTCTTAGCCTCCCCACAGCCCATTCCAGTCCTAACCACCCATTAGCCCATTTCCAGTCCTAGCCCCCCACAGCCCATTTCCAGTCCTAGCCCCCCCATAGCCCATTACTAGTCCTAACCCCCCATCAGCACATTTCCAGTCCTAGCCCCCCCTATAGCCCATTACCAGTCCTACCCCCCCATCAGCCTATTTCCAGTCTTAGCCCCCCCCATAGCCCATTACATCATAACCCCCCATCAGCCCATTTCCAGTCCTATTCCCCCCAAATTCCCACTTCCAGCCTTAGCCCCCCCATAGCCCATTAGTAGTCCTAACCCCCCATAGCCCATTACCAGTCCTAACCCACTTCCAGTCTTAGCCCCCCCATAGCCCATTACCAGTCCTAACTCCCCCAAAGCCCATTACCCGTCCTAACCCCCTCCCCCATCAGCCCTGCTAGATGAAAAAAAAACAAACCGGCTGCTGCTGCTTCTGCCGCCGTGGCAGCGGCAGAATCAAATGTCCTGCTGTGGGGCCCTGCCTGCCCGGCAGAGCCTCCCTTCACCATCAGCTCCCGAGTCCCTCCCAATGCGCAGGCTTTCAGAGCCGCAAGAGTTTCCCTTTCTTCTCGTGGCTCTGTTAATCTCGCCGGGGCTGATGGGATTTCCCATCAGCCCCGGCGAGAATAACAGAGCCGCGAGAGGTCAGAGAAGCTCTCGCGGCTCTGAAAGCCTGCGCATTGGGAGGGACTCGGGAGCTGATGGTGAAGAGAGGCTCTGCTGGGCAGGCGAGGCTCTGCTGGGAAGGCGGGGCCCCGCGGCGGGACATTTGATTCTGCCGCTGCCACGGCGGCAGCGGCAGCCAGTTTGGTTTTTTTTCTACTTGTGCTAATGAAGAATGTTTTTTACGCGGGGCCCTGTGCAAAAAACATTCTTGCTCAATGGACGGGCCGGCCCTGGTCCTGGCAGCAAGATGCCCCTATTAAATCATGCCAGCTCCAGAATAGATTATTACTTGAAGTCTCATTCATTAACAAGCTTAAAGTAATTATTGAATTCTTTCATCTAAATGAAAAAGATAATATTCACTTTAACACAGTTTGGGAAGCCTTCAAGGCCACGCTTCGTGGGGAAATAATAAGCTTTTCAGCATGGCATCGCAAATGCCTAAAAGAAAAATCCCATAAACTTGAGCAAGAAATACGTTTAGAAGATCTCCATGTTAGGACAGATAAAGATTTGCTCCAACAACTCAATAAGCTTCAGTATGAATACAATATAGTGATGACGTGTCAGGCAGAAAAATAAATTTTTGTGCAAGTACGAATACAATATAGTGATGACGTGTCAGGCAGAAAAATAACTTTTTGTACAAAGAACTGGCTATTATGCCGGTGTCCGGCAAAATGCTTGCTAATTTACTACAGTCTAAAAATTTCATTCCTTCTTTGATAACAGAAGATTCTTCTGCCCTTACAAATTCAAAGGGTCCAACCAAAGAAGCAAATACCTCGCAAGAGAGAAACCAACCAAGTCTAAGCGTGGTAAGAAAACACGTCATTATTAAACCAGACTGACCACAGGGGGGAACATAGAATCAAACCCTTCTGGCTCGTAATAGGGTGAACAAAAACATTTCTTAATGGGAGGACATGTACACAAACTGAACATCCTCCACATTGATATTGGCCCTTGTATTTAGAGAGGAACCTTCTTTCTGTAAATGCAGATGGTACAAGCGTATTTCGTAAATTTACATTGTGCTTATGTGCCACAATAAGATGCATCTCTGAAAACTCTGGAATAGTTTGAATCAAATGCCATTCTTCCTGCAAAGTTTTTGTAATATGTCGCGAAAACTGAGTATGCAGAAGAGGGCAAACTATTCTAGAATCGGATTCTTTGGGTTTCGGCTGTAAAGCATAGTTACTCACCTGTAACAGGTGATCTCCGGGAACAGCAGGAATTTAGTCTTCACATAAAGGTATCTTCGGTACCGACGGAGTCTGCGCGGGAACGCTCCCCAGCATCCAATAGGAAAGCTTTTGGGAGCATCCCACAGTGCCTGCACGCTGCCTTCCCGCCTTTCCCAACTGTCCCTCTCCAGTTGAGTTTATAGCTGAGACAAAAGAAAGAGGGAAAGAGAGAAAGAAAGAGAGATGGATAGATACAACTCCTAGGGGAGGTGGGCAGGTTGTGAAGACTAAATTCCTGCCGTTCCTGGAGATCACCTGTTACAGGTGAGTAACTATGCTATCTCCAGGAACAAGCAGGAATGTAGTCTTCACATATAGGGACTCCCTAGCTGAAGATGCCAGGGAGATGGCCCCAGAAAGTTGCGTGCCCTTGTGAAAGGGCTCAACTTCCCCCCATAGATCTCTGGCATCCTACCAGGGATGGTGGGTAGGAGTTGATTAAGTGTGGAACAGGTGTTGAAGAACAGCCTGACCAAACAATGCATTCCGGCAGGAGTCCTTGTCTAAGCAGTAATGGGCTGTGAAGTTATGTACTGAAGCCCAAGTAGCTGCTCGACAGATGTCATCGATAGACACAGAGTGAAAATGAGCCATTGAGGCTGCCATGGCTCTCACATTGTGAGCTGTGACATGGCCTTCAAGAGGAAGGTTCTTAATCTCATAGACAAAAGATATACACTGTGCAATCCAGTTGGACAGTGTCCTTTTGGAGACTGGAAGTCCCAAATGACTAGGATCAAAAGCAACAAAGAGTTGAGAGGATTTTCTTTGTTGCTGCGTCCTTTGCAAGTAAATGGCCAAAGCTCTTTTATAGTCCAAAGTATGAAGGTTCCTTTCTGCATTTGAGGCGTGAGGCCTTGGAAAGAATACAGGAAGGTAAACCGCTTGGTTTAAATGAAAAGGCGAAACCACCTGTGGCATAAAGTGTGGATGAGTCCTAAGGACTACCTTATCATGGTGGAACCTTGTATAAGGAGGATCAGCCACCAACACTTGCAATTCACTGATGCGACGTGCTGATGTGATTGCAATGAGGAAGATAACCTTCCAGGAAAGGAATTTCAAAGAGGTAGTGACTAATGGTTCAAAGGGTGGTTTCATGAGCTGCCCAAGTACCAGATTTAAGTCCCATGCCACCGGTGGTGGCTTAATGGGAGGCTTTGTTAAAAGAAGGCCTCTCATAAATCTCGCTATGAGAGGATGAGAGGAAATAGGTTGTCCATTTAGAGGCTTGAAAGAAGCTGCAATAGTACTCAAATGGACTCTCACTTAATTGGTCTTAAGCTCTGCATTTGATAAATGAAGGAGATACTCCAGTAATGATTCCAGAGGCAATGCAAGAGGGTTAAGACCCTTCTGCGAGCACCATATGGTAAACCTCTTTGACTTAAATGCATAAGAGCGTCTTGTGGAGGGTTTCCTGGAAGCATGAAGGATATCCTTTACCTGCTGGGAAAGGTTAAGACCCTGAAGTTCTAGGCTTTCAGCAACCAGGCCCTGAGATGCAGAGACTGGGGATTGGGATGCCACAGCATCCCGTCCTCTTGTGAGAGAAGATCTGGAGCAGATCCTAACTCCAGAGGTGGAGCTTGAGAGAGATGTAGGAGCAGAGGGTACCACGGTTGCCGTGGCCAACATGGAGCTATGAGAATCATATGACCTCTGTCTCTCTGAAGCTTGAACAGGGTTTTGGGAATTAGGGGAATGGGTGGAAAGGCATACAGGAAGTCCTGACCCCAATGAAGGAGGAAAGCATCCCTGGCCTGACAACCTCAAGCCGGAATTCTGGAACAGAACCGGGGAAGTTTGGCATTCAGCGGACTTGCAAAGAGGTCTATGTCCGGGGTTCCCTAAATTTGAAAAAGTTTGGCCACCTGGTCTGCATGGAGAGACCATTCACATGGAAGCAGAACTCGACTGAGTTTGTCTGCCTAAGAGTTTTGAATGCCTGGAAGATACACCGCAAGGAGATGAATCTGATGCTCTCTGGTCAGGGCCCATAGTCGCAAAGCTTTGTTGCATAGCGACAGAGAGCCTGTTCCCCCCTGCTTGTTCACATAGAACATGGCTACCTGATTGTCCGTTTGAACTAGGACTGTCTTGTAGCTGAGCTGGGTGTGAAACACTCGAAGAACAAGGAAGATTGCTCTGAGCTCCAGGAGGTTGATATGAAGACAGGCCTCCTGTGGAGTCCAGGTACCCTGGGTAGAGAGGTCGTGCAGGTGGGCTCCCCAACCCACCTGTGAAGTATCTGTTGTTAGAGTGGCTTGGGGTGGGGGTTGCTGGAAAAACGATCCCACCAGAAGGTTTCTGGGTGACTGCCACCATTGGAGGGACAAAGTAAGGTGATCTGAGTTTGCTATTTTGTCTGACAGGCAACCTGACGCCTGAGTCCATTGAGTGGATAAGGTCCACTGGGCTGTCCTCATATGGAGACGAGCATAAGGAACCACATGCACGGTGGATGCCATGTGGCCTAGCAACTGTAACATTTCCCGAGCAGTGAGATGAGGCTTGAGCACTGCTTGGGAAGCTAACTGTACAATGCGAAGGCAGCGGGGCTGTGGAAGGAAGGCTCTTGTCTGTCTGGTATCCAGATGAGCTCCTATAAACTCTAGAGATTGAGTGTGAGCAAGGTTGGACTTTGGGAAGTTTATGGCAAGTCCCAAATACTGAAGGATGTGCATTGTGCGAAACAGAGCAACACTGGCTTCTGGCCTTGAAGGGGCTCAAATGAGCCAGTCGTCTAAGTAAGGGAAGACGAATATTCCCAGGGTGCGGAGAAATGCTGCTACCACAGCCATGCATTTTGTGAACACTCTTGGTGCAGAAGCCAGGCCAAAAAGAAGAACCCTGTATTGGTAGTGCTTTCCTTGAAACAGGAATCGAAGGAACTTCCTGTGAGTTGGATGGATGAGAACATGCGTGTACGCATCCTGGGGATCTAGAGAACAAAGCCAATCCTGACTCCGAGAGTATGGCAGCAGAGTTCCTAGAGAAATCATTTTGAACTTCTCTCTGAACAGAAATTTGTTCAATTCTCTGAGGTCTAGAATGGGTCTGTGTCCTCCTGTTTTCTTTGGAATAAGGAAATAGGGGGAGTAGAACCCTGTACCCCATTGGGGAATGAGTACCTCTTCTATTGCTCCTTGAGCAAGGAGCATTGTGACTTCTTGACCTAACCGGTCGTTGAGAGAGGCCTGAGAATTGAACTATCTTACTACTGTAGGAGGGGGCATACTGAGGAAATGAAGCTTGTACCCCTCTTGTACAATGGACAGAGTCCAATTTTCTGCTCTTATCTGACACCATCTGGGGGCAAAATGACAACCTTCCTGGGATGGTGGAGGGTTCTGGGCCGTTCAGGGCCAGGAAGGCAAAGTTCTCTAGACAGGAGTCAAAGCCCCTGTGGAGGCTGAGTCTGCTGAGCCGGCTGAGGCTTAGCTGCTTTTGGCTTCCTTTGTTGCCTAGGTTGTTGCTGCTGTCCCTTTTGGGAAGACTCACCTGAACGATGTCCCTGCTGGGTATAGGAGGGATAAAACTACTACTTCTTGCTGAAGAATGGTTTCTTAGAGGATCTTTTCCTCGCAGGATAAGCTGTAGATTTGGACAATCTATCCAAAGTGATATTGTCAGCATCTATCTCATTAGCTTTTTCCTGCCAATTCTTGCCAAAGAGATTCTCTCCTGTGCAAGGTATATTCCCCAGTTTGTCCTGTACCCAGATTTCCAAGTCAGATGCCTGGAGCCAGGCAATTCTATGTGCACCTATGGCAATAGCAGAGGTTCTGCTTATGCATTCAAAGCAGTCAAAGCCTGCATGATTCACAAACTTGGAAACATCCTGAGCATGTTTAACGAGAACAAGATAATCTTGCCTTTTATCATCAGGAAGAAGAGGGCTTATAAGCTCTAAATCTCCTGTGACTTCCTTAAGGAACATCCCCATATACAAGATATAGGAACTGATCCTAACAGAAAGCATGGAAGCATCGACGTACAAAGGCGTCAAGAGTCCTACACTAATGTCCTGGAGGATTAGATGCATACCTTTTTTGCACTCTTCATCCATCTCATGGCTGATTCCACCACCATGGAATGCTGTGGTAATTAAGTCTTTTGAAACCCAGGAGAAGGAGGAACTCGATACATGGTGTCGAGTCTGCAAGAATGAGGAGATGTGGTTAGAGGTGTTTCCCACATCCTTAACATAAGATCATGCAAGATCTCATGAATAGGTAGGGTAGCTGCCTCCTTGGGAGCTTTAGGTTACTGTAGGATTTCCAATTCCTTTGCCCTAGGCTCTTTTTCAGGAGCCACTGTGATGGAAAGACCTCAGGCCACATCTCGGATAAAATCCTGAAAGGACATATCCTCAGGCGGAGACATCCTACGCTGAGGAGAAGAGGAATCCTCGGGAAGAAGTACTCTGGTATCGGCAGAGTCCTCAGAGTCTTCAGACTCATCCGCTGATTCGAAGTATCTCCAATCCGGGTGATCATGCAAGGCATGGTACCGGTACTGATCGAAGTCGGTATCGGAGTGATCCGGTACCGACTTGTCGATGCCGGATAGAGACGCATGACTCGGTCGCAGTAGTATACCTGCCGATGTCGATGCAGTCGGTGCCGGTACTGGTACCGGTTGAATTGTCTGAAGCAGTTTCAGGGGCATCGAGGCCATGAGAAAAGCCGCCAGACTGCGTCCAATAGCCAGGAATCTCTGGTCTATCGACGCTGCCGATGCTTAGGTATCAGTGCCGGTTAAAACGGCCGGAACCCCAGAGCATGGCACAAGTAGTTATGCCAAGGTTGAAGCCTCAAGAACATCCTGGAGCCCCGTTAGTGCTTTGGAAACCAAAGCCTCCCACCGGGGCAACTTTGCCAGTGAAAGTCCCTCAAGGGCAACGCCAGAGGCATCTCGATGCTTAGAAGGAGATCTACCCTTTGAGGACCGGCTAGATTTATGTTTAGTTACCTGAGATCCATGAGAGGAAGCTGAAGCCCTGGAGGACGTCGATGCCATGGACGCTGCATCGGAGGGAAAAAGGGTGCTAAGTTTATCACCCCGGTTTTGCCAGCCCCTTTTTGACATCATTCCACAGGCGAGGCACTCTGAAATAGAGTGGTCAGGACCTAAAAATTTGAGGCACCATTCATAGGTGTTGGTGATGGAGATGGTACCGCCACACTTGAAACATTTTTGAAAAGCCAAAGTGGGTTTTTCCATGTTTAAGGAAAAAATTGGGCCTACTGCCCAAAATGGTGCGTGGCACCACAGAGAAAAGTTACTGAAGAAAGACTCCAGAAACAAAGTTGGTTTTTTTTTTTTTTTTTAAGAAGAAAAGAAGAGAAGAACCGGCGGTACCAGTATAGCATCGAGGGAAGGCAGACGCGACCACAAAAAAAGAAGTATAAGAAGGGAATTTTCTGCAGTGACAGGATGTGCGACCTGTCGGCTCCGCGGAAAACAAAAAAACTGGAGAGGGACAGTTGGAAAAGGCGGGAAGGCAGCATGCAGGTGCTGTGGGATGCTCCCAAATGCTTTCCTATTGGATGCTGGGGAGCGTTCCCGCGCAGGCTCCGTCGGTACCGAGACTACATGGAGACTACATTCTTGATTGTTTCTGGAGATTAATGATTCTCTAGTTGAATCTTGGGCCCTAACATAGGCCTTATTAATATACTTTTCCAGGTATCCCCTTGCCAAAAACCTCTGTCGCATCTCATTGGCATGAAAAATATAATCTTGGTTTGTAGTACATGTCCGTCGCACCCACAAAAACTGACCCACAGGTAAATTCTTCTTTAATGCCGGATTATGAAAACTACTGCAATGCAAAAGCTGATTCTGATCTGTAGGCTTTCTGTATAAAGTAGTAGTGAACCCTTTTCTCTCGCTTCTTGATCAACAGATCCAGGTACAGAATCTGATATGGATCGAAAGTGGTTTGAAATCATAAATTGTCATCTAAAGAATTGATCCAAACATTAAACCCCTCCAATAATTCCAAGGTGCCATCCCAAATGACTAAAATATCATCAATGTACCAAGTCCACAATTTTACATTATCCTTAAACGGGTGATGTCTTAAAAAATTGTTTTCAAAATTAAAAACCTAAAGATTGGCAATATCCGGGGCCATAGAAGACCCCATTGCTACTCCTTTGATTTGTTTGTAGAACAAATCTCGGAAACAGGTGGTTTTACTCCGTAAACTGAGTTTTACTATCATGACACCCGCTACCGTTTACGGAGTAAAACCACCTGTATGTCTACACAAGTTATTTATGCGATCCGCTGTCCATGCGGTCTGCTGTACGTGGGGAAAACTACTAGATCCCTTCAAGTGAGAATTAATGAGCACAAAAGTAGACTTAAATGTCAAAGAAGGGAAGCCCCGATTGTTGACCATTGTATGCAGTTTCAGCATGCCTTTCAAGAACTACGGTGTTTTTGTATTGAACAGATAATTTTTCCAGATCGGGGGAGGACATTGGATCAAACCCTGTTTTATCGGGAACAACGTTGGATATATACCTTGGCCTCTACAACACCTCGGGGGCTTAATTCTTGAATTGAGTGGGAAGTATGTCTTTAAGTGACAAAATTAGTGGTAATGGGTTGTTTTTCTCCCCAGCAGGGGTGACTGTAACTCCCTAGGCGGAGCTAAGTATTAAATTCTATTTAACTACTCCGCATGCGCGGCGTTTTAGTTTGCCGGAAAAACTTTACCGGATAGAGCCTAACGGAGCCATACCAGTGATATCGAAGGTAGGAGGTTTTGATACACGATAGAAGATGAATTAAAGCATGAAAAGTTGTGAAGTGTATATCTTAAGAACTCATTTCTTTTCGCAGTGCTTTTCAGAAAGATTCCCCTGATGAAACCAACATGGTGAAACGCAATTCATAGCGCGTGAACAAGCTTCGGGAATTCATCCTAAAGCTAAGCACTGGTTCACTGTTTAACAATATTTTTGAAGTATAAACATAAGGCTTGTCAAGGGAAACGTTATTGGTTGTTAAAAACAGAAAATTTGAAAAAAAACATACAAGTGGCTAATGGTTAAAAGAAAGGGGTCATTGATGTACATTTAGGCATCAGTCCACCGTAGGCTTTTTAGTAAGCAGTGGCAGCCTATGGTTTCTTAGACCTCTCTAGCCACGAGTCTAAATATGATATATCACACACTTCCTATGTTGTAATACAGAGCATCACTATTATTTGGATTTGTACTCTGGGAAAAGTGGCCACACTTGCATTTGTTAACCTGACTATTTGTAGTCACAACTTACCTATTAGCAGATGATATAGGCAGTTTGGAGTCATTCATTATCTGTGTGCTCTCTATTTAAATCCATCTTTGCTAGTTCATCCTTTACCACAACTTCTCTGTTGAGATATTCTGGACTTCCTTATCTTCACGTTTCTTTTGAAGATATTTTCCCTCTGAATCGTGCACTTTTGAACAGCTATCAGCTTTCTCCCACATTTTAATTTAAAAGTTGTTTGCTCCCTTTTTGTTAGTATCACTAACTGGGTCCCACCCTAGGAAAGGTGAACCTGTGCAAAACCTAAGAACATAAGATATGCCATACTGGGTCAGACCAAGGTCCATCAAGCCCAGTATCCTGTTTCCAACAGTGGCCAATCTAGGTCATACATACCTAACAGTATCCCCAAAAGACACAGGTTCCACAATGCTTGTATTGGGTCAAGCATGGATATCCTGGGTCCCTTTTTAATAATGGTTTATGGACCTTTCCTCCAGGAACTTGTCCAAACCTTTTTTAAATCTCTACATAGTAACATTGTATATGACGGCAGATAAAGACCAGTATGGTCCATCTAGTCTGCCCAGCAAGATGGCAAGAGTAGGTGCACTTGCCGTTCCATGCAGGTCACCCTTCCCCATGCCTTTGTTTAGGAGTGTACCCACTGCTCTGTGTATGTCACCCCTATTTGTTCAAATATAAGAGATAATTATACTTATTTTGATTTTATCCTGTTACTATAAAGGGATCCACTGTATCTGTCCCATGTCATTTTGAATTCTGTCACTGTGTTTGCCCCCACCACTTCCATTGGGAGGGCATTCCAAGCATCCAACATCCTTTCAGTGAAAAAGTATTTCCTGACATTGCCTTTAAGTTTACCCCCTTGCAGCTTCATGTTATGTCCTCTAGTTTTACAGCCTCCACGTCTGTGGAAGAAGTATTTTATCCATTAATACTCTTTATGTACTTAAAGGTCTGAATCATATCTCCCCTCTCCCTCCTCTCCTCTAGAGTGTACATATTTAGGTCTTCAAGACTCTTCTCATAAGTCTTCTAACGCAGGTTCCAAATCATTTTGAAGGCCTTCCTCTGAACCGCCTCCAGCCTTTTTATATCCTTTGCGAGATATGGTCTCCAAAACTGAACATAATATTCCAAGTGAGGCCTCACCAGTGACTTGTACAGTGGCATTAGTACTTCTTCCTTTCTGCTGGTAATTCCTCTCTGTATGCAACCCAGCATCCTTCTGGCTTTTGCCATCGCCTTGTCACACTGTTTCGCCACCTTGAGATCGTCACAAACACTCACTCTGAGGTCCTTCTCCTGGTCCATGCACACCAATCTCTTGCCCCCATCACATACAATTACCTTGGATTTCTGCTTCCCAAGTGCATGACACTGCACCTCTTCACATTAAATCTTAACTGCCAAGCATTAGACCATTCTTCCAGCTTTTGAAGATCTTTCCTCATGTTCTCCACTCCCTCAGGGGAGTCCACTCTGTTGCAAATTTTGGCGTCATTTGCATAAAGACAAACGTTTCCTTTAAGCCCTTCGGCAATATCACTCACAAATATATTGAACAATACCGGTCCCAGGACCAAACCCTGGGGCACACCACTAATTACCTTCCTTTCACACAAGTGAGTTCCGTTTACCGTCACCTTCTGTCATCTGTCAGTCAACCAATTTCTGATCCAGCTCACCATCTTGGGATCCATCCCCAAGCTGTTGAGTTTATTGATAAGCCTCCTATGAGGAACAGTATCGAAGGCTTTGCTGAAATCTAGGTAGATCACATCCATTGCATGCCCTTGATCTAGTTCTCTGGTCACCCAGTCAAAGAACTCAATCAGATTTGTTTGGCAAGATCGTCCTTTGGTAAAATCATGTTGCCTCGGATCATGCAACCTTTTGGTTTTGAGGAAGTCCACTATTCGCTCTTTCAGGAGGGCCTCCATTACTTTTCCCGCCACAGAGATAAGGCTTATTCGCATGTAGTTTGACACTTCTTCCCTATTAACACTTTTATGGAGAGGTACCACATCAGCCCTTCTCCAGTCCTGTGAAACTTTTCTTGTCTCCAAAGATCTATTAAAAACGTCCTTTAAAGGCCCTGCAAGAACCTCTCTGAGCTGTTTCAGTATCCTGGGATGTATCCCATAGACATGTCCACTTTCAGTTTTGCAAGCTGTTCGAACACATCATCTTTTGTGAATGGTGTGATATCTACTCCATTCCCATTTGCATATTTGTCAATCACAGGTGGTCCTTCTCCAGGATTTTCTCTAGTGAAAACAGAGTAGAAGTATTTGTTTAGCATTTTCGCTTTTTTGATGTCACTTTCCACAAATCCGTTCCCAGCACTTTTGAGTCCTGTAATTCCATCTCCGATTTTCCTCCTCTCCCGAATATACCTGAAAATAGTTTTGTCGCCACACTTCACATCTTTAGCCATCTTTTCTTATCCTTATTTCTCTTTGTCTCTTTTAGTTTGATCTTGTATTTTTTTCTGTGTTCCTCTGTTTGCGAGCTTCTGAATTTTTGTGAAAGCTGTGTTTTTTGCCTTTATTTGTGCAGCCACTTCTTTGGAGAACCAAATAGGTTTCCTTTTCCTCTTGTTTTTATTTACTTTCCTTACGCATGTATGTGTCCTAATATAGTTGCTTGTATCTGTCCTAACATAGTTGCTTGTGGCAATTTGTAGTTGGTATTTGAATTTATTGCCAGCAGGAAGCACAACAAAAGACCAATGCAGTCCTCTAAGGTAAGAACATAAGATATGCCATTCTGGGTCAGACCAAGGTCCATCAAGCCCAGTATCCTGTTTCCAACAGTGGCCAATCCAGGTCACAAGTACCTAGCAGTTTACCCAAAAGACACAGGTTCCACAATGCTTGTATTGGGGCAAGCAGTGGATATTCTGGGTCCACTTTAATAAAGGTTTATGGACCTTTCCTCCAGGAACTTGTCCAAACCTTTTTTAAACCCGGCTACACTTAACAGTTTTTATTATATCCTCCGGTAGCAAATTCCAGAATTTTATTACATGTTGAGTGTGCCAAGGAGAATATTTAAAGCTAGGGCAGAAAGCACAAGCATTCTGGTCACTCAGAATCTTGCCCATCCACCCACTCGAAGGTGCAGGAGCTGAGATTTATGTCATGGTAGTAGGACAACACTGGCAATATGGGGAGGAAAAGGGGAAGGGAATTGGATTCAGCTCATGCCTTTTCTCAGAAGTTCAAAGTGAGTTACATTCAGATACAGTAGATATTTTCACATCTCTGTAGGGCTTACAATCTAAGTTGGTACCTTAGACAATAGAGGGTTAAGTGACTTACCCAAGACTGCAGCAGTGGGATTAGAACCCTGGTTCTCCTGGTTCCAGCCCATTGCTCTAACCATTAAGCTATTCCTCCATTCCCAGGAGCATTGATTTATAGGGGTCCAGGTGCAAAGCATGGAACATCTTATCTTGTTAGAGAGAATTTGGGTCCCAATCTCTAGAAAGCGGCTGGGTTAAGGTAAAGAAACACCCAGCTCTGCTAGATGGATAGGCTTGGGTGCAAAAATGGGGGCAAGCTAACTGCACAGAGTAGTAGGCAGCAGCAGACTCATGCTGTTTCCATCATGAAGTAGATGGAGATGGTTGCTGAAAGCCCACCTAGAACATTGGAAATCTAAGTCAGGTGGATAACACGAGTACGTACTCTTTCAACTTGGCACGATCATTATATTTTCATCAAAGTTAATTGGTCAATCTATCATTTTAGTATATAGTTTGTTTTCTCAGTTAAAATAATAACCAAGCAATAAAAGCAGTGGCTGATTATTATCATGGAAATCGGAGCTTGCCATCAATGTGG
This sequence comes from Ichthyophis bannanicus, assembly GCA_033557465.1. Classification (NCBI taxonomy): domain Eukaryota; kingdom Metazoa; phylum Chordata; class Amphibia; order Gymnophiona; family Ichthyophiidae; genus Ichthyophis; species Ichthyophis bannanicus. Next base: position 167,547,587 of record CM066035.1, on the reverse strand, counting down.
ACTGGAAAATATTGGAGTAGGAAGACTAATGAGAGGAGGAAGAGAGCTGCCAAAGATGAGTTAGGAAGGGCAGTAAAGTATTTAACTGTAGAGGCATGGTGCAGCATGCTACATTGTGCATTTAAGGGGAAAATTCCAAAAATGCATTGAAGAGAAACTGACCTGTATCCATTTCATCAACACTGTTCAGAAAATCATCTGGAGTTCTGGGTACACTGTAACTACTCATGCTCAGTCCACTGTCGGTGCTTTCATCTCTGGAGTGATAAGTACCACTACAAAAAAGAAAAAGTGGGCATGTGGAAATTGTTTGAAAATGATTTTCAAATTTTACAATTCGTAGTAAACAAAACATTTCTAACTATGATCTTTAAATTTTGGAAATGTTTAACACATCTGAAAGCAAGGTCTTCTACTAAAATACTTCTTAAATTGCTTGTCAAAAAGAGACTCATGAAATATTAGCATAATTTCTAGCTTGATTCCTCAAAACAATAGCTTGCCTAATGTTTATTGCTGCTTCTCTGGATTTTACCTACAACTCCTCTGAAACTTTTTATTTCATACAGCACTTACAGACACCATATTAGAAGGTATATCACTCTGTTTTTTTAAACAAATTGCCTTCCCATGATTCACTCCTTGGTTGCCCATCAGGACTGTACCTAGCCCTGTGCAAGCAGTGCAGCCACACAGGGCGCAAAGGCTTGGGGGGGGGAGGCGCATTTCGGCTGTCTGTTATTGCCCTGCCGCCGCTGGCAGGACAATAGCAGGCAGCCAAAATGCACCCCCCAAGCTTTTTAGCAGCACTTTAAGCAGGTCTGGTCCCTCCCTCCTCCGACGTGATGTCAGAGCAGGGAGGGACAGATCTGCTTAAAGTGCTGGCATCTTTCAGATCGGGCGCATGCCCCCCCTCCTCCTCCCCATACCTCTGTCCAGTGCTGCCTGCTCTTTCCCTGCTGCTGGCGCCGCCGTGAAAAAAACAGAAGGTGGCAGCAGCAGGGAAAGAGCAGGCAGCGCTGGACGGATGTATGGGGGAGAGAGGGGGGAGAGAGAGGGATGTGCGCCCGAGCTGCAAGTCACACAGGGCGCGATTGCAACTCGGTATGGCCCTATTGCCCATAATATATGTCTATTTCATTTATAGAAATGCGATGCTGCACGAGATTTTGATATGGGTCAGTATAGCACCATGCTGAAATTAAAGGTGCAGAAAGATTGCAGTGGTTAAAAAAATAGCTTTTTATTCTTTCCAACCCAAAGAATTACACAAAAGGGATAGAGAAATGTCCATCTCTTCACCTGGGGGCAAAATCCAAAAACTGAATGGAATGGGATGGGATGGGATGAAAGTTGGTACAGAGGAGAAAATTGTTAAAGAAAAGTTTAAAAAATGGGCCAGATCGGACCAGGATTCCAGAAAAATAAGGTACCCTCCCCCCAAAGTCAAGTGCATTTCTATGAGTGCTGTTCCAGCTTCTTTAGCATTTGAACTTACCTACAATGAAACATAACAGTAGCACTTAGGGAATTGCTCCTTTCCAACTGCCATCTCTTCTATTCTATGTCTCCCCCAAACCCCAGCTGCCCCTCAACTCAGAAAACTACACCATGCAATTGCCCCCTCAACCCCCCAAAATATCCCATGCAATTCTACCACTACCTCACAAACTGCCCCATCCCACACAACTGTCACGCAACCCGCAAACTACCCCAACAATATAAACCCCACCCCCAGTCCCAAATACCACCCTAGCAACTGCCCCCTTGCAAACTACCCTCAATTCCAAAGCCTTCTCTCTAAATGCCCTGCCCATGGAATTGCTCCACTTCCAAAAACCACCCACTGCAATTGCCCCATGCCATGCATATTGCCCCAGCCATCTAGATTACCTCTGCAACTGCCCCAGTCAACTAGAATACCCCAAAAACCACCCCCATCCTGTGAACCGTCCAACTGCCTCATCACTCCACAAACTACCCCAACTTGTAAACTGTCCCAGTCCCAAAACTAACCCAACTTCTCTACCAGTTTGCAAACTTCCAGTTTTAAAAATTACCCTCCTCAGCAACTACCCACCACCCCACAAACTGCCATAGTCCCAAAAACCACCCTCTTGCAATTGTCCCACTACCCTGCAAACTGCCACCCAAAAACCAGACTGCTTCACCACTTCGCAAACCAGCGACCTCACTGCCCCAGCCCTAAATTCTACCCCCAGCAGCTGCTACACCATGCCAAAAACAGCTGAACAAGTGCCCCACCATTCCTCAATCCATCCACCTGTAATTGACCAATACTAGGCAAACTGCCACTGCCTCAAAAATGACCTCAACATCTGCTCCATCACCCTGAAAACTTCCACAGTCGGAAAAACTACCTTCCCCCTGGCCATACCCCATCATATTGTAAACCACCCCTGCAACTGTCCCACTACTAAAAAACAATCCCAACAACTGCCCCACTATCCTATAAACTGCTCCACCCCAAAAACTAACCTCTGGCAACTACCCTGCCATCCTATAAGTGTCTCATCCCAAAATCGGCCCTTTAACAACTGCCCCCACCCCTCAGCAAATTACTCCCTGCAACTGCCCCATCCTCCTGCAAACTGTCCACACAACTGTCACACCACGCCGAAAACTGCTGCTCAACAAATGTCCCATCATCCTGCAAGCTACCCCGTAACTGCCCTAACGCCATGCAAATTACCCCAGCACCTACCACAACTGTCCCACCACTCTGCAAACTACCCCATCAACCTGCAAACTGCTCCAAAAACTACCTCCCAACTGTTACAACCCAAAAAAATACCCTTGAAACTTCCCCACTTCCTCCAGAAAATACTCCCAAAATAGTCCCAGTATTCCCCTCAACTGCTCAGTCCCCACCCATTCTCAAGCAAGCATCTATCAGTCCTACAATCAAAAACAACCACCGGTACCCAACCACTCCAAGTTCCTATTGCCCCATCTCCAGCCTGCCCTTCATTGCAAGATCATTGAAAAAGCCATGCAATTACAACTCCAGGACTATGTCAATACCCACGCATCCCTAGACGCATAGCAACATGGCTTTCAACCTAATCATGGTGTCAAAACCTTGCTCACAGCTCTCATGGACAGACTAACTCAAGGCACAAAGAAACGTCATGAAGGATTCATACTCATCTTCCTAGACATCACTGCAGCCTTTGACTCTGTATCACACAAAGTGCTATTGCACCACTTACAAGCAATATGCCTAAATAGCACAATAATAAAATGGTTCACCTCCTACCTGAGCGACAACAGATATGAATAGCAGGAGTCACCTCTGCCCCATTCAAATCATACCAAGGCGCACCCCAAGGATCTGTATTATCTTCTCTCCTATTCAATATTTTCATTCAACCCCTCTGTGCAATCATACAAGCACACAAGGTACTCTACCACATCTATGCCGATTCACCAAACTACACCCTGACTATTCCTTATTAATCAATTGTTTAACTGTAATTGCACAGTGGCTAACAAAACAATCTTTCAGTAAAAGACTGAGGTCCTCCACATTACCAGAGATACAGATTTCATACCGCCCACGCACCTAAATACACCAGATGCACAACTTCAAGTGCAATACTTGGGAGTCACCTTGGACCAGAGCTTAATTCTGCAGGCACATATCAATAACACACTCCGAGTGGTCTACCACAAGATAAAAACAATCCGTGGTCTTAAACTTATACTAGACAGCGATGATTTCCGCATAGTCTTCTAGAGGTTGGTACTCTCGCACCTGGATTGCTGCAACATTATCCTTCAAGGACTTCCAGTGTGTGCAATCCATCCCTTGCAAGTAGCTCAGAACACCACTGCCAGAATCCTGCATGAAGCCTCTTCTCACTAACACACAACACCAATACTCCACAATCTCCACTGGCTCCCCATTGCCTCACTCACTAAATACAAGATCATCATCAATGTTCAAAGCCTTTTACAATCTTTCAGGGGACACTTTGGTGGAACAATTACATAAAACAGACTATACCAGCACAATGACCTACCCCCTGCAACCCCCCCGCCCCTTCCCCCTACCCAAGCCCATACCTCCCCGTCATTTAATATAGATATGTATTCTACCTATACCAATGGTTTCACCGTTTCACATTGCTTATATTGTTCTAATTGCTCACATTAAGTTAAGCTTAGTCGAGTTAACCTATTCTGTTCCATGTATGTTAAGTTAAATTGTTATCTGTAAACCACCTCAACACTTTGATAAGGCGGTATATAAAACCAACTAAATAAATAAAATAAATGCTCTCTCCTTTGTGAGCATGTGATCTTGGGAAAAATGTTGGCAGGGTTACTGGCTGGTTAATGTGGAAATCAGACACTACTTTAGGAAGGAATTTGAAAGGTTTTGTAGAGTACATCCACTACAAGAGCCTGAGCTCACTAATCCTGTGTGGTGAAGTGACTGTCACCAAAAACAAGACCTTTTAGGCAGGGGCGGCCCAAGGAGGGTGCGGGGCCATGTGCGGAAACTCGGTGCGGGGCCTCATTTGCATAAGTGGCCTTATTTGCATAATGTTACCATACACTAACTTTTAGTAAACATGTCTTTTAATGAGTGTATGGATAAAGAAAGACTAAAAAATTTCTACATTACTATAATCCAATGCCAACCGCCAGGCACATTAGGAACTACTACAAACGCTGCCCATTTAGAACCCATTCAAAAAGACTCAATATATCGTTCTATCACAATAATATGATGGATCAGAAACACTGCACGAGGTCTCAGTAGAAAAAACACTGCTGGCTTTAGGTTCACACCTTATAGCCGCAATCGTGTTGTATTACATCAATGACCTCTCAAACTTCAAAAACGAATGCATTAAATCACAGTCCTTATGCGTTATGAAATCTCAAAAATCTCAAAAAACAAAGTACTCAGCTTCAAAAAGGACTGGTTTAAATCTTCAGAAGCACTAATGATCCCAACGTACAGTCCCGGTACCAGCCAGACATTTCAAATTGGTTTCTTCAGGGGACCGATAAGATAAACTGCATAAAACTGTTTCTCTAGATCTTTCTGCCGCTTTCGACTTGGTTGATCATCGCACTCTCCTATCTCGTCTTCAGGATGCCGGCCTCTCCGGCCTGGTTCTCCGCTGGTTTCACTCTTTTCTGTCTAGTCGCACTTTCTCAGTTCACACTGGCTCAGGGTCTTCACCCTCAACCCCCCTTCCGTGCGGTGTTCCCCAGGGTTCTGTTCTTGCTCCTCTTCTCTTCAATGTGTTTCTGGCTCCCCTTGCTCTTCTTATTCAACAGCACGGTGTCTCTGCTCACTTCTATGCTGATGACATCTTTCTCCTCTTCCACACTAATTCTGCTGCACCTGACATCACCGCCTTCAACACCTGTCTCTCTTCCGTCGCCTCCTGGCTCTCGACCAACTTTCTGCACATTAATCTCTCAAAAACTTCGGCTATCTGGTTCACCTTCGGTACTCCCCCTCCTAACCTCTCTCCGATATTCTCCTCTTCACCCATCCCCACTGTCTCCTCTTTGCGGTACTTAGGTGTTACTCTTGATTCTTCCCTTTCCTTTAAAGAACATATCCCTTCTGTTGTCCAGCGTTCCTTCTTTACTTTAAGACAACTTTGTGCTGTACATCCTTTCCTTACCCCTTCCTCTATGGCTACCCTGCTTATCTCTCTTGTCATGTCTCGCCTCGACTATTGTAATGTCTGTCTCGCTGGGCTTCCCCAATCACAAATTTGTCGTCTTCAACGGGTCCAAAACACTGCCATCCGCGTTCTCTCTCACGCTTCACGTTTCGATCACGTCACCCCCTTGTTAATACACTATCACTGGCTTCCTGTTTCTTTTCGTGTTCAGTTTAAAGTACTTATTTTTGTCCACAGGGTGATCCACTCAGGTGTCCCCCTGTATCTTGCAGATCAAGTCCGCCTCCATACCCCTTACCGTTCCTTACGTTCCATCCACGCTAACCGTATGTTTCTTCCCCCTCCCTCCCAAGCACACTTAGAATCAACTCGGTCTTCAGCTTTCTTTTTTCTCGGTCCAAGGCTTTGGAATTCACTTCCCCACTCCTTACGTTTAGAAACCTCCTACCAATCCTTTAAAGTTAAGCTGAAAACCCATAGTTTTTGCTCTGCCTTCAACCTCCCCCTTCCAGCTCCGCCCCCCTTCCCCGTCATAGCATTAATCATGTTAGTTCCTTAATTCCCCCTTCCTGCGCCTTTCTGTATTGTCAATGTGTTCCCTCTCTCCCTTCATGTCTGCCTCAACCTCCCCCTTCCAGCTCCGTCCTCTTTTCCTACATAGCATAAATCATGTTAGTTCCTTAATTCCTCCTTCCTGCGCCTTTCTGTATTGTCAATGTGTTCCCTTCTCTCCCTTCATGTTTGCCTTCTGTATCCCTTGACTGCTATCTGCTTCTATCTCTGTTCTCATGATTTTATGGCGTTCCTTTTTCCGTTTCTCTTTCCGCAGCTTGCTTTTATGTATTGTGAACCGCCCAGATGCTAATTGTATTGGGCGGTATGTAAAGTTTTAATAAACATAAACATAAAACACACACACTATAATGAGCCATCACCCTTACTACCGACTAAAAATTAAAAGTTAAAACCACCCCATAGACCCATGACCACCACTAATCTTACCTCAGATGCTGCCCACATTAACTTTTTATTCAACTCCGGCGGGCCGATGCCCGTGTTGGAAAAACGCCGCTCATGCGTCAAGCCAGCTATCTACTCCATTTTTAAACCCCTCCACAGTGGGCATACCCTCAGCCAAGGTTACTAAACCAAACCTATAAACCTAGAGGTCTAAACTCTCCAAAAACTGTTTATACCCAATTACCCTCATCCAGTCATATACAAGCCTGCCAATCAATCTGTCCATTTAATCCCGCTGGAGATAGAGTATTTAAACGAAAAATCCAACGTTGCTCCCGCTTAATAAGCGTCTGATCCAGGGTTTTGCCCTGACTACCACTTACCACCTGTTCTAAACATAGACACCACAACTGCCCAAATGTGTGAGCCTTCTCCACGCAATGCTGAACCATAGGGGCTTCCACACATGTACGATTTAAACGGCTACGGTGTTCCCGCATCCGTACTCGAAACGGACGAATTGTTTTCCCGCCGTAACATAAACCGCAGGGGCATTAAAAGGCACACACAACATTCCGTGATTCACAGGAAGTCAAACTACGAAGACGTAGAGAGCCACCGTGATGAACGAAGGTCTCCTGACTCATAGTAATGTCACAGATATCACAGGTCCCGCATGCAACATGACCCCCCACTGAATTGCCCCCTCTCACATCCCTCTCAGAAGGAATTATGGCCGGGCTAAGGAGATCCTTCAAATTATGATCTCTCTGCCACACGCACCTAACAACTTTCTGATCCAAACCAGGCACTGCTGTCAAAATATTACTGTGCCTTCGAAAAATCTTCTGAAGCTCCCCACTAAGGGGAGAATACCAAGTGATAAAGTTAACGTGCGTGTCACTACGTGCAATGGGGTCCGCATGAGAACCAGCCCCCAATAGTGTTGTACGATGGTTAAAATGAGCCCTAGTGTAGGCACGGTGTACTACCGACTTAGGATAACCACGCTGCACAAAATGACATTGTAGAGCCTGAGCTTTCTGCTTAAAATCAACCTTATCCGAACAATTCCGCCGATAGCGTAAGAATTGAGAGAAAGGGAGACCCATCTTTAAACGCGGAGGATGCATACTTGTATATTGTAAAAAAGTGACCCTATCCATCGGTTTCTTAAAAACCGTAGTGGCTCACCCTTCCACAGTACGCTTTACACAAACATCCAGATAGTTAAGTGTGTCAGAATGATATACAGAAGTAAATTTGATGTTAACATCACGAGCATTAAGCCACATCAGGAATTCTTCCAACTTCTCAACTGTACCCTGCGATACCAAAAAAACATCATCAATAAACCGTTTCCACAGCCTAATACAAGTAGAATATTGAGATGAAACTACCCACTCCTCCTCAAAAAATCCCATATAGAAATTTGCTATGGACGGAGCGCAAGTAGCGCCCATAGCAACCCCAGAAACCTGTTGATACAGCACCCCTTGGAACACAAAATAGTTCTGATAAATAGCTAATCTCGCTAGACTAAGAATAAAAGCTTTCCTCAACTCAGACACATCAGTACGCTGGTTAATCACCTGCTCCACTACTGATAACGCCGCCCCCTGCGGGATGTTTGTGTAGAGGGAAACTACATCTAGTGTTACTAGCCACACATCCGATTGAGCTGCCAAAGGATGTTGAGTTTCAAGAATGTTCAGAAAATGAGTGGTATCCCTCAAAAACGAAGGGATTGTAGGCAGAAGAGGTTGTAAATAAGAGTCCACAAAAACTGACAATGTTTCTAGAACACTGCCCCGGGTGGACACTATAGGTCTACCCGGGGGTTTCTGTAAGTTCTTATGTCTTTTTGGAACCCAGTACAATTTAGCCGTGTTAGGTGCCTTTGGATTCAAAAAATGATATTCCTGCTTAGTAATAAGATGTTGTCTCAGTGCCTCAGAAGTGAGGTCTTTAATCGTTCTCTGAAGATCCAAAAGCGGATCGTCTTGTAACCGGGAATAAACTGTTGAATCTTGCAATTGAGATAAGGCTTCAGAAACATAATCCTCCACTGCTAGCACAACAATCGCTCCCCCCTTATCGGCTCTCCTGATAACTATGTCAGATCGACCTCGTAAAGCCTGCAAAGCCTTACGTTCGTCTGGGGTGAGGACTGTGCGCTGCAGTCTACAAGTTGTTTCAAGAGACTTAACATCACGCAATACTGCTTGCCTAAACACGTCCAGTGCCGAAGGGGGAAGACCCGGAGGTGACCAGGTGGACTTTAAAGGTAAACGGACTCTGTTAGATCCTGGTTCTGCCGGATCTGTACAATTCGGATCCACCACTGGAGATGGTAACCCAGCAAAATAATTTTTTAGCCACAGTTTTCTAATCAAAGCCTCAAAGTCCACCCTAAATTGAAAAGAGTCAAACCCACAGCGAGGCACGAATGATAAACCTTTATTCAATAAGGCTATTTCAGCAGAAGAAAGATCTTTTCCAGATATATTCACCACCAGGTCACCACTAGGCATCAAATCCCTTGCTACTATCGTCTTTTCTTCGTCGCACCTCGTTGCTTCAGACGATCGGATTCTTTTTTCTTTTTTGTTTTTCCATTTGTATCCTCCTCTAAAAAATCTCCACTCTCTTTAGAGGACCGAGTAGACTCAGTAGAGGCTGTGTCATCTGATGTGCCCTCAAAATTTACTCGCTTTCCTGGTTTCCTCATTTTACGTTTGCTGCTCATCCAGGGGTAAACGTACCCAACAGTATAGTCCATATGATCACATTTAAATTTCTTCAATTTCGCTGCCATCACTTCTTGATGAAAAGACTAACTGTTTTTTTATATCCTCTGTTTTCAAAGAGAACACCCCCTCTGGTTCCAGCGATTTCAAACTGGCTTCCATCACACTCAACTCTTCAGTTATCTTTTCCATATCACCTTTGGCCGTGTCTACAATTTTTATTTATTTTATTTATTTAATTCTCTTATATACCGCGCTATTCTGCATCAGTGCGGTTTACATTGAACAAACTGAAATTACACTGAACAGGGCATTATAACTTGGAGATAACTATTTTACAGGGAACATGGGCTATGGAGGGTTAAGTGGCTTGCCCAAGACCACAAGGAGCACCTGTGGGACTAGAAACCCCAGTCCCTCCGGCACATGGTTGCTGTCCTCTAGTGGGATTTGAACCCCCGACCTTCCGGCCTGAAGTACCTTGCCCCAACCACTAGGCCACTCCTCCACTCCAATCAACAATCAACACCATAAGGTCCAAAGCACACTTGTTTAGTATTTGGTTCCATTTCTCTAGAAACTCTGCCTCCATTGCAGGCTTTCGGGGCTCCTTATAGATCCGAAGACCTCTTGGTATCTGCTGACGGTTGATATACTCTATCAGTGAAAAACGATGTAGCTCCAGTCGTTGCTTCTTTTTCTGTAATTTCAAAAAAGCCTCCCAGGTAACTTCATTAGAGGAATTTAACCGTATGTCCAATTGGGTAAACGGAGTCTTCTCCTTGGTCAAACTTACAATATGGTCATGAGTATAACTTAAAATGTTTTTCCATCCTTCCGGACCAGCCATGATTGTGCTCACACAAAAATTGTTTGAATTGGTCACTGAACGACAAGACACACTCAAAAAGACTCAATATATCGTTCTATCACAATAATATGATGGATCAGAATCATTGCACGAGGTCTCAGTAGAAAAAACACTGCTGGCTTTAGGTTCACACCTTATAGCCCAATCGTGTTGTATTACATCAATGACCTCTCAAACTTCAAAAACTAATGCATTAAATCACAGTCCTTATGCGTTATGAAATCTCAAAAATCTCAAAAAACAAAGTACTCATCTTCAAAAAGGACTGGTTTAAATCTTCAGAAGCACTAATGATCCCAACGTACAGCCCCGGTACCAACCAGACGTTTGAAATTGGTTTCTTCAGGGGACCGATAAGATAAACTGCATAAAACACAAACACTATAATGAGCCATCACCCTTACTACTGACTAAAAATTAAAACCACCCCATGGACCCATGACCACCACTAATCTTACCTCAGATGCTGCCCACGTTAACTGTTTATTCAACTCCGGCGGGCTGATGCCCGTGTCAGAAAAACGCCGCGCATGCGTAAATCCAGCTACCTACTCCATTTTTAAACCCCTCCACAGTGGGCGTACCCTCAGACAAGGTTACTAAACCAAACCTATAAACCTAGAGGTCTAAACTCTCCAAAAACTGTTTATACCCAATTACCCTCATCCAGTCATATACAAGCCCGCCAATCAATCTGTCCATTTAATCCCGCTGGAGATAGAGTATTTAAACGAAAAATCCAACGTTGCTCCCGCTTAATAAGCGTCTGATCCAGGGTTTTGCCCTGACTACCACTTACCACCTGTTCTAAACATAGACACCGCAACTGCCCAAATGTGTGAGCCTTCTCCACACAATGCTGAACCATAGGGGCTTCCACACATGTACGATTTAAACGGCTACGGTGTTCCCGCATCCGTACCCGAAACGGACGAATTGTTTTTCCGACGTAACATAAACCGCAGGGGCATAAAACGGCATACACAACATTCCGTGATTCACAGGAAGTCAAACTACGAAGACGTAGAGAGACACCGTGATGAACGAAGGTCTCCTGACTCATAGTAATGTCACAGATATCACAGGTCCCGCATTGGTGGGCCACTACGGTTTTTAAAAAACCGACGGATAGGGTCACTTTTTTACAATATACAAGTATGCATCCTCCGCGTTTAAAGATGGGTCTCCCTTTCTCTCAATTCTTACGCTATCGGCGGAATTATTCGGATAAGGTTGATTTTAAGCAGAAAGCTCAGGCTCTACAATGTCATTTTGTGCAGCGTGGTTATCCTAAGTCGGTAGTACACCGTGCCTACACTAGGGCTCTTTTTAACCATCGTACAACACTATTGGGGGCTGGTTCTCATGCGGACCCCATCGCACGTAGTGACACGCACGTTAACTTTATCACTCGGTATTCTCCTCTTAGTGGGGAGCTTCAGAAGATTTTTCGAAGGCACAGTAATATTTTGACAGCAGTGCCTGGTTTGGATCAGAAAGTTGTTAAGTGCGTGAGGCAGAGAGATCATAATTTGAAGGATCTCCTTAGCCCGGCCATAATTCCTTCTGAGAGGGATGTGAGAGGGGGCAATTCAGTGGGGGGTCATGTCGCATGCGGGACCTGTGATATCTGTGACATTACTATGAGTCAGGAGACCTTCGTTCATCACGGTGTCTCTCTACGTCTTTGTAGTTTGACTTCCTGTGAATCACGGAATGTTGTGTATGCCGTTTTATGCCCCTGCGGTTTATGTTACGTCGGAAAAACAATTCGTCCATTTCGGGTACGGATGCGGGAACACCGTAGCCGTTTAAATCGTACATGTGTGGAAGCCCCTATGGTTCAGCATTGCGTGGAGAAGGCTCACACATTTGGGCAGTTGCGGTGTCTATGTTTAGAACAGGTGGTAAGTGGTAGTCAGGGCAAAACCCTGGATCAGACGCTTATTAAGCGGGAGCAACGTTGGATTTTTCGTTTAAATACTCTATCTCCAGCGGGATTAAATGGACAGATTGATTGGCGGGCTTGTATATGACTGGATGAGGGTAATTGGGTATAAACAGTTTTTGGAGAGTTTAGACCTCTAGGTTTATAGGTTTGGTTTAGTAACCTTGGCTGAAGGTACGCCCACTGTGGAGGGGTTAAAAAATGGAGTAGGTAGCTGGCTTTACGCATGCGCGGCATTTTTCCGACACGGGCATCGGCCCGCCGGAGTTGAATAAAAAGTTAACGTGGGCAGCATCTGAGGTAAGATTAGTGGTGGTCATGGGTCTATGGGGTGGTTTTAATTTTTAGTCGGTAGTAAGGGTGATGGCTCATTATAGTGTTTGTGTTTTATGCAGTTTATCTTATCGGTCCCCTGAAGAAACCAATTTGAAATGTCTGGCTGGTACCGGAACTGTACGTTGGGATCATTAGTGCTTCTGAAGATTTAAACCAGTCCTTTTTGAAGCTGAGTACTTTGTTTTTTGAGATTTTTGCGATTTCATAACGCATAAGGACTGTGATTTAATGCATTAGTTTTTGAAGTTTGAGAGGTCATTGATGTAATACAACACGATTGCGGCTATAAGGTGTGAACCTAAAGCCAGCAGTGTTTTTTCTACTGAGACCTCGTGAAATGTTTCTGATCCATCATATTATTGTGATAGAATGATATATTTATTTATTTATTTAACACTTATTTATATACCGCATCTTCCAGCGATCAGCGAGTCTTTTTGAGTGTGTCTTGTCGTTCAGTGACCAATTCAAACATTTAGAACCCATGGCAAACCCGCCGTATCCTGACAGCATTACCAGGACTCACAAAGCACCATACCCTACCTATCAAAAGGCAACACTGCAAATATTAAACCAATACATTTCAGAGAATACTGGGGAAAGAGAACAAGTGGCAATGTCAAATAGGAATTACATAAACAGAATACCTCAGCTCAGTTACACTTGCAGAACATAGACCATCACCAAACAAGGAATCACAATTTAGAAACAGGAAGGAATTAAACTGGGAACCCCAAAAGCCAAACTTGGAATGTACAACAACACTGTAGAAATAAAACTATAAATTAATTTCCTCTTGTACCAAACAAAGCGCAGACGTTAATGATGCACATTTCCCAGAGCGTTCATATTCCAGTTAATAAATTCAATATAAAGAGATATCTTTCTACCTTTTGTGCATTTTTTTTCAGTTGCAATTGCTCCAGCCACTTTCTTCTGGTTTCTTCATGTTTTCTGCTAACTCTCCGTCGTCTGCTGTCCATTTGTCCTTTCTTCTCTCTTCTAGTTTTTTTTTCCATTCTCTCTCTCTACATCTGCTTTAACATATTAATCTTTCTCCTTTTGCTCATTCCTCATTCCTATTTCATCCACTCAAATTTTACCCCTCCATCCTCAATCCCCACTTACTCTCCCAATACCCGGCCAATTGTAGATTTTTCTTCCCTCCCACACAAAATATTTTTCCCCTCTCCATTTTACTCTCCCAGCCCCATTCCATTCTAATCCTCCCCCAACATCAGCTCCCTTCTAGTTCCAGCCTCACCCAGCATCCACTCCCTTCTAGTCCCTGCATCAACCCATTTCCAGTCCTAGTCCCCCATCAGCCCATTTCCAGTCCGAGTCCCTTCATCAGCTCATTTCCAATCCTAGCCCCCCATCAGCCCATTTCTAGTCATTTCCTAGCCCCACCATCAGCCCATGTCAAATCCTAGCTCCCCTCCACTCAGCCCAATTCCAGTCCAAGCCCCCCATGAGCCTACTTCCAGTTCTAGCCCCTCCATGAGTCCATTTGTAGATTTTTCTTTCCTCCCACACAAAATATTTTTCCCCTCTCCATTTTACTCTCCCAGCCCCATTCCATTCTAATCCTCCCCCAACATCAGCTCCCTTCTAGTTCCAGCCTCACCCAGCATCCACTCCCTTCTAGTCCCTGCATCAACCCATTTCCAGTCCTAGCCCCCCATCAGCCCATTTCCAGTCCGAGTCCCTTCATCAGCTCATTTCCAATCCTAGCCCCCCATCAGCCCATTTCTAGTCATTTCCTAGCCCCACCATCAGCCCATGTCAAATCCTAGCTCCCCTCCACTCAGCCCAATTCCAGTCCAAGCCCCCCATGAGCCTACTTCCAGTTCTAGCCCCTCCATGAGTCCATTTCAATCCAAGCCCCCACCACAGCCCATTTCCAATCTTAGCTCCCCCCAACAGCCCATTTCCAGTCCTATCCTAGCTGCTCCATCATCCCATTTCCAGTCCTAGCTCCCTTCTCTCACAGCCCATTTCCATTCCAAGCCCCCGTCCCCATCAGCTATTTGCAGTTCAAGCCTCCCCTTCCACTCAGCCCATTTCCAGTCCTAGCAACCCCCCAACCCATTACCAGTCCTAGCCCCCCATCAACCCACTTCCAGTCCAAAACCCCCATCACCTCACTTTCAGTTTAAGCCCCCCCTATAACCCATTACCAGTCCTAACCCCCTATCAGCCCACTTCCAGTCCTAACCCCCCATCAGCCCATTTCCAGTCAGCCCCCCATAGCCCATTGCCAGTCCTAACCCCATCAGCCCATTTCCTGTCCTAGCCCCCCCATAGCCCATTATCAGTCCTAACCCCCCCCCATAGCCCGCTACCAGTCCTAGCCCCCCATTACCCCATTTCCAGACAGCCCCATCAGCCCATAACCTATTACCAGTCTTAACCCTCCATAGCCCATTACCAGTCCTAACCCCCCCACATCGGCTCAGGGAAAATTAAAAAAAAATAAAAAGCTGGCTGCCACTGCGGCAGCATCAAGTGTCCCTCGGGGCCCCCTCTGCCCGGCTGAGCTCTCCCTGCCGGGCTGAGCCCTTCTGTGATGGCTTTCAAAAATTCAGATCCACGAAGGGAGAGTGTCTCCCTCGCGTCTCTGTTAAGCCCGCTTCGCGGATCTGAATTTTTGAAAGCCGTCACAGAGGGTCTCAGTCGGGCAGGGAGAGCTCAGCCAGGCAGAGGGGGCCCCGCGGGACACTCGATTCTGCTGCTGCCGTGGAGCATTTCCCCAGCTTTCTATGAAAGCCTTTGGGAATGCAGGCACGCATGCGCGGTTCCCTTCTTGCCTAAAGGTGCCATCTTACCTCAGTCTCTTTTTTTCCCGAGAAGCCCACTGGACGTGTGTCCTGTCATCCCGGATAAAAGTTCATTTTTTTTGGCGATCCTCGCTGTTTTTTCTCCCGGTTCGACGCCGGTTCCCCTCCCGCCGGGTTCGGTACACCGGTATCGAGCCCGACTCTTCTTTTTCGTTTTTTGCCCTTCGTTGCCTCGGTGCTGTCTTCGGTGCCTCGGTCCTGATCACGACCCTAAGTCGTGTGCACCATGTGGGAAGATGTCTTCCAAGACACTCCGAAGTCGCCAGCAGCAGAAAGAAAGGCTTTTCTCGGACTCAGACTCCGGCTGGGCCCGGACCTCGTCTGAGGCCTCGATATCTCGGGATTCGGATCCCGAGCGCCGTCGCAGCTCCTCGGACAGGGGGTCCCCCGACCGGGAACGCAAGAGGAAGAAGCGGCTTGCGAGGGCGTCATCGGAGGAGGTCCGTGGCTCCTCGAGGGCCAGGTCTAAGACCCCCGACCGTCGCCCTGGGCCCGTGGAACAAGAGAAGCCTGCCAAAGTTCCTCGAGTGGAGCCGGAGTCTGCTGGACACGTAAGCCCCGTAGTCCTCGAGGATTCTCCTCCCAGAGAGCCGACGTCGGGCCCGGCGCTGCGGGGCCCAAGTCGGTGGCTGCTGCGTCTCCCGAGCTGAGTCTCAGGATGAAAGCCTTGGAGAGCAGATTGTCTGCCTTCATGGAGCAGAAGCGGGCACTGATGGCCAGCCTGTCTGGCGCATCTGCCCCGACCACCGGGACATCTTCGAAGTCGACCCCGGAGACCGAGCCGATACTCGAGTCCATCATGGCTTGAAGTCGACCTCGATCGCGGTTTCCCTCGACCTCCTGCTCGAGACCGAGGGCGTCGACGCCGGTGCCTCCGGCATCGGGGCGGGTGCTCCAGGGCCCCGCGGGGTTGGACCCTGACTCCTCGTCGGACGAGTCCACCTGGGAGACGGAGGATGAGGAGTCCCCCGATACGTTCAAGACTCAGTGCGTCCCGTCGGACTCACCGCAGTCTGAGCCCCGGAGTAGATCCCCTCCGGAGGATACTCGGTTCTCGGAGTTCGTCCAGGATATGGCCACTGCCTTGGCTATTCCGGAGGAACCTGAGGAAGAGCCTCGAGCTGAAGAGCTCGAGGCCCTGCAGTATGACTCTCCTCCGAAGGAGGCCTTTACTGTCCCGTTTCCTCCGATGCTGGAATGGCTCCTCTTCAGGATGTGGGAGGCACCGGCCTCGGCGCCGGTTTTAAGCGAGTGAGTCGACTCGATCTATCGACTCAGGAAGAGCCCTGGCTTTCAGAAGGCATAGCTACCACACCATTCCATGGTTGTGGAATCGGCCATGCATCGTCGGAAGAGCCATAAGATGCACTCTGCGGTGCCCCCCGGCAGGGAGGCCCGGAACCTCGATGGCGTCGGTAGAAAGTGCTTCCAGGGTTTGATGCTTGCTTGCCGTGTCCAGTCTTATCAGATGTACATGGGCATGTACTTGCGGGACCTGGCCAAGGAGTTGGCCGGGTTCTCTGCTGGACTCTCCGGGGAACCCTTGCAGAGATTCAAGTCCTTGTCCTCGGGGATTCAGGACTGCTCAGTTTATGTCCCGTGCTGCCTACGATGGCTTCGAGGATTCGGCCTGAGTTGCAGCAGCCAGCATCGCGACTCGACGCCAGGCATGGCTGCAGTCATCGGACCTTGAGCCATGGGTTCAGGACAAGTTGGTCGATGTCCCTTGCTGAGGTGAAAACCTTTTTGGCAAGCCCATGACCGAGAAGGCCGCCCAGCTCAAAACAGAGCACCTTACATGGACAAGGCTGTCTAGGAAGACCTCTGCCCCTTCACATAAAAAGAAGGGCTTGGGTAAAAAGTCCTTTTACCCGAGGAAGGGCACTGCCTACAAACAGTACCCTCAATATCAGGCTACCCAAGCTGCACCCCAGGGTCAGCAAGCCAAGGGGCAGGGTAATGGGCCCCGTAGGCAGAGGACCCCCAAGCCTCCGGCCCCTGCTCCCACTCAGCAGGGTGGGGGTTTTTGACTCCTTGAGCGTAGCCTCTCCATCCCTGCTCTCCCAAACCTGCACAGGAGGTCGCCTCGCCCTCTTTGCCCACCAGTGGACCCTCATCACCGGGGACAGTTGGGTGTTGGACATAGTCCACAGGGGCTATGCACTGCATTTTCACCAACTGCCTCCTCCATACTTTCCAGGGGAGCCTCCAAGGCCTCCCCTGCACACAGACCTTCTCCTTCAAGAGCTTCAAGGTCTGTTGGTGGACAGGGCGGTGGAGCCTGTGCCTCCCCACTTGCAAGGTCACGGATTCTACTCCAGGTATTTCCTGGTGCCCAAAAGAACCAGTGGCCTTCGACCCATTCTGGACCTCAGGAACCTCAACAAGTTCCTAGAGAAAGAAAAGTTCAAGATGCTTACTCTTGGAACACTTCTGCCCTACCTCCAGCAGGGAGATTGGCTATGCTCCTTAGATCTAAAGGATGCGTACACTCACATCCTCATTCATCCAGACCACAGAAAGTACCTCAGGTTCATTGTGGGAGGAAACCATTATCAGTACAGAGTACTGCCTTTTGGCCTCACCTCCGCTCCCAGGGTCTTTACCAAATGCCTGGCAGTGGTGGCGGCCTACCTGAGAAATCAGGGAATCTTTGTCTTCCCCTATCTGGACTGGCTCATCAGGGGTCAGACGTGCCAGGAGGCCAGACAAGCCACCCTCAGAACTATTGCTCTTCTTCAAAGCCTGGGGTTTGTAATAAACTTTGCAAAGTCCACTTTGCTCCCCTCCCAGAACTTGGAGTTCATAGGAGCAAGGCTGGATTCTCTGCTGGCAAAGGCTTTCTTGCCAGAAGACAGAGTCCAAAGATTGATAGCCTTGGCAAATCAGTCTCTCAGCAGGTCACTGGTCTCCGCCAGACTCTGCCTGAGGCTGCTTGGCCACATGGCTTCGACAGTGCATGTGACCCCCAATGCCAGGCTCCATATGAGGCCTGCACAGTGGTGCCTTCGGACTCAGTGGTCACAGGCCACAGGCAGCCTCAGGGACAGGATAAGGGTGTCCAGGCAATTTCTGAACGCCCTCAACTGGTGGCTGCACCCACCCAATCTGCTAAAGGGGGTGCCTTTTCAGATTCCTGGGTACACGGTGGTACTGACCACCGACGCCTCCCTGCAGGGCTGGGGAGCTCATTGTCTGGTCAAGTGCACCCAGGGCCTGTGGTCTCCTTGGGAAGCTGCACAGCAGATCAATCTCCTCGAACCCAGAGCTATTTGATTAGCACTCAAAGCTTTCTTTCCTACCCTGGCTCATCAATCTGTCCTGGTTCAGACAGACAACCAAGTAGCCATGTTTTATGTGAACAAACAGGGCGGGACTGAGTCCAGAATCCTTTGTCGGGAGGCTCAGGACCTTTGTTCATTTGCCCTCAAGCACAACATGCTCCTCAAGGCTGTGTACCTTCCAGGCCAGGACAACTACCTGGCCGACAGATTAAGCAGAATTCTGCAACCCCACGAGTGGCAGCTGCATCCTTCAGTAGTTCAGAAGATCTTCCTAAAATGGGGTCTCCCTTTGGTAGATCTCTTTGCCAGCCCAATGAACAAGCAACTGCCAGGCAACCGCATCCTCTGAGAATAGCAGCAGATGCTTTTCTGATTCCATGGTCTCAGGGCCTCCTGTATGCGTTTCCTCCCACGCCCTTGGTGGCCCGAACTCTCTTCAAAATTCTTAAGGACAAGGCCTCGGTCCTGCTGGTGGCTCCCAGGTGGCCGAGACAGCCTTGGTTTCCACTTCTACTTCAGCTGGCGGTGGATCCCCCACTGCCTCTGGGGTTGCAACCTGACCTTCTCTCCCAGGATCAGGGTTCCCTTCTGCACCTCAATCTCAAAGCTCTCAATTTGATGGCCTGGAGGCTGCAAGGGTAGTTTTGGCTCCCTGGGGCCTACCTCAGGAAGCTGAGGAGGTTGTCCTAGCCTCTAGGAAACAGTCCACTAGGAAAACCTATGCTGTCAAATTGAAAAGGTTTTCTGTGTGGTGTCAGCTACGTACAGAGGATCCTTTCTCCTGTACTGTGCCAATAGTGCTTCAGTACTTACTGCACTTATCAAATCAGGGACTTAAGTCCAATTCTGTTCGGGTCCACCTCTCAGCTCTAGCAGCTCACCACTCACTGGTGGAGGGACATTCTCTGTTGGGTCACCCCTTGGTGTCCCGCTTTCTTAGGGGCTTGCTTTTACTCAAGCCTCCAATCCGTCCTCCTGCCCCTGAGTGGGAGTTGAATGTGGTCTTGCAACAACTGACTCGCCCACCTTTTGAGCCCATGGCTACTTGCCCACTACGCTTCCTCTCCTGGAAGACACTCTTCCTGATAGCCCTTACTTCGGCTAGGTGAGTGAGTGAGCTTCAGGCCCTGGTCTGTGATAGGCCTTATACTAGGATTTATAGGAACAGGGTAGTCCTCAGGACTCATCCAAAGTTCCTCCCAAAGGTTGTCTCCTCTTTCCACCTCAATCAGGAGGTGGTTCTTCCAACATCCTTCCCTAGGCCCCATGCATACCCTGGACTGTAGGAGGGCCTTATCCTTCTACCTTGACCGTACGCAGGGGCATAGAAGGGCTACTCAGCTCTTCGTTTCTTTTGACTCTAATAAGTTAGGGTTGGCTGTGTCCAAGCGTACCTTGTCCATCTGGGTGGCTGACTGTATCACCTGGGCTTACAAGGCGGCTTACCTTCCTTTGCAGGGTCGGGTTACGGCCCACCGTGTCAGGACAATGGCAGCCTCAGTGGCTCATCTCCGCTCTGTGCCCTTAGTAGACATCTGCAGGGCTGCAATTTGGTCTTCAAGCCAGACTTTTGCGGCCCATTACTGTCTGGAGAGGGAGTCCCGTAGGGACAGTGCTTTTGGCCAGGCAGTACTCCGGAATCTCTTTGAGGTTTAGGCAACTCCTGCCCTCCTGCCCTCTGTTGGGCTACCGGTGGAGGTTGTGTCCTTGAAAAGCCTTTCTTTGCTGCTGAGACTAGAGGGAGTACTCTTGTTCAGCCTGGGTTCCTCGGTAGTCCAGAGCTTGGGAGTCACCCATATGTGAGGACTGACTTCCTGCTTGGTCCTGGAGAAAGAGTAGTTACTCACATGTAACAGGTGTTCTCCAGGAGCAGCAGGAATCAGTCCTCACAACCCTCCCTCCTCCCCTTGGAGTTGCAGTTGTACATAGTTCATTTTTCACTTTTGTGTGCTGTTCTTAGCTATGTCATTTGACTGAGGTAAGATGGCACTTTTAGGCGGGAAGGGAACTGCGCATGCGTGCCTGCATTCCCAAAGGCTTTCATAGAAAGCTGGGGAAATGCTCCGCTGGGGCTTCATCGGCGCCGATGACACCCATATGTGAGGACTGATTCCTGCTGCTCCTGGAGAACACCTGTTACTGGTGAATAACTACTCTTTTCTGTTTTCAAAATCATTTTTCAAAATCAGGCGCCGACATCCAGGAGCCCCCACCACCACCAGCAGCTCTCCCCTTCCCGGGGATCGAGCCACCGGCAGCAGCAGGGGCCTGCTGACTCCCGACGCCCAATCCGGGCCCAGCAAGGGACTTTTAAATTTCGCGCCTTCAGGCGCCGACATCCAGGAGCCCCCACCACCACCAGCAGCTCTCCCCTTCCCGGGGATCGAGCCACCGGCAGCAGCAGGGGCCTGCTGACTCCCGACGCCCAATCCGGGCCCAGCAAGGGACTTTTACATTTCGCGCCTTCAGGCGCCGACATCCAGGAGCCCCCACCACCACCAGCAGCTCTCCCCTTCCCGGGGATCGAGCCACCGGCAGCAGCAGGGGCCTGCTGACTCCCGACGCCCAATCCGGGCCCAGCAAGGGACTTTTAAATTTCGCGCCTTCAGGCGCCGACATCCAGGAGCCCCCACCACCACCAGCAGCTCTCCCCTTCCCGGGGATCGAGCCACCGGCAGCAGCAGGGGCCTGCTGACTCCCGACGCCCAATCCGGGCCCAGCAAGGGACTTTTAAATTTCGCGCCTTCAGGCGCGCCCGCGACTGGCGGGCCCGCGCCTGAGGGCCTCGCCAGAGGGCCCTTTGGCGTGGCCCTTAGGCGGTGGCACATCGAAAAAACCCCAAGAAGCAACAAGATCTACTTCTAGTTGGGACACATTTCCAGCTGTCTCTGTTCCCTTTCCTGAACCGCAAGTATTACGAAATGCCATAAGATGTGTAATATTTACCCAGTAACTCCGTTGCCTGTTACATGTGTCAATGTATTGTACATTGCTAGATTTTACATCTACATGTTTCAGTGCTGATTCCATACTATTGCTAGTATCACCCAACTGCTAGACCTGATTTTGTTACCAATAATACATTCGCATGTATCACTGCTAATCTTACTGTTGTAGCCAGTAGCACTTTACTGCCAGATTTTACATTATATGTATCAATGCTAATTTCATACTATTGCTAGTATCACTCAACTGCTATTGTGTTGCCAAAAACCCATTTCCATGCATCAGTGCTAATCCTACTACTGACAACTGTGCCATACCTCATTACTGTCGCCAGTAATTCATCCTTACCCAAAAGTGTGAACTTATTATTACTGTTGGCAGTATATTACTCTGTTTTGTTCTCTGCTGAGTGTCACATTGTCTCATTATCCGCTGACGGACACAGTGCTTCATTGCTTGCTCGATGCTGTACTATTCCTGTCTTATACGCTGCCACATTGTTCCAAATACCTACTCATCGCCAGACAGTAAGTTTATACTCTGCGGATAGCTAGCACAATAGTCAATACCGGTCCCACTAATTACCCAGCAACAAACATCTCACATACTAGTTCACAAAAACATCACAAAATGCACCCATTTCTAGCCTTGGCATGTCTACACCTAGCCTCCTGGATCCCCCTTACAGCCCAAGCTTTTCACACATACACTAACCACATCCCGATACTCCACAGTGACGGGAAAAGATGGACGGAGAATCACCAACACCTCCCAAGAGAACCCAACGACACGCCTTACTCACATTTATTACACATCCCACTTCAACATCTCAAGAAGTCACATTTGGACCGTCAGCAACACCATCAAGCCCTGAAGTGTGCACTCATCAACGCAAGGTCAATACGTACAAAATGGCCAATAATTACCGATCTGGTCACAACCCATAATCTCGATATCATCATGATCACAGAAACTTGGCTATCAGAATCTGACAACGCAATCATCAACCAGATGTTACCCACAGGTTTTTCAGTCCACACATGCCATAGAACCAATCAGAGAGGAGGAGGAACACTCATTCTTGCCAAAACCTGCCTAGGCTTCCAGATGTGCAACTCAACCAGCACAGCCCACCTGGACTCCCTCACCATAACAAATAACACCTGCACGATCAACCTACTGTACCGAGCACCAACACCATCCTCAGAGGATCTTGCAACGATAATGGGCCTCGCCTGCAACTCAAACAGACCACGATCCCAGAACTGGATCCTAGGTGATTTCAACCTGCCTACGCTACATGAATCTCAAGCCTCTGCTTTCCTAGAAGCGTTACAAGATCTAGGATATGAGCAACTAGTCATTAATCCCACCCACGTCAAGGGAAACAAACTTGACCTGATCTTTGCCCCGCAGACGGATAAGGATACCACCCCACTAATACCACCTACCATAACTCCTGTGCCATGGTCCGACCACAGCCTGATCCAATTCCAGATACCTATTAACACACACAATAAAAACTCCAACAAAACCAACACTGCCCACGAACCCTCCTTGAAGCGCTTCCGTCCCTTTAATAAAGAAGAGCTTAGAGAGAAGATCCTCCCACTCCTCAACAACATACCACACGACCTAGATGCATTGGTGTCCACCTGGGACGAGAGCCTCAAGACCATTGCATGCATACCAGCCACAAATAAAACAACAAAGAAACGAGAGCATGCACCATGGTATACCAAAGACCTCCGAGACTCACTCAAGTGCCTGCGCAGGCTAGAGAGAAGATGGCGTCGGTCTCACTCTACGGTTGCACAAGATACTTACATCGCTCATCTAAGAGTACACCGTGATGAATTAACAAAAAAGCGGAAACAATATCATTCCGACATCTTGAAGCGGTCACTAAACAAGCCCCACGACCTCTTCAATATAGTGAAATCTCTCATAAGAGAACCTCCTGCAGACCAGTCACAGATGCCACACCCCCAGGCATACTCCAACTATTTACAGTCAAAAATGGTCCAGACTACTACATCTGCAACCAACTACCTTCAACCTGAAGTGACCCAGGCTGGTACAACCTCGAACTCCGCGGAAAACAGCTCTCAGCATACCTTGCCCCAACCATCACCACTATACAAATTTGAAAAAATATCACGCAGAGAGATTGAAGACACTATCGCTGCAATCAACCCTACTACCGCACCCAATGACCCATGCCCTGCATTATGGATAAAGGAGTTACGATGTGACTTAAGCCAATATCTGAGTGAATTAATAAACCAATCTCTTACAACCGGATCGTTTCCACCAAGTCTGAAACAAACATCCATCAGACCACTACTAAAAAATAACAAGCTGGACCCATCGAAAGTGGAATCATACAGACCAATTTCAAGTATCCCCATGCTTGCTAAAATAATCGAAAAGTTAGTACAGCGCCAAATCCAACAGCATATTGATACTGAAGCCCCACTGGATCCCTCCCAGCATGGGTTCAGAGAAGCACATGGGGTTGAAACCCTCCTCACCAACCTATTTGACCATCTAGTCTCTGGAACCGACAAAATTCATCAAGGATTCGCCCTCATATTCCTAGACATTGCGGCGGCTTTCGACTCGGTGAGTCACAAGATACTCATACAACGCCTCAGCGAGAAAGGAATTCAGGGAACAGCCCTAAAGTGGTGCAAGTCATACCTGACTAATAGATGGCAACATGTAAGGTCAGGCTCCACAACCTCCGAACCATTTTTACAAAACCAAGGCGTGCCACAGGGCTCGTCACTATCTGCATTGATGTTTAACATCTACATGCAGCCCATATGTGCCCTAGCACGTTCATTCAAGGTCAACTGTTTAGCCTACGCAGATGACATCCTCCTATACATCCCATTCAGGACTAACCAACCGGACCTCTCCCCTCTAACAAGATGTTTTGAGGCAGTAGCAGAATGGTTCAGCACACAAAACATGAGAATCAACTACAGTAAAACAGATGTCCTTTTCATCTCAAGGAACCAGGACTTCACCCCTCCACTCTCTTTAAAAATCGGCAACACAGAACTGAAAACCAAACCCACAATCCGCTACCTTGGCGTTACACTGGATCAACACCTGGATCTGAAAACTCACATAAAAAACACAGTAAAAACAGTATACATGAAAATAAAGACCTTAAAACATCTCCGACCGCTACTCGACTTCAGCGACTACCGATCGATCTATCAGGCATTAATATTACCTCATTTCGACTATGCCAACGTAATTCTACACGGTCTCCCTCAAGCAACGTTAGCTCCTCTCCAGCTTGCAATGAACACTGCTGCAAGAGTACTAACAGGGGCTTCACGGAGAGAGCACATAACGCCAGTACTGATGAACCTCCATTGGTTACCGGTTCAAGCAAGAACCCTCCACAAAGTTCTAACCTTAACTTTCAAAGCCTCAAACACTCTGACCCCCACAGCCCTCAGCAAGATGATACATAAAGTACCACAGAACAGAAACAGAAGAACCATGATGCAAAACACCCTAGAGGTCCCAAAAGTAATGACAAAATGCACAAGAACAACAACAAATAGGGCCTTTACGATTTACGCTCCCAGAGCATGGAATGCTCTCCCTACCTATATTCGAAATATCACTTACCTAACCCACTTCAGGAAGGCAATAAAGCAGCACCTGTTCACTACATACTACCCTGAATCTAGCCTTAGTAACCATACATATGGCCCCCCAGACAATCTCTCATTACAAGTAAACAATCAGACTCAGCATGAAAAAGGATAATCAACTGATCGCTCAGAATGTACCCCAGTGTAAATAAGATGTAGATATGTTCTGCCTGAAATCAGGTACCAGTGTGATACAATGTATAGAGTTAAGAATTGTACATAGTTTCCCCCAGTTACTTCCAAGTTGATCTCCCTGTTTATTGTAAATACAACTCAAAGTTCCTTGTGTTGTATAGTTGATGTTAAATGTAAACCGCTCTGATCTAAAATAGAGTGGTATAGAAGAACTGTTAAATAAATAAAATAAATTAAATAAATTTTCTCCAACAAATTAAGGCACTGCAGTGGGTACAGCAATGGCTCCTGACATTGCAAATCTATATATGGCGGAGTTTGAGAGGTTGATATGCTGGATGATTGCCATTTTCTGAAAATATCTGCATGTGCGCAGATATATTGATGACATCCTATTGTTATGAAGAGGCAGTGAAGGTTCACTTTTAGTGTTCCATAAATGGTTGAATGAGTGGAATGATAACCCTCGATTTGTACTCCAATATAGTTTGAAGGAAATAGCTTTCTTAGATATCTTAATTTCCAACAATGATTATGGTTTTACTACAAGTATTTATAGAAAGCCAACAGATCGGAATGAACTTCTTCAATATGATAGTAAACATACCTTAGTGTGAAAACTAAGCAGTGGTAGCGGCTTCCGTGGGATATCGGAGCCACGGCTCTGATATCGTACAGAAACCGCTACCGATGCTTAATAAACATACTCCTATGAGTTTAAAGAAAAATCTTCCTTTTTTGCATTTCCTTAGATTACATAGACTTTGTACTACTATTGATGATTCTGATCAGCAGGCTAAAGATATGAGCCATAGATTTATGGAATGAGGATATCCTAAGACATGTCTCTCTTCAGGTTATTCAAAAGCTAGGGCTACTAATTGAGATGACCTCCTTATTACAAATACTAAGGATACTGACCCTTCGATAGTGTGCACAATGAGATTTTCATGTCTATCCAATCAAATCTCAAGGATTTTGAGAAAACACTGGCACATTTTGACAAAAAATGCTTTAAAGATAAAAGGCTACTAGTAGCGTACAGTCGTGACAGGAATTTAAGGGACATATTAGCACCATCCGCTCTACCAGAGGCTCAGAGACCTTTGTCCTTACCTCCTGGTCACTATAGATGTTGAAAATGTTCTATTTGCCCATTAGTATGGAATTAGATTTTTTGTTCATCCAGGGACAAAAGAGAAAGCATAGTTACTCACCTGTAACAGGTGATCTCCAGGAACAGCAGGAATTTAGTCTTCACATATGGGTATCGTCAGTACCAATGGAGCCTGCACAGGAACACTCCCCAGCGTCCAATAGGAAAGCTTTTGGGAGCATCCCACAGCGCCTGCGTGCTGCCTTCCCGCCTTTCCCACTCTCCTTCATCAGTTGAGTTTATAGCTGAGACAAAAGGAGAGAAAGAGAGAGAGACAAGTCCTAGGGGAGGTGGGTGGGTTGTGAAGACTAAATTCCTGCTGTTCCGGAGATCACCTGTTACAGGTGAGTAACTACGCTATCTCCAGGAACAAGCAGGAATGTAGTCTTCACATATGGGGACTCCCCAGCTAAGAGATGCCAGGGAGATGGCCCCAGGAAGCTGCAAACCCATGGTGAGAATGGTTCATGCTTCCTCCCATGGATCTCTGGCATCCAAACCCAGACGGTGGGTAGGAGTTGCTTTAAGTCTGAAAGAGATGCTGAAGAACAGCTTCGCCAAACAAGGCATCCCGATGGGAGTCCTTGTCTAAACAGTAGTGGGCTGTAAAAGTGTGCACTGAAGCCCAAGTAGCTGCTCTGCAGATGTCGTCTATAGACACAGAATGAAGGTTAGCCATAGAAGGTGCCATGGCTCTCACATTGCGAACTGTGACATGGCCTTCGAGAGAAAGCCCCTTACTTTCATAAGCGAAGGATATGCACTGTGCAATCCAGTTAGAGAGAGTTCTTTTGGAAACTGGAAGTCCCAAATGACTAGAATCAAAAGCAACAAAAAGTTGAGATGATTTTCTATGTTGCTGCGTTTTTTGCAGGTAAAAGGCTAAGGCTCTTTTGCAGTCTAAGATATGAAGATTCCTTTCTGCATTGGAGGCATGAGGCCTCGGAAAGAATACAGGAAGGTAAATTGCTTGGTTTAAGTGGAAAGGTGAGACCACCTTTGGCATAAAGTGAGGATGAGTCTTAAGAACAACCATATCATGGTGAAATCTTGTATAAGGAGGATCAGCCACTAAAGCTTGTAACTCACTAATGCGTCGTGCAGACGTAATTGCAATTAGGAAGATGACCTTCCATGAAAGGAATTTTAGAGCTGTAGTGGCTAAAGGCTCAAAGGGCGGTTTCATGAGCTGCCCGAGAACAAGGTTCAAATCCCATGGTGGTGGTCTACTGGGAGGTTTTGTTAGTAGAAGACCTCTCATAAATCTTGCTATGAGTGGATAAGAGGAAATAGGTTGTCCATTTAGAGGCTTGTAAGAGGCTGCAATAGCACTAAGATGGACTCTCACTGAATTGGTCTTAAGACCAGAGTCTGACAAATGAAGGAGATACTCCAGTAACGATTCCAAAGGTATCGCGAGAGGGTTAAGTCCCTTAGAACACCATATGGCAAACAGTTTCCACTTGAAGGCGTATGATCGCCTTGTGGAGGGTTTTCTGGAAGCCTGAAGGATATCCTTTACCTGTTGAGAAAGGTTGAGATCCTGCAGTTCTATGCTTTCAGCAACCAGGCCCTGAGATGCAGGGACTAGGGATTTGGGTGCCATAGCGTCCCATTCTTCTGGGAGAGAAGATCTGGAGTGCATCCCAACTCCAGAGGTTAGCTTGAGAGAGCTGTAGAAGCAAAGGATACCACGTTTGCCATGGCCAATGTGGAGCTATGAGTATCATACGACCTCTGTCTCTCTGAAGCTTGAACAGTGTTTTGGGGATGAGGGGAATGGGTGGGAAGGCATAGAGGAAGTCCTGACCCCAATGAAGAAGGAAAGCATCCCTTGCCTGACAGTTTTTCACCGGAATTCTGGAACAGAACCGGGGAAGTTTGGCATTCTGTGGACTTGCAAAGAGGTCTATGTCTGGGGTTCCCCAGATTTGGAATACTCGGGCAATCTGGTCTGAGTGTAGGGACCATTCGTGTGGCAGCAGTACTCGGCTGAGTTTGTCTGCCCAAAGGTTTTGAATGCCTGGAAGATATACCACGAGGAGGTGAATTAGATGCTCTCTGGTGAGGGCCCATAGTCGTAAAGCTTTGTTGCATAACGACAGAGAGCCTGTTCCGCTCTGCTTGTTCACATAGAACATAGCTACTTGATTGTCTGTTTGGACTAGGACTGTCTTGTAGCTGAGCTGGGCTTGGAATACTCCGAGAGCAAGAAAGATTGCTCTGAGTTCTAGGAGGTTTATGTGAAGACAAGCCTCCTCTGGGATCTGGGTGGAGAGATCGTGCAGGTGGGCCCCCCATCCCAACTGGGACGCATCTGTTAGAGTGGCTTGGAATAGGGGCTGATGGAAAGGAAAGCCTATGAAGTTTTTCCAGCGATTGCCACCATTGGAGGGACGAAATAAGACGTTCTGAGTTTCTTATTTTGTCCAACAGGCGACCTGAGGCCTGTGTCCACTGGGAGGATAGGGTCCACTGGGCTGCTCGCATGTGAAGACGAGCATAGGGAACCACATGTACAGTGGATGCCATATGTCCCAGTAGCTGAAGCATTTCCCGAGCAGTTAGGGAGGTTTTTACCGCTGCTTGGGAAGCTAGCTGCACTATGCAAAGACAGCGGGGCTGTGGAAGGAAAGCCCTTGATTGTCTGGTATCTAGGCGAGCTCCTATGAATTCTAGGGACTGAGAATGAGCGAGATGGGATTTTGGAAGGTTTATGACCAATCTCAAGTAATGCAAAACTCGCATTGTGCGAGTAAGAGCAGAGTTGGCTTCTAGAGCTGTGGGTGCTCAAATGAGCCAGTCGTCCTAGTAAGGGAAGACGAATATCCCCAGAGTCCATAGGAATGCAGCTACTACTGCCATGCATTTTGTGAAAACTCTTGGGGCAGAAGCCAAACCGAAGTAAAGAACCCTGCATTGGAAGTGTCTTCCCTGGAAAAGGAATCGAAGGAACTTCCTGTGACCTGGATGGATGAGTATATGAGTATAAGCATCCTTTAGCCAATCCTGACTCTGAAGGTATGGCAGAAGTGTTCCGAGAGAAATCATTTTGAATTTTTCTTAGAACGGATATTTGTTCAATTCTCTGAGGTCCAAAATGGATCTGTGTCCCCCTGTTTTCTTTGGGATGAGGAAATAGGGGGGAGTAGAACCCCATACCCTGTTGAGGTATGGGTACTTCTTCTATTGCTCCCTGGGCAAGAAGTATTGTGACCTCCTGACTCAGAAGATTGGTGTCAGGGGTTTGAGAATTGAACTGTTTTATGATTGCAGGAGGGGGCATGCTGTGAAAATGAAGTCTGTACCTCTCTCATACAATGGACAGAGTCCAGTGTTCTGATGTTATTTGGTGCCATCTGGTGGCAAACTGAAATAATCTGCTGGGGATGGTACAGGGTTCTAGACCCTGCAGGGGCAGGAAGGCTAAATTCTCTAGAAGAGAGTCAAAGCCCCTGAGGAGGCTGAGCCTGCTGAGCTGGCTGAGCTCTTGGGACTTTTGGTTTCTTCTATTGTCTAGTTTGTTGCTGTTGACCCTTTTGGGCAGCATGGGCTGGACAGTGACCCTGCTGGGTATAAGAAGGATAAAACTTATTTTTCTTGTTGAAAAATGGTTTTTTATTAGATCTTTTCTTTACCGGGTTGGCTGTAGACTTTGACAACCTGTCCAAGGTAACATTGTCAGAGTCAATCTCATTAGCTTTTTCTTGCCAATTCTTCCAAAGAGATTTTCTCCTGTGCAAGGAATGTTTCCCATTTTATCTTGTACACAAATTTCCAAGTCTGATGCCTGAAGCCAGGCAATACGACGTGCACCAATGGAGATAGCAGAGGTTCTGCTGATGCATTCAAAGCAATCAAAGGCTGCACGGTTGACAAACTTGGAAACATCTTGGGCATGTTTGACCAGAGCAAGAAAATCCTGTCTTTTATCATCAGGAAGAAGAGGGCTCATAAGCTCCAAGTCTCCTGTAACCTCTTTGAAGAACATCCCCATGAATAGGATGCATGAGCTGATTCTAGCTGAGAGCATGGAAGCTTGGAAGCATCGACGCCCAAAAGCATCGAGAGTCCTGGACTCGCGGCCTGGAGGGTTGGAAGAATGTTTTTTTGCACTCTTTATCCTGCGCATGGCCGATTCCACTACCATTGAATGGTGTGGTAACTGAATCTTCTGAAAGCCAGGACATGGTGGAACTCGGTACATGGTATCAAGTCTGCGAGAGTGTGGAGATGTGGTTAAAGGAGTCTCCCACATTCTCAGCATGAGATCATGCAGGATCTTATGAATGGGCAAAGTAGCTGCCTCTTTAGGAGTTTTAGGGTACTGAAGAATCTCTAACTCTTCTGCCCTAGGCTCCTTTTCAGGAGCCACTGTGATTGCAAGGTCTTGAGCCACATCACAAATAAAATCCTGGAAGGACATATCCTCTGGAGGAGACATTCTACGCTGAGGAGGAGGAGATGGATCCTCCAGAAGAAGTGCTCTGGTATCGGCAGAGTCATCGGAGTCGGAAGATTCAAAATATCTCTGATCCTGATGTTTGTGCAAGGCACGGTACCAGTATCGACCGAAGTTGGTATCGAGGTGTCTTGGTACTGATCCTTCGATACCGGGGATGGACTCTAGACTCGGCATGGGGGGTATACCTGCAGAGGCCAGTGCCAATGGTACCGGTACCGATGTCAGTTCCGGTGCCTGTTGAACAGTCTGAAGCGGTTTCAATGATACTGAAGCCGTTAGAAGAGCCGCTAGACTGCGTTCGATAGCGAGAAATCTTTGATCTATTGCTCCTGCCGATGCTTGGGTGTTGGTACTGGTAGAAGTGGCCGGGACCCCAGAGCATGGCACCAGTAGTTCTGCAGAGGTGGAAGCCTCGAGAACATCCTGGAGCCCCATTAGTGCTTTGGAAGCCGAAGCCTCCCACCGGGGCTGTTTTGCCGGTGAACTTTCCTCAAGGGCAACGCCGATGACATCTCGATACTTTGAAGGAGATCTACCCTTTGAGGACCAGCTAGTCTTTGCAGATATGTTTAGTTACCTGAGATCCATGGGAGGAAGATGAAGCCCTGGAAGACGTCGATGCAACGAACATCGCATCTGCGGCAAAAAGGGTACCGAGTTTTGCAGCTCTGTTCTGCAGGCCCCTTTTGGTCATCTTTCTACAGGAGAGACACTCCAATGGAGAGTGGTCAGGTCCCAAACATTTGAGATACTAGTCATGGGTGTCGGTGACGGATATGGTACTGCCACACTTAGAACATTTTTTTTAAAACCAGTGGCTGGCTTTTCCATTGTAAAAGAAAAATGGGCCTAGTGCCCAAAATGGCGCCTAGCACCGAGAGGGAAAAGGCTTCTGAAGAAATACTTCAGAAAAGATATATATATATATATTTTTTTTTAGTAAAGAATAAAAAAGAGAACCGGCAGTACCGGTAGGTGTCGAATGAAGGCAGACGCGACCACAAAAAACAAAGTAGTAAGAAAGAATTTTCTGCGGTGACAGGGTATGCGACCTGTCGGCTCCACGGAAAACGAAAAACTGACTAAGGAGAGTGGGAAAGGTGGGAAGGCAGCACGCAGGCACTGTGGGATGTTCCCAAAAGCTTTCCTATTGGACGCTGGGAGCATTCCCATGCAGGCTCCGTCGGTACCGACGATACCCATATGTGAAGACTACATTCCTGCTTGTTCCTAGAGATAATACGTTTTCACCAGTGTAGTGATTGTTATAACAATAATGTGATTTATGTGATTATGTGCCCTTGTCATTTATTGTATGTAGGAAAAACTATTTGCTCTTTACATGTCAGACTCAGTGAACACAAAAACTGTATTAAAAGAAATGTTGAGACAGCACCACTTGTGGATTACTGCTGAAAATGTAGTTAGTTTTGAGGAGCTTAGATGTTTTGTCATTAGCTGTCCAGCTAACAATTGGAGGGGCAGTGACTAACAAGACAATGCTCCGTCTAAAACAGCAGTTCTCAACCTGTGGGTCGCGACCCCCATAGGGGTTGCCACACAATTTAGCGGGGGTCGCCTCACTCCGCCAAATTTAAAATTTTTTTTTAAAAAAGAGTACAAGTTGCTGCCGCTACCGAGTCTGCTTCTCGGCGGCGGCAAACTCACAGACTCCCTTCTTCTGCAGCCGCGGCTCCCTGTCTCTTAGTCTTAGGGAACCGCGGTTGAGTCTGTGAAACCGTTGCAGAGCCTTCCTGTCTCTCGATGGGCTCCGTGAAGCATTGTTCCACCTCCAAAGGAAGTGGTAAACATCTTCCTTTGGAGGCGGGACAGTGCTACACGGAGCCCATCGAGAGACGGGAAGGGCTCCACAACGGTTTCACAGGCACAGCCGCGGTTCCTTAAGAGACAGGGAGCCACGGCTGCAGAACATGGCGGTAGCAGGCAGACAGGGAGAGGGGAGGAGGGGGCAGGGAATCTGCAATGGGGCTGACATGGAGGGAGGGAGGAGGGGGCTGACATGGACAGAGGGAGGGAGGGGGCTGACAGGGAGGGAGGGATGCTGACATGGACAGAGGGGAGGCTGACATGGAGGGAGGGAGGGGAGGCTGACATGGACAAAGGGGAGAGACAGGGGGACATACTGGACAGACAGGGGATAAATGCTGGACAGAGGGGAGAGACAGTGCAGGTTAGGATTATAATGGGCAGATGAGGGGGGGTGCTAGGACTAGTAATGGGTTGATTAGGGAAGGCTAGGACTGGGAATGGACTGATCAAGGGGGGTTGGGTCTGGTAATGGGCTGATGGGGGGGTAGGACTGGTAATGGACTGATGGGGGGCTAGCATTGGAAATGAGCTGATCGGGGAGGTTAGGACTGGAAATGGGCTGATTATAGGAGGCTAGGACTGGTAATGGGCTGATGGGGGGGGGGTAGGACTGGTAATGGGCTGATTAGGGGAGCCTAGCACTGGTAAGGGGGTTGAGGGGGGACTAGCACTGGAAATGAGCTGATTAGGGGAGGCTAGGACTGGTAATGGGCTGATGGGGTGGGGTAGGACTGGTAATGAACTGATGGGAGGCTAGCATTGGAAATGAGCTGATCGGAGGGGGGCTATGACTGGAAATGGGCTGATTAGTGGAGGCTAGGACTGCTAATGAGCTGATGGGGGTAGGACTGGTATTGAGCTGATTAGGGGAGGCTAGCACTGCTAATGGGGTTGAGGGGGGACTAGCACCGGAAGTGAGCTGATTGGGGGGCTTTGACTGTGAATGGGCTGATGGTGGGGAGGGGAGGATAGAGCTGCTGGCCTTGGAAGAAAACTGGGGGCTAGGGCTACAAATGGGCTGATGCGAGGGGATGGGAGAATGGGACTGGAAGGGAGTGGATCCTGAGAGGGGCTGCCATGGTATTTGTACTAGAAGGGACTGGTCAGTGGGGAAGGAGGGGGACTGGAAGGGAATGGACACCAGTGGCAGTCATGGGAATGCAAGTTGACATTGGGAGGTACTGGGAGTGAGGACTGGAAAGGGGCTGATACTGGGGAGGGTTACGGGGACTGGAAATAGGCTGATGGAAAGAAGTGAAGAAAACGAAAGATCAGATAAGAAATGGCAGATGGACCACAGACCACAGAAAGAGAGCTAAGAGAAGACAGGAAAGCAGAAGCCTCAGATCGGGACCAGCATGATCACAGAATAAATTAGTCAGACAACAAAGGTAGAAAAAATAATTTTATTTCATATTACCGATTTAACTACAAAATCATAATCATTTTGAAATCAAATATTGTTACTTGTTATTGTGATTAATTATTGTGGTTTAAATAAGTAAATTTTATAAATAAAAAAATATTGCAAAGGCCTATAATATATTAATTCAACAAATGATTACAGCGACAATGCTGTAACGGTAAAGGAAGAGAGACGCATTTGATTTTATCATTGGGGG
Organism: Ichthyophis bannanicus; assembly: GCA_033557465.1. NCBI lineage: Eukaryota > Metazoa > Chordata > Amphibia > Gymnophiona > Ichthyophiidae > Ichthyophis > Ichthyophis bannanicus. Next base: position 167,513,086 of record CM066035.1, on the reverse strand, counting down.
TCATCACAAGTTGACCAATGGTAAAAGGGGTCACGGTACAAAAAAGGTTGAGAACCACTGGTCTAGAACAAAGATTCGTTTTCAGGCTTAATACAATACACCCTTCTGGTCTTAATCAAGAAATTGACTATCAGGTGTTTGTGTCATTAAGTAAGCCTCGTTTTGTGTACCTTTTCTCCCTCCACCCGTTTACTTCTTTTTCCTTCCCCTTCCCCCCAAGTTATACTGCTTTGATTTATTTGTATGCTTTTTATGAATATTTTATTACCTTTATTTATCTTTATATATTTTAATATCTATTAGTTATTTATTTTTACATGGTATACTTATAAACTTCCTTCCTTTTTCCTCCTTCCCCTTCCTCTCCCCTTCCCCCTCCTGTTTCACCGCTTCCTTTCTTCCCCCTTTTAACTTTGTAGTATTTTATATTGTCTCCCCGTTTTTAGCTTTTGTTTTTCGCATATTGTATCTTCTTTAATTGTCTAGACATTTTTTTCCGATTTCATTTTTTTTTTAACTTTTTATTTATCAATTATCAAATTAACATTCAGATATCATACCATGAACGACATAGGAAAAACAATGGAACTCTCCCAATACCAGGAAAACCCCCCCACAAACAAGTCATATCTCCATCTTATTTAGACCCCAACAAAACATAGGAAATAGGGGAGTACTAGGTAATTATATACTGCCAAGAAATCCTAGCATTAACACAAATAAACAATAAAGACGGAAGAGAGACTTACACGTCAGCTGTATGAGGAGAAATAACAACCTCAATATTACTCCCCTCCCTAGTCTCCAGAAAAGCCAGCAGCTGCTTGGGGTCAAAAAACAAATACATCTTTTGTTTATAATTAACAAAACATTTAACAGGAAATTTAAGTTGGAAGGAGGCACCCAAGGCCAAAACCCTGGAGCGAAGAGCCAAAAACTCCCTCCTCCGCAGCTGTGTAATTCGCGAAAGATCAGGAAATACCCTCACCCTAGACCCCAAAAAAGCTTCATTAGCATTTCGAAAAAACATTCTAAGAATAAACACTTTATCCATTTCTAAAGCAAATGTAACAAGCAGGGTGGTTCTCTCCATTACAATCTCCAAAGAACTCTCAAGGAGACCCGTAAGGTCCTCTAGCCCAGGCTGTGGAGGAGGGGGGGCAATTGTTCCACCCCTACTCCCCAGGGATAGATACACAGCTCTGGTTATAGGAGGGAACTGTTCCGGTGGGATTTTCAATACCTCCCCAAAATATTTTCGAACCATTTCAGTCGCTGACAGCACTGGTGACCGAGGAAAACTCAGAAAACGGAGATTACTTCTCCGAACCTGGTTTTCCAGGTACTCCAATTTTCTACCAGAGACATTATTATCCTTAATTTGGGCATTTACCAAATCCCGAACCTGCCCCATCTCCCTTTCCAAGCTGGCTAATCTACTGCATTGTACCTCATTAGCCTTAGTAAGGAGCCCACAAGAATCTCTAACAAGATTAATGTCTTTTTTAAAAGTCCCACAAACTCTATTCATGGAGTCATTCAAGGTCGCCAGTTCTTCCCATAGCGTTTGCAGAGTAAATGCCGCGGGTCTCACCATAGTGGGAAAGTCAGGAAATTCTTCCCTCGCCACTGAGGGTCCAGACACAGATCATTCCGCTGTAATCACCACTTCTCCCAACCGACTCTGGCCCGTTACCTCAAAGGGGGGATCCAGCTCGGCCAAAGCACCTCCATCTCCCTCTGAAATCGGGGTACTCGCCACCAAAGCCGAGGGCAGAGCAACAGCCGAGATCAAACTTCCTGGCCGCGGTGGACGTGTCCGCTCGACCGAAGACAGCGAGACACCTGAAACGCTCTGGGGCGAAACTCCTTCCACTGCCCCAGCCAAAGACGCTGCTCCAACACGTGGGTCAAACCCGCACTCCCCAAGCATTCGCTGGCCAGCCAAGCTTGAAGTTTTCTCGCCCGGAGGTAGGGCGGCTTATTTTCGCTTCGATTTCATTTTTAATGCTGTTCTTGTCATTTTATTTTTTTAATTTTATTGTTTTTAAACTTCTGAAGAACATATGATTATCATATTATAATTGTAAAGCATATCGGAAAACAAAGGTTGGCTGTCAATCTAATCAGTATTTGGTGGAAAATGCTATTAAATGACTGCAAGGCAGAGCGTTTACTCCTTGCTACTAGCAGCATGTTTTGGTTATAATATCTAAGGTATGTTTGTTTTCTTCCTGCCTTTTTCAGTTTTAGTATCCTACAATATTTGTTTTTAATCGCTGTAAAAGTTTCCTCCCCCTTCCCCCGTCGGTTTTGACAGTTACGCTATAATATAGGTGATTTGATTCCCCCCCCCCCCTTTTTTTTTGAAACGTACACTGTTTAGTTCAATCTATTTATCTTTTTTATTTTCATTCTTTTTAGTAAAGCACACTTTTTATCCGATTTGTATTCCCGTTGCTTATGCCAAGCCAATGTTTTACAATGTAGACATCTATACAGGCATACAAAATTATGTTTTAGGATAAGGATTAGTCTGCAGGTTTGACAGTGTCCATTTTAACATTTTTCTGCACAACATTGCAATTTTTTTTTTTATAGAGTATACTTTTAGACAATTTCACCGTCTAATATCGTCTTCCTTATTGTTTTCAAATCTTGTGGCTAGGACCTTAATTGTTTATATACTGCAGGCTTCTAAGTGGGTATGCTGCTAGAAAAGGTTTTCCCTTCCTTTTTATTTTTAGTTTCTTTTTAATATGGACGCATCTTTTAGATATGCGCCCCTTTTTAATTGATTTTTTAAATTTTTTTATGGATAGTTTTTCTTTTCCTGGTTTAATTGGTTCCTTTTATGATGGGTTCTCTGCCATGCTTACTGTTCCCCCGGTGATACTTAAATTTATAACTGCACAGATTTCTTTGCCACGATCCTTCTGCTGTCCTGAATGATCTTCATTCAAAAATCCCCTTCTGTTTTAGTTACATTTTTAGTCTTATTCAGCATACTTCTGATGAATAATGCTTAATTTTCATATCTTTTTTTTAAGCATATTAAATACATTTAATATGTATCATTTTAAATACATTAATTATTTTATGATCATACAGTGTCTATCAAAATGAAGATGAAGAAAGACAAAGAATTCTTCAAGACCAATGATCAATTCATCTCAAACACCTTCTTTCAACAACACATGCGCTGACTGCACACATGAACTTCACCCAACAGACTGTACAAAAATCTAATTAACTACTTATGTGGGAGTGGTCAAGAATGAAATGGAACGTGTACAACGCAATCAGTTGGGTGTCAGCAAACTGAAATGGCTGGCATTGGGCACTTTGCATCTGATGATCACATGGTCTACTATGCTGGAAATGATAAACAAAGGAAAAATGGTGTTGCATTTATAATTAAGAAGAAACTTACAAGAGCTGTAATGAAATACAATGCAATCAGTGAACGCTTAATTTCTATTTGTCTACGAGGAATGCCCATCAAGACAATTATAATTCAGGTATATGACCCAACAACTGAAGAGGAGGAAGAAGTTGAGTTCTATTAACAAGTACAAGCTGAAATTGACAGAATGTGCTAACAGGATATCATGATAGCCATTGGTGACTGGAACTAAAAAGTTGGCAACAAAGAAAAAGGCAAAGTGCTTGGAAAATATGGACTTGGTAACAGAAATGAAGTTGGAGAAAGACTGATAGAATTCTGCAAGACCAAAGATCTATATATATTATTTATACAAGATGTTAATAAATCTCTATTCATTGTATATAGTTTCATAACATATATGTACATAGTTTCACCAAGTTGAATCCCAGTTGAATTTTCCTGTTTCATGTAAACCTGTTGCTTGCTGTGAGTATTCTTGTTCATTGTAAACCGCGCTGATGAAAAAGAGCGCGGTATAGAAGAGCTATAAATAAATAAATAAATCTATTCATCTCAAACACCTTCTTCCTGCAACACAAGTGTGCCGACTGTACACATGGACTTCACACAATGGATTGAACAAGAATCAAATTGACTACATCTGTAGAAGTCAACGATGGAAAAGCCCTATAACAAAGGCAAAACCTGGAGCTGACTATGGTAGAGAGCACCAACTACTAGTATGCAAACTCAAGCAAAAGTTGAAAAAGAGCAAGGCACTCACGAATGTAGCAAAATATGACCTTGGGAATATACCACTGCAATTTAAAGACTGCTTACAAAATCGATTTGCTGCTTTAGATACAAATGATAGAGCTCCAAGAGAATTATGGAATGACATCAAGAAGTTTGTGTTGAAGAAAGTGAGAAGTCTCTACAAAAGGTGAAAAAGCATGTTAACATTATGCAAATATTTACACAAATGAGGTTCCTTATGCAAATGAGGCCCCACAATTAATCTCCGCACATGGCCCCGCACCCCCCTTGGGCCACCCCTGACTGGATATAGTATGTTCCTACAACTAATCAGATACTTCCTGCGACTGGGATGTATCTGTATATGGGTGAAGGCATTCTTTAGATTCAAAGAACATAGGGAGGCAAGGTTTCCAGGGAAATCATTCTGAACACTTCCCTGAAGTGGAATTTGTTCATGTCCTTTAAGTCTAGGATGGGACGGTATCTCCTCATTTTTTCTGGCACTAGTTAAAACTGAATAAAATCCCAGCCCTTCCTTCCCCGGTGGAATGGGCTCAATCACGTTAGCAGCACAAAGAGCAGAAAGTTCCTGCACAAGCATATCCTGATATTGAGAGCTGACTGAGTGAACTCTTGATGGGTAATTTAGTGGGAGCTCAAAAGGTGCAATCTGTACTCCTGGTCTATTTTCAGGACCCAACTGTTGAAATTTACAGGAGGCCAGTGATCTGCAAATGTGGTGAGCCTCCCTCTGACCAGCAAGTTGGGTGGGGGTAGGGCAGGAGTAGCAGCTATATTCTCAAGGAGCCAGTAGAAATCTCATTCCTGTTTTTGGCTGGGATGCTGGCTGGAGCGTCTGAACCTTTTGTTGCAAGGATGGGAATGCAAAGCTTGAAGGTCTAGAGGAGCAGGAGGGAGGAAGATACCTATGCGAGTAGTAGAACCTTTACTACTCACTGGGAAGTGGGCCTAGAGAGAGTTTCCAAGATGTCAGTATGCTGCTTTATCATGGTCGCAACCTTGAACTACCATTGGAAAGGCGTGAGCTAAATACTGCTGTCTCCACAGCATGGCACATCATCAAATTGCTCCTGCATACTAAACTGTAAGTCTGAGGCCCGTACCCATGAGAGTCTCTGGGTGCCAATCAATGTTCCCTCTAATTTTCTGTAGGCTGTGTGCGCATAAAATATCAGCTGTGTGCAGCTTTTGAAGGAAGGTTAAATTTTTGTGCGCCACATAACGACACTCAGTTATATACTTTAAAATTTGACTGCACATCAGAATACAGTTATGTACACCACATTGATTTTAATCAAATTAAATGAAAATAGACGATTACTAAATGAAGCGGGAAATTTCTAGTAATTACAATCATAACTTTTAAATTTTAAGACATCTGTGTTGTTTTCTATCAGAATCAGAGCTGTAATTTTTGTGCACTCTGTTGTAAAGTATGTGCGCTCGCTCGGCGAGGTGTGTGCGCGCGCACACGCGCACAGCTTAGAGGGAACAGTGGTGCCAATACTCACTGAGAGGCTCTTGATGCCATATCAAAAATATCATATGTTGTTCGGACAACATATTTTCCACAGTCCTTCCCTTCTGCCACTATAGAGCAGTATTGGTCAACTTTCTCTGGAGAGAGAAAGTCTGTCAATTTACCAAGTTGCACATGATGTTTTGCAAATGTATGATCATGAAGAGCTGCTAGGATGCTATGTGGGATGTTAGCATAGCATTTTGAAAAAAAACCCCACCTTTCTACCAAAAGGGCCCTAACCTTCCTCTCCAGGGGCATCGAACAATGGGACTTGGAGCTCTTAGTCCTTTTGAGAAAGGATTCAACGACTATGGAGTGGTGTGGCAGCTGAAGCATTTTGAATCTGGGAGCCTTTTGGATTCTATACATGGATTTGACCTTCTTGCTGACTGGAGGCATGGGAAGGGGCCTCCCACATGCTCATCTGCAGCCTCTGAAGGATGTGATCCATAAGATATCCAACTCCTCAGCCCTGGGCTGTTCATCCATCTCTAACGGAAATAGAATGGACTTGGCCCATTTCCCTAACAAAACATGGAAGGTAAACCATGGCAGGGGCTTGTAAAGCGTAGTTTCTCACCTGTAACAGGTGTTCTATGGGGACTGAAGGAATCAGTCCTCACATATCGGTGAGAGGTACCGACGGAGCCTGCACAGTGAACACTCCCTAGCTTTCACAGAAAGCCTTTAGGAGTTAGACCACGCGTGTGCACTCACCTTCCCACCCAAAGGTGCCATCTTATCTCAGTATGACGACATAGCTTAATCAAGCCAAAAAAGAAAAAAATACCACAGGGAGGAAGAAGGGAGGTTTGTGAGGGCTGATTCCTGCTGTCCCTGGAGAACACCTGTTACAGATGAATAACTACGCTTTCTCCAGGAACAAGCAGAAAGTCAGTCCTCAAATGTGGGACTCCCCAGCTACAGGCTACCGAAAAAACCTGTAAAAAGCCACAGGAGACCGAATTGAATCAAGAATGACAGCAGAGAGCGCTGAGTGACCACCAGACCTCAGGGATGACCACAGCTTCAACAAGGGAATCATTTCTCCCGTAGCCTGGACACACAGAAGGGCCAGAGGGTAGGAATTGCATTATTCCCCAGAAAGATGGTGGAGTACTGCCTGGCTGAAGGCGCTGTCATGCCAGGGGTCCTCCTCCAGGCAGTAATGAGCTGCAAAGGTGTTAACAGGACAAAGTGGCGGCTCGGCAGATCTCCAGCAGGGAGAATGAACGTAGATTCACCACGGAGGCTGTACATTATGGGCTGTAACATGGCACTCGAGAGAGAGACCAGCCTATTCATAGGTAAAGAAGATTGGGTGTGGTTAGAGACCGCAAAGCCAAGCCAGTTCAGGTCATAGGTGATGAAGAGCTGTGAGGAGCGGCAATCGACATTAATCCGCTTCAGATAGAAGACTAGTATCCTCTTACAATCCAAGGTGTGGAGAGCAGCCTCTGCAATGCTCACATGAGGCTGAAGAAAGAAGGCTGGGAGAACCACCTCCTGGCTGAGATAAAAGGAAATGACCACCTTAGGGAGAAACTTAGGGTGAGTGCAGAGGACCACCCTGTTCCTATGAAACTGGGTATAGGGAGCATGAGCCAGCAAGGTCTGCAACTCACTGACTTGGTGGGCTGATGTGAGCACAACAAGAAAGATCACTTTCCAGGCAAGATGCTTTGAGGTGGCAAGAAGCAAGTGATTCAAAGGGCGGAGCCATGAGCTTCCCCAGAACCAAATTCAGATCCCATGACATTGTGGGTGAGCATATGGGAGGCCGAGTGAGCAAGAGACCCCTCATAAAACGGGCCACCAGAAGCTGGGTGGATAGGGGTTGCCCATTAATCAGATGATGGTGCACTGCCAGCACACTGAGGTGTACCATAAGAGAGGTAGACTTGAGGCTAGCACTGGAAAGATGTAGCAAGTATTGCAACACTGCCAGTATGGAACAGGAGAACCTGCGCCACTTGAAGGCGTAGACCCGCCTGGTGTAATCCTTGAGGGATGTGAGCACAACATCTTCTACATCCCTGGGCAAGTAGAACTGTGTCAGGGTCACCCTCTCAGCAGCCAAGCTGTCAGGACAAGGGCTTTGAGGTTGGGGCAGGAGAGTGCCTTCTTCATGCAAGATCAAGTCCAGAGCGCACTGCAATGGAACTGGGGGCACTTGGGAAAGGTGGAGAAGCAGGGGGAACCACGGCTGCCACAGCCGTTTGAGCACTAAGAGCATTAAGGTGACTTGGTCGAGCTGAACTTTGAGAAGGGTCTTGGATATCAGAGGGGTGGGAAGATATGCATAGAGGAGGTCCTATGTCCACAAGATGAGGAATGCATCGGCTGCCACTCGAGAAGGAGCCGGCATCCTGGAGCAGAAGAGTGACAACTGGGTGTTGCTGGGGCTGGCAAAGAAATCCATTGAAGGAGAGCCCCACATCCAAAAGATGCAGCTGGTCACTTGTGGGTCTAGGCGCCATTCGTGGGGTTGAAGGATCCTGCTGAACCGGTCTGCCAGTAGATTGTCCTGACTGGGAAGGTATACTGCTTGAAGGAGCATCCCACTTTCGAAGGTGCAGAGGCAAACAGCTTCCCAGCAGAGGAAGTATGACCCAGTACCCCCTTGTTTGTTGACATAAAACAATGCCACTTGGTTGTCTGTTTGGACCAGACCAACCTGGTTCTCCAAAAGGTGCCAGAACACCCACAAGGCATTCATAACCATTTGGAGTGGAGGAGTGGCCTAGTGGTTGGGGCAAGGTACTTCAGGCCGGAAGGTCGGGGGTTCAAATCCCACTAGAGGACAGCAACCTTGGGCCAGAACGACTGGGGTTTCTAGTCCCACAGGTGCTCCTTGTGGTCTTGGGCAAGCCACTTAACCCTCCATAGCCCATGTTCCCTGTAAAATAGTTATCTCCAAGTTATAATGCCCTGTTCGATGTAATTTCAGTTTGTTCAATGTAAACCGCACTGATGCAGAATAGCGCGGTATATAAGAGAATGTAAATAAATAAATTTGAAGCTCGAGAAAGTTGATTTGGTGGAGGCTCTCTCCCATTGACCAGATGCCCTGGGTCCACAGGGCATCGCAATGGGCCCCCTAGCCCAGTTTGGAGGAGTCTGTGGTGAGGATCTTCTGAGGCGCTGGGGCCTGAAAAGGCATCCCCGCCATGAGGTGCAGTGGCTGCTGCCACCAGATGAGGAATTTGGAGAGAGGAGCGGTCATGTGGATCCTGTCCTCCAGGCATCTCCTCACCCGAGTTCATAGAATCCACTGGATCTGCCGCATGTGGAGGCAAGCATCGGGCATGGGTATGCACTGTTGAAGCCATGTACCCCAGAAGGTGCAATAGGAGATGGGCTGAGACAGTCGAGCAATCCTGAAGCTCCACAGTGAGGGTCACTAAGCACCGAGCCCTGTCCAGAGGAAGGAAGGTGTCCAGGAGGGCCCCAATGAACTCCAGATGCTGTGTTGGCTGCAGATGAAACTTTGGGATAGTTGATGACTAAGCCCAAAGTGCTCAAGAATGAGAATGGTGCGACATGCCGCCTGATGGACCTTGTCGGCGGAGCCACCCTTGACAAGCCAGTTGTCCAGATAGGGGAAGACAAAAAACCCCTGCAGCCGGTGACCACTGTCAGGCATTTTGTGAACACACTTGGGGTGGAAGCCAGTCTGAAGGGTAGGACCCTGTATGGTAATGGTGGCCTCCGATGGCAAAGTGGAGGTACTGCCGTTGATGATGATGGATCAGATGTGGGTCTAAGCATCTTTTAGATCCAAGGACCATAGCCAGTCTCCCTGCTGGAGGTAGGACAGCAACGTTCCAAGGGAGAGCATTTTGAACTTCTCCTTCATCAGGAACCAGATGAGGTCCCACTGATCCAGGATGGGCCAAAGGCTACCAGTCTTTTTTGGGAACCAAGAAGATGCAGGAGTAGAACCCCTCGACCCTTAGAGGTGGCAAGATAGACTTGATTACTTTAACTGTGAAGAGGTCTTCGAGCTTCTACTGCAGAAGGTCTCTGTAAAGAAGTGTTATGGGAAGTTCTCAGGGAAAGATAGCAGGGGCGTCTACTCAAAATGGAGGTGGTAACCTTCCCTCCTTACCAAAAGGCCCAGGCCCCAGTGGTTATGGCGGGCCAACCATCGGCAAAGGTGGTCAGATGCCCTTCTGTATGCTGCGGCCCTTGACCCTGCAGGGGAAGAGAGGCCATGCTCAAGGAGTCAAACCTCTCCCCAGGTTGCAGATGTGGCACAGGCTGGGGTTTGGGGGCCTTAGGCTTACGAGGGCCGTGCACCCCTAACCCTTGGCCTGCTGACCCTCTGGAGGAGCGGGTAGGCTGAATGCTGCGGTTACGTTCCGTAAACCATCTTCTTCGGGTAGAAGGACTTCTTCCCTGAAGCCTTCCGTCAGGAATGTTGGCGGTTTTCTGGGAGAGCCTGGTTCTGGTCATATACTCTGGCTCCAGCTCTGCAGCCTTGTACGTCATGGGCTTGCTGAAGAGGTTCTCCCCTCAGCATGAGACATTAATCAACTTGTTCAGAACCCACTCCACCAGGTCCAAGGACTGTAGCCATGCCAAACAGTGGGCACCAATGCCCATCGCAGCTACTCTAGCCATGGACTCAAAGCCATCATAGGCCACTTGAGTGACATATTTGGAGCACTCCCTGTCGATACCAGAGTCCAGAACAGCTGCAGAGGTTCCTCTGACAAGCCAGCTGCAAACCTGGCAAGTTCCTTCGCCAGGCCCCTTAGGTACATGCCCATGTACAGCTGATATAACTGGATACAAGCCATGAGCACTGTGTCCTGGTAACACCTCTTGCCAAAGCCATCCATGGTGCAGGCCTCCCTGCCAGGAGGCACTGAGGAGTGCATCTTCTGGCTCTTGATCCTGCACATGGCCGACTTCACCACCATGGAATTATGTGGTAGCTGTGTCTTTTGGAATCCAGGCCCCTTGTGGAGTTGATACAGTTCCCATTGTGGGCAGACAGCTCGATTCCATGTAACAAGTGACTCCCACAACCTGAACAACAAGCGTTCCAAAATGGGGGGAAAAGGGCACTGTGAGCCTGGGAAGAGCATCATACTGCAGGATCTCAAGGTCCTCCACCCAAGGCTTCTCCTCGCACTCCATGATGAAGGCCAGAGCCTTTGCCATGTTCCGGATGAAGTCAATGCTCCGATGCTCCTGCGGCAGAGACAGGTTCAAGGTGATGTCCCGGTGTCACTGGGTGTCCATGGACTAGTCATCAGTCTCCCAATCCAAGTTGAAACCAGAAGAGACCTCGAGAATCTGATGGACCTCGTGCGCATGCTCTGCTGGGTCCTAGGGCCCCAGTGCTTTGAACTGGAGGCACTCAGAGAGATCAGAGGCCTTGACTGGGACCAGTGCTGGGAATCAGTCCAAAGCCAATGCTGCTCCAGCACCAGCTGGATCTCTTCAGGTGATGTCCTCAGTCACCGGGCCCGAGGAACCAGGTATCGGGCCCCGCACTGCTGGGCCAAAAAGGCACCAAGGCTGCATTCCAAAGCCACCATTCTGACCTCAAGACCAGAAGGCTCTGAAGTCACCAGTGCAGGTACCAATGGTATCTGTCCCGATGTCGGCTCAATCAAGGGGGTTTCCTCAATGATGGTGGCCTTGGAGGACAGATGCCGATCCCTGATATCACTGGAGTCTCCTCCCGCCAGGGCAGCTTTGAAGGCTGTTCCCAGCCATCACCCTCGGTATCGCGCCGAGGACTCCGATGCCAGTGACCGACAGCCTTACCCCCAGTTTTGGTATAGTCTTTCGAAGCTACCATGGACTGAGTATGATCCTTCTGGAGATGTCCCTCTGTGGACAATCCTCAGTCTGATGCTCAGCAACCTCGGGGCTCTGAGTGGGCATGGTCACCAGGCAAGGCTGAGGCCTCTGCGTCAGCCCCCAAGATCGATTCTATGCTCGAAGTCGGGGCCGAAGAGGAGGTCTTGTGGACAAACAGCGACTCTCGCTGTCTTTCATGATTACTGTGACCCTTGCTTGTCATCTGAAGACAGAGTGATCAGGCAGCGGCATCATGATCGGTTCCAAGGCACTGCAGGCAGCAGTCATGGGGACCGTGCAAGACATGGTGTGCTTGCAATGGTCACACTGCTTAAAACCATTAATCGAAGACATAGCGGGGAAAACAGTACCCGCGAGGTCAAACTCCAAGGTCCTGGTTAGGGAGGGCACGAGTAAAAATCCATGCACCTTAGAACAAGAAAGAATGGAAAAGTACCTGAAAAAGACACATTGCTGAGGCGGCAGCGTTTTCAGAAATCGAGAAGGTGATGGTATGTGACCGGATGAAAGAAGAAAAAAAACAAACAAAAAACGCCAACTTTTTCCAGGGTGCAGACGAAACATCCAATGGGCTCCATGGAAAAAAGAAGACCGAGGTAAGATGGCACCCTTGGGCATGTATGGTCTAACTCCCAAAGGCTTTCTGTGAAAGCTGGTGAGTGTTCACTGAGCGGGCTTCATCGGTGCCGACATCACCCATATGTGAGGACTGACTTCCTGCTTGTTCCTGGGAGTATGCTCATAAGGAGGGGTGGGATCCGAAGGAAGCTCTAGAGACTCATCTCTCCTCTAAGTATTCAGATCAAACTCAGATTCCCAGGAGCACACAGAATCAGACTCCGATAAGTACCTAAAAGATGTCCGAATCTCTGCCTAGGCTGACCTCTGTCTTGCTGGGGAGGCAGATCTCCTTTGTGAGTGCTGATGTACCAATTTCCAGAGCTGTAGGAACTGATCACCCCCTGAAGCAATGGAGAATGATACTGGCCAGGCAGGAGCTGGTGTCAGGGTCTTTGAAGGTCCCAATATCTATTCCTCTACTGCAGGCAGACTCAGGGTTTGAAGTATGGGCTCAATATGCTATAATCAATGCCATTGAAGCTGCAGCCTCACAAGGAGTGAAGATCATCATCATCCTCTGCTTAAACTCTTTCAAGAACTGCTCCCCAAGGGCTGCCATGAACAAAGATGTAAGGACTGCAGCACATTTGGCTGATATCTATGGAAACTGAGAGGAATATCGGCTGGTTCATCTTTGCTCCTTGGAGACTGGCATGGCCTCTCCAATAGTGAGGAGGATTGAGCAGTCCTTACATCCATGATACTCTTGACATCGCACTCTGATGAATCTCAAAGCCAGTGTACTGATGCCTACTGGTTCTCAGCTGTACAAGTGAGCTTGAGAGCACCTCAATGTCAATGCACCACAAGCTGTCGATGCAGTTCTGGAAGCCACAGAGACCGATGCTGCCGATGATGGACCTTTCTTCTCAGTGTCAAAAATATGTTTGCACTGTTTCTCTCAACCCTGGAGTCCTCTCCTTGTCATCTGTGAATTCAAACACAAGGCAGCGGTTCATGGTCGAGCCTCAAGCACTGCAGGTACCATTTATGTGTGTCTGTAATAGATGTGGTACTGAGGCATTGGGTGAACTTGTTAAAGCTGCTAGCCAGTTTTGGGGGCATATCATTTGCAAAAATAACCACAGCAAAATCAAACAACTCGATTTTGATGAAAGAAAAAAGTACTGCGGCTGGAATACCTGAGACCTAAAGTGCATTCTGTAGTGACATCATGCTTTACAGAAAGAAAACTTTAGCAACTAAAAATAATGCTAAACTAAGGCAAAATAAACGGAAAAAGCAAAAAGTATTGACTGCGGCAAGACAGGATATTTACACACAGTCAGAAGCTGAGCAAATTGACTAATCAGATGAAATCAGATTGAACACAGAAGAATACCGCAGACGCAAAAATTGTGAGGCTCGGTGGACAATGGAAGACTGAGATCAGTTGCAACAATGGCAGGAGGGAATATGAGCGCATGTACAGAGGGAGTGCTCTAAAGGCTTCTAGAAGGAGCTGAGGAGTTTCTAAGTGGGGGATCTGTTGGTGATGTCACCTATGTGTGCACTAATCCTGCTTGTCCATGGAGGACAATACCACTGCACAAGCCAAAATAGTTCAGATTGCAAGAGGAAGGTGGACACCAACAGGAGAGATCGCAACAGGAAGAATCAGCGGCTTGATTAACACCAACAAATCCAGATCTAGAGCCAGAAGGGAGAGCCTGGCATAGCTGCAGTGTAAAAGATAAAGCATCTTGGGTGAAAAGTCTCATTTCATTTGGATAATTTTAGGGATAAATTAGATGTTAGGGAAACATGGGGCTGGTGTGCAATGTATTAACTCTAAATTATTTTCTAATCAATAAAATATATTATCCCAGGGAAAAACATATTATATATTATCCCAGGGAAAAACAGAAAGTCGTCCAAAGACAGATCCAGCAACACATCGATACTGCAGTCCCTCTAGACCCCTGCCAGCACGGATTCAGTGAATCACACGGAGTGGAAACGCTACTTACCACGCTAACCAATACTTTAACCAGAGGGATAGACAATATAAAAAATGGGTTTGCACTTATCTTCCTTGACATCGCCGCTGCATTCGACTCTGTCAACCATGATCAGCTTCTGACACGTCTCCATGAGAAGGGAATCCAGGGCTTTGCCTGGGACTGGTGCAAATCCTACCTAGCAGATAGATGGCAACACATACGGATGGGATCCAAGACATCTGAGCCTTTTCAACAAGGCCAGGGGGTACCCCAGGGCTCCTCTCTATCAGCGTTACTCTTCAACATATACATGCAGCCCATATGCGAAATCATCCGCTCCTTCAAAATTTCCTGCCTGATCTACGCAGATGATGTACTGCTACTTGCCCCAATCAACATCACGCAACCTGACTTTACAGTTCTAGTGAATTGCTTCAATGCAATCACAGACTGGCTTCATTCCCAGAACCTCCGAATCAACTTCAAAAAAACTCGAGGTCCTGTTCATCACAAAGAACAAACACATTTCTCCCCCCACGACAATAAAAGTGAGGGACGCAGAGCTCCCAAGTAAACCCACAATACGCTACCTAGGTGTTACACTAGACCAGCATCTTGATTTGAAAGCACACATAAGCAACACCGTCAGGGCCATATACCACAAGATCAGGACACTACGATACCTAAGACCCATGCTGCTGCCAGAGGACTTCCGAACAATCTTCCAAGCTCTTGTAACACCCCATTTTGACTATGCTAACGCCATTCTGCACGGTCTCCCCAGGAGCACCCTAAACCCACTACAACTTGTGATGAATGCTGCTACCCGCGTCCTCTGTGGAATATCCAGAAGAGACCATATAACCCCAATCCTGAAAGACCTACATTGGCTACCGATCAACTGCAGGCTCACATACAAAGTGCTACTCCTGACCTTCAAAGCCATCAACAAGATATCCTCCTCCTCCCTCACCGACCTCCTCACCCCCACCAACAGATCAAGAAGGACATTAGCCACCAACACATTGGTAATCCCCATGGAAACAACAAAATGTTCTCAGGCAACAAGGAACAGAGCCCGAAGTGCTGGAATAACCTTCCTCCCAATATCAGAACGATCAGGGACCTCACCCAATTCAGGAAAGCCCTTAAGCATCACCTATTCCTTCTACACTACTCACAGCCTAATGGTGCATCCCCACCTCTCACACCCCAACCCACACCAGCAGCACCCCCCACGCATCACATGCAGACTAGGATAATGTTTGACTCCAACCCAACTACCGGATATGACCATGAGGTTAAACTAATGTAATTATAATAAGACTGGGATGTTAAACAAATGTAAATGTAATAAGACTGTAAAATTGTAAATAACTGACAAGATCCAGACCCAACCACGCCGTTATACAGCATGGTGGCAAAGGTCTAACCTGTATATAGTTACCCCAGTTACAACTCCAAGTTACTGCGCCTGTTCAATGTAAGCACAAGGCAGGTCCTTTCTGCTCTGTACAAGAATTGTTAATTGTAAACCGCACTGATATTAAAGAGCGCGGTATAAAAAAGCCTTTAAATAAATGGTTTATCCATATAAGGACAAATCCAGGAAATGAAAAAAATTGGTTAATTCCCCTGCCCCCCCCCATTACAAATTTGGTGTCAGAAAGGAGATTCTGCTTTTTCCCCGTGATTTAAATTTTCATTTAATCACTGCTGTCCGAGGCGCCCTCAGAGAAAATGGCATGGATGCAGGACTGGACTGCTAGATTTCTAGATTCATTCCTGGAATGTGGGGTCTCCTTGTGGGAGAGGAGCACATATACAAATAGCCAAATCCATTTTCATCTCTGTTATCTGGGGCACTTTTACAGAGAGGGGACTGATGCAAAACTGGATTGTTAAATTCTAGAGTGATTTCTGTAATCTGGGATCCTCTTACACTGGTCAACATTGAAATCGTTACTGACTTTAAAAGGCCCTAATCTGTAGTATCTTGGTGAGCTGAACATAAATATAACATTAAAAAAATTTTATTGGCTCTCGTTTTGAAGATATTGCATGTAGTTCATTTTTGACGTTTCACCATGTAAATTTATCCAGTAGGACATCAACAACATCCTAAATAAGCCTTGAATGATGTAATACTGCATCACATTGCATAATACCAGCATGCACACATCATCCAGAGTTGATTGCATCATTTTCTGATGCAATGCAATACTACTGCCAGACGGCTGCTGAAGCCATCGGACGTCAGCAGTGTACTATACACAGTCGGAAAGGTTGAGCATTTAAAATATTTCAGACTGTGTGCAAGACAGTTTAAGCTACTGTTACATGTAACTTTTATTAATCATATAATTTTAGCCATTTAGGGTACAATACAGAACAGTAATGCCGCGAAAGTGCGTTAATACCGTTGACAATCTCTGCTACATTTGTGGGGAAGTGACATTTGCCAACCAGAAGAAAAGTATCACTTCTCAACTGAAGAAGGTATATCATCTTTACTTTGGATGCAAGACTGGTGACCAAGACAAGCCTTGGGCCCCGCATATATGCTGCGCTACATGTACAACACAGCTTTCACAGTGGTTGAATTGCAAAAGACCATCAATGCTGTTTGCAGTCCCCATGGTGTGGAGAGAGCCAAGCAACCACATAAATGACTGTTACTTCTGCTTGGTTCCTCCTCTTTCCAGAGGAATAACGAAGCAAAAGAAGTCGAGCATAGTCTACCCAAACATTCCGTCTGCATTGAGACCAGTTCCACATGGTGAGGGACTTCCTATTCCAGAACCTCCATCAGAATATTCTCTTGATTAATTTGATGAGGAAAAGGGTGAGCTGACCTGTTCTTCTCCTGGTCCGTCAGCATGCAGTGACCCAGATTTCACTGGCATGCATATCAACTCCACACAGAATAACACAGGAAGAACTAAATGACCTGGTTTGTGATTTGGACTTAACCAAGAACAAGGCAGAATTGCTAGGATCAAGACTCCAACAATGGAATCTTCTAGAAGATGTCAACATTACTTCATATTGAAAGCGCCACCAGCAGTTGGAGCCTTTCTTCAGAAAGGAAAGTAATCTGGTATTCTGTTCCGATATTAAAAGCCTCATTAATGCCTTAAAAATCACTCATGACCCACAAGACTGGAGACTATTTATAGACTCTTCGAAACTGAGTCTGAAGGCTGTGCTTTTGAACAATGGAATCCGTCTTCCATCTATTCCAGTAGCGCATGCCGTCCACATGAAAGAGACATATGATAACTTAAAGCATCTACTGACTTCCATTAACTATAACAAGTACAGCTGGCACCTCTGTGGTGACTTGAAGGTAGTTGCCCTTTTAATGGGACTGCAGCAGGGATATATAAAATACATGTGTTCTTATGTGAGTGGGATAGCCGAGCAAGGGATTGGCACTTGCTCGGCACTACTTGCGGAAGGAATGGAATCGCAGACAAAATGTGACAGTCGGAGAGAAGAATAATCAGCACCCAGCTCTGGTTAAGGCTCACAAAATCCTGCTACCACCCCTTCACATAAAACTAGGTTTGATGAAAAACTTTGTGAAAGCCATGGACCGCACTTCGCCAGCTTTCCGATACCTGCATGAAAAATTCCCTCGACTCAGCGAAGCAAAGATTAAAGAGGGAGTTTTTGTGGGTCCTCAGATTTGAGAGCTCTTCAAAGATGACCGGTTCAACAACTTGCTGCAGGGTGATGCAAAACAAGCATGGAATGCTTTTCGCCTAGTGTCAACAAACTTTCTCGGGAATGTTAGGGCAGAAAACTACAAGGAACTAGTAGAAGACATACTGATGCAGTAACAGAAACTTGGCTGCAATATGTCTCTAAAGATCCATTTTCTTGATTCCCATCTCGATTTCTTTCCTGACAACTGTGGTATGGTTAATGACCAGGATATCGCAACGTTGGAGCAAAGATACCAGGGAAAATGGTCCACTACAATTTCTGGCTGACTACTGCTGGACACGCCCCAGAGAAGCTCCCGAACAGCTGTACAAAGAGACAGGCGAAAAAATCTAAGAAGTAGTCGATGACTTGTTTTTTTACAGGTATTAACCGAAGGCCTATATTATATTTACTATTGACATGCATTTCGTGATGTAAACATTAATTCTTGTAGATTACAAAAAAGCTAGAGCCAACTTTGCAATTTCACTGTCATATTCGTGTTCAGCATATAAAAATTGATAAGAAATGACTATTTTTATTTCAGTAACAAGACTTTTGTAAAAATTTGTTGATCAGTGTTATGGGAGAGGAGCACAGATTCAGTGTCAATTAAATAAAATTCCAGTTCCAAATTAATTAATACGTTTGTGCATTGTCAGTCTTAGCTCGATGCAGTAAAGTGCATTGCCGTCAGTGCAGGTATCTGCACAGTGTTTAAGTGGAATTTTCTCTGCTAGTTTGGGTGCAGAATTCAAGGAGTTTAACATGAGTATAAACAATACGCAAATGGCTGCATTAAGAGTAGTTACTCACCTGTAACAGGTGTTCTCCAGGAGCAGCAGGAATCAGTCCTCACTTATGGGTGACGTCGGCGCCGACGAAGCCCTCGCGGAGCAATTTTCCCCAGCTTTCGCAGAAAGCCTTTGGGAATTGCAGCGTGCATGCGCGGTCCCCTTCCCGCCCAAGGGTGCCATCTTGCTCAGTCTGATGACATAGCGGAAAGATAGCAAAAAAGTTAGCAAAACAGATAATAAAATGACTGCAACTCCAAGGGGAGGGGGAGGGTAGTGAGGACTAATTCCTGCTGCTCCTGGAGAACACCTGTTACAGGTGAGTAACTACTCTTTCTCCAGGACCAAGCAGGAAGTCAGTCCTCACTTATGGGACTCCCGAGCTTAAGGCTACCGGAGACCTCAAGCCAAAAAAAGAGCTCCCTCAAGCTCAACAGTACAGAAGGAAGGAATCTTCTCTGAATACGAATCCGGCCAGTAGCCCAACACCAGGGCCGGAGGGTAGGAGTTGCCTAGACCTCAAAGAGATTGTGGAGGACTGCCTGTCCGAAAGCACTGTCCCTGCGGGACTCCCTCTCCAGGCAGTAATGAGCCGCAAACGTCTGGCTTGAAGACCAAGTAGCGGCCCGGCAGATGTCTGCCAACGGAACAGAGAGGAGATGAGCCACCGACGCAGCCTTTGCCCTGACACGGTGAGCCGTGACCCGACTCTCTAAGGAGAGGCTGGCTGCCCCATAAGCCCAGGCGATAGTCAGCTACCCAGATGGACAAAGTATGCTTAGAGACAGGTACCCCCAACCGATTGGGGTCAAAAGATACGAAAAGCTGGACAGCCTTTCTATGCTCACGCGTACGGTCAAGGTAGAAGGATAAGGCTCTTCTACAGTCCAGGGTATGCAGAATAGTTTCAGCTCGGCTGGTATGCGGCCTGGGAAAGAAGGTCGGAAGAACCACCTCTTGATTGATGTGAAAAGGGGAGACCACCTTTGGAAGAAACTTAGGGTGAGTCCGTAAAACCACCCTATTCTTGTAGAACCTAGTGTATGGGGGCTCTGACACTAGGGCCTGTAGTTCACCAACGCGCCTAGCGGAGGTAAGGGCCACCAAGAAGAGAGTTTTCCAGGAGAGGAAACGAAGAGGGCAGGTAGCCATGGGTTCAAAAGGCGGACAGGTAAGCCTTTGCAAGACCACATTGAGATCCCAGTCAGGAGCTGGAGGGCGCAACGGGGGCTTAAGCAGAAGAAGGCCCTTGAGAAAACGCGCCACCAAGGGGTGCGAGGAAAGAGGCTGGCCCTCCACCGGCGAATGATGTGCAGAGAGAGCACTGAGGTGGACCCTGACAGAGTTGGATTTGAGGCCTAGATCGGAGAGGTGAAGCAAATATTGCAGTACCACCGATACTAAGCAGGCGAAGGGGTCCTCAGAGCGCTGAGAACACCAGACCGAGAAGCGACGCCATTTAAGGGCATAAGATTTCCGGGTGGAAGGTCGCCGAGACACCAGAACGACAGCTTCCACCTCCGGAGGAAGTAAGAGCGGAGCTAGGACTACCCTTTCAGCAGCCAGGCCATCAGATGAAGGGCCCGGAGGTTGGGGTGCAGGAGAGTACCCTGATCCTGGGTCAGGAGATCGGGCTGAAACCCCAGAGGAAGAGGGGTGTCCACCGCTAGCTGTAGGAGTAGAGGGAACCAGGGTTGTCTCGGCCACCTGGGCGCTACCAGGATCACGGAGGCCCTGTCCTGGACAACTTTGAACAGCGTCCGGGACACCAGTGGCATGGGAGGAAAGGCATACAGTAGGCCCGTGGACCACGAGATGAGGAAAGCATCTGGCGCTACTCTGAGAGGATGCGGGTGCCGGGAGCAGAACCTGGGAAGTTGCCGGTTTAGAGATCCACGGTGGGGAGGCCCCACCGGCGGAAGATCCGCTGGACAACTACGGGGTTCAACCTCCATTCGTGCGGCTGCAGAATCCGGCTCAGTTTGTCGGCTAGGCAATTTTCCTGCCTGGGCAGGTAAACAGCCTTGAGGAGGATGTCGTGGTCGACTGCCCAAGAGCACAGTCTCCGAGCCTCCTGACATAGAAGGAGGGAGCCCGTACCCCCCTGTTTGTTCACGTAGAACATGGCAACCTGATTGTCCGTCTGCACCAGTACAGACCGACGGGAAGTGAGGTGAGAGAAGGTCCGCAGAGCTAGGCGGATCGCCCGCAGCTCCAGGAAGTTTATCTGCTGAGCAGCCTCCCAAGGTGTCCAAAGGCCTTGAGTGCATGTTCCCTGGCAATGCGCTCCCCATCCCAGGAGAGAGGCATCTGTCGTTAGCACTTGGGAAGGTGGAGGAGACTGAAAAGTCATGCCGAGTACCAGATTGGGCGGGTGAAGCCACCATTGCAGAGAGGAGACCAGGCGGTCGGAGATCTGTAGTAAGTCCGTCAGTCTCCCTGTGGCCTGATGCCATTGAGTGCGAAGGCTCCACTGAGCAGGTCTCATATGTAGACAGGCATTCGGGAGTGACATGGACCGTGGAGGCCATGTGACCGAGCAGTTGCAGGAATTGTCTGGCAGAGGCCGGTGACGCGCTGTGGAACCTGCCGGCCAGAGCTATGAGCCTGTTGGCCCGTTCCAGAGGCAAGAAGGCACGAGCCTGCAGAGTGTCCAGCCAAGCTCCTATGAATTTGAGATCCTGAGAGGGGAGCAAAGTGGACTTTTCAAAGTTTATGACGAAGCCCAAGTGCTGAAGCAGAGCCACTGTGCGTTGAGTGGCCTGAGTGACCTCTAAGGAAGACTGTGCCCGGATGAGCCAGTCGTCTATGTAGGGGAAGACGAAGAGGCCTTGAAGCCTCAGGAAGGCTGCCACCACTGCCAGGCATTTCGTGAACACCCTGGGAGCGGAGGAGAGGCCAAAGGGCAGTACGCGGTACTGATAATGATTCCCCGCCACCACAAATCTTAGATATTGCCGGTGGTCCGGATGAATAAGGATGTGAGTATAAGCATCCTTTAGATCCAAGGAGCATAGCCAATCTCCCTGCTGGAGGTAGGGCAGTAGGATTCCAAGGGTAAGCATCTTGAACTTTTCCCGCTGCAGGAACTTGTTGAGGTTGCGCAAGTCCAGGATGAGTCTGAGGCCTCCTGTTCTTTTTGGTACCAGGAAGTACCTCGAATATAAAACCCGTGACCCCACAGATGTTGGGGCACTGGCTCCACAGCCTGTTCCTGGAGCAGACTTTGCAGCTCCTGAAGGAGTAAGTCCCTGTGCAGAGGGGGTCTTGGAGGCTCCCCCGGAAAGTAGGGAGGAGGCACCTGGTGAAAATGTAAGAGGTAGCCCTTTTGAACCACCTGCAGCACCCAGGAATCGGATGTTATGGCTGACCACCTGTGGGCAAAGTGGGTCAGCCGGCCCCCCGTGCTGAGCAAAAGCTGCGGAGGGGGAGAGGCTATGCCGGCATAGTCAAAAACCCCCACCCTGCTGAGCAGGGGCCTGTGTTGTGGGCTTGGGGGCCTTCTGCCCACGGGACCCATTACCCTGTCCCTTAGCCTGCTGGCCCTGATGGGGAGCTGCTGAGGCTTGATATTGTGGGTGGTGTTGTTTATAGGCAGACACCTTCCTCGGGTAAAAGGGCTTTTTCCCTGAGCCCTTCCTCTTCTGTGAAGGGGCAGAGGTCTTTCTGGATAGGCGGGTTCTGGTGAGAGTCTCGGACTCGAGTTCTGCGGCCTTTTCAGCCATGGGCTTGCCAAAGAGGTTTTCACCTCTGCAGGGGACATCGACCAACTTGTCCTGCACCCGTGGCTCGAGGTCGGATGACTGAAGCCAAGCCTGACGGCGAGCACCGATGCCGGCTCCGGCTACTCGAGCCGACGCTTTGAAGCCATCGTAGGCTGCTCAAGAAATAAACTTCGAGCACTCTCGAATGCCAGTAGATAAGGCCTGGAACCTCTGCAAAGGTTCCTCGGAGAGACCGGCAGAGAACCCGGCAATTTCCTTTGCCAGGTCTCGAAGATACATGCCCATATATAGCTGGTATGTCTGGACTCGGCAAGCAAGCATAGAGCCCTGGAAGCACTTCCTACCGAGGGCATCCAGATTCCGGGCCTCCTTACCCGGAGGCACCGAGGAGTGCATCTTCTGACTCTTAAGTCGATGCATGGCCGATTCCACCACCATGGAATGGTGCGGTAGTTGTGCCTTCTGGAACCCGGGGCTCTTGCGGACTCGATACATGGAATCGACCCGCTTGCTTAGCACCGGCGTCGAGGCTGGGCTTTCCCACTTGCGGAAGAGCAGCCGCTCCAGCATCGGAGGAACCGGTACAGTAAAGGCCTCCTTCGGGGGAGAGTCATACTGGAGGGCTTCGAGCTCTTCGGCTCGAGGCTCCTCCTCCAGATCCGCGGGGAAGGCCAAAGCCTTGGCCATGTCCCTCACGAAATCGGAGAACTGGGTGTCCTCCGGGGGGGATCATCTCCGAGGCTCCGACTTGGGGCGAGTCGGAGGGGACGCACCGAGTCTGAAAAGAACCGGGTGACTCGTCCTCCTCCGTGTCCCAGCCCGACTCCTCCGTGGAGGAATCGAGTGGCTCCGTGCGGGCGAGTGCCGAGGACCTCCGCGCCGGCGTCGACGACCTCGGTCCCGAACGGGAGGCCGAGGGAGACCTTGGCCGAGGATCGACTCGAGCTCGTATGGACTCGAAGATCGTCTCGGCCTCCGGGGTCGACTTGGACGTCGACGTCCCGGTGGTCGGGGCAGATGCACTGGCGAGGCCGGTCATCAATGCCCGCTGCTGGTCCATGAAGGCAGCGATACTGCTCTCCAAGGCCGTCAATCTGAGACCAAACTCAGAAGACCCAGCAGCCCCCGACTCGGGGCCCGATGTCGGTTCCCTCGGAGGTGAGTCCACGAGGACTACAGTACTCACGTGTCCAGGAAGACTCCTCTTCGATACGAGGATGCTTCGACGACCTCTCCGCCTCCGAGGACCCGGGGCGGCTGACGGGGCTATGCGACCTAGCCCTCGATGGACCAGGAGCGTCCTCCGATGCTGCCCTCGCGGGTTTCCTCTTCCGACGATGTTCCCGGCTGGGAGACCCCCGCTCAGAAGAACTCCGACGATGCTCGGGGCCGGAGTCACGAGACGTCGAAGCCTCTGACGAGGTTCGGGCCCGAATGGACGCGGAGTCAGAGAAGATTCGTTCCTTTTGTGACTGCCGACTCCTCAATGCCTTCGAGGACATTTTGTTGCACGGACCACAACTCATCGAGTCATGATTGGGTCCGAGGCAATGGAGGCAGCAGTCATGTGTGTCGATAAGAGACATAAGTCTGGTACAACGATCACACTTTTTAAAACCGCTGGCAGCCATCGGGGGAAAAAGGGCCCCTGCGAGGTCGAAAGACCGTGCTGCCAGGGAAAAAGGGAAAAAGAAAAAAAGTGGCGGGAATGCCCGTTACAAGGAAAAAAACCGAAAAAAAATGTGAACGGACTCAATATTGGAGTATCGAGGCCGGACGGGAAAGGGACACGGCGTCGAACCGAGAAAAAACAAACGAAAAAATCAACTTTTTCAGCGGCGATCACAAATTACGTCTGTAGGGCTCCGCGGAAAAAAGAAGACTAAGCAAGATGGCACCCTTGGGTGGGAAGGGGACCGCGCATGCGCGCTGCAATTCCCAAAGGCTTTCTGCGAAAGCTGGGGAAAATTGCTCCGCGAGGGCTCCGTCGGCGCCGACGTCACCCATAAGTGAGGACTGACTTCCTGCTTGGTCCTGGAGAAACAGCTGCACCCACACATTCAAATCCATGTAAATGGATGGCAAAGAAGCAATTAGGTATATAGCTTAGATGGAGAGAAAGTTGAGCTCGACGTGAGATTTTAATGCGAGGTCTGAGGTGCGTTAAGGGTTAGCTCAGAGGTCTGCAGTCAGTGCTGGTGAGGAATTTATGCCCATTTCTTGAGCTTACAGCAATTACAACTGTCTTCTGGCTTTGCTGAAGAGTGCACTGAAAAACCCCCCAGCAGGGAAGCATGCTGGAACAATATAATGCTCATGTGCTAGACTGCTATCTGGCACATAAACAGCAATATTATTCTAAGCTGAAGTTCTGCTCTGAATAATATTGCTGTTTATGTGCCAGATAGCAAACCAGCACTTGCACATAAGTGCCAAACTTTTTTTGTGAAAAGGATATAGATGCTACTTCTGTGTGTATGTGCCTGGCTTGCTCTCCTTGTTTAGTGTAGACCTTTTGCACACAGCTCATTTGCCTGCTGTTGGCTTAGAGCATTGCTAAGCAAAACCTCTGCGCTAAACTTGCTTAGGAAACCCTAAGCTGAGCTTTATTGCTGGGCTGTAGTGCATCAAGCTGTGTGTCTAATAGGATAGAGATCATCACACAGTACGTTTACTTGGATGCAATTACATTTGGATATAATAGCTTGGTTCAGATTTTGTTCTAAGTACAGTAGTAACAGGGGGAATGAAGAATCTTAAGCTTCTGTGGGACTCCACGAACTTAGAGTTGAGGAATGATATGTTGCAGGAGATAAGGTTTATACTGGAGTGATTCAGACAAAGATAGCATGCAGGATTGTAACTCTGTGACAAACATGAGGGAAAGGAAGCTGTTCGCTTGTATAAAAAATCATGCTGTTTTAGACGACAAGGTAACAGAGGTTAAGATGCGATGTTTAAGCGAGTTGGGAGTATTTGTGGCTATTTCAAAAATTCTAACTATGAGCGCAGGAAAGGGTGTAATATAGGTGATCGATATGTTTAGAACATTTTGTGCCTACTGCTGGTCAGTATGTAATTAGTAATTATTTTTATACATATATGACAGGGTATATATAGCATGTGTCTCAAAGTTAATATTTGAATTCAGACAGCTTTTAACTTCATTTATTGAGATTTAGCATTCTGTGTATATTATGCACATACAGGCAGCAGCTCTCATCTGTTTCAGCAGGGAGCATGCACCAATTGCTTTGTGATAGGAAAGAGGAACTACAGTAACATTAGGAGCAGTGTAATACTATCATGGAACTGTAGCACTTTCTATTGAGCAAAATTTAAATCCTTTTTCCCCCTCCTCCTGGTTGTTCAGTGCAGAATTTTCAAATATACCTTTCCTACTTTCTTGCACTGACGAAAATTGTATATTTTCCTTACTGATGACATGCCTGTTTAAACTATAATTGTGGTTAATCAATCTATTTTTCAGGTGTTGTAAATAACCATCCACAAAAAATACTGCGATAGAACAGGAGAATAAAGGTTACTCATCTGCAGCAGGCGTCCTCAGATATGGGAACCTCAATCAGCTCCTTTCAGAAGCTCTCTGAAGGAGTCTACTATGTATGCATTTTCCCATCTGTTATCACCACACCATTCTCCTCAATTTGGTAACTAACTAAAATTAGAAGACAAAGCTAAAGGAAAAAGGGAGGTGTGTGAGGATTTCTCCTGCTGTCCACAAAGAATACCTGTTACAGGTGAGTAACCTTGTTTTTTCTGTGGACAAGCAGGATAGGTGCTCACATATGGGATTCCCTAGCTACAGTACATGCTGCCTCGTAACAAAATAAGGGAAGAAAGGCGTTGCAACCGGCGGACACCATAAAGATCATCAGAACAAACAAGGCTGTGATTTTTTTTTGTGTGTGTGCGTGTGTACTATATATAAAGGCGAGGCAGCATGGAACAGAAAAGAACAGGGCCAAGGTGGAATGCAGTTGGAGTCTAATCCCCAAACATTCTGAAGTACTGATTGGCTGAACCAGTCACTGCGTTGGGCATTTCACATCCTAATAGTAGTGAGAGGTGAATATATCAACAGAGGTTCAGATAGCGGCTTTTCAAATCTCTTCCATGGAGACTGAGCACAAGTGGGCTACCAATACAGTCATGGCTTGGACACTGTATGCTATGAAATTACCCACATGACTCAAGTTTGCTTGGGCATAAGTGAAAGAGATGCAAACTGTGAGCCAAATTGACAGCGTGTGCTTGGTGATAGGGGCTCCCAACCTATTTGGATCAAATGAAACAAAAAGCTAGGTGGATTGCTGGAGGATTTTCCAAGTAGAAGGCCAAGTCTCTCTTACAGTCCAATGTGTGCAGTACACTTCCCCCCTTGTGAGCATGAGGTCTTGAGAAAAAGGCTACATAGGATCAGGTAGAGGTTACTTGTCCCCATGCGTGAATTGAATCCCTGGCCCTCAGGCCTGAGGTAACCTGTCCCAACCACTGAGCCACTCCTCCCTCCTATGTGGAATATGTAAGTCTACTACAGGCTTTGCTCCTAGCTCCTAGCTAGGGTCCGACTTTAACCGCTTGCTTGTAAGGTGTGTCTGCCTGTATATATTACTTATTTATCTTATCATTGTTAGAGTGCCTTACTTTTCAGTATTTTTTGTTTGTGATCTTGTTCAACTCTCCCTCTGTTTTCAGCTGTGTTTCTTTCTCTCTCCTCTTCCTTATTATCCCAACCTCCCTCCCTCCCCTCAACCCACCCACCCACCATGTGGCTTATAGTCTCTTATAGCCACAATGTGCTCATTACCACGATCACTCGCAAGTGCGCCTTATCCCCTGCAATTTCTACCACCCATCCTTTTAATTCTTCTGACTTCTGTGCTCCTCTCCATCTCTCTCTTTATGGCTCCTCCTCTTCCTATTGCTCATACTCCCTAATTGTCTACCCTCCATCCAACCAGGCAGACAGCGGAGGAAACAAAACCACGGCCACACTGTAGTAGGTTGTCAAAAATTAATTTTATTGACACGAAGTGTAGATTGATGACGAGAGGAGGGCTATTGGGAGAGTGATTTTGCACCGTTCCTTTGGGGACGGGCTCCACACAATTTTCTGTTATGGTTTTTTGACCCCTGATGAAGGCTTAATGCCGAAACCTTTTTAGTTGGGTCTTCAATAAAATTTCTGGTTCCTGTTTATTGCGGAGGTTCCCCTCTCTTCTTCCTCCCCTCCATCCAACACCTTCGCGTCCCTCCCCCTTATTTCCCCCATTACCATCCTCACTTCCCTCACCCATCTTGTCATCTACCCTTATCAGCAGCTCTTGAGCTTCACCACTTTCTCCCTCTCATTCAGCCATCCTCTCTCTCTGAAACAACCTCATCCTCACCTTACTGCCGTGCTATCTCCTCTCTGCCTCACAATCTTCTACTCCTGGAGATATCAACTCCTACTCTGGCCCCCCTAGACTTTTGTCACACTCCCAGAACAGATGCTCACGCAACAGCTCAAATCTTTCATATCCCTCTCCTTTCCCCCAACTCTCTTTCTCATGTGCCTTGTGGAACGCATACTCCGTCTCAAATAAACTTGCCTTTACTCATGATCTCTAATCTCTAATGCTCGCCATCTCCTTACTCTGAGACCTGGCTCCTCCCAGAGGACTCAGCTTCAGTCGCTGCTCTCTGTCACGGGGGCTATCAATTCTCCTACATACCTCCCACCACTGGCCGTGGCAGCGGTGTTGGGCTTCTACTCTCTCCTTCCTGTCAATTTCAACCCTTCCTTCTGCCTCAGTCTCACTCCTTTCCCTCCTTTGAAGTCCACTCCATCCGGCTTTTACTCCACTACCTCTCTGATTAGCTGTTATTTATCAACCCTCTGACAAGTCCACCTCTATCTTTCTCTCTGACTTTGACTAATGGCTTTCCTTCTTTCTGGATTCATCTTCCCCCTCCCTTATTCTCAGGGAATTTAACATTCATGTTGACAACCCCCCCCCCCGACCCGTATGCTTTAAAGCTCCTCTCCCTTACCTCATCATTCAACCTCCAGCTTTGCTCTACTGCCCCTACTCACCAGCAAGGCGACTCCCTCGACCTTGTATTCTTGTCTAATTCCTTATCCTCAAACTTCTGTACCTCACCTCTTCCCTTATCAGACCATCACCTGCTAAGCTTCACTCTATTACTCGCTGCCTCAACTTTGCCCTGTCTCCTCAAACCTCTTTAGAAATCTTCATGCTATTAACCCATTGGCTTTCTCCTCTGAGTGTTGATGAGGCAGTAGCTTCCTATAACGCTTCATACTCCTCTGCTCTGAATGCTCTTGCTCTGCCCATGCCATGTCCTGGGGCGCACTGTATCTCAGCCCTGGCTGTCTTTCAACCTGCTACCTACATTCCTGTGCCCGCTTAGCTGAGTGTGCTTGGCTCAAATCCTGCACCCTTGCAGACTTTCTACACTTTAAATTCATGCTTGTCTCTTTCCAGTTAGCCATAGTACTGACCAAATGAGACTATTATGGCCATCTGACTAATTCTCTTGCTTCTGACCCTCGCCGTCTCTTACAATGCTCAAATCTC
The DNA here is from genome assembly GCA_033557465.1 of Ichthyophis bannanicus. NCBI lineage: Eukaryota > Metazoa > Chordata > Amphibia > Gymnophiona > Ichthyophiidae > Ichthyophis > Ichthyophis bannanicus. The sequence goes on along the minus strand of CM066035.1, from coordinate 167,484,153 downwards.
TCAAGGTGCCTCCACTTCCGATCCCTCCCTCCCTTTTTGCCCAAACCCTGGCTGACTACTTCCATGACAAAATCCACAAGATCACAATCCAATTCCCCATGAAGTCAGCTACTTCCCCTCCTCCCCTTCTACCCTCCCAACTCCCCCACCCTTACCTCTGCTACCCTTTCTTCCTTTTCTATGATCTCTGAGGAGGAAAACACGCACCTTCCTTCCTCATCCAAAAACTTGCTACCTGCTTCTCTGATCCTATTCCCAGCCATCTCCTTAGCCCCATCTCCTCCACTGTAGTCCCTTCCATCTCTCATATTCTTAACCTATCACTCTCCACTACAACTTTCCCTGCAGCCTTCAAGCATGCTGTGGTCACACTCTCCTCAAGAAACCCTCACTGGACCATACCTGTCCTTCTCACTATCGATCCATCTCCCTCCTCCACTTCATTTCTAAACTACTTGAACATGTGGTTCACCGCCATTGCCTCGACTTTCTCTCCTCTCAAGCCCTTCTGGATCTTTTACAATCTGGCTTTCATCCTTTACATTCTACCGAAACGGCTCTTATTTGTTCCCCTTCCTCAGTCTCTGTGGATAACTCTCTACTCCTCCCTGTCTCCTCAGCTCGCATCCTTTGGGTCATCTTTGACTCCTCTCTCTTCTTCTCCACATACATCCAACGGATAGCTAAAACCTGCAGTTTCTTTCTCTACAACATCAACAAAATTTGCCCATTCCTTTCTGAACACACTACTACAATACTTATCCATGCCTTAGTCACCTCCCGTCTGGACTACTGTAACCTACTCCTTGCTGGTCTTTCTCTGAATCATCTCTCCCCCCCCCCCTCAATCTGTTTAACACTCTGCTGAGCAGCTAATCTTCCACCAGCCTCATCATGCTTTTATTACCCCTCTTCTTAAATCACTTCATAGCCTCCCTATCCATGTCCGCATATCCAATTCAAACTTCTCCTGTTGACCAATAAGAGCATTCACTCTGCAGCTTCTCACTACCTTTCCTCTCTTCTCTCCCTGTGCCCCTCCTCAGGAACGCTGCTCTTCTGGCAAATCGCTTCTATCTGTGCCCGTTTCTTCTATTGCTAATGCCAGACTGCGCTCCTTTCACCTTGCTGCTCCTTATGCCTAGTACAAACTATCTGAGTCTATACGTCAGGCGCCTTCTCGGACTCTTTTCAAATCCAAACTGAAAACCTACTTCTTTGCTGCTGCTTTCAGATCTTGATTCACCTGATCTCCATTGTGTTTCCTTATCATTCCCCCTAGATGAATCCCATGTCTACAGGTTCTGTGTTGTCTGTCTTGACTAGATTGTACGCGCTGATGAGCAGGGACCATCTTTTACATGTGCCTGTGCAGCACTGCGTATGTTTTGTAATGCTACACAAATGTTCAGTAGTAGCAGTAAGTCAACCCATTCTGCTGAGTCATAGCACATGCCAGAAAATTCATACTTTTGAATAGCATGCAAGACTAAATATATTTATTTTTCTCCCTTTACAGAATTTTAAGAAGTACTGCAGTTATTTGTACCTGTGGATTTTAACTTGGCTCTATGAATTGTTATGCTAAACACACTGATATGCTAAAAACACTGATTTAGGGTTAGATTTATTGAAGTTTGCTAGCATGCATTCATGCATGCTATTTACCACAGATCCCATTTTATGCAATGGAACCCATTTACTAATAAATGTGCTTTAAAGGCATCGGCATATGCTAATGTAACAGTGAACTTAAATAAATCTAGCCATTAGCGTTAGACTCCAAGTTAAAGGTAAACAACAAATTAAACATAACTCAAATCGCTCATTTGTTTTAAAAATCTCTATAAGCTTGTTGAACACTGCTTTGACTAATATTAAGGGTATAAAAAATTATTAAATAAAATAAAAATACACAAAAACTCCCTCACTTGGTTTGCAGCTTGTCGTGCTGTGAGGGCTTGTGTGCATCAGTGATGCTGAGAGCTAAACTATCGGTAGTTTAACTACTGGCAGGGTCTCCCAAGATGGACAGGTCTCAGCTGAGGTGCCAGACCAAGACAAACCACCCATCTGGGCAGCAGAAAATGGGATAGTGTTGATGGCGGAGGATCACATTTCTGTGACAACGGCAACACCACCGAACTTAAACTGCACGGAAGAAAGGCCCGGCAATCTACTTCTGTATCTTGCCATGAAAACCCAATGGATAGTTACAACAAAACAAATTGTGCTATAGTGCTGGAAGATGAGACCCCCCAGGTTGGAAGGCACACAACTAGCTACTGGGGAAGAACTGAAGACTTTTCAGAGTAAAGCCAGCATTTATGATGTGGTTGGATCAAAGCCCTCGGGACATCTGACTGCTGATGTAGCTGCGCATGAAATGAGAGTCAGAAGCTGTAAAGATGTCTTACATATTGTATCATGGAACGTACGAAGAATGAACCAAGGGAAGTTGATGGTGGTCAAGAATGAAATGGAACGTGTACAACTTGATCTGTTGGGTGTCAGCGAACTGAAATGGACTGGCATCGGGCACTTTGCATCAGATGATCACATGGTCTACTATGCTGGAAATGAAAGACAAAGAAGAAATGGTGTTGCATTTATAATAAAGAAGAAACTTGCAAGAACTGTAATGAAATACAATGCAGTCAGCGAACGCTTAATCTCTATTCGTCTACGAAGAATGCCTATCAACGCAACTATAATTCAAGTATATGCCCCAACAACAGCTGCAGAAAAGAATGAAATTGAAGAGTTCTATGAACAAGTACAAGCTGAAATTCACAGAACATGCAAACAGGATATCCTGATAGTCATGGGTGACTGGAATGCAAAAGTTGGCAACAAAGAAGAAGACAAAGTAGTTGGAAAATATGGACTTGGCAACAGAAATGAAACTGGAGAAAGACTGATAGAATTCTGCAAGACCAACGATCTCTTCATCTCAAACACCTTCTTCCAGCAACACAAGCGGCGACTGTACACATGGACTTCACCCAATGGATTGTATAAAAATCAAATTGACTACATCTGTGGAAGTCAAAGATGGAAAAGCTCTATAACATCAACAAAGACAAAACCTGGAGCTGACTGTGGTACAGATCATCAACTACTAGTATGCAAACTCAAGCTAAAGTTGAAAAAGAGCAAACCACTCATGAATGCAGCAAAATATGATCTTGAGACTATACCACTGGAATTTAAAGACTGCCTGCAAAATCGATTTGCTGCTTTAGATACAAATGACAGAGCTCCAGAAGAGTTATGGAATGACATCAAGAAGGTTGTGTTGGAAGAAAGCAAGAAGTCTCTACAAAAGATGAAAAAGCAAAAATGGCCAAAATGGATGATGGAAGAAACTCTGAAAATTGCCCAGAAATGCAGAGAAGCTAAAGCCAGAGGAGAAAGAAAGACAATCACAGAACTCAACAGATATTTCCAATGTGCAGAAAGACAGGACAAGGAAAAGTACTACAATGACGCATGCAAGGAAATAGAAGCAGAAATTATTAGAGGAAGAACAAGATCGGCTTTCCTAAAGCTACAAGAGTTAAAGAAAATGTTCCAGCCTCGAATTGGAATGTTACAAGATACTCAAGGTTCTATGTTGAATGATGCTGAGAAGATCAAGACAAGATGTAAGGAATATACAGAGTTTTTATATGATAAAGATCAAGTGGACCAACAGCCGTTTCAACCTGTACCTTATGATCGGGAACCATTGGTGATGAAAGAAGAAGTTGAAGCAGCATTGAAAGCCTTATCAAAGAACAAAAATAGATGAACCGGTCTATACGGAGTGTGTAGTAATCCTAATCGTAACTGAAGCACTCCACTCAAACAATTAACCTCAGTGGTAAAAAATCTTCTTCAACCAAGTATTATTTTTCAATTGAATATTTGTTCATATCATTCTTCTATCAAACTTATCCTTAACAACCAAGAGGCAGGAAACCTGGGTCCCAATAAATAATCAAACTTTTAATTATTACCACAATACCAGGAGGTTCCAGACCATATACCGCGCTTAAGCAAATGCTCATTTGGTAAAGCAATAGCGCTCTGGTTACATCAATAACCTTCCTGGATTTGTTTCGGTTTTTATGTGATTGATACTTGCACCCGGTTTCCACCTCCACCAAACTACTAGTGATAGAAGAAAATCTTAACTTTGTATCTTCAGCGCCTCTGAAGGGGGATCCTACGGTGCAGGTTTGAGATTTATTTCATCTGACCTCACAGCAAGATATTCACAGTAACTGTAAATGACTCTTCAGCATCAGACTGCACAAGCAAACATGCAATGAATTCATCTAACAAGCCCGAACAGTTTACTTCCTCCCATAAGAAATAGCTTTTAATCTTCCACTTTTACTGGCTTGCCATTTAAGGAGGGATTAAATTTACAGCTGTAGCTTCTGGCAAAGAATAATGTTCAGATTATTAAACACACAACTAAGATCAAGTTAGAATTATGGCATTTTGCTAAAAAATATATGCCAGCATTTATTACTACACACCTGTTAAGAAAGGGATCGGAACTATTTGTTGTCATTGTTCTGAGTTCTTGAGACATTCCAGGAGAAGAAACTTGATTCTGAGATCCACCATCTTGCTCCATAGTTGGAAGCTGGCTACGAAGAGCTAATTCCTATAAAGCAAACAAAATATACATTAACTAACTCATACTAGCATCTCTAAATCATTTTTAAATTAAAACAATGCATTTTTGTATTCCTGATTTTGGCCTGTTTGAGTGTTTGCTTATGAATTCTTATATTACACCTAGAACAATTCCTGAAGTGGGAGTATGACTTTCTAAAGTCATCTAAATCTTCTTCTAGGGAAACCTCTCCCCCACCTGACTACTAATTCGAAAAAGTAGGTTTAACACAAGAAGGGATAGAGTAAGGTGTATCAACAAGAACAGTCTCATAGGCTCTTATTCTACCTGAGTCAATATAACTATGAGAGGGGCTGCAACTGGAGCAATAGCAAAGCCTTGGACAGGAAGTAATCAAAACATAAGGTGGCCATGCTGACAAACTAAAGTCTACTGAGCCCAAGTCAATCTGGGTCACAAGAATGAGAAAGACCCCAAAATGTAGATACAATTTTCCAATTTCTTATAGCTCACGTCAAGGAGTATGCAATGGCTTTCCCAAGTCTACTTAGCTAATAATTTTTATGTACTTTTCCTCCAGAAAGTTTACAAAACTCTTTTGAACTCTACTTGACCACACTGAGTAGATGCCTGCACACACTTTTCTGGATCAAGCTGTCAACTGGGGAAAAAGGACAGGGAACCACCACCATAGAACCATGGTTTTTACTGGCGGATTCTGGACTACTCTGGCAGGAATCAAAGGAAAGGAAATTATCTGGCAAGACCATATTTCACCCCTCTCATCATTCTGCTAGACCAGTCCAGACAAGTGTGATGTACCAAGCTATAAAGGTGGGAGAAAGACAAGGCTTATCCAAGACATGCTTTCTCAAAGGTAGCACTCTCCCCCTCACCAATCTGATCCTTCAAAATACACTGCTTAATGACAACCTGGCATAATAGTGCCCTGAATTAGCTCCTGAACTACCATACAGTCTTCCTATCTAGACACCAGCTGCACTTTTGAAGAGCGAGTTGTAAGGCAGATTGAACCATCCTCTGCCTCAAGCTGCCTAACTGAAGGGCTTCCCTTCGGCATCAGAAATTGAGGAATAGGAAAGTGCTTCATTATAGGAGACATTTGGTTCTGCACTAATAAAATCACTCACCAAAACAGCAGAGCTATATAAAATATAAATCTCTTCTTTTATTTTTGAATTTTTAAATATTTGGGATATGAAAATTCAATTATAGGCACCAGTCAGATACCATTTAGGTGCTAAACACATCTATAAGTCCCAACACACCTTCGTTTGCTGCATCATCATTTACCCCACAATTTCACTTTGTTATCCATGCAAAAACAGCAGCAATGTGTATCACACACAGAAACCAAGGGGGTCACGGGGAAGTGCAGCATAAACTAGCTGTGAACTACTGTGCTTTCCTTGGGAGTGGGATTATAGTTCCTTCCCCAGGTCTTGCTGGGTACCTTCATATGTGGTGATCCCGTTGTATAAAATCTATACTGAATCCCAGCAGGGCAACTGAAGTATGGTAGAGATGAAAAAGAAAAGTACATACTGGCTGCACGTCACCCAGGAAATAAAGGTGCCCACCTGTAGCTTACACACTAGGGCTAATGGTGGTGGTTGCGATAGTGCAAGCACTGCAGATGTAGATAACATCCCTGCCACAGATAAAGGCCGTGGTGAGCATGTTCGTGGACCCACTGTAGCAGGAAATAAACCATGGAAATTAATGAAAAGGTTAAGAGGATTAACTACGGTTAAGAGGATTAACTACGGTTAAGTGGACTTCTGCAAATAAGGAGGAGATCATGTACTACTACTACTACTACTTTTATGCTACAAACCCTATATTTAAATCAAGAGGGTATACAAGGAGAATCCACCAAAAACTGGAAGAGGAAAATTGGCACAAGAAAAACTGCAAAAACCAGCAGATGCAAATTTAAGCTCTTTAATTTTGCAGATCAAAGCAACGTAGTACATGGATGATAACATCTTGAAGCAACTAAGGGCTTTTGTGGAAACAGAAATACAGGGAGGTGGTGGCAATCTGGGTGCCAGAAGAAAGGAATACGCAGAAACAGAAAGAGCAGTTGTAGGGGGAGATGGAGCTTGGAGATCTGGATCTGCAGGAGAGTGAGGTAACTACAGGACAGGTCAACCAATCAACTGAAGAGTAAGAAAGGGAGGAGAGATCCAGAGGTGGAGAAATTCAAGATCAAACTCCTAGTCCATATGGAAAAAGATGAATATGCTAGAGATCGCCTAGGGTTGTCTATTTCAGAGTATAGGCGAATGTTTAGAGCTGTTACATTGAGAGTGGGTGAAACACCCAGGGCTCTGAGTCAGAGAATCAGAGGTTTAGCTGTAAAATGGTTGGAGCCTGAGCAAAAGACGGTAGAAATGTTATTAGATATTATAATGCTTGAACAATTTATGTCTGGGGTGCCTAAAGATTTGCACACTTTCCTTATACAGCAAGATTGCCAAAATCTTGGAGAGGCAACCATGCTAGCAGAGAGATTCTTGGAAGCCACGCAGGCTTGCCATAGAATGGGTGGCCCTCTGAAGATTGGTACTGAGGCAAGATGTGCTGTATCAGAAAAGAAAATAATTAAAAATGTTTCTGAAAATGAATGTACTGCATCAAACCAGATGACACAGTGGAATAGAAAGAAATGTTTCAAGTGTGGAAAATGGGGACATTTAAAAAAGAGATGCCAGACACACACTAGCTTAATGGGTGTGGATTTAAAACAGCCCAAAGAAGGATTTCTTTTGATGGTTGATGTGCAAGGAATTACCACAAATGCTTTGTTAGACTCTGGGGCAGACCAGAGTATGATGTCAAAAAGGCTTTGGAAGAGGATAGAGGCCCAAGAAGGATTTGTGCCTAGAACCCCTGAAAGCCAAGTTCACATCAGATGCATTCATGGTGCTGCAACAACATATCCCACCTATAGGCTAAAGGTTAAGTGCCTGGGGGAACAAGAGGAAGTCCTGTTAGCAGTGGTGCCTAGGCTACCCTTTGATTTGGTTCTAGGAAGAGACTGGCCAAGATTTAAGCAGGGTCTAGTGGAAGGACTAGGAAAGAAGGAGGGAGAAGGTTTAATGGTAATAGCTCCCGGGCCTTTATTTGGAAGTCCTCAGACCCCAGCTAAAAAGATGGTTAAGCGTCCAGAAGACCAAGCTACCCCAAAGCAGACATTCGTCCTAAAGTACCATAGGGTCACAGAGAAGGCCCAAGCTCCTAAGCGGGCAACCCCTCAAGCTGCTGGGTTTGACCTGTGCAGCATAGAAAATGTGACTGTACCTAGCCAAGGGAGAGCCCTGGTGGACACTGGTCTCCAAGTGGAAATACCTATTGGATGCTATGGGAGAGTAGCCCCAAGGTCCGGATTAGCCCTTAAATATTTCATCGATGTGGGTGCGGGAGTAATTGATCCCGATTACAGGGGCAATATTAAAGTTCTGTTATTTAATTTTGGACAGAATGATTATCACGTGAAGACAGGAGACAGAATTGCCCAATTGATCTGTGAGAGGCTGGGTTTTCCACCTATGGAGGAGGTCGCATCCCTGGAGAATTCTGAACGTGGAACCAAAGGCTTTGGTTCTACTGATGTCAAAGGGGTTAAAAGCCTAGCTGAAACCTGTGCCCGAGAGAGGGAGGTGAATGAAGAGGAAGATTTGGGACCCCAGGTATCTGATTGTAAAGAAAAATCAGAGCCCCAAATAGGTGTGGACCTGACAGTGGTACAACAGGAAGAAATTAGGAAGTTGCTTAAAGAATTCCCAGATGTGTTGACACCCATACCTTGGGAGACACATTTGGTTGCCCATGAAATAATAACTCCACCTGGGAAATTAGTTCGTCAAAGGCCATATCGCTTGCCTGAAGCCAAGAGACAGGAAGTAGTGGCACAAGTCCAGGAGATGTTGGACATGGGAGTAATAGAGGAGTCAAAGAGTCCCTGGAATAGCCCCATAGTCCTGGTGCTGAAGCCTGATGGATCTTTAAGATTTTGTATTGACTTCCGGCAGGTAAACGCCATATCAGTTTTTGATGCATATCCAATGCCAAGAATTGAAGAGCTGTTGGACCAGCTGGGACAGGCTCAATACTTAACCACCCTTGATATGACAAAAGGAAATTGGCAAATCCCTCTCACCAGGGAGTCGAAGCCGAAGACTGCGTTCAGCACCCCGTTGGCCTTTTCCAGTTCAAGAGGATGCCTTTCGGACTGCATGGAGCAGCGGCTACCTGCCAAAGGTTAGTGGATCAGGTACTTCGACCCCACCAAAATTATGCTTTTGCATATATGGATGATGTCATAATCCATAGTAACACCTGGGCGGAGCATCTGAAGAGGATCAGGACAGTCTTGTGCTCCATGAAGCAAGCGGGAATCACTTTAAACCCGAAGAAGTGTGCCTTTGCAAATAGGGAGGTAAAATACCTGGGCCACCTAGTGGGAAGAGGAAAAATTAAACCTCTAATGAGTAAAGTAGATAGCATCAGGAATTTTCCTCCTCCAACAACAAAGAAACAACTAAGAAGTTTCTTAGGACTTATTGGATACTACCGCAGGTTTATACCGCAATTCGCAGAGAAAAGTGCAATTTTCACGGATATGCTGCGGAAGAATTGTCCAAACCAGCTAAAGTGGACACCTGAAGCTGAAAAAGCGTTTTCAGTCTTAAAAGGAAAATTGTGTACAGGACCGGTACTGAAAGGGGTGGACTTCAAGAAACCCTTTCTGGTTCAAACCGATGCATCGGATGTAGGGCTAGGAGCGGTTCTATCCCAGTGTCATGATGGGGAGGAGCATCCTGTGATGTACCTGAGCAGGAAGTTGTCACCGGCTGAACAAAAGTATTCCACAATAGAAAAAGAATGTTTAGCTATCAAGTAGTCAGTGGAGGCGTTAAGGTTTTACCTTACAGGGAGAAAGTTCCAGTTGGTCACGGACCATGCCCCACTTAAGTGGTTGCAGCAAATGAAGAACCACAATGCCAGGTTGACACGCTGGTACATGGCCTTACAGGCATTTGATTTTCAAGTTGAACATCGTGCTGGGAAGTTACACAAGAATGCGGATGCCCTTTCCCGTATTACGGACTGTAGAGAAGAAGTTTCACCAGTGACACCAGTCCGTAATAACTTAAGCAGGGGGGTATGTGATAAGGAAGCTTATCATAGCTCAGGAAGGAGCTATAGAAAAGGTGAAGTGACTCTGAACAAGCAACCTGTCAGTTCTGGTAGAAAAAAAGAAAACAGAATTTTGCCATAAAAGACTACCAGTCCCAGAATGCACCAGGTTTCCAACAGCCATTAGAGGAGCTGAAGTGAGGAAACGTGTGTTCAATCAGGAGGGCTATGAGGTAATCCCTAAGCACTCATCTCAAAGAGCAAGGCCTGATTCAGCACAGCTGCGCTGTATTAGGGAGCAGCACTCATCTAGGCAGAATAAGAGTAGAGTTTATTCTACAGATGACCATCTTCATGATCACCTTGGATATCCAGAGAATTATCCTCAGTTTCATCTGAAGGATCATCAGAAGCAGAAGCCAAACCGGACGGACAGAGAGGGAAAGAGACCCTTTGGAAGAAAGAGGAGAAAAGCCTTTGAGAGGTCTAGAAGAGTCCAAAGCAGTACGTATACTGGGAGGTATTCCAAGGGCCAGCATACACCATTGGACTGGGGAAAACCAGAGGAATGGTGCTGCAGAGCTAGGAATCACCAGAGGTTACCTATGAGGGAGACGGCTGCACGTGGAAGGGACCCTAAGACCTGTGCCAGAAGGTATGTGAAGAGAGATCCAGTGTCCAGGGATCTGGATTGGAAGGATGGACATAAGAACTGGACTACATACTGGCCAGGCTATATAGAGAGGAACTCTAGCAGCAATGGAAGCTCAGGTATGAACACTGATCTATGCCCTAGCTATAACCTTGAAAGACAGCAGGGAAACAAGTATTCTCCTGAAAATGCTCCATTGAGAGATTCATCTGTGCCAATCCATGATATTGAACCCATGCTTGTTGAACAAGGGGGAATAATAGCAGATGAGGATCCTGTTTATATGGACTGCTCTCTATCTAAACTCCGTTGGTAACTTTCTGTTATAAAGTACAGCAACCATCACAAAGAAATACAAATTTGTTCTTTAATCTACTCAGAAAAAGCTCCTGAAGCAGGATTTGACCCACACAGTGGAAGGCAAGCCAGCTAAGGGGTTTCAGCTGGTAACTGCTAGCAATTAAGCCTTACCTAATTGCTTGTGAGCTAGGAGAGAATCACTTCTGTATCTATGTGGGAAGTAATCAGAAGTTAACCTGAAAAGAACAGTTTGTTTCTTGCTTTGTGGCTTTTCATTTGTTGTTTTCCTGATTTTGACTTTGTTTTTCCAAGTTAACACTGAAAGCAAGTAACCTAATTTATGTGCTACCAAGCATATCTGTGTTGGGAGAAATAACCCCATAAATAAATATCTTATTGGCTTTACCCAAGAGCACAACTAAATTATTGTCAGCAGCTGTGTCTGGTGTGAATGAACTACATTGCCCACAATACCTTGCAAATCATATGGAGTGGAGGAGTGGCCTAGTGGTTGGGGCAAGGTACTTCAGGCCGGAAGGTCGGGGGTTCAAATCCCACTAGAGGACAGCAACCTTGGGCCGGAAGGACTGGGGTTTCTAGTCCCACAGGTGCTCCTTGTGGTCTTGGGCAAGCCACTTAACCCTCCATAGCCCATGTTCCCTGTAAAATAGTTATCTCCAAGTTATAATGCCCTGTTCAATGTAATTTCAATTTGTTCAATGTAAACCGCACTGATGCTGAATAGCGCGGTATATAAGAGAATGTAAATAAATAAATAAAAATAAATATATGCACTTGACAAGACTGTGAAGATTCTCACCCAGGCAGCCGTCTGACAAGTTCTCGGCTTTCAGCAACCAGGCCCTGAGATGCAGAGACTGGGGATTGGGATGCCACAGCATCCCGTCCTCTTGAGAAAGGAGATATGGAGCAGATCCTAACTCCAGAGGCGGAGCTTGAGAGAGATGTAGGAGCAGAGGGTACCACATTTGCTGTGGCCAACGTGGAGCTATGAGAATCATATGACCTCTGTCTCTCTGAAGCTTGAACAGGGTTTTGGGAATTAGGGGAATGGGTGGAAAGGCATAAAGGAAGTCTTGACCCCAGTGAAGGAGGAAAGCATCCCTGGTCTGACAGCCCTGAGCCGGAATTCTGGAACAGAACCGGGGAAGTGTGGCATTCAACGGACCTGCAAAGAGGTCTATGTCCGGGGTTCCCCAAATTTGAAAAATCTTGTCCACCTGGTCTGCATGTAGAGACCATTCGTGTAGAAGCAGAACTTGACTGTGTCTGTCTGCCCAAGAGTTTTGTATGCCTGGAAGATACACTGCCAGGAGATGAATCTGATGCTCTCTGGCGAGGGCCCATAGTCGCAAAGCTTTGTTGCAAAGTGACAGAGAGCCTGTTCCTCCCTGCTTGTTCACGTAGAATATGGCTACTTGATTGTCCGTATGAATGAGGACTGTCTTGTAGCTGAGCAGAGTGTGGAACACTCGAAGAGCAAGGAAGATTGCTCTGAGTTCTAAGAGATTGATATGTAGATGCGTCTCCTGTGGAGTCCAAGTGCCTTGGGTGGAGAGGTCTTGCAGATGAGCTTCCCAATCCATTGGTGAAGCATCTGTTGTGAAAGTTGCCTGGGTTAAAGGTTGTTGAAATGGGGACCCCAGCAACAGGTTCTGAGGGGACTGCCACCATTGGAGAGACAAAATAAGGCGATCTGTGTTTGCTATTTTGTCTGCCAGGCACCTTGATGCCTGGGTCCATTGAGTGGATAAAGTCCACTGGGCTGCTCTCATATGGAGGCGAGCATAAGGAACCACATGCACTGTAGATGCCATGTGGCCTAGTAGTTGTAACATTTCTCAGGCAGTGAGATGAGGCTTTAGCACTGCTTGAGAAGCTAACTGCACCATGCGAAGGCAACAGGTCTGAGGAAGATAGGCCCTTGCTTTTCTGGTATCCAGGAAAGCTCCTATGAACTCCAGAGACTGAGTGGGAGTTAGACTGGATTCTGGGATGTTTATGACCAGACCCAAATACTGAAGGATACGCATTGTGCAAGAGAGAGAAATCCTGGCCGCTGACTCTGATGGGGCTCGAATGAGCCAGTCGTCTAAGTAAGGGAAGACAAATATTCCTAGAGTGCGAAGAAATGCTGCTACTACAGCCATGCACTTCGTAAACACTCTTGGTGCTGAGGCCAGGCCGAAAGGAAGCATTCTATATTGGTAATGCTTTCCTTGAAAAAGGAACCGAAAGAACTTTCTGTGAGTTGGATGGATAAGAACATAAGTGTATGCATCCTTGAGATCTAGAGAAGAAAGCCAATCTTGACTCTGAAGGTATGGCAGCAGAGTTCCCAGAGAAACCATCTTGAATTTCTCTTTGAACAGGAATTTGTTCAATTCTCTGAGATCTAAAATAGGTCTGTATCCCCCTGTTTTCTTTGGGATAAATGAATGGGTACTTCCTCTATTGCCCCTTGGGCAAGAAGCATAGTGACCTCTTGATCTAACAGGTTGATGAGAGAGGTCTGAGAATTGAACTGTCTTACCATTGTGGGAGGCGGCATGCACAAAATGTGAAGCTTGTACCCCTCTTTTTTATTGGAGAGTGTCCAATGTTCTGCTGTTATCTGCCCCCATCTGGGGGCAAAGTGACACAACCTTCCTGGAATGGTGGAAGGCTCTGGTCCGTTGAAGGCTAAGTTCTCTAGATGAAAGTCAAAGGCCTTGTGGAGGCTGAGACGGTTGAGGCTTAGCAGTCTTTGCTTTCCTTTGCTTAGGTGGTTGCTGACTCTTTCGGGCAGGCTGACCTACAGAATGTCCCTGCTGGGAATAAGAGGGATAAAACCTGTTCTTTTTTGAGAAGAATGGTTTTTTCAAAGATTTCTTTCTTGTAGGACCAGCTGTGGCTTTGGATAACCTATCCAAAGTGGAGTTGACAGCATCCAACTCATTAGCTTTCTCTTACCAATTTTTGCCGAATAGATTCTCACCTGTACAAGGGATATTGCCCAGTTTGTCCTGCACCCAGAGCTCCAAATTGGATGCCTGGAGCCAGCCAATTCTACGTGCACCTATGGCAATGGCAGAGGTTCTGCTTATGCACTCAAAACAGTCAAAAGCTGCACGATTGACAAACTTAGAAACATCCTGGGCATGTTTAACCAGTGTGAGAAAGTCCTGCCTCTTGTCATCAGGAAGGAGAGGGCTTAAAATCTCCAAGTCTCCTGTGACTTCTTTAAGGAACATTCCCATATATAAAATATAGGAATTGATCCTGGCAGAAAGCATGGAAGCCTGGAAAGTACGACGTCCAAAGGCATCCAAAGTTCTACACTCACGTCCTGGAGGATTAGAGGCATGCCTCTTTGCACTCCTGATCCTTCTCATAGCTGATTCCACTATAATAGAGTGGTGAGGAAGCTGAGTTTTCTGGAAACCAGGACAAGGAGGGACTCGATACACGGTATCCAGTCTGCGAGAATGAGGAGAGGTGGTAAGAGGTGCCTCCCACATTCTCAACATGAGATCATGTAAGATCTCATGGATAGGCAAGGTAGCTGCCTCCTTAGGAGCCTTGGGATATTGTAAAATCTCCAACTCCTTTGCCCTGGGCTCTGTTTCAGTAGTCACAGTAATGGATAGACCTCGAGCCACCTCCCTGATAAAATCCTGAAAGGAGATATCCTCTGGAAGAGACATCCTGCGTTTAGGAGAGGAAGGCTCCTCTGGGAGAAGTACTCCGGTACTGACAGAGCTATCAGAATCCTCAGATTCTTCCGAGGATTCAAAGTACCTTCTGTCTGGATGCTCTTGTAGAGCCCCATACCCGTACCAACCGAAGTCGATACCGGAGGGGATCGGTACCGGTGTATCGGTACCGGAAGGCATAGCAAGACTGGGTGCCGGCAAAGCGGACACTGATGTCGATGCCGATCCTGTCGGTACTGGTACCGATACCGGTTGAGCTGTCTGACGCGGTTCCGAGGGTGTCGATGCCGCAAGGAGAGCTGCCAGACTGCATTCAATAGCCAGGAACCTCTGGTCCATCGACGCTGCCGATGCCTGGGTATCGGTACCGGAGAAAGCAACCGGTACCCCAGAGCATGGCACCAGTAGTTCTGCCGAGGTCGAGGCCTCGAGAACATCCTGGAGACCCGATAATGCTTTGGAAGCCGAAGCCTCCTGCCGGGGCAATTTTGCCGGTACAGAAGCCTCAAGGGCAACGCCAGAGGCATCTCGATGCTTAGAAGGAGATCTACCCTTTGAGGACCGGCTAGACTTATGTTTAGTTACCTGAGATCCATGGGAGGAAGACGAAGCCCTGGAAGACGTCGATGCCACAGAGGCTGCATCGGAGGGAAAAAGGGTGCTGAGCTTAGCAGCTCGGTTCTGTCGACCCCTCTTGGACATCATGGCACAAGCCATACACTCCGAAATGGAGTGGTCAGGACCTAAACATTTAAGACACCACTCATAGGTGTCGGTGACGGAGATGGTACCGCCACACTTGGTGCACCTTTTGAAACCCGAAGCGGGTTTTTACATAGTGGAGGAAATTTTGGGCCTAAGGCCCAAAATGGCGCATGTACCTGGAAAGGAAAAATTTGGAAAAACTATACTATATATATATTTAAAAAAAAAAAAAGAAAGAAAGAACTGGCGGTACCGGTATAGCGTCAAGGAAGGCAGACGGGAGCAGAAAAAGAAAGAATAAGGAAAATATTTTCTGCGGTGACAGGAACAATGACCTGCTGGCTCCGCGGAAAACCAAGAACTGGAAAGAGGCAGTTGGGAAAGGTGGGAAGGCAGCACGCAGGCGCTGTGGGATGCTCCCAAAAGCTTTCTAATTGGACGCTGGGGAGCGTTCCCGCACAGGCTCCGTTGGTACCGACGATACCCATATGTGAAGACTACATTCCTGCTTGTTCCTGGAGATATGATTTATAACAGTTCCGCAAAGAATTAAAAAATGCAGCTTTTCATTGAGTATTATGGTATCACCCAAGGGATACCCCAAGATCAACCTAATTAATTCCCCCCAAGATCAACCTAATTAATTCCCCCCATGACCATACCTACTGTAACACTGTACACAGTTATTAGATTAAAATTAACATGATTATATCTGCTGATATAATGTACATAGTTTATGAAATATAGTTCTTTATAAGTTGAATGTACATAGGTTATTGAAGTTTCAATGTAATGTTTCGTTGATGGTCACTGTAAACCGCCCCTGATCTTGGGAAGGAGCAGTATATAAAAGTATATTAAATAAATAAACAAACATACATCACTCTACCTGGTGACTTGTAAAAATCAATTGTTTATGCAGTCAAACTTAACACTACAATGGCTTACTACAGGAAGAACATTTCTCCTTCCAAAAGGAGACCCCTGTAACATTCCCAACAATTATAGACCAATAACTTGTCTACCTACAATCTATAACCTGTTCACTGCAATAGATTCAGACAGAATATATGATCATGTGGAGTCCAATAATACGGCAATAGAGCAAAAGGCATCGTCGAAGTGCAACATATCAACCACAAACAGGGCGTTCAGTTTCTATGTACCTAAATGCTGGAATGCCCTACCCCCTGACATTAGGGCTATCACTGACCTTGTGCAGTTCAGGAAGGCACTCAAATTCCATCTTTTCCTCCAATGCTACCCAACCACCAATGCCACCTAGACATCCCCTCTGAAGAATTGCCACAGTTATGAAATAACCCTTACTCCTATTATGATATCATTACTTATTGCCATATAATTATTTCATGTATGCATATAGTTGTATATAGTTGACCCCTGTTATCCATGTTTTACCCCTGTTCGATGTAAAACCTAACAGCTTGTTGTTATGGTCGTTGTGTTGTAATGTAAACCGCGCTGATGCCGAATAGTGCGGTATATAAAAAATTGTAATAAATAAATAAAATAATAAATAAAAGGGCAACAAGAGAGGGGCATATGATGCCAAAGACCACTTAATGTTGAATAACAAACAAAAGCAGAAATCTCAATATAGCATGGATTGATTTTAGAAAGCTTCTGACAGCATCCCACACTCATGGATAATAACTTGCCTTGAAATGTATAAAATAAATCCTGGTTTGATAAGAGTACATTAAGTTCACCATAACTCTTTTTGAAATATGAAGATGGTCAGTATATCATTCCTAACATCAGGATCCAACAAGGAATATTTCAGGGGGATTCCCTGTCACCCCCTTCTGTTTTGTGTGGCGCTTAATCCAATGAGTACTGTCAAACTCTTTGGGATATTGAATTAGCATGAATCCTAAATAAGATAACAACCCAGAAACAACATCTAATTTACTATTTGTAGACGATCTGAAGCTCTATAGTTCCAGCGACCAACAATTAGCAGAACAACTCCGTGTGGTGAAAAGCTTTTCTGATGACATCAAGATGACCTTTGGCCTTGACAAATGTGCAAAGGCAACTTTTATTTTTAAGAGAAAAATTGAGCAAAACAGAAAACATCCCCCCTGGCAGAAGGCAGTAACATCAAGATCTTGAACAGGAAGGTGTATATAAGTATCTCAGAGTAGAGGGAGGAACGACACTCATGCAGAAATTACTGAGAGAAAAGATCAATAAAGCATACTACAGGAGATTAAAATCATTATTGAAAAGTGCTTTAAAATCACGGAATAAGATACAAGCCATCAGTCAGCTGGCAATTCCTGTACTTTCAAACAGTTTTGGGGTTGTGAACTGGCCTCGGAGTTCTTGAAAAGCTGGATGTGAAAACTCCTCCAAGCCCATGAAGTGATTTACAAGAATCAATGTATGCCAAGACTGTATATCCTTAGAAATGAAAGAGGCATAGGTCTCATCGAGACTGATTACACATACAGAGCTACCATCATAGGCCTCCAGGCCTATTTAACTGCATTCTCTGATCTAAATATGCAAAAAGTGCTAAAATATGAGAGCAAACATCCAGAATCTGTCTCCATCAAACTTGGATAAGTATTCTGATGACTAGAAATCCACAAGTATGCACAGGGAAGGCAGAAACAGTCTTTGCAAAACAAAAGAAAAAACTCTTAAGGATTTAGATCAACAAAAGGAAAAACAAGTGGCAGATGCACAAATACAGTGGAAAATACAAAGCGTTACTCCAGGTACTCTTTGTCGATCAAGAATGGACACATGAATGGTTAAGGAGGGGTGAACAGAAACCATAGGATGAGAGGTTGATAGCTGCAGTCCAGGACAGTAGCTTATGGATGAGATGGTTTACAGCGAGCATTGAAAAAACTGGCGCAACAGACATATGTTGATTCTGTAAGAAAGACCTGGAAATGGTGACTTACCTCATAGCTGCAGTGAAGTTCTGATGGCAGAAAATTTCTATAGAGAAAGACATCATAAAGTAGCATGCCTCATCCACTGGAAACTCTGTAAGCACTACAACATCACTGTGCCCAAAAAGAACTGATATCATGACTCTAAGAGAATTAGAGAGAATGAGGAGTAATAATCACCTGGGATACTCCCATTCTGACTGATAAAAAGCTGGATGTAAGGAAGCTGGATATAGTGGTTAAGGAGAAAACCACAAGAACGGCATTGATAACAGGTGTCAGTTCCAAGTGACTACTTTGTGAATTGCATGGAGAGGCAGGAGATCCTGAAATACCAGGAAATGCAGTCACAGACCAAGAAAATGTGGCAGAAAGATACAGAAATATTTCCCATCGTGTTGGGTGCCACAGGCTTGATAAAGAAGAATTTCCAAGCCCATTTTGAAAAATTATCCATACATGTTACATCTTACGAACTCCAACAGGAGGCTCTCTTTGGCACGATGCAAGTACTATGCTGAGCCTTAGCAGTAAATTTGAGATCATACTCCCCATGCCCTGGCTTAGAAGTGAGGTTCATGACTGTCATGGTATGCACAAAACTAACTACACTCTAACCTACTGCCAAAGGGTAAACTCAAATACTACAATATAAATACCCTTAGAAACCCCAATTTACAAAAACACCAATTTCTCTAACCAATCAATTGACTATCACACTATTATATAAGGTATATATGACCTCAGGATAGCTTTTCCCCTAAATGTGGCAAAATAAATCACCATAGGATCGAATGGCAGACTTCACATCATGGATCATAACCTTTTTTACATTTTAATTTAAAATTATCACAAAATTAACACAAATCTGATCAAATTACCTACACCCAAAAAAGTACTTTTTAGGGATTCTAACAATTTTAAAAACATTTATTACATATTATTTTAAATCGTCTGCACTTTAGCAGAAAGTTGAAGCTCCCCAACCGTTCAGTTCCTGAAAGAGAGAGACCAAACACTCTTCAAATTAATGGCAATATACAATACTCTAGTAACACAAATCCACTTATCTGAGTGTTGTAGAAACTCTGGTCTGCATCAGTGACTCGACGTCCCAAAGAAGTAGCGAATATCCTCCGTTAACACAAACATTTTCAATGGCCACTTTTAATGCCCGACAAAAGCTTCTGTTTCACCTTCATCAGGGATTCCGATAATGCAATTTTCAGAGAGGTTATCAAATACTATTCGCCACAGTTTTCTTCAGATCTCTTCAATAACTCTTAAAAAAACTAGGAGGTATTGGCTACACCCGTTATACCGCTCTGTGTAGGTCACCCCTATTTGTTCAGATATAAGAGATAGTTATGCTTATTTTGATTTTATCCTGTTGCTATAAAGGGATCCACTGTGCCTGTCCATGCCATTTTGAATTCTGTAACTGTGTTTGCCCACACCACTTCCATCGGGAGAGCATTCCAAGCATCCACCACCCTGTTTTGCTAACTGAACAGGGTGCAAAAATGAAGGCTAACACACTTTGGCATAAATATAAGTAGTTTATTTATAAAATAAAGAAAAGGTAACTTAAAAGCAAGTAATTCACTTATTCACCTATAATTAGTTAGAAAAGATAAGTGAATCACCTGCTTTCAAGTTATCTACAACCAGCAAGATACAGGAAAATGATACATCACCGACAGAGCCATGATCTTCATCTCATGCCACACTTTGACTAAATGGATCCCGGATTCAGCCAGGCGAGAGAGCCTTCTCAGTCGGGAGACTTCTAGGCAGCACACGTGCTTGCTCCATAGAAGGGATCCTTTTTTCTCTTCGCTCTGGCTGAAAAAGGCACCCATTTTATCCTGTTGCAAGAGCAACCAGTAATTTTCCATCAGGTGACATATACACACACAGAATAGGATCAGCTGTCCATTAAACATAACCAAGACGCTGGCCAGAAGCCTGAGAATGCTCAAGGGAGGGACATTTCCCATCCCATGGTTAAGAAACTCAGAACTCTGATAGGTGTTGTTGTTAAGTGCCGTTGAGTCGGAGTCGACTCATGGCGATCCTCTGGATAGCTATCCTAAATTGTGTTCGGTCTTGAGTCAGGCGGCTCATTGTTGACAGACTGGTACCCGTAGCTGCTGTTATTGTATCGATCCATCTCAATGCTGACCTTCCTCTTTTGCGCTGACCTTCTATCTTGCCAAGCATGATGTCTTTCTCTAATGATCTCTCTCTTCGCATGATGTCTATCTTTTTCACTGTCCAGCTTTCACACCCATATGATGTTGTTGAAAATACCATGGCTTGAACAAGTCAAATCTTTGTATGGAGAGAGACATCTCTGCTCTTGAGGATCTTATCTAGGTCTTTCATAGCCATTCTGCCAAGAGCAATGCGTCGTCTGATTTCTTGACTGCTTCTTGCTTCTTTATTGATATTTGATCCAAGTAGGTTAAAGTTGTTCACGATTTCAATTTCTTCTCCTTCAACGATGAACCTGTTGATTATGCCAGTTGTCATTATCTTTGTCTTCTTTACATTAAGGTGCAAGTCCATTTTGAGACTATGTTCTTTGAATGTGAGAAGCAAATGTTTCAGATCATCTTCACTTTCAGCCAGTAATGTGGTATCATCAGCATAGCGAAGGTTGTTGATGAGTCCTCTACCAATCTTCACACCTCTGTTGTCTTCATACAATCCTGCTTCTCTGATGATTTGTTCTGCATTTAAATTAAACAGGTAGGGGGAAAGTATGCAGCCTTGTTTTACACCTTTGCTTATTTTAAACCATTCTGTTTCTCCTTGTTCCATTCGAACTGCTGCTTCTTGATCAATGTACAGATTGTGCAAGAGTACGATCAGGTGTTCTGGTATACCCATGCTTCTTAATGTGGCCCAGAGTTTCTCATGGTTTACACAGTCAAAAGCCTTGCTATAGTCGATAAAGCACAAATAGATATCCTTTTGGTATTCTTCAGTCTTTTCAAGGATCCATCTCACATACGCAATGATGTCTCTCGTTCCTCACCTTTTCCTGAACCCTGCTTTCACTTCAGGTAGTTCTTGTTCCAGGTATGGTTGTAGTCTCTTTTGAATAATCTTCAGTAGAATCTTGCTTGTATGTGGGATCAGAGTGATTGTGCGATAATTTCCAAAGTCAGTTGGATCACCTTTCCTTAGTATTGGTATAAACACAGATCTTTGGTAGATAACCTTCAGTTTATGAGAAAAAGCACAGCTGCTATGGGAAGAAGCTTTTCCTTATCTACATCCTTGTATCAGGACTCCCTCTCATAAGTTTCACATGATATAGTTATGCAAGATGATGTTTTTCATTAAATTGTACAGGAATCTCTCTCTTCCATAAAACTGAGGTTCAATTAACCCCTAACTCACTGCTGATGCATAATCAGTAGTCAAATTTAATTCATTTGTACTACACACCCTTTCAGTGAAAAAGTATTTCCTGACATTGCCTTTCAGTTTACTCCCTTGCAGCTTCATGTTATGCCCTCTAGTTTTACAGTTCCTCATTGCTTCGGAAGAAAGGCCTGGCAATCTACTTCCGGTGACACTGCCAAGAAAACCCAGGAGAAGGGGCTTGTTTACAAAGCCGCGGTAGCAGTTCGCGGTCGTTATCGGAGCCGCGGCCCCATTGAAATCAATGGGGTTGCGGCTCCGATAACGATCGCGAACTGCTACTGCAGCTTTGTAAACAAGCCCCTAAGTATTTAAAGGTCTGAATCATATCTCCCCTCTCCCCGAGAGTGTACATATTTAGGTCTTCAAGTCTCTTTTTATAAGCCTTCTGATGCAGGTAAATCATTTTGGTCACCTTCCTCTGAACCACTTCCAGCCTTTTTATATCCTTTGCGAGATACGGTCTCCAAAACTGAACAGAATATTCCAAGTGAGGCCTCACCAGCAACTTGTACAGTGGCATTAGTACCTCTTCCTTTCTGATGGTAATTCCTCTCTGCATGCAAACCAGCATCCTTCTGACTTTTGCCACGGCACTGTCACACTGTTTCATCACCTTGAGATCGTCAGAAACAATCACGCCGAGGTTCTTCTCCTGGTCTGTGCACACAAATCTCTCGCCCCCTATCACATATAATTCCCTTGGATTTCTGCTTCCCAAGTGCTTGACACTGCACTTCTTCACATTAAATCTTAACTGCCAAGCATTAGACCATTCTTCCAGCTTTTGTAGATCTTTCCTCATGTTCTCCACTCCTTCAGGGGAGTCCACTCTGTTGCAAATTTTCATGTCATCTGCAAAAAGACAGACTTTCCATTCAACCCTTCAGCAATATCACCCATGAATATATTGAACAGTACCGGTCCTAGGACCGAACCCTGGGGCACACCGCTAATCACCTTCCTTTCATCTGAGTGAGTTCCGTTTACCATCACCCTCTGTTGTCTGTCAGTCAACCAATTTCTGATTCAGTTCAGCATCTTGGGACCCATCCCCAAACTGTTGAGTTTATTGATAAACCTCCTATGAGGAACACACACACTTTAAAAAAATAGCACTTTAACATATAAAGAAAAGCATTTTAAAGCACTGATCTCCATTTAAGGAGTTGTTTTGGATCAGTGATGGAGGTCTGAGAAGAGCCGAATAGTATGTTTTACCATTCCGGCAGACAGCGAAATCTGACAGCATATGCACAGAGTAGGTGGTTTTCTGGCAGTGACCCAAACATGCTATATTGATTTTGTTATGTCCAGCCAGAAACTGTTTCATCTTTGATGACCATGTTGTAAGAGACAGATATTGAAGAATGATGCACCCAAGATAGCACTGGGAAGTGATCCAGTTTCCCCACGGGGGAAGACAAGGTTTATAGCTTGCACTGTTGAGGCATTCCTAATAGGGGCTATACATTTCAAGCAAAGGTAAGAGTTTGTGGCTTTTTAAATTACTAGCTCTCTGCCTAGGAACTCATAAAAGGGCTTGGTACATTTTTAAAATTAAGTTACATTCTTTTTGGTGCTTTAGTTTAAAAGGAGAAATATTTGCTTTAGTGGGGTAGGTTTAAAACTCTGCTTTAGTATCTTTCTCAGCCCTTTGAAGCTACTGACACCTCATCAGGTGTTAGCTCCCTCCCTACCCCCCCCCCCCCAACTACACCCACCCCTAGTGAACAGTCTTGCTTTACAGGGCACCTCCACAATTAGCTACACACAAGGTCTTGGAACAGCACATTTTGAACACACTTAAGAGATTTAACTGCTTTTGCTCTGAAAGAACAGCTGGGAAACCAGCTGGTACTTTGGTAGGTCTCTCTTTTTTGCTTCAACAGATACCTAAGCTCCACCAACTGAACAATGGCTGGGAAAAATCGTATCGCCAAAGCTGTTGCCCCGTTACAGCTTCTGCTTTTGTCCAGACAGAGGTCCCAATGCCAGTTGAAGGACCGGTTCCATGTGCAGGATGTCTCATGCTGAAGCTCTCAGGAAACAAGTGGAGAAACTCAGAGAGGAGGAGGTGAGGCTGAGAAGCATTCAAGGCAGTGAGAAGTACATCGATGAGATGCTTCTTGCAACATCCAAGCTCTCCAGCAGAGGAGAAGATGGGAGCCTACAGAATGATCAAGGTTGGACACAAGCCACAAGGGCCTGCAGAATCACCAATCCAACTTCTCCAGCCCTTGAACTGAAGAATCATTATGCAGCCCTGGAAGTAAAGGAGGTGAAAGCATCCCTGGAAAGGGAAGAACCAGAGCTTGAGCACCCCAAAGTTGCAGAATCAGTGACCACAAGGAAGCTAAGGGTAATGGTGGTTGGCGACTCTCTTCTAGGGGGTACTGAGGCATCCATCTGCCGACCAGATGATGTCCAGAGAGGAATGCTGTCTGCCAGGTGGCAAAATCCAACATGTTACGGAGAGTTTGCTGAGACTCATCAAGTCCACTGACTATTACCCAATGTTGCTAATTCATGTTGGCACAAATGATACTGCCAGGTATCCCTCTGAGCATATCAAAAGTGACTTCATGGCTCTGGGACAGAGAGTGAAGCAGATAGGGGCGCAGGTGGTGTTCTCTTCAATCCTCCCTGTTGAGGGTAAAGGCCAAGGCAGAGAAGGTCGCATGGCTGCGTGGATGATGTCATTGAGAACATTTTGGTTTCCTGGACCATAGGATGCGATTCCAAGGGTTGCAGAGCAGAGGTGGCGTCCATTTGTCCAAGAAAGATCTGTCTCTCTTGAGCAGCAGACTGGCTAATCCACTGAAGAGGACTTTAAACTAGAGGATGGGTGAAGAAAGCCCCCAGGTAAGTGAAACATTAAATACCTTTATGGAAATTGGCAAAAGGGGCAACATATGGAAAGTGGGGTGTATTAATGCCTGTAGCATGGGAAATAAGATCCCAGATATTGAAGCTTTAGTGGGAGAGGCTGACTTGGATTTAGTGGCAGTTACAGAAACATGGTTCACAGAAAACTATGACTGGAATGTAACTATACCAGGATACATTTTATTCAGAATGGACAGGGTAGGAAGAAGAGTAGGAAGAGTGGCACTATATGTAAAAAATAATATTAAAGCTTTGAAACTACAGAGCTTAAAAGGGAGAGAGGAGGCACTGTGGGTTAAACTAGAAAGAGGGAAAGAGAAATCTATTTGCATTAGCGTGATATACAGACCACCCTAATAGGAGGAAGAGGTGGACAGAGTTAATTGAAGACATATGTAGCATTGCCAAGAAAGGGGAAGTGCTACTGATAGGGGATTTCAATATGCCAGATGTTGAATGGCACATTCCTGCTGCAGTGTCATCTAGAAGTAAGGAGATCCTGGATTCTCTACAGGGAGAACTATTCAGGCAACTGGTAACAGAACTCACACGTGAAGGGGCCATACTGGACTTGTGCTTACCAATGGTGAAAGTGTTTCTGATGTTATAGTGGGAGATCATTTTGCATCCAGTGATCACCAGATGGTGTGGTTCAGTATTAGGACTAGGGCTGTTAAAAGTCCATTCAAAAGCGAGGGTCTTAGACTTTAGGAAAACTAACTTTGCCAAGATGGGCCAATACCTCAGGGATTCGTTAGCGGGATGGGAACAGCTGGGGGATGTAGAAAAACAGTGGACAAAACTGAAAGGGGATATTTAAAGGGCAACCAACCTTTTTGTTAAAATGGTAAATAAAGGTAAAAGGAAATGGAGACCGCTATGGTTTTCGAAAGAAGAGCTGAAAAGGTGAAGAAAAAGAGGGAGGCCTTCATGAAATACAAGAGATCACAGAGAATGCTAGGTATGATAAGGAAAGGAATGGAAAATAAAACAAAAGATATTATAATGCCTCTATATCGTTCCATGGTGAGACCGCACCTTGAATATTGTGTGCAATTCTGGTCGCCGTATCTTAAAAAGGATATAGCGATTTTAGAAAAGGTTCAGAGAAGAGCCACCAAAATGGTAAAGGGGATGGAAGGATACTCCTATGAAGAAAGGCTAAAAAGGTTAGGGCTCTTTAACCTGGAAAAGAGACGGCTGAGGGGAGATATGATAGAAGTTTATAAATTAATGAACGGAGTGGAACGGGTAAACGTAGATCGACTGTTTACCTTATCAGAATATAGAAAGACTAGGGGACATGCAATGAAGCTACAGGGTAAACTATTTAAGACTAATAAAAGAAAATATTTTTTCACTCAATGTGTAATCAAACTCTGGAATTTGTTACCAGAGGATGTAGTAAAGGCTGTTAATGTAGCTGGGTTTAAAAAAGGTTTGGACAAGTTCCTGGAGGAAAGGTCCATAAACCATTATTAAGAAGGGACCCAGGATATCAATGCTTGAACCAATACAAGCATTGTGGAACCTGTGTCCCTTGGGGAAACTGCTAGGTACATATGACCTAGATTGGCCACTGTTGGAAACAGAATACTGGGCTTGATGGACCTTGGTCTGACCCAGTATGGCATATCTTATGTTCTTATGTTATGTTCTTATGAGAAAGACAGGCATCTATATTTGGAAAAACTTAGAAAAGTTAGCAAAGTAGTCAGGAAAGCAAAGATTCAAAAAGAGGAGGAAATAGCCAATGCAATAAAATGGGGGGATAAGTGATTTTTCAGATACGTTAGTGAGAAGAGGAAGGGCAAAAGTAGTATTGTCAGACTCAAAGATGAAGGGGAGGAATATGTAGAAGTCGATGAGGATAAAGTAGGAATTGCTTGACAAATATTTCTGTTCTGTGTTCACAGATGAAGAACAAGGAACAGGACCTCAGAAAACACCCACAAACAGCAACAAAAGTGAGGGGCATCTTGAACAATTTTCAGAGGACTGTGTTCATGAGAAATGAGCTAAACTTAAAGTAGACAAAGTGATGGGACCGGATGTGATACGCCCTAGAATACTGAGGGAACTTGGGGACGTTCTAGCAGCAACACTGACTGACCTTTTCAATGCCTTGGAGTCGGGAGTGGTGCCAAAGGACTGGAGATGGGCACATGTGGTCCCTTTACACAAAAGCAGAAGTAAGGATGTGGTTGAAAACTACAGGCTGGTTAGTTTAACTTTGGTGGTGAGTAAATTATTGGAAGCGCTGCTGAAAGAGAAAAGAGTGAGGTTTCTGGAGTCCAACGGATTACAGGATCCAAGGCAGCATGGATTCACCAGATGCAAGTCTTGTCAGACAAATCTGATTTCTTTGACTGGGTGACCAGGGAGTTGGACCGAGGGAGAGCCCTAGATGTGGTATATTTAGATTTCAGTAAAGCCTTTGACACCGTTCCTCACAGGCGACTTATAAACAAACTGAGCACCCTAGGGATGGACCCAAGAGTTACTGCTTGGGTTAGAAATTGGTTGGAGGTGACAAAGGGAACAGGTAAATGGAACTCACTCTGAGGAAAAGGAGGTTAGCAGTGGTGTGCCTCAGGGATCTGTCCTTGGTCCGATTCTTTTTAATATCTTTGTTAGTGATATAGCGGAAGGGCTGTTGGGTAAGGTTTGCCTCTTTGCAGATAATACCAAAATCTGCAATAGAGTAGACATGCAGGAAGGTGTAGATAAAAATGAGGAGGGATCTAGGTAAGCTTGAAGAATGGTCTAGAATTTGGCAGCTGTGATTTAATGTTAAAAAACGCAAGGTCATGCGTTTGGGCTGCAGCAATCCAAGGGAGCAATATAGTATAGGGGTGAAGTACTTTTGTCCACTAAAGAAGAGCGGGACCTAGGCGTGATTATGCCTGAAAAGTAGCCAAATAGGTAGAAAAGGCGATGGCAAAAGCTAGAAGGATGCTTGGGTGCATAGGGAGAGTAATGGCCAGCAGAAGAGAGGAGGTAATAGTGCCTCTATATAAGTCTTTGGTGCAACCTCATTTGGAGTATTGCGTGCAATTCTGGAGACCGCACCTTCAAATAATATAAACAGGCTGGAGTCAGTACAGAGGGTGGCTACTAAAATGGTTAGTGGTCTGCATTATAAAGCATATGAGGACAGACTTAAGGATCTTAATATGCACACCTTAGAGGAAAGGCGGAATAGAGATTATATGATTGAGACGTTTAAATATCTCCGTGGCATAAATGCACAGGAGAGCCTCTTTTGATTGAAAGCAAGCTCTGCTACGAGGGGTCATGGGATAAGGATAAAAGGGGATAGATTCAGGAGTGATATGCGAAAATATTTCTTTATAGAAAAAGTGGTGGATCTGTGGAATAGTCTCCCAGTGGAGGTGGTAGAGATGAGGACAGTATCTGAATTCAAAGAAGCATGGGACAAAGACAGAGGATCTCTAAAGGAAAAAAGGGGACTGTTGTAGTGGTTGATATGGAAGGGCAGGCTAGATAGGCCATGTGGTCTTTTTCTGTCATCATGTTTATATGTTTAAAAGTCCCTCTTCTCCAAGAGTTTCTAGGGAGCTTTCCAAGGGCAGGTCCCAGTGCCCCTGAAAGTAGGAGCTCCTGGGCAATGTGCCATCAGGACAAAGCCATTCTTCTGGATCTTAGAGCAGAAACTGAAGCAGCCTTCCCATGACTCTGCTGCCGATAAGGACAGTATCTAGGTTCCAAGGGAGGGTGTGCTAAGGAAAGAAGCCTGCAGGATCCGAGTCCCTGCACTAAATAACCATGCCTGCTTCCTTTCCAAACATGAATTCCCTCCCCTTGGGGGGTGCCTTGCCTTGTGGAAGATAAGCAACTTCTCCCCCCCCCCCCACCAACTCTGCCTGTAACATAATAGGAATCAAGAATCCCCTTAAGAGTTTCCAGTTTCATGAGATGATGGGTAAAGACTCCCAGGAAACATCCTCTGGGGCCCAGAAGAGGTACAACCCAGTACGAGGCGCCCCGTCCCCCTCCCCAACTTCAGAACCAAAGGTGCTGACACCCTTGTCCATAAGGTCTCAGAAGCGCAGCCAGTGTCCCAAGTAAGCAGTCTATGAGGTTATCACAACTGCAGTTCATGACGGGACGCAATACCACCAGCCAGCAGGGGTCCTGGAGGTTCCCCTTGCTTTTAAAATGCCCAAAGTCTAGGATTATCCCTCCAAACAGGCCTTCAGAAAAGGAATGCATGGGAGATCCATGGCCAGCCCAATCTAGCTGCTGTTTCTGCCAGTAAGGCGTCCCAGACTGTGAGGGCATGAGCTTTATGGATCTCATGGTCTGAAAAGCTATGCTGGCTCTACCACTGCTCCAACAGCACAGTGAGCAACAAGAGTCAGCACCACTCTGCATGCAGTGACTCCTGAGGTCTCCTGACCCGTATGGATAAGCCACAGAACAGGTTCCTTTCCTACCTTGGCAGCTGGTACTTCCTGGCAGGCTGCTGGGATCCCCCCTATGTCCCCACTGACTTGGGACTATCCTTGTAAAGAAGTCTGCTGACAAGACTGCTTCCATCTGATCTGCATGTTGATCTGACCCTTCTTTCTCACTTTTTTCAAACACATTTTATTGCCAAAAAGGCAGAACAGGTAAGCACAGCCAAATATTGTTAAAAGGGAAAAACGGAGGGGGGGGGGGGGCAGCCATGCATCAACCTTAAGGGTAACTTGGCCAGGGCCCAGCCAGGGGCCTTGAAATACC
Source organism: Ichthyophis bannanicus (assembly GCA_033557465.1). Taxonomy (NCBI): domain Eukaryota; kingdom Metazoa; phylum Chordata; class Amphibia; order Gymnophiona; family Ichthyophiidae; genus Ichthyophis; species Ichthyophis bannanicus. The sequence continues at coordinate 167,454,978 of CM066035.1, read as the reverse complement.
AATGCCAGCTCACCTCAGCAAGCTAAGGCCCACAGGCTGAGGCTTGGGACATTCAAAGGGAAATGTCTCCTGCCCAATCACTGCAGACTGCATGTCCCAAAAGCTTTCTTTGAAAGCAGGGTAAATGCTCCGCATCGGCTCTGTCAGCACAGACGTCACCCTATGCAAGGATTGATAAGTCATTGTTTTTCATGTATTGGATTTTCTTATGTTTTTTATTGTCTTTTTATTGTTTTTAATGTACTTTTATTGTATTTTTTTGAGGTTTGTGTATCCTTTATTCCCCCTAAAGAAGGCCTTTAGGCCGAAACGTGTTGGGGTTCAATAAAACTTGAAATCTGCCAGTCTTTGCACCAGCTCCTTTCGTTTAAAAAGATGGGATAGAATAAAAACTGCTTTTGTTTTCCCTGAACTGCTGTCTGACCTGTGTTTTAAAGAAAACCCCGTCCCACCGCATACCACATATTTCAAGAAGTGACACAATTAGAACAAAGATATGTCCCCTCAACTTCCTGCAAATGGTTATGAGTCCATGGGAACTGTCTAAAAGGTTAAGGTAAGTATTGGAAAATTTCATCACAGGCAATTCTTTCGTTAAGTAAGAGACACCAAAATGGTAAAGGGGATGGAACGATACTCTTATGAGGAAAGATTTAAAAGGTTAGGGCTTTTTAACTTGGGAAAAGAGATGGCTGAGTGGAGATATGATAGAGGTCTATAAATTAATGAATGGAGTAGAAAAGGTAAATGTAGGATAGGTTGGTTACTCCATCAAAAAGTAGAAAGACTAGGGGACACGCAATGAAGCTACAATGTAATCCATTTATGACCAATAAAAGAAAATATCAGTATGGCATTTTTTATGTTCTTATGTCTTTATACCTCCCTCTATAGAAGGAGGGTAGAAGTGGAAGGAGAATTTTCACTTGAAGTAGTACAAAACGGGCAACCTTACTTGCGACTTTTGTGTTGAAACTGATAAGAATTCTGCTATGAGGTTATTTCTCCATAATAGAGAAACATTGCTCTTAAGACAGAGTGTATGACCCTTTCCTGATTTTTGTTGGGAGATTCAAAGGAAGAGAAAGCTTTTTCCAATTCTGGCAAGATGTTATTCAGAATGGTGGAGAAAGCACAGTTACTTACCTGTAACAGGTGATCTCTGGGAACAGCAGGAATTAGTCTTCACATATGGGTTCGTCGGTACCGACGGAGCCTGCACGGGAATGCTGCCAGCTTCCAATTAGAAAGCTTTTGGCAGCATCCCTCGCGCCTGCGCAGTGACTTCCCGCCTTCTCCACAGCCTCTCTTCAGTTGAGTTTCAGAGCTGAGACAAAGGCGAGGAGAGAAAAGGAAGAAGATAAAAGAGATGCAACTCCTAGGGGAGGTGGGAGGGTTGTGAAGACTAATTCCTGCTGTTCCCAGAGATCACCTGTTACAGGTAAGTAACTGTGCTATCTCCAGGAACAAGCAGGAATGAGTCTTCACATATGGGGACTCCCTAGCTGGAGATGCCAGGGGGAGATCCCAGAAAAATGCAAGTGCCTGGATCAGGGGTGCATTTTGACTCCAGGAATCCCCGGCATCCAATGTGGGATGGAGGGCAGGAGTTGACAATAAAGGAGCTGTGAGGAAAGAAACAGCATAGCCAAGGACTAGAGGGTTTTACAAATACAGGAGTCCTTGGTAGATATGATGAGTAGCATTAAAATACCTTTAATGTACACTTAAAATATGCAGCTTACCTACGGTATTGTAGGAAGTAGAAAGCATGATGGAGTCTACTGGATAAGTAGTGGCGGAATCTTCAAGGAGACCTCTCAGTAGTGAGGATGAAGGTCCAGACCTGGAGGTAGTAGATGATCCAGGTGTCAACTGGGTAGGATTTGACGTCAGGTCTTCAATGGAAAGCTTTATGGGAAAAGCTGAAAACTCCTTTAGGCATAAGGTCATTAACATTGAGGACTAAAGGAAGAAGACTGACGGAGTTGGACAACTAGCCCAGTCCTGGCGGGAAGAGGGGAACTAGAAAAAATCCCATATTCCCACGGAAAACAGTTGTGTACTCAAGATAAAGAGGTACACTGTTTTTCCTAGCTGGCGAGAGATAGGAAAAATATTGAAGCTTGATGCTTCATGGACTTAAAGAAAAAATGGAGATGTTAGCGCCAAAGTGGTTATTGGTGTCTAACAGTTTTTGCATCGTAAGATGGCATGGGACGTAGGGCGACAGACTGTCTAAAAACCTCTAGGAGGTAAAACATGTAGCATAGACAGTAAGGGTGATAGTGTGTAAGACAGATCAACCCTCAAGAGGCCCCCTATCAAACATATATATATATATATGGATATATACATGTGGCTGGAAAATATATGTATATATTTATATATATATATACATATACATATATACCTATGTTCAGATGTGTATATTAGGATATGGGTGGTGAAATATATCAAATATATATATAGATAGATATGATATACCTGAAGATATGTAAATTTGTGGGGCTTGATTTAGCACCACCAGAGCAATGATATAGGTATGTAGACATATATGGAGATGCTACATACAAGACAACAGGTTGAAGATACATGTTTACCACCCAGCCCCATAATTGTACATGGGGAATATAAAAGAAAAAGATTCTGTGCTCTACAAGAGGGTGAACCCACTTGGGATATGAATAGAGAATCTATTTTCATGGATTGAGGGATGCAGAAAGGCAATTTAACCAGATAACCATGATGTTCGCGTGAGAACAGATGAACATATGAATCTGTAAAGAACAAGGCGGGAGTTCCACAGAACACTGACATGGTAGATGTGGAGAAACGCAGGGAAGATACCAAAGGGACCTATGGAAGGACCCAGAGGTAGCATGCGTAAACAGAAGCCTTGGATTTTCACGCAGAAGAACTGATATCTCGTGTGAACACCCCAGGCTAGAGGGGGTGTGGAGAACCCTCACAGGCATAGGAAGGGTTTATAAGGTTTTCCCTACTAGTAGAGAAACTTCAGAGACAAGGTCAATGCTCTATAGCAAGGCCCTCATAGTAGAAAGCTTCTCTGAAGACTGCAGAGAGCATTGTGCAGGAGAGCTATGAGATAAACTGACTGAAGTCAGGTGTGTTGCCATATCCTAGGAGAGGAGATGGTTAGAATAATGTGAGAAAGCCTAAACGAGTAGGAGGATTCAAGATAGCTTGGAATCACTACTGAGGCTAGACAAAATTTTGAACAAGGGACTGGAACTTGGAAAAAGTCCCAGTAATACAATTACTGTAACTCCTGCAGGCAAAGCTGCTGACGGAAACAGCAGAGAGATTGTCCTGTGCTGAATAAAGAAAACAGACAAGAAAAGAGAGGAGATATCTCTTCTCCCTGTCTGGGGAACGAGCTTGGCAGAGAAGCTGTTCAGTATGGTACCCCTGAAGTGATTAGAGGGTGACGTACCCATAGGGTAAGTCAACTGAAGGAAAAAATGTTCAGTTGGGATAGAAACTATCAGGGGATAGTTGCAACTGCTCTTCTAGAGAGTAAGAAGAGGAGAAGTGTGTTGTCCCTGAACAAAAAAAGTTTTGGTTTTTTTTTTGTCAGGTTAGTACACTGAAAAAGAAAAGCACAGTGAATAAACTTCTAATATGTAGAAGTGAAGTGTAAGATACAATTCCCGGCCCCTATGGTTGCTGGGAATGCTGAGACTGGCCAGAACTGGAGGACTTCAGACTAGGCTGAGGCGTCCCTTGTTTAGGTACAGCCGAAAGATGGGCAGGAGATGAATGAAACTTTCTTTTCTTAGGGAAAGAAGGTTTGGTAGGACATTTCCTACTCTTTGAAGGAGAGTCAGTGGAGCATTGAGCAACCTGACGTAAAGCCTCCTTATTGAAGAGACCTTCTCCTGTACAAGGAGAATGAGCTAGTATAGTTTGTGCCCATCTGCTCAAGTCTGAAGCTTCAAGTCAGGCTCTGCGATGTGCTGCAATGGCAATAGCAGAGGATCTGCTAACGGACTCAAAAGAGTCTATAGAAGCACGAGACAGGAACCAAGATATATTCCGGCTGTGATTGATGAGCAAGGAATAATCAGTAGCCTTGGGCTCTGGTAAAAAAGGGGTCAAAAGAGACAATTTCTCTGTGACTTCCTGGAGTGTTAGACTCATGTGAAAAATATATGAAAGAACTCTGGAGGCCAGCATAGAGTTTTGGAAGGCCTGACGACCAAAAGCATCGAGTGTTCTTGAAGAACGACCCGGCGGATAAGAAGAATGCTTCTTCTTGCTCTTAACTTTCCTCAGTGCCGATTCCACTACAAGGGAACGATGAGAAAGTTGAGGCTTTTGGAACCCCGGAGAGGGTGGCACCCGGTACCGAACCTCAATGTCTGTAGAGACTGGAGGAAGTCGTAAGGGCGATTTCCAGACCCTGAGAAGGAGATCCTGCAGAGCAGGATGTAAAGGAAACTTTATATTTTCTTTTTGTGCCGGTGAGCCATGAGTAGGATCACAACCAGGGATAGAAATATTAAGAAAGGTTGCCATATCCCGGAGAAAAGCCTGAAAAGACTGATCTCCTATGGGAACCATCCCTGGTAAGGCTAAAGAAAGAGCCTGAGCACCAGAGGAGGTACAGGGTACTGCACCAATGCCAGGTATCGGTTCCAAACTAGGCATCGGTGCAAGAACAGGACTAGCAGATGAAGTAGCCATCGGGAACTGCTGCAGTGGTACCGAGATCATGAGGGAGTTATGGCTATGATCTTCGGAACTGCCTATCTGGAAACAACAGGAGTCGGTTCCGGGACGCGTCGGTATGCAGTCCTCGAGACTAGATATCGGCTCAAGACTCGGCATCGAAGTAAGCGATACTATCGATGCATGTCGCGAAGGTGCCGACGCCGATGGCAGTATCGGCGATGCCGATACCACTAAGGCAGACTGGGTTACATCGATCGATACCGACGGTACCGAGGATACCCGATGAGCACCTCTTGCAAAGGGTAAGGTGGTCCACCTCGATGCCGATGCCAGGGTATTGGAACCGATCGACGCCGGTACCGTCCCGGAGCATGGCTGAGATTGAGGGAAGTCAATGCGGTGCGTATCGATCGGTCCCGAAGGTACCGAGGATGCCCGATGATGATCCCTAGTGAAGAGTGGAATACTCGACACCGGTGCCGATGCCGGAGGCTCGGTACCGCTCGAAGCGGATACCACCCCCGCGCATGGCTCAGGTATGTTCTGTGAGGGGTGAGCCCCAGGAACATCCTGAAACCCCTTTAACGCTTTTGAGCCCGAAGACTCCCGCAGGGGTAATGCCAATGGAGTCTTGAGGGTGAGGCCGGAGCCGTCACCATGCTGGGCATGGGACATACCACTCAAGCATTGACTAGTCTTAACAGACTGTTTTTGGGTTACCTGATCCTGTGAATTAGAGAAACCGGGTACCCTCACTGCCGAGGAAAAAACGGTATCGAGGGAAACTCTAAATACTGAAGGTTTCCTCACAAAATTATCTCCTGACAAGTCAGGGGAAAAAGGGTCAGGACCCACACAGTTGAGACACCAACTATTGGTGTCTAAAAAGAAACAAGTGTTTCGACATCGAATGCACTTCATAGGAAAAGAAGGCTCCATAATGAAAAAGGCCTAGTAGGCCCAAGAAGTTAAGGTAAAAAAACTGAAGAAAAGTTTCTCAGAATTTAGCCAAAAATCCACCGGCAATACCGGTGGTAGCGGGAAATACAGCCGCGACCACAAGAAAACAAAAAACTAAAGTAATGAAAGCAATTAAAAAGAAAAGTTTCTGCGGTGACAGGAGGACGTCCTGCCGGCTCCGCGGAAAAACTAAAACTGAAGAGAGGCTGTGGAGAAGGCGGGAAGTCACTGCGCAGGCGCGAGGGATGCTGCCAAAAGCTTTCTGATTGGAAGCTGGGCAGCATTCCCGTGCAGGCTCCGTCGGTACCGACGTACCCATATGTGAAGACTCATTCCTGCTTGTTCCTGGAGATTTTTTTTTTCACATTTTCCATGAAATGTTTGATAGGTGCTAATAAGCATGCAGGCCTAGAAGTGGAGGAGGTGAAAGCAATCCAAGGAAGGGAAGAACCAGAGCTCAAGCACCCCAAAGCTGCGGAATCAGTGACCACAAGGAAATGAAAGGTAGTGGTGGTTCGTGACTCTCTTCTGAGAAGTACTGAGGCATTCATTTGCCAACCATACTTGATATCCAGTGAGGTATGCAGTCTGCCAGGTGCCAAAATCTGAGATGTTAACAGGTTTGCACAGACTCATCAAGCCTACTGACTGATGCTGTTTATCCATGCCAGCACAAATGATACTGCTAGGTATCCCTCAAAGTGTATCAAAAGTGACTTCATGACTCTAGAACAGAGGATGAGGCAGATAGGTGCACAGATGGATTTCTCTTCAATCCTCTCTGCTGAGGGTAAGGGTCGAGGTCCTGGAGATGAATACGTGGTTGTGTGCACGGTGTCATCAAGAATGTTTTGGTTTTCTGGATCATGGGATAATTTTCCAAGGGCTGCAGAGCAGAGATGGTGTCCACCTATCAAAGAAGGGTCAAAGTATCTTCAGTAGCAGACTGGCTAACCTACTTTAGAGGGCTTTAAACTAAATTCGTTGGAGATGGGTGAAAAAAGCCCCCAGGTAAGCAAAAGACCTCAGGGTAAATAAGGCATTAAATGCCTCAGTAGAAATGGAGTGGAGTAGTGGCCTAGTGGTTGGGGCAAGGTACTTCAGGCCAGAAGGTCGGGGGTTCAAATCCCACTAGAGGACAGCAACCTTGGGCCGGAAGGACTGGGGTTTCTAGTCCCACAGGTGCTCCTTGTGGTCTTGGGCAAGCCACTTAACCCTCCATAGCCCATGTTCCCTGTAAAATAGTTATCTCCAAGTTGGCTCCAAACACAGTTATCTTCAACTTGGCTCCAAACACAGAACCTTCGCATCCAACATAAAAAAACGGAGGTGCTATTCATCACCAGAGACACCTACTTCACCCCCCCATCCCATGTCAGTGTCAATGAAGCTGATTTGCAAACCAAAGATGCAATAAAATATTTGGGAGTTACTTTGGATCAACATCTTAACATGAAAAGCCACATAAGCAACATAGTCAAAGCCGTCTACTTCAAAATACGCTCTCTCAAGCACCTACGCTCCCTATTGGACCCAGATGACTTCCGAACCATATATCAAGCGCTGATACTGCCGCACTTTGATTTTGCAAATGCCATCTTACAAGGTCTCCCCCAATCCACACTAACCCCCTTACAGTTGGCCATGAACACCGCAGCTAGGATCCTTTACGGAGCATCCAGATACGACCACGTGACCCCCATTCTCAAACAGCTGCACTGGCTACCAATCAATGGGAGAATTACCTTCAAAACCCTTCTATTAGCTTTCAAGGCAATCAAAGGTATTTCAGCCTCCTCACTCACTCATCTTATCCACTTTGTCCCTCCCAACAGATCCAGAAGATCAACAGCTGTAAACTTGCTTGCAATACCAAAGGCTTCGACAAAGTACAACATGACAACCACAAACAGGGCTTTCAGCTTTTACGTACCCAAATGCTGGAATGCTCTACCCCCTGACATTAGGGCCATAGCCAACCTATATCAGTTCAGAAAGGCCCTCAAAACCCACTTGTTCCTCCAACACTTACCTGACAGCAATTGATCCTAGATATACCTTCCAGGAATTGACCCAATTTAGTTAGAAAAGACCTACATGCATTATCTGACTTTTATCTATCCTTCCAATGTAAATAGATTATGTATATAGTTAACCCTGTAAATAGATTATGTATATAGTTAACCCTGTTTTCCAAGTTTATACTCCTGTTCGATGTAAACCTGACAGCTTGTTGTTATGGTCGTTAAGTTATAATGTAAACCGCACTGATGCTAAATAGCGCGGTATATAAGAAATTGTAATAAATAAATAAATAATATAATGCCCTGTTCAATGTAAACCGCACTGATGCAGAACAGCGCGGTATATAAGAGAATATAAATAAATAAATAATAAATAAATAAATGGGTACAAGGGGCAACATCTGGAAAGCAGTGTGCATAAAGCCCGCAATATAGGAAATAAGATACCAGATCTTGAAGCTCTAATGGAAGAAGCCAACTTGGATTTAGTGGTGGTTACAGAAACATAGTTCATGGACAACCATGACTGAGATGTAATTATACCAGATTATACTTTATTCAGGGAGGACAAAGGAGGAAGAAGGGGAGGAGGAGTGGTGCTATATGTAAAAAATAATATTAAATCTATAGAATTAGAGAGCTTAAAAGGGAGTGAGGAGGCACTGTGGGTTAAATTAGAAAGAGGGAACAGGAAATCTATTTGTATTGGTGTGATATAAAGATCTTCTTCACAGGGAGAAGTAGAAGATAGAGATTTAATAAAAGACATATACAGTATTGCCATGAAAGGGGAAGTGCTACTGATATGTGATTTCAATATGTTGGATGTTAACTGGCACATCCCTGCTGTGGTGCCATCTTGAAGTAAGGAGATCATGGATTCTCTACAGCAGTGGTTCTCAAACTTTTTTGTACCGTGATCCCTTTTACCATTGGTCAACTTGTGGTGACCCCCAATGATAAAATCAAATGTGTCTCTCTTCCTTTACCGTTAACGCATTGTTGCTGTAATCATTTGTTGAATTATTAATATATTATAGGCCTTTGCAATATGTTTTTATTTATAAAATTTACTTATTTAAACCGCAATAATTAATCACAATAACAACTAACAATATTTGATTTCAAAATTAGGATGATTTTGTAGTCAAATCACTAATATGAAATAAAATTATTTTTTCTACCTTTGTTGTCTGACCAATTTATTCTCTGATCATGCTGGTTCCGATCTGAGGCTTCTGCTTTCCTGTCTTCTCTTAGCTCTTTCTGTGGTCTATGATCCATCTGCCATTTCTTATCTCTTCTTTTGTTTTCTTCACTTCTTTCCATCAGCCTATTTCCAGTCCCCTTCTAGTCCAAATACCATGGCAGCCCCTCTCAGCATCCACTACCTTCCTGTCCCATTCTCCCATCCCCTCGCATCAGCCTATTTGTAGCCCTAGCCCCCAGTTTTCTTCTAAGGCCAGCAGCTCTATCCTCCCCTCCCCACCATCAGCCCATTTCCAGTTGAAGCCCCCCCAATCAGCTCACTTCCAGTGCTAGTCCCCCCTCAATCCCATTACCAGTGCTAGGCTCCCCTAATCAGCCCATTACTAGTCCTACCCCCATCAGTCCATTAGCAGTCCTAGCCTCCTCTAATCAGTCCATTTCCAGTCCTAACCTCCCTGAGCAGTTCATGTCCAATGCTAGCCCCCCATCAGTCCATTACCAGTCCTACCCCCTATCAGCCCATTAACAGTCACAACCCCCCCATTGATCAGTCCATTCTAAGTCCTAGCTTTCCCTAATCAACCCATTACCAGTCCTATCCCCCCACCTGATTTGCCCATTACCAGTGCTAGCCCCCCCATCAGCCCATTATAATCCTAACCCGCACTGTCTCTCCCTTCTGTCCAGCATTTATCCCCCGTCTGTCCAGTATGTCCCCGTCTCTCCCCTTTGTCCATTTCAGCCCCCCCTCCCTCCATTTCAGTCCCCCCTCGGTCCATGTCAGCCCCCTCCCTCCATCCCTTCCTCCCTCCATGTCAGCCCCTCTCTGTACATGTCAGCCCTGCCTCCCTCCATGTCAGTCCCCCCTCAGTCCATGTCAGCCCTCCCTCCCCCATGTCAGCTCCCTCCCTTCCTCCATATCAGCCCCCCTCTGTCCATGTCAGCCCCCTTCCCTCCCTCCATCCATCCCAGCCCTCCCCCCATGTCAGCCCCTCCCCCATATCAGCCCTGTTGCAGATTCCCTGCCCCCTCCTCCCCTCTCCCTATGTCAGCCTGCTACTGCCCTGTTCTTCTGCAGCCGCGGTTCCTTGTCTCTGAGGGAACCGCGGCTGTGCCTGTGAAGCCATTGCGGAGCCTTTCCGTCTCTCGACGGGCTCCGTGAAGCATTGTCCCGCCTCTAAAGGAAGTTGTTTACCACTTTCTTTGGAGGCGGGACAATGCTGCACGGAGCCCATCGAGAGACGGGAAGGCTCCGCAACGGCTTCAGAGGAACAGCCGCAGTTCCCTAAGAGACAGGGAATCGCGGCTGCAGAAGAAGGGAGGCGCTGAGTTTGCCGCTGCCGAGAAGCGGACTTGGCAGCAGCAGCAACTTGTGCGATTTTTTTATTTTTTTCAACTGGAGTGTGGCGACCCCTGCTAAATCCTGTGGCGACCCCCGTGGGGGTCGTGACCCACAGGTTGAGAACTGCTGCTCTACAGGGAGAATTAATCCGGCAACTGGTAACAGAACCTGTGTGTGAAGAGGCCATACTGGACTTGGTGCTTACCAATGGGGAAAGTGTTTCTGATGTTATAGTGGGAGATCATCTCACAACTAGTGATCACCAGATGGTGTGGTTCAGTATTAGGACTAGGGCTAAAAAAGTCCATTCAAAAGCAAGGGTCTTAGACTTTAGGAAAACTAACTTTGCCAAGACAGAAGAATACCTCAAGGAGTCCTTAGTGGTATGGGAATAGCTGGGGGATGTAGAAAAGCAATGGGCAAAACTGAAAGGGGATATTTTAAGGGCAACAAATATTTTTGCTAGAAAGGTAAATACATGTAAAAGGAAAAGGAGGCCACTATAGTTCTTAAAAGAAGTAGCTGAAAAGGTGAAGAAAAAGAAGGTGGCCCTCATAAAATATCAGATATCACAGAGAGAGGAAGACAAGCATCAATATTTGCAAAAACTTAGAGAAGCTAAGAAAGTAGTCAGGAAAGCAAAGATACAAAAAATGAAAAAAGAAATAGCTAATGTAATAAAATGGGGTGAAAAGACATTTTTCAGATATGCGAGTGAGGGGAGGAAGGGCAAAAAGTGGTATTGTCAGACTCGAGGGAGAAGGGAAGGAATATGTAGAAGCTGATGAGGATAAAGCAGAATTGCTTAACAAATATTTTTGCTGTCTTCACAGATGAAGGGCCAGGAGCAGGACCTAAGAAAACACCCACAAATAGGAGCAGAAGTGAAGGGGATCTTGAACTATTTTCAGAAGACTGTTTGTGAGGACTCATGGCGACCCTCTGGCTAGTTGTCCTAAATTGTGTTCGGTCTTCAGTCAGGCGGCTCATTGTTGACAGATTGGCACCTGTAGCTGCTGTTATTGTATCTATCCATCTCATTGCTGGCCTTCCTCTTTTGCGTTGACCTTCTACCTTGCCAAGCATGTCGTCTTTCTTTAATGATCTCTCTCTTCGCATGATGTGTCTAAAGTATGAAAGTCAAAGTCTTGTCATCTGAGCTTCTAAAGGAAAGCTTAGGTTTGATCTCCTCTAGTACTGAATGGTTTGTTCTTCGGGCACTCCATGGTATAAACAGTATTCGCCACCAGCACCATAATTCAAAGGCATCAATTTTCTTCTTGTCTATCTTTTTTACTGTTCAACTTTTGCATCCATATGATGTTATTGAAAATACCATGGCTTGAACAAGTTGAATCTTTGTATGGAGAGAGACATCTCTGCTCTTGAGAATCTTGTCTAGGTCCTTCATAGCCATTCTGCCAAGAGTAATGCGTCATCTGATTTCTTGACTGCTTGTTGCTTCTTTATTGATAGTTGATCCAAGTAGGTTAAAGGTTTCCATGATTTAAATTTCTTCTCCATCAACGATGAACTTATTGATTTTGCCAGTTGTCATCATCTTTGTCTTCTTTACATTAAGAACTCTCTTCCCCGACCATCTAAGATCAACCAAAGACCTCAAGGACTTCAGAAAGCTGCTTAAAACAACTCTATTTACAGAACACTACAAGGACGTCACCTGAACTGATTCCTATGTGCAGTACCTACAACTCTCTGTAGGTCTTGATCTTAGATCACCTTTGTACATGGCTCTAATCTTGTATATATGTATATTGCTCACTTTGTAGCTCACCGGTAAAATCTAGCACTCTGCATGCCACATCACTCTTAATCTCCCACTGCATGCTACTGACCACACAATTATCTAGATTGTTTGAGTGCTAACCGCTTTGATTTAATGATAAAGCGGTATACTAAATCTGTCTAAATAAAATAAATAAATAAAATAAATAAATTAAGGTGCAGGCCCATTTTTAAGACTATGTTCCTTGATATTGAGAAGAAAATGTTTCAGATCGTCTTCACTTTCATCCAGTAATGTGGTATCATCAGCACAGTGAAGGTTGTTGATGAGCCTTCCATCAATCTTTGTACCTCTGTTGTCGTCATATAATCCTGATTCTTCGATGATTTGTTCTGCATATAAATTAAACAGGTAGGGGGAAAGTATTCAGCCTTGTACATCTTTGCTGATTGTAAACTATTCTGTTTCTCCTTGTTCCGTTTGAACTGTTGCTTCTTGATCAATGTAAAGATTGTGCAAGAGAACGACCAGGTATTCTGGTATACCCATGCTTCTTAATGTGGTCCAGAGTCTCTCATGGTTTACACAGTCAAAAGCCTTGTTATAGTCCATAAAGCACAAATAGATATCCTTTTGGTATTCTTTAGTCTTTTCAAGGATCTATCTCACATCCATGATGTCGTCTCTCGTTCCTTGCCCTTTCCTGAATCCTGCTTACACTTCAGGTAGTTCTTGTTCCAGATATGGTTGTAGTCTCTGTCGAATAGTCTTCAGTAGATTCTTGCTGGCATGTGGGATCAGAGTGACTGTGTGATAATTTCCACAGTCAGTTGGATCACCTTTCTTTAGTATTGGTATAAACACAGATCTTTTCCAATCAGTTGGCAATGATGTTGTCTTCCAAATTTTCTGGTAGAACCTTGTAAGTATGGTAATAACTGCATCAGATTGCTGTAATACTTCAATGGGAATGCCATCAATGCCTGGTGCTTTGTTCTTTGATAAGGCTTTCATTGCTGCTTTGACGACTTCTTTCATCACCAATGGTTCCGGATCATAAGATACAGGTTGAAACGGCTGTTGTCCACGTGATCTTTATCATATAAAAACTCTGTATATTCTTTCCACCTTTTCTTGATCTTCTCATCATCATTCAACATAGATCCTTGAGCATCTTGTAACATTCCAATTCGAGGCTGGAATTTTTTCTTTAACTTTCGTAGCTTTAGGAAAGCCGAATTTGTTCTTCCTCTAATAGTTTCTGCTTCTATTTCCTTGCATGTGTAACTGTAGTACTTTTCCTTGTCTTGTCTTGCTGCACGTTGGAAATCTCTGTTGAGTTCTGTGATTGCCTCTCTTTCTCCTCTGGATTTAGCTTCTCTGCATTTCTGGGCAATTTTCAGAGTTTCTTCTGTCATCCATTTTGGCCGTTTTTGCTTTTTCACTTTTTGTAGAGACTTCTCACTTTCTTCCAACACAACTTTCTTGATGTCATTCCACAACTCTTCTGGAGCACTGTCATTTGTATCTAAAGCAGCAAATCAATTTTGCAGGCAGTCTTTAAATTCCAGTAGTATATTCTCAAGGTCATATTTTGCTACATTCATGAGTGGTTTGCTCTTTTTCAATTTTAGCTTGAGTTTGCATACTATTAGTTGGTGATCTATACCACAGTCAGCTCCAGCTTTGTTGATGTTATAGAGCTTTTCCATCGTTGACTTCCAGAGATGTAGTCAATTTGATTTTTGTACAATCCGTTGGGTGAAGTCCATGTGTACAGTCGCCGCTTGTGTTGCTGGAAGAAGGTGTTTGAGATGAATAGATCGTTGGTCTTGCAGATTTCTATCAGTCTTTCTCCAGCTTCATTTCTATTGCCAAGTCCATATTTTCCAACCATTTTGCCTTCTTTGTTGCCAATGTTTGCATTCCAGTCACCCATGACTATCAGAATATCCTGTTTGAATGTTCTGTCAATTTTTCAGCTTGTACTTTTTCATAGAACTCATCACTTTCATCTTCTTCTGCAGCTGTTGTTGGGGCATATACTTGAATTATAGTTGTGTTGATAATTTCTATTCATCTATGAGGAATGCCCAAGTGTTCACTGACTGCATTGTATTTCATTATAGTTCTTGCAAGTTTCTTCTTAATAATAAATGCAACATCATTTCTTCATTGTCTCATTTCCAGCTTAGACGACCATGTGATCATCTGATGCAAAGTGCCCGATGTCAGTCTATTTCAGTTCACTGACATCCAACAGATCAAGTTGTACACGTTCCATTTCATTCTTGACCACCTCCAACTTCCCTTGGTTCATGCTTCATAAGTTCCATGTCCTAATATAAAGACATCTTTGCAGCTTCTGACTCTCAATTCATACACAGCTACATCAGCAGTCAGACATCCAACCACTTCATAAATGATCCAACCACTTTATAAATGCTGACTTTCCTCTAAAAAAGTCTTCAGCTCCTCCCCGGTAGCTAGTTGAGTACCTTCCAACCTGGGGGTCTCATCTTCCAGCACTATAGTGCAATTTGTTTTGTTGTGACTATCCACTGGGTTTTCATGGCAAGATACGGAAGTAAATTGCCAGGCCTTTCTCCAGTGCATTTTAAGTTTAGTGTTGTTGCTGTTGTCACAGAAATGTGATCCTCCACTGCCAAAATTGTCCCATTCTGCTGCTGCCCAGATGGGTAGCTTGTCTTGGTCTGGCACCTCAACTGAGACCTGTCCATCTTGGGAGACCCTGCCAGTAGTTAAACTACCATTAGCTTAGTATCACTGATGCACACAAGCCCTCACAGCACGACAAGCTGCAAACCAAGTGAGGAACCAGCCAAACTAAAAGCAGACAAAATGATAGGGCCGCCGGATGGGATACATCCGAGAATATAGAAGGTCAATATAGAATTATTGAGAAGGTCGTACAACACCAACTTCACTACCACATCGAGACCAGCGCAGCCCTCGACCCCTGCCAGCATGGATTCTGGGAGTCGCATGGTGTGGAGATGCTGTTGACCACACTGTTCAGCACATTAACCATTGGGTTGGAGAACATCAGACAAGGGTTTGCCCTGATCTTCTTGGACATTGCAGCAGCCTTTGACTCTGTGAGCCACGAAATACTCCTGACACGCCTCAGGAAGAAGGGCATCCATGGCACTGCACTAACCTGGTATGCGTCGTACTTTACAGACAGATGGCAGCATGTTCGTACCAGCCCCTCCACCTCCACACCTTTCCCGCAAGAGAAAGGCGTGCCACAGGGATCCTCGCTCTCAGCCCTGCTGGTTCAACGTTTGCATGCAGCCCATTTGTGATCTCATCCGCTCTTTCAATATCAATTGCCTGATCTACGCCGATGACGTTTTGCTATACATGCCTATCTCGACATATCATCCAGACCTCTCACCACTATCCACCTGCTTCGATGCTGTCACGGATTGGCTACACACACAGAGACTC
Organism: Ichthyophis bannanicus; assembly: GCA_033557465.1. NCBI lineage: Eukaryota > Metazoa > Chordata > Amphibia > Gymnophiona > Ichthyophiidae > Ichthyophis > Ichthyophis bannanicus. The sequence continues at coordinate 167,439,524 of CM066035.1, read as the reverse complement.
AGAATAAATTTTAACAAAACGGATGTCCTCTTTATCACCAGGAACCCAACATTCACTCTGCCCAGCTTGCTGAAGGTACGAGATGCAGAGCTCCTCAGCAAGCCCACGGTTTGGTACCTAGGGGTCACACTGGACCAACAGCTCAATATGAAGGCCCAGATAAGCAACATGGTCAAGGCGATCTATCACAAAATTCGGACGCTTTGCCAGAAGACTTCTGACGCTTCGGACATCGGAGGCTTCGGACGCTTTGCCAGAAGACTTCCGGACAGTCTACCAAGCACTAGTAATTCCAGACTTTGACTATGCGAACGCAATACTACATGGTCTCCCGAAGAACACACTGAACCCTCTGCAGCTGGCAATGAATGCAGCCACCAGAATCCTGCATGGAGCCTCCAGGAGGGAACATATAACCCCAATTATGAAGCATCTGCACTGGCTGCCGGCCCACTGCAAGATCTCCTTTAAAATTCTAATGATGACTACAAAGCCATCAAGAAGTGCTCCTCCACCTCCCTCAGAGATCTCATCCAGACCACCCCCCTCAGAATAAGGAGATCAGCCGCCGCCAATACTCTGAAACTTCCGAAGGCGATCACAAAATGCTCTCAGTCAACTAGAAACAGAGCCTTCGCACTGTATGCACCCACATGCTGGAACACCCTGCCACCTGCCATCCGTGCCATCAATGACCTCGCCCAGTTTAGAAAGGCATTGAAGCACTATCTGTTCCTCCAGCACTATACTGAACCAGATGACAACCCGCAGCCAGTCACACTCAGGACCCAGGCTGACACCCCCAACGCAGCCACTCCATGAGTCTGCAGCCCAGCCCGCTAGATCCCAATCCCCTCGACAGGTGGAGATATACACCCATACCTTGTCACCCTGTATATAGCTGAGCCAATATGTAAATAGTATCAAGCTGTCCACATAGCTTGTGACAGCCAGTTAATTTGTACAGTTACCCTGTTAGCCCTGTATATAATCCCGTTTATTGTTTATTGGAGTGGAGGAGTGGCCTAGTGGTAGGGGCAAGGTACTTCAGGCCAGAAGGTTGGGGGTTCAAATCCCACTAGAGGACAGCAACCTTGGGCCGGAAGGACTGGGGTTTCTAGTCCCACAGGTGCTCCTTGTGGTCTTGGGCAAGCCACTTAACCCTCCATAGCCCATGTTCCTTGTAAAATATTTATCTCCAAGTTATAATGCCCTGTTCAATGTAATTTCAGTTTGTTCAATGTAAACCGCACTGATGCAGAATAGCGCGGTATATAAGAGAATGTAAATAAATAAATAAATATTGTAAGTCCAGTGTAGGCCTGCCTGCACTGCACAAATCTGTTACCTGTAAACCACACTGATTTTAAAGAGCGCGGTATAAAAGAGACATTAATTAACTAACTTGGGGACATTCTAGCAGCTCCACTGACTGACCTTTTCAATGCTTCTTTAGAGTTGGAAGTGGTCCCAGAGGACTGGAGAAAGGCACCAGAAGTATGGATGAGATTGAGAACTACAGGCTGGTTAGTCTGACCTTTGTGATGAGTAAATTAATGGAAATACTGCTAAACAGTTAATAGTGAAGTTTCTGGAGGCCAGTGGATTGCAGGATCCGAGGCAGCATGAGTTTTTACCAGAGGCAGGTCTTTTCAGACAAATCTGATTGATTTCTTTGAGTGGGTGACCAGAAAGATGTACAGAGGGAGAGCCCTAGATGTGGTGTACTTAGATTTCAGTAAAGCCTTTGACACTGTTCTGCATAGGTAACTTATAAATTGAGCACCCTAGGGATGGACCCTAAGGTGACTGACTGGGTTAGAAATAGGTTGAGTGGGAGGCAACAAAGGGTACAGGTAAATGGAGTTCACTCTGAGGAGAAGGATATTACCAGTGGTGTGGTGCAGGATCTGTCCTTGGTCCAATTCTTTTTAACATTTTTGTTAATGATATTGCACAAGGGCTGTCAGGTAAGGTTTGCTTCTTTGTGGATGATACCAAAATCTGCAATAGACACCCAGGAAGGAGTAGATAACATCAGGAGGGATCTAGCTAAGCTTGAGAGTCAAGAATTTGGCAGCTGAGATTTAATGCTAAAAAATGCAGGGACATGCATTTGGGCTGCAAAAATCCAAGGGAGCGGTACAGTATAGGGGGTGAAGTACATCTGTCCTCGACAGAAGAATGGGATTGAGCGTGATTGCTTCTGATGATCTTAAAGTGGCTAGACAGGTAGAAAAGATGACGGTGAAAGCCAGAAGGATGCTTGGGTGCATAGGGAGAGGAATGGCCGGTAGAAGAAAAGGAGGTAATAGTGCCTCTGTATAAGTCTCTGGCGCAATCTCATTTGGAGTACTGTGTGCAATTCTGGAGCCCACACCTTCAAAAGGATATAAACATGATTGAGCCAGTGCAGAGGATGGCTACTTAAATGGTCAGTGGTCTTTGTTATAAACTATATGGGGACAGACTTAAAGATCTCAATATGTATATGTTAGAGGAAAGACGGGATAGAGGCGATATGATAGAAATGTTTAAATACCTCCATGGCATAAATGCACAAGAGAAGAGCCTCTTTCGATTAAAAGTAAGCTCTGCAACGAGGGGACATAGGATGAGGGTTGAAGGGGATAGACTTGGGAGTAATATGTGGACATGTTTCTTTATGGAAAGAGTTTTAGATGCATGGAACAGTCTCCTAGTCGTGGCAGCAGAGACAAGGGCAGTATCTGAATTCTGCATGGGACAAACACAGAAAATCTCTAAAGGAAAAATAAAGGAACTATAGTAACTCATATGGAAGGGCAGACTAGATAGGCCCATATGGTCTTTTTCTGCTGTCATGTTTCTATATATTTTTATGATTCTTAACAATTGAAGCATTTGTTTGTGAAAAGCTTTTTGGCTTAACAGTATGGCTTCATGGATCTTTAAAATAACAAGGCTAATACCTGGCTGAATTATGTCTTTTTTAAATTCTATTACTTGGTCCTTAAAACATCCCTTTAATTTCAGATGCTTCGATTCCCTTCATTTTGTGGACTTGACAGAACGTGTCTGTCAATATACTGTAATTTCATTAAACTAATATTGTAAAGTACGGTTTTTGTTGATTTCTACCTTATTTCCCTACAAGAATGAGATGTAGTGTTATTGTTAAAAATGTGCAATAAAAAAAAAGATTTCAAATGCAACTGTATAACCTATGACATTTAAATACTGTACATACTTGACTAGATTCTAGCCAAAACTTTTTGACTTGATTACTGTGTTTATAAAAGTATGTCAAACTTTTCCCAACTACTTTTGGGAATTAGCTTAAAACATTTTTAGTGCAATTTTCTAAATTTGGACATTATGTACAAGACAAAATGATCATCCATCAGTTTCCTGGCAAAAGAAATGACATTAAAGATGAGGTCAGTAGTGTAACAAACCAGTTTACCTCCCTTAGAGGCTTCTGCTGCAAGATTTTTTGGAAATGTGCAATTGTTAGTGAAACAACAATGATAAAATGAGATTTTCATAATTTATTTAACAGACTAGGAGGAATATTTTTAAATGTGCAGCATTCCCATATATTGAAATTTGGTGTGTGGTAGATATATTATCCTGCCATGTAATAGGGAATTATGCCAACTGATTTTAGAACCTTGCAAGATGCTTGATTTTAGAAAGAAAGCAAAAAGTAAAAGCATTTTTATTTTAATAAGGTTATGCATAGTCTTTTTTTGGATGGGTTTATAAAGATGCATGCTACTGTATTATATATTTATTGGTTTATTCTGTCCACTGATAATGTATGCTTATTGTAATCTACTGAGGATGTATGTAGTATAGGTGAAGTACCAATACTTTTTAAATAACCAAAGCAATGCAGAGGTCATCAGTGGAGTGGAATAGCTGCCTAATGGTTAGAGACACTGGCTTGGGAACCATGAGACCAGGGTTTGATTCCCACTAGCACTCCCTGTGTCCTTGGGCTAGTCACTTAACGCCCCATTGCCTCAGAAAAATCCAAGTTATCAATGTCCCTCTTTAATATACATTACCAAGTTTAAGTTACAATGTAGACTACTTTGATTGAAATGATACATAGTAACATAGTAAATGATGGCAGATAAAGACCAGCATGGTTCATCTAGTCTGCCCAGCAAGATGGCAAGAGTAGGTGGCACCTGTCGCTCTGTGCAGGCCACCCCTCCCCATGTCTTTGTTTAGGGGTGAACCCACCACTCCATGTAGGACACCCCTATTTGTTGAGATGTTAGATGGTTCCGTTTATTTTGCTTTTATCCTGTTGCTGTAAAGGGATCCACTGTGTTTGTCCCATGCCGTTTTGAATTCCGTCACCGTGTTTGCCCCCACCACTTCCATTGGGAGGGCATTCCAAGCATCCACCACCCTTTCAGTGAAAAGAATATTTCCTGACATTGCCTTTCAATTTACCACCTTGCAGCTTCATGTTATGCCCTCTAGTTTTACAGCTTCCCCGTCTTTGGAAGAGGTTTGTTTGTTCATCATCTCTCTTTAAGTATTTAAAGGTCTGAATCATATCTCCCCTGTCTCTCCTCTCCTACAAAGGTCTTTAAGTCTCTTCTCATAAGGCTTCTGACGCAGGCACCAAATCATTTTGGTCACATTCCTCTGAACAGTTTCCAGTCTTTTTACATCTTTTGCAAGATATGTCTCCAAAACTGAACACAGTATTCCAAGTGAGGCCTCACCAGTGACTTGTACAGTGGCATAAGTATCTCTTCCTTTCTACTGGTAATCCCTCTTTATATGCAGCCCAACATCCTCCTGGCTTTTGCCACCGCCTTGTCGCACTGTTTTGCCACCTTGAGATCATCAGAGATAATCACACCAAGGTCTTTCTCCTGAACCGTGCATACCAACCTCTCGCCCCCTATCGCATACATTTCCCTTGGATTTCTGCTACCCAAGTGCATGACACTGCACTTTTTCGCATTAAATCGTAGTTGCCAAGCATTAGACCATTCTTCCAACTTTTGTAGATCTTTCCTCATGTTAACCACTCCCTCGGGGGAGTCCACTCGGTTGCAAATTTTTGTGTCATCTGCAAAAAGACAGACTTTTCCATTCAGTCCTTCAGCAATATCACTCACAAATACATTGAAAAGTGCCGGGCCCAGGACTGAACCCTGGGGCACCCCGCTAATCACCTTCCTTTCATCCGAGTGAGCTCCATGTACCATCACCTTCTGTTGTCTGTCAGTCCACTAATTTCTAATCCAGTTTACCATCTTGGGACCCATCCCCAAGCTGAGTTTACTGACAAGCCTCCTATGAGGAATAGTATCAAAAGCTTTGCTGAAATCCAGGTAGATGACATCCATTGCATGCCCCTGATCTAGTTCCTTGGTCACCCAGTCAAAGAACTCAATCAGATTTGTTAAACCCAGTCAAAGAACTCAATCAGATTTGTTTGGCAAGACCGTCCTTTGGTAAAACCATATTGCCTTGGATCTTGCAACCTGCTGGTTTTGAGAAAGTTCACTATTTGCTCTTTCAGGAGCGCCTCCATTACTTTTCCTGCCACTGAGGTAAGGCTCACGGGCCTGTAGTTTGACACTTCTTCCCTGTCACCACTTTTGGGTAGAGGTACGACATCAGCCAATCTCCAGTCCTGAGGAACCTCTCCTGTTTCCAAGGATCTGTTGAAGACATCCTTTAATGGTCCTGCAAAAACCTCTCTGAGCTCTTTCAGTATCCTGGGATGTATCCCATCCGGTCCCATGGCTTTCAGTTTAGCAACCTGTTCTAACACCTCATCTTCTGTGAATGGTGTAGTATCTACTTCATTCCCATTTTTATATTTGGGAGTCACAGCTGGTCCATCTCCAGGATTTTCTTTAGTAAAAACAGAGCAGAAGTATTTATTTAGCAATTTCGCTTTTTCAATGTCACTTTCCACGAGTCCTTTCCCAGCACTTCTGAGTCCTGCAATTCCAAATCTGATCTTCTTCCTTTCCCGAATATACCTGAAGAAAGTTTTGTCGCCACCCTTAACATCTTTAGCCATCTTTTCCTCTGCCTTTGATTTTGCTATTCTCATTTCTCTTTTAGACTCTTTGAGCTTGATCCTGTATTCATTTCTGTGTTTTTCTGTTTGCAAGCTTTTGAATTTTGTGAAAGTTGTGTTTTTTGCCTTTATTTGAGCAGCCACTTCTTTGGAAAACCAAATAGGTTTCCTTCTCCTCTTGTTTTTATTTACTTTTCTTATATATTTATCTGTTGCCCCTTTTATTGCCACCTTTAGTTTAGCCCAATGCAATTCCACTTCCCTTATCTCCTTCCACCCTGTCATCTCCTCTAAGTACTCGGCCATTTTATTGAAGTCAGTGTTTTTGAAGTTTAGGACTTTGAGCTTGCTATGATTGGCCTGTACAATGGCTTTTATCTCAAACCACACTATGTGATGATCGCTGTTGCTCACAGGGGCACTCACGCAGACATTCGACACGCTATCACCATTGGTGAGCACTACATCCAGCGTTGAGCTTTCCCTGGTTGGTTCCATCACCATTTGTCTAAGTAATGCATTTTAGAGAGCATCCACAATTTTTTTGTTTCTTTCCAGATGTGCAGAAGGAGTAATCCAATCCACATCAGGTAGATTAAAGTCACCCAATATGATCACTTCCCCCTTTGTTGCTATCTTGGCAATATCAATAATCAATTCGTTATCTCTATCTTCGAGTCGGAGGTCTGTAGACTACAGAAATATGGATGACAGTGCCAACTTCTCTTTCCAAAGCAATCCAGAGCGCTGCTTCTTTTCCCCATGTCCCCTGCATTTCAGTAGCTTTAATATTGCTTTTCACATACAAGGCGGCTACTCCTCCTTTTCCATTTTCTCTGTCTCTTCTGAATCGATTATAGCCAGCTATGGCTATATCCCAATCATGTGATTCATTAAACCATGTTTCTGTAATGGCCACAATGTCCAAATCCGTTTCCACCATTAGGGCTTCCAGGTCCGGAATTTTGTTGGCTAAGCTTCGAGCATTTGTGCTCATTGCTTTCCAGCATTTACCTGGCTTGTATGTATTTTGCATTGATTTTGTTCTGCCCACTTGTTTTTGATGTGTGGTTTAAAAGTGTGGCTGTTTCTGATGTTATTCTGTTTTTTCAGGGGGTGGCATGCAGATCTTGACGTTCCACATCCGTCACCCCATTTTCCTAGTTTAAATGCATATCCACATACTGCCTGAAGTTTTCACTTAGGATTCTTTTCCCTGTGACAGAGAGATGTAGTCCATCAGCACAGTATAGTCTCTTGTTGGTCCATCTGTTGCTCCAGTCGCCAATAAATCTGAATCCTTCTTGTTTGCACCAGGTCTGGAGCCATATCTTAAAGCTATTAATGCGATGCAGCCTTTTTGACCCCTTACTAAGAACAGGTAGAACTTCTGAGAATGCAACAGTGTTAACAATGGGCTTGAGTTTCTCTCCCAGAGATTGGAAGTCCTTTTGGGCTGTAGAGGCACTGATTCTAGCCAGGTCATTTGTGCCCAAGTGGATAACATCATCAAGTTTTGGAGTGTTCACTTTTTGCGCTAAGTATTTCAACAACTTGGTTTGTATTCCTGCTGGCTGTAGAGTCTGGTAGGCACATGACTATCTTCTCTCCTTTGAACTGTGTTCCCAAGTTGGTGCCTCTGATGATGGAATCTCCAAGTAGTAGTTGTTTTCTGTTTGGTGAGGTTTTCTTCATATTTGGTGCTTTAGCAGGAGATTGGGCATTGTCTGACTCATTTAAGGGCCTTTCAGTTTCTTTGGATTGGGCATCCTCATTAGCCAAGGCAGAGAAGGCATTGTGCAGGGATATCACTTGATGTATAGGATGTATCTGCGTTGTTGTTGTTGTTGTTAAGTGCCGTAAAGTCGGAGTCGACTCATGGCGACCCTCTGGATAGCTATCCTAAATTGTATTCGGTCTTCAGTCAGGCGGCTCATTGTTGACAGACCGGTACCCGTAGCTGCTGTTATTGTATTGATCCATCTCTTTGCTGGCCTTCCTCTTTTGTGTTGACCTTCTATCTTGCCAAGCATAATGTCTTTCTCTAATGATCTCTCTCTTCGCATGATGTGTCCAAAGTATGAAAGTCGAAGTCTTATCATCTGAGCTTCTAAAGAAAGCTTAGGTTTGATCTCCTCTAGTACCGACTGGTTTGTTCTTCAGGGAGTCCATGGTATACACAGTATTTGCCGCCAGCACCATAATTCAAAGGCATCAATTTTCTTCCTGTCTTTTTCACTGTCCAGCTTTCACATCCATATGATGTTATTGAAAATACCATGGCTTGAACAAGTCAAATCTTTGTATGGAGAGAGACATCTCTGCTCTTGAGAATCTTATCTAGGTCTTTCATAGCCATTCTGCCAAGAGCAATGCGTCGTCTGATTTCTTGAATGCTTCTTGCTTCTTTATTGATAGTTGATCCAAGTAGGTTAAAGTTGTTCACAATTTCAATTTCTTCTCCTTCAACGATGAACCTGTTGATTATGCCAGTTGTCATGATCTTTGTCTTCTTTACATTAAGGTGCAGGCCCATTTTGAGACTATGTTCTTTGATTGTGAGAAGCAAATGTTTCAGATCATCTTCACTTTCAGACAGTAATGTGGTATCATCAGCATAGCGAAGGTTGTTGATGAGTCTTCCACCAATCTTCACACCTCTGTTGTCTTCATACAATCTTGCTTCTCTGATGATTTGTTCTGCATATAAATTAAATAGGTAGGGGGAAAGTATGCAGCCTTGTCTTACACCTTTGCTTATTTTAAACCATTCTGTTTCTCCTTGTTCTGTTCGAACTGTTGCTTCTTGATCAATGTACAGATTGCGCAAGAGAACGATCAGGTGTTCTGGTATACCCATGCTTCTTAATGTGGCCCAGAGTTTCTCATGGTTTACACAGTCAAAAGCCTTGCTATAGTCGATAAAGCACAAATAGATATCCTTTTGGTATTCTTTAGTCTTTTTAAGGATCCATCTCACATCCGCAATGTCGTTTCTCGTTCCTCGCCCTTTCCTGAACCCTGCTTGCACTTCAGGTAGTTCTTGTTCCAGGTATGGTTGTAGTCTCTTTTGAATAATCTTCAGTAGAATATTGCTTGTATGTGGGATCAGAGCGATTGTGCGATAATTTCCACAGTCAGTTGGATTACCTTTCTTTAGTATTGGTATAAACACAGATCTTTTCCAGTCAGTTGGCCATGATGGTGTCTTCCATATTTCTTGGCAGAGCCTTGTGAATACAGTAACAGCTGCATCAGATTGCTGCAATACTTCTATGGGAATGCTATCAATGCCTGGTGCTTTGTTCTTTGATAAGGCTTTCAATGCTGCTTCAACTTCTTCTTTCATCACCAATGGTTCCCGATCATAAGGTACAGGTTGAAACGGCTGTTGGTCCACTTGATCTTTATCATATAAAATCTCTGTATATTCCTTCCACCTTTTCTTGATCTTCTCAGCATCATTCAACATAGAACCTTGAGCATCTTGCAACATTCCAATTCGAGGCTGGAACTTTTTCCTTAACTCTCGTAGCTTTAGGAAAGCCGATCTTGTTATTCCTCTAATAGTTTCTGCTTCTATTTCCTTGCAAGTGTCATTGTAGTACTTTTCCTTGTCCTGTCTTGCTGCACGTTGGAAATCTCTGTTGAGTTCTGCGATTGTCTTTCTTTCTCCTCTGGCATTAGCTTCTCTGCATCTCTGGGCAATTTTCAGAGTTTCTTCCGTCATCCATTTTGGCCGTTTTTGCTTTTTCATCTTTTGTAGAGACTTCTCACTTTCTTCCAACACAACCTTCTTGATGTCATTCCATAACTCTTCCGGAGCTCTGTCATTTGTATCTAAAGCAGCAAATCGATTTTGCAGGCAGTCTTTAAATTCCAGTGGTATATTCTCAAGGTCATATTTTGCTGCATTCATGAGTGGTTTGCTCTTTTTCAACTTTAGCTTGAGTTTGCATACTAGTAGTTGATGATCTGTACCACAGTCAGCTCCAGGTTTTGTCTTTGTTGATGTTACAGAACTTTTCCATCGTTGACTTCCACAGATGTAGTCAATTTGATTTTTATACAATCCATTGGGTGAAGTCCATGTGTACAGTTGCCGCTTGTGTTGCTGGAAGAAGGTGTTTGAGATGATTAGATCATTGGGGTTGCAGAATTCTATCAATCTTTCTTCAGCTTCATTTGTGTTGCCAAGTCCATATTTTCCAACTACTTTGCCTTCTTCTTTGTTGCCAACGTTTGCGTTCCAGTCACCCATGACTATCAGGATATCCTGTTTGCATGTTCTGTCAATTTCAGCTTGTACTTGTTCATAGAACTCTTCAATTGCATTCTCTTCTGCAGTTGTTGTTGGGGCATTTTATTTATTTATTTAGCAAGCATTTGTATGCTGCTCTTTCCAGCGATCAGAAGCGGGTACGATTACATAGAAAAAGCTGCCGAATCAAGACAGATAAAATTTTGTTTACATACAGATTAGTAAGGTAAGCACGTCACACAGAGAATTATCTACTTCTTAGCTATGGGGATAATTAATTACATATGTACATTTTCACATAACAGGTTCTCTGGGTTGCTGGGGGATAGTTGCCCCACACGCGAATTTAGTACAGGTTAAAATGACTTTGAAATAGGTGCGTTTTGAGTTTTTTTCTAAAGTCTGAAAGATCATTGCTGGCTCGTAGTTCTGGTGGGAGTTGGTTCTATAGAGTCGGTGCTACGTATGAGTAAGCCCTGTTACTAGTGTTGACTTTGACAGATCTTATATCTGTTGGAGTGTGGAGGGTGTTGGAGTTGATGGTTCTCCTGTTTCTGTTGGTAGGTTGCAATCTGATTAGGGTATTGAGGAAGAATGGTGCTATGCTGTGGATGAGTTTGAAAGTGGTTGTCAGTATTTTGTATTTTGTGCGAGCTGTTATGGGGAGCCAGTGCAACTCAATTAGTACTGGTGTGATGTGTTCGTTAAGACTTTTCCTCATAATGACCCTGGCAGCTACATTCTGTGCCATTTGTAGGATGTTCAGGGTTTTCTTAGGTAGGCCTTGAAGAATGGCGTTGCAATAGTCAAAATGTGGCATGATGAGTGCTTGAGCCACGGATCTGAAATCGAGGGGATCAATAATATTCCGTATGGGTTGTAGAACCCTCAGTTTGTGGAAAACTGCCCTATATACTTGAATTATAGTTGTGTTGATAGGCAATCCTCGTAGACAAATAGAGATTAAGCGTTCGCTGACTGCATTGTATTTCATTACAGTTCTTGCAAGTTTCTTCTTTATAATAAATGCAACACCATTTCTTTTTTGTCTTTCATTTCCAGCATAGTAGACCATGTGATCATCTGATGCAAAGTGCCCCATGCCAGTCCATTTCAGTTCGCTGACACCCAACAGATCAAGTTGTACACACGTTCCATTTCATTCTTGACCACCTCCAACTCCCCTTGGTTCATGCTTCGTACGTTCCATGTTCCAATGTGTAAGACATCTTTACAGCTTCTGACTCTCATTTCATGCGCAGCTACATCAGCAGTCAGACTTCCCGAGGGCTTTGATCCAACCACATCATAAATGCTGGCTTTACTCTGAAAAGTCTTCAGCTCTTCCCCAGTAGCTAGTTGAGTGCCTACCAACCTGGGGGTCTCATCTTCCAGCACCATAGCACAATTTGTTTTGTTGTAACTATCCATTGGGTTTTCATGGCAAGATACAGAAGTAGATTGCCGGGCCTTTCTTCCGCGCAGTTTAAGTTTGGTGTTGTTGCCGTTGTCACAAAAATATGATCCTCCATGTGTTGACCAACACTATCCCATTCTGCTGCTGCCCAGATGGGTGATTTGTCTTGGTCTGGCACCTCAGCTGAGACCTGTCCATCTTGGGAGACCCTGCCATTAGTTAAACTACCGATAGTTTAGCTCTCAGCATCACTGATGCACGCAAGCCCTCACAGCACGACAAGCTGCAAACCAAGTGAGGGTCTCTGCGTTACAGGTCGCAATCTACCAGAACCCACCGTGATCAATTTGTTCCTGGGGTGTTTGATTCTTTGTGGGAGAGGTGGTAAACTTTGTTCAGTTTGTATCCTAGAAGAGGTGTGCTTCATTGCAGCCAGTTCCTCCCTCAGTAGAGACACTTCTTTATGCATGGCAGCTAGGTCTTTCCTTATGCATGGCAGCTGACTTGAGGCATTATAGGACAAGCTCTTAAGCTCCAAATGATTCATCTTGGAATGAAAGTATCGCAGGTTTTGCACTGAATATACAACATGTTGATTAAGCAGTCCCAGAAGAGGAAGAAGAAGAAGAAGAAAAGATGAAGATGATGTGGGCTTTAACCCACGTTAGGAAGGGCAGATGTCAAGTATGTGACCACTATATAGGCAATGCAGCCCCTGAGGTGGGTGGGGTGAGGGGAAGGGAAGGGTGGGCGGGAACCTAAGTGTCTCTGGCTATTCCTGAACTGTCGGCACACATAATGAAGTAGGTAAGGGAGCCCACCAATAAGGACAAATAGATAAATATGTGGAGACAGACAAATAGAACTCACAGTTAAGCAGCAAATTCAGCAAAATCACCTTTTGGGAGAGCTCTGGAGAGCACTCCTCTTCTCAAGGAACAGAAAGGCAATCTGAGCAAGCCCACGTACAGGACAGGAAATGGAGGTCTACAACAATACCTCAGCAGGGGGGAGGGGTAGTCACTCAGGTAGACTAAGAGAAAGATAGTTTAAACTCTACAGCAATGGAGTAGGTAAGGGAACCCACCAATAAGGACAAATAGATAAATATGTGGAGACAAACAGACAGACAGATAGAACTCACAGTTAAGCAGCAAATTCAGCAAAAATCACCTTTTGGGAGAGCTCTGGAGAGCACTCCTCTTCTCAAGGAACAGAAAGGCAATCTGATAAAGCAGTATTAAAAAAACAGATAGATAAATATAAATAATAAATAAATATATCAGGTATAGGCAAATATACAGCCAAAAATATATGCATTTAACAAATCTTATAGGATTTTGGTTTTGCCTGCATGAGCAAATCTCTATACAATTTTATACAAATAATAAGTACTTAGAGACATTGTTCCAAGTATGTTTGTGTCCACAGGTCATTTTATAAATAAAGTAACATAAGAACTTTAATTACTTTAAGATTTATCAACATCCTATACTACTGCAAAATCCTAAGGTGTTCTTGATTTTATTTATTATGCAAATTTTCTTTACCGCATTTTGTGGTGATTTACAATTACAATCAGGGCTGGCGTTACCATTAGTTGAACTAGGCGGTTGCCTATTGCAGTGACTCTCCAGGGGCGTCCATTACTGCCACGCCTTTCTGGGGCCTGCAGCAGCAGTGGCAATAGGGGTAGCGGGGGGAGGGGGGGTAAGATGAAGGGCCCGTCTAGGATGCCTCCAGCCCTTGCACAAGCCCCGATTACAATGTAAATAAAAAGATAAAACAATCTTACAATAAAAATACAATTTAAATAGTAAAATATATTAAAGGAAAACATATGTTTACTAAAGATCAATCTTAATAAGTAACTTAACAAGGGGGGACAAAAGTAAAGAGGAAGAATGTGGTCATGTGTCTTAGATCCCAATCTGCAATTGTCAAAGAATACAGGGATTATATGAAATCTGGAAACGCCTATTCAAAAACAAATGTCTTCAAGCCTTTTTTAAAACTTTGGATAGGAGTATTCTTGGATATAAATATATGTGGAGAATGTTCCATGGTGCAGGTGCCAAAAATGAGGATGATTGTCATGTGATTTCTTATCGAATGAGAACAGGTAAACAGTAAGTAAGGTGGCTTATGAAGATCTTAAAATATGGGTGGAGGTAGATAGAGTTAAATAAGATGAAGGACGGTGAGGATGATCTGATGTAAAGCCTGATCAGGGAGTATTAAAATTTTTTTATTTGATGCGGTAGGCAACTGGTAACCAATGGCGAGACTCTGGGGAGGGGAGGCATTATCAAGTTTATGAGCATTTGACAGCAATTTAACTGCAGTATGCCTTGTAGTGCCATACAAATCCATAGTATTAGTAAGTAGTTGTATTTTGAACTAATTGCAAATGGTGGAGGAGGGTCATTATATAATGTGTTACAGTAGTTGATTTTAGTGATGACTAGGGTATAAGGATTGCTAAATCTCTAGATTAAAATCCTTAATGGAATGAATTCTCCATAGTGAAAGAGACTCATACTACTGAATATGTGCGAGACTTGAACAATAAAGTGGAATCAGGAAAAATCTCATAGTACTAAGAATCTGCAGAGGAGTCAAGGAAATGGATTGAGATAAAGTGAAATAAATAGCTTTTATTTATTTATTTTTATTTCTTATATACCGCGCTCTTTTAATCAGTGCGGTTTACATATGAACAAATTTAAACACAATAAACACAGTCAGCATTTATTTTATTTTATTTATTTATGCTTTTCTTTTATACCGCTTTTTCCAGAGATCAAAGGTGGTTTACACTTAACATATAATGAACATGGTTTTACATGGAACAGCGTTTTTCATAACTATGTACAATTAACTTTTCATGAACAATAACATGGAACAGTGTTTTTTCTCAGTATTGTTTTTTTTACAATGAACAGGGTACAAAAAAACTTGGCGGTAAACAGGGTTAACTATATACAAAAACTTGGCGGTAAACAGGGTTAACTATATACATGGTAATTTTTGGTTATTTGCATGGTAGTGGTAAATACAGTAAAATTACAAGTACAGTATAATACGGTGTGAATAGAGTGTGCAAGTATGAACCATCATGATTAACCATTTTCTACCGGGGTCAAGTGGGAAAGACCAGCATGGGGGCTATGTTCATTCGGAGTAGCTTCAGGGTAGTATATTAGGAACAAATGATATTTTAAGGCCTTTCTGAATGTCATTAGACTTGTGATGGCTCTGATTTCGGGTGGGAGGGCATTCCAGGCTCTGGGCGCAAACAGTGAGAAAGCTCTAGAGGCTGTTGATTTAGAGCATTTCGTAAGGAGTTTTGGAAGGTCAATGGAGTTCAATGTAACAGATCTCCTGGATCTGCTTGTTGGAGTGACATGTATCATATTGCTGATAGGTGACAGAGATGGGCTCTTTGAGGCTTTAAAAGTCATGACCAGGGTTTTATATAGGGTTCTGGCCTGGAGGGGTAACCAGTGTGAACTCTTCAGTATTGGAGTTATGTGCTCTGAGCGTGGAGCACCTACGAGAATTCTCGCGGCTGCATTCATGGCCAGACGGAGGGGGTTTAGAGTAGATTGCGGGAGACCGTGTAGAACGATACTGGCAAAATCTAGGTGTGGTAATACCAAGGTTTGGAAGATTGTGCGGAAGTCGGAGTAGTCGAGTAGAGGTCGGAGATTTCGTAGGGATCGAATCCTGTGGTAAATTGCGTTCGTTGCTTTCTTGATGTGTGCTGACATATCAAGCCGCTGGTCTAATGTAATCCCTAAGTAACGGATTGTGGGTTGTGCCTTCAGCTCAATGTTGTTTACTTGTAATGAGGTAGGGGGTATGAATGATGGATTCCGTGTAACAAATAGAATGTCTGTTTTGTTGTGGTTTATACGTAGGTTCTGTATGAGGAGCCAGTTTGATACAGCTTCAAAGCAATGAACTATTGGTGTAAAATCTGGTTGTTTTACGTTAAATGGAGCATACATCAGGATGTCATCAGCGTATGCTAGACATTGAATGTTGAAAGTACGTATCAAATCACAGATTGGCTGCATATAGATATTGAACATTAGTGCGGACAAGGAGGATCCCTGAGGGACACCTTGTTTAAGGGGGAATGAATCAGATGTTGCTTCTCCTGTTCTGACTTGCTGCTGTCTATCGGATAAGTAAGATTTGCACCAGTTCAGGGCTAGACCTTGAATACCTTTATCTTGGAGACGCTGTAGTAGAGTATTGTGGTTTACTGAATCAAATGCGGCAGCTATGTCGAGAAAGATAAGAATGCACCCTTGATGGATATTGTCAATGCTTATGATTAGGTTATTGAAGAGAGTTGTGAGGAGGGTGTCAATACCATGTTCTTCTCTAAAACCATGTTGTGAGGGGTCCAAGGGGGCTTCTGAGTCAACATGGTGTTGTATTTGTCGCTGGACTACTTTTTCCATGATTTTTGCTAGTAGAGGGATGCTTGAGATAGGTCTAAAGGATTCGACTTTTGTTGGGTCTAGCTTGCTGTTCTTCAGGAGCGGGCAGATGGATGAATGCTTCAGGCTCTGTGGGAAGGATCCAGTTGAGAAGGAATAGTTGACAATCTTGCTTAAGCTTCACTTAAGATGTTTAGTACAAACCTACTCATCTTGTCAGTCACCATCCACATGCAGACAATGATCTACTACTGAGGTACTGTTCTTGCTCAGTTTTTATTCTATTGTCTCTATTCTTTCACTCTCATAAATCCCCTCATTCATTCTTATCTCATTCTCCTCTTAAATGAATAGCAGATATTATAAACAGTTCCAATGGCAGTTAAGAAAAATGATGACTCAAAATGACCTTTAAAAAAACATTTCAGGAAAAAAAAGGTGTGTGTAAAATATTTGAAAAGTTCCTTATCAGGGTGCTGCTGTGCTGAATTTTATCTCAACATTATGCAATATATGTAATGCATGAGTACAACACAACATATAGAGAAGACTCATGGAAAAAAAAAAGTGATTGCTGTACTAGAAGACAATGAAAGGAAACAGTCCAGGCTACTTTCAAGTCCATTGTGTTGTTATTTACCAATCCCCTATACTTTATGGTCTTTTAGCCAATCTTGTCTGTGTGTTCCCTTCCCAATGTTTTAACTGAATTTCAGAATTGGGATCTCATACATGCCTTCAACTCTACTGCTAATAAATAAATTGGAAACTGGGAGATCAATTTTCAAAGGCACTTATCTGGTTAGCAGAACCTTACTAAATGCACAACTGTCAGTGAGAGCTATATTCAACAGCACTACTGTATACGGACAGTGCTGTTGAATATTCTCTCTGATCATCTCAGCCCGATCCTCACAGTGCAGTGGCAGCTTGAGGCACAGTGAGAAAGGAGCTGCTAGTTATTTAACCACAATGGTTGGCATTTAAAAAATCCTGCTAACCTGTAGTTATTTACATTTCAGAAAGCAGGTCACGGCTACTTCTAAGTATAAATTTTGTTTCTATGATGCAATTTGGTATATGGTGCTTTGGAGTTTTAAATTCTGATCTGTTGAATTTTTAGCTTTATCTTATGTGATCTATGCTTGTGCTGACTTGTAACCATTACTAAAGGGTTTTTTGTTTGTTTTGTGTACTACTGAATAAATATTTTGGGGAGGAGTGATTTATACTTCTAACTAAAGTAAGAATGATACAAATCAATATTTACACTACAATGGAAAGTAATTCCATGAATATGACTCCAAGAAAACAAACAATGTCAAGCTGGCAAGTTTATATTTTGATGAATCTAGCTATTATTGCTTTCATCTCTTTCTGCTCATTTACATTTGGCTGAAGTTAAACTGGGAACTAAAAGAGATCAGCATCTCAGTGACTCATTCCCTTCTTTCCCTCATTGTAACCCAGACTACCAAACTAAATATAGATTCAAAAGACAACTCAATCGAGAAATTTCAACAAAATCATCCTGAATCACCATTCATTGCAACAATTATTTACTGTGACAACTAATTGCAAAATTCCTTTCTTCACTGTGATGCTCGTGATGCTCATTACAATACTGGAAAACTCCAACACTGTCAGAAGCAGGTATACTATTATACAATCCCTAAGAGAAACTTAATAGTCTATTCTCGCAATTCTGAACCTAAGATTCTCCATTTGCTTCAGCTTAAGATGCTGACTAAAAAAGAAACCGAAACAAGATAGGAAAAGGACAAAAAGGAAAACAAATGTGGAACTCAACTAAATCAATGACTTCCTCCTCTTCATTTTTTACATTGTGCCCCAGCTTCAATAGTATGTACTTCAGCAGATTAAAATGACTTCCACATGTTTTGTGGATGTCAGTTAAAAGTTGCTCCAAACATTTAGTTGTCATGAAGCAAACACATGGAGAGAAATTCTGGTTCTAAACCCCAAATGTTTTCTATTGAGATTCCTTTCCTGTCACTCATGAAGAAATTACATGTACCTAGAATAGGGTACATGACCAGAAGGGTCAATGTGGTTAATTAACGCATACATTTCTACAACAGAAAGTTATTCCTTCTGCTGAGGTTATTTTTCACCCTGAAGTATTAGGGTGTGTCAATTTTGGAGATGTCAATTTTAAAAAGCACTAGTGAAAAAAATGCTACAATTTCATGTGGCAAATCAACAATTAGCTTTAAATTGTGTGTAATATGTTATTTACCTACCTGTAATTTCTAGGAAGTTATGCAAAAATACACAAATTACTGAAATACATGTATGTTTAAGTGCTCTGATAATAGTTTGTATGTGTTTGTATTGCATATTAATGCCTCTTGTGCCTCAGTTATCAATTTATCTTTCTTATTTACCCATATTGACATTAACACATTAGTTTCATTTTCTCATTCACTGGTTTTCAACATAGCATCATCATAGCAATAATCTTATACTGAAAATGCCTAATAGAAAAACAAGCGTGCAAGTTTGGACTCATTTACATAATTTGGTAGGATCAGGTAGAGAACTACCTGCAGCTGAACTACCAACTGTCAGGGATCTCATTAGATATGGGTTGCTTTTGAGAGACCTCAGTGATCAAGACAGACGGAATTACAGCACTGATAAACTGGTCAGTGACCTAACAACTGGATTACTTGCTCAGTGGTACAAAGTAAATCCAATATTCGGTGGTCCTGTTATAAACAGCCACATTAGGATTAAAGCAAAGTTGAAATCCATGTGGGAACAAGCCAGCAAGGTTTCTGTGGGCACAGCAAAACTGGAGGAGAAAGAGAGATTTATGGAGAAGCTCGACTGACTGATGGACATACTTACTTGCAAGTGTGAGATAAAGACTTGTACTGATGTGGGATGCAATTCTGCCTGTGTTCGTGGAATACACATATTTTGTGACTGCAGCAGAGAGAAGATGATTCCTGTGATGGAGTTAGCCTTTATAAAAGGTCAAAGAGAGGGGGCGGAGCCTGATGCCGAGCAGAGCAGACGCTTAGAGCGGTGGCTCCCAGGAGATTCGGCTAGAATCCTGATAAAAGTACCTATCAAACTATCTAGGACTGTTGATACTGTACACGGTACCTTACCTGATGGCGGGACCTAAACCCCAGCGCCTCGACTTTGCGACAGCGCTGAACAGCAATGCGAAAAGATCTAAAACGGAGCCCATCTCCCCGCACAAAATGGCGGCAGCACGAGAAGGGCCTGATACTCTCCAGGAACTCCTTACGGAAATCCGAGGTGTAAAGGAGTTGGTTAAAGCCAATGGAGAGTCGCTGAATACGGTCCATGAGGAAATCGCAGCGGTGCATAATAAGATCGAAGGCCTCTCGCTGCGGCAGGATAAGATGGAGGCAGTTCTCTCCACTCATGGGGCCCGCCTGGAAAAAGTTGACAAAATCGAGAAGCAGCTCCGTGTGCTTCAAAGAGAGGTGGAAGATGGCAACAATCGGGCACGGCGCAATAATGTCCGAGTCATCGGCCTGCCGGAAGGGGCTGAAGGTAAAGATATGAGGGCCTTCTTAATTAAGATGATTCCAGAGGTTCTCAACTGTGCCTTTGAGAAGGACTTCGAAATTGATCGAGCACATCGGGTCCCCTCACATGGTATGCCACAGGGCTCGAGACCATGGCCCATTATTTTCCGGGCATTGCGGTTCCAACATGCTGCGCAGATAATGGACTTAGCGCGCGCGCGCACACCAGTTGAATTTGAGGGCCATAAACTTTCCTTTTTTCCTGACTTAGCCAAACATACTGTGAACAGGCGCAAGAAGTTTTTGGAATATAGACCTCGACTACAACAGCTGCAGGCACGCTTTGGCTTGCTATATCCTTCAAGAATGCGTGTCACCCTTCACAACCAGACTCGGACATTCGAAGAACCAGATTCGCTTGCACTCTATCTGGACGAAATGGAAGCCGCTCAGATGCGCTGAGGAACTAAGCGCCGAAAGATCTGACCAAGGTTTATGGAAAATGGCCTGATTGTTGTCACTCTTGATCAGGGACCCTGCATTCTGAAGCGGAGGATTTTCTCGACTTAACTCTGAGTGTCATATTGTATGGCGGGCACTTTAGAGGTGCTGCAGTTTTGTGGTGATTTCCCTTAGCAATCTGGGGGGATGGGTTTCGTCTCACTTTGGCTCTTTGGGTTATTAGGCATAGTTGCAGGCGGGGCCTGCCTCTTCCGGGTCTCCTGAGCCAGCCCTGCCGGCTTGAGCTCATCGATAATTCATAAGGGTTTAGCTTCTCCTCCAGGGTTTTTATTCATATCTCAGTATAACATATCAAGTGTATTAGATGGCGGCCGTTGCTGTTTGAAGTTGTATGTAATCTTGCTATCTATTGTGTTCAAATTTTTTCAGACGTGCATGGAGACGTTCGCTCAGACCTCAGAGGGTCATCTCAATGGTAGGCTTCAATGACTCCTCGCATAGTTTTATCCTTAAATGTCCAAGGGATAAATAATCCGGTAAAGAGAAGAAAGATCATTGACTATGCGTCCCGAGAACATGCGGATATATTGTTACTACAGGAAACGCATCTGAATCAGAAGGAGTCCTTGAAGCTTGGTCTGCGGCCCTTTGAGGTCATAGCATACTCTCCGGCCCTTAAAAAACGTAATGGGGTTGCTATACTTGTCAGAAAGTCTCTTAGGGCTAGTGTGGTGTACCATCGTTCTGACACAGAAGGACGATGGTCTAAGGTTCTCTTGAAACTGGGGGGGCTAGAAGTCATCATCATGTGTTTGTATGCTCCCACCTCAGATAACCTTGACTTCTTTGTCACTGTGGCGAAAGAATTGCATTTAGATAACGGGAAGCCGGTTATCTTAGGGGGGATTTTAATCAAACATTAGACCCTCTGATTGACCGGCAGCCACCACGGACCTCTAAACCGTCTAAGGGGCAACTCTTTCTTGCTTCTCTGACCCAAGAGCTGGCTCTAGTTGATATATGGAGATTGCAGCATCCCCAAGAGCTGGAATTTACCTTTTACTCAGCCCCGCATGTCAAGTCCGCTGACTGGGTGTTTGATAGATCCCTTGTAGATATCCCTGAATTTCACACAGAGATAAAAGTGGCTATCTCTGATTACTTTCAATTTAATTCCTCGCAAGCCACCTCAGGGTGGGCATGGTGGGAGGGCTTCAAGGCCACAATTAGGGCGGTCATCACCAGTTTTCATATACGTTTGAGAAAGCAGCGGAAGCAACAGCTGCTTGATCTTGAGCAACAGATCAAAGTCGGGGAGCGGGTTCTGACGCGGCGGTCTGACCCGTGTATCTTGCTCAGACTCCAGCGTTTAAGATTCCAGTACAATGCTATATTGGCCACTGAGGCCTCGCAGAGCGTTAGGAAGCAACAAGGAAACTACTACCGGGAGGGTAATAGAGCCAGCAAGATGTTGGCTACTGCACTCAAGGGTAAGCGGGAGGCCAAAAGGGTTAATGCGCTATCGAGACCGCCTGAGACTGGTATGTTAGTTAAAGATTCTGAGATAGCTGCAGCTTTTCGAGACTATTATACCCAGTTGTATTGCTCTGAGCAGGAGTTTTTGCAAGATGGATTTGACCAATTAGTAGCTGGTATTCAGAGACCTGGCCTGTCGGGGGAGAATAGAGAGGAGTTGGACAAGCCTTTCTCCGAGGATGAGGTCCGGCGTGCAATTGCCTCCATGGCCTCAGGCAAGGCCGCAGGACCCGATGGGTTGCCTGCTGAATTTTTTAAATGCTTTGCCACAGACCTCATTCCTCATCTTGTGCAATATTACCGGATGTTGACCACAACTGGGCAGCAAACCGGTGCTTTCACTTCGGCTAACCTTGTGGTATTTGAGAAGCCGGGTAGGGATCCTTTGTTGGTAACCAATTACCGCCCTATTTCACTCCTAAATGCCGATTATAAGATCTTCGCTACAGTTTTATCAGCCAGGCTTGCCGGGATTATTCCGATCTTAATCCATCCAGATCAATGTGGTTTCACGGAGGGTCGGTCGACTGCTGATAATGCGCGAACTTTATGTCATATACTGGCGGGGGCAGAAGGGATGGCGGAGCCCTTAGTGGGTCTTTCTTTAGATGCTGAAAAAGCCTTTGATCGTCTGGAGTGGCCGTTTCTTTTTGCGACCCTCCGCTGGTTTGGCTTCGGGTCCAGCTTTCTTCATGCTCTGGAAGTTATGTATACCCACCCCACCGCGCGAGTCTATGTTAACGGAATAACCTCCATGCCTTTTGATTTGAAGTGAGGCACCAGACAGGGTTGCCCACTGTCTCCTATGTTATTTAATTTGGCGATGGAAGTACTAGCTTTGATTATTCGGCAGACCCCGGATATAAGTGGCGCGCGGATCGCAGGGCTGGAAATCAAACTATCGGCATATGCGGATGACCTCCTCCTTTTTACCCCACCTGATTCTATCCCTAAGATACTAGAGCAAATAGAGCGCTATTCGCGCTATTCTGGGTATAAAATTAACTGGTCGAAATCTGTGGTGCTCCCATTGAATAGGTGGGCGCACAAGGAGAATCTCAGCAAATACCCTTTCCTCTGGGAATCAGGTGTCGTTAAATACTTAGGGGTCTACTATCGCTATCCGCTTGATGAAGCGCTTAAGTGGAATGTCGAAGTGATCCTTAATTTAACCCGAGAGTTAACTATAAAATGGTCCCCCTTAGTATTATCTTGGTGGGGGAGGCTTGAGACTATTAAAATGATGATTGTCCCTAAGGTTAATTATATCTTGGAGATGCTCCCTTGCTCGCTACCCGCCCATGTGTATCAGCAAATTGAACGTTTGTTATCTCAGTTTTTATGGAAGAACAAAACGCCGCGAATCGCGAAAGAGAAACTAAAACTTAGTCGAGAGCAGGGTGGTGTGAATTTCCCTGATTTTCAATCCTATCATCAGGCTTTCCTCCTTAAGTAAGGGTCTCGGTGATTAGAGAATCCCTCTATTGGGAGGCCTGTTTGGGTCGATTTAGAGGAGCGGTTGCTGGCGCCCATACCACTTGAGTTAGCTCCTGGGATGCAGTTTACACACACAACCTCGCTCCCTCCTGTCATTTTAGATACACTTACTGCCTTTCAGACTTTTATAAAGGTTTGTGGGCCTGAAACTTGCTCTTGAACTCAGCTACCGATCTGGAACAATCCGCTTTTTCAAATCCAGAAGAAGCCTTTTGCTTGGAAGCCGTGGTATACGCGTGGGATCTGGAAAGTGAGTCAGTTACTGGTTGCTAATAGATGGAAAGATTTCAGGGAGCTTCAACAGGAATTTGGCCTCCCGTTTACACTTGCTTTTCAGTGGGCCCAACTCCGGCACTGCTTAGTCGTTGCGGGTATTGACCCCAAGCTGGGCTCTGGAACAGCTGGGGTCATTGACATACTTCGCGAAGTAACACAAGCGGCTGGCATAGCAGCACGAATTTACAAAAAGTTAACCTTGACCCCGACTTTCTTGTCACAGAAGGTACAGAAGAAGTGGGAGCGAGAGACAGGGAAGCGGCTCTCTGAGCTTCAGTGGAGAAGATTTTGGTGTAAGCAAGTTAGAGTCTCGCGGTCAGCTTCCATCACTCAAACCCTCTTCTTTTTTGCACATAATTGTTTCTATACACCCATCAAATTAGCACGGTGGGATAATAGTCTCAGCCCTCTCTGTTGGACATGTGGAGCTGAGGTTGGTACCCTGATGCACATAGTATACGAATGCCCGGGGGTGCGGGTCTTTTGGAAGTCTGTGTGGAAACAAGTTCAACTTATTTTGAAGTTTAGAGAGCCTCTCTCATGGCAGATCATAGGCTTCCGGTCCGCAGCTGGCATACCTTCGCTACCCAAAGAAGGTACCTTTTTACTAGACTTTATGCTAGGGGTAGCAATATACTTAATCATTAGCAATTGGAAATCTACCGCACGCCTCAGTGTCCACGAATGGTGGAATTGAGTCTGCTTATATAGCCAATTTGAGCAGTTCTCTTGTAAAATTCAGTTGCAACCAGGGAAACTTTACCTTAAATGGCAATTGCTGAATGATTTCGTTAAGGCCGCCAAACTGGGTTAAAGCCTAAGAAGCTATAGGCTTTATCCGGTCATAAAGTCCAGAAGATTCTTAGATGTTTCGAACCCTGGAGGAGAGAGCTAGGGTGGGTGGGTAGGGGGGTTTCTTTAGTTTTGTATTTGTTTAGGAGGTTAGTTGGTTTTGTTCAGTCACTGTTGTGAACTGTTTTCTTTATGTTGTACTGTTTGAAAAATGAAAATAAAGATTTAAAAAAAAAAATAAAAGGTCAAAGAGAGAAAGTTGAGAGTGTTGGACCTCAGCAGATTGAACCAGTTGACCTCCCTGAAACCAGAAGACAAGAACTACAGATGGAAAGGCAGGCAAAATGAAGGAGAATGAAAAAAAGCTGAGAATGAAGAGTGAAAAAAAGAACAGCAGAAGACTAAGAAATGATGGAGAGATCTGTGCTTGAAGTAGAACAGGGAGATTTGGATGATGTGGCAGAAGAACCAATGGAGAAAGCTCCTGTTGCTCTGGAGAAAGCTAGGACGAGGCCAAAATATAATACTGAGAATATAACCAACATAGCCCTTGCCAGTTTAAGACATTATACTGGGCTGAGAGAGACAGTAGAGATTGCTACTGCTGCCTGGATTGATGCAAGACTCATCACTCACTTGGACAATGCTTTGGTGATTGATCACAAAGTGAAGAGGATCAGGCAAGAATCATGAAAAAAATTGGACGTACAGTTTGAGGAGGAACTGAGGCAGAATGGCATCAATTGCATTTTCTTTAATGGTCGTTGTGATGATACCAGGCTCATATTAAAGGCAGAAGAGAATGGCAAAATGTATCCAGGTATGGTGAAAGAGGAACATTACACAGTTTGTATGATTCCAGGAGGCAAAAATCTGTGGCATTTTGTTCCTGCAAGATCAACTGAAGTGAAGACTCATGCAGAAATAATTGTTGATAATTTGGTTGCATAGCTGAGAGAAAGAGGAGCAGACAAAACTCTTCAAGCTATTGGAGGCGAATCCTGTAATGTAAACACTGGTTGGGAGGGAGGAGTGATGCATTATGTTGAGGAGAAGCTACAAAGGAAGCTGGTGTGGACTGTCTGTAACCTGCATACAGGTGAACTACCATTGAGGCACTTGCTTAATGTCTTGCCATCTAAAGCAGTCACCAACAATTGGGCAGGTCCCATAGGAAAAATGCTGGATTCTGCTACTGTACTGGAAATAAATTCTGATTTTACTAAGATCTCTGTTGACCTTGATGTTCCTCAGCTCAGCAATGAAGTGATCAAAGACTTAAGCACAGATCAAAGCTATGGCTATAGAATTGTAATTGCTATTAGAACAGGTGTCTTGCCAAAGGATCTGGCTCTGCTGGAAATAGGACCTGTGTCAAATAGCAGATGGCTTACAATAGCTCCAAGGTTCATAAGAATATGGATTTCCAGGCATAATCTGAAAGGAAAGAATCTGAAAAACTTAAGAATGATTGTAGGAAACTTAAAGTGCGAAGAGGCAAGATGGCGCCATGTAAGGGCTGAGGTGCGGAGCGCTGTGTCTCGTCTGAGGAGAGTGACCTACCCTTTCACAGTAATGCTGAAGCGCAAGGGCAAACAGCTGCACTATCCGGCTGGAGCGGCCGTGGGAGGAATTTGCCAGCTTACCCTCGACGAGTTCGGTGTCCGGCCAATGAAAGGGATTTTTGCTGCCTTGGATCGCTCTGGAGGAGACTCTCTGGAGTGGAGCATGGAGGGGGGCTTTGTTGAGCCCCGAGGAACAGGCACTTCCCCGGCGACCCGGAAGCACTCCTGGGGGGGGGGGTTTGAATCCCCCATCTCCTGGAATTGTTTCACCGGTGGCGGAAGGTATACCGGGCCTCCCCCTTGCTCAGTCCTCACCTGAAGGTATGAGCACTGTTTGTGGAGAAGGTGGTTTGCCTGTGGACCATTCTAGGGAGAAGGCTTGGAGAGTTTTCTGCGGGGAAGGAGTCTTATCACCATGGAGGTACTATGGAACTCAATCAAGACTCTGGATGGAACTCTTAATGCGAATTTGGCACAACTTTCTTTGAAGGTGGATTCTCTTGCAGAACTTGTTTCTGCTCAGAGGGATCAAGTGGCTCAGCATGAGGTCAGATTGGAGCAATTGGAGGGTTGAATGGTGGAGAGGGTCACTTTTAAAGATGCATATGTGAAGGAGAGTTTTGGGGTCTGGAGGAAGTTGGAGTTTTTGGAAAATAAGTCCTGGAGGAACAATTCGTGTTTCTTGGGGTTTCCTCGATCCCCTTTGCTCGGGCCTGTGGAGTTGATAAAGTAGTACTTAATTGAGATCTTGGGCTGGGTGTCTGATAATCTTCCTCCTGTGGCTAAGGCGTTCTATGTGCCCTTCTCCAGAGGTAGTTCTGGTAACCTCAGTCGACCCCAGGAGCAACTGAATCTGACTGGGTTCCTTGAGAGATCTATGGAACTGGTAACATCTTGTAGTATTTTGCAGGTCATCTTTACCTTTGAGCAGCATTTCAGACATATGCAAGAGCAGTTTATGGGTTCAGTTGTACGTATATTTCCTGATGTATCTAAGCAGACCCAGGTTCGACTAAAGGAATTCTTGGCCTTACGGCCTAGAGCCTTTCGCTTCAGGGAACCTGGCTCTTAAAAGTTTCCTTCTTTATGTTATGTAAGTTTTGAGGGGCAGAATTATTACTTTATGGAACCTAAACAGCTCTTAGAGCTTATTGTTTCTAAGGAGGGTAACCTGGGGTCTAGGGGGAGGGAACCATAGCATGTGTTTCCACTGATAGCACTCCCTTACGGCTTCTCTTGTTGATTTAAATTTATTTCCTTATTTCCTTGTGCTTGCCTTCCTTATTATTGTGGGCTGATGTGTAGGCACTATATATTTCCTTGTTAGTTATATTTCTTATTTTGTTTGTTGATTTTGCTTATTGCCTGTATCTGTTATCTGAAATATCTAGAAATATAAAATAATAAAAAAAAAAAAGATTGTAGAGTTCGGAGTTGGGGTTTACAGGGTGAACTGGTTCAATATAAAAATAAATAGCAATTGGATACAAGGTCCTAGGCAGCTCCTTTCCCAGCTGCAACTATTGAAAGAAAAGTGCGAAGAGGTAAGGAAGACAGTCATGCCTACAGTGAAGTGGTCAGCTTGGTATGGTTACAGCGAGTCTGTTCTGCAAGCTATGTTGTGCAGTGAAGAGGAACAGGAGAGAGGAGATGCAGTGGAGAAGATATTGAAGATCAGAGGTGAAAGAGATGAGAAGATTCAGCTTGGCGACAGCAGTGACAGACCCAAGAAAACACCATCCATCAACAGAGAGGTAACTACACTCACCCAATTACTTGACTGGAACTCCGGAGTCTGAGCCTCCTCTTACTTGTACCATGGCAACAGCAGAGATCACGGCATTTCTGAGCAAACCCATGGTAGTTTCAGACTGGTCATCACACCCCCAGTCCATAGAAAGGTGTGTAAAAATGACAACTGAGACTGCTGGTCATGTGTACAATCAGGAGGGGAGGGAACATTATATTAGGAGTCAGATGGTCAGCAAGGAGCTCAAGAGCCGAAACAGAAGAAAACAAGATATGGCTTCTTTGCTGAATTTTGTTAAACCACACTAAATTAACTGCATAAATGACATTTTAAAGACAATTATGTGGCTACAGGTGTTGTTCAGACTATTTGTATGTTCAAATAAATATTACTTAATTTCCATCTATTTCAATTGTAATGTGATGTAGGTAAGACTCACTTTAAGCCGTTTCTGAAGATAGCTTTAGATTCCGTATGCAAAACTGCATAATTTGGTCACTAATAGTTTATAAAGTTTTGAAAAATAAAAATCTACCCCTAAAATTGACATGCCCTACTGAAGTATCCTTATGTCTGCAGAGAACAAAGTGAGCATGGGACTTTAATTCTTTCAAATTCTGTTGGTACACTTGCTTAATGCTGGGGGTTTTCAAGGTTAGGTAGCTCAGAGTATTTTCCATAAGCAGACAAACCCTAGAGGAAAAGCAAAGGAATTTTCTATTTGCTAAATACAAGGACTGCATTCGTTTTGCTTTGATTTTATTTACTTGCTAGAAATTCTAACCTGGCCTTGATACTAGTTTGTCCTAGAAGGACTGGTTGTAGGTCACGACAGATTATAATTACTGTATTCTTAATTAAGATCACATTTTCAGAAGTAGATGCAAAGAATGAAGTTCAAATATTCAAATAAAGTTTACAATGTGCTCTGACACAGTCTAGAAACAAACAGGATTAGATGATGAATCCCAAGGTATATGATCAAGAGTTTATTAGTTGAACTCTCTTGTAGAAGATAGACTCTTCCATTCTGACACAGTGGGCTCTGGTTCTCAAATACTTATGCTTCAATAAAGAGCTTAACTTATAATCGAGGTACGCTGTACGCGGTGCCTCCCTCTGCTAGGCCCCCCCTGCCCCCCCCCCCTCATTCCCTTCCCCTCAATAACCACAACACACTACTGTTGGGATGTCAACTGGTCGCAGCTTTGTTAACTTTTTAACGTAATCCAAAACATTTTAAACAAATGCCTCCTAACCGGCCATCCAGCGGAAAGCTGTCTCACCAGCCATGTGAGTAGCAAGGTGACATACTTCCGCTTCCACCGGAAACCGGTCCACAGCTATCCTTCAATACACTTTCCCTTCTTCCAGCTTCGCCATATTATTAGCAAAAGCCCCCAGGGGTTGTCCAGGCCAGGGGTACCCCACCCCCGCCCTGAGTATTGCCAAAGGCTATGGACCCCGGAAACCTTCAGGATCCCGCCACCCCCCTGCTGCAACACCTCTCTCTCCTAATCCCCAACGCCCCCCATAAGGGCGGGAGGGTGGGACGCCAGCCACGCTGCCTCCTGCTCGCTCTGCACGAACAGATACCGCTGCTCCTCCTCCCCCTTATTCTGAGCGCTTCTCGCCCTCTCATTGGCTCCCACCATAAGAACATAAGATATGCCATAGTGGGTCAGACCAAGGTCCATCAAGCCCAGTATTCTGTTTCCAACAGTGGCCAATCCAAGTCATATGTACCTAGCAGTTTCCCCATGGGACACAGGGTTCCACAATGCTTGTATTGATTCAAGCATTGATATCCTGGGTCCCTTCTTAATAATGGTTTATGGACCTTTCCTCCAGGAACTTGTCTCACCAGCCTCACTTGCTCCGCGGGATCCAATCCCTTCAAACCCCGCACCTATCCCTCCTGGCATGCCTGCCTACCCCAGCGCCGGGACGACGCCACGCACCGCGCCGCGCCCCAGTTACCCGCAGCCAGCGGGGATGTGGCCCCGTGGCCTTTTTCTTAACCGAGGTATGCTGTACGCGGTGCCTCCCTCTGCTAGGCCCCCCCTCATTCCCTTCCCCTCAATAACCACAACACACTACTGTTGGGATGTCAACTGGTCGCAGCTTTATTAACATTTTAACATAATCCAACAACATTTTAAACAAATGCCTCCTAACCGGCCATCCAGCGGAAAGCTGTCTCACCAGCCATGTGAGTAGCAAGGTGACATACTTCCGCTTCCACCGGAAACCGGTCCACGGCTATCCTTCAATACCCTTCCCCTTCTTCCGGCTTCGCCATATTATTTAGCAAAAGCCCCCAGGGATTGTCCGAGCCAGGGGTACCCCACCCCCGCCCTGAGTATTGCCAAAGGCTCCGGGATCCCGCCACCAGCTCAGGCGACCTCCAAGTCCCTGTGCTGCCCCCCAAATCCAAGCTGCGACCAGCGACCCTTGTTCCTAACCACATATTCCAATGCCTCCTGCCAGTCGTTAATGAGCAAGTCCACCCCCACCGGGAATAAGTGTACCCCGTCCTGCCTGAACAAACCGGCACACTCCACCTCAACCCAGGGATGCAGTATTTGGCAACCGCCATGCTCACAAACCCAGCGTCCAATCTGGCGATTGATTTTCGTCAGTCCCCGCGACCACCTTCGCTGGTCCCAGCAGGATGGCCTTGGAATAATATCTGACTATAGCAATATGACATCCCTAAACATTTGTAACACTTCCCCCAAGTCCCGTTTTGCTACTCTAATCAATTGTTTGCAGGTCCATGCTCCGAGGTTATTTCCCCCTAGATGAAGCAATATTATTGCAGGCCACGCCATGTCCCTCTCATGGTGCTGAAGCAAAGGCAGCAGCTGTGTCCAATGCAAACCACGCTCGCCCAGCCATACCACGGTCACCTCCAGAGGGTTGAGTCCAATGCTATGCCCAACTGGCCTCCCTGCTGCTCGCTGACCTGCCCAATGCACGAACGAGTGACCAACCAGCCAGCAAATACTAGGAGTCTGTCCTCCATCTGCAAAGAAATATGAAAGTTAGCAGCTGTGACTCCTTCCCCCCCGCCCCAGACGTACATAGCCTTAAAACGCCTGCGAACGCCATCTGCCAATACGTTGAATCTCTTGCCCATTTAACCTGGCTGCTGCCGCACTGGTGGCTGCACCAATGTGAAAGGAATGTGGAGCAAACTGCTGGGGGTCCAAGCCCATCCTACGCAGAGCTAACCTCAGCACTGCAGCAAACTGAAATTGTGTCAGCGGGTGAGTATCTTCGTGCATGAAAAACCAACCATCCACACCTGGCCGCACTCTCATGTACTCTTGTAAGGATGCCGCCGGACATGTCACACCGCCCCTGAACACCTTCAATATCACCTATGTTCCTTTTCCCCTCTGATCCGTCTTGGATCCCGCTAGCCATATGCGGAGTTCACTATCTGACACCTGCACATGCTGCCTCTCCAAGCCTCTCCCCGTACTGGATCGACCAGAATCCGCCACTAGCTCTCCCACTCTGAAGGCGCCAAAAAAATGCCACGCAAAAAACTGTCTGAAAAAGCGCGGCTTTGTAAGGTGACGCCGCCACCCCCGGTAACATCTCGCAGAGCTTAGTGAGCAAGTCGTACGTAATTGGTCTCCTGCCGTCCACTGGAGTTGGAGAAGACCGCTCCCATCCCTGCAGCTGTCGGCGAGTCAAGAATTCCCCAGGGTAGCCCCAACCCACCGCTTTGCGAAAAATGCAAATCCCACTAGGTGTGTCCGTACTGTTGCTCTTGATGCTCCGGCGGCCCTAGCCCATGCCACATATATTGCGCTATGATATGATCAGACGCCTGCTCTGGGTGACATCCACAAGCCTTTAAGTCGTCCACCACTCTGTCGTAACCTCGCCCGTATGCCAACCATGTTGCCTGTGACACCACACTCCGCAGCAGCTTCAGTATCTCCCCAGGTTAATTCCCCATAATTGCTCCGGGACAACCACTCCCTCAGCGTCTGCCTCCGGTGCCAGGGTCCGAAACTGCTCTCACTTAAAACAGGAAAGAGCATCAGCGATCCTATTAGTGCTACCTGGAATATGACGGGCTCTCACCGACACATTAAATCGTAAACAGGCTAACACCACTTTCCGCATTAATGCTGCTACCTGAGGGCAGCGTGGAGAATAATTGTTAATCACGCTGACCACTGCTGCGTTGTCACACCACCAGACCACCTTTCGGTTACGCAGTCTATCCTGCCACAGTTCCAGCACCACTAAAATAGGAAATAATTCCAGAAATGCTATATTGGACGTTAACCCCGTCTCATGCCACTCCTGCGGCCAACTGCAAGAGCACCAGGACCCACCGAAATATATCCCCAATCCTCCCCCACCCACTGCGTCCGTAAATAACTAAGTCGACACTGGAGACCTCCGCTTACATCAGCACTGCCGTTCCATTAAATTCTTTCAGAAAAATATCCCACACCCCCAAATCCTCCCACATACTCCTCGACACCCTAATATGGTGATGAGGTTTTACCACTCCCGCTGTAGCTGCTGACAAACGACACAAGAACACCCGCCCCATCGGAATCACCCTGCACGAGAAATTCAAGAGCCTATCAGGGACTGCATCTCCCTTAATGTTGTCTTACGCGATCTCAACACATTAGCCACTAACACCCGCAGACGCCATACCTTCTCCGTCGGTAAGCGAGCCACCATGTCAACTGCGTCCAACTCCACTCCCAAGAACATGATTTTTGTAGCCGGGCTTTCCGTTTTCCCTGCCGCCAAAGGAACTCCCCATAGCCTGGACAACCCTACAAATCTGTCCAATGGCTCTTGGCACCGGGCTGAACTGGCCTCACCTATGAAAAGAAAATCGTCCAGGTAGTGTACCACGTTCGCACATCCTACTTCTTCAACCAAATCCCAATGCATAAAAGTACTAAACTTTTCAAAGTAGGTGCAGGACACCGAGCAGCCCATCGGCAAACATTTATCAAAATAACTGTGCCCCTCAAAACAAAACCCTAACAAATGAAAGGCCGACGGATGCACCGGCAGTAACCGAAACACAGACTCAATGTTCACCTTCGCCATCACACACCCCGGCCCGCATTTTTGAACCAACTCGACTGCTGCATCGAAAGAAGCGTATCTTACCGCGCACAGCTCCTTCGGAATGTGATCATTTACTGATTCTCCCGCCGGAAAGGAGAGATTATGAATTAATCTGAACTTTCCAGGTTCCTTTTTTGGTATAATTCCCAATGGGGAAACCACAAAGTTCACAAATGGGTGCTCAGGAAAGGGCCCGACAATCCTGCCCAAATCCATCTCAACCTTCAACTTAGCCCTCACAACATGCGCAAAACACCTAGCCAAAATGGAATTTCGCACAGCCCCAGCCACTACCGTTCCCTGCACTGGTATGATAAATCCTTCCTGAAACCCCTTCTCCAACACCTCTCTGTCCCTTCGCCTCGGGTATCGCTGAAGCCATGGCCGCAAGGCCTCGGATCCTTATGGGCGTTGAAGCCAGGCCAAACCACTCCTTCTTACTTGGGGACCAGGGGCGGGAGGTGACTTCCTTCTTGACACATTTAATGGCAGAATGTCCCCCGCTACAAATGGAGCATGCATGCCGAAACTTGCAATCGGGAAATGGACAAGACGTTAAAGCGCCAACAGATGTCTCCGGCTCCATTATTCCCCACCTTCTGTGGCGTGGGGGCCCCCCCAGCTCAAAAGGAACGACTCGTCCCTGCCGCCGACGCAAGCCCCACTTTTGCACCCCCCATCCCCCCACCACCTGATTTCACAGACATCTTTCTCAACCATAAATTAATATCCTGCGTCCCCCACGAAAAACTTATTTTCCTCCATCTTATCCCTGAACTTTTCATCGTAGTTGAGCCATGCCCAACCTTCGTGCGTCTGAGCCGCCTCCAAAATTGAATCTGCATAAGACAGCAGCATTCCATATTGCTCCGGATACTGATAAACTCGCTAGCCTTAAAAAAGCCCTTGCCCAGTTGACGACACTACGCGAGACGTTTTTTATCCTCCCCACCTTCACATCCTCTTTCCTCTTATTTACTCTCACCCGACTGCCTCCTGCCTTCCAAAAGACGGAAAATATCTATATATCGCCTCTTGAGAATTTTTCGCCGTAGCTTCCGAGGAACTCCTTCCCATAACTCCGAAAATGAGGCTAGAGTGGGGGTACTTTCCCCGTCCCTCACCCCTGTCGTAACCCTACTGGCAATCGTCCGCCCCACCCGTTCGTCTTCTGACAATGATGACGAGGAATCCCGCGATGACAAAGAGGAAGAGTTGGAGCTGTGCTGTCGCTGACAAACATGTTTACATTTTTTCCGCGCCTTTTTCCCACACCGTCCAAAGACCCTGTCACTTTTTATGTCCCCTCCCCTGGTACATTTGATAACTTACCTGCCGCTCCCATCCTGGTCCTTGATGCTCTCCGCCGTGTATCCGGCTCTCGCTGCTCCTCTGTGCTATGCAGACCCCCATCTGGTTCATCCATCACCTCTTCCGCCACTGCGTCCCGAGTTGCACCTCAGGCCTCCATATTCAGTACCTGTACCGGCCCCTTGCGATCCAAACCCGCTTGGGTGCTGTCCAACTGGAGATACCTGCTGAGGTAAAAAAGACAAGACAGGGGGAGGAACCGCCGAGGACTAAGGAGGGTGCCACGCTCCCAACCATTCCATCCCAGACGAGCCTTGTCTCCCTCCCCTCCAATGCTCCCACGCATAAGGACCCCCCCAACCTTATAATATCCCCCTTGCATACCCAGCCATCCCATCTGACCCGCTAAGCCCTGACCTCCCGTATTGGGCTGAGCACCCCAAGTACCCGTCCTCACCACCCAATGTTAGCACTACCGTCCACCCTTGCCTCACTCCCAGTGCCTCTCCTGCACCCCGTCCCTGACCCGACCTGGATTGGTTCCCCTCTTCTGCACCATCCACTTCCTGCCCCCAACCGGGCTCACTATCGTCTCCATAAGGAGCAGCCCGCCCCATCCCCTGAGCACCCCGGGAACGGGAACCCTTCCTTGCCCGCCAAAGCCGTCCTGCCGGCCCCCCACCCCCTCTCTCAATCCTTGCCACCCCACGCCTTGAAACCACTTTTCCCCCCCGCCCCTGAGCTCTTCTCCCCTGCTCCCCCACACCCTCATTTCCCTGAGCCCCGACTGAGCCCTCAGCCTCCCTATGCGGAGCCCTAGAAGGCACGCCCCGTTGCCTCCCAGCCCTAGAGCCCCTTCCTGCTCCTCTTCTTTTTCCTGTACCCCCCCCCCCCCCCCGCTCGAAGTAGGCATCAGGCCTGTAAAAAGATAAAACGACACACCACAACCCCTCCGCGGTATAACCCTGCCTTTTTTTTTTTTTATTATGTCCCCTTTGCCCGAAACTTGCCTGCTCGACCCCTCAGTCACAGCGCCTGGGCGAGCCCTCCGTTACTCCTGTGGCTTGTCTGCTCCCTAGAGCCACATGCCGCTGCTCTTCGACGTACTGCAACTCCGTTCAGCTCCGCACTCGTGTGCTGCCGCTCTTTCAATGCCGGCTGAGCTTCCCGTCACCGTCCCGGACTGGCCCCCTGACCGCGATCGCTCAACCTTCTTCTGCCCTCCAACGAAGTCAGCCGCTGCACGCCAGCCACGCTGCCTCCTGCTTGCCCTGCACGAACAGACGCTGCTGCTCCTCCTCCCTCTCTTATTCTGGCCGCTTCTCGCACTCTCATTGGCTCCCGCCGGCCTCACTTGCTCCACGGGAGCCAATCCCTTCAAACCCCGCACCTATCCCTCCCGGCATGCCTGCCTACCCCGGCGCTGGGACCACGCACCGTGCCGTGACCCGGTTACCCGCAGCCAGCAGGGACGTGGCCCCATGGCCTTTTTCTTAACAGTGTTCCTAACGCTGTCCTGGAAGCACACCTAACCTATCTAGTTTTCTGGACAGCCAACATTAATATGCATGAGACTTGCACACATTGATTCTCCACTGAATGGAAATAAAAGCTCATGCATATTCATAACAAATATCTGGAAAACCAGACCATCGATCACAGGGCCATTGATCTATAAGGTGGGTGCAACCAGTTTCTCTAGTACTGTTGCTGCTTCAGACCAACAAAGCACTCCATTTAAAACAGTGTTTCTCAACCCAGTCCTTAGGACACACCTAAGCAGTCAGGTTTTCAGGATAACCACGATGAATATACATGAGATAGATTTGTATACACTGCCACCATTATCTGCAAATCTCTATCATGCATATTCATTATGGTTATCCTGCAAATCTGACTGGCTTGAGAACCCCAGATCTAGAAGTATGGTTCCTGACAGTAATCCTTGTGCCTGGAAATTCTTAAGACTCTGACTACGGTTAATTTTGTCGTACCAATATACACTTCCATTATTTATTTTTTATTTATTTAACATTTCTTATGTTATACACTTATACAATATACACTTCTATTATGGCTCTTGTTACATTATCCATCAACTTAAATTTGCACAATCTTCTTTCTCAAGTTACATATACCTGGGAATAACCTCTGGTGTTTGGACTCTTGAAGAGGTCGACGCCAGGGAATTAGTCAGTATGCAACACTCATATAAAGTACATATGTATTCTGCAATATAGCTGGGCAAACAGATGTATTACAGGGAGATCCAGCTCGCCTTTTATTAGTTTAAAACTTTGTTAAATTAAACTTCTGATAATTTTTTATCCTTAAAAACAAACCCTGGTGATTGAAGCAAGTATCAAAGACATGATGGTGTGGCAGGTGAAGGCCGGTGATCCAGTGTCTGACATGAGCAAGCAAACCTAACTAGCTTGACCTGTAAATGAAGTCTGTAGAGAGGCCCATAGGAATTGCACATCCCCCAATATGCTGCTGTAGAATTAGAATTGAACTCAGTAAAAGTATTGAATTAGCTTAGACAAGCAGAACAGATGGAAAAATACAGAAAAAATGTTTAAAACTGCTGACAGAAAGGTTACAGAGCCCTGCTTCCCTACACGTACAAACTAGTTCAATGGCCTTGAAAGGAGGAAAGTAACAAGTTGGTGAACTGGCCATTGTAATTGAGACTAGAAGGGGGGTAAGCAGGTACTGAGCCCACTCCAAGAACATAATTGGATAATCATATCAGTACCGGGACCAATAGAAGGGGTACGGGAGGTACGGGAGGTTACCGGGACCAATGAAATGTTTTACTATACCTAGAATGGAACAAGAGTCTATAAAAGTTATTGTATTGCTCGAGAACATCGCTCAGCCATTTTGAATTTGACTTGGTTCGAGACTTGTGCACAAATAAATGATTTGGACCTTCTGAACAGACTCCTGGTATCATTTGTCCATTC
The DNA here is from genome assembly GCA_033557465.1 of Ichthyophis bannanicus. NCBI lineage: Eukaryota > Metazoa > Chordata > Amphibia > Gymnophiona > Ichthyophiidae > Ichthyophis > Ichthyophis bannanicus. The sequence goes on along the minus strand of CM066035.1, from coordinate 167,402,534 downwards.
CTTTCTGAACACATTACTAAAACATTTCACCACTCTCTAATAACTTCCTATTTCAACTATTGCAACTTCCTCCTTGCTGGTTGGTCTCTGAGCCACTTCTCCCCCCTTCAGAATTCTGCAGCGCAACTAATCTTTCACCAGCCTCGATATACTCATATAACCCCCTCTTCTCAAATCACTTAATTGGCTTCCCTTCCGTTTCCATATCCAATTCAAGTTTCTTCTTCTGACCTATAAGAGCATTCATTCTTTTGCTCCTCACTACTTTTCCACTCTCCCTACACCCCTCCTCATGAACTCCGCTCTTCTACTAGCTTGCTTCTCTTTGCCCTTTTCTTCCTCTGCCAACTCCAGACTTCAATCCTTTCACCTTGCTGCTCCTTATGCCTGGAACAAATTCCCTGAGCATGTATGTTAGGCTCTCTCTCTCCCCCTTTTCAAATCCATGCTGAAGGCTCACCTCTTTGAGGCTCCTTTTGAATCTGGATCCCTTGTCTTCCTTGTGTCTCCTTACCCTTCCCTTTGGATCCTGATCCCATATCTTCCTTGTGTCTCCTTACCTTTCCCTTTTTTGCCCTTTTCTTATCTTTGTCTTGTCTGTCTTAATTAGACTGTAAGCTCTAATGAGCAGCGACAGTCTCAAAAAAGCATGGGACAAACACAGAGGATCTCTAAAGGTAAAAAGGGGACTGTTGTAGTTGTTGATATGGAAGGACACACTAGATAGGCCATGTGGTCTTTTTCTGTCATCATATTTCTATGTTTTTATATATGTCTGCAAAGTGTTGTGTATGCCTTGTAGCACTATATAAATGATTAATAGTAGTAGTAGTAGTAGTTGATGTAGAACCTAGAGACCTGATTGTCTGTTTGAATGAGAACAATTTGGCTGGATAACTAATCTTTGAAAGCCCTTAGAGAGTTTGCTATTACGCGCAGTTCCAAGAAGTTAGTCTGATGTAGACTCTCTTGGGGGAACCAAGTACCCCAAGTGTGAAACCCATCAAGATGAGTTCCTCATTCCAGTTTGGATACATCTATCATTAGCAGTTTTTGATGGGGAAAATTTGGAAGGAGTAGACCTCTGGCCAGATTTCTGTGAATGGTCCACCAAGTGAGAGACTGAGCCAGTGGGGCTCACCAGCATCCAGTGCAGCTTTTGAAGCCATGAAGATCAATGTCATGTTGATGGATTGGATTTAGAAGTGCCAAAAGGTTTGTCACGCTGTTTCTCGCGATCATTCAGCTTTTTCTCATCTGCAAACTAATTACAAGAAGAGGGTTTGTGATTGGGTCCCAAGCACTGGAGGCACCATTTATGTGGGTCCATAATTGATATGGTCCCTTGACACTTGGAAGACTTCTTAAACCCACTGGTGAGTTTCTGGGACATGACACCCAGAAACATAGCCACAGTGAAATCAAACAACTTGATTTTGAATAAAACCATAGAGACAAGCTCGACCACAATGCCAAGCACCTATGGGTGTTGAGAAGACATGGAAACAGGAAACTTTAAACTGTTGAATAAAACCTAAGGAGAGATAAAGGAAGGAAAGAATATTGCGATGCAGGCTAAAATACCCTCAAGAAAAATGGCTCTGTAAACCCATGGAAAGGAATGACTTACATAACCAAACACACACATATCTGAGGGGCTCTGTGGAAAAAATGGACTGAGGCTATGATGGTGCCATGGCAGCAGGTGGGAAGGCCCGGGGAGGCATGCACAGGTGTGGTAGAGCTTCCAAAAGCTTTTTGAAGGAGCTAGGAATGCTCCCGCGCAGGGTCTCCATCGTATGACTACCCATAAGTGAGGGATTTTTTCCTGCTTGTCCACAGAGAAATACAGGTACTGCTAGTAAAGCTTATGGGAGTTTGCCAATGAAGAGAAATAGATCTAATCTTTTGAAACTTTAACAGGGATAGCTCATTTCCCTCCTGAAAATCAGTGAATGTATGAATATTCTTTGTATAGTCATCACCATGTTCTGCTACTACTAATCAGATATATATTGTTTTAAAAATTTGTGCTCAATATTTGGAGCACTCAGGAAGTACTGTATGAACCTATATATCTGGTGGATGTACTAGTCCGATATATGCCATCAAAATCTTTGCATTTTGTACAACAGGGTGTGTGATAGTTGCCAGATCATGCCTGGATTTAGATACAGGCAACACAGGCAAGTGCTTCCAGCCTTACAGTTGTTGATTCCAAGCTGCAGAGGCAGCAATTTCGACAGCAGAATTATGAATGGAGCCTCTAAGCCCTCTAGTACTGACAAGCCCTACAGTACCCCCTCATCCCCTCTTCTCATACCATGCAAGGGGTGGGAATAGAGTGCTCTCAGGACCTGTCAGTGCTGGAAGTCGCACATGCCCCATGCTGAATTCTGCTATTGGAATTGCTGTTGCTTCAACTCATAATCAGCCACTATACAAAACAATTAGCAAAGGTGATGTGGTCTACCTAAGAGAGGGAAGGGGAAGCAGAGGTAGTCTCCCTCGTCTCTTATTTATGGGCAACCCTTCTTGAAATCCAGCCCTGCAGGCCACATTGGTTCAACCTGCACTTGCCCTAAAGCTTTTACATATGGTCTGTTTTTATGGAATTCTAGTCCAGCGGAACTGAGGCTAGGAATAAATTACCTGAGATATTTCAAGTTGTTGAAGGTCTGGCTATTTGAGCAGGCATTTGGAATATAATCAATGTGCTGAGTAGGCAGTGGGTGAGGGTAATGGATATATGGCGATTATTTTTTGTATGTTTATATGTGCTATGTTGTACTGTCTATGGACTGCGTTACATGATATATTATACATGTATATTATACTAATTTGCCTCGGTTTGCTTGGATGAGGTGTACAAGGTGCAACTGAAATAAAATGAACCCCTAGTTTCTTGTAGCAGATATATCAAAAGCTGTGGTAATTATGTGATACAGTTCTATAATTGTGCATATATTTGCACAATTATTCTTATTTACTGTATTTAAAAAGGGCAATTTTCTGGTGTTTACATGCCCAATTACTTTATTTGGCTTTTTTGTTTGGGCAAGGGAACTGATCTTAGTACTGGGAAGAAGGAGGGGGCTACTAGAGAATAGAGGAAACAATTTTGGATAGAAGGGGAGAGCAGATCTCAAAGAAAGGAAATGGAGACAGTATTTCAGGCAGGTGGAGCAGAGTGAGAAGGATGGGAGAATCATACATCCAAGAAAGGAAAGCAAAAGTGGAGGAGGACAAAGGGATCAGGAAAAAGAGAGGGGATCCTGGATAGGAGAAGAGATCCTCAATCAAGAGGGATAACAATCCTTTCCAACTCCACAGCTCCTCTGACCTCTACACTCACTGTCTCCTAAAATCATCCTCCACTCCCCTCACTCTATCTGCACTTCAATTCTGATCTCCACTTGCACTTCCAATCCCCTTCACGCTCCTATATCCAATCTGATCCCCTCATCCACAACATGCCCTCTCTAATCCCCACAATTACACTTTGTAGCACACCTTTGATCACCTCACCTTTCCACTCCCCCCTCCCCCATGTAACCCACATCATAAGAACATAAGATATGCCAACTGGCTCAGAACAAGGGTCCATCAAGCCCAGTACTCTGTTTCCAACAGTGGCCAATCCAGGTCATGAGTACCTGTTAGGTTCCCAAAAGTAGGCAGATTCCATGTTGCTTGTCCTAAGGTTGAGCAGTGGAGCTCCACAGTCCATTTTAACAACATTTTATGGACATCTGCTCCAGAACTCATCCAAACGTCTTCTAAACCTAGCTACATTAACAGCTTTTACTATATCCTCTGGTAACGGAATTTCAGTTTGATTACGCATTGAGTTAAAAATATTTTCTACGATTTGTCTTAAATGTGCTGTAGTATAGCTTCATTGCATGTCCCCTAGTCTTTCTACTTTCTGACGGCGTAAAGAACCAATCTACATTTACTGGTCCTACTCCATTCATTATTTTATAGACCTCTATCATATCTACCCTCAGCCATCACTTTTCCATGTTGAAGAGACCTAACCTTTTAAAGACTTTCCTCATAGGAATATCCTTTCATCCCCTTTTGGTGGCTCTTCCCTGTACCTTTTCCAATTCTGCTATATCCTTTATAAGATATGGTGACCAGAAATGCACACAATATTCAAGGTGCAGTCGCACCATGGAGCAATACAGAGACATTATATCATCTTTGGTTTTATTCGCCATTCCTTTCCTTATGATTCCTACTATTCTGTTTGGTTTCTTGGCTACAGTTGCATAATGGGCAGGGTGTTTCAACGTATTATCCACCATGATGCTGAGATCCTTTTTCTGTGGAGATTCCTCATGTGGAACCTTGCATCATGCAACCAAAGCTTGGGTGGTTCTTCCCTAAATGCATAATTTTGCACTTCTCCACATTAAATTTCATCTACTATTTGGACACCGAGTCTCCCAATCTTTCAAGGTCTCTTGTAATTTTTCACATCCCCTCTTCAATCACTTCCCTATTTTATCCAGTCTACATTCCCTCAGTCTTTTGCCTCCCTCTGTACCATACTCTTCCAGGTCAGTGAACCTCCTTCATCCCAACCCTTTACTGTGTGTGGGGAAAAGGAAAACAGTCTGGGATCTTGGCACATTCTTATGCTGATGATCATATTCTTCTTCACCACATCGACTCGTCTGCCCCCAATTTGACCCCTCTGAACTCCTGCTGAGTGTCCAGTACTGCTCTTATGAATTCCAATCTTTGGGTTGGGGTTAGAAGGGACTTTAGGAAGTTTACTATGAATCCCAGGTGTTGCAGCATTGCGAGGGTGGTTTTGAGTGAAGTTCAGAGTTCTCCTGGAGAGTCTGCCTTTATCAACCCGTCATCTAAGTAAGGGAAGACAAAGATCCCCTTGTCTCACAGGTAAGCTGCTACACAGACATGCATTTTGTGAACACCCTGGGAGCAGATGCCAATCCAAAGGGGAGGACTCTATAATGGTAGTGGGTCCCCTGAAAGGCAAAGCAAAGATATTTCCTGTGTCCTGGATATATCAGGATATGGGTATATGCATCTTTGAGATCTAAGAAACATAGCCAGTCCTGTTTCTGCAAGTAGGGTAGGGGGTTTCTGAGGGAAATCATTTTGAACCTCTCCTTGACCAGGAATTTGTTGAGATTTTGGAGGTCGAGGATAGGCCTGTATCCTCTGACTTCTTCAATATGAGAAAGTAAGGATAGTAGAAGCCCTTGTGAAGTTCTTGTTGTGGATCCTCCTCTATGGCCCCTTGGGTGAGCAGGTTGGAGATTTCCTCTTTGAGTAGGGCCCTGATGATGGGTCGGAGAGGACATTCACCTCTGAAGTGAGGTGGAGGAGGTTGTTTGAAGTTTAATTGGTACCCTTCCTGAATGTTTAGGGTCCACTGTTCTGAGGTGATCATTTGCCAATGGCTGGCAAAGAAACAAAGTCAACCTGCTATTTTGGTTGAATTGGGCCTTTGCAGGGGCAAGATGACCATGTTCCCCAGGACGGAATCAAAAGCTGGGAGTTGCTTGTGGCTGTTGCTTAGCAGTTCTGCGCTACTTAGCAGATTTAGGCCCCTGTTGCTTACTCTGAGGCTGGTAACATGCTTGTGAATAAGAAGGGTAGAACCTCTAATTTTTAGGATAGAAAGACTTCTTTGTCGCTGGTTTCTTTTTTGAGGGGTCAGCAGTCTTTCTGGAGAGTCTCTTCAGAGTGGGATCATCACTTTTAAGCTCTCCAGCTTTTTCCCTCCGGTTTTTACTGAAGAGATTTTCCCCAGTAAAGGGGATGTTAACCAGTTTGTCTTGGACCCATTGTTCTAGGTCCCAGTTTGCCTTGGACCCATTGTTCAAGGTCCATGCTAGTCTTCAAGCACCAATGGCAATAGCTGATGCTCTGCTGGTGGATTTGAATGCATCGAAGGCTGCCCTATTCACAAACTTGGAGATATTCTGGCTGTTTTTGAAGACCGTCTCAAAAGCTGGCCTCTTTTCCTCTGGGATGAAGGGAAGGAAGGCTTCCCAATCCTTATTGATTTCCTTAAGGAACATACCCATATATAAGATATAGGAATTAATCCTACTTGCCAGCATGGAGGCCTGAAAAGAACATCGAGCAAAGGAATTAAGATTCCTTGATTCCCTGTTGGGGGGTATCGACGCATGTGTCTTACCATTTTTGATGCAGCACATCGTTGATTCAACTACCATCAAGTAATGTAGTAGCGGTGGCTTTTTAAAGTCTGTAAACAGGGTCTCCCACATGTGAAGCATCAGGTTATGCAGGATCTTATGAACTAGCAAGATTGTTGCCTCCTTCGGGGCCATAGAATCTCGAGTTCCTCTGCCTGGGGGCTCCGGTTCTGCAGTGGCTGGTATTGATAGCCCTGTCGCCATGTCTTGAATAAATTCCTGGAAGGACATGTTCTCTGGTGGGGACTTTCGGCAGGAGGTGGTACTTAGAGGTGACGGCTCTGATGCCGATGCCATATCCAGTAGCTCCTTAGAATCAAGTGACCGATGGTCTGAATCGTAGGCCTCAGAATCTGAGCTCGGTGAACGTTGTCTGTGCCGATGACCATGTGAATTGTGCTGCTGGTACTGGTCCTGCTCAATGTCTTCCCTTTGCTGTCTTAGCAGCGGTGCCGAACCTGGTATTGACCAAATTGATGGGGCTCCGAACACCGGGCCCGGTGGTGGAGCGGAGGCATGAGGAATGTGGACATCAGGTAGTTGCACCAGTAGCTATATCTATGTCAGTACCGATACTGCTTCTGCTGTCGGTACTGATGTGATATGGATGTAAGCAGGTACCAAGGAGAGCAGGTACTAGGAGAGCACTAATATCTTCTTGATGGATAGCATGGGCTGATCCAATGAGATTGCCAGTGTCTGGACCAGAGACAGAATGGTGTTTGCAGCTACCGTACCAGAACACGGCACCAGGGGCTCTGCTGAGGTCGAAGCATCGGAAGCCTCCTGTTTCACTGTAGAGGGCCTTTGGAGGACCTCTGGCCGGGGGCATTCAGTTTGACGGCCAGTGTTAGAGGACGTCTTCAGGGAGTGTCTGTGCTTTGAATGGGACCTTTCCCTCGATCCTCTTGATGTCTCTTTGGACTCTTTGGATGAAGCTCGAGACTCCTTCAGATCCCATGGAGATTTTTGTGGAGATCTCAAAGTTTTCTCCTCTTAGAGTCCGAACTATGCTTTGAGATCTTCGAAGTATTGGATACGTTTGAAGCCGATGAAGTTCGGGAGGATGTAAATGCCAACGAGACTGAATCCGATGGGAAAAAGTCAGACAACTTTCTGGCCCGGTTTCCTAGTCCTCTCTTCGCCATTTGCTTACAGAGGGAGTAAGCGTTTGGGCCATGGTCGGGGCAGAGGCATTTGAGGTACCATTCATGTGTGTTGGTGACAGAAATTATCCGGGAACACTCGGTGCATTTTTTGAAACAGCAAGGGTATTTTCTCCAATGTGGAGAGGGTAGGTCTAAGGCCTATGAGGGGCACAAGAATGAAAATAAAGAAAATAAACAAAGTAAAAAGAAATAAAAATTGAAGGTACCGGAATCGGGGGCGATACCAGAGTGAAAATGGGAAGGGAGAAGCTCTATTCCGAGAAAATGTTTTCTGCGAGGACAGGAAAAAGATCCTGCGGCTTTTTAGAAAAAGTAGAATTGAGGAGAGGGAGTCAGAGGAGAGGAAGTCAGAAGAGCAGGAAGACAGTTATGCAAGTGCAGTGGCGTGCTCCCAAAGGTTTTCCTATCGGATGCTGGGGAGTGTTCCTGCATAGGCTCAGACAGTGCTGATGTCACCCATATGTGAAGACTACATTCCTACTTGTTCCTGGAGATCACTTTCTCCAGTATAAATGATGATACTCTCATCAGCTGCAGTGCATTATACAAAGCCTTCTAGTAATAGTAAACTTTCAACAGAGTACCTAGAATAGCAATGAACTCTTATTCCCTGCCCCCCCCCCCCCCAGCTTTCATTACTAAAAATTCACATTTTAAATCCTGTACCATCCATGGTGGAACCGACCTCAATGACCCCTATTCCCCCACCTTGCATCCCTGCCAAAAATTTTAAAACCATTCCCATTTTAAAACACTTTTGCTAGTGTTTCTTCATCCTTCTTCAGGGCTTACAGAGATTGCTTAGTCTTGAACAAAGCACCTCCATACTAGGGAGCCCAGGTTCCCTCCATCTCATTCCTAACTACGATTATGCCATACTTGACAAATTCCCTTGTTTGTTTACATCTAATGTATATGCATGAAACTAATATTTTAGCGTTTCTGCTTATATTCTGAGCCAGTTTCCAGATACTTACCGAGTTTATTACTACAACTATTACTTATCATTTGTATAGTGCTAGAAGGTGTATGCAGCACTGTACAGACACATGTAGGAGACCGGCCCTGCTCATAAGTGCTTACAGTCTAGTCAGGACAGACAACACAACAACTGGGGACTAGGATATATCTAGGGCAGAGGTTCCCAACTCCAGTCCTGGAGGGTCAAACACCATTCATGTTTTCGGGCTGTCCCTAATGAATATACATGAGATACATTTGAATACAATGGGGGCAGTGCATGCAAATGCATCTCATGCATATTTATTAGGGACAGCCTGAAAACCTGAATGGTGTTTGACCCTCCAGGACTGGAGTTGGGAACCTCTGATCTAGGGGAATGGTAAGGGAACACACATAGGAGGTGAACAGGAGACTAAGTGGATCAGGATCCAAAAGCAGTCTCAAATAGGTGGGTTTTTAGCCTGGATTTGAATAGGGCCAGAGATACAGCTTTTGATAGATCTCTTGGAAGAGTTTAGTATGGTAGACAGTAATGTGCAACCCAAATATGTGAGGCTCTCCTAAGGCCATTTAAAGGAAAACTTTGGTTGCAACCTCTCCAATTGCATAAGCTCCATACTGATATCTAACATTTCTGATTTTTGCATGCTGACTTTAAAGACTGCTAGCCATCCTTATTTTCCTAGTTCCCACACCAGTAGGGGAACAATGATATGTAGCTACTAATAATAAACATATCATCTGAAAAAAGCATAATCGTATAATCTACCTCTCTCCAATCTCTATCCCTTTTATGTTCACACTCATCTAAATTCTTGCAGATAGTTGTATTGAGAAGGCAATATTAGTGACTATAAAGGAAAGCCTTGATGGGTGTCCCTGCCCAGCCTGAAAAATTCAGAAGACCTGCTATTCACCTTGACTCAAGCCTGGGGATCATTTGATCCAACTCAAAAACACTGGCCCAAAGCTCTCTGTCTCGAGTTTGTTTATATGCATTTAATATACTGTGATTCCACAAGACTATTTGTTATTGAGATTTGCAAAACTGATTTAAAACTAGTACAGTCAGTATAATGATAAACATTTATCAAATTATCAGAACACCACGAAGGGTGGGGGATGAGGGATATGAGTAGAACAACAATAATTAAAATCTAAGGACAGTTGAAAATACCAGAACATAAAAAAGGAAAGGGGGGGGGGGGGTCCTAGGATAGAAATATTTATAAGTATAGGATCATTGAAAGAGCTAGGTCTTAATGTTTGTTTTAAATTGGCTGTTTGAAGTTTACATCCGAATATCAAGGGGCAACAAAGTTCCAGAGTACAGATCTGGTGAGAGAAAACAGCATTTCTAAGCGATTCTAACTTGAATTTATTGGGGGGCGGGGGGGGGGGGATTTCCAAGGGATAAGCTTGTGAGGACCTGAGCTGAGCAGTATGAACAGTAAGAGTAGTTACTCACCTGTAACAGGTGTTCTCCAGGAGCAGCAGGAATCAGTCCTCACATATGGGTGACGTCGGTGCCGATGGAGCCCCCGTGCGGAGCATTTCCCTAGCTTTCAAAGAAAGCCTTTGGGAATTGCAGCGTGCATGCGCGGTCCCCTTCCCACCCAAGGGTGCCATCTTGCTCAGTCTGATGACATAGCTAAAAGACAGCAAAAATAGCAAAAAATAAATCATATGACTGCAACTCCAAGGGGAGGAGGGAGGGTTGTGAGGACAGATTCCTGCTGCTCCTGGAGAACACCTGTTACAGGTGAGTAACTACTCTTTCTCCAGGACCAAGCAGGAAGTCAGTCCTCACATATGGGACTCCCCAGCTTAAGGCTACCGGAGACCCCAAGCCGAAAATATGAGCTCCCTCTAGAGCGTCAGAACGTAAGGAAGGAATCTTCTCTGAGAACGCCCCCGACCGGTAGCCCAACATCAGGGGCGGAGGGAAGGAGTTGCCTAAACCCCAAAGAGATTATGGAGTACTGCCTGTCCAAAAGCACTGTCCCTGCGGGACTCCCTCTCAAGGCAGTAATGGGCCGCAAAAGTCTGGCTTGAAGACCAAGTAGCGGCCCGGCAGTTGTCTGCCAACGGAACAGAGCGGAGATGAGCCACTGACGCAGCCTTTGCCCTGGCACGATGAGCCGTGACTCGACTCTCCAACGAGAGGCCGGCTGCCCCATAAGCCCAGGCGATACAGTCAGCGACCCATATGGACAAAATACGCTTGGAGACAGGTAACCCCAACTTATTGGGGTCAAAAGAAATGAAGAGCTGAACAGCCCTCCGGTGCTCCCGCGTACGGTCAAGATAGAAGGATAACGCCCTCCTACAGTCCAGGGTATGCAGGACCCTCTCAGCCCGGCTGGCATGCGGCCTGGGAAAGAAAGTCGGAAGAACCACCTCCTAATTGAGGTGGAAAGAGGAGACAACCTTAGGGAGAAACTTAGGGTGAGTCTGTAAGACTACCCTATTCCTGTAGAACCTAGTGTAAGGGGGATCAGACACTAGCGCCTGAAGTTCACTTACTCGCCTAGCAGAGGTAAGAGCTACCAGAAACAAAGTTTTCCATGAGAGAAAACGGAGAGGACAGGTAGCCATAGGTTCAAATGGCGGACAAGTAATCCGCTGTAAGACCACATTTAAATCCCACTCAGGGGCCGGTGGGCGTAGAGGAGGCTTAAGCAGGAGGAGGCCTCTAAGGAAACGAGCCACCAAAGGGTGGTTGGAAAGAGGCCTCCCATCCACCAGCGAGTGGTGCGCTGAGAGAGCACTGAGGTGAACTCTGACAGAACTGGACTTAAGGCCTAGATTGGAGAGGTAAAGCAAATATTGCAATACTACCGCTACCAAGCATGAGAAGGGATTCTCGCTGTGCTGAGCACACCATGCGGAGAATCTACGCCACTTAAGAGCGTAGGATTTCCTGGTGGATTGCCTTCTAGAGGCTAAGACTACGTCTTCCACCTCTCTAGGCAGTAGTAGGGGAGCCAGAACTACCGTTTCAGCAGCCAGGCCATCAGATGAAGGGACTGGAGGTTGGGGTTTAAGAGAGATCCCTGTTCTTGAGACAGGAGATCGTGCTGAATCCCCAGAGGAATTGGAGTGTCCACCGCCAGTTGCAGTAGAAGTGGGAACCACGGTTGCCTCGGCCACCTGGGGGCTATCAGAATCATGGAGGCCCCGTCCTTGAGTACCTTGAACAGTGTTCTGGACACTAGTGGCGTGGGAGGAAACGCATACAGCAGGCCTTTGGACCACGGGAGTAGAAACGCATCCGCTGCTACTCTGAGAGGATGTGGTTGTCTGGAACAGAATCTCGGGAGTTGCCGGTTCAGAGGACTGGCGAAAAGATCCATGGTGGGAGGCCCCACCTCAGAAAGATCTGCTGAACCACCAATGGATTCAATCTCCATTTGTGTGGTTGCAGGATCCTGCTCAGTCTGTCCGCCAGGTAATTCTCTTGACCTGGGAGGTAGACTGCCTTGAGAAAGATTCCGTGATTGACGGCCCAGGAGCACAGCCGTTGTGCTTCCTGACATAGAAGGAAGGAGCCTGTGCCTCCTTGCTTGTTCACGTAAAACATGGCAACTTGATTGTCCGTCTGGACCAGTACAGACTGGTGAGACGTGAGATGGGAGAAGGCCCTCAGAGCTACGCGTATCGCTCGCAGCTCCAGGAAATTTATCTGCTGTGCAGCCTCCCAAGGGGTCCAGAGACCCTGAGTACATGCCCCTTGCAATGCGCTCCCCAACCTTGAAGAGAAGCATCGGTTGTCAGCACTTGAGAGTGCGGAGGGGTTTGAAAAAACACTCCGAGCACCAGATTCGGAAGATGAAGCCACCATTGCAGAGAGGAGGCAAGCAGTGTGGATATTCTTACTGAGTCTGCAAGACTCCCTGTGGCCTGATGCCACTGAGCTCGAAGACTCCACTGAGCAGGCCGCATATGCAGGCGGGCATTGGGGGTTACATGTACTGTGGAAGCCATATGGCCGAGAAGTCTCAGGAATTGCCTGGCGGAGACCAGGGAATTGCTGCGAAACTGCCTGGCTAGATCCATTAATCTGTGGGCTCTGTCCACAGGCAGAAAAGCCTTCGCCTGAAGGGTGTCCAGCCTTGCTCCTATGAACTCCATGTTCTGGGACGGGAGCAAAGTGGACTTTGCGAAGTTTATGACAAACCCCAAGTGCTGAAGCAGAGCCACAGTGTGAAGGGTGGCTTGACTGGCCTCCTGTGAAGACTGGCCCCTTATGAGCCAGTCGTCCAGGTATGGGAACACAAAAAGACCTTGAAGCCTTAGGTAGGCTGCCACCACCGCCAGGCACTTTGTGAACACCCTGGGGGCGGAGGTTAGGCCAAAGGGTAGTACTCTATACTGATAGTGGTTTCCTCCCACAACAAATCTGAGATATTGTCTGTGGTCTGGATGAATAAGGATGTGAGTATAAGCATCCTTTAGATCTAAGGAGCATAGCCAATCTCCCTGCTGGAGGTAGGGCAGCAGGATTCCAAGGGTAAGCATCTTGAACTTTTCCCTCTCCAGGAACTTGTTGAGATTCCACAAGTCTAGGATGGGCCTGAGGCCTCCTGTTATTTTTGGTACCAGAAAGTACCTGGAATAAAAGCCGTGACCTCTCAGGTGGTGGGGCACCGGTTCCACAGCCTGTTCCTTTTGCAGACTTGCCAACTCCTGTAGGAGTAGGTCCCTGTGCAGAGGGGGTCTTGGAGGCTCCACTGGAAAAAAGGAGGGAGGTACCTGGTGAAAATGAAGAAGATAGCCCTTTTGGACTATATGGAGCACCCAGGTATCTGATGTGACGGCTGACCACCTGTGGGCAAAAAGGGCCAGCCGGCCTCCTGTGCTGATGTGAGCCAGCTGAGGAGGAGAGGCTATGCTTTCTGAGTCAAAACCCCCCGCCCTGCTGTGCAGGAGCCGGTGTTGGTGGCTTGGGGGCCTTCTGCCTACGGGGCCCATGACCCTGCCCCTTGGCCTGCTGACCCTGTTGGGGAGCTGCAGAGGCCTGATAATGAGGGTATTTGTTTATAGGCAGATGTCTTCCTCGGGTAAAAGGTCTTTTTTCCCGAGCCCTTCTTCTTCTGAGAAGGGGCAGAGGTTTTTCTGGACAGCCTAGTCCTGGTCAGAGTCTCGGTCTCGAGTTCAGCAGCCTTTTCAGCCATGGGTTTGCCAAAAAGGTTTTCACCTCGATAGGGGACATCGACCAACTTGTCCTGTACCCATGGCTCGAGGTCGGATGACTGTAGCCAAGCCTGTCGGCGGGCACCGATGCCAGCCCCGGCTACTCGTGCAGAAGCCTCAAAGCCATCGTAGGCTGCTCAAGAGATAAACTTCAAGCCCCAGTGGACAAGGCCTGGAACCTCTGCAAAGGTTCCTCAGAGAGACCAGCAGAGAACCCGGCAATCTTGCCAGGTCTTGAAGGTACATGCCCATGTAGAGCTGGTATGTCTGGACATGGCAAGCAAGCATAGAGCCCTGGAAGCACTTCTTACCGAGGGCATCCTGGTTCCGGGCCTCCCGGCTGGGAGGCACCAAGGAGTGCATCTTCTGACTTTTCAGTCGATGCATGGCCAATTCCACAACCATGGAGTGGTGCGGTAATTGTGCCTTTTGGAACCCGGGGCTCTTGCGGACTCGATAGATGGAATCGACCCGCTTGCTTAACACCGGCGTCGAGGCCGGGGTCTCCCACATGCAGAAGAGCAGCCGCTCCAGCATCGGAGGAACCGGAACAGTAAAGGCCTCCTTTGGGGGAGAGTCATACTGGAGGGCCTCGAGCTCCTCAGCTCGAGGCTCCTCCTCGGGATCCGCGGGGAATGCCAAAGCCTTGGCCATATCCCACACGAAGTCCGAGAACCGGGTATCCTCCGGTGGGGATCGTCTCCGAGGTTCGGACTCCGGTGAGTCCGATGGGACACACCGAGTCCGAAAGGTGTCGGGTGACTCTTCATCCTCCGTCTCCCAGCCCGACTCCTCGGAGGAGGAATCGAGCAGTTCTGGTCGGGCGGGCACCGATGCCCTCCGCCCTGACGCCGAGGGAACCGGCGTAGACGACCTCGGTCCCGAACAGGAGGCCGAGGGAGACCGTGACCGAGGATCGACTCGAGCTCGCATGGACTCGAGGATCGGCTCGTCCTCCGGTGTCAACTTGGACGTCGATGTCCCAGTGGTCGGGGCAGATGCACCAGTGAGACCGGCGATCAGTGCCCGCTGCTGCTCCATGAAGGCAGCCAAGCTGCTCTCCAAGGCCGTCAACCTGAGTCCGAGCTCAGGAGACTCAGCAGCCCCCGACTCTGGCCCCGACGGCGTCGGGCTCGACGTCGGCTCCCCTGGAGGAGAGTCCACAAGGACTACAGTACTCACGTGCCCAGGAGACTCCATCTCGAGACGAAGTTGTTTGGCAGGCCTCTCCGACTCCGAAGACCCGGGACGACGGTCGGGGCTATGCGACCTGGCCCTCGAGGAACCAGATGCATCCACCGACGCCGCCCTCGTGGGTTTTTTCTTCCTGCGCTGCTCCCGTGAAGGAGACCCCCGCTCAGAGGAACCCAGACGCTGCTCGGGGCCGGAGTCCCGAGACGTCGAGGCCTCTGACGAGGTCCGGGCCTGTCCGGACGCAGAGTCAGAGAAGATTCTGTCCTTTTGGTGCTGCCGACTCAACGCCTTCGAGGACATTTTGCCACATGGACCACAGATCATCGGGTCATGATCGGGTCCGAGGCAGCGGAGGCAGCAGTCATGTGTGTCGGTAAGAGACATAAGTTTCTTACACCGATCACACTTTTTAAACCCGCTGGCAGCCATCGGGGGAAAAAGGGCCCCTGCGAGGTCGAAAGACAGGGCTGCCAGTGAAAAAGAAAAATGGCGCGAACGCTAGTCACGAAGGACAAAAACCGAAAAAAGAGTGGGCGTATCGGGCCCAGGCGGGAAAAGGATCTGGCGTCAAACCGAGGAAGGAAGACAAAAAACAGGGAAATCAACGTTTTCCTCGGCGAAAAACGAACTACGTTCGTCGGGCTCCGCGGAAAAAAGAAGACTGAGCAAGATGGCACCCTTGGGCGGGAAGGGAACCGCACATGCGTGCTGCAATTCCCAAAGGCTTTCTTTGAAAGCTGGGGAAATGCTCCGCACGGGGGCTCCGTCGGCGCCGACGTCACCCATATGTGAGGACTGACTTCCTGCTTGGTCCTGGAGAATGCCAGCATTAGAATTTTAAATGTAATTCTGCTCAAGACAGATAACCAGTGTTGTTGAATAAGTAAATGGGTTATGTGATAACAGTGTTTGGCATTGTATATTAATTTCACAGCTGTGTTCTGTAGCAATTGAAGGCATTTAATTTGACATGGTGGGATACCAATAAGTAATGAATTATAGTACTCTAGATGGGTCAGGACTAATGCATGAATTAATGTATAGGTGGCTTTAGTATCAAGAAAAGGCCAGATTAGTCTAAGGCCAAAAAAGGATTTACTTACCAAACCTGAGATATGGTTGATAAAAGAGTTCCTTTCAAGGATTTCTCCAAAGGAAGTTATTTGTCATATCAAAAAGCGTAGTTACTCACCTGTAAAAGCGATTCTGGGAACAGCAGGAATTAGTCTTCACATATGGGTGATGTCGGCACTAACAGAGCCCCACATGGGAACACTCCCCAGCATCCAATAGGAATGCTTTTGGGAGCATCCCTCCATGCATGCATGCATGCATGCCTGCCTGCCTGCCTTCCAAACTTCCTAGCAATTCTCCTCAGTCAGGTGTAGAGCTTAGAGAAAAAAAACAGAACAAACAAACAAACAAACAAAAAACATTCTACAACCCCCAGGGGAGGAGGGCAGGTTGTGAAGACTGATTCCTGCTGTTCCCAGAGATCACCTGTTACAGGTGAATAACTATGTTATCTCCAAGAAAAAGCAGGAATAGTGTGCCTACTGGAATCCTTGTTGAGACCGTAAAGGGCAGCAAAAGTATGAACAGAAGATCATGTGGCAGTTCAGCAGATCTCCAAGATGGAGATAGAGCATAGGCTGGCAACCAGGGAGGCCATAGCTCGGATGTTATGAGGCATGACAGGACCCTCTAGGGAAAGTCCGGCTTTTGCATATGCAAAGGGAATGCAGTTGGCAATCCAGTTAGAAAGAGTACGCTTTGTAACTGGGAAACACAAGTAACTAGGGTCAAACGACACAAAAGGTTGAGAGGACTGTCAATGAGCCTTAGTTCTCTCTAAATAATAGGCCAAAGCTCTCTTGCAATCTAGGGTATGCAGTGTAACTTCTGCCCGAGAAGAATGAGATCTTGGAAAAAATGTCAGAAGAGAGATCAATTGGTTAAGGTGGAAGAGGGAAAGCACTTTTGGAAGGAATTTGGGATAAATTCGAAGGACCAACCTTTCAGGGTGTAAGCGAGTATAAGGAGCATAATCCACCAGAGCTTGCAACTCACTGATGCAATGAGCCAATGTCAGAGCAATCAAGAAGATAACCTTCCAAGTTCGGAACGTTAGGGAAGTTGAGGAGAGGGGCTCAAAGGGAGGTTTAAGCAGCTGAGCCAGAACATTAAGATCCCAGGCTACTGGAGGTAGTCTCATTGGTGGCTTTGTTAAGAGAAGGCCTCACATGAAGTGTGTTACGAAGAGTATGAACAGAGATAGGTTGACCACCAACTGGCTGGTGAGAAGCCAAGATGGCACGAAGGTGGACTCGAACTGAGTTTGTCTTTAATTCTGCCTTGGAGGCTTCACCAAGCAAGTAAATGGGCTGAGAACTCTCTGGGAGCACCAGAGGGAAAACCTGCACCATTTAAAAGCATAAGTACAATGAGTGGAGCCCTTTCTAGATGCTAGAACATATTTTACTTCCCGTAGAAGGTCCAGATGAGATAAGACTAGGCTTTCAGTAGCCATGCCGTCAACCGTAGCGCTCTCAGATTGGGGGTGAAGGAGTGTCCCTTGGTCCTGTGATAGGAGGTTGTATGCACATCCCAGGCTGAGAGGGTGGTCCAGTCAAAGGAGCAGAGGAAACCATGGTTGATGTGGCCAGAATGGAGTGATGAGCATCATCATTCCCTTGGCCACTTGAAGCGAGTCTTCGGTATCAATGGAATGGGTGGGAATGCATAAAGCAATCCCTGTCCCCAATGAAGGAGGAACGCATCCGTAGACTGGCTCTGTGGAGATGGAATCCTGGAACAGAAGTGAGGAAGTTCGGCATTGATTCAAGTAGCAAAAAGGTCAATGATAAGAGTTCCACATAATCGAAAGATGTGCTGTGCTGTGCTGTTTGCGATGGGGCATCCATTCGTGGGGTCAAAGGACTCTGCTCAACTTGTCTGCTAGCACATTTTGCTCTCCTGGTAGGTAGATTGCTTGAAGAAGAATCTGATAAGATATCACAAAGATCCAGAGGTGGATCATTTCTCTGCAAAGGTAGGGAGATCCCGTTCCCCCTTGTTTGTTGAGATAATATATGACAACCTGGTTGTTGATCTGAATGAGAACAGGTTTTCCAGTCAGCTGAGGATGGAACACACGAAGGGCACCGGCAATTGCCCCGAGTTTCAAGTTGATGTGATAAGTGGCTTCCTTAGCGGACCATAGGCCCTACATGGTAAGACTATTGAGATGAGCCCCCCAGCCCTATTTGGAAGCACCTGTCGTCAGGGTACACTGCAGTGCAGACATTTGAAAAGGTTGCCCGACGAGAAGATTTTGAGTGGTGCACCACCAATTTAAGGAGTACATCAACTGAGACATGATGGTGATTTTGTCTGTGAGACAACCTGTTGACTGTTTCCACTGATCTGAAAGAGTCTACAGTGTTGGATGTATGTGAAGTTGAACATATGGTATGACATGGACTGTGGAGGACATGTGTCCTAAGAAATGAAGCATGTCTCTTGCACTGAGTGTGGACCGGCTTTGACATTGAGTTGACAAGTCAATGAGATGGTGGAGCCAATCCCTTGGAAGGAAGGGTGGAGCCTGCATAGTATCCAGAAGAGCCCTGACATATTCCAGTGATTGAGATGGAGTGAGGTGGGACTTTGGGTAGTTAAGCACAAGCCGAGATGCTGAAGTACCAAGATGGTGGATTGGAGCAGATACGGTCACTATATCGCTCCTGATCAGCCAATCGTCTAAGTAAGGAAAGACGAAGATGCCCAGAGTGCGGAGGTAGGCCACCACGACTGCCAGACACTTTGTGAAAACTCTTGGGGCAGACGCCAGACCAAAAGGTAGAAGTAATGGTGCCCCTGGAAGAACCAGTGGAGGTACTTTCTGTGGAAGAGGTGAATCAGGATGCGAGTATAGGCATCCTTGAGATTTCAAGAGCGAGCCAGTCTTTTTTCTGGAGGTAAGGAAGTAAGGTCCCTAGTGAGACCATCTTGAACTTTTCCCGCATCAGAAACTTGTTGAAATTGTGGCGATCCAGGATAGGCCTGAACACCCCTCTTTTCTTGGGGATAAGGAAATAATGGGAGTAGAATCTGAGACCTTGTTGAGAGAGAGGGACTTCCTCTTTGGCTCCCTGCACTACCAGAGTGGCTATCTTCTGCTGAAGTAGAGTGGAGTGCAGGTGATCGATGGGGGACTCTCCTATGAAGAAAGTGTGGGGAAGATCCTGGAATTTGAGGTGATATTCCAAGCTCACAATCTTTAGAGTCCAGGGTTCTGATGTGGTGAGGGGCCATCTATAGGCAAAGTGGATTAATCTGCCTGCTATGTGGGCGGGGAGAGGATCCTGTAAGGCAAGACTGGCTATGCCCTTGAGGAAGCAGTCAAAAAACATTTGGAGGCTATGCCTGCAGGGCTGGTTGAGGTTTTGCAGACTTGGGTTTCCTGGGCTGACGTGGGCCCTGCTGTTTTTGACGTGGCTGTTGAGGCTGATAAGAAGAATTAGGTGGGTATATGAAGGGTAATACTTTTTCTTCCTAGGATAGAAAGGCTTCTTGGCAGGAGCCTTTGTTTTAGTTAGATCAGCCTTCTTCCGAGACAGGCTTTTCATGGTGAGATCATCTTTCTCTATCTCACCCACCTTCTTATGCCACCCCTTTCCAAATAGGTTTTCACCTGTACAAGGAATATTAGCAAGCTTATCCTGAACCCATTGTTCAAGGTCTGATACTTGCAGCCAGGACATTCTTCTGGCTCCTATGCAAACTGCTGCTGCCTACTGGTGGGCACAAAAGCCAGCCCTAGTGAGGAACCTGGAGGTATTCTGACCATGAGTGATCAAGGCCTGATGTGGACTTTGCTTGCCTGTTGGCAACAGAGTAGTAAACTCAGACAGGTCCTTTGTGACATCTCTTAAAACATCCCCATGTAAAGCATATAGATAGTAACATAACTGCCTCAAAGCACCTATGTCCAAATGCATCGAGAGTTCTGGACTCTCTGCCCGAAGGAACAGAGGAGTGCTTTTTAGAACTCTTAATGTAATGCACTGCTGATTCCACAACCATCCAATGATGTGGTAACTGAAGCTTCTGAAAACCTGGGCAAGGAGGCACTCTATAGAGAATGTCTAGTCTCTTGCTGATCAATGAGGGAGCTTCCCACATGCAAACCATAAGGCCCTAGAGGATGTGATGTATTGGAAGCGTAGCTGCCTCTTTTGAAGTCGAGGGGTATTGAAGAATTTCAAGCTTTCAGCCCTTGGTTCAGTCTCTGTGGTGACTGTCACAGAGTGTAGCTGCCAGGTCCCTGATGAAATCTTGAAAGGACATATCTTCGGGCGGCGATTGATGCCTCTCATGCGATGGAGAGGTGTTCGAGGGAATGTCTGGAGAGGCATGGAATCGGCCAACTATGTCAGA
Source organism: Ichthyophis bannanicus (assembly GCA_033557465.1). Lineage (NCBI taxonomy): Eukaryota > Metazoa > Chordata > Amphibia > Gymnophiona > Ichthyophiidae > Ichthyophis > Ichthyophis bannanicus. The sequence continues at coordinate 167,382,364 of CM066035.1, read as the reverse complement.
TTCTGAAGAAGCAGAAGCAGAACTTGATAGAAAAATCAAAGTAGTGACGGTCGATACTGTGGTGTCGATGTCACTCTCCGATGCAGACATCGAGGCTCGGTGCCGATGCCCCGAGGCATCGTAACTGAGGTGTACAGAGCCCGATGCAGCTACGGATTCCAATGAGGATATCGGCCCCAGGTGTGTGACAGTGTTGGTTCCGTTAGCCATGTCTCGATGCACCTACATCGAGGTCGGGCATCAGGTCCATGGATCCCGAGGACCAAGGCACTATGGCTACCAGGATAGTGGCCAGACTCCGCTCGATAGCTTGTACACACTGATTGAGAGAGACTGGAGGTGACTGGGAGGACTCTTGCATGGGGCCCTGTGCCACCGTACCAGAACACGGTACCACGGGCTCTGCAGAGGATGATGAATCGGGATCCTCCCGAAGCCCCTCTGGTGCTTTGGAGGAAGTATCCTCCCACTGGGGCTGTTTAGCTGGTCGGTTGATGTCCGGTTCCTCTGTTGGGGAGTGCCGGTGATGCCGGGTATCAGAGTCAGATGCAGATGCCAAGGACCTCGATAGCATCGGCATCCGCAGAAAAGGTGAGGCCTTCAATACCTTTCCTGCCTCAGAGGAGGACTTGTGTTTGCTGCTATGCTTGGACTTTGAGGAAGCAAGGGAACCATGCGATGACTGCAATGGTGTGGAGATCACCGAAGAGTGTGCTGAATTGACAGTCTGATGTAAACAGCTTTCCCCGTTGTTCACAGTTTTTGAGTCCCCTCTGAGTCATCTGTTGACACAAGGGGCAAGCCGAAGCGTCGTGGCCCGGGCCCAAACATTTTAAGCACCAGTTGTGCTTACTGGTAGCCGAGATGTACTTTGACGCTTGGTACATTTTGTGAAGCCACTGTGTGATTTTTCCATGTCTGCGAAGACCACCGAGGCAAAATCAAAAAGGGCAATGGTGGCCTAGGCCAGCCAGGGAAGCGGCAATGCCACAAATGAATTTAAAAAAAAAGAAAATTAAAAAACAAAAAACAACACAAAAAAAGAGAGTTTGTGGCATCCGATACTGCCCCAGACCAACAGGAAGGAATGCACGATGTAACCGAAGGCACTTAGTACGAATTTTACCCTCGGGGTTAGGACAAGGTCCTGATGGCTCCATGGAAAAAAGACAACTGAAAAGAATTGCTAGGAAGGCATTCCAGGTTGTGTGGGTATCACTGCACAACCCGGAAGCTGCCAAAGCTAACCGGGCAGCAGCAATATTGCATGCTGCCTGATCATGGTAGCCCCCCTCCTGAACTTGGCCTCCAAAGAGATTCTTTCCACAGCATGGTACAGCTCCTGCACACTGGGCTGAGAGACTCTGAGCCATGAGAGTCTCCAGGTGCCAATACCCATTTTCGATACAATAGCAAGAGCCTCTGCAATAAGATAGGCCATTTGGACCATGTATTTGCCACACTCCTTCCCTAGTCCCACCACAGGGTGCGAAAATGTGAAGCCTTTTCTGCAAGGAGAAACTCCATAAAGCCCTCTAAGTTGCACATGGTTTTCTGCAAGTGCATACTCATGAAGAGCTGGTAGGAAGCCAAGTGTAATATGAGCTAGGCATTCTGACAGAACCTCCTTCCACAAGAATCCAAGGTTCTAGCCTCTGTACCTTGGGATACCTGAGTGAAACTTGGCACTTCTGCCCTTTTGAGAGTGGCTTCAACGACCATAGAATGGTGCAGACGATGAAGCTTCTTGAATTTGCAAGCTTTTTGAACTCTATACCTTCTTGCTGAAAGTTGACAGAAAAAGGGGTCTCCCACATTCTCATCTACGGCATCTGAAGAATGTGGTGCATGGGCACTGTCAGACTAGTTTTTGTTTTTAATTTGAAAATTTCCATTTTTTACAACAGAAAAAAAAGAAACAAACATGCAAAATCAAGATGTACAAGCATCCATAAAGAAATATTAACCATCAATTACAATACCTGCCATTAGACCACGTCCAGAGGAGGAGACACACACTACCTGAATGTCCAACATAATTACAAGCTCAAACCCACTCCCTGAAATACAGAAAAACCAAATAATAATATATCATAACATAATCAAAACTACCCCCCTCAGTACAACTGAGGATCACCCCCTCCCTACCCCTCTCACAAATTCCTCAAGCTGCAGGGGATCCATAAATACATAATGGACCAAATGCAATGCACCCAAACATTTACAAGGAAATTTTAAAACGAATGTAGCTCACAACGCAATCACAAGGGATTTCAGTCGAAGAAAATGTTTTCGCCTTAATTGTGTGACTCTAGCCACATCTGGAAAAACCAATATCCTCTGTCCACAAAAGGGACTTAATTTATATTTAAAGTAAAGTCTCATAACCTGAGACATCAGCACAAAAAGAAGCCACCAAAGTAGCCCTACCAGGAATCACATCCATAGATTGCTCCAAGAACTGGGACAAATCTATGGAGGCCTGGGGGAACTCAGCGGCATCGACAGTAGTCAACTTGTCTGGTATATAATACACATTAGAAACCCATATCACATCCGCATTATCCATTTTCAAATTTTCCTTAAAATATTTCCTTAACAATATCAACGGTGTAAGGCTAATGGGCTTTAGGAAAATTAAGAAACCTCAAATTATTACTTCGGACAGAGTTCTCCAAATATGCAAGCTGTCTATGCTATAGAGGTTATCATGTATCCCTGCCACGCTAGCAGTCTGAAGATTGGAAACTTGTCATTCAACCTTAGTTACCCCGCTTCCAACTGAGATGACACAATATCCTGTTGCTCAAATTTGCTAACAACCTCCTTAGAAAAGGATGACGTCTGATAAATTAGAGATTTAAGATAAACATTTGTTTGAGCAACCATATTCCAAATATCTAATAAAGTTACAGAGTCTGGAGCGGGCTCCAGCAAAGGTGCCGAGCTAAAACAGAATCATCAAATTGTAAACATTTTGGCATAGGAATGGAAGAGTTACTCAGGGATGGAACACAGAGAGGTCCAGAACAGTAACACCCACTCCCGGAGCCCGCTCTTCCTCTCTCAATTGTCCCAGGATAGTTAAAAGCTGGGGTTGTGGGGGTACAAACAAAGGACTTAAAGTAGCCCCAGACTCAGAAGACGATGATACCAGCTTAGGAGTACTTGCCAAAGTTATTACACCAGCAGGGGCAACATGTCTGTCCATGGGACCCACAAATTTACTCACACCAGACAAGCCTGCCACAGTTCCTGGTCCTTTGATCTTTCTCTTATGGGGCATTACTCCAACTGTCCACTCAGGGCAACCAACTGGCAATGAAGGGGAAATAAAGGGGAGATTCCCTTTGTTCAATGTCCCTTTGTTCAAATGTCTGTGGCTGCACAGAAAAGCCCCAGCTTCTGTAGAGGCATCACGCTCTGGTGACATTGCAGTGTGGGTGGAGTCAAACCGCCAAGCCGGTCTACATGCTCCTATTAGGGTTTTCAGGGCCTCCTCATGCTTCTGGCTGTGACCTCTTCTGGCTCTCAGGCAAGAACCCTCTACTCCTGTCCGACTGGTTAAGATGGAAGGGGGAAACCACCTTTGGAAGGAACTTGGGATGGGTTCGAAGTACCACCCTATCATGGTGGAAGCGAGTGGAAGGAGCATAATCCACTAGAGCTTGCAACTCACTAAATCAACGAGCTGATGTAGAGCAATCAAAACGAAAACCTTCCTAGTGAGGAATTTCAAAGAAATTGTGGCGAGGGGCTCAAAGATACATAGTAACATACATAGTAACATAGTATATGACAGCAGATAAAGACCAGTATGGTCCATCTAATCTGCCCGGCAAGGCGGCAAGAGTAGGTGTACTTGCCGCTCCGTGGGAGGTTTGAGCAATTGAGCAAGGACAACATTGAGGTCCCAGGCTACTGGAGGTAGCTGGATTGGCAGTCTTGTTAAGAGGTGGCCTCACATGAAGCATGCTTCTAGAGGATGAACCAAGACACGATGACCTGTGATTGGACAGCGAGAGGCCAAAATGGTACTAAGGTGGACTAACACAGAGTTTGTCTTTAATCCTGTGCTGAAGAGATGGAGAAGATATTGAAATAGAGGCTCCACCGTGAAAGAAAATGGGCTGAGAGCCCTCTGGGAGCACCAGATGGAAAACCTACGCCATTTAAAAGCATACGTACATCTAGTGGAATCCTTTCTAGACGGTAGTAAGACATTTTTAACTTCCTCTGGAAGGTCGAGATGAGATAACGCTAGGCTTTCAGCAGCCATGCTGTCAACCGTAGCGCTCTCAGATTGGAGTGAAGGAGCGTGCCCTGGTCCTGCGATAGGAGATTGGGAGCGCATCCAAGACTAAGAGGTTCGTGTTGCGCTAGTCGAAGGAGCAGGGGAAACCAGGGTTGACATGCCCAGAATGGGGTGATGAGGATGTCCAATGGTAATTTTAAGAGGATTTTCGGAATCAAAGGAATGGGTGGGAATGAGTAAACTGAACCCCCCCCCCCCATCGGAGGCCTGGTTCTGTGGATATGGAATTCTGGAGCAGAACAGAGGAAGCTGTGTGTTGACTGGAGTCACAAAGTGGTCGATGATGGGAGATCTCCATAATCAAAAGATGTGCTGCGCTGTTTCGCGATGGCGTGTCCATTCGTGTGGGCGAAGGACTCTGCTCAACTTGTTTGCTAGCACATTTTGCTCTCTTGGTAGGTAGAATGCTTGAAGAAGAATCTGATGAGATATCACGAAGGTCCAGAGGGGATCATTTCCCTGCAAAGATAGCAAGATCTGGTTCCTCCTTGTTTGTTGAGATAATACATGGCAATCTGGTTGTTGGTCTAAATGAGGACCGATCATCCGGTCAGCTAAGGACAGAACACACAAAGGGCATTGGCAATTGTCCTGAGTTCCAAGAGGCTGACGTGGTAAATAGCTTCCCTGGGGGACCATAGACCTTGCGTGGTGAGACCATCGAGATGTGTCTCCCAGCCCTGTTGGACGCATCTGTCATCAGGATACACTGCGGTGCAGACATTCAAAAAGGTTGCCCATCGAGAAGATTTTAAGCAGTGCACCATCAATTTACGGAATCTACCAATTGAGGCATGATGGTGATCTTGTCTGTGAGATGACCTGTTGACTGTTTCCACTGACCTGAAAGAGTCCACTGTGCTAGCCACATGTGAAGTCGAGCATATGGCGCTACATGGACTATGGAGGCCATGCATCCTAAGAGATGAAGTGTGTCTCATGCACTGAGACTGGACCAGCCTTGGCAATGAGTTGCCAAATCAATGAGATGGTGCAGTTGATCTTTTGGAAGGAAGGCTTGTGACTGTGGCGTGTCCAGTAGAGCCCTGATGAACTCCAGTATTTGTGTTGGAGTGAGATGGGACTTTGGGTAGTTGACCATAAAGCCTAAATGCTGAAGTAATGCGATGGTGCGTTCGAGTGAAACGATCACTAAGTGAGGAGAATCTCTCCTGATCAGCCAATCATTTAAGTAAGGAAAGACAAAGATGCCCAGAGTGTGGAGGTAGGCCGCCACAACTGCCAGGCACTCTGTGAAAACTTGGTACTGATGCAAGACCAAAAGGTAGAACTCTGTATTGGTAATGGTGTCTCTGGAAGAGAAACTGGAGGTATTTTCTGTGGGAGGGATGAATCAAGATGCAAGTTTAGGCATCCTTGAGATTGAGAGAGCAGAGCAGTCTCTTTACTGAAGGTAAGGAAGTAAGGTTCCTAGCAAGACCATCTTTAACTTCTCCCTTACAAGAAACTTGTTGAGACTGTGGAGATCCAGGATAGGCCTAAACCCCTGTGTTTTCTTGTGGATGAAGAAATAATGGGAGTAGAATCCTAGGCCTTGTTGAGGAAGTGAGACTTCCTCTATGGCCCCCTGCACTACTAGAGTGGCTAACTCTTGTTGAAGTAGAGTAAACTGCAGTTGATCCATGGGGGACTCCCTTATGAAGTGAGGGGTAGGTCCTGGAAAGTCAGCTGAAATCCCACGCTCGCAACCTTTAAGGTCCAGGGTTCTGAGGTGATGAGAGGCCATCTGTGGACAAAGTGGATTAAGCTGCCCGCTATTTGGGCAGGGAGGGGATCCTATAAGGCGTGATTGGCTATGCTCTCATGGAACAGTCAAAAACCAGTTGTGAGCTATGCCTGCAGAGCTGGGTGAGATTTTGCAGCTTTAGGCTTCCTGGGCTGACGTGGGCCCTGCTGTTTTTGGTGTGGCTGCTGAGGTTGATAGAAATATTACGTTGGGTAGGGAGGATAATGCTTTTTCTTCCTGGGACAGAAAGCTCCTGCCGAGCAGCCTTTCCTTTTAGAAAACTCTTTTTATTATTATAAATCATAGCAAACTCAAGAAACATACAGTTGCCAACAGACAGCTAAAAGATCATACAGAGCGAGATCCATGAACAAGGATCAGCAAAGGACATAAATAGACACTCCACCATGTACATAACACAGACTGTACCATGCCCACTGCAAACAAACATAACCTCCCCCCCTCCCCCCCCTCCTAGCCCTACCCCCCCCCCCCCTACCCAGACGACTCCAAGCTGCTGGACTCCCCAAAGAGTAATCCACTGAAAACTCATGGGAGGGCCTCCCCCAAAACAGGCTCCCCACCCATCTCCCCCATCGCCCTTTAAAACACTCAAGAGATTACGCCGTCTAACCGGGTCCCATATACTGACCCACCTGTCCCAAGCTGCCGCCCCCAAACACTTCCCCGTCCGCTTCTCCATTTCCCCCAGATCTAACATGGCACGCTCCCATTCCCCAATATCGGGTGTTGTGTTCAGCAACCAGTGGCGCAAGATGCATTGTTTCACCACTAGGAAGCCCTTCTCACATAACTTACGTTCCCCACTGGGAATGGGGCAGGCCCCGACCCACCACCCAAAAAGTCCCCACTCCGGGGAGATTTGCACCGAGGAGCCCACCCAACCACTTAGTGTAACCCGTACTGCAGTCCAAAGATGTTGAATGCCGGGGCAGAACCAGAACCGATGAGCGAAGGAGCCCGGGGCAGTCCCACATAGAGGACACGCATCTGTCGTCGCCAGGCCCGCCCGCGCCGCCCAGACATTGGAGACATAGGCCCTCCACAGAAACTTATACTGTATTTCCTGCAACTGAACCGATTCCACCGAACCTTTAATTGCCCCAAATGCAGCCTGTAAGCACTCCACCGTACCCCCTGACAGATTATCATTCTGCCACCGCTGCGCTAAACAGCGCAGGGACCTAGTATGCTCCCGCGACAGGCCCCCCGGGAGCAATTGCTCCCACAAAGATCGCACAGTAATTTTTCCTTCCAAGGCACGAAAAAGCTCCAACATACCGCCCTGGGACAACACCAAACCATCCCGCCGTTGTAAATCACGAACATAGTGTCTAACCTGCAAATAGAAATAAAAATCCCTGTGACCTAACTGATACCGCGCACACAAAGAAGCATAAGAATCAAGGTCTGCCACTCCTGACATAGTCAAGTGCCCAATACAGCAGATACCCTTCTGTGCCCAAGCTCGCGCCACTCGCCCCTCCATTCCCGGGACAAAATCAACATTGCCCTGCAGAGGAAGGCAGTCCATCACCTTCCACGACACTCCTCTATGTTGACACACCACCCTCCACGCCTGCCGCAGCATGCGCAAACCCTCAGAGTGCCTCCAGCACCCCGACAGTTCTCTCTGGGGTATGTGTAACAACATGGTGCGATGCTGCGAACCCGCCAGGTCATCCAGTAAGCTGATAGGCAACACTTCTTCGGTCCCACAAATCACGTCCCGAAGGGCACGCATCATATATACCAAATTGTAAGCGCGAATAGACGCCAACCCTGCTCCCCCGGCCCCATCAAAGTCGCCATAGCAATACGCGCTCTCTTCCCCCTCCAGAGAAACTTAGTTAAATGCCGCTGCAGAATCACTAAGTCCCCAGCTCGAACCCAGATGGGGAGATTTCGCAACACATAGAGCCATCGAGGTACCTCAACCATATTAAAGAGCGCCACGCGGCCCTTCAGTGACAACGGCAAATCGCGCCATTTCCGCAGTTTCTCAATCGTGCTGACCAACAGGGGCGGGATATTGGCCCGATACAATTGGGACAGCAACCCGGGGATCTGGAGACCTAAGTATCGAAATTGACCATCTGCCCAGACCAGGGGAAACTCAACTTGCCATCCCTGCCGCACCTGTCCCCCCACATCCAGAGCCAAAGACTTCGTCTTATTAATCTTGAGGCCTGAAAATCTACCAAACCGCTCAATCTGCTGAAGAGCGGCCAGCAGCGAACGCTGAGGGTCGGTAAGGCACAACAGCATGTCGTCCGCAAAGGCACTAATAGTCAGCCCCCCCTTCTGCCAATACATCCCCCGCACATCCTCCATCTCCCGCAGCGTTAGTAAAAGCGGTTCTAACTGAAGCACGAAGAGCAAAGGCGAGAGGGGACAGCCCTGCCGGGTGCCCCTATTCAATCCAAAGGAATTCGACTTCTCACTGCCCACCGTCACATATGCTAAAGGCTCTGTGTACAGGGCCCTCACCCACCTGGTGAAATCACCCTCCAACCCAAACCTACGCAACGTTTCAAACATGTAAGCCCAAGAGACTTTGTCGAAAGCTTTTTCCGCATCTAGGCTGACAAAATGTAGCGGGGCTCCCTGCTGCACATACTTCTCCATTCCCAACAGAATCTTATTGATGTTTCGAACCGCCTCCCTGCCCCGCACAAAGCCCGCTTGGTGGTCCCCCACCAGCTGTGGCAGAAGAGCCTGCAACCTATCGGCCAAGACAGATGCCAATATTTTCATGTCATAATTAATCAGAGAAATTGGCCGATAGGCCGCGGGATCCAAGGGGTCCTTCCCCAGCTTGGGGATAAGGGAAATGGAGGCCGTCCGCATGTCCCTGGGGAAGCTCCCCACCTCTACAGCCTCCGCGAACAGGGCAGCCAAGGTCGGCGTCACCGGAGTCTCTAAGATCTTATAGAACTCGGATCCATACCCGTCAGGGCCCGGCGCTTTATGCCGTTTCTCTCTGCGAATGACCTTCTGAATTTCCCCCCCAGAAATAGGTTTGTGCAACTCCCCTAGCTCCTGGGCGGAGAGCCGTGGGAACGGGACCCCATCCAAGAACGCCCTCTCCTGAGAGCGATTCTCTCCTTCTGGGGTGTACAAAGTCTCATAAAACTGCCTAAATACATCCGCCACCCGCCGAGACTCACTCTGTATCTGCCCCTCCCTATCCCGAATAACAGTAATGGCCCGCACACCCCCCCTCTCTTTCACTAGGCGCGCCAGAAGTTTGCCCGAACGATTTACAAAGCGAAAGAGTTGGTGCCGGTAATAGTGCATAGTGTGCACCGCTCTATCTTGGAGTAAGGTATTCAACGTCCTTTGGACTCCCAAGTACATCTCCAAGTGGGACCCGCGGACCGCCCCCACCGCCGCAGCCTTCAAACTAGTCAGCTCCTGCGTCAGGCGAAGAATCTCCGCATCCAATTTACGTCGCTCCCGAGCCATATACGCTATTATGTGCCCTTGTAAAACCGCTTTCCCGGCTTCCCATAGCACCGCCACTGAATCACAACTGGCTTCATTAAACTCCAGAAACTCCCGCCACTGCTGCTCTAGATAACTTTTAAACGCTGGGTCACGCCACTTATGCTGAGGGAAAGACCATCGACCTCTGCTAATACCCGAGCTTTGCCAATCCATCCACACCATTGCGTGATCCGAAACTAAGACGGGCCCTATTTCGGCCTTCACGACCCTCCCAAAAGCTCTATCCGAGACTAAAATGTAATCTAGGCGAGACCAAGTCTGGTGAGCGCGCGACAGATGCGTGTAGTCTCTCTCCCCCTCGTGAAGGGCACGCCAAACATCTACCAAATTCCCCTGTTGGCACAGGTAGCTCACCCCCCTCCGTGACCAGCCCGATCTCTCGTTGGGGTTTGACTTGTCCAAAGCCGGATCATGAGGACAATTAAAGTCACCGGCTAGAATAACTGGTAACTGCGGATTCGCCTCCACTTTGCGCAACAGCCTCTGAAAGAAGGCATGGTCATATACATTTGGGGCATATACATTTACCAGAAGCAGTGTTGCCCCGGCCAAAGTCACATGAAGGGATAAAAACCTCCCCTCTGGATCTTCCTCCACCCCTAACAGTTCCACTGGGACCCCTTTACGAATCAGGATCGCCACCCCCCTCTTTTTCACCGAGGCAGAGGCGGCATAGACCTGCGCTACCCAGTTCCTCTTTAATTTAGCATGCTCCACTGCCGTTAAATGTGTTTCCTGCAGCAGAGCCACGTGGGCTTTCGCCTTCTTCAAGGCCTGCAACACTTTAGTACGCTTGACCGGGGTATTAAGCCCTCCCACATTCCAGGAAACAATACGGAGGTGCTGGCTCATTTAGCTGTGTGAAAGCCGACCTTCCATTGCAGATTATTGGCACAAAACACTAAAAATATCCTAACCCAACTCTTCCCCAACCAACATCCCAGGGGCCACTCAGCCTCAGCCCCCAGCCATCCTCCCCATCGCGCGATGTTCCTAGAAGACTCCCTCTCCCCCACACAGTCCATTGCAGTAGCGAATATTGGCTGTCCCCTCCCCATCCCCCCCACCCCCCATCCCCCCCTCCTCCCCCGACTACCCACATACTCTACCCTCAAAATAAAAAACTGTACCCCCAAAACCCCCTAAAGGATATCAATTCTACACCCGCCCCGTCTAACCGAGGCAAACTTCCGTACCAGATACTGCAGGGCCGCCCCAGCCTCCCACCACCCCAACGCCCACAGACAAACCCCAATACAGCACAAATCACATTGCAAACAGTTCCCCTCCCTGTCGTCCCCCCAAGAGAAAACTGCCTAGAAGCAAACAATTTACAAATAAACAGTCAATGAGCAAAATGAGCAAAATCCCCCCGACCCATATGTCCCCGCCACACCTGAAACACCCACAACTCCCAAGGCATTAACAAAACTTTACGTAGAGTCCCACAAGAGCAGACCTCCAGACCGTTGACCTCCAAACAGATCAGCCCGCAGCCCAGGATATTCTCCCGCCGCTGCACAGCCGCTCTCCGGCCTCTCCCTCATACTACCGCCAGCAGCACATCTGGCCTCGCTCATGTAGCGTGGCTCTGTATTGCAGAAGTAGTCTCCAGGCCCGCCACAAAGGTCTTGGCTGCTCCCGCCGAGTCAAACACGTGCTGCCGCCCCAAATGCGTCACCCGGAGCACCGCCGGGAATGCTAATGTGAAGCGCACATTTTTCTGAAACAACTCTGCACAGAGCGGAGAAAAGGCCTTGCGCTTTGCAGCTACCAAGGCTGAGTAGTCCTGGAAGATCAAAGGTTTGTGGTTCTCAAGGGTCAGATCGCGTTTCTTCCGGTAAGCCTGCATTAGTTGCATTTTATGCTGAAAGTTCAGGAGCTTCAAGATCACCACTCTCGGCTTTCTGCCCCCCTCCATTCTAGCTCCAAGCCGGTGGGCTCGCTCCACTTTGATCTCCCCAACTAACTCCTCCAAGCCCAGTTCCTTCGGGAGCCACTTTTCGATCAGGGGAATCAACATTTGATCCGTGGTCGACTCCGGTATCCCCACCAACCTTAGGTTGTTGCGGCGCGATCGATTCTCAAGGTCGTCGACTTTCATCAGCAGGGTCTCTATCTTCGCGGCCTGCGCCTCGTGCTCCTTCGCGCGCCGCCCGTCCTCCTCTTCAATGAGTGCCACTCGTTGCTCCACTTCCTCGATGCGGCGATCCATCTCCACCATCGCGGCCCCCATCGACTCCAGCTTTGCCAGAATTTGATCGAATTTGGGGTCTAGCAGCTTGACAACTTCCCGGGCCAATTCCTCCGAAGTGGAGCTCACGCTGTCTGCACTCGGGGATGTCGGTTGGGTCTCGGGCGGCATGGCGGCGCCTGGTTTGCCCCCTTTCTCTCGTTCTTTCCGGGCTGGCAGCGGCATGTTGCACGGAATTTGCACAGACCCACTTACGCTATAATCTCCTCTAGCCGTGCCTCTCAAACCCCCGACGTGCGAGGACAGAAATAGGGCTTAATTAACGTTGAAGCCTAAGGCGGCCCCGGAGCGAGCAGAGAGACGTCTTTACTCGCTCATGTGTCAACCGGAAGTCAGCCTTTCCTTTTAGATGGATCAACTGTTTTCTGGGAAAGGCGTTTCATGGTGAGATCATGTGTCTCTCTCTCACCTGCCTTCTCAGGCCACCCCTTTCCAAAAAAGGTTTTCACCTATGCAAGGAATATTAGCAAGCTTAATCTGAACCCATTGTTCAAGGATGGAGGCTTGCAGTCAGGTCATTCTTCTTGCTCCTAAGAAGACTGCTGCTGCCCTACTGGTGGACTCAAAAACCTCGGTCAAGAATTTTTATGTATTCGGACCATGAGTGATCAAGTCCTGATGTGGGCCCTGTTTGGTGGTAACAGGATGGTAAACTCAGATAGGTCCATTGTGACATCTCACAGGAACATCCCCATGTAAAGCATATAGGGGTTTATCCTAGATGCTAACATTATTGCCTGGAAGCACCAACGTCCAATGCATTGAAAGTCCTGGACTCTCTGCCCAGGGGAATTGAGGAGTGATTCTTAGCCCTCTTAACTCAATGCATTGCTGATTCCACAACCATAGAATGATGTGTTAACTGAGATTTTTGAAAACCCAAAAAAGGAGGGACTCTGTATTATAGTATGCCCAGTCTTTTGCTGACTGATGAACTCTCAAAGGAGCTTCCCACATATGATCCATGAGGTTCTGGAGAATATGATGGATGGGAAGTGTAGCAGCCTCCTTGAGATTCGAGGGGACATGAAGAATTTCAAGTTCTTCAGCCCTCTGTTATGTCTCTGTGGTTACCAACACTGAGAGGGTAGACACCATATCCCTAATGAAATCCTGAAGAGACATATCCTCAGGCGGTCATCGATGTCTCTTCAGGATTTCATTAGGGATATGGTGTCTACCCTCTCAGTGTTGGTAACCACAGGCGCCCCACTCTGTGGACTGCTGCTACTGCCTTGACCTTGTTAACTAGGTCCTTATTTCCAGATCACCACCAGCTTCTGAACATGCTGTTTGACACTCTGCATTCTCCCGTGACACCACCACCTTCTTGTCTCTTTGTTGTAAGTAGTAGCCCACCCAGTTGGGGCGGGGGGGGGGGGAGGATTCTGTTCTGTCTTCTCCACAGCTGAGCAGTATCATGGTCAGACTTTCCATGTCCAATTTTCTTTGTGCTGTCCCCTGGTTTCCTTTTCTCTCTCTTTCTTTTCTTGCCCTGCTGTTGCCCAAAGTTTGCTGTAGCTTCCTTTCACTTGTTTACGACCTTGGCCATCTCTCTTGGGTCTCCATGTGGTGATCTTAGTATTGCCACACATTTTTTTTTCATTTGGCTCCTGCCTGTGAGGTCGACCCCTTTTCTTGCCCTTTGCCATCACTTATCTCACTTATTCTGGTTTGTTGGATGGGGGCTTACACTGGTTTGTTGCTCTGAGTTTGGGCAGGGTACCAACGCTATGCGGCATTCTACTCCAATGCCCAAATATCCACCGTTGACGCTCTTCTGGGTCTTAAGGAATGGGAGCCAAATTTTAAAAGGAAACATTCTCACAGCCAAGCTGAAGTGTTCTGTGGTGCTGCACAGTCTGACAGGTTTGTGCCTTTGTATGCCCTTCTACAAGTTTTCAATGTCAATGATATTGTGCTCTGCCAAGGCAGGTCATGGCTTGGATGTCATCATCCTATTCTTCTCCACACTGGTGTTGGCATGCTGCCTAGTGCTTCTCCACCTCCTTAGACTGTTGTCTGTTATGATGGCCTCCTGGACTGACTGAAAAGCATGCTCCGTTTGGACTCTTCACTGCTCATCTTCACATAGTGCCCAGGAATCGCACTTGACTGCTGCTGGGTCACCTTTCCCGGTTGGGCTTATTGGCTATCCCTTTCTAACTTTTCTGCTGCCCACCTCCAGCAGCTCCTGCTCTACAGCATCAAGATCTGGTCGGGTAATCATGGAAGCATGCTTCTCTGAGTTTCATAGTGCTCCTTCCTTCACTGCTCAGCTGTCCCTGATAGTTCATAATGCTGCTTCCTTGCCACTGTAGTAATGAGGTTGTGTTCTCCTGGGATGAATCAGCTTCTGCCTTGATGCTGCAATTGCCCTCGCCTTCTCTGCTTATATAGTCTTTTCCCAAGCCCCCACTGCTTTCCCCAGCTACCTGAAAGACAACTGCCACCTACCCGCCAGGGGGGAAATTTGAATTTCCTGTCTTTTTCCACTGGTTCCCAAGTTTGGCTAGGTTAAGCTGCCTTGGCTCCGAGTAGGCTAACCTGCCCTTATTTGTTTTGAATGTAGCATCCAACAGAACACTAATGGGAATGTTTACTAATACTTAGCATGTGCTAAGTTGCATCATGGCCATTTTTATTCCTATGGCCATGTTGGCACTTATGAACATTAATGCCCATTAGCAAATGCTAAGCTTTAGTAAACATAGTTCTGAATGTCAAAACATATCACTGTTCTCAAAATCATCTCAACTTGCAAGATATAGCTACCACTGTGATTTATCTATAAAGGACTATGTGATGTGTCGACTACCTTGAGCACTTTTCTAACAGACTACAAGCAGCAGCTTTGGAAGTTATTTTGATTATTTTATCATGCAGATCTAGATCTCAGAGTCCCAACATTTTTTTTATCACCACCATTAACAGAACTGTCTAACTACTTAGAGTTTATCCATGAGTTTTACATGCAGACATAGCCCAGCCATGAGAGCAGCAATGGCTCCATCTATTACCAATTTGTATATGTATGATTCTACTTGGTATAAGATTATTATATTGTGGCATTATAATATCAAGATACTTTCTATATAAATATAGTCAGTTCATAACATGAATGCTTTTTAAAATTTTCTGAACTGATTACAAAAGTAGTGGCTGCTTTGAATATTTTTATTCAGAAAGATGGAACCAGAACTCCTACTACTTTGCTTAGGAAACTCAGATAGAAATTTAATCTAGCCATTTTGTATAGCTTTATTGTATTTATGTATCTTCTGTATATTTTAAGATTCAAGACAGTAATTTGGCACAAAGGTTTCTGGCTAGAGGATATCTTTTATGGGAACAGGAAATGGATTTAGCTCATGCCTTTCTCAAAAGTTCAAAGCAAGTTATATTCAGGTACAAAAGGTATTTTCCTGTCCCAGAAGAGCTGACAATGTAAGGTTGCACCATATGTGAGGACTGAATTCCTGCTTGTTCCCGGAGAATACCAGCATCAGCAACACTGTTAATCAATTGATTTGAGATTTAGATTATAAAGCTCGTCACTAATTAAACAGAACATAAAATCAAAGAAAGTGAAAATCAGTTTCTAACCTGTGGCCTCACCTGCCGAAGCAGTTCTTGGTGCTTCAGTCGGAGTCTTTCTTTTTCCATCTGCAGCTGCTGCAGTCTCATTTGTTGCTGCTGACTGGAACTTCCACCCATCACACCACCCTGTGGACTCTGAGAAGCTGGTGGTGGTTTCACTGGTGCACTCTGGCTGAGTCTTTGTTGATTCACAGCTGAAAAAAAAATACAATTAAACCTAAAATAGAGGATAAGGGATGATTAAACAAATTAATTTTTCAAGCAAACAGTGCCATTTAATATAAGAAAATTATATACTTTCATTTTATCCTTATTCCGCAGGATGATCCAATTTTCCTGATTACATAACTGACATTTTAGTATTTTAGCAGAATAATACAACTATAGATATTAAAATAATGTAAAAGCTTACAGAAACAACTTGACTGCCAAGTAGTCATCATTTATGCTCAGTGCTGCTAATAAGATATGGCTAAGAGGTTGCATTGTAGGCCAATATATAGAAGTAAAAGTTCAGTTTCCATTGTCTGCTACAAGCATGCTTCACGGGTTAGGGCTAATTGGATCACCTCTACAGCTTGTCCTGTTGGATATAAGTTTTAGGAATATTCTGACTGCCTACATTCCTTGCATTGCCTTTAAACCAGATATCTGAGAGTGCACCCAGTTCATGTAAGGCCTACTGGCCAGGGACACTTAGGTTCCCGACCACCCTACCCCTCACCCGACCCACCCCAGGGATGCATTGCCTATACATTGACATATGACCTTTTAAATTTGGTGTAACCCCACCTTTTCTCCTTCTCCTTGGACCGCTTAATCAGCATGTCGTGTATTCAATGTAATGACTGTGGTGCTTTCATTTTGAGAAGAATCATTTGGAACCTAAGAGCTTGCCCTATATGTCACAAGTTAGCTGCTATGCATAAAGAATTGATTCTACTAAGTGAAGAATTAGCTGCAATTAAACACACCTCTTCTAGGGTACAAAAGGAACAAAATCCACCACCGGTCCCACAAAGAATCAAACAGCACAGGAACAAATGGATAACAGTGGGCTCTGGTAGGTTGTGACCTGTAACACAGAGACACCCTATACATCAAGAGATATCCCTGCATAATGCCTTCTCTGCCTTGGATAATGAGGGTGCCCAATCTGTGGAAACTGAAGCACCCTTAAATGAGAGAATCAATGCACAATTTACTGATATTACACCAAATATGAAGAAAAGAAAATCACAAAACAGAAAACTACTACTACTTGGAGATTGCATCATCAGAGGCACCAACTTGGGAACACAGTTCAAAGGAGAGAAGATGGTCAAATGCCTCTCAGGCTCTTCAGCCAGCAGGAATACAAACCAAATTGATGGCATAGTTAGTGCAGAAAATGGGCACTCCAAAACTGATGTCATCCACTTGGGCACAAATGACCTAGCTAGAAACAGTTCCTCTGCAGCTCAAAGGGACTTCCAGACTCTGGGAGAAAAACTCAAGCCCATTGTTAACACTATAGCATTCTCAGAAGTTCTATCTGTTAATCGTAAGGGGGCAGAAAGGCTGCATTGCATAAAAACCTTTAATACATGGCTCCAAACCTGGTGCAAACAAGAAGGATTTAGATATATTGGCGACTGGGGAAACAGATGGATCAACAAGAGACTATACTGTGCTGATGGACTGCATCTCTCCGTCGCAGGGAAAAGGATCCTAAATGAAAAATTCAGGCAGTATGTGGAGAAGCATTTAAACTAGGGAAAGGGGGTGATGGATGGAGATGGATAGGTTTAGGACATCACTCACAGCAAAAGCAAAATGATATTGGAAACAGCTACACTTTTAAATCACACATCAATGGCAAGTGGGAAGGGACGTGTATAACAAAATCCATGCAAAACACAGGCAAGCCAATCAACGAATGCTGGAAAGCAATGAGCACAAATGCTCGAAGCCTAGTCAACAAAGTTCCTGATCTGGAAGCCCTAATGATGGAAATGGAATTGGACATCGTGGCCATTACAGAAACATGGTTTAACGCATGAATGGGATATAGCCATAGCTGGCTATAATTTATTTAGAAGAGATAGAGAGGGTAGAGAAAGAGGAGCAGCTGCCCTATATGTCAAAACAGTATTAAAGCTGCTGAAATGCAGGGACATGGGGAAAAAAAGAAGCATTGTGGATTGTGTTGGAAAGAGGGAATGGCACTATCATCCATACTGGTGTAGTCTACAGGCCTCCAACTCAAACCGAAGAAATGGATAGCAAATTGATTGCTGATATTGCTAAGATAGTCAGGAAGGGGGAAGTGATCATATTGGGTGACTTTAATCTAGAGAGTGTAGATTGGAGTATTCCTTCTGCAAATCTAGAAAGAAGTAAAAAAAAAATTGTGGATGCCTTCCAAGATGCATTACTTAGACAAATGTTGATGGAATCGAACAGAGAGTGCTCTGTACTGGATTTAGTGCTCACCAATGGAAATAGCGTGTTGAATATCCGGGTGGATGCTCATGTAAGCGGCAGAGATCATCACGGTGTGGTTTGAGATAAAAGCCAAGGAAGAATCCAATCACAGAAAGCTCAAAGTCCTAAACTTCAAAATGCTGACTTCAGCAAAATGGCCAAGTACCTGAAGGAGGAGTTGGCAGGGTGGGAGGGGATAAGGGAAGTGGAATTGCAATGGGTTAAACTAAAGGAGACAATAAAAGGGGCAACAGATATGTATGTAAGGAAAGTAAATAAAAACAAGAGGAAAAGGAAACCTATTTGGTTTTCCAAAGAAGTGGCTGCACAAATAATGGCAAAAAACACAGCTTTCACAAAATTCAAAAGTTCGCAAACAGCGGAACACAGAAAACATAAGAACATAAGATATGCCATACTGGTCAGATCAACGTCCATCAAGCCCAGTATCCTGTTTCCAACAGTAGCCAATCTAGGTTATAAGTACCTAACAGTCGCCCCAAAAGACACAGGTTCCTCAATGCTTGTATTGGGTCAAGCAGTGATATCCTGGGTCCCTTTTAATAATGGTTTATGGACCTTTCCTCCAGGAACTTCTCCAAACCTTTTTTAAACCCAGCTACACCAAAAGCTTTTACTACATCCTCCGGTAACAAATTCCAGAGTTTGATTACACGTTGAGTGAAAAAATATTCTCTCTTATTAGTCTTAAATAGGTCCCATAGTCTTTTTATATTCTGATGACGTAAACAATCAATGTATGTTTACCTGTTCCACTCCATTCATTCATTTATAGACCACTATCACATCTCCCCTCAGCCGTCCCTTTTCCAGGTTGAAGAGCACTAATCTTTTTAGCATCTCTTCAAAGGAGTATTCTTCCATCCCCTTTACCATTTTGGTGGCTCTTCTCAGTACCTTTTCTAATAACACTATATCCTTTTTAAGATACAGCGACCAGAATTGCACACAATATTCAAGGTGCGGTCACTCCATGGAACAATGCAGAGGCATTATAATATCTTTTGTTTTATTTTCCATTCCTATCCTTATGATACCTAGCATTCTATTTGCTCTCTTGGCTGCTGCTGCACACTGGGCGGAGGTTTTTAACATGTTATCAATGATGCCTAAATCTTTTTCCTGGGTGGTGGTTTCCAATATGGAACCTTGCATTGTGTAACCACAGTTTGGGTTGTTCTTTCCTAGGTGTATAACCTTGCACTTGTCCACATTAAATTTCATCTGCTATTTGGATTCCCAGTCTTCCAATTTATCAAGATCCTCTTGCAATTTTCCACAATCCTCATGGGTTTTAACAACTTTAAATAGTTTTTTGTCATCTGCAATTTGATAACCTCACTCGTTATTCCTTTTTCCAAGTCATTTATGAATATATCAAAAAGCAGCGGACCCTGCACAGATCCCTGCGGTACTCCACTATTGACCTTTCTCCATTGGGAAAATTGGCCATTTAGCCCTACCCTATGCTTTCTATCTTTTAACCAGTTCCTAATCCACAATAGTACACTGCCTCCTATCCCATGACTTTTTAGTTTTGCCAAATGTCTGTGATGAAGGACCTGGTCAAAGGCTGTCTGAAAGTCCAGATACACTATATCAACTGACTCACCTTTGTCTACCTGTTTATTCACACCTTCAAAAAAACATAACAGATTAGTAAGACAAGATCTTCCTTGTCTAAAGCCATGTTGGCTGTCTCCCATTAAGCATGACTATCTGCATGTTCAGTAATTTATGATGGTTTCTACCATTTTTCCCAGTAATGTCAGGCTCACCGGTCTGAAGTTTCCTGGATCACCCCTAGAACCCTTTTTAAAAATTGGCGTTATATTGGCCATCCTCCAACAATCTTCAGGTATTACAGATGATTTTAATGATAGTTCACAGATTACTAATAGCAGGTCTGCAATCTCATATTTCAGTTCTTTCAATACCCTTGGATGTATGCCATCCCATCCAGGTGATCTGCTACTCTTCAGTTTATCAAATAGTTGTAATACATCTTCCCGGTGTATCGATATTTCTTTCAATTCTTCCGCAGTGTCACCTTTAAATACCACGTCAGTCATGGGTAACATCCCTACATCGTCATCAGTAAAGACTGAAACGAAGAATTCATTCAGTCTCTCCGCTATAGCCTTGTCCCCTCTTACTGCCCCTTTTACCCCTCTATCATCTAATGGTCCAACTAACACACTCACAGGTTTTTTGCTACGAATGTACTTGAAAAAGTCGTTATTATGCATTTTTGCTTTCACAGCAAGCTTCTTCTCAAATTCTCTCTTTGCCTGCCTTATCAATGTCTTGCATTTAACTTGCCATTGCTTGTGCTGTTTCCAGTTTTCATCGTTTGGCTCTTTTTTCCATTTGCTGAAAGATGCTTTTTTGGCAACAACCACCTCTCTGACCTCACCTTTAAACCATGCTGGCAGTTTTTTGGACTTCCTTCCACTTTTCTTAAAGCATGGAATACAGATGATCTGGGCTTCCAAGATAGTATTTTTAAACAACACCCAAGCTTGATGTAAGCCTTTAACCTTTGCAACTTCTCCTTTTAGTTTTTTCTTAACTACTTTCCTCATTTTATCATAGTCTCCCTTTCGAAAGGTAAAAGGTAGTACTGTGGATTTCCTTACCATCCCTCCTCCATTAATTAAATCAAACGTGATCATGCTATGATCACTTTTGCCAAGTGGCCCCAACACCCTTATCTCTTGCACCAGATCTGATGTTCCACTAAGGACTAAGTCCAAAATGGCTTCCCCTCTGGTGGATTCATGAACCAGCTGCTCCAAGAAGCAGTCATTTATTTAATCGAGAAACTTTATCTCCCTAGCATGTCCTGCCGTGACACTGGCCCAGTCAATTCCGGGGTAACTGAAATCATCCAGTATTATTACTGTTCTGTAACTTTTGTTAGCTTCCCTGATTTCTTCAAGCATTTCATCATCCATTTGTTCATTCTGGCCAGGCGGTCGATAGTACAACCCCACTGCCATCGCCTTCCCCTTTTTACATGGAATTTCAATCCATAGAGATTCTACAGTGAATTTTGTTTCCTGCAAAACTTTAATCCTTTGTGACTCAATGCCCTCTCTAACAGAATGCAACCCCTCCACCAATTTGATCAGCTTTATCGTAACAATATAGTTTGTACCCAGGTATCACAGTGTCCCACTGGTTTTCCTCCTCCCACCATGTCTCTGAGATACCAATATCTAACTTGTCATTTAGTGCTATATATTCTAACTCTCCCATCTTATTTTTTTAGACTTCTAGCATTTGCATAAAAGCATTTGAGAGGCTGTATTTTATTCATATTAATCTGGTTATTGGTAGGCAGGGGTAATTTGGAATCATTAAGCTCTGTCTGCTCTGTACTCAAGGGTATTTGGGCTATCTTTGTCTTTATTGGAACCTCTCTGCTGATGTGCCCCAACTTCTTTTTTTTGGTAGTATCCTTCAAGGATACATTGTTCCAAACCATGCGCTCCTGGGCAACTGTCAGCTCTCCCTTATTATCTAGTTTAAAAGCTGCTCTATCTCCTTTTTAAAAGGTTAATGCCAGCAACCTGGTTCCATCCCGGTTAAGGTGAAGCCCATCCCTTTGGAAGAGCCGCTCCTTTCCCCAGAATGCTACCCAGTTCCTAACAAATCCAAAACCCTCATGCCTGCACCACTGTCTCATCCACGCATTGAGACTCCGGAGCTCTGCCTGCCTTTTGGGTTCTGCACGTGGATCGGGAAGCATTTCGGAGAATTCTACCCTGGAAGTTCTGGATTTCAACTTCCTACCTAAAAGCCTAAATTTAGTCTCCAGAACCTTCCTACTACATTTTCCTATGGTCATTGGTACCAACATGTACCAAGACAGCAGACTCCTCCCCAGCACTATCTAAGACCTTGTCTAGGTGGCACGAGGTAGGCATGTTACCAGGCGATTCTCACGTCCACTAGCCACCCAGCTATCTACATGCCTAATGATCGAAATATCAACTATAACGGCTGTCCTAACCCTTCCCTCATGGGCACATGGCCCTGGAGAAACCTCCTCGGTACGAGAGGGTTTTACATTACCTGGAGGACAGGTGCTAGCTATAGGATTACTTCCTGCCATACAGAATCAAACCATCTCTCCAGGGGGTCTCAACTCCCAAATTGACTGGAATTTGTGCATCTAATCCAATTAAGTTAATAAGGATTTTTATTCATCATTCAATATCTACCGGTTCTTCTCCTGTCTAAGCCGCATGCGCAGCATCTTTTCACACTGCCAGAGAAATTAGTCAGCAGGGGCTGTCTGTGGTGAGCAGTTTGGCATCTGAGTTATCTTTTTCAATGCGGATGTTATATATATATATTTCTTCATAAAACAACTGGTTGAATTGTGGGTTACTAACTGAAGAATGTTTTGTTTATTTTCCTAGTTGATATTGACAACTGTGAAAGTCAATGCACAACCCCTGAAGAAACGATATATTCGTGAAACGCAGAAGCGCTGAAACTGGCGTTGGGATTTTTCATTTAAGATAAGTCTGACTTGCTTGGTTTTTTGAACGATTTTGATTTTAAATTGAATTAAGTAAATTAACAAAATAACAAAAAAAAGGGTCGTTGATGCAAATCGGAGCGTTGTGGTTAAAAAGTTAATGCCATAGCTCCTGACAGTCTGAGACCCAGTTTCTATATAGAAAAGTACGTTAAGAGTTTTAACAAAATCACATGGGAAGTTATAAACTTATTGTTATGTATTCTCATATGGATGGAGTAATTAGATTATTTATGGCTTAACTGTGTTATTACTCTAAACAATACAGACCATTTTGATTGTAGCATAACTAACTTGTCTGGGAGGATTGTATTATGTTGTATAACATTTATCTAATGCTATAATGATGGTGACAATATAAGCACCTGGGATATACTGTCAAAACTAGAGGTTTCTAGATTTATTGAAAATGTTCTAAGTTTTTAATACTTGCATGTTTTTTAGGAAGGAACTATCCTACCTGAGTTTTAATGCTAAGGGAAGTAGAATATCTATCCATTTATATCACTCATAATTGTGATCAATGTCCAAACAACATTTTGAGATTACAGCTCACATTTGATATTCAATATATCCTTAACCTTTCCCCATATCTCTGTCCAAAATGTTATCACTATTTTAACAATATAACACATGTGAGAACGCTCCTGTGGGGAAAAAAGCGTAGTTACTCACCTGTAACAGGTGTTCTCCAGGGACAGCAGGAATCAGTCCTCTCTTATGGGTGACGGCACCAACGGAGCCCGCGCACAGCAATTCCCCAGCTTTCAAAGAAAGCCTCTGGGATTGCTGCCATGCATTCATGATCCTCTTCCCGCACAAGAGTGCCATCTTGCTCAGTCAGGTCCCTTAGCTCGAACCCTACCAAGCAGATGGCAAGGAAAGGACAAAAATACAGCAACTCAAGAGGGGAGGTGGGAGGGTAGTGAAGACTGATTCCTGCTGTCCCTGGAGAACACCCATTACAGGTGAGTAACTACGCTTTCTCCAGGAACAAGCAAGAAGTCAGTCCTCACTTATGGGACTCCCTAGCTACAGGCTACCGAACCTGTAACCTAAAAACGCCTCCGCAAGGCTGTAAGCAGAAGCCAAAGCCTGAAGGAGCCCGAGTCCTCGGGGCGAAGTCCAAGGTAGCCATGAAGAAGGGTCGGAGGCACTATTCCCTCTAAGCTGTGCGCGTGTGCGGGCGCACACACCTCGCCGAGTGAGCGCACATACTTTACAACAGAGCGCACAAAAATTACAGCTCTGATTCTGATAGAAAACACAGACATCTTAAAATTTAAAAGTTATGATTGTAATTACTAGAAATTTCCCGCTTCATTTAGTAATCGTCTATTTTCACTTAATTTGATTAAAATCAATATGGTGTACATACTGTATTCTGATGTGTAGTCAAATTTTAAAGTATATAACTCCGAGTGTCGTTATGTGGCGCACAAAAATTTAACCTTCCTTCAAAAGCTGCACACAGCTGATATTTTATGCGCACACAGCCTACAGAAAATTAGAGGGAACATTGGTCGGAGGGTAAGAGTTACTTATACCCCGAACAGGTTACGGAGTACAGCCTGGCCGAAGGCGCTGTCCCGGCGGGACTCCCTCTCCAGGCAGTAGTGGATGGTGAAGGTATTCGTAGAAGATCAGGTTACCGCCCGGCAGATGTTCATCATGGGCACGGAGCGCAGGGAGGCCACAGAGACCGCTTTGGCTCGGACCCCATGTGCAGTGACTTGACGATCCAGAGGGACGCCCGCCTAAACATGGGCGAACGCGATGCAGTCCGCCAACCAAACATGCGGAGCAACAGCCGAGAGAGAATCGGCTGCACCGGCACAGTGAGGGATTCCCTGGGTGGGGCCTCGTACTGAAGAATATAGAGTTCTTCAGCACGGGGGTCTTCCTCGGTCTGTGTGACCAGGTTGAGGGCCCGAGCCGTGTCCCGAACAAACACCAGAAAGGAGGTATCCTCAGGCGGGGAACGCCACTGGAGGTCAGGCAGCGAGGGGTCCGACGGGAGGTCAGGCAGCGAGGGGTCCGACGGGAGATCCTGGTGATTGCGGGTCTCTGGGGATGTGTCCCCACTGGATTCCCAGTCCGAGAAATCGGTTGAGGGATCCAAGCCAGGCGGTTCGCCCTGTCCAATGGCCGGCGGCCTGGAGCCAGAGGCCTTGGATGATCTCGCCCCCAAAGAATGGGAAGGCGAGCGAGAGCGACGTCGAGGACCCTCACAAGACAAGACCCATGGCTCTCGGGGGTTTCCTGGACAGATTTGGGTGTCCCACGCTAGGGACACACAGTCTCTGGGCGCAAGCCAATGAAGCTGGCCGTGAGCGCCTGCTGCGAAGCAATGAACACAGAAAGCACAGTTACTTACTTGTAACAGGTGATCTCTGGGAACAGCAGAAATAAGTCTTCACATATGGGTACGTCGGTACCGACGGAGCCCGCGCAGGAACGCTCCCCAGCGTCCAATCAGAAAGCCTTTGGGAGCATCCCACAGCGCCTGCATGCTGCCTTCCTGCCTTTCCAACTGTCTCTCCTCAGTTGAGTTTTATAGCTGAGACAAAGAGGGAGAGAGAGGGAAAGGAAGAGAGACAGAGAGAGAGAGACAACTCCTAGGGGAGGTGGGTGGGTTGTGAAGACTTATTCCTGCTGTTCCCAGAGATCACCTGTTACAGGTAAGTAACTGTGCTATCTCCAGGAACAAGCAGGAATGAGTCTTCACATATGGGGACTCCCTAGTTTTTGATGCCAGGGAGAGAGCCCAGAAGTTGTGTGTCCCTGGGACAGGGCTGCACTTCCCCACCTGGATCTCTGGCATCCCATGAGGGATGGTGGGTAGGAGTTGATTAAGTATGGAACAGGTGTTTGAGAACAGCCTGACCAAACAAGGCATCCCGGCGGGAGTCCTTGTCTAAGCCGTAATGGGTTGTGAAGGTATGAACTGAGGCCCAAGTGGCTGCTCGACAGATGTCATCGATAGACACAGAGTTCAGATGAGCCATTGAGGCTGCCATGGCTCTCACATTGTGAGCTGTGACATGGCCCTCCAGAGAAATGTTCTTGCTCTGATAGGCGAAAGAAATACATTGGGCAATCCAGTTGGAAAGAGTTCTCTTGGAGACTGGTTGTCCCAAATGAGAAGGATCAAAAGCAACAAAGAGTTGGGAAGACTTTCTATGTTGCTGTGTCCTCTGTAAGTAAAAAGCTAGAGCTCTTTTACAGTCCAGGGTATGAAGATTCTTCTCTGCACTTGATGCATGAGGTCCTGGAAAAAAGACAGGTAGGTAGACCTCTTGTTTGAGGTGAAAAGGCGAGACCACCTTAGGCATAAAGTGTGGATTAGTCCTAAGGACCACCTTGTCATGATGGAACCTTATATAAGGTGGATTAGCTACTAGTGCTTGCAATTCACTGATGCGGCGTGCTGATGTGATTGCAATGAGAAAGATAACCTTCCAAGAAAGGTATTTCAAGGAGGTAGTAGCTAAAGGTTCAAAAGGCGGCTTCATAAACTGACCAAGAACCAAATATAACTCCCATGCCACCGGAGGTGGTCTAATGGGAGGCTTTGTTAAAAGGAGGCCTCTCATGAACCTTGCTACAAGGGGATGAGAGGAAACAGGTTGTCCATTTAGAGGCCTGAGGGAAGCTGCAATAGCACTCAGATGGACTCTTACTGAATTTGTCTTAAGGCCTGCATTAGAGAGATGCAGAAGATACTCCAGCAACGATTCCAGAGTTATTGACCGGGGGTTAAGACCCTTTCCAGAACACCAGATGGTAAACCTTTTCCACTTGAAGGCGTAAGAACGTCTAGTGGAAGGTTTTCTGAAAGCATAAAGAACATCTTTCACTTGTTGAGAAAGAGGAAGATCCTGGAGATCTAGACCTTCAGCAACCAAACCCTGAGATGCAGAGACTGGGGATTGGGATGCCACAACTTTCCGTCCTCCTGAGAGAGGAGGTCTGGGGCAGACCCTAACTCTAGGGAGGGAGCTTGAGAGAGATGTAGAAGCAGAGGGTACCACACCTGCCATGGCCAATGTGGAGCTATGAGAATCATGTGGCCTCTGTCTCTCTGAAGCTTGAACAGGGTTTTGGGAATTAGGGGAATGGGTGTAAAGGCATACAGGAAATCTTGACCCCAGTAAAGGAGGAAAGCATCCCTTGCCTGAGCCCCCTGAGTCAGAGTTCTGGAACAGAACCGGGGAAGTTTGGCATTCCACGGACTTGCAAAGAGGTCTATGTCCGGGGTTCCCCAAATTTGAAAAATCTTGGATACCTGGTCCATATGTAGGGACCACTCGTGTGGAAGCAGAACTCGACTGAGTCTGTCCGCCCAAGAGTTTTGAACACCTGGAAGATAGACTGCCAGAAGATGAATGTGATGCTCTCTGGCGAGGGGCCACAGTCGCAGAGCTTCATTGCAAAGCGACAGAGAGCCAGTTCCTCCCTGCTTGTTTATATAGAACATGGCTACTTGATTGTCCGTGTGGACAAGGACTGTCTTGTGGCTGAGCAGGGTGTGGAAAACTCGCAGAGCAAGGAAGATTGCTCTGAGTTCCAAGAGATTGATATGTAGACAAGTCTCCTGTGGGGACCAGATGCCCTGGGTGGAGAGGTCCTGAAGATGAGCTCCCCAGCCCATTGGAGAAGCATCTGTTGTAAGAGTTGCCTGGGGTAGAGGCTGTTGAAAAGGAGACCCCAGCAACAGGTTTTGAGGGGACTTCCACCACTGGAGGGACAAAATGAGGCGACTTGTGTTTGCTATTTTGTCAGACAGGCAGCCTAATGCCTGGGTCCATTGGGTGGATAAAGTCCACTGAGCTGCTCTCATGTGAAGGCGAGCATATGGTGCCACATGAACGGTGGATGCCATGTGGACTTGCAACTGTAACATTTCTCGAGCAGTTAGTAGGGGTTTTGACTCTGCTTGAGAAGCTAACTGCATCAAGCGAAGGCAGCGGGCCTGAGGAAGATAGGTCCTTGCCTTTGTGGTATCCAGCAATGCCCCTATAAACTCTAGGGACTGAGAAGGGATCAAATTGGATTTTGGGATGTTTATTACCAGCCCTAAATATTGAAGGATACGCATTGTGCAGGTTACAGCAGTCTTGGCCTCTGATTGAGTGGGAGCTCGAATGAGCCAGTCGTCCAGATAAGGAAAGACAAATATTCCCAGGGTGCGCAGAAAAGCAGCAACCACTGCCATGCATTTCGTGAACACCCGTGGTGCAGAGGCCAGGCCAAAGGGGAGCATTTTGTATTGATAGTGCTTCTCCTGGAAAAGGAACCGAAGGAACCTTTTGTGAGTTGGATGGATGAGAACATGAGTGTACACATCCTTCAGATCTAGAGAACAAAGCCAATCCTGACTGTGAAGGTATGGCAGCAGAGTTCCTAGAGAAACCATCTTGAATTTCTCTTTGACTAGGAATCTGTTCAATTCTCTGAGATCTAAAATGGGCCTGAAGCCCCCTGTTTTCTTTGGGATCAGAAAATAGGGGGAGTAGAACCCCGTGCCCTGTTGTTGAGAAGGCACTTCCTCTATTGCCCCCTGGGCTAGAAGAGTGGCAACCTCCTGCTCTAACAGGCTGAGGAGGGAGGTTGGAGAATTGAACTGGTGCACTCTTGTGAGAGGGGGCAAGCTGGAAAAATGAAGTTGTACCCCTCTCTTATGATGGAGAGTGCCCAATGCTCTGCTGTGATTTGCCCCCATCTGGGAGCAAAGTGACATAACCTTCCTGAAATGGTGGAGGGCTCTGGTCCTTCTAGAGCCAGGAAGGCTAAGTTCTCTAGCAGAGAGTCAAAGGCCCTGAGGGGGCTGAGATTGCTGGGGTGGAGCAGGCCTCGCAGCCTTTGCCTTGGTCTGTTTGGAGGATTGCTGACGTTTGGAAGGAAACTGAGCTGCAGAAGATGCTCTCTGACTATAAGCAGGATAGGATCGTCCCTTTTTAGAAAAAGGTGTTTTCTTGAACAACCTTTTCTTAGCAGGGGCAGCAGTAGATTTGGATAGTCTATCCAAAGCAGAATTTTCAGCATCCATTTGATTGGCTTTTGCTTGCCAATTTTTACCAAACAGATTCTCACCTGTACAAGGGATATTTCCCAATTCATCTTGGACCCAGGTCTCCAAATCAGATCCTTGAAGCCAAGCAATCCTACGTGCACCTATAGCTATAGCTGAGGCTCTGCTTACGCATTCAAAGGAGTCGAAAGCTGCATGGTTGGAGAATTTGGAGATATCCTGGGCATGTTTGAGCCCAGAGAGAAATTCTGGCCTTTTACTGTCTGACATAAAAGGACTTAAAGTCAGCAAATGGTCAGTGACTTCTTTTAAGAACATTCCCATGTAGAGACTATAGGAATTAATTCTCGCAGCAAACATGGAAGCTTGGAAGACTCTTCTACCAAAAGCATCCAGGGTTCTACATTCACGTCCTGGAGGATTAGAGGCATGTCTCTTGGCACTTCTAATCTTTCTCATTGCAGACTCAACCACAATAGAGTGGTGAGGAAGCTGAGTTTTATGGAAACCAGGACAAGGAAGGACACGATACATGGTGTCTAACCTGCGAGAATGAGGAGAGGTGGACAGAGGTGCTTCCCACATCCTTAACACGAGACCATACAGAATCTCATGAATAGGCAAGGTAGCTGCCTCTTTAGGAGTTCTAGGATATTGTAGAATATCTAACTCCTTAGCTCTAAGCTCTGACTCTGGGGCTACTGTAATAGAGAGACCCCATGCCACCTCTCTGATAAAGTCTTGAAAAGACAAGTCCTCTGGAGGAGACATCCTTCGTTTAGGAGAGGACTCCTCCTGTGGAAGAAGCATCGCTGCATCTACAGACTCTTCAGAATCCTCAGAGTCATCAGAGGAATCGAAGTATCATCTGTCAGGATGCTCTTGCAAAGCCCGATACCCGTACCGACCGGGATCGGTATCGGGAATCATCGGTACCGGGGTATCGGTACCGGAGGGCTGCAGAGGGCAGAGTACCGGCATAGCTGACACCGATGTTGATGACACCGGTACCGGAATCGGTGCCGATGGTGATACCGGAGCCGGTACCGGCGGAGTAGTCTGTTGCAGTACCACGGGCGTCGATGCCACAGGGAAAGCCGCCAGACTGCATTCGATGGACAGAATCCTCTGATCCATCGACGCTGCCAATGCCTGGAAGTCAGTACCGGTGGAAGCCACCGGTACCCCAGAGCATGGCACCAGGAGATCTGTAGAGGCCACGCCATCTAGATCATCCTGGAACCCCGATGATGATGCTTTAGAAGCCGAAGCCTCCCGCCGGGGTAATTTTGCCGGTGCAGAATCCTCGAGGGCAAGGCCAAGGGCATCTCGATGCTTAGAAGGAGATTTGCCCTTCGAGGACCGGCTGGATTTATGTTTAGTTACCTGAGATCCATGTGAGGAGGAAGAAGCCCTGGAAGACGTCGATGCCACCGAAGCTGCATCAGAGGGAAACAGGGTACTGAGCTTGGCAGCTCGGTTCTGTCGACCTCTCTTAGACATCATGGAATAGGACACACAATCTTTAATGGAATGGTCAGGGCCTAAACATTTTAGACACCAGTCATGGGTGTCGGTGACGGAGATAGTACCGCCACATTTTGTGCACTTCTTAAATCCTGAGGCAGGTTTTTCCATATTTAAGGAAAAGGGTTTTGGGCTCAGGGCCCAAAACTGAAGTACACCTGAAGAAAAATAATGGAAAAAAGTATTTTTTTTTTAAAAAGAAAAGAATAAGAACCGGCGGTACCGGTATAGTGTCGAGGAAGGCAGACGCGACAGAAAAGAAATAAAGAAAAAATAAGGAAATTCTTCTGCGGTGACAGGAACACGACCTGCTGGCTCCGCGGAAAAAGAACAACTGAGGAGAGACAGTTGGAAAGGCGAGAAGGCAGCACGCAGGTGCTGTGGGATGCTCCCAAAGGCTTTCTGATTGGACGCGGGGGAGCGTTCCCGCGCGGGCTCCGTCAGTACCGACGTACCCATATGTGAAGACTCATTCCTGCTTGTTCCTGGAGATATGCTGTGTTCTAGTGCCAGCATACGGGACTCCCACGCAGACATGGGGCCCTGGGATGGCGATACCGGGGTCACCGGATCGGGCATCGAGGAGGAGAGGGGGTCCTCACCGGGACGGCCCTTAGGAGACTGGGCGCCTTCGCCGGATGCCTCCGTTTCTCTGCGAGGTACCTTGCGGGGCCACTCCTTGTCCAACTCAGGAATGCCGAATGGGGCTAAGCAACTGAGCGCGGGAGCGCTCGCGCTTTTCGGGGGCCCCAGACAGCAACTTCAAGGCCTTCTTTTTGCGCTATTCCACCTCGGGGGGACCCCTGGTCCGAATGCTGCCTGGAACATGTTGCCGCAGGGGGAGAACCCACCAGAGGGGAGATGACCAAGGGTGCCATCGGGGATTCCGAGGCAGCCTTTCGGAAAATGTCTTCAGGCTTCTGCTTACGGCTGAGCAGGGCCTTAGAGGACATTTTCTTGCAGAGCGAACAGAGCTCTGGGTCATGGTTGGCTCCCAGACACCTTAGACAGCAATCGTGAGTGTCTGTAAACGACAGGTTCCTAGAGCATCTATTGCATTTTTTAAAACCGGTGGCCATGGGAGGCAAAAATGGCCACTGCGAGGTCGAAGACCCACGCGGCCAGCGGTTGGAGATAAAAAAGGGTGCGAAGCCCGGGAAGAAAAAATTTAGAAGGGTATCCCTGCGAAGTCCAAAAGAGAGCAAGAGGAGGATGTGTAGAGGACTGGTGCAACCAGAAAAAAGAGAAATAGCTTGTTAAGGCGAAGAAAATGAAAACTTTTTCCGAGGGACGAGGACGTGCATCCAAAGGACTCCGTGGAAAAAGGGAGACTGAGCAAGATGGCACCCTTGGGCGGGAAGAGGACCATGCATGTGTGGCAGCAAACCCAAAGGCTTTCTTTGAAAGCTGGGGAATTGCTCCGCGCGGGCTCAGTTGGTGCCGACGTCATCCATAAGTGAAGCCTGACTTCCTGCTTGTTCCTGGAGAAATCAATATTTTTTTTTTATCTGAACAAAGTCTGGAGATTTTTAGCTTGAATGGAGGACGCCAACATCAAAATCTGAACTTTCTCCTCAAAAGCTTATCTATTTACAATTGCTAATGTTATAATTATGTCTAACATCATTCATACTCCACTTATGTCAGCAATCTAGCTAGTTAACATCAGAGTAGTTCGCTTTTTACTTTGGTGAGCAAAGGTTAAGGATGTCATACTGGCAGTGGGAGCAGGGGAACCAATTCACCACTGCCATTGGTGCCTGCAACATTGAGGGGGGCACTGCCTCCAATGCCCCTCCCCAAACTATGCCAATGGGTTTACAATCAATATATAAATAATAAAATACCTTAAAACACTAGCATGGACTCTAACATTAAATACATACAGCACCTATATGCTTTGGGTTGATTTTGTTGAAAAATAGTAGTATGGTCTATTCTGTATTTCAATAGTAGTTAATAAGTAAATTTAAATTATGCCTCATATTTTATCTAAGTACCACCACAAGTGTTATTTCAGCAGCACCACTACCTGGAGGAATTCTGTGCAAAACAATGTAAAATTCTGCAGACAAAATTTTGAAAATTCTGCATGCGGTATTTTAAAATTTTGCATGCTTTATTAGTAAATTTTTGCACACATTTCCCCCATCATAAAGCTGAATTCCTCCTCCTGTAGACATGAAAGTTCCCCTGCCTTTTTTCTCCTTAGCTCTCTTGCTCCAATCACACTACTGTCCTCCCATCTCACTAGCAGCCCATCTCTAGCTCCCAGCAGCCCTTCTCCTACCCCCAGCCACCACCCAACTCACCAGCAATCTGACTGCGTTTGTGAAATCGCAGCAACACAGCCGCGGGAGACTTTGTTTGCTGCTGCAGCTGTGTTAGAGTCCAATGATGGCACATTTTCAAAGGTATACAGAAGCGCTTCCTATCAGAAATAGGAAGTGCTTCTGTGTACCTTTGAAAAAGTGCCGGCGTCTGATTCCAGCACTATTCCGGGAGCAAACAGAAAAATGCTCCTGTTGCTGCGTTGCTGCTCACAGTGAACCAATACAAAGAATGTCACTCTACCAATCTCCACATTGTTCATATCACGTATTCATGTCTTAAAATAGAAGAAAAGAACTTCAGAATCCAATGAGGTAGGGGCGTTGGCACGGAATGTATAAGCCGCAAGCCCAATTCTCCTGACAATAGCTCTGATAAACTCTTTCCATCAATTTCTCAATTATAATCAACATCTGCAATCTCTCAGAGCATATCATACCTATGATGCAATTTCTCAAGAAACATGCCATGCATATAATGCCCATAAAATGCATTTGCATGCACCATCAATTGCAATCTCCCCCCAATCAGGGACAGCCTAAGAGTATCTGATGCCTTCTGGGGCACCCCAAAACCCTGTGCCCTCCCCTCTGGGGTGGCTTAAACCCTGGGTCCACCCCTCTGGGGTGCTCCCACTTGTAGTATATCATATTCCATTACCCCACCCCCGGTCTAGCATCTCCCCTTCCCTCTCCTACCCTCATTCAGGTGTCCAGCATCTTCCCTTCCCTACCCGGCTCCCACTTTCAGGTGTTCAGCATATCCCCTTTAGTACTTACCAGAGTTGTGCCCTGGCTGCTGCTGCTGTAGCAGACTCCCTCCATCAGGCCAGCTCTACAACAGTGTGAAAGTGACTGGCACGGGACACTGAGCAGATGTGCATGGTCAAGGCAAGCTGCACCGCATCCTACCTCATCCGAAACTTCTTGTTCGGGAGGGGGAGGGGGGGTGGAGGTGGGACACGACACACATCAGGCCTTGAGTGCACTTGTCTGCTTAAGGCTCTGCACCAGCTGCTTTCACTCAGTTTTAGAGTTAGAGGGTGGCAGCTTTGAATTAGGTATGCTGAGGATTGTTGTACCAGTGCTGGTCCCAGATTTGTGCTGCCTTAGATGGATCTTTAAGTAGTTTGCTAGTACAGCTGTAGCAGAATACAACTCCTCGTACGGGTGGGAGGGTTGTGAGAACTTATTCCTGCTGTCCACAGAAAACATCTGCTACAGGCGAGTAACTACCTTTTCTCCATGGACAAGATAAGAACATAAGATATGCCATACTGGGTCAGACCAAGGTCCATCAAGCCCAGTATCCTGTTTCCAACAGTGACCAATCTAGGTCATACGTACCTAGCAGTTTCCCCAAAAGATACAGGTTCCACAATGCTTGTACTGGGTCAAGCATTGATATCCTGAGTCCCTTCTTAATAATGGTTTATGGACCTTTCCTCCAGGAACTTGTCCAAACCTTTTTTGAACCCAGCTATACTAACAGCCTTTACTACATCCTCCGGTAACAAATTCCAGAGTTTGATTACACGTTGAGTGAAAAAATATTTTCTTTTATTAGTCTTAAATAGTTTACCCTGTAGCTTCATTGCATGTCCCCTAGTCTTTCTATATTCTGATAACGTAAACAATCGATCTACGCTTACCCGTTCCACTCCGTTCATTAATTCATAGACTTTTATCATATCTCCCCTCGGCCGTCTCTTTTCCAGGTTAAAGAGCCCTTACCTTTTTAGCCTTTCTTTATAGGAGTATCCTTCCATCCCCTTTACCATTTTGGTGGCTTTTCTCTGAACCTTTTCTAATAATGCCATATCCTTTTTAAGATATGGCGACCAGAATTGCACACAATATTCAAGGTGCGGTCTCACCATGGAACGATATAGCGGCATTATAATATCTTTTGTTTTATTTTCCATTCCTTTCCTTATGATACCTAGCATTCTATTTGCTCTCTTGGCCGCCGCTGCACACTGGGCCGATGGTTTTAACATGTTATCCACAATGATGCCTAAATCTTTTTCCTGGGTGGTGGTTCCTAATGTGGAACCTTGCATCGTGTAACCATAGTTTGGGTTGTTCTTCCCAAGGTGCATAACTTTGCACTTGTCCACATTAAATTTCATCTGCCATTTTGATGCCCAGTCTTCCAATTTATCAAGATCCTCTTGCAATTTTCCACAATCCTCTTGGGTTTTAACAACTTTAAATAGTTTGTGTCATCTGCAAATTTGATAACCTCACTCGTTATTCCCCTTTCCAGGTCATTTATGAATATGTCAAAAAGCAGTGGACCCAGCACAGATCCCTGGGGTACACCACTATTCACCTTTCTCCATGGGGAAAATTGGCCATTTAGCCCTACCCTCTGCTTGCTACCTTTTAACCAGTTCCTGATCCACAATAGTACACTGCCTCCTATCCCATGACTCTTTAGTTTTGCCAAAAGTCTCTAATGAGGGACCTTGTCAAAGGCTTTCTGAAAGTCCAGATACACAATATCAACCGACTCACCTTTGTCCACCTGTTTATTCACACCTTCAAAAAAACATAACAGATGAGTAAGACAAGATCTTCCTTGTCTAAAGCCATGTTGGCTGTCTCCCATTAGGCCATGACTATCTACATGCTGAGTAATTTTGTTTTTTATGATGGTTTCTACCATTTTTCCTGGTACTGACGTCAGGCTCACCGGTCTGTAGTTTCCTGGATCACCCCTGGAACCCTTTTTAAAAATTGGCGTTACATTGGCGATCTTCCAATCTTCAGGTATTACAGATGATTTTAATGAAAATTCACAGATTACTAATAGCAGGAATAAGTCCTCATGTATGGACTGCCTAGCTACAGGCTACCAAACACAGAGGAGAATGCTTAAGGGCAATAGGTCGCCGCAACTCAAGGCACAAAAACTGTACAAAAGTGGTGATTTTCTCTTCCCTTTTTCTTTGTTTTTGGTAGCTGGGGGGGGGGTGGATTCTAATCCCCAAACAGATTCCAAGTACAGATTGGCCGAAGTTGCTATCACATCGGGAATCCCCATCCAGACAGTAGTTGAGAGCTGAATGTGTGAAAAGAAGAACACATTGCAGCCCTGCAGATCTCTTTCATGGAGGCCAAGTGCAAGTTGATCACTGACGCAGCCATGACTCTGACACTGTGGGCTGTGACATGACTAACAAGGCTCAGGCTTGACTAGGCATAAGCAAAAGAGATATAGGCTGCTAGCCAAATTGAAAGAGTGCATTTGAAAATGGAAGCCCATAGCTTGCTGGTGTCAAAAGAAACAAAAAAGCTGGATGGACTTTCTATGGGCTTTTGTTCGCTCCATGTAGAAGGCTAAGGCTCGTTTGCAGTCCAACATGTGGACCTCAGCTTCCCATTTGTGGGCATGAGGTCTTGGAAAAAATGTTGCCAGAACAACTAAGATGAAAATCTGATACCACTTTCGGAAAAAATTTAGGACGCGTATGGAGGACCACTCTATTATGATGGAATTTGTTATAAGGTGGATGAACTACTAGAGCCTGAAGCGCACTCTCTGCGTGCTGAAGTGACTGTCACCAGAAACAAGACTTTCCAGGTCAAGAACTTCAGAGGGCAGGAGTTGAGCGGCTGAAAGGGAGCTTTCATGAGCTGCGCAAGAACCACCTTGAGGTCCCAAGACACTGTGGGAAGTTTGTAGGGTGACTTCAAGAGAAGCAACTCCCACATAAAGTGAACAACTTAAGGCTGTACTGAGATGGACTCTCAACACCTCTATGATAAGCTCTAATTGTACTGAGGTGGACCCTGATGGAGTTGGACTTAAGTCCAGACTCAGAGAGGTGTCAAAGATATTCTAGAAGTTTTTGTGTTGGACAGACAAAAGGATCTAAGGCCTTGTCCTCACATCAGACAGCAAATATCCTCCATTTACAGGAATAAGATTTTCTCATGGAAGCCCTCCTGGAGGCTAAAAAGACATCGGTTATACTGTTGGGCAAGTTGAGTTCAGACAATACTAGCCTCTCAACAGCCACGCCAAGAGGGCCAAGGACTGGATGTTGGGGAACAGCATTATCCCATCTTCTTGCAAAATCAGATCTGGTGCATGGCCAAGCTGGAGTGGCTCCTCACTGGAGAGCTGTAGCAAGAGAGAAAACCATAGCTGCTAGGCCAGTAGGGAGTGATGAGCATTATCGAGCCTCTGTCTGATTTGAGCTTCAGGAGGATCTTTGCAATGAGGAGGACTGGAAAATATGAATACAGAAGACCTTCCCCACAATGCAGGAGGAAAGCATCCGAGGCTAGTCTGCTGTGTGATCTTACTCTGGAGCAGAACTGAATCACCTAGACATTATGTGGAGTGGCAAAATGTCTATTGAGGGGGTGCCCACTCCTGAAAGATATGGACTGCCACTTCCCTGTCCAGTGGCCATTCGTGTGGTTGGAGAACTTGACTCAGCCTGTCTGACAGTGTTTTAATCCCCTGGCTGGTACGTGGCTCTCAAATCCATCTCCTGCATGATGGGAAATTTCCACAACCTAACTGCTTCCCAACACAGGAGATACGAGTTGGTTCCTCGCTGCTTGTTGATGTAACACACTGCAACTTGATTGTCAGTGTGAATCAGGGCAATTTGGTTGACCAGCTGATCTTGGAAATCCCTTATAAGTGTTTGCTATGTCTCTTAGTTCCAAGAAGTTGATCTGGTGGAGACTTTCTTGGCTGGATCAATTGCCCTGGGTGTGAAACCCATCGAGGTGAGCTCCTCAACTGAGCTTGAAGGCATCTTGTCATCAAAACCTTTTGTGGTGGAGCAATTTGGAAGGAAAGACCTCAGAGCAAATTCTGTTGGATTGTCCACCAATGCAGGGACTAGACAAAAGGCTTGGTGACACAGACGATCCCTGAGTTGACCCATGGCCTGGGTCCACAGAGTCCTCAAAGTTCACTAAGCATGCCTCATATGGAGGCGTGCCAAGGGTGTGACATGAACTGTAGAGGCCATGTGGCCTAGTCCAGGCAATATCTTGTGAGCCATTACCTGCTGGCTCAATTGAGTCTCCCACACTAGTGATGTCAGCCTGTGCATTCAGTCGTGCAGAAGGCAGGCTCTCACCTGAGTCATTTTGAGCAGGGCCTCTATGAATTCTAATTGCTGGGTGTGTTGAATGTGGGATTTGGGATAATTTATAATGAATCCTAGCAGTTCCAGCAACCAAATAGTCAATCGTGGTGATTCTTGAACCCCTTCTGGAGTGGTATTCTTGATCAGCCAATCGTCCAGACAGGGGAAGACAAACACTATAAGAACATAAAGAAATGTCATACTGGCTCAAACCAAGATCCATCGAGCTCAGTATCCTGTTTCCAATAGTGACCAATCCAGGTCAATCCCAGCTTCTGGAGTTAAGCAGCAACTACTGGAAGGCATTTTATGAAAATGCCAGGTGCTGAGGCCAAAAGGCAACACTTGATACTGAAAGTGTTGCCCCCCAGGATGAATCTGAGATATTTCCTGTGA
Source organism: Ichthyophis bannanicus (assembly GCA_033557465.1). Lineage (NCBI taxonomy): Eukaryota > Metazoa > Chordata > Amphibia > Gymnophiona > Ichthyophiidae > Ichthyophis > Ichthyophis bannanicus. The sequence goes on along the minus strand of CM066035.1, from coordinate 167,344,471 downwards.
GTGGGATGTATCTGTACACATCCTTCAGATCCAGGGAGCATAACCAATCTCCTTTTTGAAGGTAAGGAAGCAAGGTGCCTAGAGAAATCATTCTGAACATTTCTCTTATCAAGTGTGTGTTAAGATCTCTTATGTCTAAGATGGGATGGTATCCCCCAGTTTTCTTGGAGGATCAGAAAATACCTGGAATAAAACCCTTGCCCTCTTTGCTTTGGTGGCACAAGCTCGATTGCAAGATCTGTCAAGAGGGTGGTGATTTCTCTCTGAAGCAGTTGATGTACCCTCGGGGGGCAGCTTTGAGATAGATTGAATAAATGTAATTTGTAACTGCTTTGGACTAATCTGTAGAACCCATGTGTCTGAAGTTATGAGGGGCCACCTTTGGGCAAAAAGAGTGAGCTTTCCCACAGCCAGTGGGTTCTCCACTGTGGTTACTGGTAGAGTGGCTATGCTCTGAAGGATCCAATCAAAATCCCTCTCCAGGCTTTGGCTGAGGAGCAGGCTGGGCTGTCTGAAGCTTCTCTCGCTGTGGTTGTGGGCGAGGAGCCTGTTTGGGTTAGGAGGTTTGGAACCCAGAAAAATACCAAAGCTTAAGAGAGAAACTGGTCTTTTTCTGGCCCCCTCCTTGGTACTTCCTACGATAGTAAGTCAGCTCGGACGGGCCTGGAGAAATTATGAAGGGTGACATACTGCTTTTCGATGAAATCAGCCTTCTTGCTGTGTTCTGCTGTTTGTGCTCGACTGTTTTCCTGAACCCTGCTCTACTCTCAGGTTTCCTGTGCTCCTCCCTCCCCCAGGTAATCACATTCACTCTGTACCTCCTGTGCATACCGGACGTGATGTCTACATCACTGAGTTCACATCTTCTGATTTAAACAAGCTTACTGTGGCGTTTTGCGCCGCAGCAGCGCGCAGTGAAGGAGCGTGTCCAAGGAGCAGGATGTGTTCCTTGGGCAAGCTCCTTGGGACGACTCCAGGGGCGGCTCTGGAAGTTGATGGTTCCCCACTACCTCTCCCTTCCTTCGGGGTCAAAACAACAAACCTTCAGGTGTTCCACTATTTTACTACTTCTGCTGGCTTCTCCTCCTCTTTCTCCTCTCTGTGTCTGTTCTGACTGCCCTGCTGGGAAGCATGACTCCTTCCTCCACTCCTGCTCTGATTCCAACCATTTGGGGACGTCACCCACCTCATGGGCGCCCCTTCCCTGGGCATCTCTGTTGTATGCCTTCCAACCTGATCATTTGCTGCTTCCTGTCTTCTATTAGCATGTCTTCCTCTACTTCCCCTGCCTCTGTTAATGCGCAGCCCCTCTGTGCAGGCCTCGTGAATTGCTGGGCCCTCCGGAGCAAAACTGTCTTGATCTAAGATCTTGCGCTCCATTCAGACCTGGATATTCTCTTTCTCACAGAAACATGGTTGAGGGATGGTGATGACCCGCTCCTTGCCCGATGCCTCCCACCTGGTTACTCTGGAACGGCTACCCATCGCCTGGGACATTCTGTTTCTGGAGTGGCTGCCCTCTTTTGCTCCACCTTACCTGTTCACTGTTCCTCCATTTCCCTTTCGTACCCAGAGTCTCTTCTTCTCCACTTTTGTTCCTCCCCATCATCTTCTTCTTCTCTATGTCCCTCCTACCCTACGTCTACATCTCTGGGAGTAACTTACCTGCACTATCTCAGAGGCCGCTCTTCGTTTTCTCCATCTGCTCCTTCTTAGTGATTTTAACATCCACCTCTCCCCTCCTACCACAGCTCGTGACAAATCTTTTGTCACCCTGCTCCATGATCTAGGCCTTCACCAGCACGTGCTCCTACCCACTCATATCAGCCAACACACACTGGACCTTCTAATCACTGCCTCAGACTCTCCCTCTGTTCCCACAGACATTATTGGAATCTCTCTGCCTTGGATCGACCATTCCCTTTCTCCTTTCACCACCTCCAGCGGAACGAATGAAGCTGCACCTGTGCAGACCTCTCCGCCTGCCCATCTATCCCGCCATATCACTCCTGCTACTGTTCAGCACTTTCCCCCCGCTAATCAACTTTTTCCTGTAGATTTTTCCACCCTTGCTCCAGAGAAGCAAGCACTTTTCTGGCACTCCAGTCTTTCCTCAGCCCTGGACTATCTTTCCCCCTTGCATCCATGTCGCCCACGATCCAGATTCTACCGCCCATAGTACCACCCAGGCCTTTGCCTGCAACGGGCGCAACTCCACCATGCAGAACGCATCTGGTGAAGAAAGAGAGATTCAGAGTCCCTTTACCATTTCCAAAGTTGTCACACTCACTATCAGTCCCTCATACTAGAGGCAAAGCGATTTCATTTTTCCCTCTGTCATCTCCTCTGCATCCAATTCCACCTGTCAGTTGTACACTTTCCTCAGATCCCTCTCCTCATTGCATTTTCCCCCTACTCATAGGGAGACCCACCCAGAGCCCAGTCCTTTTCCTGTCTCGCCTCCTTCTTCGCTGCTAAAGTTCAGGGACTCTGTTCCTCCTTTAGTATCAATCTTCCGCCACTTACCTCACCTCCCCCTCCCCATTTCTCTCCCATGTCTGGTTTGCTTTCCAGCCTGTCTCTGCCACTGAACTTGTCATACTGGTCACCTCTTCTCATAAAACCACTTGCGTCCTGGATCCAGTCCCTTCTAACTGGCTGCCGGAACCTTCTCTTGCACTTCTCCTAGTCTTGCTTACAATCCTTAACTCTTCACTGTTGGTGTTGTTCCATCATGGAAGCATGCACTAGTACGTCCTATCACTAAGAATCCTTCCCTCAGCTCTGGTGACCCTGCCCGTTACCATCCAGTTTCTCACCTTCCATTCATCTCCAAACTCCTTGAAAAGGCTGTCTTTGCTTAACTCTCTACTCACCTGGACTCCACTCATTTCCTGCACCCCTGTCAGTCCAGTTTCCGTTTGGGCCATAGCACTGAGAACATCTTTCTGTCCTTCCTTAACGAACTCCATATCTCTCACGACTGTGGTGACATTTCTCTAGCTCTCTCTCTGGATCTCTCTGCTGCTTTTGATCTTGTTGACCACTCCATTCTCCTCTTACGCCTCAGAACTGCAGGTCTTCGGGGGACGGTTTTCCGATGGTTCCACTCCTTCCTCTATTCCCGCTCCTTCTCTGTGGTTTCTAATGCCCACACCTCCTCTCCTTTACCACTTAGTTGTGGGGTTCCCTGGGGCTCTGTTCTGGCCCCCATTCTATTTAACATTTTCCTGGTTCCCCTCACCCTCCTGGTGCAACAATCTGAGATCTTGGCTTACTATTATGCTTATGATATTATTCTCCTACACCACACTTACCTGAGAATCTGGATCTCTTCACTCTCAATGCCTGTCACTAACTGGCTAGCTTCTAATTTACTCCACCTCAACCCAGTCAAAATGTCTGCCATGTGGTTCACCCATGGTGGTCCCCAACCGGCCCTCTCCCCTCTTCTTTTGGATGCCCCAATCCCCCTTGTAACCTCACTCCAGGTACCTGGGGGTTATCCTGGATCCTGACCTCTCCTTCCACACTCACATCTCCTCTCTTGTGTGCAACTCCCACTTTTTTCTTCATCAGATTCGAACCATCAGTTCTGTACTCTCCTCAGCATCCCTCACAACTTCTCTTCTCTCTCTAGTAATTTCACACCTCGATTATTGTAATGTTGCTTTTGCTGGTATCCCCCCCACCATCAACTTCACAGTCTACAGCTGATTCAGAACACCACCGCTCGTCTCCTTACTCATACCCCTCACTTCAATCACATCACTCCCTCCCTGGTCCACCTGCACTGGCTCCCCTTCCCCTATCGCATTACCTTCAAACTCCTAATTCTAACACACAGGGCCCTGCATCAGCACACCCCTCAGTATCTCACATACTCAATTCACTTTCATACAGTACCTCATAGCCTCCGGTCCCTGCACACCAACCACCTTGACCTTCTCCTCTCCTGCCCGTGCCCGCCTGGAGCAAACCTGGCATTCTGCCTTCTTTTTTCTAGCCATCTCTGTGGAATTCCCTTCCTTCCCCTCATCCATCAAGAAGAATCATTTCTCAAATTCAAGTCTCTCCTGAAAATCCACCTCTTCTGTACTGCCTATGACCTCTCTTTCCCTGACCCTCCCCCCCCCCCTCGCCCGTTTCCTCCTCTCTTTCTAGTTTGGCTCTTTTTCTCTTTAGTCCTGTATGGGTGTGCACTTTCCTGTCTAGCATTGTAGTTCCTTTTCTGTTTTTGGCTTTTCTAATAAATATTGTTATTGTAAACCACTCGGATGGCGACCGATGGGCGGTCTATCAAATGTTTTAATAAAAATAAAGATTCTCTTTGACCTATTCTCTGAAGAGATTCTCTCCATAGTACGGCACAGCAGTAAGCTTGTCCTGACTTTGTTTCAGGTCTGAGGACTGGAGCCAGGGAGTCTCCGGGTGCCAATAACCAGGGTAGAAGATCTCAATACACTTTCAAAGATATCATGTTGCTCGGATCTTCGAGTAGTCCTTGCCGTGAGCCACCAGGGAATGATACTACTCCAATTTCTCTGGAGGGAGATACTGGAACATAGCAGCAAGGTCACACATGATGTTCGTTAAAAACAATCATGTAGAGTTTCATGTGGTCTATTAGCATGGAACTCTGAAAATACCTCTCCCCAAAGAGTCCAATGTCTGAGCCTCCTTCCCTGGGGGCACTGAGGAATAAGTCTTGGAACTCTGGGATCTCTTTAGGGTAGACTCGATCGCAAAGGAATGGTGCGGAAGCTGGGTCTTCTCGAATCTGGGAGCCTTTTGAACTCTGACCAAAAGCAAAGGAGCAAAGAGTAAAAGAAGTCTTTTATTCAGAAATGTCCTGAAACGACCATGTTTTGGCATGGCTGCCTTCCTCAGGGGACCTCAAGAAGCAAAAAAATAATAAAACATCAATAATGTACATCAAATACATATAATTGAAATGAAATACATAAAGTGTTGAATTAAATTAAATAGTTCATTGGACCATTAAACAACAATACTAATAATTAAAATTAAATACCTGTATAAAATAAAATCATTAATGTATTATAATGAATATTAAAATTAAATTAAATTAAAAAGCTCATTGGACCATTAAATGAAAAAACTAAGTAAAAGTGGACTGACATAGAATAATCAATCATAGTCCATAAATAGGAAAGCAATTATATAAATATGCATCATAAAATTAGGAAACATGAATAAGTGATAAAATGTTAAAACAAATGTTGTGACACAGAAAGAAAAGAATTACAAGTTAAAAAATGATAAATGAAAGCGTCACTAGTATAAGTGTATGAATATTGTACCATCCATTGTATAATATAGGAAATGGGTGACAAAGTAGGAATTAAGTGTTGAAGTAACCTATCAACCCCAAGAGGGCATTGGATCCCAAGAGATCATGCAGGTACTTCTCAAAAGGACCCGTGTCATAAAGTAAATAATGATATGGAGAAGGGGGAGGGGTGGAGAAATAAATAAAAAAAACAAAACCAAACCTTACTTGAGTACCATCTCCTTAGAGACTTGTTAATATCTTGCACCAAAAATGAAATTGAATTCTGTTCATCAGGAAAATCCATATGGGGGAACATATTTAAAAACAAAAAGTCAAATCTGACTGCACAAGGAGATACGTTATCCCTTTAGGGAGAAACTCAATACAAATCACATATTACAAATGAGGATACTGTCATTCAAAACAAATAGGGCATACAAAAAATAAATGGTAGTGTACATCCAGACTAATCAATTTTGATGTTATAATATGAACAGAACACATGCAGAGGCAGTACCCCTAGTGTATAAATGGCCAAAAAAAATTTAGAAAACTTATAACAATTCTTTTTAAGCTGCACATGGCGCCAAATGTACACTTTTAAGGTAATACCTCGCTAAGGGTGGAGAAATACTTCTTTTTTTGAGAGGAGAAACTGCTATTATAACAACCGGCACTTACTGAAACAGAGAAGTATATACGGAAAGCCCGAACTGTATGGAATATAGGTTATCGTAAACAAAATATAATTTTGACAAAAGACCTCACAGATAACTGGAAAATAGAGGACCATAAAACATATTTTCTACAAAAACCTTACTTTAAAGAAATAGTAGCACTATGCAATTTCCTTGTGTGTTTAAAAATATTTTTAAAAATGACAAACGTTCTTTTCCAAACAGCTACAAACAAATATAAAGGAGCATAAATTCAAAAGTGACAACGTTTCTTAATACTATTAGTTCAACCAGTAAAACATAATAGTCCTAAAAAGAGGTTTGTCAGCTATTTAATAAAGAGATATGTGAGCTGTCGATTTTAAACCCAAAGAGAAAAAACAAAACCTGGCTTTCAGCAAACCTAGCTTTAAAGATAAATAAATAAACCTTTAAAATCAAAACTGGCACCACTAAAGTATTATATTAACTACATGGATTTGTGTCTAAGAAAGTCAGAAAAACACTCATAGTGAAAGCTCCGATGGAGACACTCATTCTTAGCGTCCAAATAGCCAAATGCAAGCAAGGCATGTTGAGCGGTTATTTAAAGCAACATCTGGCACCACCCCTCTGAATTTTATAATTTATTGAAATCAGCAGTCAAAGGGTGAAAGCAAGACTTTAGGGGTCATCTGTTAATTATTAAAAAATGTTACAGGACTTTAAAAAAAAAAAAAAAAAAAGGAGGTTCAAAGTTCATGCAATTAAAAACTAAAATGACCGTAGTGGGACTGACACATTATGCAATGGTAAGAAGAAATAAAACCGAATCAAACCAATGTAACAATGTTAGTAAGATCTAATTACTGTATTCTAACCAGCTAAAAATTCTGCAGTAGTCTCATTGCAATGTGTGCGCTGAAGTAACAAATGGCATATATTGCTAGCCAAACATGCAGCTAAAATGGAGGGTTTTACCATTCACCCAAAAATAAATTATATAAAAATAGTTAAATAAGACATACATTAAACCTCTTAAAAATAATTAAAAGATACGTGGTATGCACACTAGAAGAATAAGCGGCCCTAAAGGAAGCCAAGCATAATATGTATACTAAAAATTATTTTATTTAAAAAAATAAATTCATGTGTTGTAAAACCTAATAGTACAACCTAAATGATCATTAAAACTACTCAAAAAAACAAATGACCCCCACTGCAATTAGGAGATAAATGAAAGAATCTGAATTTTGTTATAGGGTCCAATCAGTATTTGCAAAGAAAATTCATACCCTAATCAACATCAGAGGATAAGCCATACGGATATGCCAACCTCTGAAGAGATATATTGAGATATAAAAATGGGGGCTTTGGTAGGAAAATGGATGGGATACCATAGTGAAGCGGGTAAAAACCAAATAAGGATTATAAAAATACATATAGGAGCAAATAAAAGAACATAATCATAGAAATTAAAATGACAAATAAGATACAAACATAAAACACAACGGGACAATTAAATAAATCAATATGAAAACAAAAACTGCTTTATAAAAATAAGTAAGAATAAAAATGAGTATTATAAAAAAGAAAAACTATTAAAAAAGGGGTGCGAGGGGGGTTTAAAAACTTCAGAAAAAGGAAAAATCTTAAAAAAGAAAAAAAAAGCAGGCAAGGAAATGGAAACTAAATCATTAGGTACTAAAAAGCATAGTTACTCACCTGTAACAGGTGTTCTCTAGGGACAGCAGGAATCAGTCCTCACATATAAGTGACGTCAGCACCGACAGAGCCCACGTGGATCCACTCTCCCTAGCCTTCAAAGAAAGCCTTTGTGAGTTACACTGCACATGCACAGTTACCTTCCTGCCCAAGGGTACCATCTTGCCTCAGTATGATATAGCACAAGATGGCAAAAAAAAAAAACCCCCAGCAAGAAGCAACTCCACAGGGAGGAGGGAGGGTTGTGAGGACCGATTCCTGCTGTCCCTAGAGAACACCTGTTACAGGTAACTACGTTTTCTCTAGGAACAAGCAGGAAGTCAGTCCTCACATATGGGACTTCCAAACTACAGGCTACCAAAAAATCCTGTAGAAGCCACGGGCGACCCAAAAGTGAATTGTAAAGGGCAGCAGGCAGTGCTGGTTCACTAGAAATCCTGCACTGCAGCAGCAACATCAAAAATGTAATCCCCTCTCTAGTAGCCTGAAAACAAAGGGCCGGAGGGAAGGAGTTGCACTATTTTCCAAAGAGGTGGCAAAGTACTGCCTGGCCGAAGGCGCTAGCATGCTGTGAGCTCTCTTCCAAGCAGTAATGCGCTGTGAAGGTGTGCACAGAGGACCAGATGGCAGCCCGGCACATGTCCGGTAAGGGCTTTGAGCACAGGTTGGCCACAAAGAACAGCCCCACCTGCTAGAAGGCGAAGGAAATGCAGTTGGCCACCCATCGTGAAAGGGTGCACTTGGAGACTGCAACCCCAAGACGACGGGGGTCAAAGGAGACAAAGAACTGCACTGAGTGGTGGTGGGGCTGCGTCCTCTGAATGTAAAAGAACAAGGCCCTCTTGCAGTTAGGCATATGCAGAGAGGCCCCCACCCTGGAGGAGTGAGGCCTGGGAAAGAAGATGGGGAGCACTACCTCCTGATTCAAGTGGAAGGCGGAGACCACCTTTGGCAGAAACTTCGGGCGAGTCCGCAGGATGACACTGTTCCTATGAAATCTAGTGTAGGGCGCGCATTGGCCACCAGTGCCTGCAGTTCGCTCACATGCATGGCATAGGTGAGCGCCACTAGGAAAATGACCTTCCAAGGCATGTATTTGAGATGGCAGGTAGCCAAGGGCTCAAAGGGGGGAGCCATGAGCCTCCCCAATACCACATTAAGGTCCCACACCACCAGTGGCAGATGGATCAAGGGCTGGGTCAGCAGAAGTCATCTCATGAAACGGCCCACCAGAGACGGCCTGGCCATCAACCAGGTGATGGTGAGCCGAAATGGCACATAGGTGCACTCTGGCCATGATGGACTTGAGGCCAGTCCCAGAAAGATGCAAGAGGTATGGATGGGCAGACTAGATAGGCCATGTGGTCTTTTTCTGCCATCAGGTTTCTCTGTTTAACTTTGACAAGAAATGTTTAATGCACCATAGGTTTTCTAATGACATTAAATTATGGAAGAGATATATTGACAATGTTCTTATGATTTGGGATGGTAGAGAAGACATTCCAAAAGTCTTTCCAGTGACTTAATGCATTAGATTCTAATTTACAGTTTCAAATGACATACAGTCAGAGTGAAGTTTCCTATCTGGACTTTCTTATTAGGAAGAGTCCATATGGGTTCATAATAGATTTATATCGTAAACCCACAGACCGTAACAATCTGCTACACTTTGAGAGTTTTCATAAAACCACTTACCTATCAGCCAATTCTTAAGATTAAAAATACATTTTTCTTTGAATGCTGATTTCAAGTTACATGCAAAAGAAATGCATGAACGTTTTTGACAAAGAAAATATCTACTGGATTGTATTCAACGTGGCCACAAGAGAACAGTCCTCTCTTGCGGAGGTCAGCACTGAAGACGTCAGATAAACTTATTTGTTCACTGACATTTTCTAATCTATCGCATGACATTAAAAGAATCTTGAAAGAGGAATGGCATGTTCTCTCTATTGGCCCATAACTTACCAATAGTCAATTCATGGTGGTACACAAGAGAAACACAAATGTCACCAATTTTCACCCTCTCTGTTCCTAAACCTAAACACAAGGTAGTGGGAGCATTTTAAACATGGCCACTGTTCGGTGTGTAAATCACACATGGGTTACAAGGAACTTTGTTCATCCAGTGGCCAAATTGCGAGTCATGTCATTTATATAGTGGTCTGTCTGTGTAATCTCCTATATGAGGGCAAAAACAACCACAACATGAGCACCCCAATAATAGAACATTGCAGTAACCGAGGCAACCCGGACCCGGTGCTCTCCCCCACCCCCCTCCGCAGTGCCCCCCAATCCTGCCCACCCCCTTTTCCATTGCCTCCCCCTTCTTCCACCAAAAACTCCAGACAGGCAAATTGGGAATAAACTGGTCGCAGCTTTATTAACATTGATAACTTTTCCAACCAAATTTGAATCCACGAATAATACTCATAACAACCCAACTTGCGGATCCAATACCTCACCAGCCATGCTATTAGCAAGGTGAAATTGTCTCTGCTTCTGCCGTGGACAAGCCAACGGCAAGCTTACCTACCCCCCCTGCATCCGACCTCGCCATATAATTAGCAAAGGCCGGCCAGGGGTTGTCTGCATCGGGGACATCCAACCCCCGCCCAAAGTATTGCCCAAAGTCTCTGGACCCCAGAAACCTCCAGGATCCTGCCGCCCCCCCACCACTGCGACACCCCCACTCGAACCAAAGGACCCTGCACACAGAATAGGGACGGGAGGGCAGGAAGCCAGCACCGGGAACCCACCACATGGGCAGGCAGGGAGATGGCTGATGTGACGAGCAGTGAGAAGTCGCTCAGCCCCTCCCCGCCTCCTGGCAGCTGCTCCAGTCCTCTCATGGGCTCCCCTCACGCACCCACGCGGGGAGCCAATGAATTTCAACTTTCCTGCCGCCGCCACCACGATGCCCAGCCGCTGCGGCCCACCACTCCACCATGCTGCCAAAGTAAGCCGCCGCACGCAGGGTCCCCGCACCAGGTTACAGGCAGCCACCCGAGAACCCTGCCCCGCGACCTATACTTGCCTTAAAAGTAAGGTAGAGGACAAACCACTTGTTGCCCATTGGTTAGCGGCACAACATGACATTAGTGATTTAAAGTTCTTTGTTCTCAAGGTTGTGAAGGCTCATTGGAAGGGTGGGGCATCAACAAGATTCTTTTACAGCTAGAGCAGAGACATATTTATAATTTAGGAACTCTGGTGCACTTCGGATTAAATCAAGAATAAGATTTTTCTGTCTTTTTATAATATTTTTAGTATCCAATATTTTTAGCACCAAATGTTTTAGTTATCTCCTTGCCCCCTTTTTTCTCTTTAAGATTTTCCTTTTTTCTAAAGCTTTTACAGCCCCCTTCCCCTCTCCTTCCCTCCCCCTTTTTAAAATAGTTTTTCTTTCTTATAATACTCATTTATTCTTATTTATGTTTATAATGCACTGTTTTTGTTTTTCATATTTATTTAATTATTTGATTGCCCCTTTGGGTTTTATGTTTGTATCTTATTGTCATTTTAATTTTTATGACTATGGTCTTTTATAGACGCCCCCCCCCCCCCCCTTTACATCTCAATATATCTCTTCAGAGGTTGGCATATCTGTATAGCTTATCCTCCGATGTTGATTAGGGTATGAATTTTCTTTGCAAAGACCGATTGGACCCTATAACAAAATTCTGATTCTTTCATTTATTTCCTTCTCGCAGTGGGGACCATTTATGTTTTTTGAGCAGTTTTAATATTCATTTATTTTTTACAACACAAAAATTAATTTATTTAAATAAAATAATTTTTAGTATACATACTATGCTTGGCTTCCTTTAGGACCGCTTATCCTTCTAGCGTGTGTACCATGAATCTTAATTATTTTTAAGTGCTTCACTGTATGTCTTAAGTATTTTTATATAATTTATTTTTGGGAGAATGGTAAAACCCTCTATTTCAGCCGCAATATTTGGCTAACATAATGGGTGAAATAGATGTAATTTATTACTTAAGCGTATACATTGCTAAGTGAGACTACTGCAGAATTTTTAGCAGGTTTGAATACAGTATTTAGGTCTAACATTATTGTTACATTGACCCTAGTGGGACAGACACCGTGAAATGGTAAGAATAAAACAAAAAAGAATCAAACTATTATAGTTTTTAACTGTGTGACCTACGAACCTCATTTTTTAAAAAAATAAGGTCTGGTAGCATTTTTTTTTTATTAATTAGCACTCTTTATGACTGTTGATTTCAATAAGTTATAAAATTCAGAGGTATTTTTCCCTTACAGTTTTTACCAAGCATGGTACTACCTTAAATGTACCGATTTGGCGCCAAATATTGCTTTAAATAACCTTGCTTGCATTTGGCAATTTGGACACTAAGAGTGAGTATCTCCGTCGCAGCTTTCACTATTCATGTTTTTATGACTTTTAGGCACACAACTCCACAGTTAATATGATGCCTTTGTTATGCTAGTTTTGGTTTCTCCCTCTGGGTTTAAAATAGACGGCTCACATATTTTTTATGAAATAGCCGACAAACATCTTTTTTAGGACTATTATGTTTTACTGATTGGATTAATATTATTAAGAAATGCTGTCACTTTGAATTTATGATCCTTTATATTTATGTTTGTAGCTCTGTGGAAGAGAGTGTTTTTTGTCATTTTGTATTCGTTTTTAAAAAAATTTTTAACCAGGCAAGGAAAGTGCATAATGCTACTATATCTATAAAGCAAGGTTTTTGTAAAAAATGTGTTTTATGGACCTCTATTTTTCAGTTATCTGTGAGATCTTTATGTCAAAATTATATTTTGTTTATGATAACCTTTCTAACCTACAATTTGGCCTTTCTGTATATTTCTCTATTCCAATGAGTGATGTTATAATAGCGATTTCTCCTCTCGAAAAAAACCCCCACATTTCTCCATCTCTAGCAAGGTAGTACCTTAAAAGGGTACATTTGGCGCTCTGTGCAGCTTAAAAAGGATGGTTATGAGCATTCTAAATCTTTTTGGCCATTTATATGCTAGGAGTACTGCCTCTGCATGTGTTTGGCACACATTGGGGTATGTTTACAAAGCAGCAGCCGCGGTCCCATTGAATTCAATGGAGCCGCGGTTCTGATATTGCTCAGAAGCCACTGCTTAGTAACAAACCCCATTATAACTTTGAAATTGATTAGTTTAGATATACACTACCACTTTTTATGGTATGCTCTGTCTATCCTCATTTATAATATGTGATTTGTACTGAGTTTAAATTTCTCCCTAAAGGGATAGCATGCCTCCTTGTGCAGTCAAGTTTGACTTTTTATTTTTCACTGTGTTCCCCTATATGGACTCTCATGGTGAACAGAATTCTATTTCATTTTCGGTGCAAGATATTAACAATTCTCTAAGGAGATGGGTTCTCAAGTAAGTTTTTTAAATTTCTTTCTCCCCTCCCCCTTCTTCATAACCATTATTATTTATTTTATGATACGGGTTCTTTTCTGAGAAATACCTGCATGATCTCTTTGTTGGGACTGAATGCCCTCTTGGGGTTGATAGGGTACTTCAACACTTAATTCCTACTGACACCAATTTCCTGTATTACACAATGGATGATGCATATTCATACACTTATACTAGAGACACTTTCTTTTATCATTTTTTTTAACTTGTAAGTCTTTTCTTTCTTGTCATGACATTTGTTTTAACGTTTTATCACTTATTCATGTTTCCTAATTTTATGGTGCATATTTATATAGTTGCTTTCCTACTTATGGATTATGATTATTTAATCTATGTCAATCCCCTTTTACTTAATATTTTCATTTAATAGTCCAATGGGCTTTTTAATTTAATTTAAAAATGTAATATTCAGCATAGTTACTCGCCTGTAACAGGTGTTTTCCAGGGACAGCAGGAATCAGTCCTCACATATAGGTGTCGTAGGTGCCGACAAAGCCTGCACAGAGCATTTCCCCAGCTTTCAAAGAAAGCCTTTGGGATATGCTATCACACATGCATGGTCCCCTTCCTGCCCAAGGGTGCCATCTTGCTCAATCAGATGACATAGCTAGGACGGTAGTAAAAATTAAAACAAGGTTGGGAGGCAACTCCCAGGGGAGGAGGGAGGGCTGTGAGGACTGATTCCTGCTGTCCCTGGAGAACACCTGTTACAGGTGAGTAACTACGCATTCTCCAAGAACAAACAGGAAATCAGTCCTTACATATGGGACTCCCTAGCTCCAGGATATAGAGGACCGAACCAAGACAGCACCAGTGGCGACCATCCGGGTAGCTGTGAGTTGCAGAAGATGAGTCCGCACTGAGAGACTCGGCAAGACCCTAGCATCCAGCGACACTATCATTCTGGTAGCCTGAACACAGAAGGGTCGGAGGGCAAGACTTGCCTACACCCCGAGATTATTATAGAGTATTGCCTGGCCAAAGGCACTGTCCTTGCGAGACTCGCTCTCCAGGAAGTAGTGAGATGCAAACGTATGAACTGAAGATCATGTGGTGGCCTTACATATCTCCATCACCAGCACTGAGCAGAGGTTGGTTATCGACATGGCCATCGCCCTCACACGATACGCTGTGATCTGGTGTTCAAGGAAGAGGCCCATTTGCTAACAGCCGTGGGGCGAGGGCAATACAGTCCACCATCCTAGGAGACAGAGTTTGCTTAGTCACAGGAAGCCCCAATCTACTGGGGTCATAAGAAACGAAAAGCTGAGGAGCTTTGCAGTGGGCCTGGGTCCGCTGTAGGTAGGAGGACAGAGCTGGTTTGCAATCCAGATTATGAAGCACTAGTTCCTCCCCACTGGCACGAGGCCATGAAAAGAAAGTGGGGACAACCACCTCCTGGTTGAGGTGGAAGGGAAATACCACCTTTGGGAGGAATTTGGGATGTGTGCAGAGCACTACCCTGTTCTCATAGAACCTTGTATATGATGTATCCGTTACCAGTGCCTGGAGTTCGCTCACTCTTCGAGCGGATGTGAGGGAACCAGAAAGGCCACTTTCCACAACAGGTATCGCAGGTGGCAAGTGGCTAGGGGCTCGAATGGTGGTTTGGTAAGCTGGGAGAGAACCACTTTGAGGTTCTATTCTGCTGCCGGAAGACAGAGGGGGCTTAGATAATAGCAGACCCCGGAGGAACCTGGAGATCAGTGGCTGGCCCGAGAGGGGTTTCCCCTCAATAGAGTGATGCTGAGTGGCTATGGCACTCAGATACACACTCACTGAATTAGACTTCAGCCCGGTGTGGAACAGGTGCAGTAGGTATTGGAGTACTACTTGCACATGGCAGGACAAAGTGTTTTCCCCTCTTCCCGCACACCAGGTAGAGAACCTCCTCTACTTAACGACGTAGGCCCGTCTGATGGAATGTTTTCGGGAGGCCAGTAGGATCTCCTCGACTTCTCTCGGAAGGTTGAAAGGGGCCAGTGCTACCCTTTCAACAGCCATGCTGTTAGCATTAGGGACCCCAGGTTGGGGTGCAGGTGTGAGTCCTCCTCCTGGGACAGGAGGTTCAGAGCTTTGCCCAGTGGGATTGGGAGTGCCACCAAAAGGGAGAGCAGCAGTGGAAACAAGAGCTGTCTCGGCCACCTGAGGGCAATTAGTATGAGTGACGCCCTCTCGCTCTGGACCTTGAAGAGGGTCCTGGCGATCAGTAAGAATGTATAGAGAAGGCGTCTGCCGCCACTCTCTCCAGATGCGGTTGGGTGAGCAGAAGCGAGGCAGCTGTGTGTTATCTGGAGAGGCAAATAGATCCATCATGGGCCTGCCCCCGAGGTGGAAGAGCCTCTTGACCACTCTGACGTTCAAGTGCCACTCGTGCGGCTGAAGGACTCTGCTCAGGCTGTCCACTAGGCAGGTGTCCTTGCCCGGGAGGTAGACTGCTTGCAAGAGCATGCTGTTGCGAGCTGCAAAGGAGAGGAAGGCCACCAGCTCCTGGCAGAGGGAGTATGAGCCCGTGCCCCCCTGCTTGTTGATATAGAACATGGAGACTTACTTGTCCATCTGGATCAGTACGGACCAATGTCGCAGGTGGTGGCGGAACACTTACAAGGCTAGAAAGATCGCCCTGAGCTCCAGGAGACTGATCTGTAAGAGTGACTCCTTCTAAGACCAGCTGCCCTGTGTGCGGCGGTACCCACAATGCGCCCCCCAACTCAGGAGGGAGGTAACTGTGGTCTGGGTTCTCTGAGGTGCGGGTGCCTGGAAGGGCATTCCTACATGAAGGCGGTGCAAGGTTTGCCACCAGTTGAGGGATTCTGCCAATTGGCGGGTAACCCTGACCCTGTCCCATAGCCTGACCATGGCTTGAGTCCACTGTGAGTGGAGGCACCACCGGGCAATCCATATGTGCAAGTGGGCTGAAGGCATGGACCATTGAGACCATATGGCCCAGCAGGTGGAGGATGAAACAAGCCAGTACCAACCATCAGCATTGTACCTCTCCTGCCAGTTGCTTGTGGCATTCTGCCCTCTCTCTTTGGAGAACAGCCTTCACCTGAAGCATGTCCAACTGAGCGCCTATGAACTCCAGGCTTTGGGCTGAAGAGATATGGGAATTAGGGTAGTTGATGACAAACCCCAGGTACTGCAAAAGGAAGGTTGAAAGCTCTGCGGCCTGACTGATCTCTGAGGCTATACCACCCCTGATTAGCCAGTCATCTAGATAGGGGAAGATGAAAGCCCCTTGTAGACGTAGATGGGTGGCTACTACCACCAAGTATTTGGTAAAGACCCTTGGTGAGGAGGCCAGGCTGAAGGATAGCACCCTGTACTGGTAGTGCCCTCCTCCCACCACGAACCGTAGGTACTGCCTGTGGGAGGAGTGGATCAGGATGTGTGTGTATGAATCTTTTAGAGCCAAGGAGCACAGTCAATCTCCCTGGTGGAGGTAAGGCAGCAGTGTTCCAAGAGAGAGCATCCTGAACTTCTCACCAGAAACTTTAAGTTTCTCAGGTCTAGTATGGGCCTGAGGCTCCAAGTTCTCTTTGGGTCAAGAAAATATCTGGAGTAGAAGCCTTTTCCCCATAGGTGCTTGGGTACAGACTCTACTGCATTGTCCCAGAGCAGACTTGTGAGCTCTGAGAGCAAAAGGGTCTGGTGAAGGAGAGGTCGCACCGGCTCTCCTGGGAAGAAACTGGGTGTTACCTGCTGTAGGTGGAGGAGGTATCTCTCTCTTACCACTTGGAGTACCCACTTGTCTGAGGTGACGTTGGTCCACCTGTGGGCAAAGAGTGCCAGGTGGCCCCTTGTGGGCTGCTGAAGGTCTCCCGGGGGAGGGGAGGTCCTGCCCTGCAAGTCAAAAGCTCCCCTGCGTGGAGCAGGAGCTAGGACCCAGAGCTTCTAAGCCTTTGGTTTCTGGGCTCCATGGCCTTGTCTTTTGGGGTTGGAACCCTGTTGCTGGCCCAAGAAGGGCTGGTAGTGGTGACTGTTGGAATCGCCCCTTTTTCCTTGGGAAAAGGAGTCTTTTCCCCAATAGTTTTTTACGGGGAAAGGATGAGGTCTTTGAGAGCCTGTTTCGGGTCACCATATTTGCCTCAATCTCAGTTTTCTTGTTGACCATAGGCTTGCTGAACAGGTTCTCGCCGGTGTAGGGGACATCAAGCAGCTTGTCTTGGACCCATTGCTTGAAGTCTGAAGACTGTAGCCAAGCTTGGTGCCAGGCACCGATGCCAGCCGGCTGCTGCTACTCGGGCTGCTGACTCGAAGCTGTCGTAGGCCGCCTGGGAAAGAGAGCAGTCCTTGATCCTGGAGGTCAGAGATTGGAACCATTGGAAGGGTTCCCCTGCCAGCCGTGCTGAAAATATGGACAACTCCAGGGTTAGAGCCTTCAGATACATGCCTATGTATAACTCATAGGCCTGGATCTAACACCCTAGCATTGAGCCCTGGTAACACTTGCGCCCAAGGGAGTCGAGGGCTCTAGCATCCCTTCCAGGGGGGAGACAGAAGAGTGGGTCTTCTGGGTCTTAAGATTTTTCATGGTTGACTCGACAGCAATGGAGTTATGTCGGAACTAGGGTTTGTTGAACTCCGGGCCCTTCCAGACACGGTACGTGGTGTCAAGGCGCCGGTTGACCACCACACAGATGCTGCTGTTTCCCACATTCTAAGCAGTAGCTGCTTGAGGATCGGCTGCACTGGCACCGTGAGAGTTTCCTTGGGTGGAGACTCATACTGAAGAATCTCCAGCTCTTCAGTGTGTGGGTCTTCCTGCACCTCGGTTTGCACCATGAGGACTCTGGCCATATCCTTGACAAAATCATGGAAGGCCACATCCTCCGGAGGTGAATGGTGCCGGTGCACCAGTGGAGACAGGTCTGAGGTGATGTCTCTGTGCCATATGGTTTCTGGGGATGCCTCGTCATCTGTCTCCCACTTGGAGTTGAGGGGTGATGATGAATCCAAGGCCCTGCAACTCCTTGCCTCGAGGTACTGGGGAGCTCCAGAGGACCTGGGATCCAAGTCACGGAAACTTGCTGGGGAGGATCAGATGCCTGAGGAACAGGACAGACGCCTCGAATAGCGCCGAGGACTTACCAAATGCTGGTGGCACTCTGAGCTCGGCTTGATGACTGGGGACTCCCCTGCAGTCAGGGGCCTGGTCATTGGGGCAGATGGGGCAGATGAACCAGCCATCATTGCCAGCTGCAGGGCCAGGACAGCAGTGATGTTCTGCTCCAGGGTCGCCATTTTGGTTTTCAAGTCAGAAGGCTCCGCAGCTTTCGCCACAAGTACCGAGGATCCCAGGCCCAGCGCCAGCACTCTTCGAGTGCGTCCTCGATGAGGACTACCATCTCGAGGAACCTCGCATGGTCTCCGCCGGCCGAGGAATCCTTTTTGAGGACCTTGGTAAAGTGCTTCTCAGAGCCGCCGGAGACCCTCTGAGCAGTTTTACTGGGTTTCTCCAGTGGAACCTCAATGGACTTAGAAGATTTTTTCTTCTCTCTCTTGGGGTCCGGGGTCCTCTTGGAGGAGCTGCCACTGCAGGACTCCAAGGACGCCTGGGCTTCACGTTAAGCGCTGGGCTTGGAGCTCAGCGTCTAGGAAGCCAGTGCCAAGTCGGACCTTGGGAATGGTTTTCTCCTGCAACTCTGACCTCTTTTTATTGGTCTTAGGCGTCATGGCCTGGCACAGGTCACAGGAGGTGCTGTCATTGTCCAGTCCTAGACAGCGAAGACAACAATTATGGGGGTCTGTGACTGACATGTTTTGACTGCAGTGGCCACATTTTTTGAATCCACCGTGAGACATGGTGGGGAGCACCCGGTCGGGGTTGACGACCCCTGGGCGAAAAAAGGTTGAGACAAGCATCAATCAAAAAAAGGGGAAAGGAGCCGAGAACAGTGCCGAGTCCGGCGCTGGCTCAAGTTGGGAAGAGAAACCGGTATGCAAACCGGGAAAGCTAACTTTTAAGGATATTAGTAAGGATTTTTTCTGGTGAAATAGGACAGGCATCCTTAGGGCTCCACGGAAAAAAGGAGACTGAGCAAGATGGCATCCTTGGGCGGGAAGGGACCACGCATGCGTGGTATCATATTTGAAAGGCTTTCTTTGAAAGCTGGGGAAATGCTCCGCGTGGGCTCCGTCGGTGCAGACGTCACCCATATGTGAGGACTGACTTCCTGCTTATTCCTGGAGAAATTATGATAGATTAATGATTTTATTTTATTCATGTATTTCATTTTAATTATTAGTATTTTTATTTAATGGTCCAATGAGCATTTTAATTTAACTTAACATTAATTATGATACACTGATGGTTTTACTTTATGTATTTCATTTTAATTATATGTATTTGATGTGCATTATTGAGGTTTTATTATTTTTTTGCCTCGAGGGCTCCTAAGGAAGGCTGCCGTGCCGAAACATGGCCATGTCGGGACGTTTCTGAATATAGGACTTCTTTTACTCCTTGCTTCTTTGTTTTTTGGTTTCTGTTTTGTGTTAGGGGTTGTGTGTTTGTTTGGTGTGTCTTCTGAACTCTGTACATGGAGTCAAACCTTCTACCAGCCAAACGTACAGTGAGGGGGTTCTCCCACATTCTCATCTGTACTCTCTGCAGGATGCATGGGCACTGTCATTGCCTCCTTAGGGCAGGGGAGTACTGAATGATCTCCTACTCTTCTACCCTGGGCTCATCCTCTGTCTCCAAAGAAAATGTCATGGCTTTGGCCATGTCCCTTACAAAATCCTGGAAGGTCCTGTCGTTGAGGGGACTTGCGCAGCTCATGAGGTGGAGAAGGATTCAATGGAATCTCAAGAGACCTGTCCTTCAAATCTTCAGATTCCACGTCAGTCATTCAGCCTTCTGAATCAGACTCAGAGAAGAAATCAGAGTCTATGTCTGGATCTCTCTCCTGAATCTGGGGGATATGGAGCTCCTTCAAGAATGATGATGCACCAATGCTCTTCTAGATTCAAGGATGCATCAGACTCTGAAACGCTAGCGTGCATAGCCAAGAGCACTGTGATGCATTCTAGAACCTGCAGTACCCAATATCTGTATAGTGTTAATTGGCAGCTTGGTCTCTGCTCTCTGTAGGCTGTCTGTGCCCCTCCAACGTTCTGTTGGAGCAGCTTTGAGGGGTGCTTGTGTGAACCCTTACCGATGGGCTCCAACACGGATGCCCCAGTGTCTTCACTTGGTGCTCCATTCAATCATCCTTCAATGTCGATGAAAATGAGGCCAAATCCTTCCTCAAATTTGGGTGAAGATCAATGGCGATGCTCCAGGGGCACTAGGGGTGCTCAGATCTAAATGGGCTCAAGAACTCCTTGATGTCGATGCACTGCCAGTGTCCGATGCAGCTTTTGAAGCAACCGACACCGGTGTCATCGATGCATTGGACTTGTAAGCTCCAAAAAGTGATTCACGCTACTTCTCTTGACCCTTCAGTCCTCTTTTTGTCATCTGCAAACACAAATTATAAAGAGAGGACTGATGATCAGGTCCCAGGCACTGAAATCACCAACTATGAGTATCCATGGTGCATATAGTTCTAGTGCACTAGGAACAATTTTTGAACCGGCAGGCCGGTTTCTGGGATATGCTGCCCAGAAAGATAGCTGCTGTAAAATCAAATGGCTTGATTTTCAATGGAGGAAGGTCTGGCCGGAGCACCGGCACCTAAGGGGGCAGAGGTGCTGCAGAAATAGAAAGAAAATTAAAGAGAAAAGGGCAAAAATAAAAGGGAAAAGAAAACTGTGATGGCAGGCAATCACCAAGGAAACCAGAAGCGCAGGATCCCTCTGCAGGGGAGAAAAATGAATTACCAAGCAGAGAAGACAGGAACGTATCCATTGGGCTCCGTGGAAAAACCAAGACTACCTTAAGATGATGCTACAGTGGCAGGCGGGAAAGAGGCGCACAGGCACGATGAAACTTCCCAAAAGCTTCCAATAGCAGCTGAGGCGCAGTCCCACACATGCTCCATCAGAGGCTATCACCCATAAGTGAGGACTCATTCCTGATTGTCCACAGAGAATTTCTCTTTCTTCCTCAGATTCACCAACTGGAGAAAGGATTCATCTTCTGCATCCAAAGCAAACCCCTTAGGGATAAGACTTGGTTCCTGGGGAAATGAGCAGGCAAAAGGGTGAAGTGGGGTGCTTAATCCTCCTTGCCCATAGACAGAGATGCCTGAGGGCTCTGGACTTCCCATAGGGGTAGCCTGGGTCTCCAATCCCTTGGAGGGAACTGCCAAAAAGCTAGCAAACACTGAGAACAGCCCATGGGCTGTTTCAGTTGTTGCAGCATAAGCCATTTGAAAAAAGGGTCCCAGAGGCCCTTCAGGGATCAACTTCAATGCTGGTGGATGCAGTCATCACACCACACACCCTCTCAGCAGGGACCATGGAACCATAAAAAAAAATTAGAGCTTTCTGGAGTGGAAAAAACAGGGTGAGAGACGCAGCTGAGGCATCAAATATAGTATTGGGCCCTGGGCCCTCTGTGGGGGATCCTGAACATTTTATTTAAAAAATATATAATCCATAATCCTACATCATCAGCAGAGCACAGCATAACATACATAAGAAAAAAACCACATTATAAAACTCAACGGTAAACAAAATAAAGTTCTAAATTACATTAAAAGACTTCCTAAAAAGTGATGCTTTTAGCAACCTTCTAAAATCAGAAAGATCTACTAAATCAGGGGTCTCAAACTCCAGTCCTGGAGGGCCGCAAACCAGTCAGATTTTCAGGGTATCCCTAATGAATATGCACGAGATATATTTGCATGCACTGCCCCCATTGTATGCAAATATATTTGAGATCCCTGTACTAAATCATGGAGTTGCTAGTTGGTTCCACAACAGAGCATTCATAAATGAAAATGCATCATTTCTACTTCTAGTAATCCTAGCAAGCCAAAATGAAGGGATTTCAAGTAAAGCACAGTTACTTACCTGTAACAGGTGATCTCTGGGAACAGCAGGAATAAGTCTTCACATATGGGTACGTCGGTACCGACGGAGCCTGCGCGGGAACGCTCCCCAGCTTCCCAAAAAAGGAAAGCTTTTGGGAGCATCCCACAGCGCCTGCGCGCTGCCTTCCCGCCTTTCCTAACCGCCTCTCCCCAGTTCGAGTTTTAAAGCTGAGACAAAGAGAGAGAGGAAAGGAAGATAGATAGAGAGATACAACTCCTAGGGGAGGTGGGTGGGTTGTGAAGACTTATTCCTGCTGTTCCCAGAGATCACCTGTTACAGGTAAGTAACTGTGCTATCTCCAGGAACAAGCAGGAATGAGTTTTCACATATGGGGACTCCCTAGCTAGAGATGCCTGGGAGATCCCCAAGGTTATGAGACCCTGAGAAGGGCTCTACCTCCTCCTATGGATCTCAGGCATCCATTCAGGGAAGGAGGGCAGGAGTTGATTAAGCATGGAACAGGTGTTTGAGAACAGCCTGACCAAACAAGGCATCCCGGCGGGAATCCTTGTCCAAACAGTAATGGGCTGTGAAGGTATGAACCGAGGCCCAGGTGGCCGCTCGACAGATCTGGTCGATGGACACAGAATTTAGATGAGCCATAGAGGTGGGCCATGGCCCTCACATTATGAGCTATGACATGGCCCTCCAGAGAAAGGTTCTTACTCTGGTAGGCGAAAGAAATACACTGAGCAATCCAATTGGACAGTGTTCTCTTAGAGACTGGAAGTCCCAAATGAGAAGGATCAAAAGCAACAAAGAGTTGAGAAGACTTTCTATGTTGCTGTTTCCTTTGTAAGTAAACGGCAAGAGCTCTCTTACAATCCAGGGTATGAAGACTCCTCTCTGCACTTGATGCATGAGGACCTGGAAAAAAGACAGGTAAGTACACCTCTTGATTAAGATGAAAAGGTGAGACCACTTTAGGTATAAAGTGTGGATTGGTCCTAAGGACTACCTTATCATGATGGAACCTTGTATAAGGGGGATTAGCCACTAAGGCCTGCAGTTCACTGATGCGGCGAGCTGAGGTGACTGCAATGAGGAAAATAACCTTCCAGGAAAGAAATTTCAAGGAGGTGGTGGCTAAGGGTTCAAAAGGTGGCTTCATAAGCTGACCAAGAACCAGATTTAAGTCCCATGCCACCGGAGGAGGCTTAATGGGAGGTTTAGTTAAAGTTAGGCCTCTCATGAATCTTGCAATAAGAGGATGAGAGGAAATAGGCTGTCCATTGAGAGGCTTAAGGGATGCTGCAATAGCATTGGAGAGATGCAGGAGATATTCCAATAGAGAATTCAAAGGTAGTGCTAGAGGGTCAAGACCCTTCTCAGTACACCAAATGGAAAACCTTTTCCATTTAAAAGCATAGGAACGTCTAGTAGAAGGTTTTCTGGAAGCATGGAGGATATTCTTCACCTGCTGAGAAAGATTCCAACCTTGAAGGTCTAAGCCTTCAGCAACCAAGCCCTGAGGTGAAGGGACTTGGGGTTTGGGTGCCACAAAGCCCCTCCTCCTGGGACAGGTGGTCTGGAGCAGCTCCCAAGTCTAGGGAGGGAGCTTGAGAGAGATGCAGAAGTAGAGGGTACCACACTTGGCGTGGCCAGCATGGAGCTATGAGGATCATAGATCCTTGATCCCTCTGGAGCTTGAACAGAGTCTTGGGAATTAAGGGAATGGGTGGAAAGGCATACAGGAAGTCTTGACCCCAGTGAAGGAGGAAGGCATCCTTGGCCTGAACTCCCTGACACGGAATTCTGGAACAGAACCGGGGAAGTTTGGCATTCCACGGACTTGCAAAGAGGTCTATGTCCGGGGTTCCCAACTCTTGAAAGATTCTGAGTACCTGGTCCATGTGCAGGGACCATTCGTGTGGAAGCAGAACTCGACTGAGTCTGTCTGTCCAAGAGTTTTGGATTCCTGGAAAGTATACGGCCAGGAGATGGATTTGATGCTCTCTGGCGAAGGCCCACAATTTTAGAGCTTCGTTGCAAAGCGACAGAGAGCCAGTTCCTCCTTGCTTGTTTATGTAAAACATGGCTACCTGATTGTCCGTATGAATGAGGACTGTCTTGTAGCTGAGCAGGGTATGGAAGACCTTGAGAGCTAGAAAAACTGCTCGGAGCTCCAAGTGGTTGATCTGTGGAGACCAAGTGCTCTGAGTGGAGAGGTCTTGTAGATGAGCTCCCCAACCTGTTTGGGAGGCATCTGTTGTGAGGGTTGCCTGGGGCAACAACTGTTGGAAGGGGGACCCCAGCAACAGATTTTGGGTGGACTTCCACCACTGGAGAGACCAAAAGAGGCGCCTGGAGGTTGCTATTTTGTCTGACAGAGCCCCTGATGCTTGAGTCCACTGGGTGGACAAAGTCCATTGAGCTGCTCTCATGTGAAGGCGAGCATAGGGGACCACATGCACTGTGGATGCCATGTGGCCTAGCAGTTGTAGCATCTCCCGGGCAGTTAAATTGCTCTTTGACTGAATCTGGGAGGCTAACTGCACTAGGCGTAGGCAACGGGCCTGAGGAAGATAGGCCCTTGCAGTGGTAGTATCTAGCCAGGCCCCTATGAACTCTAGGGACTGAGTAGGGGTAAGCTTGGACTTTGGGAGGTTTACCACAAGTCCCAGATACTGCAGAATGCGCCTTGTGCAGTCCAGGGAAGTCTGGGCCTCTGACTGAGATGGAGTTCGGATGAGCCAGTCGTCCAGGTATGGGAATACAAATATTCCCAGAGTGCGTAGAAATGCAGCTACTACTGCCATGCATTTCGTGAACACTCTTGGAGCAGAGGCCAGACCGAAAGGAAGCACCCTGTATTGGTAATGCTTTCCTTGGAAAAGAAAACGGAGGAACCTTCTGTGAGATGGATGGATGAGGACATGTGTGTACGCATCCTTGAGATCTAGAGAACAAAGTCAATCCTGACTCTGAAGGTATGGAAGGAGAGTGCCCAGAGAAAGCATCTTGAATTTCTCCTTGCATAGAAATTTGTTCAATTCTCTGAGATCTAATATGGGTCTGTAGCCCCCTGTTTTCTTTGGGATCAGAAAGTAGGGGGAGTAAAACCCTGACCCTTGTTGAAGAAGAGGTACTTCTTCTATTGCCCCTTGGGCAAGAAGGGCAGACACCTCCTGACCTAGAAGGTCGAGGAGAGATGTTGGAGAATTGAAATGTCTCACCATGGTGTGAGGAGGAAGGTTTGAGAAATGAAGTTTGTAGCCCTCCCTTATGATGGAGAGGGTCCACTGCTCTGCTGTAATTTGCTCCCATCTGGGAGCAAAATGAGCTAACCTTCCTGGAATGGTGAGAGGCTCTGGCTGTTTCAGAGCCAGAAAGGCTAAGTTCTCTAGCATCAAGTCAAAAGCCCTGAGGAGGCTGGGTCTGCTGAGTTGCAGCAGCCCCTGTAGGCTTAGGCCTGGCCTGTTTAGGTTGCTGACACTTAGTAGCAAAACGACCTGTAGATGATTGTTGGCCAGAAGCAGGATGGAATCTGCCTTTCTTGAAAAAAGACTTCTTGAAAGGTTTTTTCTTGGCAGGAATGGAGGTTGACTTTGAAAGTCTATCCAAAGCCGAATTTTCTGCATCCATTTGAGTGGCTTTTATTTGCCAATCTTTGCCAAACAGGTTTTCTCCTGTACAGGGAAGATTTCCCAAGCCATCCTGGACCCAAGATTCTAGATCAGAAGCTTGGAGCCAAGCAATTCTGCGTGCAGCTATGACAATGGCCGAAGCTCTGCTGGCACCCTCAAAGGAGTCAAAAGCTGCACGGTAGGAAAACTTTGAAATATCTTGAGTATGCTTAAGCCAAATAAGAAACTCTTCCCTTTTATCCTCTGGAAAAAAAAAAGGGAGGAAAGTGTGCAGCTTATCTGCAACTTCTTTCAGAAACATTCCCATATAAAGACTATAGGAGTTGATTCTGGCAATGAGCATACTGGCTTGGAAGATTTTTCTACCAAAAGCATCCAAGGTCCTGCATTCTCTTCCTGGAGGAGCAGAGGAGTGTCTTTTTGCACTCTTTATCTTTTTAATAGCTGACTCCACCACAATAGAATGGTGAGGAAGCTGTGTTTTATGAAAACCAGGACAAGGAGGGACACGGTACATAGTGTCCAACCTATGAGAATGAGGAGAGATAGTGAGAGGAGTCTCCCATAAGTCAATCATTTGATCATAAAGAATCTCATGAATTGGCAAGGTGACTGCCTCCTTAGGAGCCTTAGAATAACCTAAAATATCTACTTTTTTAGCTCTAGGCTCTGATTCAGAGGTTACTGAAATAGAGAGCCCTTTAGCCACTTCTCTTATGAAGTCTTGAAAGGACAAGTCTTCTGGAGGAGACATTCTTCTTTTTGGAGAAGGCGGCTCTTCAGGAAGGGCTATGGATACTTCAGCAGATGCCTCCGATGAATCAGAGTCTTCGGAGGAATCAAAGTATCGACTATCAGGGTGCTCTTTCAAAGCTCAATACGCGTACCGAGCCGTATCGACATCGGGCGTTATCGGTACCGGTTCGGTACCGATGGGCATCCCTAGGCAGGGAACCGCTGCAGACGACGCCATGGCTGACGTCGATGCAGTCAGTGCCGGTACCTGGGCCGATACCGACAACGGAGTTTGTTGTGGTATCAGCGGCGTCGCAGCTTGAATGAAGGCCGTGATAGCCTGCTGCATGGATAGAACATTCTGATCCATCGACGCCATGAATGCCTGGAATTCTGTACCGGAAGGTTGTGCCGGTACCCCAGAGCATTCTAACAGGTGATCGGTCGAGGCCGTGCCATCGATGTTAACCTGTAACCCCATAGGTGGAGCTTTGGAAGCCGGAGCTTCCCGCCGGGGTTGTTTTGCCGGTGCAGAATCCTCGAGGGCAAGTGCAGAGGCATCTCGATGCTTGGAAGGAGATCTACCCTTCGAGGACCGGCTGGATTTATGTTTGGTTACCTGAGATCCATGGGAGGAAGAAGAAGCCCTGGAAGACGTCGATGCCACTGAAGCTGCATCAGAGGGAAACAGAACATGGAGCTTGGCTGCTCGGTTCTGTAAACCTCGTTTGGACATCAAGGAGCAGGACGGACAATCCAAAATGGAGTGGTCAGGACCCAAACATTTGAGACACCATTCATGGGTGTCGGTAACAGATATAGTACCGCTGCACTTAGTGCATTTTTTAAACCCGGAGGCTGGTTTTTCCATGAAGAAATTTTTTTTTTTTTCGTGAGGCCTAAAGCCCAAAGAGGAAAAACACACTAAGTGAGGGAAAAATATGTTGGTTTTTTTTTTTTTTTGAAGAAAAGAAAGAAAGACCGGCGGTACCGGTCCGACGTCGGAGAAGGCAGACGCACGACACCCTAGACCAACATCTGGACATGAAATCTCACATAAGCAACATAGTCAAAGCTGTTTATTTCAAAATCCGTTCACTCAGACATCTGCGCTCCCTACTGGACCCAGATGATTTCCGGACAATATTCCAAGCACTAATCCTGCCTCATTTTGACTTTGCTAATTCCATTTTACAAGGTCTCCCTCAATCTACACTGAACCCGTTACAACTGGCCATGAATGCCGCAGCAAGGGTCCTCCACGGAGCCTCCAGAAGTGACCATGTGACTCCTATTCTAAAGCAGCTTCATTGGCTACCTATACATGGAAGGATTATATTCAAGACCTTACTCCTCTCATTCAAGGCCATCAATTGCCTCTCCTCTACGGCACTTACTGAGCTTATCCACACAGTGCCCCCCAACAGATCCAGAAGGTCAACAACCCTAAATCTACTAATAACCCCGAAGTCCTTGACTAAATGCAACAACACAACGGCAAATAGGGCTTTCAGTCTTTACGTCCCCAAATGCTGGAATGCACTACCACCAGACATTCGAGCTATTGTAGACCTATCTCAATTCAGGAAGGCAATCAAATTTCGCCTCTTCCTCCAGTTCTACCCAGCCAGCAACCGAATCTAAGTAACCCCACCTAAGAAAACACCCATCACTAGTGTTCTTATATTCCCAGCCTCCTTCCTGCAGATCAGGCGCATACCGTCTTAAAGAGATCACTGTATTTCATATAGATCTTTGTAATTATTATTTAATGTATATAGTCCAACCCTGTTGTTGCAATTTATTATCTCATGTATATAGTTCAACCCTGTTGATGTAATTATTATCTCATGTATATAGTTCAACCCTGTTAGCCAAGTTGGTACTCCTGTTCCTTGTAAAACCAAACAGATTGTTGTCTTGGTCGTTTGTTATATTGTAAACCGCGCTGATACCGAATAGTGCGGTATATAAGCAACTGTAATAAAATAAAAAAGAAAGAAAGAAAGAAAGAAAATAAAACAAAGAACTTCTTCAGCGGTGACAGGAACATGACCTGCTGGCTCTGCGGAAAAGAAGAACTGGGGAGAGGCGGTTAGGAAAGGCGGGAAGGCAGCGCGCAGGTGCTGTGGGATGCTCCCAAAAGCTTTCCTTTTTTGGGAAGCTGGGGAGTGTTCCCGCGCAGGCTCCGTCGGTACCGACGTACCCATATGTGAAGACTCATTCCTGCTTGTTCCTGGAGATAGACTGAGTTTGTGAGCGTAACAGCCATCCTGATTGATAAAACAACAATGGGATGGTAATTACCAAAGGGAGATTAACTTGCAGAAATCTAAAAATCATCCAAATAGCTCTGAACTGAATCTGGTATGATACTGGTAGACAATGGAAT
Source organism: Ichthyophis bannanicus (assembly GCA_033557465.1). Lineage (NCBI taxonomy): Eukaryota > Metazoa > Chordata > Amphibia > Gymnophiona > Ichthyophiidae > Ichthyophis > Ichthyophis bannanicus. The sequence goes on along the minus strand of CM066035.1, from coordinate 167,315,637 downwards.
TGTTGTAAGACAAATGAGATATAATCTGAGCATTGACCACCTGAAACAAGTTGTATTGCCACATTTTGTACCACTTGTAATGCCTGCACATACAAACAGCTGGACAGTCCGAGATATAGCGTAGTTACTCACCTGTAACAGGTGTTCTCCAGGAGCAGCAGGAATCAGTCCTCACATATGGGTGACGTCGGCGACGACGGAGCCCCCATGAGGAGCATTTCCCCAGCTTTCAAAGAAAGCCTTTGGGCATGCAGAGCGCATGCGCGGTCCCCTTCCTGCCCAAGGGTGCCATCTTGCTCAGTCTGATGACATAGCTAAAGACAGCAAAAAACAAAAATGAATTATATGACTGCAACTCCAAGGGGAGGAGGGAGGGTTGTGAGGACTGATTCCTGCTGCTCCTGGAGAACACCTGTTACAGGTGAGTAACTACGCTTTCTCCAGGACCAAGCAGGAAGTCAGTCTTCACATATGGGACTCCTCAGCTTAAGGCTACCGGGGACCCAAAGCTGAAAAATGAGCTCCCTCTAGAGCCTCAGCATGTGCAAAAAGAATCTTCTCTGATATCACCCCCGTACGGTAGCCCAACACCAGGGCCGGAGGATAGGAGTTGCCTATACCTCAAAGAGATTCCGGAGTACCGCCTGCCCGAAAGCGCTGTCCCTGTGGGACTCCCTCTCGAGGCAGTAGTGGGCCGCAAAAGTCTGGCTTGAAGACCAAGGGGCTTGTTTACAAAGCCGCGGTAGTGGTTCGCGATCGCGATCGCAGCCGCGGCCCCATTGAAATCAATGGGGCCGCGGCTCCGATTACGATCGCAAACCGCTACCGCGGCTTTGTAAACAAGCCCCCAAGTAGCGGCCCGGCAGATGTCTGTCAACGGAACAGAGCAGAGATGAGCCACTGACACAGCCTTCGCCCTGACACGGTGGGCCGTGACTCGACCCTGCAAGGAGAGGCCGGCTGCCCTATACACCCAGGCGATTCAGTCTGCCACCCAGATGGACAAGGTATACTTGGAGACAGGCAACCCCAGCTTATTAGGGTCAAAAGAGACGAAGAGCTGCACAGCCCTTCGGTGTCCCTGCGTACGGTCAAGGTAGAAGGACAACGCCCTCCTACAGTCCAGGGTATGCAAGACCATCTCAGCCCAGCTGGCATGCGGCCTGGGAAAGAAAGTCGGAAGAACCACCTCCTGATTGAGGTGGAAGGAGGAGACAACCTTTGGAAGGAACTTAGGGCGAATCTGCAAGACTACCCTGTTCCTATAGAACCTAGTGTATGGTGCATCTGACACCAGGGCTTGAAGCTCGCTCACTCGCCTTGCTGAGGTAAGAGCCACCAAAAACAACGCTTTCCAGGAGAGAAAGCGCAAAGGGCAAGTAGCTCCATAGGCTCAAATGGTGGGCAAGTAAGCTGTTGCAAGACCACATTCAAATCGCACTCAGGGGCAGGTGGACGAACCGGAGGCTTAAGCAAAAGCAGTCCTCTGAGGAAGCGAGTCACCAAAGGGTGGCTTGAGAGAGACTGGCCCTCCACCGGTGAGTGGTGCGCTGAGAGAGTACTGAGATGGACCCTAACAGAGTTGGATTTAAGGCCTAGGACAGGTGAAGCAAATATTGCAGCACTACTGGTACCAGGCATGAGAAAGGATCCTCCTTGTGTTGAGCGCACCAGGTGGAGAACCTACGCCACTTGAAGGCATAAGACTTTCGGGTGGACTGCCTCCTAGAGGCCAAGACCACGTCCTCCACTCCCCTAGGCAGCAGTAAGGGTGCTAGAACTACCCTTTCAGCAGCCAGGCCATCAGATTGAAGGACTGGAGGTTGGGGTGTAAGAGAGATCCCTGCTCTTGAGACAGGAGATCTGGTTGCATCTCCAGAGGAAGAGGAGTGTCCACCGCCAGTTGCAAAAGAAGTGGGAACCACGGTTGCCTTGGCCACCTGGGGGCCACCAGGATCACGAGGCCTTGTCCCGGATCACTTTGAACAGTGTCTTGGGCACTAGAGGCGTGGGAGGAAACACATATAGGAGGCCTGTAGACCACGGAATGAGAAACACATCCACTGCTACTCTGAGAGGATGCGGTTGTCTGGAGCAAAACCTGGGCAGTTGACGGTTCAGTGGACTGGCAAAGAGATCTATGTTTGGAAGACCAAGACCCCATCTTAGGAAGATTTGTTGAACCACCAGAGGATTCAACTGCCATTCCTGTAGCTGTAGGATCCTGCTCAATCTGTCTGCCAGGCAATTCTCCTGCCCAGGGAGATAGACCGCCCTGAGAAGTATGCCATATTGACTGCCCAGGAGCATAGTCCTGTGCTTCCTGACAGAGAGGGCGGGACCCTGTGCCCCCCTGTTTGTTCACATAGAACATAGCAACTTGATTGTCCGTCTGAACTAAGACGGACTGGTGAGAGGGGACATGAGAGAAAGTTTGCAGGGCTAAGCGGATAGCTCTCAGCTCCAAGAGATTGATCTGCTGTGCGGCCTCCCATGGAGACCACAGGCCCTGAGTGCATGCTCCCTGACAATGTGCACCCCAACCCTGAAGAGAAGCATTGGTCGTGAGCACTTGGGAGTGTGGAGGTGCCTGAAAAGGCACTCCTTGCACCAGATTCAGAAGACGAAGCCACCACTGCAGAGAAGATGCTAGCAGCTGGGGCACCCTCACCTTGTCTGTCAGGTTTCTTGTGGCCTGCAGCCACTGAGTCCTGAGGCCCCACTGAGCTGGCCTCATGTGCAGATGGGCATTTGGAGTTACATGGACCGTGGATGCCATGTGGCCTAAGAGCCTCAGGAATTGTCTGGCGAAGACCAGAGAATTGCTGCAGAATTGTCTGGCCAAATCCATCAGTCTGTGGGCCCTGTCCACAGGCAAAAAAGCCTTTGCCTGAAGGGTGTCCAGTCTTGCTCCTATGAACTCCAGGTTCTGTGAGGGACACAAAGTGGACTTTGCGAAGTTTATGACAAACCCCAGATGCTGGAGAAGAGAGATAGTGCGGAGGGTGGCTTGATTGGTCTCCTGTGGAGACACACCCCTAATGAACCAATCGTCCAGGTATGGAAAGACGAAGAGCCCTTGAACCCAGAGGTAGGCCGCCACCACTGCCAGGCACTTGGTGAAAACCCTGGGGAGCAAAGGTTAGGCCAAAAGGGAGTACCCTGTATTGAAAATGGTTTCCTCCCTCCACAAATCTGAGATATTGCCTGTGGTCTGGATGAATAAGGATGTGAGTATAAGCATCCTTTAGGTCTAAGGAGCACAGCCAATCTCCCTGCTGGAGGTAGGGCAGCAGTATTCCAAGGGTAAGCATCTTGAACTTTTCCCTCTGCAGGAACTTGTTTAGATTTCACAAGTCTAGGATGGGCCTGAGGCCTCCTGTCCTTTTTGGTACCAGGAAGTACCTGGAGTAGAAGCCTTGACCTCTCAGGTGTTGGGGAAACCGGTTCCACCGCCTGTTCCTTTAGAAGACTTGCTAACTCCTGCAGGAGTGGGTTCCTGTGCAGAGGGAGTCTTGGAGGCTCCCCTGGAAAGTAGGAGGGGGTACCTGGTGGAAGTGGAGCAGATAGCCCCTCTGGACTATGCTTAGCACCCAGGTATCCCTTGTTATGGCTGACCACCTGTGGGCATACAGGGTCAACCGGACTCCTGTGCTGAGAGGGGCCAGCTGAGGAGGAGAGGCTATGCCACTGGAGTCAAAACCCCGCTCACTGCTGTGCAGGAGCCGGAGCTGGTGGCTTGGGGGTTTTCTGCCTACGGGGCCCATGTCCCTGCCCCTTGGCCTGCTGACCCTGTTGGGAAGCTGTGGAGGCCTGGTACTGAGGGTATGTTTTGTAGGCAGATGACTTCCTTGGGTAAAAGGACTTTTTTTGAGAAGGGGCAGAGGTTTTCCTGGACAGCCTGGTCCTGGTGAGAGTCTCGGACTCGAGTTCTGCAGCTTTTTCAGCCATGGGCTTGCCAAAGAGGTTTTCACCTCGGCAGGGGACATCAACCAACTTGTCCTGCACCCATGGCTCGAGGTCCGATGACTGTAGCCAGGCCTGACGGCGTGCACCGATGCCGGCCGCGGCTACGCGGGCCGAAGCCTCAAAGCCATCATAAGCTGCTCGAGACAAACTTTGAGCATTCTCGGATCCCAGTTGACAAGACTGTGAACCTCTGCAAAGGTCCTCGGAGAGACCCGCAGAGAACCCAGCAATCTCTTTTGCCAGGTCTCGAAGGTACATACCCATGTACAGCTGGTAGGTCTGGACATGGCAAGCAAGCATAGAGCCCTGGAAGCACTTTCTACCGAGGGCATCCAGGTTCCGGGCCTCCCGGCCGGGAGGCACCAAGGAGTGCATCTTCTGACTCTTCAGCCGATACATGGCCAATTCCACAACCATGGAATGGTGCGGTAGCTGTGCCTTCTGGAACCCGGGGCTCTTGCGGACTCGATAGATTGAATCGACCCACTTGCTCAGAACCAGCATCGAGGCCGGCGCCTCCCACATGCGGAAGAGCAACCGTTCCAGCATTGGAGGAACTGGTACAGTAAAGGCCTCCTTGGGAGGAGAGTCATACTGCAGGGCCTTGAGCTCCTCGGCTTGAGGCTCCTCCTCGGGATCCGTGGGGAAGGCCAAAGCCTTGGCCATGTCCCGCACGAAGTCCGAGAACCGGGTGTCCTCCGGGGGGGACGGACCGTCTCCGAGGCTCAGACTCCGGTGAGTCCAAAGGGACACACCGGGTCCGAAACGTGTCCGGGGACCCCTTGTCCTCCGTTTCCCAGCCTGACCCCTCGGAGGAGGAATCGAGCGGCTCCGGTCGGGCAGGCACCGATGCCATCCGCCCCGACGCCGAGGGTACCGGCGTCGACGACCTCGGTCCCAAACGGGAGGCCGAGGGAAACCTTGGCCGAGGATCGACTCGAGAGCGCATGGACTCGAGGATCGGCTCGGCCTCCAGGGTCGACTTGGACGTCGATGTCCTGGTGGTCGGGGCAGATGCACCGTGAGACCGGCAATCAGTGCCCGCTGCTGTTCCATGAAGGCAACGTGGCCCTCGAGGAGCCAAGTGCATCCACCGACACCGCCCTCGCGGGTTTCTTCTTCCTGCGGTGCTCCCGCGAGGGAGACCCCGTCTCAGAGGAACCCCGGCGATGCTCGGGATCGGAGTCCCGAGACGTCGAGGCCTCTGACGAAGTCCGGGCCCGGCCGGACGCAGAGTCAGAGAAGATTCTTTCCTTCTGATGCTGACGGCTCCTCAACGCCTTCGAGGACATTTTCCCACACGGGCCACAGATCACTGGGTCATGATCGGGCCCGAGGCAGCGGAGGCAGCAGTCATGTGTATCAGTGAGAGACATAAGTTTCTTACACCAAGCACACTTTTTAAACCCGCTGGCAGCCACCGGGGGAAAAAGGGCCCCTGCAAGGTCAAAAGACAGGGCTGCCAGTGAAAAATAGAAAAATGGCACGAACGCTAGTCACAAAGGAAAAAAAACGAAAAATGAAGTCCGGGCTCGATACCGGTGTACCGGGCCCAGGCGGGAAAGGGAAACCGGCGTTGAACCGAACAAAACACGGATCCACGGAGAAAATAAACTTTTTTTCTCGGGTGAAAACGAAACAAGTCCGTCGGGCTCCGTGGAAAAAAGAAAACTGAGCAAGATGGCACCCTTGGGCGGGAAGGGGACCGCGCATGCGCACTGCATTCCCAAAGGCTTTCTTTGAAAGCTGGAGAAATGCTCCGCATGGGGGCTCCGTCGGCGCCGACGTCACCCATATGTGAGGACTGACGTCCTGCTTGGTCCTGGAGAAACAGTATTATAGTAACCACTTGTGTCAATACCAATGATTGGAGGAGAGTCCTGAAATCATCAGTGCAAAGGTAAGATTTTTATTTGTGTAGGTACCTCAAACTCAAATGCGTTTCTAATGACACCCTTCAACTGAGAAAAAAATATTAATCTAAGAGAGTCAATCAGCCCTCCCAGATATTGTACCTTCCACTTTGTTTTAACCTCACACCTCTCCAGGTCAATCTTTTGAGAAAGATCATATCTTTCCTCACTGTATAAAAACTCCTCGGTTTTACCTAAATTGAAATCTAAACAACGGCTCTTCGGCCTCAGGGCAGCCTCCAAAACACCTTGTCAATTATGAGGTACCTGTTGATTTAGACATACCTATTGTGTATGACCAGCAAGAGAAGAACAAACCCATTTCAAAACAGTCTTATGTAACTAGCTGTCAAACAAGAAATCATAGTTTACAGAATAAAATGTGGCAAAGATGTCTAAAAAATGAACAAGTATTGGTCCAGAATTCTCAAGTTCTATCAGCGATTTAACAATAATGGGCACCAACAATAATTCTGTACTCCTATGCGGAATGGAGCTGTTTGCTGGTTCAATTTCTATGCAATAACCCCATAGGCTTCCATTCCTGGAGCACCAGGGAAAAAAAGGTAGCATAACTTCTCACACAGAACACCACATGCCAACAATTTGTACATATAATATGACATCTCCTGTGGTGTAGATGAGCCTGCCTCAGGCATACTGACTTTCAAACCTGCTGCCCTTTAGTTCTGTTGAGCTGTGGGGGAGGCAATGCCTCTGGGGTTCCCTGGGGCCTGGAAAGTTAAACTCTTTGGATCTTTGCTGCCGCTCTCTGTTTGAACATAATCTTCCAAACAGGTATAGTACTCCTATTTGCCAGAAGAAACCTCAGGCAGGAAGCTCTAAGGCCTAAGGGTTCATGCCTAGTTTCAGGGCCCAGAGGGAAGAGAACAAGAGGGAAGAGAACAAGGGGTAAGGGGGGTAACCACCTCTAGAAAAAGCCCTAAGGCCCCAAGACTCCTGGAACTGCAGAGCAGGTACGAGTTAGCCTTGCCATAATCTTGGCCTTGCCGCATCTGACACGTGTCTACTCGCTGGAGACATACCCACCCAAAAATTGGGAAGCATTAATGAAAAAAAATGAATACCGATTTGCTTCCTGACTGCACCAGCATATATGAGGCGGTAGGCAGATTTGCTGTCTTCACCCACTAAGACGAGGACAAATCCCTCTGGGCAGGTCTGGTATGGATGAAGAGGAATTGCCATTTGAGCCGTAAATACACTGCTGTGCATATAAAGACTAATTACACAGGTACACTAAAAAAAAATTTTTTTAAACTGCCTCTAATGTTTCGATTGATTTTTACGTTTTTTGGTGCGCTGAATCCAAATCTGGTAACCAATTTGCTCCATCACGTACAGATTTTTTGCTACATTGGGTTAGCAGTTTGAGGTGAACGTTTCAGATTGAGTGCGATCGAGATAAAAGTTTCTTGGATGAATTCTTTATACTAATTGTTTAGTAGTTATTCAAATAAGAATAAAGAAAATTTTAACAAGGCAGCACATAAGAATAGAGTAATGTCAACAAAACACACTGTGATGGTAGCAAAATTGTCTGCACTTAAAACAGCCACATACATGTGCACAAACATTGAGCATATAAGAGCGAGGTTAGACACAAAGCAAAGCAAAGAAATGTGCAAAAAATGTTGTACAGGTATGTATGTAAGAATAGAAAACGCAAACCGCACCATTGCAATACATGAAGACAAACACCCGATGGTGTGAAAATAAAATTCTAATAAATGAGATCTGACACTGTGGTAATAACTAGCAAATTTTTATTTCAAAGTTTAGTAAAAACACGATATTTGTCAACACAGTTTAGATTTTAAAGTCATTCTTGGGTCAATCAATCTCCTGGTGGGCCCGTTTCTTCTTCCCCCGAATACTTCTCTTGGTGCGCTGCTTGGCGTATTTTTCATCTGGGGTTTCCCGCAGCAGCAACCAGCAGAAATCAGCCATCATAGTGGTGTTCCATCTTCCTTGGTACCTTCTCTCTGCGTCCTTGATGTCCTGGTGAAACCTTTCACCTTGTTCTTCACTGTACGCCCCCAGGTTTTCGGGAAAGTAGTTCACATGGGAGTGCAAGAAATGGACTTTCAGGCTCATGTTACAGCCCTGTTCTTTGAAGGCATTGAGCATCCTGGCAACAATATCCTTATAGTTCTCATCCCGCCTGTTCCCCAAGAATTTGAGAACATCCTTGAAGGAATCCCAGGCTTCTTTTTCCTTCTCAGACATCGTTTCAGCGAATGCTCCATCTGAAATGAGTTTCCTTATATCAGGGCCAACAAACACTCCTTCCTTTAGCTTTGCTTCAGAAAGTCGGGGAACTTTGAGCAAAGGTACCGAAAGCACTCACCATCTTTTGGAAGGGACTTGATGAATTGCTTAATGAGACCCAACTTAATGTGGAGAGGTGGTAATAGAATTTTATCACGAGGTACCAAGCTCTCATGAAGAACATTTTTCTCACCGGGTCTGAAATACTCCCGAATTGGCCAGTCTTTTTTCCCCCAGTGTAGGTCGAGGGCCCGGCTATCCCACAAGCAAAGGAAGCAGGGATATTTGGTGAAACCGGATTGCTGCCCTAATAGCATGGATAGAATTTTAAAGTCTCCACAAATCATCCACTTATGCTCATCATAACGAATCTTCTGAAGAATCAGGGCCAAATTCTCGTATTTTTCTTGGAGAATAACAGAGTGAGCAATAGGAACTGAAGCGAATGTGTTGCCATTATGAAGAAGAACACCTTTTATGCTGTCTTGTGATGAATCAATGAACAGCCGCCATTCAACAGGATCATACTTGAGTTTAAACTTTTCCATCACTCCGTATATATCGTTGCAAAATACCAAATCTTCCTCTTTGCTGAAATACTTCAAAAATTGTGTCTCGCGGTTGCGGTACCAATAAAAAGTTGTTCCTGGTGACAATAGATTTTTCTGTTTAAGCCGAGAACCTAGCAGTTGGGCAGCATCTTTTGGGAGTCCTAAATCCCGGACTAAATCATTCAATTCAGCTTGAGAGAAAAGTTCAGGTTTCGGATCTGGTTCAGTTTCAAACTCGGAAGTACTGGACTCATCGGGAAAAGCCATCTGAGTCTCACCATGATCAGAACCGTCCACACAAATATGATCCAAAGATTTTGGTGGTTCAGGCACAGGTACTTCGTTGCTATGAGGCATAGGCCTAATTGCTGAGGGAAGGTTGGGGTAACTTATTACGTTCTTATTTTTTAAGATGTATCCCTTCACAATGCAAGAGCAAAAATAGCAGTCACTGCTGTGGTCTCTTTGTTCACGCCACATAGGTATTCCGAAACGAAATGCTTGTTTTTTACCTTTCATCCATAAGCGTAGATCTTCCTCACATGTCTTGCACACTTTGTGAGGAGCCCATGGTTTGTCTTGATCGCCTAACTTCAAACCGAAATAGGCGAAATATACTTTTTTAATAAATGCAGAAATGTTCCTCTGCCGCTTTTTCACGGTATATTCCCCACAAATAAAACAAAAACTGTCCGGAGAGTTGACGCAACCTCTGGCTCTGTGAGCCATCACAAATACACAGCACTGCAAACTACAACTGTAGTGAACCACTTCGGAATAAAGCTGGATTACGACTGAGCAAACAAAAGGTAATAATGAACTTGCAAGAAACTGAAATTTGACAGGAATGTTCATGTCGCAACCACCGTGTTTGAGCGAGCGAACGAGGCGAGGCGAACAGGAAAGAACATGCGCCAGCGCGAGTACTGGATTTAGCCCCCCGCCTCCCAATTGTCCTGTTAATGTATAAAATGAATACAAAACACTCTAAAATATCATGAGGGAGTGTTTCTAGTTAGTTAACCATTACAACCTCTATTTTGGGCCAAGAAAATAAACTGCAGTCGGCTAAAAAGAAATTATGTGAACATTCCTTATATGGGTAAGAAATCTAATTTTGCAAGAAAACGTGACGTGATGGAACATTTTGGCTATTTTTCCTGGATTCAGCACCCCAAAATCTATAGGAATCAGTTGCAAAACTGGAGGCAGTTTTTTGGTAGTGTACCTGTGTTATCTTTCAGTGTTCTTTTAATCAAAGTTTTCCAGTCACTAAATTCTAGGACACAAAACAAGGGTGTTATAAATAAACCTTATACATCAGGAACTTGATAACACTAAAACAGAGAACAGCAATTACATTACCTTTTTCTCACTTGCACCAAGGTAAATTGGCAGAATAAAAATTAGAATTAGTAATTCAGTGACTGCAGAAAAGACAGCATATAAATGCTGTATTACATTAAATACAGAACAGAACAAACTACTGAATGCTTTCTATATTAATTTTTAACCTCCCCTAAGGGAATCACTCACCAAATAAATCATAAAACAAAGGTAGTACTTAGTGTCCTATGCTAACTATCCAGCCATACAATACATGGGAAAGAACAGCAAGAATCACATCCTAAACAAAAAGGTATATCAATACACTTAACAGATTTGGACATGAGATGTCTACTTTTTGTACAAAATTCTTTCAGATACACCTAGAGCAGTGGTTCTCAACTTTAGGATAACCACATGAAAACTCATGAAATAGATTTGCATATAACGGAGGCAGTGCCTGCAGATATCTCATATGGATATTCATTGTGGTTAATCTGAAAGCCTGACTAGCTAGGTGTGTCTCGAGTACTGGGTTGAGACCCCCTGACCTAGAGAGTATGTGCCAAAGACAACCTTGCAGGTTCCTTTTCAAAGGACTAACTATATCATCAGTAGATACTGCTATATTTTTTGTCATGGCTGCCATATTTGCAAAATGATTTTCATAAATTCCCTTTATGCATATCAAAGTATATTTAAACATAATTTTTAATATGTCAGAATACTGAGTGGGTAGGAGTGTGTATTGTGTTCGCATACATTCAGTTTGTTAGTGCACCTTAAAAAATTTAATGCACTAAATTGATTTAACACATACTTAATTCTCTGGTTAGTGCATGTAAAATCAATTTGGTATGCATTAAAAACTCCTTGTTATTACAGATGTGTGAAACTGCAGACATACCACCCAAAAAAATTAATGAAAAAAAATGTGACATTTTCTACAGGATAGGAGAATCTCAAAGATATTTAGGCTGCAATTAGGATTTTTTACAAAATTTTATACAATACAATCACAAGGAAAAAATTAGAATGACAGAAGTATACCAAACGGGGGAAAAAGGCAATACAAAGCAAAAACTGAAATCTCTACTAGCCCATAATTATTTGGAGGACTAATTCACAAATGTAGAGGAAAATGCAAACAAGCAAAATGCCAGGCATATCACAAATACATATATGCGAAGCAAGGCCACATGGGGTTCATCAAACCCCTTGGGGCAGTTGTTCAATAGACAGAGCTAAAAAAGCTTGATGCCTGCTGAGGTTCAAATGCTGTAATGAAGGCCCTGATAGCGTAGTTACTCACCTGTAACAGGTGTTCTCCAGGGACAGCAGGAATCAGTCCTCACATATGGGTGACGTCGGCGCCGACGGAGCCCTCGTGTGGAGCAATTCCCCAGCTTTCAAAGAAAGCCTTTAGGATTGCCATGCACATGCACATTCCCCTTCCCGCCCAAGGGTGCCATCTTGCTCAGTCAGATGACATAGCTAAAAAAGACGGCAAAATGAGAAAAATAAACTAAGTGACTGCAACTCCAGGGGAGGAGGGAGGGTCGTGAGGACCGATTCCTGCTGTCCCTGGAGAACACCTGTTACAGGTGAGTAACTACGCTTTCTCCAGGAACAAGCAGGAAGTCAGTCCTCACATATGGGACTCCCTAGCTATAGGCTACCGAGAACCCATAGCTGAAAAATGGCTCCCTCTAGAAGAGCCGCAGCAGCTGTGAAAGGACTTTCTCCAAGAACGCAACCTCCACGGTAGCCTGACACCAAAGGGCCGGAGGATAGGAGTTGCCTAAACCTCGAATAGGTTACGGAGTACCACCTGGCTGAAAACACTGTCCTGCCGGGACTCTCCCTCCCAATTCTATATTTTAAAACACTCTGATATTAACCAGTTGTAGCTTAGTTTATTTTTGCTTATTAACTGAGAAGCCAATTAATTTTACCTAAGGATAGGTCTCAGATCAATGACTAGCAGATCTCCCAAGGGAGGAAAGCCAAGTCAAATAACATCAACGACCCTCCAGTTTTTTTCAAAATATGTGATGCTTCCCAATAATGCTCTATTAACTTTTCAATCAATATTTCAATATTTGTTGTGCGCCATAAAAATAAAAAATTTTCTTATCTTAAATCGAGGAATGTGCTGCGGTCAAGAAAAAATGCTTCCCCAACGCCGATTCTGTGTCGCGTTTCACTATGCGTTTCTTCAGGGGTAAAATAACCACAAATGTTGACCATCCTCAACTGGAGTTAAAACTCTCCCTCCCAGCAGTAATGGGCAGCAAAAGTCTGGCTTGAAGACCAAGTTGCGACCCGGCAGATGTCTGCCAACGGTACAGAGCGGTGATTAGCCACTGATGCGGCCTTAGCCCTGACACTGTGGCTCGACCCTTGTAAACGGGGGCACTGGTCGTGAATGTCCACAGTCTTGGCAAAGGCAAAATATTATTATGACTTGCAAAGGATTGTGGGGGTTGTAGTTCATTCATACCAGAATCAGCCGTTCACAAAATAATGAGTTGTGATGCTCGAGTGTAAGCAAAGAAAAACAGATTTTATTCATGGGGTTAATTCTCCCACACAGATTTACTTGGTAACACAAAAGGACACTTGCTTCCAGTATTGTACTCAGGAAAAACAAAACAGGTTATAAGGTAACTGAACTTCTTAAGCAATAAATCAATAAAGACCTTGATGGGAAACAGAAAAGGTCTTTTTGATGGCTCCTGCTAATGACCTTCTTAGCAGTGCTCCAAAAGGCAAAAACAAAACCCAAAAGTAACAAAAAACTGTTCTTTATCAAGGATAACTTTCTTCTATTTACACAAAAAAAAATAAGTTTCCTTCCAGAGCTCAAGTGCACTTGTGCCTGGCTCAATTACCAATAATTAGCCAGCTGCAAACCCCTTTGCTGGTTCACTCTCTCTACGTGGCTCAATCCTACCCTAAAGCTTTCTTGCAGAGACTTTTCTGGGTAGATAAAAGAACAAGTTACAGTTCCTTTTGGTGGTTGTTGTATTAGTGAGAAACTATTTTAAAACAGCAGCCTAGACAGAGAGCAGTCCATGTATTCTAACTGATCATTTGAGATATCTCCTTCCTCAAATATCATGGAATCAATATCATGGTCTGGCTCAGAGGAATTCCTTAATTGATCACTCTCAGGATAATATTTGTTTCCCTGCTGTCTTCCAGGTGAAGAGCTAGGGCATAGATCAAAGTTCATACCTGAGCTTCCCTTGCTGTTAGGTTTCCTCTCCTGGTATCCTGGCCAGTAAGTAGTCCAGCTTTTATGTCCAGCCTTCCAATAAAGATCCCTGGACACTGGGTCTCTCTTCACATACCTTCCTGCACCGGTCTTAGGGCCCCTTCCAAATGCAGCCGTCTCCCTCAAAGGTGCCGTTTGGGAGTTCCTGGCTCTATAACCCCAATCCTCTGGCTTCCTCCAGTCCAATGGAGTATGCTTGCCTCTGGAATCACTCCTAACACACGTACTGCTGTGGGCTCCTTCTTTAGACCTCCAAGATGTCTTTCTCTTCTTCCTTCCACGTTGCTTCTGCTGTTGTAGTCCTCTCTCTTCTTTCTCCAATGGCTTCTGCTTCTGTCTCTCCTTGTTCTCCTGGTTCTCTCTGTTCGGTCTCTGTGTAGAATATCCTTTACTTTTAACGTGCTTAGAGGGACACTCCACCCTAGCACAGCCCAGGTGTGCTGAATCAAGCCCTGCCCTTGGAGATGAGTGATTGGGGATTACCTCATAGCTCTCCTGATTGAACACACGTTTCCCCACTTCAGCTCTTCTAGAGGCTGTTTGAAACCTGGTGCATTCTGGGACTGGTAGTTTTTTATGAAAACATTCTGTTTTAGTATTTCTACCAGCAAAGACAGGTTGCTTGTTCAGAGCCAATTCACCTCTTTTATAGTTCCTTCCTGAACTATGATAAGCTTCCTTATCACACCCTGCAGCTGGATGTCAGCTGCCCTGTATGCCCAGACGATGCAGTCTGCCACCCAGGTGGATAACGAACGCATGGCAACAGGTAGACCCAGCCTACTGGAGTCATAAGACAGGAAGAGCTGAGAAGCTCTCCGATGTCCCCGCATATGTTCCAAGTAGAAAGTAAGTGCCCTCTTACAATCCAGGGTATGCAGGACTGCCTCTGCCGGCTGGCATGCGGTCTGGGAAAGAAAGTTGGAAGAACCACCTCTTGATTGAGGTGGAAAGAAGAGACCACTTTCGGAAGAAACTTGGGGTGAGTGCGAAGGACCACCCTATTTCTGTAAAGCCGTGTGTATGGTCTATCAGATACCAGAGCTTGCAGCTCACCCACACGTCTGGCAGATGTGAGTGCCACCAGGAAGAGGACCTTCCAGGAGAGGAAGCGCAGATGGCAAGTGGACATCGGCTCAAAAGGTGGGCGAGTAAGCTGCTGCAAGACCACATTCAAGTCCCACTCAGTCGCCGGAGGGCGAACAGGGGGCTTCAGTAGGAGTAGACCTCTGAGGAATCTGGACACTAAGGGGTGAGCAGAAAGAGGTTGACCTTCCACCTGAGAGTGGTTCGCTGATAAAGCACTCAAGTGAACCCTGACAGAGTTAGACTTAAGGCCTAATTCGGAGAGGTGAAGCAAGTACTGCAACACCACTGGTACTAGGCAAAAGAAAGGATTTTCACTGCGCTGTTTACACCAAACCTCAAACCTGCGCCACTTGAAGGCGTAAGACTTCCTAGTGGATTGCCTCTTGGAGGCCAGCAACACTTCTTCCACCTCCTTAGGTAGGAGTAGAGGAGCCAGAACTATCCTTTCAGGAGCCAGAACTATCCTTTAAGCAGCCATGCCATCAGGTTGAGGGATCTGAGGTTGGGGTGTAAGATAGAGCTCTGCTCCTGGGACAGGAGGTTGGGCTGTGTCCCCAGAGGAAGTGGGGTTTCCACTACCAGCTGGAGGAGAAGCAGAAACCAAGGCAGCACCAGACCAACCACACATGCCACAGCCGCAGGCCTAGTCCGACTATCTACAGTCAAAAATGATCCTGACTGACAAGAGCACAAACCCTACAACCCACACCCCACCGCATAAACCGTCACAGCCAACACCACTGTCCAATTTCAACAATATATCAAACAAAGAGATTGAAGACACCATTGCCTCCATCAACCCCACCACTGCTCCCAACGACCCCTGCCCAGCGCTCTGGATAAGAGAACTACGTTGTGAGTTAAGCCAGTTCATGGGCAAAATACTGAATAAATCACTCTCAACGGGATCCTTCCCATAGAGATTAAAACACACATCAATCAGACCATTATTGAAAAACAACAGACTCAACCCATCAAAAGCTGAATCCTACAGACCGATTTCAAGCATCCCACTGTTTGCCAAAATACTTGAAAAACGAGTCCAATGCCAAATCCAACACCATATTGGTACCGAAGCCCCACTGGATCCGTCCCAACATGGTTTCAGGGAAGCACATGGTGTTGAAATCCTCCTCATCACCCTCTTCAATAACTTAATCTCTGGAATTGATAACATTCGCCAAGGATTTGCCCTCATTTTTATGGATATTGCAGCGGCCTTTGACTCAGTGAGCCATGAGATACTCATAGAACGCCTCGAAGAAAAAGGGATACAAGGCACTGCACTAAACTGGGGCAAATCCTACTTATCCAACAGATGGCAACACGTGAAGACCGGTACCACGACCTCAGAACCATTTCTACAAAAACAAGGTGTACCGCAGGGATCCTCATTATCAGCATTGATGTTTAACATTTATATCCAGCCCATCTGTGCCCTGATCAGATCTTTCAACGTCGAATGTCTTGCATACGCAGACGATATCCTTCTATACATACCATTTATGATTGAACAGCCAGATTTCTCCCCATTAATAAGATGTTTTGACGCAGTCACAGCCTGGCTCCTTACGCAAATCCTCCGGATCAACCACAACAAAACGGATGTCCTCTTCATCACGAAGAACCAGATTTTCACCCCGCCATCCTCATTGAAAGTCAACAACGCAGAACTGAAAACCAAATCTACAATCCGTTACCTTGGTATTACCCTGGATCAACATCTGGACATGAAAACACACATAAGTAACACTGTGAAAACAATATACAGTCAAACCTCGGTTTTCATTTGCCCCGGTTTTCATACGCTTCGGTTTTCAACATCTTTTCTGACTGAGATTTTGTCCCGGTTTTCATGCATTGCTTCGGTTTTCAACGTCTTTTGACTGAGATTTTGTCCCGGTAGCAGAGAAGAAAAGCTGTCAACGTAAGCAGATGTTGCATGAATGTGGGAGGCAGTTCTTTCTCTTGCAGGGTACGTCTGAAGCTATATCATTAAGATTTTCTGCCATTCTGAAGCATTGAGCAGATAATGTAAAGGTATTTTAATGGACTGAATTCAATGTGATTCCGAAGAGAGCTGGGCACAGCAGTTTGTCAGGGGTGGCTAAGGCCAGATGTTAACATACTGTACTGTACAGTACTGTACTTAGCTTGCTTTCAGTGATGTTAAATGTTCATTTATCCATTTCATTAGTCATTTATATTTATTTCTCATTGTTTTCTGTATGTAAAAATATAGTTATTCTCTATAAAATGTATTTTTTGTGAATATTTTTGGGTGTCTGGAACGGATTAATTGGATTTACATTATTTCTTATGGGAAATATTGCTTCAGTTTTCATACGTTTCGGTTTTAGTCAGACTTTTTCGAACGGATTAATCATGAAAACCGAGGTTTGACTGTACCATAAAATACGGACATTACGCCACTTACAACCACTGCTTGACCTCAGCAACTTTCGAACAATTTACCAAGCCCTAGTAATCCCACATTTTGATTACGCTAACGCAATTCTACATGGACTCCCGCAGGCAACGCTAAGCCCGCTCCAGCTTGCGATGAACAAGGTCGCAAGTGTTCTAACAGGGGTATCAAGGACAGAGCACATCACTCCAGTTTTGAAAAACCTTCATTGGTTACCTATACAGGCCAGACTTCATTATAAGATCTTAGTTCTGACCTTCAAAGCCTTAAACAACCAGCCCCCCACATCCATCAGCCAGATGATTCACACTGTACCTCCTAACAGAACCAGAAGGTCCACAATGACAAACACATTGGTAATCCCAAAAGCAATGACAAAATGCACAAAGACAACGACCAACAGGGCTTTCATGATCTACGCACCTAGAGCCTGGAATGCCCTCCCCACAGACATGCGAAACATCACTAACTTGACCCAATTCAGGAAAGCGCTGAAGCATCATCTCTTCACAAGACACTACCCTGAAACCAGCTGTAGACATCAAGCAGCGAGCGCTCCGACCAATCACCTACAGCACCCTAATAAATATACCCAACAAGAAAAAGGATAGCTAGCCCAATTTTCCCCAGCCCAAATAGACCAGAGCCAGAGAATATATGCATCAATGTAAATAATTTGTAGATAGTTACCCCTAGGTATATCCAGGTTTATTTCTCCTGTTCAATGTAAATACAATGCGGTTTGACTGCATGTATAATGTTATGTTGAATGTACACCGCACTGATGTGAATAGCGTGGTATAGAAGAAAAGCTAAATAAATAAATAAAATAAGGCTGTCTTGGCTATCTAGGGGCTATCAAGATGACCGAGGGCTTGTCTCAAAGGATTTTGAATAGAGTTCGAGCCACCAGAGGCATGAGAGGAAATGGATACAGGAGGTCCACTGACCAGGAGATTAGAAAAGCATCTCCAGCCATCCTTTGCGGGTGTGGCTGTCTGAAGCAAAAGTTGGGCAACTGATGATTCTTCGGACTGCTCCCAGCAATGGAAGATCTGATGGGTTACTTCCTGATTCAGTTGCCACTCGTGAGGTTGGAGAATTCTGCTTAGCTTGTCTGCTAGACAGTTCTCCTGACCTGGCAGGTAAACTGCTTTGAGAGACATTACATCAAAATGAGAACCGTCAGAAGGCTCAAACCCATCCTCGCTCAGGAGCGCTTTTGAACAGTCTGTCAAGCCCTCATCATTCCCACACTAGACTATTGTAATCCCATCTACCAGGGGCTACCAAAAAAGACCCTGAGGCCACTACAGCTAGCACAGAACACAGCCGCACGAATCATAACAGATTGTTCAAGTCACGACCACATTACTCCCATTCTGTACCAGCTGCACTGGCTCCCAATCAGCTCCCGAATCCGCTTCAAAGTACTTATAAACATATTCAAAATAATACACAACCACTCAGCTAACAGCCTACAACCACTCATAAAAACTAACGAAAGCAAAAGACCAAGAAGAAAAGGAACCACAGACACCATCAGCACACTAAAGGAATTTGCCAAAACAAATCAGGCCACATCAAGAAGTGCACTCTCCCTGGCAGCGCCCGCTCTATGGAACTCTCTCCCAGACCACCTAAGATCAACCAAAGACCTCAGGACTTCAGAAAACTTCTTAAAACAGCTCTATTTACAGAACACTTCAAGGACATCACCTGAACTGACTCCTATTTGCAGCACAACCAAGGCAATATAGATCATGACCCTAGCTCACCATTTTTACATGGCTCTATTCTTGTATATATGTATATTGCTCACCGATAAATCTAGCACACTGCACCACACATCACTCTTCTTAAACCTCCCACTGCATGCTACAGACCACACAATAATATTGATTGTTTGATGTGCTAAACCGCTTTGATTTAATGATAAAGCGGTATACTAAATCCATCTAAATAAATAAATAAACATTCCTGTCGGATTGCAAAGGAACAGAGGTCCAGTGTCTCTTGGCCCTGTCCCTCCCTGCTTGTTCACGTAGAACATAGCCATCTGGTTGTCTGTTTGTACTAAGACAGACTGGTGTGAGAGAACATGAGAGAAGGTTTGAAGAGCTAGGCGTATTGCCCGGAGCTCTAAGAGGTTGATTTGTTGCGTCTTCTCTTGAGAAGATCACAACCCTTGAGTGCATAAGTCCTGGCAATGGGCTCCCCAGCCCAGCAGAGATGCATCTGAGTCAGCACTCTTGTGTGCGAAAGAGGCTGGAAAGACACTCCTTCGAGCAGACTGGATGGCTGAAGCCACCAGGTCAACGACCTCAGTAGTCATTTGGACACCCTGATCCTGTCTCGGAGTCTTCCTGAGGCTTGTGTCCACTGATATCTGAGGCACCACTGAGCTGTCCTCATGTGGATATGTGCGTTTGGGGTCACGAACTGTGGAGGCCATGTGTCCTAGGAGGCATAGAAAGTGCCTTGCTGATATTTGGGACTTGTGGCTGATTTGGTGTACTAACTCCAGAAGCCTCTGTGCTCTGCCCTCTGGCAGGTAAGCCTTTGCTTGAAGGGTGTCTGGCCTTGCCCTTATGAACTCTAAGTTTTGAGTGGGGGGCAAAGTGGACTTTGCTTTATTTATGACAAAGCCTAGATGCTGCAGTATGTTGATAGTGCGAGCTGTGGCCTGTTGGGCTTCTTGAGGCGACTGGGCCCTGATGAGCCAGTCGTCCAGGTCCGGGAAGACAAAAATCCCCTGGTTCCTGAGGAAGGCCGCCCCAACACCAGACATTTGGTAAACACTCTGGGGGCAGAGGCTAGGCCGAATGGAAGTACTCTGTACTGAAAATGGTTTCCTCCCACTACAAATTGGAGATATTGTCTGTGGTCTGGATGTATGAGGATGTGCGTATAAGCATCCTTCAGATCTAAAGAGCATAGCCAGTCTCCCTGGTGGAGGTAAGGCAACGGTATTCCAAG
The DNA here is from genome assembly GCA_033557465.1 of Ichthyophis bannanicus. NCBI lineage: Eukaryota > Metazoa > Chordata > Amphibia > Gymnophiona > Ichthyophiidae > Ichthyophis > Ichthyophis bannanicus. Next base: position 167,295,810 of record CM066035.1, on the reverse strand, counting down.
GGAAAGCATTTTGAACTTTTCCCTCACCAGGAACTTGTTCAGATCCTGCAAGTCGAGGATGGGCCGAAGGCCTCCAGTTCTCTTTGGTATGAGGAAATACCTGGAGTAGAAGCCTTGCCCTTGCAGGTGGTGGGGCACCGGTTACACCGCCTGATCCTTTATAAGACCTGCCAACTCCTGCAAGAGGAGGTTCCTGTGCAGAGGGGGCCTGAGAGGCTCTCCTGGAAAGAAGGAGGGGGGTACCTGGCTGAAATGGAACAAATAGCCTTTCTGAACTATTTGCAGGACCCAGGTATCCGTTGTGATGGCTGGCCATCTGTGGGCGTACAGGGTCAGCCTTCCTCCTGTGCATGGCCAAACCACTGGTGGGAGAGGAGCTACGCTGTGAGAGTCAAAAACCCCCTTCTGCCTGGGTAGGAGCTGGAGTGGGAGGCTTGGGGGCCTTCTGCTTACGCGGGCCATGCCCCTGTCCTCTGGCCTGCTGCCCCTGCTGGGGAGCCGGGGTGGCCTGATAGGTGGGGTAGTTGCAGTAAGCAGTACCCTTCCTCGGGAAAAAGGCCTTTTTGCCCGAGCTCTTCTTCTTGCGAGAAGGGGCAAAGGTCTTCTTCGAGAGCCTTGTCCGGGAGAAGTACTCAGACTCAATCTCAAGAGGCTTTTCAGTCATGGGTTTGCCGAATAGGTTGTCACCTCGGCACAGGACATCGACCAACTTGTCCTGAACCCATGACTCCAGATCCGATGACATTAGCCAGGCCTGATGGCGTGCACCGATGCTGGCCGTGGCTACTCGGGCAGAAGTCTCGAAGCCATCATAGGCTGCTCAAGACAAACTTCAAGCACTCCCGAATCTCTGTTGACAAGGCCTTGAAGCGCTGCAAGGGTTCCTCGGAGAGGCCAGCTGAGAACCCTGCAATCTCCTTTGCCAGGTTTCGCAAGTACATGCCCATAAAGGTAAAGATGTACAGCTGGTAGGTTTGGACACAGCATGAGAGCATCGAGCCCTGGAAGCACTTTCTGCCGAGGGCGTCCAGGTTCCGGGCCTCCCGGCCAGGAGGCACCAAAGAGTGCGTTTTTTGACTCTTGAGCCGTTGCATGGCCGATTCCACAACCATGGAGTTGTGCGGCAGCTGCGCTTTCTGGAATCCAGGGCTCTTACGGACTCGATATATGGAATTGACCCGTTTGCTGAGAACCGGCATCGAGACCGGGGACTCACACATGCGGAATGCGGAGCATCAACCGTTCCAACATCGGAGGAACCAGAACAGTAAGGGCTTCCCTCGGGGGAAAATCATACTGGAGGGCCTCGAGCTCCTCGAACTCAGCTGGGAATGCCAAAGCCTTGGCCATGTCCCTAACAAAGTCTGAGAACCTGGTATCCTCCAGAGGGGACCTTTTCCGAGGTTCCGAGCCCGGTGGGATGCACCTGATTCGGTGGGTGTCTGGAGACTCTTCATCCTCTGTCTCACATGTTGAATCCTCCCAGGAGGAATCGAGTAGCTCCAGCTGTAAGGGCTTCGGACCTAATCGCCCCGACGCCAAGGGCACCGGTGTCGACGACCTCGGTCCCGAACGGGAGGTCGAGGGAGACCTTGGCCAAGGATCGACTCGAGAATCAGCTCGGCCTCGGGGTCGACTTAGACATTGAGGTCCTGGTAGTCGGGGTAGATGGACCGGTGAGACCGGCTATCAGCGCCCGCTGCTGCTCCATGAAGACAGCCATGCTGCTCTCCAGGGCCGTCAACCTGAGACGAAGCTCAGAAGGCTCTACAGCCTCGAGCTCGATGCCGGTTCTCCCGGATGAGAGTCCATGAGGACAACAGACATTACCTTACTCGGCATCTCCAGCTCCGTGCGAGGTAGCTTGGCTGGCCTTTACGACTGAGGGCCCGGGGCAGTAGTCAGGGCTCCGTGATCTGGAACCTGAGGGCCCAGACCAATCAGAGGCCTCCAACGACGCTGCCCTCACGAGCTGCTTCCTCCTCCGGTGTTCCCGGGAGGGAGATCCCCGCTCAGAAGACCCACGACAATGCTCGGGGTCAGACTCCTGAGACGCCGAGGCTTCTGACGAGGTCAGGGCTCAGATGGACCGAGAACAGTCTTTCACGTTGGTGCTGCTGACTCCTAAGTGCCTTGGAAGACATTTTGCCACATGGCCCACAGACCACCGGGTCATGGTCGGGTCCGAGGCATTGGAGGCAGCAGTCGTGGTGTGTTGGTGAGGGACATTAGTTTTTTACACCGATCACACTTTTTGAACCCGCTCGCAGCCATCGGGGGAAAAAGGGCCCCTGCAAGGTCAAACGACCGGGCTGCCCATGAAAAATAAAAAGAGCGCGAATGCTAGTCTCAAAGGACAAAAACCGAAAAACTTTAACCAGGCTCGATACCGGTGTACCGAGCTGAGGCAGGAAGGTAAACCGGCGTTGAACCGGACTGAAACGAACGAAAACTTTGCAGTTTTGACGCGCTTTTTCCAAGGAAAGCAGGACCACGTCCGAAGGGCTCAGCGGAAAAAGAGAAACTGAGCAAGAAGGCACCCTTGGGCGGGAAGGCGACTGCGCATGCACATGGCAATCCCAAAGGCTTTCTTTGAAAGCTGGGGAATTGCTCCGCATGAGAGCTCCGTCGGTGCCGAAGTCACCCATATGTGAGGACTGACTTCCTGCTTGTTCCTGGAGAAACTAAATTAAACATTAACATGGAAATCTCAGGGAAAATAAACCTCACAACTGGAGAATCCTAGGCCGCAAAAGAAAGAATTGCTTCCTTTTCTTCTGGGTGGACTTGGCCACATCCAGGAAAATGTTTACTCTATGATTCATTAACAAAGATTCTTTAGAACAGAAATACATTTTTATAATCCAGTTCTTGTCCGAATCTAAAGCACAAGTAATCAACAAAGTAGAGGGGTAACTGGTCATCTCCAGATTGTGCCAAGAAGTCTGTTAACTCTAAATTGTCCATAGTAATCAGACCCAATTGACAAGCCTTCCTCTTCTCAGCTCAAGGCAAATATGCCACTGCCAGGGGGAACCAACTCCAAGGGTATATTCAGGACAGTCACAGCATATCTTATAAACATTTCTCTCAGGGAAACAAAGAGAGAGAAGTACTTCTGGAAGTTCATCAAGCATGGATTACATCTGCATACAGTATTCTCCGATTACTCCAATTTCCTATGAATAATTCCAGAGTTTTTCACAAAAGAAATTTGCAGCTTCCCGAAGGCCACGTTTTCTCCCGCAAATTCTTGAGCGCTCAAATTTAAATTAGAAAGTCACACATCCAAAGCATTAACTGAGGCATGAAAGCACAGTTACTTACCTGTAACAGGTGATTCTCTGGGAACAGCAGGAATAAGTCTTCACAAATGAGTCTTCACATATGGGTACGTCGGTACCGACGGAGCCTGCGCGGGAACGCTCCCCAGCTTCCCAAAAAGGAAAGCTTTTGGGAGCATCCCACAGTGCCTGTGCGCTGCCTTCCCGCCTTTCCTAACCAACTCTCCTCAGTTCAAGTGTAAAGCTGAGACAATAGAGAGAGAGAGGAAAGGAAAGATAGAAAAGAGGTACAACTCCTAGGGGAGGTGGGAGGGTTGTGAAGACTTATTCCTGCTGTTCCCAGAGATCACCTGTTACAGGTAAGTAACTGTGCTATCTCCAGGAACAAGCAGGAATGAGTCTTCACATATGGGGACTCCCTAGCTAAGATGCCTGGGAGATCCCCAAGGATATGAGACCCTGAAAGGGATCTGCGTCCTCCTATGGATCTCAGGCATCCATCCAGGGAAGGAGGGTAGGAGTTGTTTAAGAATGGAACAGGTGTTTGAGGACAGCCTGACCAAACAAGGCATCCCGGCGGGAGTCCTTGTCCAAGCAGTAATGGGCTGTGAAGGTATGAACCGAGGCCCAGGTGGCTGCTCGACAGATCTGGTCGATGGACACAGAATTTAAATGAGCCATAGAGGTGGCCATGGCCCTCACATTATAAGCTGTGACATGGCTCTCCAGAGAAAGGTTCTTACTCTGGTAGGCGAAAGAAATACACTGAGCAATCCAATTGGACAGTGTTCTCTTAGAGACTGGAAGTCCCAAATGAGAAGGATCAAAAGCAACAAAAAGCTGGGAAGACTTTCTATGTTGCTGTGTCATTTGTAAGTAAAAAGCAAGAGCTCTTTTACAATCCAGAGTATGAAGATTCCTCTCTGCACTGGATGCATGAGGAGCTGGAAAAAAGACAGGTAAATATACCTCTTGATTAAGATGAAAAGGTGAGACCACTTTAGGCATAAAGTGTGGATTTGTCCTAAGGACTACCTTATCATGATGGAACCTTGTATAAGGTGGATTAGCCACTAAGGCCTGCAGTTCACTGATGCGGTGAGCAGAAGTGACTGCAATGAGAAAAATAACCTTCCAGAAAAGGAATTTCAAGGAGGTAGTGGCTAAAGGTTCAAAAGGTGGCTTCATAAGCTGACCAAGAACCAAATTTAAGTCCCATGCCACCGGAGGAGGCCTAATGGGAGGTTTAGTCAAAGTTAGGCCTCTCATGAATCTTGCAATGAGGGGATGAGAGGAGATAGGTTGTCCATTGATGGGCATAAGGGAAGCTGCAATAACGCTCAAATGGACTCTTACTGAATTTGTCTTAAGTCCTGCATTGGAGAGATGCAGGAGATAATCTAATAGAGAAGTTAAAGGTAGTGCTAGAGGGTCAAGACCCTTTTCAGCACACCAAATGGAAAATCTTTTCCACTTAAAAGCATAGGAACGCCTGGTGGAAGGTTTTCTGGAAGCATGGAGGATATCCTTCACTTGCTGAGAAAGATTGAAGTCTTGAAGGTCTAGGCCTTCAGTAACCAAGCTCTGAGGTGAAGGGACTTGGGGTTTGGGTGCCACAAAGTCCCTTCCTCCTGGGACAGGAGGTCTGGAGCAGCTCCCAAGTCCAGGGAGGGGGCTTGGGAGAGATGCAGAAGTAGAGGGTACCACACTTGGCGTGGCCAGCGTGGAGCTATGAGGATCATAGATTCTTGATCCCTCTGGAGTTTGAATAGAGTCTTGGGAATCAAGGGAATGGGTGGAAAGGCATACAGGAAGCCCTGACCCCAGTGAAGGAGGAAGGCATCCTTGGCCTGAACTCCCTGACACGGAATTCTGGAACAGAACCGGGGAAGTTTGGCATTCCACGGACTTGCAAAGAGGTCTATGTCCGGGGTTCCCCATTCTTGGAAGATTCCGAATACCTGATCCATATGCAGGGACCATTCGTGTGGAAGCAGAACTCGACTGAGTCTGTCTGCCCAAGAGTTTTGGATTCCTGGGAGGTATACTGCCAGGAGATGGATTTGATGCTCTCTGGCGAAGGCCCATAAACTTAAAGCTTCGTTGCAAAGCGACAGAGAGCCAGTTCCTCCTTGCTCGTTTATGTAAAACATGGCTACTTGATTGTCCGTATGAAAGAGGACTGTCTTGTAGCTGAGGAGGGTATGAAAAACCTTGAGAGCTAGAAAAACTGCTCGAAGTTCCAAGTGGTTGATATGAAGAGAGGTCTCCAGTGGGGACCAAGTGCCTTGAGTGGAGAGGTCTTGTAGATGAGCTCCCCAACCTGTTTGGGAGGCATCTGTTGTGAGGGTTGCTTGGGGCAACAACTGTTGGAAGGGGGACCCCAGCAACAGATTTTGAGTGGACATCTACCATTGGAGAGACCAAAAGAGACGTTTGGAGGTTGCCATTTGGTCTGAGAGAGCTCCTGAAGCTTGATTCCACTGGGTGGACAAAGTCCATTGAGCTGCTCTCATGTGTAGGCGAGCATAGGGTACCACATGTACTGTGGAAGCCATGTGGCCTAGCAGTTGTAGCATCTCCCGGGCAGTTAAGTGGTTCTTTGACTGAATCTGGGAGGCTAACTGCACTAGACGTTGGCAACGGGCCTGAGGAAGGTAGGCCCTTGCAGTGGTGGTATCCAACCAGGCCCCTATGAATTCCAGGGACTGAGTAGGGGTGAGCTGGGACTTTGGGAGGTTTCCCACAAGTCCCAGATACTGCAGAATGCGCATTGTGCGGTCCAGGGAAATCTGGGCCTCTGAATGAGATGGAGCTCTGATGAGCCAGTCGTCCAGGTATGGGAAGACAAATATTCCCAGAGTGCGTAGAAATGCAGCAACTATTGCCATGCATTTGGTGAACACTCTGGGAGCAGAGGCCAGACCAAAAGGAAGTACTCTGTATTGGTAATGTTTTTCTTGGAAAAGAAAACGTAGGAATCTCCTGTGAGATGGATGGATGAGGACATGTGTGTACGCATCCTTGAGATCTAGAGAACAAAGCCAATCCTGACTTTGAAGGTATGGAAGGAAAGTGCCCAGAGAAAGCATCTTGAACTTCTCCTTGCATAGGAATTTGTTCAATTCTCTGAGATCTAAGATGGGTCTGTATCCCCCTGTCTTCTTCGGAATGAGAAAATAGGGGGAGTAGAACCCTGACCCTTGTTGAAGAAGAGGAACTTCTTCTATTGCCCCTTGGGCAAGAAGGGTAGTCACCTCCTGACTGAGAAGGTCGAGAAGAGATGCGGGAGAATTGAAGTGTCTCACCATGGTGTGGGGAGGAAGGTCTGAGAAATGAAGTTTGTAGCCCTCTCTTATGATGGAGAGGGTCCACTGCTCTGATGTGATTTGCTCCCATCTGGGAGCAAAATGAGCTAACCTTCCTGGAATGGTGAGAGGTTCTGGCTGTTGTAGAGCCAGAAAGGCTAAGTTCTCTAGCATCAAGTAAAAAACCCTGAGGAGGTTGGGACTGCTGAGTTGCAGCAGCCCCTGTAGACTTAGGCCTGGCCTGCTTAGGTTGCTGACGCTTAGTGGTAAAGCGACCTGTAGAAGATTGTTGGCCAGAAGTAGAAGGAAATCTGCCCTTTTTGTAAAAAGACTTTTTAAAAATCTTTTTCTTGGCAGGAATGGAGGTTGACTTTGAAAGTCTATCCAGAGCAGAGTTCTCTGCATCCATTTGAGTGGCTTTTATTTGCCACTCTTTGCCAAATAGATTTTCACCTGTACAGGGCAGATTTCCTAAGCCATCTTGAACCCAGGGTTCTAGATCAGAAGCCTGGAGCCAAGCAATTCTGCGAGCAGCTATGGCAATGCCTGAGGCTCTGCTGGCACCTTCAAAGGAGTCAAAAGCTGCCCTGTTGGAAAACTTTGAAATGTCTTGAGTATGCTTAAGCCAAAGGAGGAATTCATCCCTTTTATCTTCTGAAAGAAAAGGGAGGAAGTTGTGCAGTTTTTGTGCAACTTCTTTTAGAAACATACCCATGTAAAGCCTATATGAGTTGATTCTGGCAATAAGCATACTGGCTTGGAAGATTTTCCTACCAAAAGCATCCAAGGTCCTGCATTCTCTTCCTGGAGGAGCAGAAGAGTGTCTTTTTGTACTCTTTATCCTCTTCATAGCTGACTGCACCACAATGGAATGGTGAGGAAGCTGAGTTTTCTGAAATCCAGGACAAGGAGGGACACGATACATAGTGTCCAGTCTGCGAGAATGAGGAGAAAGAGTGAGAGGAGTCTCCCATAAATCAATCATGTGTTCATGAAGAATCTCATGAATTGGTAAGGTGACTGCCTCTCTAGGAGCCTTAGAGTATCCTAAAATATCTAATTTCTTTGCTCTAGGCTCTGATTCAGAGGTTACTGCAATAGAGAGTCCTTTAGCTACTTCTCTTATGAAGTCTTGAAAGGACAAGTCCTCTGGAGGAGACATTCTTCTTTTTGGAGAAGAAGGCTCCTCAGGAAGGGCTATGGGTACTTCAGGAGACTCATCTGATGAATCGGAATCACCAGAGGAATCGAAGTATCGCCTGTCAGGGTGCTCTTCTAACGCTCGATACGCGTATCGAGCGGTATCGACATCGGGCGTCCCCGGTACCGGATCGGTACCGAGAAGTAGCCCTGGACAAGGAACCGCTGCAGTCGGTATCCTGGTCGATGTCGATGCAGTCGGTACCGGTATCGGTGCTGGTGCTGGTACCGGAGCCGATACCGACAACGGAGCTCGTTGTGGTACCATCGGCGTCGCAGCTCGAATGAAGGCCGTGATAGCCTGCTGCATGGACAGAACATTCTGATCCATCGATGCCATGAATGCCTGGAAATCGGTACCGGGAGATTGTGCCGGTACCCCAGAGCAATCTAACAGGTGATCGGTCAAGGCCGTGCCATCGATGTCAACCTGTAACCCCATAGGAGGAGCTTTGAAAGCCGGAGCTTCCCGCCGGGGTTGTTTTGCTGGGGCAGGATTCTCGAGGGTAAGCCCGGAGGCATCTCGATTCTTAGAGGGAGATCTACCCTTCGAGGACCTGCTAGGTTTATGTTTGGTTACCTGAGATCCATCAGGAGAAGAAGACCTGGAAGACGTCGATGCTACCGACGGTGCATCAGCGGGAAACAGCACATGGAGCTTAGCTGCTCGGTTCTGTAACCCCCGTTTAGACATTAGAGAGCAGGACGGACAATCCGGGATGGAGTGTTCAGGACCCAAACATTTAAGACACCATTCATGGGTATCTGTAACAGAAATAGTACCGCTACACTTAGTGCATTTTTTGAACCCGGAGGCTGGTTTTTCCATGAGGGAAATTTTCTTGTGGGCCCTGAGGCCCAAGAAGAAAAATACACCAAGTGAGGAAAAAAAAAAAAATATATATATATATATTTTTTTTTTAAAAGAAAGAAAGAAAAAGACCGGCGGTACCGGTCCGGAGTCGGGGAAGGCAGACACGTGACCAAAGAAATAAAATAAAATAAAGAACTTCTTCAGCGGTGACAGGGCTCGACCTGCTGGCTCCGTGGCAAAGAAGAACTGAGGAGAGTTGGTTAGGAAAGGCGAGAAGGCAGCGGGAAGGCAGCGCGCAGGCGCTGTGGGATGCTCCCAAAAGCTTTCCTTTTTGGGAAGCTGGGGAGCGTTCCCGCGCAGGCTCCGTCGGTACCGACATACCCATATGTGAAGACTCATTTGTGAAGACTCATTCCTGCTTGTTCCTGGAGATAGTTCTTTAACGTAACTGTAATATTGCTAAGCTGACCAGAGAGGGACTTTCCTAACATAACAATGCCATCCGACAGACAGTCACAATTCTCAGCAAAGTCATTTCCACCACTGACTGTTCTAGTCTGGATAATTTTAAGCTATCACGAGTCTTTGGAGCCAGTATCCCTTGGCTGGCTGCTTTAGGCACCATCAACAGCTCACCCTTCTCAGGTCCTCCTGTGGTTTGCCCTTCTCCAATGCCAGTGTCTGCCGCTGCCTCTGAAGGTACTTGCTGACTTTTGGGTTGCCTCACCCCTGTAATTCCTGCCCAGTATTTGAGCTCCCGACAGCATCTTGCTGAGCTCCATGCAACCTCAAGAGGAAGGGGGGGGGGGGATCCTCCTCTGAGCTAAGCAGGACATCAAACCCAGGGGACAGCTGCAGCCCTCCTACCGTTCCCTGATCTTCCAGTGGAGATGTTGAATGCTGGGTACTCAACCTAGAGCAGTGAACAAAACTGTCCATCTTGACCACTGCCTGCTGCTCCAGCGGCAACACTGACAGACATCAGCATGCCACTATCTTGGTCCCTTTGTTAAGCCTCAGGTTTGTTTTTGAGCAGATTTTGAAAGATACCCAAGACCACGAATCCCTGAAGATATACATTGGTTGCATAATAGTTTGTATTTAGGTTAACTCAATGTAAAACAAAGAAGGTCCTTCTGATATGACATGGAACTTACCAAAGTTAAAAAGAAAAAAAAAGAGCTAGATTACTTAGCCACCACATCTTGCAATAGTAAAACAAATCTCTCTAATCTCTCTATAAAAGAGAAGCTTTGAATTGCTATTTATAAAATTACTTATTTTATTTCTATATTAGGAAAAACACATTTCAGAAAACTAAGCTACTAGAGATGATATTACGGTAGCGTTTGCAGGAGAACGTATCGAAAAGCAAGACAGCAATCTTCTTAAATCAGTGAAAATAGGCATTTGCTTACAGCACCAAGATTCCAGAGGTTTTAAAAGTCATTCAACATTCTGGGTGGGCATTTTAAATTCTTCCCTCCCTACCTCTCATTTGTGGTGGGAAGAGCAATCAGAGTTCCACAGGAAGATAAGCAGCTAAACCAAAAGGAAACATGGGACCTCAGCACATGCGCAAGCTGAAGGCCTGCTCCATCTACACCCACTTCCTGTTTGGAGTGGGCATGACATGGCAGGCCTTCAGCATGTGCACTTGTTTAGGCTCTGCACTTTCTTGTAGTTTAGATGCCTATCTGCCTGCTGAGTTCTGGCTGTTGTATCTGCCATCACACTGATGCAGCGGAAGGAGAAAAAAAGGCTGCTGGATAACCCGGGGGGGGGGGGGGGGGACAGAGAAATGCTCTACTACTGGGAGTTGGTGAAAGGGTTTGCTGGTCTACGGTGGGGGGGGGGAGGTGTTGGACAGACAGGAAGATGTTAGACTAGGCAAGAAGGGGGCTGCTGGAAGAGGGGGAGGGGGGAAGAGGGGGAGGGGGAAGGGAAACAGAAGGAGTAATGAGATGGACTGCAGAGTGGTGCAAGATTCAAAGTTTGCCTAAGGCACTAGTATCCTTAGCACCAGCCCCTAAGAGGAAAAGCTTAAAGGGTTAGGGCTCTTTAGCTTGCAGAAGAGAAGTCTGAGGGGAGATATGAGAGGTATCTATAAAATAATGAGTGAAGTGTAATGAGTAATCATGAATCAGTTGTTTACTGCTTTAAAAATTACAAAAACTAGAAGACAGGCAATGAAGCTGCATAGTAGTACATTTAAGACTAAACAGAGAAAATATTTTTTCACTCAACACAAAATTCAGCTCTGGAATTCGCTGCCAGAGTATTTACTAAAAACTATTAGTGTAGCTGGATTTTTAAAAGGTTTGGACAGGTTCCTGGAGGAAAAGTCCATAAACTATATTTAAAGTGGACCGAGGGACATCCACTGCTTATCCCTGAGATAAGCAGCCATGAAATCTGTCTACCTTTTGGGATCCTGATAGGTACATGTAACCTGAATTGGCTACTGTTTGAAGCAGGATACTGACTCCCCAGCATCCAATAGCAAAGCTTCTGGGAGCACTCCACTGCGCCTGCATGCCTGCTTTCCCCCTTCCCAACTCCTCTCCTCAGTTGAGTTTGGTCTGACCTAGTATGGTGAATCATATTCCTTCTAGCTTCCTCCTACCCCAGCTCTATAGCACTCTAGCCTTCCCTTCAATGTGCCCTGACTTCACTAGACCCTAGTCTTCTGACAAACCTGCCGCAGCACCATCAAAATGCTTCCGCCCATTTAACAAAGAAGAAATCCTGGCTAGAGCACAGCCTCTCCATGATCCACCTGAACAGAGTCTCGATGACATGATCTCCACATGGAACTCGAGTCTGGATGCTTTAATCCATCCACCTCCCACTAACAAAGCACCAGGCAGGAGGAAGAATGCGCCTTGGTACACCCCTGAGCTATGGAAATCACTCCTCCACCTTAGACAGCTCGAAAGACATTGGCGTCGCTCAAGATCAACTGAGAGCCACAAAGCATACACTGCTCAATTAGGTAGACACCGATCAGCAGTTACAAGGAGAACGAAGCAATATCACACAGAGATATTACAACGCTCCCTAAATAAACCACACGAGCTGTTCAACCTCGTTAGAACCCTGGCAAAAGAGCCCTCCCTTGGGCAATCGAGCCACCTGGACCCACAGGAATACGCAGACTACCTGCGAGCCAAGACAAGGCAATCCAGCATATCCACAAAACTCCATACCACCGATGAGGCACCCCAGCTGACCCCCTCACCCACGACGCAAGCCTCATAGGATGCCCAACACAGAATCACAGCCTTCTCAACCCCAACCGAAAAAGGCATCCAAGACATCATTACAAACACACACCTCCACAGCATCTAACGACCCTTGTCCAGCATTTTGGATAAAAGCCCTGCGTGTCGACCTCAGCCCATTCCTGACCAAACTTATAGGTCTATCATTCTCGACTGGGTCCTTCCCACGAGGCCTGAAACAAACAGCCAGCAGACCACTACTAAAAAACAAGTTGGACCCTGCAAAGATGGACTCTTATAGACCAATCTCAAGCATCCCGCTCCTAGCAAAAATTATTGAAAAGATCGTCCAATGCCAACTGCACCATCACATCGAGACCAACGCACCCCTCGACCCCTGCCAGCATGGATTCTGGGAGGCACACGGCATAGAGACACTGCTGACCACCTTATTCAGCACATTAACCATAGGATTGGACAACATTAGACAAGGTTTTGCCCTCATCTTCATGGACATTGCTGCTGCCTTCGACTCCGTCAGCCACGAACTACTCCTATCATGCCTCAGGGAGAAGGGAGTCCACGGCACAGCACTGGACTGGTGTGCATCATACCTGACTGACAGATGGCAGCATGTCCGTTCCGGCCCCTCCACCTCCACACCTTTCCCGCAAGAGAAGGGCGTGCCACAAGGACCTTCACTCTCAGCCCTACTGTTCAACGTTTACATGCAACCCATCTGCGCCCTCATCCGATCCTTCAACATCAATTGTCTAATCTATGCTGATGACGTTTTGCTATACACGCCAATCTCCATGGAGCATCCTGACCTCTCCCCGCTGTCCACTTGCTTCGATGCGGTCACAGATTGGCTACACACGCAGAAGCTCAAAATAAATTTTAAGATGACGGAGGTCCTCTTCATTGCTGGAACCCTGAATTCACTCCGCCCTCCTCACTGAAGGTACGTGATGCAGAGCTCCTCAGCAAGCTCACGGTACTGTACCCAGGGGTCACGCTGGATCAACAAATCAACATGAAGGCCCAGATAGGCAATATGGTAAAGGCGATCTACCACAAAATTCGGACGCTTCGCCACCTGCGACAGTTGCTAGAGCCGGAAGACTTCCAGACAGTCTACCAAGCACTAGTAATGCCACACTTTGACTATGCTAATGCAATACTGCATGGCCTCTCAAAAAGCTCGCTTAACCCCCTGCAGCTCGCAATGAATGCAGCTGCCAGAATCCTGCATGGAGCTTCCAAGGAGGGACCATATCACCCCAGTTTTGAAACATCTGCATTGGCTCCCGGTACACTGCAGGATCTCCTTCAAGATCTTAATGATGACATATAAAGCCATCAATAAATGCTCTTCCACCCCCCTCACGGAGCTCATCCAGACCACCCCCCTCAACAGGGTAAGGAGATCAGCCGCCACCAATACTCTGATACTCCCGAAGGCGATCACCAAATGCTCTTGGGCCACGAGAAACAGAGCATTCGCACTCTATGCACCTTCCTGTTGGAACGCCCTGCCACCGGCCATCTGAGCCAGCAATAACCTCTCCCAGTTTAGAAAGGCACTGAAGCACCATCTGTTTCTCCAGTATTATATTGAACCAGATGACATCTCACAGCCACCCACACTCCGGACCGAAGCCATCACCCCCAGCGTAGCCACCTCACACACCTTCAGCCCTGCCTTCGAGAGCCCCACCCCCTTGAAATCACCACCCCTGTGTATAGCTGACTCTAACCATAGACAATGATGAGCTGTCCACACACCCTGCGACAGACAGCTAGATTGTACATAGTTACGTTGTTAGACCTGTAAATAATGCTGAGCTGCCCATATAGCCTGTGACAGCCAAATTGTACATAGTTTCCATGTTAGCCCTGTATAAAGAACCCCGTTTTATTATAAGTCCAGTGCAGACCTGCCTGCACTGCACAAATGTGTTACCTGTAAACCACACTGATGTTAAATAGCGCGGTATAAAAGAAACATTAAATAAATAAATTTATTTATTTTTTATTTTATTTATTTCTTTTTTATACCGCACTCTTTAGAATCAGTGCTGTTTACATGTATACTAACAGGTACTTTTTATTCCCTTGTCCCTGAAGGGCTCACAATCTAAGTGTACCTGAGGCAATGGAGGGTTATGTGGCTTGCCCAAGGCCACAAGGAGTGGCCATGGGACTAGAGACCCCAGTCCCTCTGGCCTGAGGTTGATTGTCCCCATGTGGGAATTGAACCCCTGGCCTTCTGGCCTGAGGTAACCTGTCCCAACCACTGAGACACTCCTCCCTAAATAAAATAAATATTACGAATTGCCATTGCACTACCTCTACTGACGGAAAGGTGTACGGACAATTCCCGACTCGTGATGCGCCGATCCGCACGAATAATGTCATCAGCGCGCTGCAACTTGTCTGGACTGGTGGCTGAGGCAGGATGCCCAGACTGCGGCCGATCTTCCAGTTCCGTTTTACTATTTCCTGAAGCCTTTACTTTCTTCACCCATCATCCAACGGTGCTCCTTTCTACCGCAGAACTTCCATACACAGCACACAACCGTTTGTGAATGTTTCTCACACTTTCTTTCTCCTCCACCAAGAATTCAATTACAGCTCGTTGTTTGTACCGTGTGTCACTCACAGACGCCATCTGAAGGATCACTACCGCCTCACTATTTGTCAGACAACTGTAAAATTACACACGTGTCCTTTGAAGTTCCAAGTTACTACCCTTTCAATTTCACACCTCTATCTTCATTCTGGACTGAGATAAAACATGTGAGGCATTATTTTCTGAGCAACCCTCATACTTTACCTTTTTGAAAAGCAGCTTCAGATATGTATGTCCATACGATAATCAACCGAAAAGAGAACTATTAAAAAAACCTTCACAAAAAAACAAACTGATATGGTCTGGCTGTGAAATACGACAGACTTTATTAGAAAAAACTCTGACACATCATGTTTCGGCAAATGTGCCTTCTACAGAGGGGTGTAAGCCTCAAATGAATAAAAACCACCATTAGCAATCATAATACATTAAAATTAAGTACAAAATAGAAAGTAAAAATCACAAATATATAAATAAACTGACATAAAACCATAGGGATATAATAACTTGTGAATAAGGCATTATAAAGCGTAGATACTCACCTGTAACAGGTGATCTCCGAGAACAGCAGGAACGTCACTGACTGAGTCCATGTGGGAACGCTCCCCAGCGTCCAATAGGAAAGTCTTTGGAAGCACTACACTACGCCTGTGTGCCTGCCTTCCCAACTCCTCTCCTCAGTTGAGTTTGTAGCTGAGAAGGAGAATAAAGTAAAAGAACCCTTCAACTCCTAGGGGAGGAGGACAGGTGGTGATCACCGATTCCTGCTGTTCTCAGAGATCACCTGTTACAGGTGAGTAACTACACTATCTCCAGGAACAAGCAGGAATGCAGTCTTCACATATGGGATGCACTAGTTCCCAGGTACCAGACTGGTATGATGGGGAGAATAGTGAGATCCCTGAGGAAACAAACATGTAGCCAAAGAGCATGGAAGAGTTGTGGGTCCATTGGACTCTATTCCAGGAGGCAATACTCCCCGAATGATGGTCTGGTATCTTGTAGAAGTCTGGGACGGAGGGTAGGAGTTGAGTTTAAGTCACACAGGTAAGCATCCATTCTCACCTTTAAATACCACTTCAGTCATTGGTAACATCCCTACTTCTTCCTCAGTAAAGAGCGAAGCAAAGAATTCATTCAGTCTCTATGCTATTACCTTGTCCCCTCTTACTGCCCCTTTTACCCCTCTATCATCTAATGGACAACTGATTCTCTCACAGGCTTTTTAATACGAATGTACTTGAAAAAGTCTTTATTATGGCATTTTTGCTTCCACAGCAAGTTTTTTTCTCAAATTCTCTCTTTGCATGCCTTATCAATGCCTTGCATTTAACTTGCCAGTGCTTGTACTGTTTCCAGTTTTCATAATTTGGCTCTTTTTTCCATTTCCTGAAAGATGCTTTTTTGGCAACTGCCTCTCTGACCTCACCTTTAAACCATGCTGGCAGTTTTTTGGACTTCCTTCCACTTTTCTTAAAGCGCGGAATACAGCTGGTCTGGGCTTCCAAGATAGTATTTTTAAACACCCCCCAAGCTTGATGTAAGTCTTTAACCTTTGCAACTGCTTTTAATTTTTTCTTAACTATTTTCCTCATTTCATCATAGTCTCCCTTTCGAAAGTTAAAAGGTAGTACTGTGGATTTCCTTACCATCCCTCCTCCATTAATTAAATCAAACGTGATCATGCTATGATCACTATTGCCAAGTGGCCCCATCACCCATATCTCTTGCACTAGATCTGGTGTTCCATTAAGGACTAAGTCCAAAATGACTTTCCCTCTGGTCGGTTCATGAACCAGCTGCTCCAAGAAGCAGTCATTTATTTCATCTAGGAACTTTATCTCCCTAGCATGTCCTGCCATGACACTGACCCAGTCAATACCGGGGTAATTGAAATCACCCATTATTATTACCGTTCTGTAACTTTTGTTAGCTTCCTTGATTTCTTTGAGTATTTCATCATCCATTTGTTCATTCTGGTCAGGCGGTCGATAGTACACCCCCATTGCCATCGCCTTCCACTTTTTACATGGAATTTCAATCCATAGAGATTCTACAGCGAATTTTGTTTCCTGTAGAACTTTAATCCTTTATGATTCAATGCCCTCTCTAATATAGAGCGCAACCCCTCCACCAATTTGATCAGCTCTATCATTACGATATCGTTTGTACCCAGGTATCACAGTGTCCCACTGGTTGTCCTTCTTCCACCATGTCTCTGAGATACCTGTCATATCTAACTTCTTATTTAGTGCTATATATTCTAACTCTCCTATCTTATATTTTAGACTTTAAGCATTTGCATACAAGCATTTTAGAGACTGTATTTTATTCATATTAATTTGGTTATCGGTAGACAGGGGTAATTTGGAATCTTTAAGTTCTGTCTGCTCTGTACTTAAGGGCATTTGAGCTATCTTTGTCTTTACTGGAACCTCTCGGCTGATGTGCCCTAACTTCATTTTTTTGATAGTATCCTTCAAGGATACATTGTTCAGAACCATGCGCTCTTGGGTGACTGTCGGCTCTCCCCTATCATCTAGTTTAAAAGCTTCTCTATCTCCTTTTTAAAGGTTAATGCCAGCAGCCTGGTTCCATCTCGGGTAAGGTGAAGCCCATCCCTTCGGAAGAGCCCCTCCTTTTCCCAGAATGTTCTCCAGTTCCTAACAAATCCAAAACCCTCATCCTTGCACCATCGTCTCATCCACGCATTGAGATTCCAGAGCTCTGCCTGCCTTTTGGGTCCTGCACGTGGAACGGGAAGCATTTCAGAGAAAGCTACCCTGGAAGTTCTGGATTTCAACTTCCTACCTAAAAGCTTAAATTTAGCCTCCAGAACCTCTCTACCACATTTTCTTATTTCATTGGTACGGACATGTACCAAGACAGCAGACTCCTCCACAGCACTAAGACCAGCCACCCAGCTATCTACATGCCTAATGATCGGATCACCAACTATAACGGGTGTCCTGACCCTTCCCTCATGGGCACTTGGCCCTGGAGAAACATCCTCCATGTGAGAGGGTTTTACATCACCTGGAGGGCAGGTCCTAGCTATAGCATCACTTCCTGCCACACCAGAGTGCTGCTCTCCTGTCACGTGACCTCTCTCCTCCATGGCAACAGGGATGCTGCCAGACTGGAGGTGGGACTTCAAGACTATCTCTCTGTAGGTCTTCTCTATGTATCTCTCTGTCTTCCTTATGTCTTCCAAGTCTGTTACTCTTGCCTCCAGAGATCAGACTCGTTCCCTGAGAGCAAAGAGCTCCTTGCACCTTGTGCACACACGTAAGACTCCTTATCAACTGGGAGAAAATCATACATGTGACACTCAATGCAAAAGACTGGAAAGCCCCCATCTCATGGCTGGACTACTGTCTGCATCTTCGTTTTAAGGTTGTGTTTAGATATTTAAGTTCTTTACTTAATAAGGGTTGCTGGGGATACTTATACTAATAAAACTATACCTAATATGTTTAATGTACTTTGTTCACCTGAAATCTATTTAATCTCAGGTCCTTAATGTATGCTGATGAGAATAAACAGCTGCACCTGAGAATGAATATGGCACCTCTTTTCCTTTAAGAGGTTTAAGCATCTATAAAGCTATGATTATTCCAGGGGTGGGTGGGTGTTGGGGAGGGAGGGAAGAAAGACCTACTAAAAGCTGGCTGCTACACAGTAGCCTGTCCTGTGCTTCTAAGGTAATCTGTGACCAATCTCCAGGGGGGAGTCCCACAGCCCTTGCTTGGATAGAGGGAGTCTTGGGTTCTAAATCTAACCAGAAGTCTCTCTTCTGTGTGTTAAATTTACACTAGGCCCTGACTGAATATTAAATTTAAACTGGAAGCTCTCTGCTAGGTTCTAAATTTAACCAGAAAGCTCTCTTCTGTGTTTTAAATTTAAACTGAAACTCTTTGCTTCTACTAGGCCTTGACTGATTTTACAAATACACTGGGTTCACAGATTAATCAGCTTTAATCTAAAGAATTCCTTTTCCCCAAGATTTAGAAAAATTCCCAGAAGTAGTACTTACAATTGCAGATCTCTCTCCAGAAGTAGCAGTCCCCTTTTGTAGTCCTTTAAGACTGAGAACAGAACTCTGGTTGAACTATTTATGCCTGTGCTTCTGAGGTAAGCTGTGACCAATTTCTTGAGTGATTAACACAGTTCTTGCTTGAAAATAGGAGTCTTTCAAACTGGCCTTTTGATCTGTTGCCGGGCTTTAACACCTATTTTAAAAAATTCACAGGTCTCTTGCCCCCTATGTAGAAGGCCTCTTTGTAAAGGTCTCTAGAAATAATTTATTGCTCAAGGAATACTGACCCTGTTTTGCCTTTTATGCTAAGTTATAGTCTTATTTGATTTAAATTAAAGCTCTTTGCTGCTACTAGGCCCTGACTGAGAATGAAATTTAAAGTAGAAGCTCTCTGCTGGGTTCTAAATTTAACCAGAAAGCTCTCTTGTGTGTTTTAAATTTAAACTGAAAGTCTTTGCTGCTACTAGGTCCTGACTGATTTAACAAATACACTGGGTTCACAGATTAATCAGCTTTAATCTAAAGAATTCCTTTTTCCCCAAGATTTAGAAAAATTACCAGACGTAATACTTACAATTGCAGATCTCTCTCCAGAAGTAACAGTCCCCTTTTGTAGACTTCAGGAACAAGCAGGAATGTAGTCTTCACATATGGGACCCTAGCTCCCCGATGAAGTGACCTCAGAACCAGTGGAGGATCGTTTCAGAGTAGACATGAAGAAGTCATGGATCTTACATGGATTTCTGGTATTGTCAAAATCCAGGATGGAAGGTAGGAGATGCATCTAAGTCTGAAGAGGCACTGTAGTACAGCTTGACCAAACATGGCATCCCGACGGCAGTCCTTGTCTAGACTGGGCAGCAAAGGTATAGATGGAAAACCAAGTTGCTACCTTGCAAATTTTGTCAATGCCGTTGAGGTTGCCATAGCGTGAAAGTTGTGAGCAGCGACATGTCCTTTCAGAGAATCCAGCTTTGTCATAGGCAAATTAAATGCATTTGCTATCCACTGGTGAGCATATGCTTAGGTACAGACAGACTCAGGTGACTAGAGTCAAATGAGAAGAACAACTGTGAGGCTTTACGATGACTTTGAGTCCTTTGGAGATAAAAAGCCACCGCATGCTTGCAGTCAAGAGTGTGTAGAGTTGCTTCCACTTGAGACGCATGTGGTTTAGGAAAGAAGACTGGAAGGTTAACAGACTGGTTTAAATGAAAAGAAGACACCAACCTTTGGCATAAAGTGTGGGCAAGTCCGAAGGCCAACTTTGTTGTGGTAGAACTGGGTATGGTGGGGGTCCGCCAATAGAGCCTGAAGCTCAGTAATGTGTCTAGCTGAAATGAGGGCAATTATGAAGATTACCTTCCAAGACAGGAACTTTAGGGAGGTCATGCCCAACAGTTCAAAGGGCGGTTTGATAAGCTACGCTAGAACAATATTGAGGTCCCAAGCCACAAGAGGTGGCTTGATGGGCAGTTTGGACAGCAGGAGACCTCTCATGATATATTCTACTAGAAGATGTGAGGAAATGGGCTGTGCATACAGTAGGTTTTGAGAGGCCACAATGGCACTGAGGTAGACTCTCATGGAGTTGGTCTTTAGACCTGCCGAGGACAGGTGGAAGAGGTATTATAGGAGTGACTCCACTGGAGCAAAGAAGGGATTGTGAGCTTTCTGGGAACAACATACAGCGTATCTACACCACTTGAAAGAGTATGAACATCTGGTGGAGGGCTTTTTGAAGCCAATAGGATCTCCTTAACCTCTAGTGGAAGGTCAATGCCCTGTAATGCTATGCTCTCAGCAGCCAAGCTATGAGGCAGAGAGACTGTGGACTGGGATGTAGTGAGCCGTTGTCCTGGGAGAGGAGATCGGGTGTTGGATCCCAATCATAGATGCTGAGTGAATCAGATGTAGTAGCAGTGGAAACCATGATTACCATGGCCAGTGAGAGGCTATAAGAATCATGGAGCCCTTGTCAGACAGAAGCTTGAAAAGCGTCTTGGGAATGAGGGGTGTAGAAGGGAAAGCATAAAGCAGACCCTGACCCCAGTGTAGGTGGAAGGCATCCACCTGTTGGTTGCTGGATGTTGGAGTCCTTGTGCAGAAGCGAGGAGCTTATATAAAATAGGTCAATTCCTGGAGTGGAAAATCACCATCAAAATTCAAACACACACTCCATATGAAACAAACTTATTAAGCTGAATTCAAACTGTAATGCAAGTCTTCTTATCACAATTTCTTTGTGTGCATCTTAAACATATAACAAGAACATAAGAACATAAGATATGACATACTGGGTCAGACCAAGGTCCATCAAGCCCAGCATCCTGTTTCCAACAGTGGCCAATCTAGGTCATACGTACCTAGCAGTTTCCCCAAAAGACACAGGTTCCGCAATGCTTGTACTGGGTCAAGCATTGACATCCTGGGTCCCTTCTTAATAATGGTTTATGGACCTTTCCTCCAGGAACTTGTCCAAACCTTTTTTAAACCCAGCTACACTAACAGCCTTTACTACATCCTCCGGTAACAAATTCCAGAGTTTGATTACACGTTGAGTGAAAAAATATTTTCTTTTATTAGTCTTAAATAGTTTACCCTGTAGCTTCATTGCATGTCCCCTAGTCTTTCTATATTCCGATAACATAAAGCACAGTTACTTACCTGTAACAGGTGATCTCTGGGAACAGCAGGAATTAGTCCTCACATATGGGTACGTCGGAACTGACGGAGCCCGCGCGGGAAAGCTCCCCAGCTTCCCAGAAGGAAGCTTTTGGGGCCTCCCACTGCACATGCGCGCTGCCTTCCCGCCTTCCTGACCAGCTCTCCTCAGTTCGAGTTTATAGCTGAGACAATAGAGAGAGGAAAGGAAGATAGATAGAAGATACAACTCCTAGGGGAGGTGGGTGGGTTGTGAGGACTAATTCCTGCTGTTCCCAGAGATGACCTGTTACAGGTAAGTAACTGTGCTATCTCCAGGAACAAGCAGGAATAAGTCCTCACATATGGGGACTCCCTAGCTAAGATGCCTGGGGGATCCCCTTCCAAGGGTTCGCCATCTTCGTATGGATCTCAGGCATCCATCCTGGGAAGGTGGGCAGGAGTTGTTCAAGTATGGAACAGGTGTTTGAGGACAGCCTGACCAAACAAGGGAGTCCTTGTCCAAACAGTAATGGGCTGTGAAGGTATGAACCGAGGCCCATGTGGCGGCTCGACAGATCTGATCAATGGATACAGAGTGAAGATGAGCCATAGAAGTGGCCATGGCTCTCACATTGTGAGCTGTGACATGGCCTTCCAGAGAAATATTTTTACTCTGGTAAGCAAAGGAAATACACTGAGCAATCCAATTGGAAAGTGTACGTTTGGAGACTGGAAGTCCCAAATGAGAAGGATCAAAAGCCACGAAAAGCTGGGAAGACTTTCGATGTGGCTGAGTCCTGTTGAGGTAAAAGGCAAGAGCTCTTTTACAATCTAAAGTATGAAGGTTCCTCTCTGCACTGGATGCATGAGGAGCTGGAAAAAAAGACAGGTAGATATACCTCTTGATTAAGATGAAAAGGCGAGACCACTTTGGGCATAAAGTGGGGATTCGTCCTAAGGACCACCTTATCATGATGAAACCTGGTATAAGGTGGATGAGCCACTAAGGCCTGTAGTTCACTGATGCGGCGAGCCGAAGTGACTGCAATAAGGAAAAGGACCTTCCAGGAAAGAAATTTCAAAGAGGTAGAAACCAACGGTTCAAAGGTGGCTTCATAAGCTGACCCAGAACTAGGTTCAAGTCCCATGCTACCGGAGGAGGTCGGATGGGAGGCTTAGTTAGAGTCAGGCCTCTCATGAACCTTGCAACAAGCGGATGAGAGGAGACAGGTTGTCCATTTATAGGTTTTAAGGATGCTGCAAATAGCACTCAAATGGACTCTTACTGAATTCGTCTTAAGGCCTGCATTAGAAAGATGCAGGAGATAGTCTAGTAGAGAATTCAAAGGAAGTGCTAGAGGGTCAAGACCCTGTTGAGCACACCAAATGGAAAAGCGTTTCCATTTGAAAGCATAGGAACGCCACTGGTTGAGAAAGATTGAAGTCATGAAGGCTTAGGCCTTCAGTAACCAAGCTCTGAGGTGTAGGGACTTGGGGTTTGGGTGCCACAAAGTCCCTTCCTCCTGAGAGAGAAGGTCTGGCGCAGCTCCCAGGTCCAGGGAGGGTCCCTGGGAGAGATGCAGAAGTAGAGGGAACCACACTTGGCGTGGCCAGCGTGGAGCTATGAGGATCATCGATCCGTGATCCCTCTGGAGTTTGAACAGAGTCTTTGGAATCAAAGGAATGGGTGGAAAGGCATATAGGAATTCCTGACCCCAATGCAGGAGAAAGGCATCGTTGGCCTGAGCTCCCTGACACGGAGTCCTGGAACAGAACCAGGGAAGTTTGGCATTCCACGGACTTGCAAAGAGGTCTATGTCCGGGGTTCCCCATTCCTGAAAGATTCTGCCTATCTGGTCCATATGTAGGGACCATTCGTGTGGAAGCAGAACTCGACTGAGTCTGTCTGCCCGAGAGTTTTGAACCCCTGGAAGATAGACTGCCAGAAGATGAATTTGATGCTCTCTGGTGAAGGCCCATAATCTGAGAGCTTCGTTGCAAAGCGACAGAGAGCCTGTCCCTCCTTGTTTGTTTACGTAGAACATGGCCACCTGATTGTCTGTCTGAACTAGGACGGTCAGGTTGACAAGGAGGGTATGGAAGACTTTGAGGGCAAAGAAGATTGCTCGCAGTTCCAGGAGGTTGATGTGAAGGGTGGTCTCCTGTGGAGACCAAGTACCCTGAGTGGAGAGGGATTGTAGATGGGCTCCCCACCCTGTTTGGGAGGCATCTGTTGTGAGGGTTGCTTGGGGCAACAAAGGTTGGAAGGGGGCCCCCAACAACAGATTCTTGGTGGACATCCACCATTGAAGGGACCAAAACAGATGCTTTGAGGTGAGGATTTGGTCGGAGAGCGCTCCTGATGCTTGAGTCCACTGGGTGGCCAAGGTCCATTGAGCTGCTCTCATGTGAAGACGAGCGTAGGGCACCACGTGAACCGTGGAGGCCATGTGGCCCAGAAGTCGCAGCATTTCTCTGGCTGTCAAGTGACTGCTGGACTGAGCTTGGGAGGCCAAGCACATCAGACGTTGGCCCCGGACTTGAGGTAGGTAGGCCCTTGCAGTGGTGGTGTCCAACTGGGCCCCTATGAATTCCAGAGACTGAGTAGGGATAAGTTGAGATTTGGGAAGGTTTATCACCAGTCCCAGATACTGCAGAATGTGCGTTGTGCGGTCCAGGGAAATCTGGGCCTCTGACTGAGATGGAGCTCGGATGAGCCAGTCGTCCAGATATGGGAATACAAAAATTCCCAGACCTCTTAGAAATGCGGCAACAACTGCCATGCATTTGGTGAACACTCTTGGAGCAGAGGCTAGACCGAAGGGAAGTACTCTGTACTGGAAATGTTTTCCCTGAAACAGAAATCTTAGATATTTTCTGTGGGATGGGTGGATGAGTATATGTGTACGCATCCTTGAGATCTAGAGAACAAAGCCAATCCTGACTCTGAAGGTATGGAAGGAGAATGCCTAGAGAAAGCATTTTGAATTTCTCCTTGTACAGAAATTTGTTCAATTCTCTCAGATCTAGGATAGGTCTGAATCCCCCTGTCTTCTTTGTTATGAGAAAATAAGGGGAGTAGAATCCTGTCCCTTGTTGAAGAAGAGGAACCTCTTCTATTGCCCCTTGGGCAAGGAGAGAAGAGACTTCCTGATCCAACAGGCCCAGGAGAGATGGGGGAGAATTGAAGTGCCTCACCATGGTATATGGAGGAAGGTTGGAAAAATGAAGTTTGTAGCCCTCTCTGATGATAGAGAGGGTCCATTGCTCTGATGTAATTTGCTCCATCTGGGAGCAAAGTGAGCTAACCTTCCGGGAATGGTGAGGGGCTCTGGTTGTTCTAGAGCCAGAAATGTTAAGTTCTCTAGGGGCAAGTCAAAACCCCTGAGGGGGTTGAGCCTGCTGAGGAGTGGCAGACGCTGCAGGCTTTGACCTTGCCTGTTTAGGTTGCTGACGTTTAGCAGCAAAGCGAGGCTGAGAAGATTGTTGGCCAGTATTTGTGGAAAATCTGGCCTTCTTGTAGTAAGGCCTCTTGAAAGACTTTTTCTTGGCAGGAGTAGAGGTAGACTTAGAAAGTCTATCCAATGTAGCATCCATTTGAGTGGCTTTAATTTGCCAGTCTTTACCAAATAAGTTCTCACCTGTACAGGGCAGATTCCGTAAGCCATCCAGGACCCAGGGTTCTAGGTCAGAGGCCTGGAGCCAAGCAAGTCGTCGGGCTGCAATGGCAATGCCCGAAGCTCTACCGGCACCTTCAAAGGAATCAAAGGCTGCTCTGTTGGAGAACTTAGAAACATCTAGAAGCTGTTTCACCAGAGAAATGAACTCCTCCTTTCTATCCTCAGGGATAAAGGTGGCAAAATGCCGCACCTTTAGGGCAAGTTCCCTTAGAAACATGCCCATATACAGGCTATATGAATTAATCCTGGCTATAAGCATACTAGCCTGGAAAATTTTCCTACCAAAAGAGTGTAGGGTCTTACATTCTCGCCCTGGAGGGGTAGAAGAGTGCCTTTTGGTACTCTTAATCTTTTTCAGTGCAGACTTCACCACAATGGAATGGTGAGGCAACTCAGTCTTTTGAAAACCAGGAGAAGGAGGGACCCGGTACATGGTGTCCAACCTACGAGAATAAGGAGACAACGTTAGAGGAGCCTCCCATAAGTCCATCAAGTTCTTGAAGGATTTCATGGATAGGCAGGGTGACTGCCTCTTTAGGAACCTTAGGGTATCCTAAAATATCCAACTTCTTTGATCTAGGTTCTTTTTCAGAGGATGTGGTAATAGAAAGTCCTTTAGCTAGCTCTATAATGAAGTCTTGAAAGGACAAATCCTCTGGTGGAGACATTCTCCTCTTTGGGGAAGAAGGGTCTTCATGAAGAACTAGAGACAGCTCATCAGAGTCCTCAGAGGAGTCAAAATCCTCAGAAGAATCAGAGTATTCTCTATTTGCTTCCAACGCACGATACGCATACCGATCGTACCGGGTATGGGATCGGTATCGGGTAAAAACCCGGATCCGGCATGCGGAACAGATCTGCGTTTGGAAGTGGATGGTCTCGGTTCCGGTATGGGAGACGATACCGGAACCGGACCCGGGCAGCATTAATAAAAGCCAGCATGGCCTGCTGCATGGTCTGAACAGTATTGATCATAGACGCCTCTGCTGCCTGGATGTCGGTACCGGTATGGGCCGGTACCCACAGAGCAGTCTAACAGGTGATCAGTCGAGGCCGTGCCATCGATGTCAACCTGTAACCCCATAGATGGTGCTTTGGAAGCCAGAGCTTCCCGCGGAGGTTGTTTGGCTGGGGCAGGATCCTCAGATTTAAAAGTGAGAGCCTCTCGATGCTTTGAAGGAGATTTGCTCTTTGAGGACCTGCCCGAAGAAGGTTTGGTTACCTAAGATCCATCCGGAGAGGAAGACCTGGATGACTGTGATGCTGGATTATCTGAAGCAAACAGCACATGGAATTTGTTGGCCCGGTTCTGCAAACCACGTTTAGACATCTGGGAGCAGGATGGGCAGTCCGGAATGGAGTGGTCAGGTCCCAAACATTTAAGACACCATTCATGGGTGTCTGTGACAGAAATAACAGCACTACACTTGGTACACTTCTTAAAACCAGGGCTGGTTTCTCCATGAGGAGAATTTGTGTAGGCCTGAGGCCTAACCGAAGTCACCAAGTTGTGCAAAGATAAAGATTTTTTTTTTTTTTAAAGAAAAGAAAAGAGAGACCGGCGGTACCGGTTTCGGTATGGGGAAGGCAGGTACGCGGTCTAAAGAAACAAACTAAAACAATAATTTCTTCAGCGGTGACAGGAACACGACCTGCTGGCTCCGCGGAAAAAAAGAGAAACTGAGGAGAGCTGGTCAGGAAGGCGGGAAGGCAGCGCGCATGTGCAGTGGGAGGCCCCAAAAGCTTCCTTCTGGGAAGCTGGGGAGCTTTCCCGCGCGGGCTCCGTCGGTTCCGACGTACCCATATGTGAGGACTTATTCCTGCTTGTTCCTGGAGATACAATCGATCTACGTTTACCTGTTCCACTCCGTTCATTAATTTATAGACTTCTATCATATCTCCCCTCAGCCGTCTCTTTTCCAGGTTAAAGAGCCCTAACCTTTTTAGCCTTTCATAGGAGTATCCTTCCATCCCCTTTACCATTTTGGTGGCTCTTCTCTGAACCTTTTCTAATAACGCTATATCCTTTTTAAGATACGGTGACCAGAATTGCACACAATATTCAAGGTGCAGTCTCACCATGGAACGATATAGAGGCATTATAATATCTTTTGTTTTATTTTCCATTCCTTTCCTTATGATACCTAGCATTCTATTTGCTCTCTTGGCTGCCGCTGCACACTGGGCCAAGGGTTTTAACATGTTATCCACAATGACGCCTAAATCTTTTTCCTGGGTGGTGGTTCCTAATGTGGAACCATAGTGTAACCATAGTTTGGGTTGTTCTTCCCTAGGTGCATAACTTTGCACTTGTCCACATTAAATTTCATCTGCCATTTTGATGCCCAGTCTTCCAATTTATCAAGATCCTCTTGCAATTTTCCACAATCCTCTTGGGATTTAACAACTTTAAATAGTTTTGTCTCATCTGCAAATTTGATAACCTCACTCGTTATTCCACTTTCCAGGTCATTGATGAATATGTCAAAAATCAGCGGACCCAGCACAGATCCCTGGGGTACACCACTATTCACCTTTCTCCATTGGGAAAATTGGCCATTTAGCCCAACCCTCTGCTTTCTATCTTTTAACCAGTTCTTGATCCACAGTAGTACACTGCCTCCTATCCCATGACGCTTTAGTTTTGCCAAAAGTCTCTGATGAGGGACCTTGTCAAAGGCTTTCTGAAAGTCCAGATACACTATATCAACCGACTCACCTTTGTCCACCTGTTTATTCACACTTTCAAAAAAACATAACAGATTAGTAAGACAAGATCTTCCTTGTCTAAGGCCATGTTGGCTGTCTCCCATTAGGCCATGACTATCTACATGCTGAGTAATGTTATTCTTTATGATGGTTTCTACCATTTTTCCCGGTACTGACGTGAGGGTCACCGGTCTGTAGTTTCCCAGATCACCCCTGGGACCCTTTTTAAAAATTGGTGTTACATTGGCGATCCTCCAATCTTCAGGTATTAGAGATGATTTTAATGATAGTTCACAGATTACTAATAGCAGGTCTGCAATCTCATATTTCAGTTCTTTCAACACCCTTGGATGTATACCATCTGGCCCAGGTGATTTGGTACTCTTCAGTTTATCTAATAGTTGTAATACATCTTCCCGATGTATCGATATTTCCTTCAATTCTTCTGCACCTTTAAATACCACTTCAGTCATGGGTAACATCCCTACATCTTCCTCAGTAAAGACCGAAGCAAAGAATTCATTCAGTCTCTCCGCTATCGCCTTGTCGCCTCTTAGTGCCCCTTTAACTCCTCTATCATCTAATGGAACAACTGACTCTCTCACAGATTTTTAACAAGGAGGTCTCAGAACTAGCGGGCATTTCAGTGGTGTGTAGAACTTCTATACACCATGCCCTATTGCATCAATGACCATCCTTTAAACATTCATCAAATATTAAAAAGAGCACATCCAAGTAACTTCACAGCTTCCATTTGTGAACACAAGATGATACGGTCTGTTCAATTCCCCAACGCCACGCTTCAGCCAGGTTGAAGAGCGGCTGAGTTGTTGAAGTGTTATGCGGCATGATGAAATGGGAGGTGAGTGTAATTAGATATTGCTATATGAATATTTGGGTTAGTATTTTAGATTTTGTTTGTTGTATGTTTCTTTGTTGGTAGCTTGAAAAATCCCCCCGATGAAGGTTTTCTTGCGAAACGCTTAGAGGGCGCCGAAGTATGGCATTGGGGAATTGAACAGACCGCATCATCTTGTGTTCATAAATGGAAGCTAAGTGAAGTTACTTGGATGTGCTCTGTTTAATATTTGTTGAATGTTTAAAGGATGGTCATTGATGCAATAGGGCATGGTGTATAGAAGTTCTACACACTGATGAAATGCCCACTAGTTCTGAGACCTCCTTGTTATATGTTTAAGATGCACATGAAGAAATTGTGATAAGACTTGCACTACAGTTTGAATTCAGCTTAATAAGTTTGTTTCATATGGAGTGTGTTTTTGAATTTTGATGGAAGTGAGGAGCTTGACATTCTGCGGAGTAGCAAACTGATATATGCCTGGAGTTCCCCAGATCTGGAAAATGTAGGACGTTGTGTCCAGATGGAGAGACCATTCGTGGGGAAAAGGGTGTAACTTAGCTCATTTGCCAAGACATTGAGCTTCCTCGGGAGGTACACTGCTTGGAGTTGTATTTGATGAAAAATGGCAAAGGACCACAGATGAAGAGTCTCCTCGTAGAGGGGCCATGAGCCTGTTCCTCCATTTGTTCACATAGAACATGGCGACCTGATTGTCCATCCTGACTAGGACCTATTGTACCCTGAGGTGGTTTTGAAACACCCAGAGGGCATTCAATTCAGCACGAAGTTCTAGAAGATTGATTAGGTTGTGTGCCCATGTGTTGATTAGGAGGTTGCCTAGGTGTGCTCCCCAACCCAGTTTGAAGGCATGTGTCATCAGGATACATTGAGATGGAGGCATCTGAAAAGCCGACTCGACTAGCAGAATTTCTGGAGAACACTACCACTGAAGGGATGTAGTTAGAGGGGCAGTGACCTGGATCCTGTAACGGAGATGGCCAGAGGCCTGCGTCCATTGGTCTATCTGCATATGTAATCGGGGATATGGAATGACATGTATTGTAGAGGCCATGTGCTCGAGGAGTTGCAGCATTTTGCAGGCATCCAGATGGTCCCAGTGGAGCATCTGGGATGCTAATTCAATTAGATGGGTACAGTGCAGCTGGGGCAGAAACGCCCTGGACTGTTGGTTGTCCAGTAGGGCTCCGATGAACTCTAAACCTTTGAGTTGGAGCGAGCTGGGATTTTGGGACGTTTATGACAAATCCCAAATGTTGTAGTACCGTGATGGTATGATGCAAGGAAAGCTGTACCTCCTGGGAGGTGTCTGCTTTTATAAGCCAGTCGTCTAAGTAGAGGAAGACGAATATCTACAGAGACCGCACTTTGTGAAGACTCTTGGGGCAGAGGTAAGTCCAAAGGGAAGTACATTGTATTGATAATATGTCCCCTGAAAGGTGAAGCGTAGACATTTCCTGTGTCCTGGATGGAGGAGGATGTGTATATGCTTCTTTTAGATCTAGAGAACAAAGCCAGTCCTGACTCTGGAGGTAAGAAAGAAGAGTCCTGAGAGAGATAATCTTGAACTTTTCACGGACTAGAAACATTGAGATCTGAGGTCCAGAATGGGCCTGTATCCTTCAGTTTTCTTTGGAATGAGAAAGTACGGAGAGTAGAAACCCATTCCCTTCTGGGATGTGGAGACATTCTCCATGGCGCCCTGAGACAGAAAAGAAGACAACTCGTCCTGTAGGACAGCAGTGAATGGGGGTTGAGTTTGAATTCCCCTGTGAAAGTGGAATTGGGTAAAGTTTGCAGATGAAATTTGCACTCCCTCCTAGACTATGTTTAGTGTCCACTGCTCTGAGGTGATGAGGTGTCATCTGTGGGCATAGTGATACAGTCTGTCTGCTATATGGAGGGGGTGGGGTTCTTCCAGAGGCAGGGTGGCAATGTTCTCTAGAAAAAAGAGTCAAAAACCAGGTGCAGACTGTGGCTGCAGAGCTGGTCGAGGTTTAGCCACTGTGGCTTCTTCTGCTGCTTAGGAGGCTGTTGCCTCTTCTGTGGGGCTTGAGTCTGGTACTGAGAAGCAGGAGGATAAGAACATAAGAACATAAGAACATAAGATATGCCATACTGGGTCAGACCAAGGTCCATCAAGCCCAGTATTCTGTTTCCAACAGTGGCCAATCTAGGTCATACGTACCTAGCAGTTTCCCCAAGGGACACAGGTTCCACAATGCTTGTATTGGTTCAAGCATGATATCCTGGGTCCCTTCTTAATAATGGTTTATGGACCTTTCCTCCAGGAACTTGTCCAAACCTTTTTTAAACCCAGCTACACTAACAGCCTTTACTACATCCTCCGGTAACAAATTCCAGAGTTTGATTACACGTTGAGTGAAAAAATATTTTCTTTTATTAGTCTTAAATAGTTTACCCTGTAGCTTCATTGCATGTCCCCTAGTCTTTCTATTTCTGATAAGGTAAACAATCGATCTACGTTTACCCGTTCCACTCCGTTCATTAATTTATAGACTTCATTCATATCTCCCCTCAGCCGTCTCTTTTCCAGGTTAAAGAGCCCCAACCTTTTTAGCCTTTCTTCATAGGAGTAGCCTTCCATCCCCTTTACCATTTTGGTGGCTCTTCTCTGAACCTTTTCTAAAATTGCTATATCCTTTTTAAGATATGGCGACCAGAATTGCACACAATATTCAAGGTGCGGTCTCACCATGGAACGATATAGAGGCATTATAATATCTTTTGTTTTATTTTCCATTCCTTTCCTTATCATACCTAGCATTCTATTTGCTCTCTTGGCCGCCGCTGCACACTGGGCCGAGGGTTTAACATGTATCCACACGGACGCCTAAATCTTTTTCTTGGGTGGTGGGTCCTAATGTGGAACCTTGCATCGTGTAACCATAAGTTTTGGGTTGTTCTTCCCTAGGTGCATAACCTTGCACTTCTCCACATTAAATTTCATCTGCCATTTTGATGCCCAGTCCTTCCAATTTATCAAGATCCTCTTGCAATTTTCCACAATCCTCCTGGGTTTTAACAACTTTAAATAGTTTTGTGTCATCAGCAAATTTGATAACCTCACTCGTTATTCCACTTTCCAGGTCATTTATGAATATGTCAAAAAGATCTTCCTTGTCTAAGGCCATGTTGGCTGTCTCCCATTAGGCCATGACTATCTACATGCTGAGTAATGTTATTCTTTATGATGGTTTCTACCATTTTTCCCGGTACTGACGTGAGGCTCACCGGTCTGTAGTTTCCCGGATCACCCCTCGAACCCTTTTTAAAAATTGGTGTTATATTGGCGATCCTCCAATCCTCAGGTATTAGAGATGATTTTAATGATAGTTCACAGATTACTGATAGCAGGTCTGCAATCTCAAATTTCAGTTCTTTCAACACCCTTGGATGTATACCATCCGGCCCAGGTGATTTGCTACTCTTCAGTTTATCTAATAGTTGTAGGACATCTTCCCGATGAATCTCTTCTTATTATTGTAGAAAGACTTCTTTGCAGCTGTCTTTCTTCTAGCAGGGTCAGATGTTCTAAATAGTCTCTTTAGAGTGGTGTTTTCTGACTGAGAGGCCTTATTTTGCCAGTCTTTGCCAAAAAGATTTTCACCTGTGCAAGGGATATTGCCCAGCTTATCTTGAACCCATTGTTCAAGATCTGAGGCCTGGAAGCCATGCAGTTCTGCAGGCACCAATGCATATTGCTGAGGCCCTGCTTGTGCATTCGAAAGCACCAAAGGTAGCCAAAATGTATCAAAGTTTGTCAATAGGGCCATGTATGACTAAGGTGAGATAGTCTGCCCTCTTGTCATCTGGGAGGAGAGGCGCAAAGGCCTCGAGATACCTGGACACCTCTTTGAGAAACATCCTCATGCAGAGGCTATAGGAGTTGATTCTAGCGGAAAGCATAGATACCTGGAAGCATCAACATCCAAAGGCATCGAGGGTTCTTGATTCTCTACCTGGAGGGTTCGAGGAGTGGATCTTCATGCTTTTGATTAGACACATTGCTGATTAAACACCATAGAATGGTGGGGGAGCTGCGGTTTTTGGAAGCTTGGACACTCCGGTACCTGATACATTGTATCGAGGCGTCGACTGTGAGGAGTCTCCCACATATGGAGCATAAGATCATGAAGGATGCCATGCACCGGCAGAGTGGCTGCCTCTTTGGGTGCTGTTGGGTATTGGAGGATCTCCAATTCCTTTCCATTGGCTCCTTCTCCGATGTTATTGTGATGGAGAGACTGTTGATTAGGTCTCGAATGAATTCCTGGAAGGGCATGTCTTCCGGAGGAGACATGCGTCACTGTTGTGGTAGGGAAGGCTTTGTAGAGAGATCCTGGGGGCCCCGAGAATCAAGTGACTCCACATCTGAAGCGCTGGAATCGGACGACTTGAAATATTGATGAGTAAGGTGTTTGCCTGAAGCTAGATGTTGGTACCGATGTTCCGAGGTGTCGGCCTCGGTGAGTCTTTTGGATTGGGTACCGATGTTGGTGATGATTTCAAGGGAGGGCATGGGGGCAGCAATGCTGATACCATCTGCATTAGCCCTGATGTCATGGTGGCAACTGGTGTGGATGTCGGTACTGGTATCGACGGGGCAGTGCCTGGAGCCAAGGGCTTTATAGGTACCGAGGATGCCAGGAGAGCTAAGCTCCGTTTGATGGCCAGTATGCCCTGGTCTATTGAGGCTGCTGATGCTTGGGTATCAGTTGCAGGTACTTGCGCTACCGTCCCAGAACATGGCACCAGTAGCATCTGACGGGGCTGTTTGGCAGACCGATCCACCTCCAATGCAATGCCCAAGGGATCTCGATGCTTTGAGCGAGATCTACCACTGGAGGTTTTGTCCTGCTTTGATGCAGACTTTTGTTTTGACTTGGAGGATTACCTGGGATCAATGAGAGGAGGATGAGGCCTTTGCAAAGTGGATGCCAATGATACCGTGCCCTAGGTGAAGAGCGTCCCAAATTTAGAAGCCCGGTACTGTAGGCTTCTCCATGTCATTTTCTGACAGATGGGACAAGCTTTTGGCTGGTGGTCTAGGCCGAGGCATTTTAAACACCAGTCATGTGTTTGTCAGTCATTGAGATAGTGCTGGCACACTTAGAACATTTTTGGAAACCACTAGCTGGTTTCTCCATGCCTTCTAAGGATGGAAAGGCTATGGTAGGCTTAAAGCTTAAGAGGGCGTCAAGACGCCCGAGGTTTTTTTTTTTTTTAAAACCTAGTTTAAAGAAAAAAGAAAAGAATAAAGGAACCGGTGATGTCTCAGACGGTGCCGGCATCGACGGGAAGGCAGAAACGCTATCCACAAAAAGAGACGTTTTTCATGAGGGGACAGGATTTGCTTCCTGCTGGCTCTGTGGAAAAAGAAGAACTGAAGAGAGGGAGAGAGGGAGTTGGGAAGGCGAGAAAGCAGTCACACAGGTGCAGTGGAGTGCTCCCAAAAGCTTTCCAAATGGACACTAGGGAACATTTCTACGAGGGCTCAGTCAGTACAGACATCACCCATATGTGAAAACTACATTCCTGTTTGTTCCTGGAGATCATCTTAAACAAATCTGAAAATTCCATCAGGAGCAAAGGATTAAACTGCAGCATGAATGGACATTCACTATCATTCATTCATACCATATGGCAACCACATAATACCTTACAATTTTGTTATAAAGTATACAAATGTAAAACTCTAGTAAAAATAAAGCAAGCTTTCTGTATCTTGTATCAACTGCAGTCCATCAGAGTGGCTGTATCTGGATAATTCAATGACTTCCATCTCATGCCTGTCCAGTTCACCAGTGCAGGCTCATTAAAATTATTAATACTCATTCTGTCCTTGATGTGAAGCATTAAACCGACATTAGACAATGGGCCTATACAATAAAGTTTTGCTGTTTTATTTATTTATTTATTTTTAAATATGATTGTTTTATGGCACCAGTAACAGAAAACATCTCATATTTTGTTTAGCTATTTTCTCTGTGCAGAACTGAGTACAGTATATCAAAAAGGAAACCAGCAAAACTAAAAAAAAATTTACATACTTGTTAATTTCCTTTCCTTGAATTCTGCTAGACAAATCTAGACGAGTGAGTAATGCTTTCTAGCTAGCAGGTGGAGGTAGATTAGAGAAGCCTTCAGTGATTGAGAGAAGGGAGTATGACACTTCCCAAGCAGAACTCAAGACTGAAAGACTTAGAAACTCAGAAAAAGTATTGATCAACACCTTTGGTTCCCATATCACACTTGAGACTGCATCAGGCACTGATACTGATAACGTAGTTAGAGGCAGCAGGGCTCTCAAACCTCTGGTAGTAGTCTTCCCAAGGAGGGACCTTGACTGGTCTAGCAGGATTCAAAGGAAAGGAAATCAGCAGATATATGAAATCTCTCCTTCCTTATCACCCTGCTAGACCAGTTCAGACAAGTGGGATGTACCCAAGCAGTTAGGACCTAGAATGGGAGGAAGGCAATGCTTGACAGAACTACTCTGTCAAACGCACCATTTGCTCTAGTTCCCACATGCAGATAGCTGCCTTACAAATGATTTCTGGAGTCGGAGTTGAGACTGGAGGAGGTCGCGGCTCTGACTCCCTCTAGCATGTGTTTTCCACAAAGGAGGTAGGATGAACTAATGGCCTCCTTAAGCAAGCAAGCAATTTAAGATTTGGCAGCTGTCTGCCCTTTCCTCGGACCCCTGAAGAGGAAAATGATGGCCTGACCACTGGAAAGAACTAATAGTCTCCAAATACTTGAATGCTCTCCTCACGTCTCACAGATGTAATGAGGGGTCTGACAAAGTCCTTCTCCAAAAAGAGCAGGATCACAGACTGATTAAGACGAAAAGGAGATGGCACTTTTGGGAAAAAGGATGGCACCATCCTCAGGGACACAGATGCTGATAAGATGACCAGAAAGGGTCCCCTATAGAACAAGGCACGTAGCTCAGACAACTGCCCGGCAGAAAGCGTAGTTACTCACCTGTAACACGTGTTCTCCCGTAACAGCAGGAATCAGTCCTCACATATGGGTGACATTGATGCCAACAGAGTCCGCGCGGAGCATTTCCCCAGCTTTCACAGAAAGCCTTTGGGAATGTTACCACACATGCGTGGTCCCCTTCCCGTCCAAGAGTGCCATCTCGATCAGTCTGATGACACAGCAAAAAAGGACATAAAACAATGTAGGGAGAGAGGGTTGCGAGGACTGATTCTTGCTGTTCATGGAGAACACCTGTTACAGGTGTCTGACTATGCTTTCTCCAGGAAGAAGCAGGAAGTCAGTCTTCACATATGGGACTCTCTAGGCTCCAGGCTGCCAAGGACCGAATCACGACAGCACCAACAGTGCCCACAGGTAGCTGTGAGTTGCAGAAGGTGAGATTCAGAGAGACTCTGCAAGACCCTAGTATCCAGCGACACTATTTATTTATTTAAAAGGATTTCTATACCGCCTTCTCCTTTAATCAAGGCGGTCTCCACAGCAAACAATCATAAGACTGATTTAGGTGTGTTCATGCAGTGATACTGTGTGTGTGTGTACGTGGTAGTGTTTTGTAGATTCCATTTGAGCTATTTACATAGTGCGCTATTAGACATTCATATGTACATGGGGCAGGGGTGGCTTTGCATGGTGAGTAGTTCATGTGACGTCCCCGTAGTGCTCAATGAATAGTGTAGTCTTCAGCTGCTTCCGAAAGTCTTTGATGTCTGTTGTTAGTCAAAGTTCGTCTGGGAGGTTGTTCCAAATTGTTGGTGCAGCCAGGGAAAGGGCTCGTTCTGCAGTGTCTTTGCGGACCCTGGTGAGATCTTTTGATGTGTTGACGCGGTTGGCGGTACCTTTCCTCCTTGGTCGTGTGCTTCTGTCCGGTTGTATGAGTGTTTGTAAGCTGTGGGCTGATGACTGTTTGATTTTGAATATGTTTATGATTGTCTTGTATTTGATGCGTGATCTGATTGGGAACCAGTGTAGGTCTTTCAGGGCTGGTGTGATGTGTTCTTGTCTTGCTGTGCCAGATATTAAGTGTGCTGCTGTATTTTGTGCCAGTGGCAGCGGTCTGAGTGTTTGTTTTGGGAGACCAAGGTAAATTGGGTTGCAGAAATCTAGCAGTGGGGTTATTAGGGCCTGGCAGATTGTGTGGAAGTGTTCTGGGGCGAGGAGGGGTATGAGTCATCGGATTAGTTTCATTCTGTGGTATGCGCTTTTGGTGGTTCTGCTTATGTGAGATTGTAGATTCAATTTGTTGTCCAAAGTCACACCAAGGTATTTTACTTCCGGTTTTATTGGTATGGTTGTGTCCTTTATCTTGATGTCGGGTGGGAGGACGAAGTCGGTGTTTCGGGTGATGATTAGTGCCTCGGTCTTGCTGTAGTTTATGGTCATGTTGTTGTCTTGAAACCAGCTATCACTCCGGTAGCCTGAACACAAAAGAGTCGAAGGGTAGGAGTTCCCTACACCCCAAAGGTATTACTGAGTACTGCCTGTCCGAAGGCACTGTTGCTGCGGGACTCACTCCCCAGGCAGTAATGAGCTACAAACATATGAATCGAAGAGCATGTGATGGCCCTGCAAATTTCTGTCACCGGCATTGAGCGGAGATTGGCTACAGATGTGGCCACAGCCTGCACGCAATGAGCAGTGATTTATTTATTTGGTAAACATTTGGTAAACATTTATAAGCCGCCACTTCCAGCGATCAGCAGCGGACCATGGTGTAAATACAGGGAGTAACTTATTCAATCAAAGATACAGTATGATTTGAGGGAAGGGTACACCAGAATCACAAAGAATTTCAAATATACATTACATTTTGATCATCCAGGTGTGAGTAACAAAAATGAGCTACAATCACATAGAATTACAAATATACATTACATTTTGATCATGCAGGTTTGGGCAACAAAGTGAGCTAATAAATAAACATTTGTTTGATCAGATTTTAAATATACATTACAGGTTTTTCAAGTACATAGAATACATTTGTATATGCAATCCTACTAACATTGACATCGGGTCTATTTTGCCTCCTAAGCTTCAGGGGTTAGGCAACTTGGGTAGTGAGAGGGTGATGAAAAAACTGTCTAGGTGATACCGTAATGTTCTTGGAAAAGGTGGGTTTTAAGCTTCTTTCTGAAGTCCTGAATATTGTTGATCAGTCGTAACTCATACGGAAGCTTGTTCCAGAGTATGGGTGCAATGTACGAGTATGCCCGGTTGCTCGTTCCCTCTTTAACATCTCTTATACTACTGGGAACGCAGAGAGTATTCAGGTTAGTAGTCCTTCGGCATCTGTTGGGGGGCTGTGTGGTTATGAGGTTGTCGAGGAATGATGGGGCTATCCTGTGAATGATTTTGAAAGTAGTTACCAGTATTTTGTATACTGCTCGTGCTGAGATTGGGAGCCAGTGAAGCTCAATCAGTACTGGTGTAATGTGATCCCTTAGTTTCTTATTCAAGATGATCCTGGCTGATACATTTTGTGCCAATTGTAAGATGTTTATGGGTTTTTTTGGAAGGCCTTGCAAGATGGCATTACAGTAGTCAAAGTGAGGAATGATGAGCGTGATCCGGTGCTCAAGGGAGAAGGCAGCTCGCTTGTAGGCGAGGGCAATGCAGACTGCCACCCAAGTGGACAGAGTTTTCTTCTTTACTGGGAGCGCCAGTCTACTGGGATCATATGACACAAAGAGCTGAGGAGCTTTGTGATGAGCCTGGGTCCTCTGCAGGTAGAAGGACAGGGCTTGCTTACAGTCCAGCGTATGCAAGATGATCTCCTCCCTGCTAGCATGGGGCCGTGGAAAAAGGTGGGGAGGACCACCTCTTGGTTGAGGTGGAAGGGTGATACCACCTTAGGGAGGAATTTGGGGTGTGTGCGGAGAACTACTCTGTTCTTACAGAACCCTGTATATGGCGAGTCCGCCACAAGACCTGGCGTTCACTCACTCTCCAAGTGGATATAATGGCCAGAAAGACCACTTTCCAGGAGCTTTATCTCAAATGGCAGGTGGCCAGAGGCTTGAACGGTGGTCTGGTGAGTTGGGAGAGCACCTCATTAAGGTCCAATTCCACCGTCGGAGGACAGAGAGGGGGTTTCTATAGCAAGAGGTTCCGGAGGAACATGGAGACCAGGGGCTGGTTTGAGAGGGATTTCCTCTCAACAGAGTGATAGTGAGCGGCTATGGCACTCAGGTGCACCCTAACTGAATTAGACTGCAGGCCGGCATGCGAGACATGCAGCAAGTACTGTAGCACCAGTTGCACGTGGCAAAATAAAAGGTTCTTTCCTTTCTCTGCACACCAGATGGAGAATCTTCTCCGTTTAAAGGTGTACACTCGTGTGGTGGAGGGTTTTTGGGAGGCTGGGAGGATCTCCTCGACTTCCCCTGGGAGAATGAAAAGAGCTAAGGCTACCCTTTCAGTAGCCATGCCGTCAACACTAGTGACCCCAGGTTGGGGTGCAGGAGGAAGCCCTCCTCTTGGAACAGAATGTCCAGATCATGGTCCAGCGGGACTGGACGTGCCACCGACAAGGAGAGCAGCAGAAGGAATCAGGGTTGTCGGGCCCATCTGGGGGCGATCAGAATTACTGATGCCTGCTCGCTCTGGACCTTGAAGAGAGTCTTGGCCACCAGTGGTGACAGTGGGAAGGCATAGAGAAGGCCCTTGGACCACGGGATCAGGAAGGCATCTGCTGCCACCCTCCCTGGGTGCAACTGGCATGAGTAGAAGCAGGGCAGCTGCGTGTTGTCCAGGGAGGCAAACAGGTCTATCATGGGCCTGCCTCAGAGGCGGAAGAGTCTTTGCACCACCCTGGGTTTCAGACGCCTTTTGTGTGGGCGTAAGACTCTGCTGAGTTTGTCCGCTAATCAACTGTCCTAACCTGGAAGGTATACTGCTCGTAGGAGCATTCCATGGTGTACTAGAGGAGAGTCACCGCTTCCTGGCAGAGAGAGTATTAACCCGTGCCCCCCTGCTTGTTCACACAGAACATGGCAACCTGGTTGTCCGTCTGGATCAGCACAGGTCGGTTGCACAGGAGTCGGCGGAATGCTCGAAAAGGCCAGGGAAATAGCTCTGAGCTCCAGGAGGTTGATCTTCAGGAGTGACGACTCCTGCAACCAGCTGCCTTGAGTATGGAATTCTCCACAGTGTGCCCCCCAACCCAGGAGGGAGACGTCTGTGGTCAGGACCCTCTACAGTGCAGGCGCCAGGAAGGGCATCCCTGCTTGGAGGTGGCACAGAGACTGCTACCAGTTGAGGGAGGCCACCAATTGGTGGGTGACCCTTACCCTGTCGCGCAACCTGCCCGTGGCCTGAGTCCACTGGGAGTGGAGGCATCACTGGGCTGCCCACATGTGCAAGCGGGCTAGGGGTGTGATGTCAACTGAGGAGGCCATGGGGCCCGGTAGGCGGAGGAAGCGGTGTGCCGGTACAAACAGGTGAGTCTGCATCTCTCCCACCAGCTGCATGAGGCGATGTGCCCTTTTCTTTGGGAGGAAGGGCTTGACCTGTAACATGTCCAGCTGGGCACCTATGAACTCCAGGTTCTGGGCTGGAACAAGGTGGGATTTGGGGTAGCTGATGACAAACCCTAGGTGCTGCAGGAGGTGGAATGTTTGCCCTGTGTCCTGGCTGGCCTCGGAGGTCGTGCTGCCTCTGATGAGCCAGTCGTCCAGATAGTTGGAAGACGAAGGCCCCTTGTAGGTGCATGTGGGAGGCCACGACCACCAGGCACTTTATAAAGACTCTTGGCAAGGAGGCCTGGACAAATGGAAACACTCTGTATTGGTAGAGCTCTCCTCCTACCACGAACCTTAGTTACTGTCTGTGGGAGCAGTGAATCAGGATGTGGGCGTATGCATCATTTAGGTCTAAGGAGCATAGCCAATCTCCCTGGTGGAGGTAGGGCAGCAGGGTTCCAAGGGAGAGCATCTTGAACTTCTCCCTCACCATAAACTTGTTCAGGTTTCACAGGTCTAGTATGGGCCTGAGGGCCGCAGTTTGTTTGGGGACAAGCAAGTACCAGGAGTAGAAACCTTTTCCCCACAAATGCCTGGGTACAGGTTCTACCGCCCTGTCCGTGAGCAGCCCTGAGAACTCTGAGAGCAGCAAGGTCTGGTGAAGGAGAGGTCGCACCGGCTCTCCTAGGAAGAGCCCAGGGGGTATTTGCTGGAACTTAAGGAGATAACCCTCTTCTACCACCTGTAGGACCCACTGGTCCATGGTGACTACAGCCCACCTGTGGGCCAAGATCACCAGGCAGCCCCCCTACTCACTGTTAACAGGTGTTCTTCGGGAACAGCAGGAATCAGTCCTCACATATGGGTGATGTTGGCGCCAATGTAGCCCGCATGGAGCATTTCTCCAGCTTTCAAAGAAAGCCTTTGGGAATGCTAGCACGGATGCATGATCCCCTTCCCGCCCAAGGGTGCCATCTTGCTCAGTCAATGACATAGCTAAGATGACAGTCAAACAAAAAAACAGAAGGAAGGCAACTCCAAGAGGAGGAGAGAGGGTTGTGATGACTGATTCCTGCTGTTCCTGGAGAACACCTATTACAGGTAACTATGTTTTCTCCAGAAACAAGCAGGAAGAAAGTCCTCACATATGGGAATCCCTAGCTCCAGGCTGCCAAGGACTGACCACGACAGTACCAACGGTGACTGGACAGGTGGTCATGAGTTGCAGAAGAAGAGTCCCTGCTGAGAGACTCTGCAAGACCCTAGCATCCAGGAACACACTCACTCTGGTAACCTGAACACAGAAGGGTCGGAGGGCAGAAGTTGCCTATACTTCAAGAATACCATGCAGCACTGCCTGACCAAAGGAACTGTCCCCGCAGGATTTGCTTTCCAGGCAGTAGTGTGCTGCAAACATGTGAATGGATGACCAAGTAGCAGCTCTGCAAATTTCTGTCACCGGCACAAAATGGAAGTGGGTCACCGATGTGGCCATTGCCCTCACGCGATGTGCTGTGATCCAGTGCTCCAGGGAGAGGCCCGCTCGCTCATAGGCGAGGGCAATGCAATCCGCCACCCAAGAGGATAGGGTATGCTTTGTTACAGGGAGCCCCAGTCTGCTGGGGTATTAGGACATGAAAAGCTGAGGTGCTTTGTGGTAGCCCTGGGTCAGCTGCAGATAGGAGTACCTTTGAATTTCAAGAACCGGCAGGCACATTGCTATCCCTTGGCTATACCATTACCAACGCTCTGCTTCAGTGTAATACTACTTTCACACTAGCTGTCTTATGTATCTCAATGCACTGCTAACTACACTGTATCTCATGCACTGTTAATTACATTTATCTCAATGCACTGTTGACTAGCTTTGTAACTGTTTCATACACCTTTTATCACCCAACCTGCATTGCTTTTTCCACACACCACCTTACCCTGCACCATCCTTCTGCCTTCTCCTTGACCAATTTAACACTATACTAGCACCCCCCCCCCCCACTACACCCCACCAGAAATATCACACAGCTATGCCTCACTTACATAATTGGCTGGCCCTCATATACCTGTCCTACTTATTCATATGCTGCTGTTCGACCCACATAACCCTCCCCTCCCACATTCCAATCATCCACCTCCCAAGGCCCCTCATACCCTCCCTCTCTGCTCCCACAATACACCCACCAATATAGGAGACAGTCCCATCTCCTCCATATCCCCACTTGTTCTCCTGCCGAAATACAAACCTCCCATACTACCCGCCTGGATCACTCATTCAAATGCAGTCTGGTGAATGCACGATCCGCCTGTAATAAATAGACCACCTTTGCATCACGGAGACATGGTTCACCGAAGCTGATAATGTCTTGCTCAATCAGATGAACACCAGCACCCGCAACATATACAACTGCCCACGGACCAACAGTAGAGGTGGTAGAGTCTGCA
Source organism: Ichthyophis bannanicus (assembly GCA_033557465.1). NCBI lineage: Eukaryota > Metazoa > Chordata > Amphibia > Gymnophiona > Ichthyophiidae > Ichthyophis > Ichthyophis bannanicus. The sequence continues at coordinate 167,253,463 of CM066035.1, read as the reverse complement.
TCTTCCCAAACAAGAAACTTGGCTTCACAACAATCAGCACAACATTCTCCCACTGTCTGGATACCCTCATCATAAATAATAAACATTTCACCACCTGCCTTGTCTACAGAGTACCTCAACACAACGCAGACCAGCTTGACTCGCTTCTCGAGACAGTATGCTCCCAGATCTCCCACCAACATCTCATTCTCCTCGGCGATCTAAATCTTCCCTCAGCTAACACCAACGAAAGTAATGCCTTCCTTCAAGCCACAAATGACCTTCATTTTACACAGCTCATCAATACCTCAACTCACTTGAAAGGAGGTGCCCTGAATCTACTCTTCCTCCCTAAGGACCTACTGTCCTCTTCACACCTCATTTCGCCTCCTCTACCCCAGTCCCATGGTCAGATCACTACCTAATTACCTTTATTCTACCAACCCTACTGCCTAAATACCTCCCCCTTCCCAAACTTCTTACAAGAAGAAGATTCCTAATCTTTAATGAACCCTCCTTCATACAAAAGACCATCCCCATTCTGAAACACTCATTTCATCACTCAGACCTTGACTCAATGGTACATACCTGGAACTCTATCATCACTGAAGCCTCCAAGTATCCACCACATGCCCCTCCTAAAACTTGCCTGCCTCACGCTCCCTGGTACTCAACCCTTTTTAGAGAACAGAAACGTTCCCTCAGAAAACTTGAAAGATGGAGAAAATCCAAGGATCCACTGCTTCTAGCCACCTACCTAGACCAACATGTAGCCTACTCCACCAACACCCTCAATGCCAAGTGCGATCACAACAACATCCTCCTCCATGCCATTAATAAACCAAGAGAACTATTCAGCCTGGTTAGAACCCTCACAAGTGATCCATCTTAACTCCATCAGAGCCATATCCTCCAACCCCAGGCGATGGCGGACTTCCTCATATCCAAACATAAGCAACATGGTATTTCTATCTTAATCATACCTCCTCCTACCAGCACAGCTTCCTCCACCCAACCATGGACTGCCTTCAGATATGTCCCCCATGAACAGCTGCTAAACATCATCTCTCACATCAATGCCAGCACATCTCCTCTAGACGCCTGTCTGGTACCTTGGATCAAGTTAACAAAGACAGAGATGTTACCATTCATATCTACTATTTTATACACTTCTCTTACCAATGCTTACCTCCCACCTGCTCTTAAACAAGCCTCTGAGACCCCTCCTAAAGAAATCCAACCTCGATCCCAATTCACCTGCCTCCTACAGACCTATAGCCAGCATACCTTTCCTTGCTAAAATCATAGAAAAAGCAGTGCAAATCCAGCTTCAGGAACATGTCAACAGATATGCTCCACTTGATCACAATCAACATAGTTTCTGCCCCTACCATAGTTCTGAGACATTACTCAGCTCCCTCAAACACACTCATTGCTGGTACTGAAAAGCCCTCCTCTGGCTTCGTGCTGCTCTTTCTTGACATATCTGCAGCATTCGACACTGTGTTCCACCAGACTCTGCTCGACCAGCTAAACAATATTGGTGTTCATGACAAGCCACTTAAATGGATCCACTCCTATCTTTCCCAATGCACCCAACTGATAAGAATAGGACACCAATCCTTAACACCTTACATCCTTCCTCAAGGTGTCCCACAAGGTTCTGCCCTCTCCTCCCTCCTCTAACATTTATATTAGGCCCCTCTGCTACATCATACAGAGGTTTGACATCAGCTACCAACTCTATGCCAATGATCTAATGATATTCACTCCATTCCACACCACCACTCCTGACTACTCCATCCTATCGGCCTGTTTCAAAGAAATCATCTCCTGGCTGCAGCTTCATAATCTTGCAGTCAACTTTAGCAAGACAGAGATCCTTCATGTGACCAGAGCACCCCAACTTCACACCAATCATCAAATTCGAGGACACAGAAATACAAATTAAGTCTCAGATCAAATATCTTGGAGTCACCCTGGATCACCATCTAAATTTCCAACTTCACAAAATAAACACCACCAAAAATATTTATTTAAACTCAGAGTTCTCCGTAACTTACACCCCCTCCTCTCTCCTGATAGCTTCCATGCAGTATGCCAAGCCTCCATCACACCTTTACTTAACTACTGCAACTCCGTCACCATTGCCCTTCTACAACTTGCCCAAAACACTGTAGCACGCACCACAGTCAGAGTCTCCAGACACTCCCATATCACCCCCATATTAAAGTCTCTTCACTGGCTCCCTGTCACATCCAGGATCAAGTTCAAGGTACTCGCCATCATCCATAGAGTACTCAACACCTCCTCAGAGCAACTCCAATCACTGATCAGATGTCCTGACAACAGACTTTGTAGACTGAAAGCTTTGAATCTTCTTCTCCCTCCCACGCAGATACGAAAGAGTTCACAATGAATATGCACAAGAGCCTTTGAATTTTACCCTCCCACCATTTGGAACCAGCTACCCCCCATATTACGTTGCATTCAATCCCACAACCTATTCAAAAAACACCTCAAGACATTCCTCTGAAGAATATTATGGTGCATCCCTCACAACCAACCCCCAGCAAGAGCATCCCCCACTCCCATATACCATACCCATTACCCCCCTCTCCTTAAACACCTAAAGCTGTCCACCCCCTCTATTACTCCCACCTCTTCTTCATCTCAACACAAGCCCACCTCTAAAAAACCACCATTATGACCTATGCTTGCTATACTTCATACCCCCTACTGTATTATAAGCTCACTGAAACATAGGTTCTAAAGTTATACTTTTCCTATTTTTTACCCCTCTCTCTTTTGTTAGATACTCTTCCAATTTACAGTTACCTGTATAACTTCAAGTTTTAAATTGTTCCATGTAAATCGTTCTGCCTATTAGAAAAATGGCATATTAAAACCAGTTAAATAAATAAATAGGACGACAGGGCCTGTTTACAGTCCAGTATGTGGAGTACGAGCTCCTCCCTGCTGGTATGAGTCTGTGGGTAGAAGATGGGGAGTACAACCTCCTGGTTGAGATGAAACGGGGATACCACCTTCGGGAAGAACTTAGGATGAGTGTGGAACATTACCCTATTCTTGAAGAACCTGGTGTACAGGGGGGTCCGCCACCAGTGCTTGAAGCTCACTGACTCTGCAAACTGAAGTCAGGGCCACCAAGGCGGCCACCTTCCAGGATAGGTATCTGTAGTGGCAAGTGGCTCAAACAGTGGCCTAGTCAGCTGGGAGAGCACCACATTGCGGTCCCATTCTGCTGCTGGGGGGCGGACAGGGGGCTTGGAAAGCAGAAGGCCCCGCAGGAACCGGGAAACCAGGGACTGACTGAATAAGGGCTTTCCCCCTACTGGGTGGTGGTGAGCAGCTGTGGTGCTCAGATGCACCCGGATTGAGTTTGATTTCAGCCCTGTATGCAACAGATGCACTAGGTACTGGAATACCAGCTGGACGAGGCAAAAGAATGGGTTCTCCTTCCTATCTGCACACCACAGGGCGAACCTGCTTCAGTTAAAGGCATAAGTTCTCCTCATGGAGGGCTTCCTGGAGGCTAGCAGGATCTCCTCAACCTCTTGTGGTAGGTTGAGCGGGGCCAATGCTACCCTTCTCAGCAGCCAGGCCAATAGAGTCAATGACCCCAGATTGGGGTGCAGAAGGGAGCCTTCCTCCTGAGATCCGGGATTAGACCCAGGGGGTCGCCGCCAGCGAGAGCAGTAGTGGGAACCAGGGTTGCCTGGGCCACTTGGGGGCGATAAGTATCACCGATGCCCTCTTGTTCTGAATTTTGAACAGAGTCTTGTCAACCAGGGGAGTCGGTGGGAATGCATACAGCAGTCCCTCGGACCATGAAATCAGGAATGCGCCTGCTGCTACCCTCTGTGGGTGCGGCTGCCTGAAGCAGAAGCAAGCCAGTTGCGCATTATCCGGAGAGGCAAAGAGGTCCAACTTGGGCCAGCCCCAAACGCGGAAGAGCTTCTCCGCCACTGCAGGGTCGAGACACCACTCGTGAGGGTGCAGGACTCTGCTGAGCTTATCTACCAGGTAGCTGTTCTGGGAGGTGATCCCCTGATCGGTCTTGGGTCAGACTCCTGGAAACTAGCCGGGGAGGACCGGACATCCGAGAATCGGGATTGGGACCTTGATCGGTGCTGAGGGCTAGCCCAAGGCAGATAGCGCTGGGGGCCTGGCTCAACGCCCATGGTTGTCACCACAGTCGGGGGCCCGGTTGTCAGGACAGATGATGTGGACGAACTTGACATCACTGCCTGCTGCATGGTCCACAAGGCAGAGATACTCTGTTCCAGGACCGCCATTTTGGCCTCGATGCCAGAAGACCGCAGTTTTCGGCACAGGCACTGAAGGTTTCAGCACCGGCGCTCTAGCGAGGATGGCCTCGAGGACCTAGCATGGTCACTGCTGGCCGAGGACTCCTTCCCAGAGACCTTAGAGGGGTGCTGCTTGGAGTCACCCGAGTCCCTCCATGGGACCTTACTGGGTTTCTATGGTGGAACCTTGACTGGTCTCGAGGATTTTTTCTTTTTCTTTTTCTTGCCAGGGTCCGGTGTCTTTCTGGAAGAGCCGCCACTGTGGGACTCTGAAGATGCCTGGGCCTCATGGGAGGTGCTCAGCATCGGAGAAGAGGAGGCTGAGCCAAACAGTGGGAACATCTTCTCCTCAAATTTTGACCTTTTCTTGTTGGTCCGAAGGGTCATGGCCTGACACAGGTCACAGAAGGTACTGTCATGGTCCGGGACAAGGCAGCGCAAGCAGCAGTCGTGGGTGTCTATGACAGACATAATTTAACTAACAAGCAAACACAAGGAGCAGGAGATGTGGGAAGATTCTTCCCACATCTCCTGCTCCTTGTGTTTGCTTGTCCTACCCGCAGGAGGTTGCTCCTCCTTGTACCTCTGGTCTCCTTGGAGACATAATTTAACTGCAATGATCACACTTTTAAAGCCACAGGAAGACATGGTGGATCACACCTGGACAGGGTTGATGACACCCGGGTGAAAAACGGTGCAAACGGCGGTCAAGACAGACCTTGATGAAAAAAGGAAAAGAGCCGAGAACAGCGCTGGCACGCAAACTGGGAAAACTAAACTAAGGATAATTTTTTAGGAATTTTTAAGTGGAAACAGGACATGTGTCCATTGGGCTCTGCGGAAAAAAGGAGACTGAGCAAGATGGCACCCTTGAGGGGGAAGGAAAATGCTCCACACGGGCTCAATCAGCGCCGTCACCCATATGTGAAAACTGACTTCCTGCTTGTTCCTGGAGAACAATGGGTATACTTGAGCTTCGACCAAACATTGGGCCAAAGGTTTCAATAACACAGGCCACAAGACTGATTTGAGCTAGGGAAAACAGGCCTATCAGTAATGCTGAACCAGTCCGTACATCTTGCTACCTGCTAGAGGCAGACAAGGTGACATTTTACTTACCAGATGTCGTCCTTTCCTAGACCAGTCCAGACAAGTGGGTTGCATTCCCCGACCAGCAGGCTGGTGGAGACAGCCAATGAAAAGCCCAGGTTTCAATAACTTCACTCCCATGCCTTTATCTGGCTCAGCCACCAGAGGTAGCGTAGTTCCTCACCTGTAACATGTGTTCTCTGGGGACAGCAAGAATCACGTATGGGTGACGTCGGCACCGATGGAGCCCTCGGGGGAGCATCCACCCAGCTTTCAAAGAAAGTCTTTGGGAGATGCCACCACAAATGCGTGGTCCCCTTCCTGCCCAAGGGTGCCATCTTGCTCAGATGACATAGCTAAAAGACAGTCAAAACAAGATGATAAAGGAGCAACTCCAAGGGGAGGAGGGAGGGCTGTGAGGACTGATTCCTGCTGTCCCTGGAGAACACCTGTTACAGGTGAATAACTACGCTTTCTCTAGAGCAGGAAGTCAGTCCTCACATATAGGACTCCCCAGCTACAGGCTAGCGAAAGCCCATAGCAAAAATAGGGGCTCCCTCACGGGAAGCCGCAAGCAGCAACAAATGAGTCTGTGTCCACAGACCACAGCAGGACCCTTGTGTCCAATGAAACCAGCACTCCGGTAGCCTGAACACAGAAGGGTTGGAGGGTAGGAGTTGCCTAAACCCCAAAATGGTTACAGAGCACAGCCTAGCCGAAGGGACTGTCCCGTCGGGACTCTCTTTCCTAGCAGTAATGGGCTGCAAAAGTATGGACTGAAGACCAGCTGGCAGCCCGGCAGACGTCCACCATTGGAACAGAGCGCTAGCTTGCCACCGAGGCCGCCATGGCCCTGACACGGTGCGCCGTGATGCAGCCTTCCAGCGGGAGCCCTGCCTGCTCATAGGCAAGGGCAATACAGTCTGCCACCCAGGTGGACAGCGTACGCTTGGTCATCACCTCCCACAGCCTACTGTGGTCGTAGGAGATGAAAATCTGAGCAGCTTTGCGGTGGCCTTGAGTGTGTTGGATACTGAAGGACAGAGCCCTCTTTCAGTCCAAGGTGTGAAGCACTGTCTCTGCATGGCTGGAGTGAGGTTTTGGAAAGAAGGTAGGGAGCACCACTTCCTGGTTGAGATGGAAGGGTGATACTAACTTTGGCACGAATTTGGGGTGCATGCGAAGCACCATTCTGTTCTTGTAGAACCTGGTATAAGGTGCCTCCGCCACAAGGGCCTGAAGCTCGCTAAACTGCGAGTGGAAGTGAGCGCAACCAGGAAAGCCACCTTCCAAGAGAGGTAGCGAAGGTGGCAGGTCGCCAGAGGGCTCAAAAGATGGGTGAGTGAGCTGTCCCAACACAACGTTGAGAGCCCATTCAGTTGCCAGAGGGCGAACCAGGAGTTTTGATAAGAGTAGGCCCCGAAGAAAATGGGTCACCAAAGACTGGATTGAGAGGGTCTTACCATCCACCAGGTGGTGGTGCACCACCGGGGCACTAAGGTGCACTTGGACGGAGTTAGACTTGAACCTGGATTGAGATAGGTGGAGAAGGTACTGTAACACCAGTCCCACCGGGTAAGAGAACAGGTCAGCCCCATGCTCTGTGCACTAAACAGAGAACCTGCGCCATTTGAGGATGTACACCTTCCTAGTAGAGGCCTTGCAAGAGGCCAGCAGACTTTCCTCCACCTCAACTGAGAGGTTGAAAGGGGCCAGAGTCATCAGCCACACTGTCAGCGACAGGGACCCTAGGTTGGGTGCAGAAGAGAGCCCCCCTCCTGAGACAGGAGTCTCAGGGCAGTCCTCAAGAGGATGGGGGTCTCCACCGTCAACCAGAGGAGCAGCAGGAACCACGGTTGCCTGGGCCACCGAAGAGCTATCAGGATGAGCAAGGCACTGTCGCGGAGGGTCCTGAACAAGGTCTTGGCGATCAGCGGCATGAGAGGGAAGGCGTACATGAGGCCTTCCGACCATGAAACATGGAATGCGTCCACTGCCACCCTGGAGGGGTGGAACTGCCAGGAACAGAAGAAGGACAATTGGAAGTTATCCAGGCTGGCGAACATGTCCATCTACCCAGAGCTGGAAAAGCCGACTGCCTATCCTGGGATCCAGTTGCCACTCGTGCGGCTGGAGAACTCTGCTCAACCTGTTAGCCAGGTTGTACTGACCTGGCAGGTACACTGCCCACAGAAGGATACCCTGTTGGATTGTGTACGAGCAGAGGACCACTGCCTCCTGACAAAGGGTACGAGACCCCGTGCCCCCTGTTTGTTCACATAGAACATCGCAACCTGGTTGTCCGTCTGGACCAGCACCGGCTGGTGACGCAGGTGATACTCACAGGGCTAAGTATATGGCTCGGCGCTCCAGAAGGTTGATCTGCTGGGTGCTGTAGTCTGGTGATCAGTTGCCCTGGGTGTGGAGTTCCCCGCAGTGGGATCCCCAGCCAGGCAGGGAGGCATCCATGGTGAGGACCCCTTGAGGGGTTTGGGGTCTGAAAAGGCATGCCCAACTTGATATGCTGGAGAGACTGCCACCGGACTAGGGATCTGTCAGTTGGTGGGTTACAGAGACTCTGTCTCGGAGGTGACACGTTGCCTGAGAACACTGGTCCCGGAGACACCACTGCGTCACCCTCATATGGAGGCGAGCATCTGGGGTGACAAGGACTGTGGAGGCCATGTGCCTGAGGAGGCGCAGAAGAAGCCGAGTGGGCACAGAGGGACAATACTGTATGTCCCATGCCATAATCCTGAAATGGTTGGCTCGGTCCCTGGACAAGGCGGCCTTTGACTGGAGATTGTCTAGCTTTGTCCCGATGAACTCCAGACACTGTGCCGGGAGGAGTTGAGACTTGGGGTAGTTTATGACAAACCCCAAGTGTTGCAGGACCTGGATGGTGCGTGCGAGCGGTGGCCTGCTGCACCTCTGAGGCCATGCCTCCCTTTATGAGCCAGCTGTCCAGGTAGGGGAAGACAAAGACCTCCTGGAGGTGGAGGAAGGCGGCCACGACTGACAGGCATTTTGTGAAGATTCTTGGGACCAAGGCCAAGTCAAAGGGGAGCACTCTGTACTGAAAATGCCTACCCCCCCCCCCACTACAAACTGCAGGTACTGCCTGTGGTTGGGGTGAATGAGGATGTGAATATAGGCATCCTTGAGGTCTAAGGAGCATAGCCAATCTGCTGGAGGTATGGCAGCAATGTCCCAAGGGAGAGCATCTTGAACTTCTCCCTCACCAGGAATTTGTTGAGGTTTCGCAGGTCGAGGATAGGCCTTAGGCCCCCCTGTACTTTTTGGCACAAGGAAGTAGTAGAACCCCTTGCCCTTGAGATGGTGGGGCAACAGTTCCACTGCTTTGTCCTCGAGAAGACCTACCAACTCCTTCAGCAGAAGGTCCCAGTGAAGGGGAGACCTGAGGGGCTCTCCCGGAAAATAAGAGGGAGGTATCTGAGCCAGGTGGAGGAGGTAATCCTCCCTGACTACCCGAAGTGTCCAGGAGTCTGTGGTGATGGTCGACCACCTCTGGGCATTGAGGGACAGACGTTCCCCCTGTGAGCTGATCTCCTTGGGGTAGATAGGCTATGCACAAGGAGTCAAAAACTCCCCCCCTGGCTGGGCCGGAGCCAGTGCCTGGGGTTTTGGAGCCTTCTGCTTATGAGGGCCATGCCCATGTCCCTTGGCCTGCTGACCCTGTTGGTGAGCTGGGGAGGCCTGAAAAGGTGGGTAGTTTCTGTAAGCAGCTCCATTCCTCGGTTAGAAGGACGTTTTACCCGAGCCCTTCCATCAGGGAGGGGCAGCAGTCTTTTTGGAGAGCCTGGTCCTCATCAGGAACTTTCTCTCCAGCTTGACAGCCTTGTCAGTCATGGGTTTTCAAAAGAGGTTCTCTCCTTGGCATGTCCCGCACAAACTTCAGAAAGGAGGTATCCTTGGGAGGCAAGCACCGCTTCTGAGTGGGTGGGGAGGGATCCGAGGGGAGGTCCTGATGAGCCCAGGATTCAGGGGAATTATCCCTGTTGGACTCCCAGTCCAAAATCTCCGAGGGATGGCCTTGGAGGACATCTTTTTACAGAGGGAGCCTAGCTCCAGGTTATGGTCCACTCTCAGACACCAGAGACAACAGTCATGGGCTATGAGGGACATGTTTTTGGAGCATCTGTCACACTTTTTGAAACCGGAGGCCATGGGGGCAAAAAGGATCCCTGCAAGGTCGAAGAACTTCAGTACAGCCAGAGGTTGAAAATGGCGTGAAAATGTGCTGCATACGAAGAAAAGAAGAAAAAAGAAAAAAAACTAAGTCCCAGGGTCCGCTGCCAAAGCAGGGACACTGGGATGGTGGGAAGACGACCAGGAAACTGGAATAGAAGAAAAACAAAGAAATGTTTTTCCAAGGTACAGGGACGTGCATCCAAAGGGCTCTGCGGAAAAAGGGAGACTGATCAAGATGGCACCCTTGGGCAGGAAGGAGACCAAACATGCGTGGTGGCATTCTCAAAGGCTTTCTTTGAAATCTGGAGAAATGCTCCGCGCGGGCTCCGTCGGTGCAGACGTCACCCATAAGTGAGGACTGACTTCCTGCTTGTTTCTGGAGAATCAACTTTTTCCGGGGAGAAGCCAGACTAACGTCTGAAGGGCTCCACGGAAAAAAGGAAACTGAACAAGATGGCACCCTTGGGCGGGAAGGGGATCACGCATGCGTGGTGGCATCTCCCCAAGGCTTTCTTTGAAAGCTGGGGGGGGATGCTTCTGCAAGGGCTCCAGCTGTGCCGATGTCACCCATATGTGAGGGCTGACTTCCTGCTTGTTCCCGGAGAACCCTTCAATATTCATCCCAAAGCATTTGGGAGATATAGAGCAAGCCTCACACAATCTCAAACGTGGGCAACAATGAGTAAACAACAGTAGCGAACTATGTACAGGAAAGCAGAAACAGAAGGCTGTCAGTAGAAGAGCCGACAGAGCCAAGTATAAAATTATGGCGGACCCAAGAGTAGCACAGCAGAAAAAGCAGAGCAAGAGAGTATCAGGGACAGGCCCTGGACCGGTCTAGCAGGACTCAAGGAAAGGAAATTATCTGTTAAGTAAAATGCCACCTTCCATATCATCCTGCTAGACCAGTTCAGACAAGTGGGATGTATCACTGGGCAGGAAGAAGACACAGCAGCTCGCAAGACTCTCAAGCCGAAGGCTGTGTCCAAATGATATGCTTGACAAAAGTGTAAAGAGATGCACACGTTGCTGCCCAACAAATGTCTGCAAAAGCCACCGAGCTCCGCTCCACCCACGAAGATGCTTTTGCTCGGATAGAATGTATGCACAAACCCTCCAGTACCGGCCAGTTTGTAACCAATATGTTGAGGCAATAGCCTCCCTTAATCCAATGCCCAAGGTAGATTTGGCTGCTGCCTCACCCTTGCGTGGGCCAGCAAACAGCACAAAAAGATGGGCTGACTTACAAAAGGAATTTGTAACTTCCAAGTACTGGAGAAGCACCCTCTGGACATCCACAAGACAAAGATTCTTATCCTTCTCCCCGGCACTGCTCCTTAGAGGAGGGCGGCAGGCAAACCACCTGGTTCATGTGAAAGAGAGAGCACTTTAGGCACTAAGGAAGGCACAGGCTGATGGAAATGGCCTCAGTTGAAAAGGACATATAAGGATCTCAGCAAGACAGAGTCTGCAGTGCAGAGATCTGCCTTGCAGAACAAATCACAACCAAGAAGACAGTCTTGAGCATCAAATCCTTCAAGGTAGCATGTTTCACTGGCTCCAAAGGGACTGCCAACAGGGCCGAGAGCACCAGAGACAGATGTCAGGAAGGGATCACAGATCGAAGGGGGGGATGCAGATATCGAACCCCTTGGAGAAAACGGGATATGTTTGGGTGCAAGGCCAAGGATTTGCCTGCCACCGGACCAGTGAAACAGGCCAACACTGCCACTTGAACCTTTAGGGAATTAAGCAAGAGGCCCTTGTCTAGGCCATCCTGCAGAAAGGTCAACAGGGAGGACACCTTGACCACCTCAGGAGCCAAGTGCTGTGCACCGCATCAGCACTCAGACACCACATCTGTACATATGCTAGCTTGGTAGTCCTTCTCCGAGCATGAAGTATAGGAGATATTACTGCTGGAGAATAGCCCTTATGCGCTAGCAGTCTTCTTTCAAGAGCCATGCCATAAGTGAGAAGGGAGCCAGGTCCTCGAGGATGATTAGTCCTTGCCACAATAGCCCCTGAGACAGAGTAGCTGAAGAGGCGGTTCTTGAAGGAGCCTCATCAGGTCTCCGAACCACACACTCTGCAGATAATCTGGCGTCACAAGAAAAATACTGCCTGGGTGGCGTTCTATATGCTGAATCACATACCCTACCAGGGGCCATGGAGGGAAAAATGTACAGCAGCCATTGACTGGACAAAGGCTGGGTCAGGGCACTGACACTCTAGGACCCTATCTCCATGTGGCAAGAAGCGGTATACTTTGTACCCCTGAGGACCCTCCAAAGCCCATTGATCTGATCTGGGTCCATTCCAAGATGAACTGCCAGAGCTTCCCTCCAACCAGCAATACCTTGGAAGGGACCCACCAGATCTCACTGTAAGGGTTTTCCAAACCCAGTAGCAGCTGGAAAGGTTAATGGGAGGTTCTGCGAGAGGCCGAACATACACCTCTAGATTATCTTTTGGCAGTCTTTGATAACTAGACTCGCCCAGGTCTTAGTAATATTTAAAACTCCTCTTTAAAAAGCAGCTTATCCCTGAAGGGAAGGCTTGCGAAGATGCAGCTTGGAGATGGTGTCCACTGCCTTTATGAAGGCATAGTCACCAGCTGGCTATGACTACTGCTGTGATAAACTTAGAAGACACTAATTAGGTCACAAAGCATGTCGGCCACAAACGCTGCTCCTGACTCTAGCCTAGCAACTCCAAGGCTGTTCGGCAATTGTTGAACCCCACACAAAAATGGTCATGCCACCAATCCCACACAAAGGGCAAATCCAAGGCCAATGTTGCCAAGACATTCTTTAGGAGGATCTCATGACCACTGTGACAAGGTCATCTACTTGTGACGGTCTCAATAGCTGGTCCCTGGGGCAGAAGATATAGTTTGGCAAGAGCTTTTCGGTCCCTTGAGGCCCAATTCCAGATTCTCCCACTGGCACACTAAGTTGTTCCAAGGGCTCAAGTAAAAGGGGAAAACCACAAAGGACACCCAATACCCTCCAGGATAGTGTCTGCCTGAGATAGCAGAATGGTCATACACCCCTCAATCCTCAAGGCCACCATAGCATCCAGAATCAGTACCAGGAAGTTTTTACAGTGGAAAAGGTGGGTCACGGCGGAATACTTGCCCTTCATAAAAGGAGATTCCCCCTTCCTCCTCAGATTCATCTTTGTATGGGGCACAATAATCATCTCCATCCCAGCCAAACCACATAAGGGATAAGGCAGAACTACCAGAGTGCCTGTGCAATACAAGGGAGTTTAGCCCACTGTGCAGTTGTGACAGAGGTCCATAAAGGCTACAATTTCTCTACTGGGGAAGTCAGGACCACAGACCCCTTTCAAAGGGGATTGCCAAACAGCAAAAAAACTGAAAACAGTCTGAGAGCTCTTTCATCAGCTGCTGCTCAAAACCAGCTGACAGAGCTCCCTATGGCCCAAAGGGCTTGAGTCTGGTACCCCTTTGGCCCTCTGAGAGGCAACGCTTGCTTCCTCAGCAAGTGTCACCCCCCCAATCTCAGATGATGCAGGCATGGAAGCAGCAGAGGCCCCAGAATTGGCAATGGGTCTCAAGCCCCCCCATGGAGTGTCCCGATGATGCCAAAGAAGTTGGGTCCCTTACACACAGGCTATAATTTATTCAGGAAAGACAACATAGGAAAAAAGTGAGGAGTGGTGGCGCTATATGTAAAAAAAAATATTAAAGCTACAGAATTGCAGGGCTTATGAGGGAAGGAGGCATCACTGTAGGTTAAACTGGAAAGAAAATGAAGCATCCATTTGCACTGGTGTGATATACAGACCACCTTCATAGGCAGAAGAACTGGACATAGATATAACTGAAGACATTCACAGTATTGCCATGAAAGGAGAAGTTCTGCTGCTGCTACTACTACTACTATCACTACTTACTTATATAGCTGATAAGTGATTTGAGTATGTTGTATGTTGATTGGGACCAGGGCTGGCCCAAGAGTTTCTGCAGCCCCCCCCCCCCCCCTCCAGCTGCTGCTGCTGCTTTTGGAAATACTGACACTGCCCGCCTTCCCCCCAGAAACAGAATCAGCAGTCAGCTGGGGGGCAGACTGCGCCATCAACCCATGCTGCTGCTGCCGCCGCCGCCCTCCCGGGCCAGCTGCCACACAGCTCATCTAGTGGACGGGATGGCCCTGCTTGGGACATCTCTGCTGTGGTGTCAATATAGAAGTAAAGGGATCCTGGATTCTCTACTGGGAGAACTATTCCGGCAACTGGTAACAGAACCCACACATGAGGCGGCCATAATGGACCTGGTGCTTACAAACAGGGAAAGTGTTTCTGATGTTATAGTGGGTGATCAGATCACATACAGTCATCACCCGATGGTGTGGTTCAGTATTAGGAATAGAGGTGATACATTTAATTCAAATGTGAGGGTCCTAGACTTTAGGAAACTAACTTTACTAAGATGGGACAATACCTCAATGTGTTATCAGTGGGATGAGAACAGCTGAGGGATGCAGAAAAACAATAAGCAAAACTGAAAGAAGATATTTTAAGGCAGACCTTGACAAATTTTCTTGGAATCCAGGAACCAGCTTAAAAATCCAGGAGCCATCCATCAAAACCTAGGTCACAGTGCATGCCTCCCCCCCCCCCCCCCCCCAAAAAAAAAGGGTGTAGCAGTTAGTTTTTTAGATTTTAGGACCTGATTTATTAAGACCATTTCCCCATTTTCTATAGGAAAAAACTTAATAAATCAGGCTCTTAATAGGCAAAGTGCCAACAGAAGGCAGCGGCCCCACTCCTCCTCCTCCCTCTCCCACCACCCCCCACTGACTATTTAAGCTACATTTGTGTGTGTGGCATAGAGCTGGGGGTGCCTGCATGTATGTGGTGGGAGAAGAGTGCACCTTTTGCACATATACATTATGCCTTTACTTCCCATTCATTCATCTCTTCATTCTCTACCCCTTGCACTCTTCCCTCCTTCCCCAATTCCAATCTTTCTCCTGCTGTCCCTTCCCCACATACAACCCTGGTTTCTCTTCCCAAACTCTCTCCCCATTGTTCTCACCCCCTGCCCTCCACTTACTATTTACTAAATGACTGTCTATTGTCCCTTTAAATTTCTTCAAATATCTGCTTCCCTCCCTGTCTCTTACTTTATTTTGCAGGCTTGGCCGACACCAGTACTGGCCAGGACTGTGGCCTTCTGCAGTACTTCTGTCCACAGGGATCCCTTCCCCTGAAGGCATACACTGCTGGTCCTGGCCACAATCAAGGCCTTCAGCAGTACTTCTGCCTGTCTTGGCCATGTGCTCTATGCCCAAGGCTCCAGGTCTGATATTTCAGTCACCATGGTGACCAGGGTTTGTCAAGCCCTGCTTTAAGGGCAACAAACCTTTTTGTTAGGGAGGTAAATATTTGTAAAAGGAAAAGGCGGCCATTATGGTTCTCAAAAGAAGTAGCTGAAAATGTGAAGAAAAAGAGGGTGGCCTTCATAAAATACAAATGATCACAGAAAGAGGAAGATAGCCATCAATTTTGGAAAAACTAAGATAAGCTAGGAGAGTAGTTAGGAAAGCAAAGATAAGTGGAAGAAAAAATAGCCAATGCAGTAAAATTGGGGGGGGGGGGGGGGATTTTTCAGATATGTTAGTGGGAGAAATCGATGCAAGAGTAGTATTGTCAGATTCAAGGTGGGGGGGGGGGGGGCATATGTAGAAGCTGATGAGGATAAACCAGAATTGTTTAACAAATATTTGATGGAAGGCCAGGAGCAGGACCTCGGAAAACTCCTACAAATAGCAACAAAAGTAATGTGGATCTTGAATGATTTTCAGAAGACTGTGAGAAGCTAGCTAAATCAAAATTAGACAATGCAATGGTGTTGTATGGGATACATCTGAGAGTATTGAAGGGACTTAGGGAAATTCTAGTGGTTCCACTGTCTGACCTTTTCAATGCTTCTTTAGACTAGGGGGTGGTCTCAGAGGACTGGAGAAGGGTGTATGTACTCGTAGTCCCTTTACACAAAGGCAGAAGCAAACATAAGGTTGGGAACTACAGGCTGGTCAGTCTGATCTCTGTGGTGAATAAATTAATGGAACACTGCTATAACAGACAGTGAAATTTCTGGAGTTCAATGGAAAACTGGATCCAAGGCAGTATGATTTTACTGGAGGCAGGTCTATTCAGACAAATCTAATTCATTTCTTTGACTAGGTGACCAGAGTTGGACCCAGGAAGAGCCCTAGATTTCAGTAAAGCCTTTGACACTGGTTCTGTACAGGTGGCATAAATAAACTGAGCACCCTAGGGATGGACCCTAAAGTGAATGACCGGGCTAGAAATTGATTGAGTGGGAGACAATAAAGGGTACAGATCAACGGAGCTCACGCTGAGGAGACAGGCATTACTAGTGATATGTCACAGGGATCTGTCCTTGGTCTGATTCTGTTTAACTTTTTTTGTATGCGATATTGCAGATGGGTTATCAGGCAATATTTGCCTCTGAGGATGATACCAAAAACTGCAATACAGTAGACACCTAGGAAGGAGAAGATAACATGAGAAGGGATCTAGTGAAACTTGAAGAATGGTCAAGATTTTGGCTGCTGAGGTTTAAGGTAAAAAATAATGCAGGGTCATGCATTTGGGCCTCAAAAATCCAAGGGAGCGGTACACTTTATGGGGTGAAGTGCCTCTGTCCATAAAAGAAGAGTGGGCCTGAGGATGACTGATAATCAAAGTGGCTAAACAGGTAGAAAGGCAAGGGCAAAAGCCAGAAGGATGCTTAGGTGCATAGGGAGCAGGAAGGAGGTGGTGACCAAGCCTCTGAGTAAGTCTTTGGAGAGACTTCATGTGGTGTATTGAGTGCAATCTGGGAGACTGCACCTTCAAAAGAATATAAACAGGATGGAGTCGTTGCAGAGTGTGGCTACCAAAATGGTCAGTAGGCTTTGTCATAAGCCATAAGGGACAGACTTGAAAATCTCAATATGTATAATCTGGAAGAAAGGCAGATGGGAGATATGACAGACATTTAAATACTTCCATGGCATAAATGTTCAAGAGGAGAGCCTCCTTCAGTTGGATGAAGGTGAAAGGGGGTAGACTCAAGAGTAGAGTAATTTGCATAAATATTTCTTTACAGAAAGAGTGGTAGATACATAGAATAGTCTCCCAGTGGAGGTAGTAGACATGAGGACTGTATCTGAATTCAAGAAAGCATGGGATAAACACAGAAGATCTCTAAAAGAAAAAAAAAGGGACTGTAGTAGTTGGTATGGAAGGGCATAATGGACAGGCCTATGCTCTTTATCTGCTGTCATGTTTCTGTATATGTTTCTATCCCCATCACAATGGGGGCAAAAATAACCTGCCACGGAGTTGATCCTGCTTAAGCCACATGAGACACAGCTGTGGACATGTGGCATGCTTGCTCTGCTCAATGCAGTTAAGACTGCGAAGAAAAAAAACAAAAAGGTAGCCTGCAAAAAAGAAGCACTATGGAAAAGAGGGAACCCTGATTAGGTGTCCCAAGACCTGAAAGGACAGTTGGGGAAATCCAATCCTGGCTTCCCCGAAGGCCTACACAGGCTCATGAGGCTCCACTAAAAAAGGCTGCCCAATATAATTCAACAGACAAAAATCAAACGTTGCAAAAAAAAATAAAAAAAATCTAGTATGCTGACAATAGACAACAGAGGGAAAAGGGGCCTGGATCCAACTTACCAACCCCCTCCGGGGCCCCATGGTGTCATCCTGCTCCTTTTTGGCCCTCCATGTACTAGTGACCCATGGGAGACAGTGCTGGATCCAGGGTGGCTGTCAGCTCAAGGAGACATGGGTATATCTGTGCTCTGAGCACAGTTGGGCCCTTCAAGACTCTGTCTGAAGGACCACTGTACCACAGTGTGGGTCAAGAGTTTCAGGCCTATAGCACTGCTGCACACCTTGCATCTGCTGGAGACAACTACTGGCTCCTCACAGTGCTGCAGCAATGGTTATACTGTACCTTCTGATGATATTGCACTATCTTCAAGTCTGCCTCACCCTGCAAACAAGGAAGCATAACCCACTCATCTGAATGTGCATTAGAACTGCACAATCCACAGGTGCACAATAGGCAAAAGCTTTATTAACACATGCAGAAAATGGTGGGAAACTCCCACCCAGCAACAACAGTCACTAGCAGTCCACCCCAAATTGCATCCCTCAGATGGAACCAGGAGCCCCCAACAAGAACAATAAGGTCAGGCCTTGGGACCTTGGTACTCACTCTCTGAGAGCCCTGGGGATAGGCTCCATGCCAGACTCAGCTCTACTCTCCTGAAACTGCTTCACTGGCTGGGTTTATATTTCAGCAACACTGTGTGAAGGGTAGCTGGCAGATCCCTTAGAGTCTTCTGCAATCTTCAGGAGAGAGCAAGGGGGAAGGAGGAAGAGGGAGGGGGCACTGAGGCTGCTGTACTCTTCCAGATTCTTCCAAATCCTTCCAATTTGTGGCTGCTCAACAGGCCCTTATCTAATGTTTAAAATGGCCACATTCACTCAGTGTTCCAATTTTCCCTCTTCCTATGGCTACCAAAAAGACTGCAGTCTAGTGCAGCCTCCCATGTTGCGCTCGTCGCCTGGTTAGGGCTTGAGGTGGTTGTTCATGAGCTTTTACTCTATCTCTTTTCCTCTCAAGCTTCAAATTTTCTTCAGAGGAAAAATCCATCCATCATCTGCTAGAGACAAAGAAATACTGAAGGGACCTCTGGTGGCTGAGCCAGATAGAGGCATGGGAATGTTGTCATTGAAACCTGGGCATTTCATTGGTCTGTCTACACCAATCTGCTGGTAGGGGAACACAACCCACTTGTCTGGATGGGTCTAGCAGGATGATATAGAATACAAATGACAAAAAATGCAAATTACAAAAAAACCTTCTCAAGATATAGATACCCTATAAAAGGTCTTGGGAAAATATGAATATCTCCTAGAATATTTGAGATTCCCAATTTAATCTACTACAGACTAGCTGTTAGCATTTACAACTGCCACAGTACTACTATGACATGTCTATGTACTGATTCTGAAAACAGATTGGTACTTTGCTCTTCTTGAGAAATCAGGGTAGCTAATGCAACTAGCGAAACATTAAAGTTGGCTTTCCCCATTAAAGTTGCCCCATCCCCCAAAAGGAAAATTGATCTCAGCCCTTTGTCAAATTAATTTTCTCACATATTTTAAAAGTTTCTTTATAAAATGAATTTTCTCCAAGGCACAACTTAATCTGGGTTCAATGAAAGGAGGCATTAAAAAGAATCTGTATCATTGCACTATAGAGAGCTCCCTCCGATTTTCATAGCAAGAGCATGTTCCATTGTCAGTCACATGTTAAGACAGTGAAAAAATCAAATCAAGATTTCAAACATTTGAAAGGATGACAACTAAAGAATTCTTGCTGCATGAGCTTGACACTATTATTATATGCAGAGGAAAAGGCTTCAAGTAATAAAATACAAGGATAAATCATTGCTCAGAACTTGCTTGACTAATTTCCAAAAGAGCCAACATGCCTGCCCCCTGTAATACAGCAAGTCCATTTACTGATTTTCAGTAGTTATACTCGAAACAACCTGGCACCATAGACATAGTTTAAGTGCTGTTCACATTTCACAGGTTATTCTATATATAATTTTACTAGATTTAGATACAATTGCTGCTTATTCAGTTATGGTCAACATTATTGATACTCTTGCAGTTCAACCTCTTAATGTCCAATATCTCCTAAAAAAAAAGTGGCCAGTGAAATGTCTTTGGACTATATATGCACACATATTTGACACATAAAAGAATCAAATAAAACAAGACCAATTAAAAAAGGAAATAGTAGGAAACTGTATAAAAACTGGGACACTGCCAAGACATTATTGGCAGCCTGATAAACAATTCAAATCATTTTGAACAGAAGAACCACATTCCCATTGCAGTAAAATTCAATGCACCTGTGATCAACTGTCATCACTCACATGACTTGAATCAACCAATGAATGATGGCTCTAATGATTAAAATGGCCACATTCACTCTCTGTTCCATTTTTAAAATGGAGAAGATAAGAGCTGCCTGAGATGATCTGAAAAGCCACATTCTCCAAACACCAAACTTCAAAGGGGTAAAAGGCCATCTCCAAAGACCTTGGGGATTCCTGTGTCTAAAGTTTGCAATGTTATTAAGTTTTCTGCTCATGGAACTGTCAAGAACCTCCCAGCATGTAGTGGGACAATTAATCCAAGAAGTCTTCGAAAGTTAGTGCGAACTGCTGGAAAAACACCACATACAACATCCAAAGAGCTTAAGGCTGACCTGGAGCAATCTGGGAGTCGTGGTTCCAACCTGCACCATATGCCACGCATTAAACAAAGGCGGCCTTATTGGGTGATGGCCAAGGAGGACCCCACTGTTAAAAGACAGACATAAAAAGGCACGCCTGATCTTTACCCAAACCCACCTTTAGAAACCACAATCCTTCTAGGAAAATGTTCGGTGACAGATGAAACCAAACAAACATTTTGGCAATGCAGACCAGCGATACATTTACAGGCAAAGAAATGAAGCCTATAAGGGAAAAAGAACACCCTACCTACAGTTAAATATGGTGGAGGTTCCATAATGTTGTGGGGCTGTTTTCAGCCTCAGCAACTGGAGGCCTGGAATGTATTAAAGGAATCATGAAGTCAGACAACTACCAAGTTATTTTGGAGCGAAATGTACTAACTAGTCTCAGAAAGCTAGGTCTGGGTCGACGGTCATGGGTCATCCGATGACCCAAAACATACATCCAAAAGTACAAAACAATGGTTAAAAATGAACAAATGGACTGTTTTAAACTGGCCAGCAATGAGTCCTGATTTCATTCCAACTGAGCACCTTTGGAAAGAGCTGAAATCTGCCATTGGTAAAAGGAATCCTGGGAACATTCATGAGCAGGAACAAATCGCAGTTGAAGAGTGGGAGAAACTACCAGCAAACAGATATACAAAACTTATAGATGGCTACAAGGAACGTTTAGAGGCTGTTATCACCGCCAAGGATTGCGCAACCACATATTAATGAAGGGTGCCATTAATCCTGTCCAGGTCATAATTTGTTTTATTCTCAGAAATTACTACATATACATTGCACAGACATCTTTTTTTTTGGTAGTATATCTTAATATGCTATTAAAATATTATGACGACACAGTTGGAATATTTATTTCTCAAGATGTTGTACACAACATACCTAAAATTCAAGGGTGCCAATAATGTTGACCACACCTGTAGTACTGAAAATGTATTAAAGGAAAAAAAGTTCCATCACCATCTCTGTGGCTGAAATGTTGATGGTGTACCTACTTTAAAAGTATTCATTTTAGGAAGCTAGTTTCCAATGTTAGTTTTCACTAGTTAATGGACACCAAGGTCTTGTTGATAAAAGCACTACCTATAAGAGTACAGGGAGTGCTAAGCAATAAAAGGGATTTTTCTCAGCTTGCACTGTTCAATGAAAGTTGAATGTCTGATTCATCTATGTTTAATCTGGAGTCATAATACTTTGTATCCAAGACGCCACAAAATAATAACGTAAACATCAGGCTCAGCAACACAGACCAGCAGTAAAGCAACAGCACAGTAATATGCTGGGGTGACTGAAAGAGGTCAGAAAGGAAAGAATACAATTCCATATTTAGCTGGTAGAGATGACAAAACGTGAACTGTAATGCAATGTGTACAACTTGAGATTTCAAGGAAAACTCCTTCAAGTTCAACAGCAGCTAGCAGCTTGTCTCTGTTTGCTGTCTAGATTTTAGAAGCACACAATCTTTTTTATCCCCTTCTTTCCAGCCCCCTTCAGTTACACTTGAGCTCTTTGACTGAAAAGGTCTGGAACAGATTAAAAGTCCAACCGCAAAATAAAAAGCCTTGGCAAGTACTCAAGTCTGTCTGGGTTACACATACACAGTGGGCCCAAAAAGGGAAACTGCATCCAGTAAGAGCTCTTGATATATACTCTTGGCTATTTTGGGTATCTTTCAATTGCTGAACTGTTCCCATCTTCAGGTTTTATTAATTTCTTTTTTTTTTTGTATGGCTTCACAGCATCAAGCCTAAGTATCCATGCAGCCAGACAAATCTATGAAGCATTTCAAAGCAGCCTTGGCTAAATCTGTTCTGTAACTATTCCTTTCACTTTTTATTCCTACTTTGCTAAGAACATAAAGCATTTCTTAGGAGAAAGGACAACGTGATTGTAAATAACTCAGCTTGAGACAGCATTTTTCATTTTTCTATAGCTCATATTTGTCAATTTTATAACTTTTCCTTTTATGAAACAAATTTTATTCTTGTTGATTACTAACATGCTGCTTGCACAATGGGGTAAAAAAGAACATTACAGAAGATTTATCCATATTAGCTTTTAAGCACTCATCATATACCTGCCAAAGATGATATTCTCCATTAATATCCCACCCTTGACTTCAATTGTGCAATGTAACCCTTCCTATAATAGCTGAGAGCAATTTGCAAATATTTATACGTATTTGATATTTTTCCCCTACAGATACATATGGAATCTCTCTAAATTAGAGGACAATGCAGCATCGAAACCATGTTTGTAATGGCAAACTAAGAAAAATATCTTGCCCTGATAATGTGTTTTTTCTCTACTGTATTTCCCTGGCTTCTACAGGGTTAATGCTTCTCTGCCAAAAGGGGCCCACAGTTGTTGTTAGGTCAACCCCTGTAAAGCTTCAAAAGCTTTATATCTTCACTGCCTAAACTACTCACTGATCTGCATGCTGTTTTCACTTAACTGCTAAGACTAAAGCTTTAAAACCACAATGATCTGCTCTTTTTTTATACTAGTTTTTCCATAGCTCTGGAAAAATACTACACAAATCCAGCTAAAGAAGCTGGAAACAGGGAACAACTAGGGTGAAAAAGAAGACCAATGCGGCAACCAGAAGAAAGCATTTCTGGAACAGAGAGTTCAAAGAAAAAATATATTACTTTATTCTAAAACAAAGCTAATCTGTTAAAAAGTTGTACATTTCAAATGCATGAGTAATGTTTTCAGAACTAATGCCTTCATAAGAAAAAGAATTTACTAATAACCTGAAACTAAATTCAGTCTTGCATGAACTGCCAAAAATAATTATCCTAGATTTCACGAATTGCCACTCCAACAATTATCTGCCTATATAATATAAATATATTAATGTAAAATATATATTAGTGTACATTTGGGCTTGATTAGATTTGATTATAAAAATAGGTACCACCTTTTTCTAACTTTTGAAGATTAAAATCTAGTTTGTTTGTTTAGTAGTTTTAATAATTTTTTTAAAGTGGAATAAAACAGCAACCACACTACGTTATTCAAAAATAAACATGTATTTGAATATGCAGGTTTGCTTGCAATAAGTTAAAACTACAAAAAATAACTACCGAGTTGTATGATTGTATCTCTTATTACAAAAACCACTGTCTTAGTGCCAGTGATGGCAAATAATTCTAGTCGAACTATATCACAGAGGAGGCTGAGAATGTGACAATTTACTTACCAGTTAATGTCCTTTCCTTGAGTCCTGCTAGACCAGACAAGTGGGTTGTGTTCCTTTATCAGCAGGCTGGCGGAGAAAAAGAAACAACGAAAAGCCCAGGTTTCAATGACATCACTCCTAGGGACTGTCTCATACATGTCTGTGCAACACTACGTACATCTTGTAGTGATATACAAATGCTCAGTAGTAGTAGTATGCCTCTGTTCGCCTCAGTCACCAGAGGTCCCTTCAGTATTCGCCCCAAAGCAAATGGGAGATACATAGCAAGCCTTACACAACCTCAAATGTGGGCAACAATGAGTAAGCAACAGTAGAGAATTATGTAGAGGAAAGCATCAACAGAAGGCTGTCAGTAGAAGATGAATCTGTAGAGCCAAGGATAAAAATAGCGGACCACAGCAGAAGAGTAGAGCAAATACAGTTTCAGGAGCGGGCCCTGGACTGGTCTAGCAGGACTCAAGGAAAGGACATTAACTGGTAAGTAAACTGTCATTTTCCATATCGTCCTGCTAGACCAATCCAGACAAGTAGCATGTACCAAAACTATACCACCAGTGGGAAGGAAGACGACACAGCAGCTCGCAAAATCCTTGAGCCGAAGATCATGTCCGCCTGCGCTTGGACATCCAAGCGGTAATGCTTGACAAAAATGGAAAGTGATGCCCAAGTTGCTACCTGACAAATGCCTGCAGGGGCTCCCAAGCTCCACTCCGCCCATGAAGACGCTTATGCTTTGGTAGAATGGGCACACAAACCCTCCGAACAGTCCAGTTCTGTAGCAGATACACCGAGGCAATGGCCTCCTTAATCCTGCACCCCAAAGTCGACTTGGCCGCCTCGTCACCCTTGCATGGGCTGGCAAACAGTACAAAAAGATGGGCAGACTTATAAAAGGAATTTGTAATCTCCAGGTACCAGAGCAGCATCGTCCAGATATCCTCCAGGCAAAGATCCTTATCCTTTCCCTGGCACTGTTCCTTTGGGAAGCAGGACAGGCAAGCTACCTGGTTCACGTGAACAGGAGAAAGCACTTAGGCAAGAAGGAAGGCACAGGCCAAATGGAAACTGCCTCCTCTGAAATGAACAGTTAAAGATATTGGCAAGACAGAGCCTGAAGCTTGCAAATCTGCCTTGTGGAACAAATCATGACCAGAAAATCTTGAGCATCAAATCCTTTAAGGTAGCATGTTTCCATGGCTCAAAGGGCACTGTCATCAGGGCCCTGAGCACCAGACACAGATCTCAGGAAGGGATCACAGACTGAATGGGAGGACGCAGGCTCTGAACCCCTGGAGAAAAAAACTTGAGATGTCCAGGTGCAAGGCCAAAGACTTGCCCACCACTGGACCATAGAAGCAGGCCAGAGCTACCAACTGATCTTTCAGAGCGCTAAGAGAAAGGACCTTCTCTAGGCAATCCTGAAGAAAAGCCAACAAGGACCACACCTTGGCCATCTCAGGAGCAAATTGCCATGCGCTGCACCGGCGCTCAAAGTGGCACCAAGCTTGACAGAGATCACTGCTGGAGAGTAGTCCTTATATGCTAGCACTCTCCTTTCAAGAGCCATGCTGTAAGTGAGAAGGAAGCTGGGTCCTCTAGGATGATGAGTCCCTGCCGCAATAGCCGCTGAGACTGAGGCAGCCGAAGAGATGACACCTGCAGAAGACACATCAGGTCTCCGAACTGCGCTCTCGGCAGCCAATCTGGTGCCACCAGAAAGCATAGTTACTCACCTGGAACAGGTGATCTCCGGGAACAGCAGGAATTTAGTCCTCACATATGGGTATCATCAGTACCGACGGAGCCTGTGCGGGAACGCTCCCCAGCGTCCAATTAGAAAGCTTTTGGGAGCATCCCACAGTGCCTGCATGCTGCCTTCCCGCCTTTCCCAACTGCCACTCTCCAGTTGAGTTTTAAAGCTGAGACAAAGAGAG
This sequence comes from Ichthyophis bannanicus, assembly GCA_033557465.1. Taxonomy (NCBI): domain Eukaryota; kingdom Metazoa; phylum Chordata; class Amphibia; order Gymnophiona; family Ichthyophiidae; genus Ichthyophis; species Ichthyophis bannanicus. Next base: position 167,228,326 of record CM066035.1, on the reverse strand, counting down.
AGAGAGGGAAAGGAAAGAGATAGATAGAGAGATACAACTCCTAGGGAAGGTGGGTGGGTTGTGAGGACTAAATTCCTGCTGTTCCCGGAGATCACCTGTTACAGGTGAGTAACTATGCTATCTCCAAGAACAAGCAGGAATGTAGTCATCACATATGGGGACTCCCTAGCTTTAGGTGCCAGGGAGAGACCCCAGAAGTTGTGTCCCCCTGAACAGGGCTCCACTTCCCCCCATGGATCTCTGGCATCCTACCAGGGATGGCGGGTAGGAGTTGATTAGGTATGGAACAGGTGTTGGAGAACAGCCTGACCAAACAAGGCATCCCGGCAGGAGTCCTTGTCCAAGCAGTAATGGGCTGTGAAAGTATGAACTGAGGCCCAAGTGGCTGCTCGACAGATGTCGTCGATAGACACAGAGTGCAGATGAGCCATTGAGGCTGCCATGGCTCTCACATTGTGAGCTGTGACATGGCCCTCCAGAGAAAGGTTCTTACTCTGATAGGCGAAGAAAATACACTGAGCAATCCAGTTAGACAGTGTTCTCTTGGAGACTGGAAGTCCCAAATGAGAAGGATCAAAAGCAACAAAGAGTTGAGAGGACTTTCTATGTTGCTGTGTTCTTTGTAAGTAAAAGGCTAAAGCTCTTTTACAGTCCAAGGTATGAAGATTCCTTTCTGCAGTTGATGCATGAAGTCTTGGAAAGAACACAGGCAGGTAGACCGCTTGGTTAAGATGAAAAGGCGAGACCACCTTTGTCATAAAGTGTGGATGAGTCCTAAGGACTACCTTGTCATGATGGAACCTTGTATAAGGTGGATCAGCTACTAGCACTTGCAACTATCTAATGCGGCGTGCTGATGTGATTGCAATGAGAAAGATAACCTTCCAAGAAAGGAATTTCAAGGAGGTAGTAGCTAAAGGTTCGAAAGGTGGCTTCATGAGCTGCCCAAGAACCAGGTTTAAGTCCCATGCCACCGGTGGTGGCCTAATGGGAGGCTTAGTTAGAAGAAGGCCTCTCATAAATCTTGCTATAAGAGGATGAGAGGAAATAGGCTGTCCATTTAGAGGCTTAAAGGAAGCTGCAATAGCACTCAAATGGACTCTTACTGAATTAGTCTTAAGACCTGCATTGGATAAATGAAGGAGATACTCCAGCAATGATTCCAGAGGTATCGCAAGGGGGTTAAGACCCTTTTGCGAACACCATATGGTAAACCTTTTCCACTTGAAAGCATAAGAGCATCTTGTGGAAGGTTTCCTGGAAGCAAAAAGAATATCTTTTACTTGCTGAGGGAGATTAAGATCATGGAGATCTAGGCCTTCAGCAATCAAGCCCTGAGATGCAGAGACTGGAGATTGGGATGCCATAACATTCTGTCCTCCTGAGATAGGAGATCTGGAGCAGACCCTAACTCCAGGGAGTGAGCTTGAGAGAGATGTAGAAGCAGAGGGTACCACACTTGCCGTGACCAATGTGGAGCTATGAGAATCATATGGCCTCTTTCTCTCTGAAGCTTGAACAGGGTTTTGGGAATTAGGGGAATGGGTGGAAAGGCATACAGGAAGTCTTGACACCAGTAAAGGAGGAAAGCATCCCTGGCCTGAGCCCCCTGAGCCGGAATTCTGGAACAGAACCGGGGAAGTTTGGCATTCCACGGACTTGCAAAGAGGTCTATGTCCGGGGTTCCCCAAAGTTGAAATATCCTGGCCACCTGGTCTGCATGCAGATGCCACTCATGTGGAAGCAGAACTTGACAGAGTCTGTCTTCCCAAGAGTTTTGAATGCCTGGAAGATACACTGCCAGAAGATGAATCTGATGCTCTCTGGCGAGGGCCCATAGTCGCAAAGCTTCGTTGCAAAGCAACAGAGAGCCTGTTCCTGCTTGTTTACATAGAACATGGCTACTTGACTGTCCGTATGAATGAGGACTGTCTTGTAGCTGAGCAGGGTGTGGAACACTCGCAGAGCAAGGAAGATTGCTCTGAGCTCCAAGAGATTGATATGTAGATAACTCTCCTGTGGAGACCAGATGCCCTGGGTGGAGAGGTCTTGCAGATGAGCTCCTCAACCCATTGGAGAAGCATCTGTTGTGAGAGTTGCTTGGGGTAAGGGTTGTTGAAAAGGGGACCCCAGCAACAGGTTTTGAGTGGACTGCCACCACTGGAGGGACAAAATAAGGCGACTTGTGTTTGCTATTTTGTCTGACAGGCATCCTGATGCCTGGGTCCATTGAGTGGATAAAGTCCACTGGGCTGCCCTCATATGGAGGCGAGCATAGGGAACCACATGTACAGAAGATGCCATGTGGCCTAGTAGTTGTAACATTTCTCGAGCAGTGAGATGAGGCTTTAGCACTGCTTGAGAAGTTAACTACACCATGCGAAGGCAGCAGGCCTGAGGGAGATAGGCCCTTGCCTTTCTAGTGTCCAGCAAAGCTCCTATGAACTCTAAAGACTGAGTGGGAGTTAAGACTGGATTTTGGGATGTTTATTACAAGACCCAAATACTGAAGGATACGCATTGTGCAGGATAGAGAAGTCCTGGCCTCTGACTCTGTTGGGGCTCGAATGAGCCAGTCGTCTAAGTAGGGGAAGACGAAAATCCCTAGAGTGCGGAGAAATGCTGCTACGACAGCCATGCATTTCGTGAACACCCTTGGTGCTGAGGCCAGGCCAAAAGGAAGCACCCTGTATTGGTAGTGCTTTCCTTGAAAAAGGAACCGAAGGAACCTTCTGTGGGTTGGATGGATGAGGACATGGGTGTACGCATCCTTGAGATCTAGAGAACAAAGCCAATCCTGACTCTGAAGGTATGGCAGCAGAGACCCGAGAGAAATCATTTTGAATTTCTCTTTGACAAGGAATTTGTTCAATTCTCTGAGGTCTAAGATAGGTCTGTATCCCCCTGTTTTCTTTGGAATAAGGAAATAAGGGGAGTAGAATCCTGTACCCTGCTGATGAATGGGTACTTCTTCTATTGCCCCTTGGGCAAGAAGAATAGCGACCTCCTGCCCTAACAGGTTGATGAGAGAGGTCGGAGAATTGAACTGCCTTACTATTGTGTGAGGGGGCATGCTTGAAAAATGAAGCTTGTACCCCTCCTTTATGATGGAGAGTGTCCAATGCTCTGCTGTTATCTGCCCCCATCTGGGGGCAAAGTGACATAACCTTCCTGGAATGGTGGAAGGCTCTGGTCCCCCGAGAGCCAGGAAGGCTAAGTTCTCTAGCTGAAAGTCAAAGGCCTTGTGGAGGCTGAGACTGCTGTGACGGCTGAGGCTTAGCAGTCTTTGCTTTCTTCTGTTTGGGTGGTTGCTGACCCTTCTTGACAAACTGACCTGACGAACATGCCTGCTGAGCATAGGCAGGATAATATCTTTTCTTCTTAGAAAAGAATGGTTTCTTGAAAGATTTCTTTCTAGCAGGATCAGCTGTGGACTTGAATAATCTATCCAAGGTAGAATTTTCAGCATACATCTCATTGGCTTTTTCCTGCCAATCTCTACCAAACAGGTTCTCACCAGTACAAGGGATATTTCCCAATTTGTCTTGTACCCAGAGCTCCAGATCAGATGCCTGGAGCCAAGCATTTCTACATGCACCTATGGCAATAGCAGAGGTCCTGCTTATGCACTCAAAGCAGTCAAAGGCTGCATGGTTGGCAAATTTAGAAACATCTTGGGCATGTTTGACCAAAGTGAGAAAATCCTGTCTTCTATCCTCGGGAAGAATAGGACTTAAAGCTTCTAAATCATCTGTGACCTCCTTCAGGAACATTCCCATGTAGAGACTATAGGAACTGATCCTGGCAGAAAGCATGGAAGCTTGGAAGACCCGACATCCAAAAGCATCCAGGGTTCTGCACTCACGTCCTGGAGGATTAGAGGCATGCCTCTTTGCACTATTGATCCTTCTCATAGCTGATTCCACCACAATAGAGTGGTGAGGAAGCTGAGTCTTTTGGAAACCAGGACAAGGAGGGACTCGATACATAGTATCCAGTCTGCGAGAATGAGGAGAGGTGGTAAGAGGTGTTTCCCACATCCTTAACATGAGATCATATAAAATCTCATGAATGGGCAAGGTAGCTGCCTCCTTAGGAGTTTTGGGATATTGTAGAATTTCCAACTCCTTGGCCCTTGGCTCTGTTTCAGGGGCCACAGTAATGGATAGACCCCGAGCCACCTCCCTGATAAAATCCTGGAAGGAAATATCCTCTGGAGGAGACATCCTGTGCTTAGGGGAGGAAGGCTCCTCTGGGAGAAGCATTCCTGCATTGACAGAACTGTCAGAATCCTCAGATTCTTCTGAGGACTCGAAGTAATGTCTGTCCGGATGCTCTTGAAGAGCCCGATACCCGTAATGACCGAAGTCGGTACCGGGAGTAATTGGTACCGGGGTATCGGTACCGGAGGGCATCGGATGACTGGGTACTGGCAAAGCAGACACCGATGCCGATGCTACCGGTACCGGTACCGATGCTGGGGCCGGTGCCGGTACCGGCCGAATTGTCTGTCGCGGTTCCGAGGGCGTCGATGCCGCAAGGACAGCTGCCAGACTGCGCTCAATAGCCAGGAATCTCTGGTCTATCAATGCTGCCGATGCTTGGATGTCGGTACCGGAGAAACCCGCCGGTACCCCAGAGCATGGCACCAGTAGTTCTGCCGAGGCCGAGGCCTCGAGAACATCCTGGAGCCCCGATAATGTTTTGGAAGCCGAAGCCTCCCGCCGGGGCAATTTTGCCGGTGCAGAATCCTCAAGGGCAACGCCAGAGTTATCTCGATGCTTAGAAGGAGATCTACCCTTTGAGGACCGGCTGGACTTATGTTTAGTTACCTGAGATCCACGGGAAGAAGAGGAAGCCCTGGAAGACATTGATGACACCGAAGCTGCATCAGAGGGAAACAGGGTACTGAGCTTAGCAGCTCGGTTCTGCCGACCTTTTAGACATCATGGCGCAGGACATACAATCCGCGATGGAGTGGTCAGGACCTAAACATTTTAGACACCATTCATGGGTGTCGGTGACGGAAATGGTACCGCCACACTTGGTGCACTTTTTGAAACCTGAGGCAAGTTTCTCCATTGTAAGAAAACGTTTTTGGGCCTAAGGCCCAAAAAGGCGCATGCACCTGAAGAAAATAGGAAAAAATGTAAAAATTTTTTTTTTAAAGACAGAAAATAAGAAGAAAAAACCGGCGGTACCGGTAAAGCATCGAAGGCATACGCGACCACAAAAAAGAAAGAAATAAAGAAGAATTCTTCTGCGGTGACAGGAACAACGACCTGCTGGCTCCGCGGAAAAAGAAGAACTGGAGAGAGGCAGTTGGGAAAGGTGGGAAGGCAGCACGCAGGCGCTGTGGGATGCTCCCAAAAGCTTTCTAATTGGACGCTGGGGAGCGTTCCCGCGCAGGCTCCGTCGGTACCGACGATACCCATATGTGATGACTACATTCCTGCTTGTTCCCGGAGATAAATCCTGCCCAGAAGCTCCACTAGGGGTCATGGAGGACACACACATATAGGAGCCGCTGACTTGGCCTAGGCTGGGTCAGATTATTGATTCCCTCTGAGCCCATCTCCTGGCAGCGATGGAAGAAGTGGCAGACTGGCATTGGATCGGGTTGCCCCCAGTGGCACAGAATCAACTGTAATGCCTCCTGACTCAACTCCCACTCTCCAGGATTCAGAGATTCTGGCTGAAGAAGTCCGCTTCCACACTGTGCATCCCAATGTGATGGGCCGACAAGGCTAGCAGGTTCTTCTTCATGCAGAGAAACAGGAGATCCATCTCCAGAGCCACCCCAGTGCTCCTTGTCCTGCCTTGCCGATTTGACATATGCCACTGCCATTGTGTTGTCTGAAAATAACTGCCTGGCCCACATCCAGGGGCTGGAAATGAAGAAGAGCCAATTTGATGGCCCTCGCCTCGAGGCAGTTGATGGACCACACTGCTTCCCTGCAGTTCCAATAGCCTTGGGTTGTATGGTCTTGGCAATGGGCTCCCCAGCACAAGAGAATGGCATTCATCACCAGCAGGATCCAGGAGAAATTGTCCAGCAGTAAATCCTTCCACAGGTGACAGGGCTACCATCACCACCATAGGCCGGCTTTCACCATCAACAAGAGCGGAAGCCTGAGCTCAAACTCCTGAGAACTCGGGGACCATTGAGTCAACAAGGACTGCTGGAGCAGCCTCAAGTGAGCACACACCCATGGCACCATCTCTGTGGTCGCCGCCATCAGTCGAAAGAGCTGAAGATAATCGCAAACTCTGGGGGCCTGCTGCATACAGAACAGTGCCAGGTAATTAAACAGTCCTGACTTTTCCCTCTGGTAGGAAAACTCTGCCCACTCAAATGTGGAAAAGTGCTCCCAGAAACTCCAAGGACTGGGAAGGCAAAAGTAGGTTCTTTCCCCAACTGATCACCCAGCCAAGGCTTTCCAAAAAAGACACTACTCAGAATGCCACCCAAGATGTTTCTGATAGGAAATGTGCTCAGATGAGCCAATCATCCAGAGAGGGATGGACACAGATCCCTTGGTGCAGCAGCCATCACCACCATGACCTTGGAAAACATCCTTGGGGAAGTAGATAGTCCTAAAGGGAGGGTGGCAACTGATAGTGAGAGCCAAGCATAGCAAAACACAAACTTCTGCTGATCTGCTCAGATTGGGATATGAAAATATGCCTCAGCCAGATTCAGAGAAACCAAGAACTCCCCTCAGCACACTGCTTGAATTATGGAGTGCAAGGTTTCTATAAAGAAGCACAGGACATGTAAGTGCTCGCAGACCCCTTTGAAGTCCAGAATGGGTCAGAAGGAACCATCCTCCTTTGGTATCACAAAATAGATTGAGTATCTGTCCTTGCCCTGCTCGTCCGGGTGGGGGGGGGGAATTGGGCACCACCGCCTCTAGGCGCAGTAACATGTCCAAGGTAGTCCACACACCAGCACCTTTCACTGCATACCCACAAGGGGAAATGAAGGCATCTGGAATCCACACTTTGCATTCCAGGACATAGCCGAGCTGTGGTGTCTGGCACCCAGCAGTCCAGGCTCATCCCTGAAAGAAAAAGCAAAGCTTGATGCCCACCAAAGGAAGCAGGGAATGGGCCCCCAAACCTTCAATGCATAACCCGGAAGGGTCCTCCTCTGGAGGGGAGAGAGTCCCTAGGTCCATGCGCTCCCCAACAGGATTGAGAATTCTCATTCATGAGTTTGAGGCCCTGAAGCAAAGGAAGCTTTCCAGGTTGGTAATGACGGAAGTCCTGAGACACCCAGGGGATGTGGCCAGCATATCCTTGGTAAATAGGCAGAGGCTGACGAGAAAGGGGCAAGGTGGTAAGATTTTGTCTCACCCAGGTCCTTTCACACCAGCTTCTCCAAATCAACTAAAAAAGAAGCTTACCCTTAAAAGCCAGTTTTGGGCCAACAGGGCTTTGGAAGATGAATTCACTGCCAGTGCTGCAGCCAAATCAAACGCTATGACACCATCATCAAGGCACCATCCCTGGCCACCAAATGTACCAAGTCATACATGACATCTGAAAGGAAGGCCACAGCAGACTCCAAAAGACGTGTAGTACTCATCTGGCAGAAGAAACTAAATCCACCATGTCAGGACTCGAGATGTTAGGCTGGCACAGATCGCCAGCTGCAGAATAGCAGCCACCATTGCGAACTGGCTCCACAGCAAGGAATCTACCTTGCAGGGCAGGACATCCTTTAAAGCCAATCTGCCTTCCACAGAAATGGTGGCTCATCTGGTAACCGCCGTGACCTGCGCATCCACCTTGGGAATGTCAGATCACTTGATGCACTCCTCCTCCAGGAAAGCGTAGATCTTATATACTCTTAACCCTTTAGGTAGGGAGTTGGGGGAGTCCCACTCTGACCATATCATATCCTTGATCACCTCCAGGAATGGGAAGACAGCAGTGGATTTTCATACCCCTTGAAGGACCACGTGTACCTTCGGCTCCTGCTCTGTGTTGGAAGCATCCATCAAATTCTAGGTGGATGAGATCCTGGTAATCAACACCGCCAACTCCTCCTTCTGGAACAGGTGAATCACGCTGGCCTCAGCAGAATCTTCTGAATGTGACAGCACTTCATCTACATCAGAGCTCAGTATCGAGTCATCTGAATCAGAGGCATAGTCAACATCTTGAATAGCTCCTAGCTGTTCCCCATCTTCAGGGAGTGTCCCTTGCCAGGGAAGCTTAGCCACAGGTGATACAACAGGGCTACGACTTTCAGCCTGCCTGACACGAGACTGCGTCTGGAGGCACCCAGAAGCCACAGAGTCTTAATTTCAATGCCAGAAGGACCAGGCCTGTGACAAAAAGGAAAAGAATTCCGAGGAGGACAAACCAGAGTCAGGAAACTCTCTTCTCAGATAAAGTTCCCCAACATCATGGGGCACAGCTGCTACAGAACCCCTAGAGAATGAAGAGCGGCTCACAGCACGGTCGCCAGAGCCTCTGACCAGCTGAATATCCTTACCGATAATGCCATTGGACATCTCCTGCCCTGAGGCAGATAAGGGCAGACTAACCACATGCCCCCGCTGAAAGGGGAAAAGCAGGCTCTCATGGGGCAACTCAGAAGCTGCTATGCAGGAAGGGCAGAGTCCAGAATCCAAGGATGAGGCTCCTCACTCGCCACAGGTCAAACAACATTTTCTGGAAGAAGACAGAGTTAGAGTAAGCATCACAAGAGAGTGCACTAAGGCTTCGTTGGCATGCAAGCATGTGTTAACTACGCTTTTACTTTATATGCCTTAAGGGTGCTAGGGAAGGAGCATACATTGGAGCCACTTGGACAGAACACACATTAGGACCACAAGTTCACCAAGTGCACAATGGGCAAAAACATTACTAAAGCGTGCAGAAAATGGTGGGAAACACTTACCCAGCAACAACAGTCGCTAGCAGACCACCCTGAATCATGTCCCTCAGAGACAGAACTGGGGGCCCCCAAGAAGGGCACTGACAAGGTCAAGCCTTGGTACTCACCCCGAGAGCCCCAGGTGGAGGATCCGTGCCAGGTTCAGCTCTACTCTCCTGAAACTGCTTCACTGGCTGGATTTGTAGCACTGGTTATAAGGTGGTTGGCAGGAAGATCCCTCTGACAGCCTTCTGTAATCTTCTTGAGAGAGGGGGGGGGATGACGGGGGGGGGGGGGATGACAGAGCAGGGGGTGCTGAGGTTGTGTGAGGCTGCTGTACTCTTCCAGATCCTTTCAAATCCTTCCAATCTGTGGCTGCTCAAAAGGCCCTTATCATAATAAGGGCATGGAGCTAAACCAATTTTCCCTCCTTCTTCGGCTACCAAAAAGACCGCAGTCTAGTGGATCCTCCCATGTCACCCTCAAGTGAGAGAGTCACTGTTCTGTAATCAAGGTTGTCATTCACAAGTGTTTAATCAATCTCTTTTCCTCTCAATCTTCAGATTTTCTACAGAGAGGAGAAAATCCATCCACCATCTGCTGGAGACAAAGAAATACTGAAGAGACCTCTGGTAGCTGAGGTGAACAGAGGTACAGGAGTGATGTCATTGAAACCTGGGCTTTTCATTGGTTGTCTCCACCAATCAGCTGGTAGGGGAACACAACCCACTTGGTCTAGGCTTAGTGTTGCCAACTGGCTCCACATGCGCCTGAGAGGCTTGATCCAGTCCTGGTTTACTCCACAGCATGCAGGGACAAGTAGTTCTAATTTCTCCATTGCACTCCATAAGAAAAGCAAGACTACAAGTCACTACGGTAAACAAAGGACTGGATCAAGCCTGTCAGGCGCATCTACAGTAGAGCCAGTTGGCAACCCTATCTGGACTGGTCTAGCAGGACGATATGAAACCCAACTTAGCAAAGGGTATGCTACAGGAGGGCACTGAAGGCTTTCCATTAGCACTTGCATCAGAATGCAAGGATTCACATCCTACCCCTCAGATTCTACAATTCCTCCTCATTGCTTGCTCCAGATCAGTGGATCTCCATACTCCAGATAATGCCCATTATGTGGTAGAAGGATTTAGCTGCCCTGCACTGAACAGGAAAGACAGGCTGAAAGAACAGCAGGTATCCCTACATAGTCAACAGCCTAGTTAAAGGCTACCTTAGGAGTCACATGCATATCTAAGAGAGGTCTGAAAAGCTGGGGACAGAGCATGAAAGAATAGGGGTATGGAAAAAAATGGTGGTGGTGGTGGTGGTGGAGAGATGATAGAGAAGAAAAGCAAGAAAAGAAAGCAGCAGGAAGGGGAATAGGACAAATCAGATTGAGAAAAGTTATCTCACAAATTCTGGTACATAAGCCATTATAAATGGGTGCCCACAAGCTAAGAAATGAAAGAAACGACGACAGTGTAAACACAGCAACTCAGCAATAATAAAGCCCTTATTTCGTAGGTTACACCTATCTGCAGTTAAGGAGCAACAATGTTCGTGATTTCCCTACAGTCATGAATATCTGAAATACTAAATGAAACCTCCTCCACCCCTAATTTCAGAGTGAACAAAATCCCCACATTTGCCAGGTTTGTCGATAAGCTCAGGGGGCAGCATGCTGCTGCAGTTGCCACCACAGGTGAGTGTCTGATGGGAAAGAAAGTATGTTCACAAAATTCTGTTAATTTATCAAAGGGGTCCTTGGCAGGAAATAAAAAGAAGTTTGGATACCACTGCTCTAAATCCTTCCTTCCAATGCAAACTCTCAGACTCTTGCCCAGACTCCTCCTTACTATACTATTGAGGCTGAAAAAAAAGAGACCTATCAAATTCAACCTAATCCTGATGGGCATAGCAAACTGTTAAACTTCAAGTATAAGGTGCAACTGCAACCATTGATACAATAAATAACTGTTGTGTCAACTTTAGGTTTTTCTATACTGTCACAGCAGTAAGTGATGTTTACACTGTGGTACAATGAACTTGCCTTATTAGCACATGCCCTAAATTTGAAGATGCTACACAATACTAATTCACTTAACCCTCCATTACCTCAGGTACAAAAACAGATTGTGAGCCCTTCAGGGACAAAGGAAAAATATATATACAGTTCCTGAATGTACACCATTTTGACTGGTAGAAAAGTGGTATATAAGCCTAGTTAAATAAATAAATAATTCAGCAATGCCCTATTGGTGTATTCGAAAAGCCAGAGGTTGTAGAAGTGGGCTTTGTACTCTTACTACTATGTTCTGCCTTTCTCTACCATAAGCCTCCCTTTTAATGATTGCTTCTGAAACTGGCAAATCTTTGCTCTTCTGTCATAATGATCAATTCATTGGCTTGTTCCTCTCAAACCCTTTCTTTGCCTCTCTATTGTCTTCACCACGCTGTTTTTCAGACAAACATGTCCTTAGATCATTACTTCCCTTTTACTAATCTATGCTCAGCTATTGCACCATACATAAAACACATTTCTTAAAGCTATGCAGTTAAATATATCATTACAGAGCATATTTCAAAGTAAGACATTTCAGTATTTTAAGGATGGCCATCACAAGCAAAGATTCATGCTGAATAAAGCAAAGTTGCTTATCTGTAACGGATGTTCTCTGTGGACAGCAGGATCCAACAGCCACACTGTTGATTTCATCTGTGATAGCAGACCCATGTCTATCTTCCCAGACTTGAAAAACATCTGAAAATTTTTTTTCTGAGCATGTACAGTCATTCCTGCATTCCCTCCTATGACAGTCATGTCAGTTTTCGGCATAGCGAGCTTCAACACTCTGGAGGGAGGGAGGGGGGAAGGGGGGAATGCGTGGCTGTAGGATCCTGCTGTCCATAAAGAAAGCCCATTAAAGGCATGTGATGTCACCATCTCCATTGACAGCAAGAATTGCTACAGCCACTTAGCTGATGACTCCCAAGCCAAAGTTCACAGGAGCTTTCCACATTACTAAGGGTCCATTTTTTTCTGTGACTTGTAATGAACTGGAAGAGGAAGAGGAGGTATGTTGAAGCGCTAAACCTTGGAGCACTGCCTGGCCAAAAATGCTGCCTGATCTTGGCAGCTCATCCAGACAACGATGTCTGGTAAAAGTATGAATGGAAATCCATACAGCTGCCTTGCAAATGCCATATGAGGAGGATAAGTGCAGATGGGCTCTCGCTGCTTTGCTCCGAGGTTATGTGCAGTCACTATATGAAAGTTCTATGCCAGCCTTTTTATAACAAGTGAGATCCATAAAGAAAGTACTTTTATTGACAAGTACTTTTTTTTTTGTTTTTGAATTTAAAAAATCTGAATGAATAAAGAATCCTTTGTAGATACATTTGGAGAGCTTTACAACAATCTAATGTGTGCAAAGTGACTTCTTTTGCCTCACTATGTGGAGGCAGATATAACATTGGCAGTATTATCAGTTGATTAAAACAAAACTTTGAAACTACTTTAGGAAAATTTTGGATGAGTTCTTAAAATTGCCTTATCTTCCAGAATCCGAGTGTAGGGATAGTAATAAACTAAGGCTTGTAGTGGACTTCTTCTGCTTTCTGAATTGCACCGATTCCTGGACTGAGCAATTTAAAAGTCAAATCAGTTAACAGCTGGAGAATCAAATTTAAGTTCCACGCTGGAGGTGGCGCCCTTATTAGTGGCCTGGTATTGAACAACTCTATTATAAGTCTTTGTACTGAAGGATGTTTAGAAATTGGGAAAATCAATTTTATTGGGATAGGTTGCTATTGTTCTTAGATGAAACCAAGAGGAAGCACTAAGACCAGAGTCAGGACAAATGCAGCAGGTAATGAAATCAGTCAGGAATGGAACAGTAGAAAGGATCCATATGATGCTGCTGGCATCATATGCCAAATCTTCACTGTTTAAATCTATAAGAAGCTAATTCAGTCTCTCATGTGTGTAGACAAGGAAAATGACTAATACCGTTTCCAAAATCCAAGCTGAAATTACCAGAAATCAAGGTTGGGATGAACTATGCACGCATCTTGTTATCTGAAAATGGTGGTTGTTCTTGGGAGAATTAGTGGCAAGTCTTGAAACAGGTGCTGTAAATATGGGAACCAAACTTGTCTCGGCCAATAAGGAATTACTAGGAACACCTTGTTAAATTTTGATGAACTTTTTGAATTGTCTGGGAAATGAATAGTATTAGAGGGAAGGTGTACAACTGCTTGTTGGACTAGGAGATGGCGAACACATTCAGGTACTAACCGAGCTGGGCTTGGGCAGCAACAACAAAAAACTGGATGTTTCTTATTCTGCTCTGTTGCGAATAAATCTATCTCCGGAGTCCTCCCTCCCCCTTTTTTTGTTTGTTTTTGAGACAACAAAATTATTTTCTGGCCTAGAGACCACTCATGTGGGTCCAGTTGTCAACTCAATCGACTGGTTAAATGGTTTTGTTCTCCCAGCAGATAAGTCACTAAGAGAAAGGTGTTCATGGACAATGATATGTTCCATGTATGCAATATTTCTTGACAAATGGTATGAGCCCATGCTTCCCTGTTTCATGATATAAAGCACTGCTACTTGGTTGTCTATCTGGACCTAAAGGATTCATGACCACAGAGTCTGCAAAAGATTCAGAGCTCCAGTTGACTGATGTACATTTTTTTTTGTAACCAAATTCCTTGTGTCTGTAGATTGTCTAGATCTCCCCATCCCAGTTTTGATGCATCGGTCATGAAAGTCTTGAAGATGAGGAGGAGAAAAGGTTGGCAGAAGTGCTTTTCTCAATAATTCTGTACAGTTACCTTCTTGGAGAGAGGATGCCTGTGCTGATTCCAATGAAATTTTAGTTGCCTCTGTGCCTCTCTTATGCAGACATGTTTGCAAAACCCCATGAACTATCACAGCCATATAACATAAGAATCTCATCAGATGTCTTGCTGAGTTCTGGCCTGCAGATTTTATAGTGTCTATTAAAGCTGTAAATGCTTCCATTTTCTGATGGGGCAGTGAGGCTGTCAATGTCAAGTGTGTATGAAGACTCCTATGAATTCTATTTGTTGTGACGGCTCAAAAATCAAATTTCTCTTGGTTCATGACAAATTCTAGATTTGTTAGCACTGTAGTGTTCTTTGCAACAATGCTGTTGAGCGGGAAGCATCTCCAGAAATGAGCAAATCATCCAGATATGGAAACACTGTTTTTATATATGAGGTCCTGCTGCATATTTTGTGAATACCTGTAGAGCTAAGGAAAGGCTGAATGACAGTACCTTGTACTAATAGCAATTTTCCAATCACTTGAAAGGTAGGTATTACTTGTGACCCAAGCACATGGGAATGTGTATGTATGCATCTGAGATTTAGTGACACTAGCCAATCGGGCCACTAAAAGAGAGGTAGAATTGTGGCTAAAGAATTCATCTTGAGGTTTTCTTTTATAATGCACTTATTCAAATCCTGGTTGGTTGTGCTGAGGCACTTCCTCTATAACATGAGCAGTGATCTCTTTTTGAAGTGAACTGATTTAGTGGTGGTGGGCAAAGGGCTGGTGGTTTGGAGGCAAATTTTTGAAATTTCTGCGGTATCCTTTTTCTACTATATTTACGACTCATTTGTCTGTTGATATTTTCCTCCAAATGTCTACAAAATGAGCTAAATGTCCCTTGCACAGGCAAGACCCATTTTTCTCTATAGTCAAAATTTTTTTATTTAAACAGTTTTATATACCACTTTATCCTAAAATCAAAGCGGATTACACAGCAAACAAATTAAGTGGCAGGGTGTGTGGGTGTGGACATGCAGTGATACATTGAGGTATGTGTGCGTGAGTCGTGTGAGGTTGGTTGCGTAGTGTACTATATACAGTAGGAGCTCTGTACAGGAACAATATACATTTTACATTTTCTTGCTGTAGGCTATATACAGTATGAGCTATTTACATTTTTACATTTTATTGGCAGAGAGGGAGTGAGTTTGAACGGTTCGTGTGATGTCCTTGTAGTGTTCTGTGATGAGCGTAGTTTTTAGCGTCTTCAAGATGTCTTTGAGGTCTTTTGTTGATCTTAGGTTGTCAGGGAGTGATTTCCAGAGAGCGGGAGTGGTCCGTGATAGTGCTCTTCTTGAAGTGATTAGGGTGATTGGTGGTCTTCATTGAATTGCTCAATGAATAGGGTGGTTTTTAGTAGTTTCCTGAATTCTTTTAAATCTGTTGTTGATTTTAGTTTATCTGGGAGGGCATTCCAGATGGCAGGGGCAGTCAGCGAGAAGGCTCATGGATGTGGATTTGTTAGTTCTTGTAAATAGACTGGGTGTTGGTATATTGTTTTTGGTGCTATTTCTGTCTGGTCTTGTGCTTGTTTTGCATCTGATAAGTTCATGTAGTATTTCTGCTGACATCTTGTTTTTAATTTTGAAGATAGTTAGTGCTGCTTTATATTTTGCACATGATGATATCGGTAGCCAGTGGAGGTCATGTAGTATTGGGGTTATATGGTCTTGTCTTGATGCGCTAGCAATGATGCGGGCAGCAGTGTTCTGTATTATTTGTAGTTGTAATTGGGCCCAGCTTTGGCCTGATTTAGTCTTCTGCAATTTTTTGCCCCTTGCTCTCTAACTATTTTGATACTACGGTGGCAACCTTTGTGACCTAGATCTCTCCCATAACCATAACAGCACATTTGGTATCTTCTATAAGGTAGTAAATTTTTCTGTAAAATGATGTTGGGTATTCTTGGACAAATTATGATTTTGGTTGAAGTGGTCCACAGCCAGTGATTAAAGATAATTGCTCAACCATTTAATCAGCACAATTATTTCATCCACCTTTTCTCCAAAGAGGTACATCCTCACGAAACCTAGCTGCTTTTAGCCATGCCGTTCTTTTGCTATAACAATGGATGTCCCTCTGGCTGCTGGCTCGTATGTATTGTTTGCAGATCTGATATGGTACTTAGTGAATTCCTCCAAATCTGTCACAGGTGACAATGAAGCAGATGTTTTCTTGGCTGTAGATTGCGAGAAATCTTGGACTTTTTAAAAAATGACATCATATAGGAACAAAGCCATTAGAAAATAATATGCAGCACTTCTCAGATTTAACATTGTGCTTTCGAACATGTTTTTCCAATGGTATCTAAAAGTCTTGGATCTTTGGAACACACTCAAATTTTTACTTCTTCAGGGTTGATTCCACCACAACTGAATGGTAAGGTAGTTGAAATTTGTCATGTTCCATTGATTTGGACATTAGTCTTATTGAGAATTGTTTGCCTTAATTTGGCATGCTGTTCTACTAGGATTTTGTGGGCTGGTAATGCCACTACCCCTCATTTGGTTTGCAGCTTGTCATGCTGTGAGGACTTGTGTGCATCAGTGATGCTGTAGAGGAAGCTATCAGTAGCTTTAACTACTGGAAAGGTTTCCCAAAATGGACAGGTCTCAACTGAGATGCCAGACAAAGACAAACCACCCATCTGGGCAGCAGCAGAATGGGACAGTATTGGCAGCGGAGGATCACATTTCTGTGACAATGGCAACACCCCTAGCATTACCTGCGTGGAAGAAAGACCTGCCAATCTACTTCTGTATCTTGCCACAAAAACCCAATGGATAATCAGAACAAAACAAACTGCTGGAAGATGAGATCCCCAGGTCTGAAGGCACTCAACTGGCTACTGGGAATGAGTGAAGACCTTTCAGCGTAAAGCCAGCATTTATGATATGGCTGAATCAAAGTCCTTGGGACATCAGACTGTTAATATAGCTGCACATGAAATGAGAGTCAGAAGCTGCAAAGATGTCTTACATATTGGGACATGGAACGTACAAGCATAAACCAAGGGAAATTGGAGGTGGTCAAGAATGAAATGGAATGTGTACAACTCAAGCTGCTAGGTGTCGGCAAACTGAAATGGACTGGCACTTTGCATCTGATGATCATATGGTATACTATGCTGGCAATGAAAGACAGAAGAAATGGTGCTGCATTTATAATTAAGAACAAACTTGCAAAAATTGTAATGAAACACAATGCAATCAGTGAACGCTTAATCTCCATTTGTCTACGAGGAATGCCCAATACAACTATTAAGTATAGTTACTCACCTGTAACAGGTGTTCTCCGGGGACAGCAGGAATCAGTCCTCACATATGGGTGATGTCGGCACCAATGGAGCCCTCGTGGAAGCATCTCCCCACCTTTCAAAGAAAGCTTTTGTGAGATGACACAACGCATGCGTAGTCCCCTTCCCGCTCAATGGTGCTATCTTAGTCAGATGACATAGCTAGAGCTGGCAAAATATGGCAAAAAATTGTACAGTAACTCCAAGGGGAGGAGGAAGGGCTGAGAGGACTAATCTTTGTCGCCCCTGGAGAACACCTGTTACAGGCGAGTAACTAAAGCAGAAAGTCAGTCCTCACATATGGGACTCCCTAGTTACAGGCTACCGAAAGCCCTTAGAGAAAAAATATATGGTTGCCCTCAAGTGTAGCCGTGAGCAGTAGCAATTGAGTCTGCAGATACAGACTGCAGTAGGATCCGTGCGTCCAATGGAAACCAATGTTATGGAAGCCTGAACACAGAAGGATCAGAGGGTAGGAGTTTCCTAGACCACAAAAAGATTATGGAGCACGGTCTGGCTGAAGGCGCTGTCCGATTGGGACTCCCTCTTCATGCAGTAATGTGCTGCGAACCTATGGACTGAAGACCAAGTGACGGCCTGCAGATGTCCAACATTGGGACGGAGCGCAGGTTTGCCACAGAGGCTGCCATGGCCCTGACACTGTGTGCCATGACCCAGATGTCTAGCGAGCATCCAGCCTTCTCAAAGACGAGGGCGATGCAGTCTGCCACCTAAGTGGACACTGTTCGCTTGGTCACTGCCTCCCCCGAATGACTGGATTCATAGGAAACGAAGAGCTGAGAAGCTTTTCGGTGGCCCTGGGTACGTTGAATGTAAAGGACAGGCCCTCTTAAAGTATAAGGTGTGAAAAATGGTCTCCGCCCTGGAAGAGAGGTCTCGGGAAGAAGGTGGGTTCATCTGGTTGAGATGAAAAGATGACACCACCTTTGTGAGGAATTTGGGGTGCGTGCATAATACAATCCTGTACTTGTAGAAGCTCGTATATAGCACCTCTGCTACTAGGGCTTGGAGTTTTCTGACCCTGCAAGCAGAGGTGAGTGCCACCAGGAACATGACTTTCCACGAGAGATACCTCAGGTGGCAGGTAGCCAGGAGCTCGAAGGGCAGGCGGGTGAGCTGCGCCAGCACTACATTGAGGTCCTACTCCTTCACCGGAGGGCAGACGGGAGGATTAACAGTTGAAGCCCCCTCAGGAAGTGTGTTACCAGGGCTGGGCCGAGAGGGGCTTGCTTTTAACAGGGTGGTATTGTGCCGCCAGGGCACTAAGGTACACCCTGATGGAGTTTGATTTGAGCCCAGATTGTGAGAGATGAAGACGGTACTGCTGCACCAGTTGCACCGGACAGGAGAACAGGTTCATCTCCACCCTGAGAACCTGCACCATTTAAATGCATAAGCCATCCTGATGGAAGTCTTATGGGAGGCCAGCAGGATCTCTTCCACTTCTCCTGAGATGTTGAAAGGGGCTAAGGTTACCATTTCAGCAGCCTCGCTGTCAGCGCAAGAGACCCCAGATTGGGGTGCAAGCCACCAGGATCAGTGATGCTCTGTCACAAACAGCCTTGAAAAGGGTTTTGGCAATCAACAGCATGGGTGGGAAGGTGTACATGAGGCCTTCCGACCATAGGATGAGGAACGCATCTGCCACTACCAGACCCAGGTGGGGCTGATGGGAACAGAAGCAGGGCAACTGGTAGTTGTCTGGATTGGCAAAAAGGTGCACCCGCAGGATCCCCCAGAGTCAGAAGAGCTGGGTGGCCACTCTGGGGTCCAGCCACCACTCGTGCGGTTTGAGGATCCTGCTCAATTTGTCCGCCAGGGCACTGTTCTAGCCTGGTAGACATATCACCTGCAGAAGTATTCTTTGAAGAACTGCGTAGGAGCAGAGTGTCATCACTTTGCGGCAAAGGATGTGAGATCCCATGCCCCCTTGCTGTTCACATAGAACATCGCCACTTGGTTGTCCATTTGGATCAGCACCGGCTGGTGCCTCAGATGGTGGTAAAAAACACGGAGGGCTAGATATTGCCCAAAGCTCCAGAAGGTTGTTCTGCTGGTCGCCCTTGGCCTGTGATCAGCTGCCCTGGGTGAGAAGTCCCTTGCAGTAGGCTCCCCATCACAGTAGTGAGGCGTCCGTTATGAGGACCCTTAGAGGGCTTGGAAGGACATCCCTGCTTGACGATGTTGTGGATGTTGCCACCATGTCAGGGAGTCTGCCAACTGGTGGGTCACAGACTGTCTTGGAGGCGGCCCGTGGCCTGTGTCCACTGGTCTCAAAGGCATCACTGGGCAACCTTCATGTGCAAACAGGCATCTGGGGTGACATGGACTGTGGAGGCCATGTATCCGAGTAGGCGCAGTAGAAGAGCCAACACTGAGGGACGGGGTTGCACGTCTGAGGCCAATTCCCTGAGATGCTCATCCCAATCCAGGGGGAGGAAGAACTTTGCTTGAACAGTGTCCAGCTTTGCCCCTATGAACTGCAGACATTGTGTTGGAGGAGGTGGGACTTGGGGTGGTTTATCACTAACCCCAGATTTTGTAGGATGTGAATAATGCGTGCCATAGCTTGCTGCACCTCGGCAGCCCTGTCTCCTTTTATAAGCCAGTTGGCCAAGTAGGGGGAAGACGAATATCCCTTGGAGACGGAAAGATAGGCGGCTACTACTGCCAGGCAGCTGGTGACGACCATGGGGGTGGACCCCAGACTGAAGCATAGCACCCTATAATGGTAGTGGCCTCCCCTCACCATGAAGCAAAGATACTGCCTGTGGCTGGGGTGAATGAGGATGTGGGCATAAGCATCCTTCAGATCCAAGGAGCATAGCCAATCCCCCTGCTGAAGGTAAGGCAGCAATGTTCTAAGGGAAAGCATCTTGAATATCTCCATCACCAGGAACTTGTTCAATTTCCACAGATATAGGATTGGCTGTAGGCTCCTGTCCTTTTTGGCAAGAGGAAGTACCTGGAATAGAACCCTTTGCTAATGAGATGTTGGGATACTGGTTCCACCATCTTGCCTCGCAAAGGCGTCAGAGTTCCTGCAATAGGAGGTTCAGGTGAAGGGGAGACCTGGGGGGCTCTCCCGGGAAGAAAGGAGGCTGTGTCTGTGCCAGGTGGAGGAGGTAGCCTTCCCTGACCATCTGGAGTGCCCAGGAATCAGTGGTGATGGCTGTCCACCTGTAGGCATTGTGGATGAGACATCCTCCTGTGAGCTGCTGTCCTCCTTGGGGTGAAGAGGCTATGCCCAAGGAGTCAAAAGCTCCCCCCTCCAGGCTGGCCTGAAGCAGACACCTGGGGCTTGGGAGCCTTCTGTTTACAAGGGCCATGCCCCTGTCGCTTAGCCTGCTGACCTTGCTGGTGAGCTGGGAAGGCATGGAAATGTGGGTAGTTTTTGTAAGCAGCCCCTTTCTTCAGGTAAAAGGGCTTTTTAATGAGCCCTTCCATCGGGGAAGGGTAGCAGGTTTTTGGAGAGCCTAGTCCTTGTCATGAGTTTGGTCTCCAACTCGGCAGCCTTCTCGGTCATGGCTTTGGCAAAGAGGTTCTCCCCTTGGCATGGGACATCGACCAATTTGACCTGAACCCATTGCTTGAGGTTGGAAGACTGTAGCCAGGCTTGGTGCCGGACACCAATGCCAGCCAGAGCTACTCAAGCCACTGACTCGAAGCTGTTGTAGGCTGCTCGAGTCATGAACTTGGAGCACTCACAGACAGTTCTGGACAGATTCCTGAACCACTGCAAGGGTTCCTCGGAGAGACCAGCTGAGAACCCGGTGAGCTTCTTCACCAGGTCTCTCAGGTACATGCCCATGTACAGTTGGTAGGCATGGATATGACCGATGAGCATCGAGCACTGGTAACACTATCTGCTGACAGCATCCAAGGTATGGGCCTCTGGATCTTCTGGATCTTCAACCGATGCATGGCCGACTCCATCTCCATGGAGTTATGTGGCAGTTGTGCCTTTTGGAAGCCCGGGCTCCGTCGGACCCAATACATCAAGCAGAATCACTTTCTCATGATAGGCACCAACACCGGTGTTTCCCACATGCGGAGCATGAGCCATTCCAAGATGGGTGGGATGAGTACCATCAACAATTCCCTCGGTGGGGTCTGGAGGATTTCTAGTTCCTCCGTCCAAGGGTCCTCCTCCAATTCTGTTGAGTATGCAGTGCCTTTGACATGTCACACACAAAGTCGAGGAATGCCATGTTCTCAGGCAGGAACCGACGCTGAGACTCAGAAGGGGATGGGTCCGACGGGATGTTGCAGTGGCAACAGGTATTGGAGGTTTCCTTGTGCTCAGTCTCCCATTCCGAGTAATTGGTGGAAGACTCGAGCGAGGGTGGTCTAGAGGCTCCAGGCCCGAGCTCAGCCTGAACACCTTGGAGGTCCCATGGCTGATGTCGTGCACGCTAGCTGGGAAGTCCTTGATCCTGCAGAACAGGACTCAGAATGAGACCTTGGCCGAGGATCGACTCAAGGCTGTATGGCCTCAAGTACTGGCTCAACGTCGAGTGCCCGGTGGTCTGGGAGGAAGAACCAGCCATGATCGACATTAACATCCGCTGCTGGTCCATGAAGGCAGACAAACTGAGCTCCAGGGGTGCCATTCTGCTCTTCAGTCCAGGTGCTTCCGCAGCCTTTGGTGCGGGCACAGAGGAACTCGGGCCCAGCACCGGTTCCCCCAAAGCGGATTCCTCAATGATGATGGCCTTGGGTATCTGAGACTGATCTCCAGGTGATTCCTTTCGGCTGACCTTGTTAGGCCTCTCCTGGCTCCAAGCCCTCGGACGAGTGGTGTGGACTGCGGACCTGGCTGAGGACTTACCCGGCCTGCTGGGATGCTGCCTTTGAGAGTTTCTTCTTCTTGTGTTCCCTTGAGGAAGACCCGCTTTCTGAAGGCCCATGGTATCGACCAGGGTCCACGGGGATATCATGGGAGTCTGAGGCTTCAGACAGGGCCTTGGCCTTCAGACGTGCTAGGGACTCCGGGAAAAACATATTGTGCTGCTGCTAATGGCTCTTAAGGGCCATGGTGGGCATCTTTTTACAAAGACCACAGGCCACAGGGTCGTGGTTTGGCCTAGGTAGCAGTCGTGTGCATCAATAAGGGACATGATTTTCGTATACTGATCACATTTCTTGATGCCACTGGTAGCCATGGGGGAAAAATGTACCCCAGCGAGGTAGAAGACCCGCGGTGATGCCAGTTGAAAAAAAGAGCACAAAGACGCCAAAGGAAAAAAAATGGATAAGGGCTCGAGACCCGATGCCGGAGCAGCGGGCTTGGATGGCAGGAAGAGTACCGGTGCACCACCAGAGAGAAGAGTATCAAACTCAGTTAAAGAAATCAACTTTTTCTGGGGGAAAGCAGACAGACATCTGAAGGACTCCACGGAAAAAAGGAGACTGAGTAAACTTGTATCCTTGAGCAGGAAGGGGACCATGCATGCATGGTGGCATCTCCCAAAGGCTTTCTTTGAAAGCTGGAGAGATGCTTCTGCGAGGGTTCCATTGGGGCTGACGTCACCTATATGTGAGGACTGACTTCCTGCTTGATCCTGGAGAATTCAGGTATATGTCCCAACAGCAGCTGCAGAAGAGGAAGAAGCAAATCAGTTCTATGAACAAGTACAAGCTGAAATTGACAAAACATGCAAACACGATATCCTGATAGTCATGGGTGACTGGAATGCAAATGCTGGCAACAAAGGCGGTAGCGGCAAAGTGGTTGGAAAATATGGACTTGGCAACAGAAATTAAACTGGAGAAAGACTGATAAGAATTCTGCAAAACCAACAATCATTCATTTAAACATCTTCTTCCAGCAACACAAGCATCAATTGTACACATGGACTTCACCCAATGGATTGTAGAAAATCAAATTGACTACATCTGTGGACATCAACAATGGAAAAGCCTATGAGAAGTACCTCTTGGCAAAATTGAAAAGTCATGGGATTGGAGGCAGTGTAGTATTGTGGCTCAGGAATTGGTTAAAAGACAGAAAGCACAGTAGAGCTAAATAGCCAATTTTCTCAATGGAGAAAGGTGAATAGTGGAGTACCCCAGAGATCTGTGCTGGGCCTACTTCTTTCTAACATACTCATGAATGACCTGGAAATGGGATCAACTCTGCAGATGACACAAATTATTCCAAGTCGTTAAAATACAAGAGGATTGTGAAAAATTGTAAGAGGACTTTGATAAATTGGAAGACTGGACGTCCAAATGGCAGATGAAATTTAATGTGGACAAGTGTAAAGTTATGCACCTAGGAAAGAACAACTCAAAGTTTAGTTACACAATGCAAGGTACCACCTTAGAAACCACCATCTTGGAAAAAGATTTAGGTGTCATCGTGGATAATACATTGAAACCCTTCGTCCATGTGCTGCGGCAGCCAAGATAGCAAATAGAATGCTAAGAGTCATAAGGAAAGGAATGGAGAATAAAACCAAGGATATTATAATGCCTCTGTATCATTCCATGGTGTGACTGCACTTTGAATATTGTGTGCAATTCTGGTCACCATATTTTAGAAAGGATATAGCAGAATTAGAACAGGTACAGAGAAGAGCAACAAAAATGGTAAAGAGGATGGAAGGATATCCCTATGAGGAGAGGCTTAAAAAGTTACAGCTCTTCAACTTGGAAAAGAGACAGCTGAGGGGGATACAATAGAGGTCTATAAATTAATGAATGGAGTGGAATGAGTAAACATAGATTGATTGTTTACGCCATCAAAAAGTAGAAAGACTAGAGGACATGCAATGAAGCTATAATGTAACCCATTTAAGACTAATGAGAAAATATTTTTTCACTCAACGCTTAATCAAACTCTGGACTTCGTTAGCAGAGGATGTAGTAAAAACTGTTAGTGTGGCTGGGTTTAAAAAAGATTTATACAAATTCCTGTAGGAAAGGTACAGAGCAGGAAATCCACTGCATTCCCCAGGATGAGCATTGTGGAACTGTGTACCTTCTCAAGAGCAGAGATGTCTCTCTCCATACAAAGATTTGACTTGTCCAAGCCATGGTATTTTCAATATCATCATATGGATGTGAAAGTTGAACAGTGAAAAAGATAAACAGGAAGAAAATTGATGCTTCTGAATTACGGTGCTGGCAAAGAATACTGTGTATACAATGGACTGCCCGAAGAACAAACCAGTCAGTACCAAGGAGATCAAACCTAAGCTTTCTTTAGCAGCTCAGATGACAAGACTTTGCCTTTCATACTTTGGACAAATCATGTGAAGAGATAGAAATCATTAGAGAAAGACATCAATGCTTGGCAAGGATTAAGGTCAATGTAAAAGAGGAAGGCCAGCAATGAGATGGATTGATATAACAGCAGCAGCTATGGATTCAATTCTATCAACTATGAGCTACCTAATTGAAGACCGAACACAGTTTAGACAAATATCCAGAGGGTCATCATGAGTTAACACCGACTCAACGGCACTGAACACCACCACCACCACCACCACGTCTTTTGGGGCAACTGAATATTTTAAGGCTCCAAGAAATTCAGCACTTGGGTTAGGTTGATTAAAGGAGATGATGACAAACTACTTTTGATGAAGAGCTGCGCTCCGGATCTAAATCACTCTTGTAATGATTTTCCTTATCTGAAATCCTGTCTCTACTGTGGTCTGTAGCTTTTGGAGATATTACCCCCTTTGGCATCATTTCTTTGGACAGCTGCTTGATCCGTCATGGTAGGGTTTCCTTTTTGCTAATTTTTGGCGCTGTACAGAGTTGTTACATGGGAAGAGTTTTCAGTGCAATTGGCATGCACCGGGAAATACCTTCCCTTCTTTGGGCTCACTGACATTACTTGGGTGAAGTTGGCAGTACTAGTGGAGGAACTGATGTCGATGACTGTAAATACTGCAATTACTTGTGAGAATTCTTACCTCCAGATTTTCATTTGTACCAGTAATCCTCCTTTATCTGCCTTGCTTGGGCAATTTTTTCACTTTGTTTGGACACTTTTGGCCTTTTTGAGACACTGTATTCCATGTGCTTCAGTAGTTCTGGTGTTTTTTCTCTCCAAATATTCTCTTAATTTATATTCACTCATCTTTCTGGCTCTGAGACATTTTAACACATTTTGAACAATTATTCACTTTATGAGTTGGTCTCATACACTGGATGCAACTCATGAGAATCTGTGACTGACATTTTCTGGCCACATTTCAGACATCTTGAATCCTAGTTTATTGTCTGACATTTTGAAGATGTCAGCTAAACTGAACTCTTTAAAAAAAAAAAAGGCAATGTTGAAACTGAAAACGCAGAATACAAATTAGACAAAGTGCAACTGATCTCGATCGTGAATGAAAGTAAATTGACAATAACTGTCAAAGGAGAGAACACAGGAAATGCTTGCACATGCTCAAAGAAGTTTTCTGAGCTCTGGGAAGCTAGACCCAAGTTAGCTCTGTCATGAATGACATCACCAACTGTGTGGCTGTTAGATTTTGCAATCCATGGAATATGTTCTATTTCGAAGAGCAAACTGGTGAATACTAGTCTAGTACTGATTACAAGACTACTTTTTCCTGCATAAATCGGAAAAAAAGAATGCTGGTGTTTAAGCTAAGCTAAATAGAAATGGCATAAAATATTCTTCCTAGCAAACTGCATGTAATTTAGATGCAGAAAGAACACTGGTGTAATTTTTTTTTTACTTCAAATAGTTAATAAGCAGTTTACACAATCAGTTACAAATGAACTCATCTAAGTTTTAAGCAGTCTGAAATTTTTTAAAAGGATTTTTAAAAAATAAATTACTATGAAAAAAATAGAAAATATATTTGAAGTTCAGTATCTATTTAATTAAAATTTTTTGGAAACTTATTTGGTGCTGTTTTTCACTTTAGCTTCTGGGTGCCAGAAATGTTGAAAGCTCCATTGCCAAATGCTAATATATTTGTCTTATGGTGTTACGTAGGGGAAAACAAACTCTAGGCATCCAGGTATTAATGACTCATAAGTACATAAAATGGAGAGAGAAATAAATGTTATAATTAGTTTCTTTTAGGTTTCTATCACAGTTTTAACCAAATATGATTATATAGTTTTTGTTAATTACAAATGGTAAACAACTAATAAACTGATTAGAACCGAAACGTTTGAGATGAGCCTTTACCAAAGCGTGGGTCTAATCTTGGGTCTAGCCAAGAGGTGGTCTTGTTCTTATGGTTTATGTAGTAAATCTCTCCATCCTGGGTCATGGCTTGTTCCCATCCATCAGGCAGTGGGCCTGCAATAAAGAAGGAAGGAAATCATGGTAGCCTCTTGTTCACTAGTTGCTGCCATATTTCAGTATATAAAAAAAAAATAAAACCGTCTTACATAAAAACATGAGACTTCTTTAATCTTTAGGCCAAACAGTCCACAGGAGAAAAAGGCAAAATTGGTAGCATAATAATCATAGTTTACTACCATCTTTATAAACTTGGTTCTTAAAATTCATGCCTTAAGAAAATGTCAAGTTTCCTGTTTTCTAGCACAGTACAAAAAGAGTTAACCATAAGTGCCCAAAAATACACTACATGACTAATTCTTCATTACTGTACTATGAAATAGGCCTTGCAGATCTCTAAGGCAGTTGTTCCAACCTATGGTCCATGGACTCTTGGGGGTCCATGGGGCACAGAAAAGGAAATGTTTGGTGGGGATGGCTATGGGGAAAGAGACTGGTATGGACAAGCTTGGGGGGAGGGGAAGAAGGAAAGACTGGTGGAGTCAAAAAGGTGAAGGGAGATAAAGAGAGCTAGTGGGGATGGGATCAGTTCTGAGGGGGAGGAGTTTAGGAAGAGAGTGGTGGGGATGAACTGGGGGGCCCCTGAACTTTTCGGAGGTAATAAGTGGTGCCATACAACAAAAAATGGTTGTGAACCTTTGCTCTAAGTTAATTTGGGAATGGTGAAAGGTAAGAAAGGCTCTTGGTATCTTAATTTTACTTTTAGCATGCTAGTGAAGATAGGCTTTTTTTGTAGTTTTTTTCCCCAGTCTCTTATTAGTGACAGACCTTTACAGGTGTTAGACACTTGGTGTCTCACACAATAATGTGTTAACACATTAATGCAATTTAACACAGATTAAACACAAGCCTGTTATTCTCAATGAAGCCTGCTTATTAAGCCCTTGACATGCTTGAGTAAATGAGGCTCTAGTTTAGCGTGCCTCAATGACAGACAAAACTGCAATTCCCCTAGCAAGTGTGGTGTGGGGATGACGAATTTTTGTTTTTTTAGGCATGTTTTATTCTGTATTGCTGGTTTGAATTTGGTAAACCACTTCGGGTGGGAGCATTTTCTTTGATGAAGGGATTATAAGTATAAATCTCATAATAGTTTTACTTAATTTCTGAAAAAAAAAATGCCCTCACAATATGCCTAAAAACTTGCCTGAAATTCAAGCATAGTCATAAAATGGCATTACTTTCATTTTATTTTGTGACACAGAATACTGTAGAAAAAAAGAACTGACCCATCCTCAATTCAACTTCTTATAAAGATTCAGCTAATTCACTTGCTTTATTCTTTGCAAATCTTTGCTATTCTACTTTGCTGGTAAATAAAGGTTATTTTCAATCTCTCAAACAGCTTAAACTTAATCAAACCATTACAAAGAAAAACAAACTTTTATAATACCTCCAACCCTTTCCTTACCAAAATACACAATAAAAAATGTTTACAGGACTTATCATAAACCTGCCTGTCTCACACATCAGGGTGAACCAGCAATTTTCATTTTTCAATGAAAACCCAGCAGGTAGTCAACCATGGTCATATAGTTTCCCTCAACTCCATGGGATATGTTTTACTAAAAGGTGTTAAGGTAGCAGGTGTTATTGAGCGCAAATGGCAGGATAAGGGGTTTTTATGTGAGAAAAAGGCTCTGGGTGGGTTGGAGGCATTCCAGCGGTAAGGGTGCAATGGGCCACTTAACGTGCGCTAACAGAACATTGGACGTAAAAGGTGTCAAGCATGCACCTTTACACCCGAAAATGGCTGTCACTTTATCGCTAGATAAGGGAGCCCCAGTGAAAGTCAATGCAAAGGTGATGAATGTAAGAACAGGTGGGAGCTGATGGACCTAACAGATCCGTGGGCATCCTACGTGGCAGCCAGTAAGTTGGAAAAGCATGTGGGAGGCAGCTATACTGGATGCACTGGGGGGTGCCCATGTAAAATGCTGTAATGTCAGTGTGTGGCATAGGATGGAGAATACGTGTCCCCCAGCAGAGTCAGAAGTGCCACAATGTGTGCAGCGAAAAGGACAACGGAGCAGGAGTGGTGATGTGCAGATCAAGCACAGGAGAGGCGTGAATGAAGCATCAAAATGCGAAATAGAGTACCTGTGTAGGGCCATGGTGTAGCAGCTTGCAAGAGAAGACATGACTGCACATAGCAGCCAGAGGCTGATGATGGACTGGAGGAAGGATGGCAACAGAGGAGAGGGTGGTAATGGACTGGCAAGCACCGATGTGTCGGAGATGCCATCGAACACATTTGCACTGTATAGGGAAGGTGCATCAGTGCCACGTGGAAGGCCTGATACCAGACATGTGGGTCTCATACCGGCCCCAGCCACCCAACCACCATATAACACTC